>CM077463.1:69128999-70328999 GCA_039654755.1 Calcarius lapponicus
TGGAGGGGAACAAAATGCCCCCCACCAAAACCCCATGCACACACACCCTGAGATAAGATAAATCCAGAACTACACTTGGTTATTGGGCACACCTGGTCATTGTGAGATTAGTGAGTGATGTCTGAGATTACAGCAGCAGCTGTGGATGCCCAGACAGAATGAAATCATCACTGCTGACAGGGCAAGAGAGCTCAGATGGACGTCCAGATCTGTCACAGAGGTCACATCGCTCAGATGTGTCACATCTTCATGTGGAAAGTGAGATGGAACATTGAAATCATGGCCAGGAAAGAATTCAGCAATGGTCATTGTCTCTGGCTGTGCTGTCAGCTCCACTGCAGCTGCTGATATGGCACCTGCACTTTTGGATTTGTGTTCCCTTATCTCTGACGCACCGCAGGGTTTGGCAGGTGATTCATGAACCCTGATTCACAATTCATCCTGGGGGAAGTTTGCAGAAAAAGCTGTTATCTTTGCTGTCATGTACATGTGGAAAAAACACAACCCATGATCAGGTTCTTTCTTAGCAGAAGTTTGCCTCTTTGTGGTCTGCACACTTCTGCCTGGGAAGTTGGAATGGAGATTTTGTTCTGGCAATTTATGCACCATCCTATCCCTTCTCTCCATGTGGTTTATACAGGTTATGGATTAACTAAAAAAGCATTTAGTAACCCCTTGCTCTCTACTGCTTCCAGTACAACTTGGTATAGCAAGACATCAGGTATAACAAATATCCTAAAAAGCACATGAACTGATTTAACTGAGTTTTGGGGCTTTTTTGGTTTGGGTTTTTTTTTTTTTTTTTTTTTTTCTTTAGGCAGGGGGAAGTATATCCAGGGCAGAAAATCCCAGCAGCTTCTCCCCTTTCAAACAATTTTTTTGATGAAAGAACCATGCAGTGCCAGCACAGTTGATGGCTTTGAAATGCCAGCAAGAGCTGTGCTGGAGCATCCTCTGTACTTAGACACCTGAATAAGAGCCACAGAGATCTCTGAAGGGACAGGGACAGGAAGGTCCATGTGTCAAAAGTTCTATTTCTGGAGCTGACATCCCTCATGCCGGGAGATTGTCACAGAATTGGCACCACTGTCCTGCTCTAACCCTGGAGCTGCTGCAGGATTTGTCCATCAGGGCCCAGCCAGACTCCAGTGGCATTAATGGGACATGTAATTGATTTTGTGGTGGAGTAAAAAGCTCCATCCCACAGCCTTGTGAATGGAAAAGGTTGTTCCTTCCAAGGAAGGAATCTGATGCCTGTAGTCCTGGAGCACCTCAGAGTGCCCAGCCACTTTCCTAAGGCCAGCTTACACTGTCATTGTGCATGTTTACCTCCACAATACAAACAAAAAAGAGGTGTATTTACTGAGGGGTAAACAGGTCCAGGTCTCTGCCCAGAAACCAGTTGGGTTAGTCAGCTGGGTGTTGACAGGAGAGGGAAGGAAATCATTATGACAGACTGCGTGGTAGGCACGATAATGAGCCATGTGGTTGGTACCAAACAATAGAGGCTTGTGTGGAGCCCAGGGAATGCAGAGATAATTTTACCTCTCCAAACAGGAGGGCATCAAGCTGTGCTTCTCTGCCTGGGAAGTAGGTCAAGAGGAAGTGCACTTTCAATTCATATTCTTCTCATAATTATTTCACGTACTCAAGAACAGTATTTCTGTCAAGGGGAGGCTGCCTCTGCGGCCAGTCTCATGGAAGAGCAATCCTCCCCTCAGAGCAGCAGCATGCATATTTGAAGCTCTCAGCAGCAGCATCCATCAGCACTGCCTTCCACATGAGCTCTCCCTGCACTTGTGCTGTCAGTCCTGACCTTGCCAGGCTCCACGGCATCACCATCAGGGGATCCAGGGTGCCTGACCCCAGCACCACTTTGCACTTGCCAGGAAAACTTGGTGGAGATGCCATTCATTGCTGCTCCTGGTGCTAAAGTGACCCTTGGAGGTCATCAGGTCCAACCCTCTGCTCAAAACCTGGCCAGGTGTGGAGATACCTGAAGTTCCTCAGGGTCATATCACCGAGGTGTTAAATGGGTGGAGTCTCCAAAACCTCTCTGAGCAACCTACTGCAATGTTTGACCACTGTCAGAGGTTATTTTTTTTCTCTTAGAGATCTCAAAGGTGTGTTTAAGGGATGGGTGTCAAAGGTTAAGTAAGGATAAATCTGTATTAGACTGGGCAGAAAACAAGTGTTCTGTAGTCAGCTGCAGCACCTGCTCTTGTGTTTTGGGTTTATAAGAACAAATACATATACCCTGCATAGATATATCTGCATCTCTCCATTTCTAGATTAATATTTCTGAAGTAAAAGACAGTCTTTACCAGGAAAAAAGTCAAATAGTACTAGTACAATAGTCAAAATTTACTTTTATGTACAAAGTAAATTTTTCCCATCATTTGAAGGAATGTGCAAAGGAACACTGAGTAGGAAAACAAACCAAAGCAGCTAAACTTAGAGAATTGTGACAATGTGACATCTCTAATTTTGCATTCAACTGTAGCGAAGTGTAAACATGAGACTAAATACAGCCACTCTAATTTGACAAATCTTCTGTTGTTTACTGAAAAACAATAGACATAGGATGGAAGGTGCTGCTGTTAAAAAGCACTTTTCTTTCAAGCTGCACTGCATCATCTCCACATATGCCAGGTACGAAGGTTTCCTTGAAAAAGTGACCTAATTTTTAGAAAAGAATTGTCAATAGCACAGAAAACCAAATCTGCTGCACCAAATTGTGTATGTTCCAGATCTCTTTCTGTAGTAAAATATTTAGTAGCTAGTTGTAGTCTCTGCCCCAGTTAAATATTTTTTTTTTTCCCTTTTCATAAAACTTTCTTGGTTTCACCATAACTGAGAAATAGTTGCAGTGTCATTTCATAGTCATGTTTCCAAGATAACTAAATTGAACTCCAGACTATGTGGGTGTCATTTTCTTCTGGAAAGAGATTTGAAACTTTAAAATCAGCTAAGAAAGGAAGCCAGGGTTGATGGGAAACAATAAACTTTTTTTATTCCTGCACTGGAATTACTTCTCCTGTTGCATTATACATGAAACACAAAACTCAGCTCTTGCATCAGTTATGTGGCCTGAAGGAGCAGTAGCACACCTGGGATGAAGAAGCCTTGTCCTGAGGTTTACAATTGTCATTTTCCTCCTGATAGATCCATATTTACTGCACATCCCAAACGCTTGATTCCTTCTGCTGTGTTTCTAATTTTTCCTGGCTACTAGCTATTTTTACCTGCTTTGTGCACTATTTTATTTGCCCACAAATAGCAGCATTAAAATCAAGTGAATAGCTATCATGTTGGAGCAAAGTTTCTATAATGTTTATTAGGCAGACTTCCCAAAAGTTCTCTTCCTTTCTTCCTCTCCCTTTGTGCTATTGCAGTCAACCTCATTTAGGGAGGGGAAAAAAACCAACCAAACAAAACATCCCCACCACCCAGAAAACAAAACCAGGAGTTCTGCTTATGCATAGCTGGATGCTTCTTTTGTTGTGTGTTATCATAGTTGCCCAAAACCAACAAAAAAGAAACAACAACCAAAAAAATCTACCAAGAAACAGCTTTATATTCCTACCACATGTTTGCTTAATCAGTGCTCAGTTGTAATCAGGCCTCTTAATTTCATAATCATTAGCACTTTCAGTTCTGGTAAACTACATCATCATGTCCACCTGCCCTTTGCTTCCTTACCATTCTCAAACACAGCATGCAACAGGAAGGGGGGGCATGGATGAGGCAACTCCATTCATCTGCTCCCAGTTTTTTAGGGGGACACTGCACATTTTCCATCTTTCACCAAGGTGCTCCTAAAAATCTGGGCTCCCAAGTGCAAAGCAGCTGGGCTAACAGCACATTTAGTTACCACTGCTGTTAGTAAAGCACAAGCTTCTGAGAAGTTAAATAGGAATGAGCAAGTAAGTACTTGATATTTTAGTGCTTATTAAAACTTCCAGACTTTTTAATCTCATTTTCCCAGTAGCCTCTCTTTCTTTGGTAATAATGCCTAAAACATATTTCCAATAATTTTCAAACTGAATAGGGCTGGTTAATTCCTAGAAAAGAGACTGCCTGTGCAAGCTTAGTAATTCCTGGTAATGACTCTGTAATTAGACTAAATGAGAACAGGACCTGAACCCTAGTCCAGCATATTCTGAAGAGACATTGAAAATAATCCCATTTTTCGTGTTAGGATGTTAAATGACAAAGTTTCCATCTTCTACCTTGTCTAAGGAAAGACACAAGATTTACTTTCTAGTCTGTTTTCTGTATCTCAGCCCAGTCTTGTGTGTGATGCTCCCCATGGCCTATTTTGCAGAGCAACCAAGAAAATGATGAATGGACACGTTTAGGAAGAGAAGCTTGGACAGAAGTTGCAAAACCTACACAGGAAAATGTGAATGAAAACTGGAAATTACTCTAGGAAACTTTTACTAGATGACTAAAAACCACAATTTCATAATCATGAACAGGGACATCTTTGGTTAGTGGCACCTCCTTTTTAAGTGAGGAAGCAGAGGCAGCTATTAAAAATATATCAGATAAATGGGGAAGAGGAGAAGAAAGAGGAAGGAGGCAGCAATTAATTTAAATTAGAGCCTGTGGAAATATAAAGAAGGGAAAGACTTGAAAGGCAGCAAAAGAAACCTCTACCTTGCAGCCTAAGGACAGTAAGGCATTTTAAAGGGTAACAGCAATAAAATAATTTCCAACAATTGTACGGCTCACTTGCTTAGCAGAAGATGGTGAAAGTCTTAATGATTCAGGAACAGCAGAAATATTCAGTAGTTCCCTTTTGTGTTTAAAGAGAATTGGGATGATGCAATCAAGCATCAGAGGGAATGCAGAAACACTTTCCACCCCTCACAAATGGCCATGAAAGATGAAAACCAGCAGCCATAAAGAATAAAAAACCAAACCCCAGCACGCCTAAACAGCACCAGATAAGCAAAAGAGCTGTGTGAGGTGCGCAGCTTTCTCTTGTTAAATTTGAATGAGTCTTTTTTTGCAATAAGCAAACTTTTGAGTCTAGAGGAGAGTTGCCACAAAGAGAGGCAAAGCAAGGTGACCTCAGTAACCCTGGTTCAGCTTCTTTGATGGCAGAGGGCAAATAATGAGAAAGTTTGACTTGGGGTTCAACTAGCAGAGCAGGAAAGGGAATAGAAAATATTGTGCCCAGTGTAAAGTGAGGTTTGGCTTTTTGTGCATTATTTTTTTGTTGTTTCAGAGAATATTATTTGAAAATATTGATTGTGTTAAATGATACCCTGTCAGATTTATAGCCCTTTGCAGCCTTTAATGAGCCCCAGTGATGTGCCATTTGGCCAGAATTAGTTGGTGCTTTGGCACAGATGGGGAGTGCTAGAGCTGGAGCCATCCAAAGGTGTTGACTGCTGCTGAGGCAGTTCAGTATTTTTATCTGTGTCATTTTTGAGCCTAAAGCTGGCTTGAGATGAGTGTTACAAAAGACCCTTGCAGGCCTGGAGAATAGAATATGTGAGAGGCAGCCTGTGACAGAGGGCATGAGGGCCATGAGGCTCCAAATAGGGCTAAGGGTGCAAGTGAAATTAATGCTATTTAACAAAAATCTGTTCATATTTATTTGTGGAGATAGGGAGGGCAAAAGGGGATCATTTAGCTTTGTGTGTCACAGAGTGAAACCAGCCTCAGTTCAGCCAGTATGAACAAGTAACTTGATTCTAATCAGCATGGCCATATGCCAGGTGATTTTGTCAGGCCAGTTTGTATTGATATGGCATGAAATAATAAAGGTTACTATTTTTCTAATTTTTTTTCATATCTAGCTATTTTTCATATTTAGTCTAACTAGATATGAAAAACTATTTTTCATATCTAGTCTTTGTAATGATTTCTAAGTACAATACAAGTGAAATACAGCTTATGAGCATTAAGAACCATCCAACTGGAAGGCAGTTTCAGAAATGCATTTCAGGATCCTAATGGAAACAGCACTGAACATGAGCTTGCTGTGGGACATGGCAGTTCTGCAGTGATGACAGGAGCAGAGCTGTGTTTGGAAGATTAATTTGTTTAATATCACAATGACATGAGAAACTTGCTCACAGCTGAGAAACCGATAAAATCTGGAGAGTGCACAGAAAAAACTATACAAATTATGAAGATTTTATAAAGTATCTTGCAAAGGGAAACTGAAAGAGATGCAGCTCTCCTGTTTTAAAGAAATATTATTTCAGATTTCATTAGTATGAGGTACTAAGCCAACTTAAATATTGCTGGGGAATGCATACAAACCTCCCTCTAACAGGAAGCTGAATTGAAGTTAAGTTTAAATTGAAAATGAAGACAGGGAGATAACTTGACAAGAGAGTGGGAAAAATTCTCCATCTCTTTAAATCAAGATGCATCACCTTCTTATGCTCCAGTCAAATAGCAGTTACTGGATTTGGTACAGAAGCAGCCAAGTGGTGCAGCATCAGCCTTATTCAGAAGGCAACACTGAATAATTCAGTGATCCCCAGGGACTCCTGAGTATCTGTTTCTCTTCCTAAACTTTTGAAATGTATTGCTGTACACTGGTAAACTTGAGTCAGCTTTGCTTGCTGATATAGCAGCAATTCTGCTCATCTATTCCACTGCAGGTGAAGTTAGATTTAGTCAGGTTTTCAGTTTAATCAAGTAATCGTTTGTCCTCTTTGTTCAAACAGATCTGTGGAATCAGGATATTGATGCTAGAAAGTGTAAATTTAAGAGATTCCAAAATCAAGGGTGTTTATAAGGACCTTGCCATGTGATGATGACAAAAGTGCATTTCTCTTAGTACTGGATATTTATTTTTTTTAGAGAAGCTGTATTTTCTCCTGCAGTGATTTCTCTGCTTTTCTGTAGCTTCCTGCTAGAGAACATTCTAAAATCTCTGCCATATATCTGTATCTTTTATTAGTTTCCTCTCCATAAATAATCTAACATGGCTTTAAAAGGCAATAAATTGTAGAGTTAAATAGACAGTAAAGGCAGTGCATCATTCATATCAGGTTGTGTCCTGACATCAAAAGTTTCTTTTGTTGAAGGGATTCACCTGGCTATGATGAAATCCCAAAGATGTAAGTGGTGGGTGAGCAGGATTATGCAAACCTTCATTAGTTTATGTCCCTTGAAAAGGCTGTGGAGCTGTACTCACACTGCTGCAGGACAAGGTGGATGGTACTGAACCACCTGAAGGATCTGCTGGATTTGCCTTTTCCTCTCCTGGTTCCTTCAATAATCACTTAGCAGATTACTATGTTTAGATCTCCCTCTGTTTCTCAAGATCAAGACAGGGAAATGTTTTAAGCAGAAAATCTCAGTCCTCCACACAACAGCCCCATGAAGCCTGAACTCCTCTATTTTATTAATCAGTGCATTATAGGCACAAAGTGTTTGTTCGAGATATCTTGCTGCAGAGTTTGGAATTTGCTCTCTGTTTACTGAGACCACACACTCGGTGGTTCCCACAGCACTGGAATTGCAGAATCCAGGGAGTGAGGATTCTGTTGTGGGAGCCAATGTCCTGACACTGGAGCCTTAACCAGAGAGTGTCCAAAGCTGATCCTGCAAGTCCCTGCAGCCCGAGGTGAGCAGCCAAGCTTTTCAGCAGAAAGCTGAATCCAGACCTTGTGTGGCCCAGGTCCAGAGGAGAGAGGGTAACACGCATTCATTCCTTGGTTACATTCACTTCACTTTGCTCTGATCTGGAAGGACGATGCCAAATGCTTTAAAATTGTCCGGGAAAGAAAAGTTAAAGGGGAAAAATATCCTATGTTGTGTTGAGAGAAAATGATTCAGCTGCTCAAAAAATATTTTGAATGTTTTGTAACGTAAAATACCAGATCAATCAAATACAAAGTGAAAGAGATATTTCATAGTGAAAAGAGCTATTTCAAATGTTTCGTTCTGAAACATTTAGATGGAAAACTTTCACAAATTTTGGTATTCTCAACACAGTTTCAAAAAGATTCATTAGAACATTTTCCAGGGGAAGGCTACTCCATATCAAGATTTTATTCTGACTAAAATTTATAGCTGAGCCATTACATTGCTGGAAGTAGATGTTAACAACACTTGTTCAATATTTCATCAGCAGCTCTTTCAGGACCCTGAGCTGCCTGAGGGAAAAAAAATACAAACCCAAAAACCCTCCAAATTTCCTGTGAAATGTCTATATGTCACAGTTGTCAAACTGGCAACAGCAACACCAGCATGTATTTGGAAAGATGAAACTTTGTTTTTTGCTTAAAGAGAACTCTTCATTCCAAAAAAAGATTATAAAATCATTCCAGACTACAGGGGGAGAAGCAACTTCCCCTATGACTTGCTCTGTAACCAACCCAGATTGTCCACATGTGTAGCCCCACCTGATAATATTCATGTTTAATGGTTTACAGATCATAATCAAAAAAGAAAAAAAATGGAGACTAACTGTTTAAATAGCAGCTGCTAAGGAGAATATTCATTAATTTAGATCACAACTCAACAATGTGGTTCAGAAAACTTAGTCCAACAGTTGGAAACACATTGAAAATGGTTTAAATTTTTTTCTTTTTTTTTCATCTTGGCAAATATGTCCATAGAAAAAAACCTGTTGGATGATTGCATAGAGACATTGAATACATGCCACTGGTGAATAATAGCATATATAGTGGACACTGATTCCAAAGGAGATTTTAATGTGTTGAGCTATCAAATTATATTTTGGCAAAAAACTTGGTGGTTAGCATTGTATTTTGTGGTCAAATGATGTCAGCCTCTGTGGACCAGCTGGGTCTACAGAATGAAGAATTAAGGGCCTCCTATCAAAAATACCCTGTCCCTGTGGATAGCCAGGTCACTGGAATGTTAGCAAAATCCCTGCAGTGAATCTCAGCTTTTCCAGCCACAGCTGGGGTAAGAGATGGCTACTGCTGCAAACAGAGCAGGAGTACTTTTCAAAATGCATTTAATCCCTTGAGTGCACCTAGAAATGGAGGGGGAAATGGAAAAAGCACTCCTTAGCTCAGCTCTGTACTCGACAGTTAAATGAACAAGCAGCCCCATTCGGACCAGCCTGTGTTTCTGGGCAGCTTGCAGGTTTGCACTATCAGGAATATATTCTTGAGGAAGCACTGCCTTGTGGAAATGACATCTCCATATGAAAGAAATTATTGCAGCTACCTGGAAAATGCACAGAAAGGATCTTCCTGGCAATCCTTTTCCTTTGGGAATCCAGGCTCCCACGGAAAGACCACAATGAAATCCAAAAGTAATGTCCAGTACAAACAGTTTTCACTCTGTTCGTTTCTTTCCACGCCAAAGACCCTCCCAAACCATTTCTGCTGCTGTGGCAGGAGGACAGGCCACATGCAAACCCTCCAGATGTGTTTGGAAGCTGCTGAGGAGTAAAGCAGCTGCTGCTCCCCCACCGTGTCCCCCCAGGACCCCACATACCACGATCATTTTCAGAATGAGCTCTCAGTCGGTGTCCTGCTGCCTCTCAACACTGGGGAGCCAGGAGGGAGCAGATCATTCCAGTGGGAATGTTTACTGGGTCCTGGGGATGGTTTAACCATCTACTGCCAGCATCCCTTCATCAAGGTCAATCAGAAAAAGCTCACGTGGCTCCCCGTGGAACCCCTCATGATGGGGACAGGGCTGAACGTGCCTGATTTGCCTAATGGCTGCCCCCAGGCCTGCCCCTGCTCCTGAGCTCCCTGTGCCCATGCTTCATCCTGCCACTGCCTCCAGGCTTATCATCCATCTCACCAGTCTCCTCTTGCTCGCGTCTCTGGCGCTTTCCACGCTGCCGTGTGTTCTTGGGAGCTTTGGCTTGGCACAGCAAGTAATCTTGTGTGCTGCTGTTTTTTTAGTATTATTATTATTAGAAAGAAATTCTGCAGGTACAAAGAGATTGGCAAGTCTCGGTAGCATAAAGGAGTAAACAAAGAGAGAGCTTTTTTTGGTGGGGAAAAAAAGCTATTGATGCGACCTAATCAAAGTTGGCATCAAATTTCATCATTCAACCCTGCTATCAAATCAGGCTCAAAAGAGTCAGGGAAAAAAAAATCCCTACAGAGTACTGAAGTCAAAGTTAATCACATATTTCTTAATAGCAAGTTATTAGAAGAAATGTTGCCTTAATCAGGCTGAGATGAGTTATCACCCTGCCATTCAGCAGCACTATCAGAGTGCTCTGGTAAAGGCCTAGAGTAACATCCAGCAGATGTGGCAGACTGACCCTTGTAAATCACCTTCTTCCTACCATAAGAGTAGCCTTATCAGTACTGATAACAAAGTGGGGCTCATTGAAATCTGCTTTAGAATTAGAAAGGGAAGGTGGGTTTGGGTTTTTTTCCTCCTATCTTAAGAAAGATGGAGAAATAATTTTTCTTTCATTTCCATTCACAATAAATGGAGTGTGACTCCATAATAATGGGGTAAATAATAAATGGATAGTTGGGAACACCTGCATGAGCTGAAAAGCTGGAGAGCTGTTAGGAACTCGAGTGAAAGAGCTAGAAAGGCTTTGTAAGTGTTGGCTTCATGTGTCTCTGGAGTGCTTCTTGCTTTGTCTCATGTAAAAGTCACAGGAGGGAACTGCTAATTTCAAGCTCAAGCCCTCTCAGTGACAACAAATAGAGTCAAAGTATGGATCTGCTTTGCACCCTCAGGAGAGAAGTCCCTTTCTCATAGAGTGGAGGTTGAAGAGTTCCAGATGTCCTCCAGGTTACAGGCAGAGGTACTGAATGTAAATCATGCCTTTCTTTTCCACCCCTGTGGGTCTGGCTGGGGATGCAAATGTCCTTGCTGTTTTACACTTCAGATATTTAGCGATGCTTCTCACACCGAGAGAAGTTTTAAATCAGCAATTTAAAAACCTGAAAGAAGAAAGGCTAATACCCATGTTATTCTTAATTAGTAAGCCAGAGCAATTGTGTATAACTAAATCAGAGCCTGGAGTGTGAATTTTGCAGGAGTTATGAAGTGATGATTAATCCCTAAATGAAGATTCCTCTCCTGTTCTTTAAAATCAGGGATTGTTCTCCCTCTTAAGAGAGGAAAAATCTTTGTGAAATTATGTTTGCCAAATCCTGCTGGCAAATATTCTAGCTGGTAAAGACAAAAACTGTTGTGCTATTAATGCATCAAAATTAATTATGCCAGTATAACTGGTTATCTTTGGCACAAGTACAGAGCTTGAGGGACCAGACATGGTGCTGCCCTCTTTGTTACCATGGCAGACAGTTATGAAAGGAGTACAGATCTGGACTTGCATAACTCAAAGCAGTTCTGACCAGATTGTAAATTTCCAGGTTAAGAGTAAAAGAAATATTTCTTTCTGAAAAATATTCCTTTCTCAAAAGCTGTTCTTTAGAACCCAGAAGGAACCCGACCCACTTGCAGGGAAAAAAAATAAGACAGTTGAAAAAGATATGATCAATGTTGTACTACAAAGGAATTTTCACAAACCCCTCTGAAAAATTCCCTTGATGTGCATTTACCCTGGTACAAGGTGGTAAAATAACCTGGGTATGGCACAAGATTGGTATTTTTAGTTTGAAATTCTCTATCATCTTCTATGTTTGGGGCTGAATATTCAAGCAAAACAGTGAGCTGCTTCTGTGAGACTGCAGTAAACTCTCCAGCCTGGGTGGGATGGGGTGCTCTGGGTAAAATTGCATTTGTTGCTCGAGACAGCTGCTTTCCTTGAAATGGAATCTTGGTCAAATTGTAATCACTCACAGGTACAGCAAGGTAAACAAGCAACATCTGGGATGTGGAAATACCATTTTTACTTGCCAAGGGTGAAAAGCACCTCTTTTGATAATCCCGTGGGTGCAAGGCTGCAGAAACTTCGTCAGGAAGTGGCAGGCAGCAGTGAGGCTGATGCATAAAGAATATCAGCAAAACAGGCAGGTTTTGTGTCTCCTGATTGCAGAGGAACTTCTCCAAACTTATCTGCAGAGCAGCCTGCAGTCAGCAGCAGCAGCACATGTGAAGCAAGCGGTGTGCTCTCTGCGTGTGCCAGATGTAAGCAAGCTGTGATTTATGTGTGCAAATGCCTCCAGGAATACAGGCACATGAGTTTGGGGGAATTCAGCAGGAAAGCTTTTGGAAACTTGAATTCTGAGTTGCTTCCCACTTTGTTTGTTCTTTTGCATTAGAACAGGATCTGCTTCTGAAAAGATACAGAGCGGAACTTGACAAGAAGCTGGGGGGATAAAAGTTTTAGCTCAGTAACAAATCGAGGTGAATGCTGGTGAGTCATCTGCTGAGTTTTGAGGGCAGATAGCTGGACAAGAAGTTCCAAAACATTCCTTGAACACCGCAGAAATCTCTCTAATGTCTGCCCATAACCATAGAGCTGCTCAAAAGCAGAATCTGGGAGGATGGGAGCGGTTCACTTTCTCAGAATTTAGCTGCTAAGACCAGTTTGTAAACTTTTAACCTGCCTCTAACAACAGCAGTGGCACATCTGTCACCTCTGTAGGGGAACTGAGTGCTGAAAGAAACAACTGCATGTGCGTTAGTAAGGAGGCAAAACCTGTAATGCTGGTATTGAAGGTCCTTTAGGGATTCTGACCAGGTGCCCTCCAGGTGTAGGGCCAGCAAAAGGGGACAGAGAAAATGGACTTGAATGCTGCAGTGACTCTTGGGGAGCTTCTCTGTATTTTAGCTCAGTGATAGATGCTGTTTCAAGCCACAGGGAAGCCATGTGGGTATATCTGATAGTGAGTAAAGCATTTCACAGCTCCTAGAGGCTGTGATACCTTGCCATCATGCTATGTTCAGCCCATAAAAGCTAAGCCAGTTATGTGCCATCAATTCCAATTTCCCCTCTTCATTTTTTTGTGCTATTGTGTGATACAGCTCTAAGAGGTCAGAATTATTCTCTCTTCTTCATTTGTAGCTGAATACAACTTTTGAATTACGCCAATTATTCTGTTGATCTGCTTCCTGACTTGGCTGAATTATCTCAGAAAGTAGCTATGGTTAGCAGTAAGAAAAAAGTGAAACTAGCAGCCACAGAGTACCTTCTGTTCAGCTCTGAGGGTTACACCTTGTAGCTATGATGATCTTAAAGTCCAGAGCAAATGCTCCTGTTATGAGTCTCGTGCTCTCTTGCACTTTTGCTTTCCTAAGACTCTGTTCTGAGCCAATCCAGCTCAATAAGCTAAACTAAACTAAAATAAATTAATAAAAATGAAAAAAAAAAATAGAAGAGACCATTTTCTCCAGCTTTAGTGAACTGAATTGTCTGTGAAAGGGTTTGGCAAGGTGGGATGAGTCTGGGAGCAGGAGATAAGGAGGCAGCAAAGGGTCAGAGGCTGAAGTGGAGCAGGGCTTCCCCCTTTTGGGAGCAGCAGGCTGTTAGATCATCCCAATATCTAATCTTTCTGCTTGTTAGTCACTGCTGAAACTGGGGCTGCCTTGACAAAACCTTGGTTGCTGTTGTTGTTACCGTTATGACACAGAGGAAACACGACTTGTTTCTCATCATTTCCTTCGTGTAACCAGTGAGTAGAAATTCCAGGGTCTCTGTACTCCAGGCACAAACAATGAGTACTCAACTGCTTTTGCTGCCTGAGGAGAGTGCTGTGCTGGGAAATAAGAGTGATGTTGACTCTGAAAGGGGCTACAAAGAGCAAGATGTAATCCTCATGTGAGAATATGAACTGAGAAGCCCTGAGGAAAGGAACCATTTACCATTTATCTCAATATATGTTGAGCTCTTAAGGTCACTCAGGTAAGGTCAGGGCAGCAACACTTGATGATGTGTTTGTGCCAAAAAGTCACATGCAATCCAATTCAGCCATGAAAACTGTTCATGGTGCAGTAGAAGCCATATTTCACTGCAGGTTTTGCCACTGTGACACCACAAGCAACATCTTCACACTATGGCATATGAAATATGGGCTGAGATTGATATGTGGCCCAGAGTGATGCAGAATTTCAGGCTTTGTGAAAGGTAGCCACACCGTGGGATGGCTCACAGTGCAAAGTGAAGGTCTGGATCCAAAACTTCTGGCAGTTCACATGCAGCCTACACCAACCTCTCACTTCTGGTCCATAATTTTCCATACACTTATACATGGTTATATAGAGATTTCAAGTCCAGACTAGTCTCAGAAAACATACAAGAGCACGCCAAGAAGGAATTGAAGCAGGATACATGGAATTTCACATTAGAGTGAAGTAGCTGTGAATGAACTCAGCAAGTGCTCTGTGTATTTGCACAGTGTAATCATTGGTTACTTGATTTGTGTACAGGTGCTCAGGTTGTGTATGTGGAATGCCAGCAGTGGATTTAATGAAAACATTAAAAAATACAATACAATATCCCTGTAAGTTCACCACAAAGAATGCTGCCAAGCTTGCCTGTACATGTTAACTCTTTCCTGTGTGCCCTCCAAAGTCTGTGCACAATAACCTATTTTCCACATCACCAAACCAGTGGCAATATCTGTGGAGCATCAATTTTGTTCACCTCTCCTCGAGAAGCTCATTCATCGTTTGCAGTGAGCCTTAAATAAAAGACTCTTCATCTGTGTAAAATATTATTATTTTTGTTGTTGTTAGGCTAGTGTTTTCAGAGGGTTTTATTGGAACCTGATGTCCTGCCAAAAGTAACACCCCAGGAATCTTTCAACAACTGTTCCTGGGTGTTCTGTAGATTACTGCTGTTTTCTCATACGCTGTCCCTGGGAATTACATTCTCAGATTAGAAAAGTGTCCATCCTCTTCCCTCTGTGAGAGGAACTGCTGTCCTGGCTCTGTATTAAAGGATTAGGATAGGGTTTTGTTTTGGTTTTTTTTTTTTCTGGTGACTTATTATTCAGGTTGTGTTCTGTTTTCTCATTAACCCCTTTGCAAAACAGGCTCAAAATGTAAAACAGGATTGATGTGTGAATGATCCTGTAGCATTATGCAAACACTTTGCATAGCTGAGAATGGCCAGTTAAAGGAGGACTGGTGGAAAATTGGACCCAGACATTCAGTCAGCAACTTTCAACCCTGAAGAGACAAAGAACCTTTAAGAGCTCACTTTATAATGAGGAGCTATAGTGCAGCATGGCAGAATTTAGAGGGAGGCCCAAATCCCCTTAGTGACAATTGTGTTTTTCAGGGATCTCCTGAGCAGAGGTGGCTTTGAGAGACCTTTGGAAAAGGATGCGGCAAAGGAGGCCTTCCTCAGTAGGAGACTGGCCTGGGGAAGCAAATACCTCAGGGCCAGAATAGGAATGGGAGGGGATTAAAGCAGAATAACCATTTCTATGACAATTGAATGCCCAGATTCTGCAAACAGAGTCTTGTTCTGAAAAAACCCATTCAGATTCAGACTGAACGTGTTAAGTTTTTGGAGTGGGAAAACAAAACTTTGCAGGAACTGGAGTTTCTTACGATTCCTTTCTCACTGTACCTGGAGTTTATCCTGGAGTTTCTCCTTTCCACCAACTGGTGCAGAACAAATGCTCTGGATTTCAAGAGGGATTCCCTCAGCAATCATTGTGTACTGAAGCTGGATTCCTGTAAGGGGATAGCCAAAACTGTGTCCAAATGAGCTCCTGCATGTTGGAGGAGGGATAAAAGAGTTGGGAAGGAGGAGGAAAAATCCTGGACCATGTGGGACAGACTGGGCACTGGTTTACTGCGTTTGAAGGGCACTTGTGGTGGTCCTAACTTGGCATGGGCTTAGACAAAGGGCTCACATTATTTCCCAGTTTTAGCTACACACTGAAACATTTGCAACACCTAGCATGAAATGATTGAGGAGTTTATCCCTGTAGTTTATTCACTCCTGATCACACCCTTCCCTTCTGGGTTTCTGCCTCTCCCAGCAGAGCTCACCCCTGCTGGAGCAGCTCAGCTTTACTGTCAATATATGGTGCTGTAGTCCTGGGGGTTTGTGGTGCCTTTTTGTGCACTCACTAAAGTCTTTGTCTTATTTTTCTTTTTCCTGAAAAAAAACCCTAAACAAAACTCAACAAAAATAAATGCCAATTTGCCTATTTTTTTCTTATTCATGACTTTTCATATTCTGTTTGGGCACCCATTCTGTTTGATTCTGCTGCTAGCATGACTAGACAAAGTGGGCAAAAGAAGCCTTTTTGCACTCATTAATATGACTGCCATGACCAGTGACTTTTAATATATATTTATCCCCATGAGACAGGGGATTTTATTAATATTTAGTGAAACCATTGTAATTTTTCTCTCCAGTTTTTGACCCTGGCACCAAAAAGTTTGGTTTTCTTGGGCCTTTTGAAGACCTTTTACCTTGTAATCCATCCTCTGCCCTCCCTGCATCATCGGCAGCGCTGGAGTACAGAATGTGAATTTCCCTCTGCTCACAGGTACCAACATGCCAGCATTGACTGTGCATGTAACGTGTGTGCCTTGGGCAAAAGGCAGACTGAGTGCTGCTCTGCAATAAACACAACATACCCGCAATTTTATGTCCCCAAAATACCATTTACAGCCCCACCAAGAGGAGTGACAGAGCCCTATCTGTCCTTCACAGCACACCAGAAGGAGAAGAAGGCCTTTGAAGCCCATAGATCTTTCCATGCAAAGATTGTGATCGGTAAATCACAGCCTTCTCTCAGCCCGTGTGTTTGGCTGCTCCTGACACAAGCTTCCCACAAGAATGGCTCTGATTTCTGCTGAATCAGCCCACTGAGCAGATGATAAGGAGAGGGAAGCGCTTTGTCAGTGTGCAGGGTACAAATGTATCGTGTGCACGGAATTGTATCATCTGCGTGGAATTGACTGATGCGGCCGGAGGAGTTGCTGCCCCTCGGTTCCCAGAGAGGTCAAGAGCAGGGCTAGGGACAGTGTCTTCTGATTTAGGGATAGCCACTGGGAACAGCACCTGCCAGCCTTCCTATCTTCATCTCTCCAAACCCACAGTGCACCCCATAAACTGATTTATCAATCCTTGGACATGCCTCTTTAATGCACAGGGCCTGTGGTAAAGCTCAGGGCTACTTGCTCTTGCATAACTCCTTTGAGGTTTGCTTGGCTGAACTTTACTTTTCATAAGTCACTTGATAATATGTAAAACAAAAAAATGGGAGGAACGTAAAAATGATATTAGGCACACCAATAACAGACTGACTGGGCTCCTAGCTGAGAAACAAGTTCTCAGCAGATAGGAAAACACAGGAAGGGGAACAAAGGAAGGAAAAAATTGCTTTTGGATCAGGATAAAGAGGAATGCATTGTTATCATTCGCAGCCACAGAGTGATGCATCTTTTTTTATTTTTTAGCCATTCTTTGCTGTTGGTAACGACAGGGACACCTTTCCCTTCCTCTGGCCAAGCGTCTGAGTCAGCTGCTCCCACAGGAGAGAAAATGTCCCTGTTTGTGCAGCATGGGTGAGGCAAGAGGAAGCACTCTGGCCCTAAACAGCCGAGTGTTAAACACCCCAAACTCCAAACTGGCCCACAGCTGAGTCCTGAGCCCCTTCCCTTCCAGAGAGGGACCTGCAAGGCACCTCCACTTTGGCATGGCCCAAAACACTGAACACTGCAGGACTGGCCCTGTTCAGAGACTCAGCTGGAGGCTCATGGCTGAAGGCTTTGGAAATGAATCAGAGGGCTCCTCAACCCCACATCACCAACCAAAAGCCAACCTAATTAGTAGCCACCAAGACCTGTTGCCATCTGCTCTCGAATTGCTTGTCTGAGCCTGGTCCCGAGTTCAAATCTCTACGCAGGGATACAGATCTGCAGTGTGCCTGTTATCTCCCTTTTTTTTTTATGGTCTCAGCAGAATAACTGGGCATTAGATCAGCCCAGGGATGAGACACACCTCTTGCTATATGCAGTAGCTCAGACTAGGAGGATGTGGGGTGCTCCATCTTCTCTGGTTTCTGGGGACAGAGACCTCTGGGGCTCTGTTTTTTGTATCTGTTCCCCCCATTTGGCTCACTAGCATTCACAGGCTGTGATTTTATGGAACTGGAGCTCTCTTCTGGGGCTGTGCTCCTCTTTTTTTCCCTTCTCCTTCATGATTTTCTCCCTATACCTGCTCAGTGAGGTTTTGGTGTATTTGTCTTGGTGTGGGTTTTTTTTCTTCTTCTTTTTTATTTTTTTCTCCTGCCTCTGGAATACTGAAGTGATTCCTTCCTCTGAACACATCATTTTGGTAGGCCCATGTCTCCTCCACCTGATATCTGTGTGGCTGCACCTGGATGTGAGTAGTTTTGTAGTTTTCTCCCTCAAACTCCATTGCACCCTGGCTCCTTGCAGGAGAAGGAGGTGAGAGGGGCTTTTATTGTACCAGAGGACTTTGCCCATCCCTCTGTTGGCCTGAACAGGCCAGCATTATTTCACAAGTGCTAAATCCACTCACAATGGTTTTTAAATGGTTGAGCTGCTGAGCCAGCTGAACAGCAAACACCAGCAGGGAAACCACATTTCGTGAGCGCTTCAGATTCCTCCAGCCTGTATGTGGAGCCATTAGGAGCAGAGTAAAAGCCCTTTGACACAGCTCCCTTCGGCAACTTCTTCACAACCACGTGCCAAAAATGGGGGCTGGCTAAGGAATTGGGCCAGAGTCAACTCCCAAGAATCCAGCACGTGAGGATGGAGCTCGAATCTGGTTTGGTTAAAACAAAACAGCAGCGCAGCAAATTTTCTTGTAGCCTATCAGTCCTTTGCTGGGTGTCTCCCTGATCAGAGTGGATTGCCAGTCAAGGCATCACCATGGGCAAAACATGAGAAAAACCCCAGGTGCCAATGTTATGTAGGAATAATTTTTATTGCATTTGTATCTGTGAACTGTTTGCCTTATTTTATACAACTAAGTGAGGAAGAACCCAGATTGTGTATCTGTTGTCTTCTGATAATCATATAGAATAACTAGATCTTCAGCTAACATAACCAGAACTATAAGAATATAATTATATTTCTTTTAATAATAAGAAATATTCAAGAATTTAAGCCATTATCCCATTGCAGTAAGAAAGATGAAGGCCTGTGTAAAGGAGCTGCTATTTCTGTCTCTGTCCAGACACCTTCCTGAAAGAAGTTCTTTCACAATGATCTGGGTTAGCTTGGACACTCAGCAATGGAGGTTTCCTAGCCCAGACAGTCTTGACAGAGTGATTACTCTGAGCATTGCACTGAGGCAGCAATAATTATTGATGGTGGTCATGAGGAAGGATGAACCTCCCTGCTCCAGCTCCAGTCAGCAAAAACTGTGTGGCCACAGCCTGCAATCACACAGGGACATGCAGCAACATTCCATCTTGAACCAGCCAGAGGGAGGTGCAAAGTTCAAGTTGAAAAGTTGCGTCAAGAACTCGTATGGTCATTCTGAGTCAGAATTTCTGTTTAATGCATTTCAGTTTGTTTCGCTTTGGCTTTGGGGTTTCACCCTACACCGGTGTGGTTGAGTGACTCTAGTTCCAGCAAGAAAGAGGTGCAAACACAGCTGTGTGCCTGAACTTTTGAAACTGTGTCAAAATTTTTTTTTCCAATGGCTGCTGAAGTTAACATTCAGCAGGGGAAGGAGTTATGTGTGGTCTCTTATTGACGGCTTCAGTTAATGCTCTTCTTTACACTGTGTGAAGTAACAGAGTGCTCTCTGGTGACTGAAAAAATCTTCAATGATTCCTTCAAGAATTGATGGAGATTAAGAATTTAACCTGTGAGAACAAAGATGAAGCCAAAGAATGCTGCTCTGTGGCAGTTTGCCCATCCAGAGATGCTCAGTCTTTCCTGCCACCTTCCACTGGTGTGCCCTTGGGTACATCAGTGCTCATTTAACCACCTCTGCCTTGACTTAATATCTGTAAAATAGGCAAGAAAACACCTCTTGCTCCATGTGGAGATTGTGAAATTAAATTCCTTGATATTCACAGCACTCTTGGAAAACTAGGGACAGGATAACTTGGTTCTCACACAAGTCCTGGGAGAGTATTTCTGTGCTGTTGTTTTCTGCATAAATACTTCTTCAGTAAAACACAGGTTACAGAAGAATGGTTGGCCACCCTTTGGCTCTTATTAGGTTGGTAGGAGCAGTTATTTTTGTCACATAATCAAGGTCTGTGGTGAATTTGGGTCTTCTTTTAAATCTCACAAAATATTATTCTGCAAAAGAGAAAACTCCTGCAAATATGCATAAATATTAGGGAAAAAAATAAAGAAAAAAACCAAGAGAGCGTGAACAAGCCACAAACCAAAACATGATCTCATTTTCTTGTTCTTGTTTCTCTAAATCTGCCAACAGGATTCCCCCAGAATTTCCAGCACTCACTGAACCTTGACCCAAGCAGCTTAATGAGAAATTTCTTCCCCAAGGGTTATTTTGGATAGAAAGTTCTAAGATCCTGTGTATAATGGTTTTCACAGCTGTAATTACAGAGTCACATATCTGATTCATGTAATTTGACAAGGAATTACAGCTTGGCTAGTTCAAAGGAGTGTGTCAAGGTGCATGGTAACTGGTGATGTGCATCTTGCAGCCTCTGCACTTGGGCCCTTCCATCATTCTGGTGTCCAGTTCAAATGTTTCTGTTGCGTGTTTACATACCTGAGGCAGTCTAGATTACAGTAGTAAAGCTCACTTCTTGTATTGCCTTTCCCCAGAGACAGTTTTATAAACACTTGGCTCACAAGCCAGGCTTAGGGAAATGGCAGTGAAAATGCCCATTCACCCTTCCTGTCCTTGGAGAAGCTCACACCTCTGTGTGTGCTTATTGTATGCCTGAAGTGCTGCCCATTTTTGGTTCTCAGCAGAGAAGCATAGCAAAATAATACAGATTTTACAGAAGGGGCTGAGAAAGGGTGACTTGGCCTTCCTTTTTCTGTGGTAAATGAGGGAAAATGTTGTACCTTTGTGTCAACTGGGGGCAAACAGAGAGAAGCAGGTGCATGGATCAGCTCTCAGGCACAGGTTGGAATGAAGGTGAGAAGGGCAACTATTTGACAAAAGATACAAAAATTCACTTTAGGTGCGTTTTAACAGATATTTCGTGATGCAGAGGATTCCCAGTCACAAAGATGTCTCAGTGGTTTACTGCTGGCCAGACAGGAGAGCTGTGCTGCCACCACCATAACCAGGATTATGGTTACTCACTAGAACCAAAACTCCTTGTGCACTCGAATCTGCAACGTGCACATGTATTTGTGGGGTCCCCAGACAGGGAAAGGAATGATGCATCTGACTCCACATTCTTATAATGCTAATTTATTATTTTATATTATTTTATTATATTATTTTATTCTTTGTTCTTATAAGGCTAATTTATTATTTTATGTTATTATTTTATTCTTTAATATGAATATGACAATATTTTATTCTTTCATTATAGTATTCTTTAATATTATATTATATTAAAGAATACTATACTAAACTATAATAAAGAACACAGAAAGGATACTTACAGAAGGCTAGAAAGATAATAATGAAAACTCTTGACTCTTTCCAGAGTCCTGACACAGCTTGGCACTGATTGGCCAAAAGAGTCAAAACAACTCACATGAAACCAATGAAACAATCTCCACGCACATTCCACATGTGAGCACAACACAGGAGAAGCAAATGAGATAAGAATTTGTTTTCCTTTTTCTCTGAGGCTCTGTCCCTCTGAAAGACTCCTCCTTTTCTTTCACTGCCCCTCATAATTTGAAGGGTGAGGGTCCAGCTCAATCACTGCTGTAAGGATGCTCCAAGGGTATATTTAACTCCACATGTGCCTCATTTTTCCCCAGATACCTTAAAGTCCAGGATGAAAAATACTATTATCCCTGTATTTGGGAAGGGCCTAAGCCAACATCCACCCCAAGAGGGAAATCTGCCCTGTCCAGGTAGAGCAGGCAGGAGGAACGTAAAGGGAGGAGGGAAAATGTCACATCTGACAATAGAACCAAGAACTAATTGGTACTAATTACAAGAATTGGTCTCCTTCTCCTCAGCATGTTGTGACACATTTGTCTGTGTTCTGGTGTGAGTGTTGCTGGGTTCTGGGACCAGCACAGGTGGTTCTACACACACTTTCAGGTCCTGGCAGCTGGGGACACAAAACATAGGGTCACTCGTGCTCCAAAGTCTAATAACCTATTTCACACCTGCCTTTTGAATAACTAGGGCCCAGTGAATCTCTTCCCAAGCCCTGTAAAGGCTTTGCTCTCAAGGAGCAGCCTGAAATCTTGCAGCCTGGGTGGCATCCACTGGTGAGAGCAATCATTGTTACTGCTAGGGCCTTCCCTGCTTCATCCACTGGCTACACCAAGACCTGCACCCTCAGATTCCTGAAGTGAGGAGCAGCTGCCACTGAAAGGAGATATTCCATTGTCTGTACACGGCCATGCACTCCCAGTCATGGACAGGTGTGTGATCCTCCCAGAAACCACTGCAGGACAGCAAAGCAGAACTTTACCCTGCCAAAAAGTGGGTAGTTTCCTTTGAATTTGTCTCTCTGAACCAGCTTTGCCAGAGTTCAAAGGAATGCTGTAGGTGATGGAGTGTGACCCTGTTTGAAAGACTGGAGTAACTGAGATAATTTAGTTACAAACACAGTGAGGTGAGCTCCTCAGCCTCTTGATGACTGGATTGCACACAATGGACAAGGGTCCACAATGCCACAGAAGTGGATTTTTCTGAAGCACTTAGATTTCTCTTTGAAAGGCTCTTTCTCAATGCAGATTTTCACTATCCAGGCCCAAATTACAGAGCCCAGGTAATGCTGCTGGAGTGCCCTGGGGCAGGCCATTGCTTGGCTGGCAACAGGAGGCTGCCACCATTCCAGAGATGGCTGAGGAGAGGTCCTGGAGCACCAGGGAGTGCAAACTGGCTGCTGCTGCAGAAGCAGGTGAATACATGCCCAAACCAGGAACTTGTAAGCACAGCACAAGTTAAAGCCACAAAATAGCAAAAAAATGGAAGTCTAGCCCAGCTGTGAGCACACTCGCTGTGTGTTCAGATTTAGACTGAAAGTGGGATGTGAGAGATGGGATTTACTGTGGTAAGGGGGACTTTCCAATTGTTTTGTGGGCATTTTGGAAAAGTCCACACTGTTAGACCTGTAGCTGGCTCTATTTATCTGCTTTTCTAAAGTCTGCCTGCTGTAGATCTGGTCAGAAGCTGAGCGCTGGAAGTAAACTAGGCAATTACTTTAAATCTTTTTTTCCCTTGCAAGTTACTTGTAAACCTGTCTTTATTTCCACAGATGTATTTTCCATTCAAGGTATTCATGGAGCAACTCCTGCCAAAAAAATTTCAGTGTAGGGCCTGTTTTCCAGAATGATTATTTTAGCTGTTTACTCTTTTTACTTTTGAAGTATGAATGATTCCCTAAATGGTGAGGTATTACTTCTGCTTCTCATCCCAGAGGATTGTAATTTTTTTTTTTTAATCCAAAGAGTAAGAAACTATAAAAAGAAGGGCACAACATACAAGATAGGACCTCTCTTGCAGTATGAACACAGCTGACATTTCATCCAGCACACATCCCTTAAACACCCATTTTACAGAAGGTAACACCCCTGCAAGAAAACATAAAAATGTAAATCTAATAAAAATATGGAGCCATTTGGTATCAGCTGCTGTGCTGGGAGTGCTGGAATGATGTTGTCTCAGTCCCCCCCCCCCCCCCCCCCATTGAAATTTGGGATATTGGCTTAAATCACCAATGAACCAGGGTTGTGTTGAGATCTCAGATGGTGATCTGCAGCAGCTGAACAGATTTAATGGGCCTGGTGCTGCTGGAAAGAACTGTCCTGTATGGCTCCCTCCTCCCTTCTTCCCCCTGCAAATCTCTTGGAAGGGTTGGAGGGAGTCAGGGGGGGCAATAGCATAAACAAGTACAGGCAAATCAGCCAGAGTGTTTCTATTGAAGCCATACTTCTAATTTATAAGCCTGTAACCTATAAAACTCCTTCCTGAAGTAAAAGGAAATTGGTGGTGGGGTCTCGTTGGATTGTTTTGTTTCTATCCCAAATGTGTTTCTCAGATCCCAGCTATCTCAGGTTGTACTCTGCTATACCTCACCAGGATACTGCTCTCTGCCTGGCTTCTTGTCAGTGACAGGTGTTTAATAGAGGAAGGTGAAAGTTTCACTTGGAAGCCACAAAGAGAGACATCTGGGGAGAAAAATGCATCATTCAGCTTAAATAATGTCAAAGTTTTGCCTTTTAATAGGTAAATTAATATTTTTAATTAAAATACTTTCATTCCAGTTTTATTTATTTTCTTAGCACTTGACTGGCTGGTATAAATCAGCTAAGGCTTCACATCTTGTGCCTTTTTTCTGTTTCAGCACCATTTCCTTTTTGCACCTCTCTCTACACCATTTGAGGTTTTGTTGGTCTTCCTAGAAGTCAGAATGGGAAAACAGACTCCTTGGAAAGACACAGAACAAGAGAATTTTTGTAAGGGCGAAAGTGGATTAATGGGAGGCACTTCTTGCTGTCAAAAAGCAGTGATAGGTGCCCCTTACAGAGAGCTGGTGTGTCTAATTTCTCTAATGCAAGCTACCACTTGTAGTCTGGTCAGCAATTGTGCCAGGGCCTGTAGGGAACTGAAAAGTTACAGTATTTATTTTTATCCTGCTATTGGCTTATGGAATTTGAAGGTACCTTTTTTAGCTTGCATAACTGTAAATATTGTTACTGGACCTCTCGACCTCTTTTCTATGTTTGCTCGCCCCAATACTTGATCTCCTAACCTGCCCCAGGAGATGGCAAATTCCACAGGCTGATGGCATGCTGGATGTGGGAGTCCTGTTACAGACACTTTCAATTTTGCTGATTGAGCTCCTGTTCA
Source organism: Calcarius lapponicus (assembly GCA_039654755.1). NCBI lineage: Eukaryota > Metazoa > Chordata > Aves > Passeriformes > Fringillidae > Calcarius > Calcarius lapponicus. The sequence goes on from CM077463.1 coordinate 69,153,775, forward strand.
TGCTTCAGAATGAGCAAAAAACGTTGGGGACTGATCAGCTCTCCTCAGAGCCTTCTCAAATCTTGATTTCCTTCTCCTGCTGTCTCCTACATGAGGACAAAGGTCCATTGTTTTCGTTTGAGTTACCTGCCCAGCCTGTCCCTGTTGTGTAAGAAATGCTGGGAGGTATTGGCAACGGCTTCAGACACAGGACCCTCAGTCTAGAAGTAAAAACTCCTATTTCTGTGTTGTATCATAGTCAATGTCATGACTGTTCCTGCTACCCCATCCAGGAGCTCTTTGAGGAGGAGTGAGTCAGGAGTTACAGTGTGCAGCACACATTCCCCGAGATCTTCCCAAACCCACAGCTGGAAACTTGCAAGGAGATAGCTGCTCTGCATTCCCTGCTCAGAGCAGCGACTCAAGAGAGGGTTTTAAATGTACTTTCCACTGAAAACCACTTTTTTCCCCTCTGCCACTGACCACTCCTCCCCTTACCCCACACTTGTCAAGTCACATCATTTACAGGACTCTCTGCTCGTCTCAGCTATTGTCCTGAATCCTGATTCAGGACTCTGCCAACTACACCAATTTGTCATCAACAAATGATTTGGGATTTAGATCACTTCAAGAATCATCATCAAAGACATTTGTGAAAGTGATTTTAATATAATGTTGTAAAAATGCTTGATGGCGAGCTTCAGTCTGTTATTATACAGCGCAATCATTTGAACAATGATTTGAAGCTACCAAGGCACAGGTAAAAGTTACCAAGAAAAAACAACAGATACTGAGATAAGATTAAAGGTACCAGGGCAGAAATCAAAGTTACCATATTACAGGGTTCTGTGCAGTATTAATCACTTACCAGAAGGTCTCTGCTTTGAGAGGCAGCCTTGAGGGTTGTCACAGCGCAAGGGGAAATCACTGCCATGCAGTCAGGAGGGCTCAAAGAAGGCTCACTCAGGCCTTTATTTATAGAATAAAGCGGTTGGCTTGCAGTCAAATTACATGTGATAGTGAAGGTATGCATGAGACTCCTTGTACCCACAACTTACTTTGTTCCTTGATAAATGAGTCTTGGAAAAGGCGCTCACTATTCATGTGTTAATCGCATGATTGGTGTTCCAAGCTCATGCCTGGATGCTCACCGGGTCAACTCTGCTGCTTTGTGGGTTGGCAGAAAGCAGATTGAACCCAGAGGAGCTCTTGCTCCATTTGCAGCTTATGCTTTTACATCCTTTGGAATCTGAACCAAACTAGATTCGTTTGTTTAAGGGGTTTTATTTATTAAACCAGTGGGTAACACTCCCTCTCCTAGAACTGCATTTCCTGATCATGAGTGTGCCAGAGTTTGTGTGCATTCACCTGTGTCTTGTGCTGCCTGCTGGCTTCCCCAGGAGGTGTCACAAAGGAAACCTGAGCAGCACAGTTGTTTTTGGGGCAGCTGTGTAGTGGTGCACACTCTACACCTCCCTGCTCTGGAAACAGAGGGGATGTTCTTCTCAGTCGTGCAACTGAAGGAACCTTTGGCCTTCTGGACTTACTTATTTGAGTATTGTAAAGGCCAAAGATGCTGGTGTGATCACTTTTGGCTCTTCACTCTTCACTCTTTCACTATTAACCTCAAAGTGGGTTGAAAGAGAAAACTCTAAACCAAAAATTTTGCAGTACTTTAGAAGATTTTTGATCAGCGAAGCTGGTTTTTTTCATTTATTATACCTGGACTTTAAATTCATGATAGACCTGAAATTTCCCATTGAGTGGAGTGATTTAATATACCGGGAGTTAATTTGACTTTTTATTTAGCATAATTTTCTTTTCCTCTCTTTACCATCAGTTCCTGGCCTAATGATGTTTATATTTTTCCCCTTGTTGTCTAGTTCTAGGAAAGACATTTATCTCTCCCTTAATAAAGTCTTAATATAGTACATTTTCACTGTCATAGCTACCTGTGCATCCTCCTCACAAATTGTGTCTCTTATTGATCATAGCTACTCCCAGGTCTTCAAAAGCTGCTCTGCACCTAGTATCTCACTGGAGATACATCCTGCAGGTTTGGGGAGCCTCAGTCCTTCTTCCTAGTTAAGGAACATTGTCCTGATTATTTCCAAGGTCACAAATCTTACCATTTTAGTTTCTTTGACACGGGCTGAAGAAAAAAAAATTGTGACCCCAGAGTAACTTCCCCACTGCCAAGTCTAAGGATGATTGAGACCATTTCAGACAGAAAAATCAGCTGCAAGGTTGGGACTCTCATGCCACCTACTCAGGGCTGGAAGCTGTGCCCTAGGCAATGCTCCATATTCTTCCCTTCACAGCTGTCTGAAGTGCAGATCTGGACTTGAACTTCTGAGGTTTGATGGGTGTTTGTGATCTGGGCTTTTGATTCCATTTCCTCTCTTTTTCCCAACCCTTGGGTAGTTGCCCTTTCTGAGAACGCACGCTGCACACAAGAAACACCCTTCTTAAAAAACACAAACACTCAGAGCAGGAGCACAGAGAACTGAAAGAGCTTCACCAAGAAGTTTTGTTTCTCTGTAAACCATACATAGGAAACCTTGGCCTCTTCACTCCCTCAATATTTGCTGTATTTATTTCTTTTTCTTCTCTGCAGCTTGAGAGTACTTTCTGCCAAACAGAGAAAGGCTTTGTGAGATGAGGGACAGATCAGACCTATGCAGCTTGTAGAGTATGTGCTGCTCCTTCTGAGGGGTGAAGGCTAATCTCTTCCTCCTCTGCCCTTCCTTCCCTAAAAAGCATCTCTTTTTAGTAATATCCCTCTTCTAACCCTTATTTTTTTATTTTTTTGAAAAAGGCTCATAACTGCTCTTGGCAGAACACAGCAGACATCCTGCCACCGGTTTTTCTTCAAAGGGGAACAGAGGAAAAAAGCAGAACTGAGTTTTCAAAGGAAACTTGCTGCCAAAGCTGAGGAGCAAATGATGTTTCCCCCAACCCGGGGCTCTCCCCTCCTCCCGTGGGTATTTCCCCGAGCCAGACTCACGTGGGGGTTGGCGCTGTCCCTGTCCGAGGCCATCCCTGTGCGTGTCCCCAGCTCTGTCCCCAGCAGCCGGAGGAGCGCAGCGCTGGTGCTGCCGGAGCTCTGAGCCGGGCAGGGCGCAGCTGCTGGAACAGACCCGCTATTCATGCGCTCATGTGCCGGCATCCCGCCCACCCTGGCATGGCCTGGGGGGCGACACAGGCGCTGGCAGCCCGTTCTTCATTGTCCAGGCAGCCCTGGAACAAGCGCCCCTCTTAGACTTTCCATGACACCCGTGTTGGTGGCGCGTCGGTGCCACCTCTGCGCGCCCAGCTGGGCCCCATGAGCTCACTTGGGCAGGGCGCTGGCCGTGCAGCCAGGGTACCAGGAGGTTCCTGGCATGGGCTGAGCGGCCACAGCAGCCATCCCAATCTCTTCCCTCCCTCCTTCCCTCCCTCCCCAGCGCACGGCAGAACTTACGGGTGAAAAGCCGAAAGGTGAAGAAACAAAATCCACAAAGCTGTGCCGGCTGGTCGCTGCTGCTAAGATAGTGTTACGTCTCAGAGAAGATTTATTCTTTTAACAGTCCCTTCTTCTCCTTTTTCTCCCCAGCCAAAATGCCCTTCCTTTTCCCTCCCCAACATTTTTTTTTTTGAGTTGAATTTGATACGTCTGGTTTCAGCTGAAATGAAAACTTGCTTCTCGCTGAAGTTAAAAACAACTGTGAATGACACTGGAATGGAAATGTGTGCAGCCAGAATCAAGTCACAGTGTGGAAAAACATGTTGTTATTATTATTAGGTGGGTTCCTCAGGCAGAAATATCAGCAATAATTCTCTAGATTTTAGAGAAAGTGCTACTTTGTGCTACTTGCAAATCGGGTGGGCACGTTTGGCTTTTGAAGGGGAATTTCTGGAGTTACAGTAGCATAGAAAATTTATGGTAAGGAATATATTCTGTTTAAACAGTTCAGCCAAACGCGTGTTCTAATACTCCAGCCTGCCTAAAAGTGCTGACAAGTCTGTCAGTAGATGATCCTGTTGCATTGATGCTTCCCAGCAAAAGGCCTCATTTTGCAGTGAAAATACTAGTGCTTAGTACTGCAAGTTCATTTCAAAGTGCTGATGAATGTAACCTCTCTGCATTCCTCTTATACAGCTTTTTTTTTTTTTTTTTTTAATGTATGGATGTATGAGCTGAAGCAGTGAGATGTGTTTAGGGACTGGTCTAGTGTTACACAGGAAAACAGGGCTGGGATACAGCTCATTTCATCCTTAGGATCTGGCCTAAGGCTGAGAGCCCATCAGGAACCATTAGGCTGATTCTATAATCAAAAGCCACCACCAAGGTTCCTACTTTTGAATGAAAATTGAGGTCCCTGCTTCTTGTTATCACTGAAGTGATTGTTTCAATTCTGCAGGGAAGTGCAGGTGAGGGGAAAGAGGTTACTCATTGCTGCTCTCCAGCACATGTTGGCTTTTGCCTTTTTATTTTTTCCATGGTATAAAGAGCATTTAACCCCAAATGCAGCCATCTGCTGCTGTTGTTGACTTGCTGGACTGATAGGAACCTGTATGCTAACTAAAATTCTCTGTGAGTATACTATTGCACAGATGCTAATATAGATAATTATCTACTTTAATTTACTTTTTTTTTTCTGTATTCTATAAAAAGATGTTATGGTTGATCAAGTTATAAATATATGTTGTTTATTAATAGATAATTTACCCTGGGCAGGTGCCAACAGTGTACATTAAGGCATTCCTGGGAGTTAAAAGGGCTTCATCTTGTACAGGTCCTTTGTGAACAGGCTTCCAGCAAACAGCCCATGAAAGCTGGCCAAAGATTTTTTGAGTTTCTATATAGCATAAAACCAACTATGAAATATTTTCTAGTGGTCAGACAGGAATGAAGTATCTATGATTTCATTTAGTAGGTGAACAAATATTACCAGTGCATAAACTTCAAGCAGGACTGCATGATATATGACAATGCGTCTTTTTGAAACTATTTTTTCTGACTATGTCTGAATGCCATGCTAGGAGCTTTTTCTTTTAACACACTCTCCACAGAGGTATTGCAAAGAGTAGTAATCTTGTACTATGCCCTCAGAGTAGCTACAGAAATGAGTCAAAGCCTATGGCAATCCCTGTGTCCTTGTAAGTCCTTCAATCAAACCAGGTCCTCACTGCCCTCTCCCAGGACAGCGTGAGAGAGGCTTCCTGCCTCCCTGGAAGTCTCAGGAACCAAACACATTAAAATGAGACAACTCCAAATAATAAAATTGCTCTTGGAAATGCTTTGTCTATGTCATTAATGGCAAAGCTCAGAGCCAAAAAAAAAAAAAAAAAATGAGGAGAGAGGGGAGTTTGTTTTAAATTGGGTTATAATAGCTGCCCAAGAAAGGAGTGCCTCAATGAACACAGTTATTTAGATATACTTGTTCCTAAATGTGATTACAAAGAGCCACATTTTCCAAAATATCTTTCCGGTAACTGTTAATTATGATGCAAGAATGCAGAATTGTAATGGTCCAAAAACTCAGGCACAGAGCATGCAGCCCAGCTTCCAGAAGGGATTGTGTGACACAAGGAGTAGCACTCACCAGTTTTAGATTAAGCAGCCCCTGAACTCCCTTCTTTTGCATAGCATAAGTGGGACACCTTTGAAACCAGGCTGTTCTAATGGGTGTTAATTGATTGATTGGAGAGTTTTTTCTGGTGCAGCATGCTGGAGCAGAAATGGATGGCATGGGAGAGGAGCAGTGATCCCTGAAAGGAGGGTGGGGAGGATCTGGGGCATGACGGAAAACAAGTCCATGATTTTCCTTGTGAGATCAGCCAAGAGCAGAGGGGAGGCTCAGTGGATCAGCCCCACTCACTTGGGAGCAGCACACAGGGCAGAGTTGCTCATTTCCATCATTCCCCATCCTCTCCCCTCCCTTATGCCAGCCCGAGCGCTTGCGCAGCCACCCAAGCAACCAGACAGAACTTCTTCCAGCTGGAAGGGAAAATAAAGTTGCAGGCTATTTTTCTGGCTGGGATCAGCTCCCTGACCTGGTTCTGCACATAAGTGAGCAAACACTTCCACTGGCAGCAGGGAGGGCGTCCGGTGGGAAATGGAAAAAGCAGCTGGGAGTGGAGGAGGGTGGGGGACGCGGGATGCGAGAGCAGAGCCCTGCATGCTGGTGCCCCTGCTGGGGCTGCCTCTCACAGGCAACGTGGGGAGAAGAGCTGAAATCCCTGGGCTGCAGCTCTCTCCAGCAGAGACACCCAGCAGCAGAAGGCAGCCGTGCTCACTGAAGGCTGAGATCTGTGCAGAAATGCTCTCCCCTCCACTCTCAGATTTGCTGCAGCACTTCAGGGAGTATCCAAGATGGAACAGTTTCAGTAGGACAACTGCACTTCTAACAGGGAGACTTCACTCTTGACAGGCCCTCGTCTTGTATTGCAAAAGTGGGTTGGGTTTGGTTTTGGGACACTCTTTCTCCACCCTGTAATTCTGGGTGACCTCTGCTCTATCTCAGGAAAAAAGAGTGCTGTGGGTGCATTCACCTGACTGCCTGGGAAGAAAAAATACCTGTTCAGCCTTACAGAATGAAAACCAAGAGGGATCCTGATGCCAGTGACTGAACTGGAAAACTCCAGAGAGAGGGAAATGCAGCAACAGCACAGGAACTAATTAATAAACTGGCCAAGAAAAAATGCTGGGTTAGAAAGTACAGGAAGGTTCTTGGCTGCCTAAGTGCTCATGTTCTGAAGAAACCAGCCAGTGAGAGCAGCAAGGACAAACAAGTGAACCAGGCTGGGGATGGAGTTGGCTGAGTTTGCCACAGGGATCACCTGCTACAGCTGCCTGTGACAGCCAGGGACTGCCCTGCCAACCCTGCTTGTCCCAGCTCCTCTTTTCTGTGTTTCAGAACACAGAAAAGGAGCAAAAGCTTGAGAAGGTGGAAAAGCAAAGCTCAGCAGAACTGCAGTGCATGCTACTGTAGTGAAGGCAAGTGCCTGGGTAGGCAAAGGCCCCTTGTCTGTGGTTTCTTTAGGAATATTAGTCCTTTTAATTATTGGTAGGATTGCAGCTCCTGGTTGGCCAGACTAGCTTCACCTGTTAGAGGAGAGAGCCACAGAGAACAGCCCAGTGTTTGGAAGAGTAATTAATAAACTCAAGGAAGTCTCTGGAAGCAAGGAGCGCACATGTGCAAGCAGTACTTCTAAAATTCTCCCAGTGGGTGAAAAATGAACATGTATATCTCCAATGAATTTTACGAAAGTAGGGCTAGAAAGGATATTACAGAGTCACCCATCTCTTCTCCAGCTCCAAGAGCACAGCAGGTCAGGGGTATCTGCCCTGTTAACACACATGTTGATCCAGCCTGCTTTGAAAGTGCTCCAGACATGTTGATTTCCAATGCAGCCTATCCCAGTGCTTCAGTAACACCGTTCTAACAGCTACGAGTGGTTTTGGTAATACTTCATTATAAAAAAAAAAAGTCCCTGCTGCAATTTTAGCCTGTTATTCTTATCCTCTCCACGTGGGAGAGAAGAGATTATTTCCTTCCTCTTTGCTACAGTTGTTTACATTTTTGAGGACTGTTATCATGTCTCTGTTCAGTCTTCTCTGTATTTAAGAAAACAAAAATTCTTTTGCTGTCTCCTCATAGGTTATATTTCATAGGTCTCTGAGTGCTGTTGCTGCTATCTGAACTCTTTCCTGTTAAATTATCAGAGAGTTTTGGATTGTTGGGAGTCTGCATTAACACAGGTGAAAATGGCCATGGGGGTGCAAGTGGGAGAAATAATAGAGGAATAATCTTCTGTGTATTTGCATTGATAATGGGAGTCAGGGCAGAGGCTGTAATTTTTGTGGGGTCTGACTGAGTAGTAGTTTTCTGTTTGTCCTTGAGAGAAAAATCACTATTTTTCCTCCAGAAGGCCAGGACAGATTCCAGACAAGAAAAATTCTTTTAGCGCTCTTCAACTTTTTAAAATGCTGTGGCAAACCACAGCGAGAGTGAGAATAAAGGTGGATCAGGTTGTAAGGAGAGCAAGGTCACCTCCTGAAGCTCAGGTAACTGACTATTGATGATTCCCAGAAATCCTAGCAGCCCAGACTTGCTTTGTCTGACAAAAGAAGGATGTGTCCCATTTGGAGAGGAGCTTTTAAGGCCTCAGTGTTCTTTAGTGGTTGCTAGACTATTCGATTTTTTTCTGCCTTAGTCAAAAATCTGCGCCTGGAATGTAGATTAAGAATATTAATTAACCCTGGCAGAAGATATCACCCCAGAAAGAGGGAGTTTGGTTTGCCTACAGCCTGACTGGCAGTTTCTTGAGCTCTTTGAGAGCTTGAGTGGACAAATAACTCCCATGTCAACCCTTATCTCCAGCAGGGGAAGGTGTGAGAGGTTAGAGAAGGGTTATGTGCATTCCAGCACACACCCCCTCTTTTTAGCAGCTCAGCCACAGCCTACAGAAATTACAGGTTGCTTCATGCTCTCTTTTTTGTCTCCTCAGCTTGAGACAGACTGATACCTGAAACTTTTTCAGCCCCAGTGGGTCAGGAGGCACACAGGTGTGCCCCCCTCCACGCAGCCCCAGTTTCATGATCACTGAAACATTGCCTGATCTTTTAGTGACCCACACCACAGACTTGTGAGTCCTCTACTGATCACCAAATCATTTTCCATTTTACTTCTACACCTAAAACTTGCTGACACCTAAACTTCCTTGTGAATATTTCTGCTGAGTGCAGCGCTTACGGCCTTGGTCCATATCTGAGTTTGGCCTCAGCAGTGTTTCCCAGCCTTGCAAGCCATTTTCCAGGGTAAATCTTGGAAAACTCACCCGATTAAGAGTCCCTCTTATAGCCTCCTTTAACTTTTTTTTTTTTTTCCTGAAAGTCCCTGAATCTGGCCCTTGGGAACTGGGCAAAATAAAACTTCTTCTCTTCCCCCTTTTCGCTTGAACAAAGTCTTCCCTGGCTCTGACCCTGGCAGCAGATCTTCCCAGGAGCACATTTTGCATGCTGTGAACAAATGCTGCCTGGCTCCCTGTGTGGCATTTCACCTGCATGACATTTAGCCAAGGACCCAGAATTTGAAGCTGGAACAGAGCAGGGGTGTTCCCACAGAATAATTGCCATTATTCAGATGGCTCTGGTGTGCTTCAGCTGGAGTTGAAAGCATTTTGAAAGCAAGAAAGGAATAAATCCTCCACAGTGAACATTCTCTTGCACCCTCCTTCCTTCCAGGGTTCACCCCCATCTCCCCAGAGAGAACAGACCCAGCAGTCAACCAAAATCTGGAAATGGTGTTTTAATGGCATTCCCTTCTGCCACCTTTGTTTATTCCCATCCTGATGCCACACATTAAATACAAAAGAAACCCTCAGCCTTGCTTACTCTCTCCCTTCCCCCATCTCTGCCCTCCTGACAAAGTTTCCAAATAAACCTTGAAAGCCACTATCAGTTGTAAAAGGTCTAATCAATGAAAGACACCGGAGTCAGTAACATGAAACCCTTTGCCTCAAGATCTCAGAGCTCCTGACTGAACTGCAGCCTTTAAGGTCAGGCATTCTTGCTGCTGTTTGGCTCCACGTTCATTGAATGCAGCCTCAAACAAGGGGCAGCCCTGAGTAGGTTATTCCTCTGTTTACAAAGCAAGCAGCTCACTGAATTCTGGCAAAGCAGAGTTTAAAAGGCCGTCCTCACCCGAAGGGACAAGGAGAAAAACAGGGAGAGGTTTTGTGCAGCAGGACCTGGAGCATCATTTCCAGAGGGCTGCCTCGTCCCCCGAGTATTGATGAGCTGCAGACAACACAGGCAGCAGTGACTGCAAGGCACTGAAAAGGTAATTTGCAAATAAGTGTTTTAAAACAAAAACATGTCGAGGATAAATAAAGTCAGTACATCCTACAAAGCCCCTTAAAATCGACAAAAAAGTCCCCTTGACTACAGTTAGCTTTGCAGCAGCCCTGAAGGGATACAGGGGGAGATTCCATCAGTGTTTGAAAGAGGAGGGAGGAGGGAAGTTATTTAACAAGGTACAAATATAGGTACAGGGGGCGACATAAAACCAGCAGCACCTGACAGTGACAAACATAAAATTTACAAAATGATGTTTTGGCATCATGTCTCCAGGAAGAGGAAGACTCATGTTTTTACAATGGTTCTAATTTGATGTGATTTAGCTCTGAGAAGTGTACAGCAATCAGGCAAAATAGGTGGTGGAAGGTGAGATGAGGAAATTCAATGCAGTTGTTGGATTTGTGTCTTGAATGTACTTTTGGGTTTTTCCTGTGGGGTTCTGAGGGCAAACAGAATTTCTCAGGCTCAGAAGTGGTTTCTGTACAGACATTTATGCACACGTTTTTCCTCCCTGCTAGGATCTCCCGACAGTGGGATGGGAGGGAGAGGGACTAAGAGGTTTTAAAGTCTGATGTCTTCAAACAGTTTTGTCAACAAGCAGCTGGGATTTGTTTACATTTTAAAGACAGTCTGTTTAGTTAAATTGCCAAGTGTTACAAATGTTGTGGTTATGGCGATTCCTCAGGTCAGGATCAGAAATCCAGAGTGCAATAATGTATATTATTCAGAAGGTTATTTTACTGAGGAGAACCCACCCTGCAGTCAGTGGAAAGACTATCTTTCAAGGCTTAAAAGGAAACACATACTGATCCAATAACTACATGCAAAATATATATTTATTTGCAGTCAAACTCCTATTTTTGTGCTGCAAATTGCAAATCTAATCCTCGTGCTTTATCTGGTTTGATGGGTATTTTACATTACTTGGTGCAAACACAAGTGCTACTAAAGCCTTTCTGCTGTACTTTGTCGCATTTGTGATATTTGTGAGAAGCTCTTTTAAAGATATTTTGCAGCAAATTTTCCCAGTGGAATGGAAGAATTTCAGGCCTGACAGTGAAAATCACTGGTCTGTACAGTTTTGATCCAGAATTATTTCACTGGGGTGGTTCCAAAGGCTTTGCTGGAATCCCTCTGATTTACACCCATATGAGATCAGCATTAGGCCCCAATGTTTTCATTTTTCATTTGTTATTCTTGGCCCTAGTGTCCTTTACCACTGTTGAATACAATGTTCCTAAAACACCAGATGTGCTTGTGAGATGAGGGAATGTGGCAAAAAAAAAAAAAAAAAAAAAAAAAGGTTGCAGCGATTCACTAAACAACACATGATCTTCTTTTGCCCTGTGGTCTGAATTCTGGGCTTTCACATGAGTATAACTGCATTTATTTCTACAAGACTGTTTCTGATTACCATTGGGAAATGAAGTTGTAAAATCCTTCCTGGCCTAAGTACTTAACAGGATCATTGCATCATGCTCAGTATTAGCTTGTACAATGACTGATGCTTAGTATAATTTTGTAAAAATTCTGGATTTCAAATCACTCTGATAATATTTCCATCACTATATTACTGACTGGTTTGAAAGCTTTATGGGGTTTAGTGCTCTTTCATTACTTGCTTAGGGCTCATATTAGGTGCTTGGAGATCTTAAGTAATATAGTTATTACACACAGCTCAGTTACCAGTTATCACATAGTTTATACCAGTTAAAACTGGTGGGAGATCCAAATCTGGCCCAGCACCAGATTCCTTTGATGTGGTAGGAAGAACAGGTTCAAATCTGCAGCGTGCTGGCCGCTCCAGCCTTAGACAGCAGAGCATGAAACAAAGTGCTGAGCTTCAGCTGCATGAGTAATGTGACCAAACGACCCATCTGCTCCTCAGCCTGCACAGCCAAGCCCTGGGAGCTCAGGGAAGCTGGGGCTGCCTGGGATCACCTGCATTATTCTGTGCTTGAGTATGAGACTTGGCTGCTGCAGCCGGCTACTCACAAAGCCGTCTGCTTCCAAGGTCTGAGGCGTCCTCACTGATTGTGGAAGTTACAGAGAGTTGTTTTCTCATGCAGGCAGCAACAGCAAATTTTGTACTTTGGAGTGATGTTTTGTTCTCAGTTATACTGCAATATATTTGGAGCAGGGCACTTGGAGTCAGAGATTCACCTCAGATTAATGCTGGTCCAAAGGATGGCAGCATCCTCTCCAGTGAGTCTCCTTCTGCTGCACCCACTAAATCACACTGAAACCCAGCAACGGGAGCAAGGTCAAACCTTTCCCTGTGTGTGCATGGGTAAAAGTATTGGTGTGTCTGAGTGTGTCCATCCTGGCTGAGCCATCAAGCAGGGGCAGCCAAGACAGAAGAGAGGAGGAAAAGGTTCTGTGCTTGGTACCAGCCTTGATTGCCCGGGCTCCATAACTGACTCATCCTCTGGCAGAAAGCAGAGCCCTTGTGGTAGACACCAACTGGTGGGATTACATCTGCACGCTCATCCATTACGTCTGTTTCTGTGGGCACAAGTTCTTCTTACAAGGTACTCAAAATGCAGACAGGGTCAGTCCTTTTTTCTCCTAAAAAATATTACAGAATAGTGTTGGCAGCATTTTCCTCTGAGCCAATCTCCAACATGTTATTTAGCAGGCAATGTTTTATATGGTGGTGCTTTAAGCCCAGAAGTAAAAACAGGGATTTAGCTAATTGTGTCAGTTAAAATTCTGCATCATTTTCTTTGCAAATCTCTTTGTTTACCTCTGTCCAAAACTTATTAAGAACATGATATTCAGTACTTTATGCTTAGATCCCTTGTGTAATACTTGCTCTCTGCCTGTCTCTCATCCCAGGAGTGGCTGCATTGCAATGATGAGCAAAGTGCTCTCTGTGGCTACAGTAAATAATCAGGTGGTGAGCAACATTAGGTGCTTGGAGGTCTTTGACCAGAGGATACAGCATGAAGTCACCTGCTCCTTGGCAGGAGTATGTATATGGGGGCACTGGATGATGGGCAAAGTGAGAAGGCCAGGTGTGCTGACAATCTAACAACATAAGCTGAAGGTTCACAGTGATTTACTCACTCTTTCTCCTCTTTTCATATTCAATTTTGTAGGGTCACAAAAGAAATTACATTACTTAATTTTTTAAATGACTTTGACACCTTTAACTTATGTAAGGGTATGTAGTAATCTCTGTGGACTGAAAAATACTTCCTGTTTTCACTGTTTTACCCAGTGCATTTCACCTGTGATCTGAGGGATTAGTTCAAAGAATAAGACACCACATCATATTTATGTTCATGCTTTAAAAATCTTACTACTGTGATGGTTTTGTGACACAGATTTTTTTGACAGATGACCAAATACCTCTCCTCCAGAAGTGCTAAGGGCTTGATCAAAACACACTGAATGTAATGGAAACAATTACTGTAAGATAGCCCCAGAACTTTGCTTGTGCCATTTCAAATGTCTGTTCTTTATGCTGTGGATCCCCCATTCCAGCAGGTTAATTATGTGTCAGTATCCAGAATTCCTTTATGAAGTGATTGGGAAGCTCCTCAAAGCAGTAAGCAAAGGCAAAATAAATAGATGTTATTTTTCAGTCCACCATCCCGTGCTTAGTTCTAAGTGAATTTCATGCCTGGAAAAGTGTCAGGTTGATGGCTCAGGCTCCTTTCATCTGCAAGCACTTACTCCAGCAGCAGAACAAAAGCCTTCTCCACACTGATCCCTGACAGCACATCTTCAAACTGCAGAGACTTCAAATGGCAGGCCCTTTAAGTCCTTGATCTGTCTGGCAGCCTCTGCAACAAAGGGGCAAATCTGTGATGGGGCTTTTTATGGCACACATCTCTAGCAGAAACTCGACTGGGAGTCTCAAATTGTCTCAGAGATCAGTGCTGCCTCATATTATTATGCACTGCTGTTCTAAAAATAGTTCTGATTAGATTAGGATAGATAAAACCCCACAGAAACGGCTCAGAATGCTAACAGTTTATTTTGGAATAAACAGAATTTTTTCCTAGTGAAATCTATCATTATGCTAGGAAAAAAAAAAATCCTCCCACAGGAATTTTTTTTCTGTGCCCATTAACTAATATGAAGAGTGGTTTAGTTTGTTATAATTTTTACCAAAAAACCCCCATGCAGTGGAAGCCAAGAAATACGATAACAAAAGCATCTCTCACAAACTTCTCCAGTCTTGTGTACATGCTGACCAGGCTATCCAATTATACCAGGCATCTGTGGCTGCTCATCATGTTGGAGCTACAAGTTTACCTTGATCTAAGGCAGAAGAGAATCACAGTCTTTCCCAGTATATAATCCATAGCAAATTGAAAGCATACTGGGGATTATGAGTTAGCATGAAAATGGAACCATCTTGCTTCTGGATGCCTGAAACAGGATTCCAAAATCAACAATTTATGAGTAACTAACTTCATCCTGACTCACTTGGGTTTTTTTTTTCCTTCTCATTATAGTAGAATTACTGTTTGAAGAATAGTTCTTCTTCTTCTAAAAATGGTAGAGAAAGGAATTTTTCCTGTCAGACAGCACCTGGCCATTTGAATGAAAACAGCATCCTTGGAAACTGGTATTTTATCCAGGTCACCTGCAGACAGAGGCTCTGAGCCTTCACTGCCTGTTCCCTGGTTTGGAACATCACCACCAGATGTTTTCCCTGAGCACTCAGGGCTGCTGGCAGTGTGCATCCCTCAGGCAGGAAGGTGAAAATGGGGGAAGAAAGCAGAATAGCTTTACAAGCAGCTTGGATGGAAAGATGCTGATAGAGGAAAGATCCTGTTCTTTGCCATCACAGGACAGTCTTGCTTCCTGCCAGCTTATGATAATGAACACCAAGGGCACTTGCCTGACAGCATCTCAATTTAAGACTTTTTCCCCATAATGAATCAAAGGCAAGGACCAATTCAACCCACCAAATAGGAAAAAATCCCTGTCATGCTTCTTCCCAGACAGAGCCAGCCTGTTGGATACCCTAGAGGATGGGCTGCCTTTGTGCTGGACTGTCTCGGTGTGCATCCCCCTCTGAAGCGCTGCATCTCCTCTCCCCTATTTGCATCTCTCATCTGGGACCCGTGCCCTTGGGCAAATTCCCAACACCTGTGCACTTGTCATTACAGAGCTGGGCCAGCTGCTTCTGCCGGCCCCTGAGAGGGCCAGCACTCCCTGCTGCCAGCAGGGAAAAGGACAGCCTGTCCTTCTGCCAGCCCCTCCAAAACCTTCACCTTTCAACAGCCCCAGAGCTTTGCCCCAGGTGCCACCAGCAGTGCTGGGACATGGAGCATCCTTGTCACTATGAGCAGCCTGCTGTGTGCTGCCTCACGTGAGGACTAGGGTGTGACAGCAATTAGCTTTTCTTTGGAAGCAATGGGAAGAAAAAGAGAAATTCCGCTCGCATCACAAGATTTTATTTCCAGGGTTTTTTTGGCCATGCCTTGCTGTATCTGTGTGAGGTGTGTTCTAGCAAAACAGAGGTCCAAAGGATAATAAAAACAACGAGAAAATGGAACCACAGAAATGTAAGGAAACAATATAGAGCACAACTGAAAAAACAAATCATGTTTTTACACTTACAAATTCCCTCTCAGACTAACAGCTAGCCAGGAGTACTTTCAAGGAATAGGCAGAAAGCAATTAAATTAATTGCTATGACCCACAAGTACGCATCATGTTGTAATTGATAGGTGACTAAAAATTGGCAAACAGCACAAGGACAGCCCAATTTTCCAAGGAAACAATATAGTAGTCAGGCCTTTGATTTTGAAAATGCTTTTTATAAGTTCTCTACCCTGTGAGCCGCATGGATTTACTTCAGAGGGTTACACAAGCCTGAAAGCCTTTGAGCTTTGAACTGTCTGTACCAGAGTTCTGAAAACTTCTGATTGTTTCAAAGATCCATTTTGTTTGAAACGTTTTGTATATTTTAACTGCTTCATACCTCTATAAAATTCCTACTCTTTCCTCAGTTCTTTCAGTACAATTTAGGGGCAACTCCACAGAAGGCGGCGGTGCTTGTTGTAAAACCTGCCTCACTGAAACACTGTTTTTTTTAAAAAAAAAAAGTTGTTTTTCCAGCAGCATTGGTATTTCCTCCTCCTCCCCAAACCACCTCACCTTTTTCCAGTCATCTATTCTTTGGACTATTATTTTAAGTACACCAGTAACAATATTGATGTAAGTTCAGTCCAAAGCGCTTAAAATCATAGAAAACCACGGGCAAAGGCTCTGGCTCCTTCTTTGTGCTCCATGTGGAACTGTTAGCACAAAAGCTGATAGCTGATAATGAGCAACCCTATGGAGAAGGATGCTGGAACACTGAGCTGTTTTTGCAGGCTGATCCAAAGTATAAGGAAGTTAATGAATGGCTTTATACTTCAGGATCCAAGATGATGGGCTGGTATCAGGTTTTAAGAGGATGGATAATAAGCTAATTGTTCTGAACAGATAACAGCAATTTGCAGCTGGATGGGTATAATAGGGCATTCATTCTAGAATGTTTTTTATGTGCAGTAAAGCTTTTTTTTTTTTTTTTTTTTTACTCTTTATAAAGCTATTTACCAAGGAATTGAATACTAGAGAAAATTAATAATTTTGAAAGAGCTGAATTTCTTAACTGGGATGAAAATTAATAATTTTGAAGAGCTGAATTTCCTACCTGCACACCTGACAGCAAATTCATCAGCTGATTGAAAGAGTAGCTATACTCCAAATGGTTTCAGGATGTACTGTGGAGCATTGTGTGCTGCATATCTACAAAGATAAATACAAATTTAATCAGAATAAGGAAAGACCCCTATTTTAATAAGAAGGATCTATGGCCATTGTATTTGTAAAATGTAGAATAACTGAAAAAGAAGGTAATTTGATAACCTTATGGAAATAAAAGGCTCAGATATTTAAGTCATTTCTGAAGCCAAAATGGCAAGCCTGAGCCCTGGCACTGGCTGCAGCCTGTGCTCCCCTGCAGGCAGCCAAAAAGGGATCTCCAGCTGCAAGCCCAAGAGTCCAAGATAACAATCTCTTGGAAATGTTCGTGCCAAGAAGTGTGGCTCCATTACTGCTCTCCCACTAATGCAAAGGATAATAGAATCAGAAAGAAGCAGGTCTGGAAGGGGCCTCAGTAAGTCCTTTAATTGGTTTCCTGCCCAAAGGCAGAATGAACTGTACTTATGCTATTTCTGGTAAATGTGAGTCTAACCTGTTCTCAAAGGTCTCCTGTGATGGAGGCTTTGCAGGCTCAGAGCAGAGGGCAGGTGGTGATGATACCCAAGGTGGGAAGGCAGGATGGAAAGGCAGACAGAGGTGGAGAACCAGTTCACCAGGAGGAGCTGGGTGCCACAGCAAGGGAATGTGATAAAAAAAAGTAAAAAAAAAAAAAAAAGGGGAAATCTCAGCTATAACATCTATAAGAAAAATCTAAAGAATGTGGAGCATAGGACACAAAAGCCAGAGCAAGGCTGTTTAATTGAGGAAACCTGGATTTCATATGAGAGGGAGTTAGGTAAGAGGAGGAGGACTTGTGCAGCAGGAAAAGTGGACTAGTGTTGGAATCCTCACACATTTTATTTTTTGATTTTTTAAATAATGTTATTCCTCTTGTTACTGAGCCAGCGATCCCATGAACATTCATGCAATTGTTACCTTGAATTCTCTGCAGACACCCAGAGCACAGTTCCTGAATTGCTGTGATCCAGAGGTGATTGCAGTGCCTGCTATATCCATGAATAAGGGTCTCATTGTCAGCACTGAGGTGTTTCCATATAAAGGTGAGAGCACATTATAGTCAAGTGTGAAAGCCTAGCTAGAGACATAAAGTTCTTTTCTGAACATCTGTCAAACAATGCTGCCACTGAGAAGCTGCTAGACCATTAGGGAGAACTTCCTTCTAAGATAAAATATTTGATATATACATTTTCACCAGCAATTTGCATCTGAAAGCAGTAGACCAGAACCAGATGAGGGGAGGAATGCAGAGAAACGGGGAGAAATGGAGGCTGAGCACTTCACTTGGTATAAATTAGCTTGCTGTCTGCACTAGATGACCTGACATTCTCCATGACAGGCTGGAGATAAGTTGCAGAGGGCCATCCTCAGGACCTTGTTTGGGTGCTGAGGGTGGCTGCTTTGGAACTCTACAGTTCTAATTTGGATCAGCCAGCACATTTAGGAGAGGAGAACAGGTGTCATTCTAGAGCAGAGGTTAAACAGGGTGTCTGGTCAGGCTGAGGTGAAGATCCCTTTTGCTCTTTAAGGCCACGTATCCCAGAAATGTCCACCACGGGTGACCCCATTCTCAGCCTACACCTGCAATGGAAATTTCCTCAGAAGAGCAAGTGCTGCTTCAGACACTTGCATCCCACCTAAGCAGAGCATAGGTGGCTCTGAGGAGCCATATGGCTTTTGTTAGCACAGGAGGCAGATGGAATAGGGAAGAGATTAAAGCTCCATAAAAAGAATTGGAGTTACAGCACACAGTATGTGGCTATTCATTATCACCAGACACATTGTCTTGACACTGATTGCATACAGGAGTGAAAATCTCTACCAGGTAGGATAAATTAAACAGGTTTTACTTAGTAATATGCTTTTCAAGTCAGCAGAAATGGAAGCTACATTTACATTTTAGAGAAACCTTCTCTAAGCCCCTTGTCTTAAAGGGACTGCAGCATTAACTGTGCAGAACTGAGATGCATTAGAGCTGCCCCAGGTGTCAGCAAGGACAGAAGCTTGATAACAATGCTTATCTTACTCCCAAGTAAAGAACAGTACCATTCTACATCATCAGCTCTAGACCAAATCCCAGATTCCTTCATGGAGTAATGCTTGAGCCTGGAATGACACTGAGGAGCCCTGAGTAAGAAAGGAGGCTCTGTAATACCCCTGTGAGGGGCTCCCTATAACAGAGCTGTGCTCTGCACAGACAGGATAATACTGGTGCCTTTGTGCAGGTGGGTTGTGCTACAGAAAGTCAACATCTGGCTCAGGTGTCAGGAGTTGAATACATTAAATGAGTGCAGCAGAATTACAGGATTACTCAGGAGAATATTGCTGAAATAATAAAAAGCTTCAGCAATGAGGCAGGAACTCTAATAACTCTGATGCAAGTATTGCTTTCCTGCCCCTTCTCTGTGCAAGACTGAAATGTCACAGCACGTTGGCCAGCAGGCAGGTACACCACCACAGCTCGAGACCTTCTGTCCCTGCCTTTCCTAGAAAGTTTTAAATAGCTGAAAAGTACAATTCTGGATTCTCCTGGCATGAAAACAGATTTAGTGGTCATTCTGGCCACCACAAACAAGGGGTACCTGTTTGCAGAGCAGCCGGGGCAAACCTTCAGTCCCTGCTGGTGAAGCCCTGCCTGGATTCCACCCACATGACTTCACTTGTGAGACAACTCATGGTTGCATGTGTTGCTCCGAGGCCAAGTTTGAGGCAAGAGATTCCTTCTGTGTCTCCAGTGTTATTTTGGTATATTTTATTTGGCCCAGAATTTGGGAAAACAAAGGGGAGGTTTTCCGCGGGGAGTGGAAGGAGGAGGCAGGAAGGGCTACCATATTTCTCCAGACGGAAACTCCTACAGTGCTCGAGTCCAGCGCTGCTGCAAGTGTCAACAGATCAAATGTGATACAGGAGGCCCTCTGCCAACTCTTTGCTACTGCAGCAGCAAACTGGGAAGAAAGCAGGAGCTAATATCCAGTACCAATGAGCGGGGTTCAGTCTCTGCTGCGTAAGGATGGAGCAGGAAGAAATTAGAGACCACCTTGTCCTTTCTGCAGTGTGACATTGGCTTGCCCAGGGCCCCAGCAGGACAGGGCTGACCCAGAGAGGCTCACAGCCAGGCTGCTCAGACCATCTGCTGAGTCAGCCACGCTGGCAGTGGTAGCATCTTTACTAACATGTGCAGTTCTTCTCCCAGTTGCTGCCTCCCAAGGAATGACCCCAAAAAATTAAGGTGCCTCCAGAGCAGCACACACAAACTGTGCCCCCTCGGTGCCAGTGGGTGTGATTCAGACCAATAGCTGCTGAGGGCAACAGATTGAGCAGTAATTAGCTGCTGTTAGTCATCCTCTTCCCAAGCACGAGTGGGATAGCATTTGATTATTTCAACACAGTTGGATGTGGGAGGGAAGGTAGGCCTGGAAACATTTTCCTGACAGCATACTTCTCAGCTCTTTTAAAACACCTCTCATGTTGACACTCAGCACAGCATTTCAAATAAAATGCTATTTCCTCTTGTACAGCAGCAAGGAAAAAATGCTGTCACAGGTTTTATAACAAACATTAGGTAAGCAGCAATCATCCCCATTGTGCAATCTGGGATTCAGGTAGGAAAACAATCCATAGATGGCTAAGAGAGAAGGACTGTGTGTCTCAATAATCTGAATAAGGAGTGAACTACTTGAGGACCACAGAGAAGGGACAGGGTTGAATGGGTTAGTGGGACAATTTCACACAGCTAAGTGTGAAGAACAGAAAGGCGTAGTTTTGAGACTGGAAGTGAAAACTGACTGAAGGGAATGTGTGTTATTTGTGCTCAGCTGACTTCTTGTTTCTCTCTCATGACGTCACAAAAATGTGCTGTGGTCTGCCTACAGAAATTGCCTGTCCTTCTGACAGGTCTGATCCAGCATGTAGCGTCACAGGAAACGTCTATTTGTACTATAAAAAACCAAAACCCTTATGAATGGGCTTGTAACCTTTTTTATTTTCCTACCTGCTGCCTCAGTACTTCATTTTCCTCCTAAATTCACAATGCCCCAGAAATCTGAGAGCTGCCTTTCTCCTGCTTTGCTCTTGGGCAGACACATCAGAACTTCCTACTCAATTGTACCTCTCTCTGAAGGGCTTTGTGTTGGTCCTCTCAAAATCCTGCATGTGCAGAACTGCCTTTGGAGGGAAGCATTCAGTGACCCTGAGCAAGTAGAAGGTTCTCAAAATCCACAGAGTAAATCTCTGAGTGGTAACAGAAGATTTGACAAGGAAATGGTACATATACAATTTCTGGCTTACTTTGGCAGAGATTAATGGGATTCAAATAAAAAGTAGTTAGGATCATGATATTTCTAGCATTCCTAATATCATGTGTCCAGACTAAGAGTGTTCCCTGCAAAAGTAGAGCCTGTATTGTGTACCACAGGTAAATAAATACAGGTAAATGCTGTCTGTCTGTCTATGATCAGCTTTTTAAAGGCAAGAATATTTCTTTCTTACCAAGCAGACTTGAAAGAAAAAGGAATCAAGACAGTAAGCTAAACATGCCTTCTGAAATTGCTTAGTCCAACATTTAGAGCATGTTGTTGTCAGCTTGCATTTTTAAAAACTCTGAACCAGCCAGCTGAGTTAGCTGAGCTGCTAACAAGCAGGTCAGAAACCACACCACAGTGGTGGTTACTATTCTCCCCTGCACAGAGTTCTCAACAGCATTGATAAAATGATATGAACAGGTTAATATCCTGGTGTAGTGTACAGGTGCTACCTGTTTGACAGGCACTGAAGAGGGTGGATGTCTCGGTTTTGAAACAGGAGGGGTGGATGACCAAGAAAATTTCTGTATTCAGGGTGGGTATTTTTTTCTCAACCAAGTGTTTCCAATGATGCATTTTACTGACAAAGATGAACTCAATACTCTTCAAATCAGGGTGATGAGTTCTGTTTATAACAGTTTGCATAAGTAATCAGTTTCATGTTCTAATGCATCCCTCATTCTGCATGTTTTAACACAGTAGATTTTGAATGCTCTTCAGGGATTGTCACTGAAACAATGTCAAGTAATACAGTACCAGCTTTGTCTTGCTGGGACATTATTCCACATTCAAATATATTCAGACTTGTTCATTTTTCCATTCAACAATTCACCCAAGTAGTTCTAATGTTACTTTCCTGTGTTACATTAACCTTCTCCGGGGTTTAATGCTTTAAATATTTATAGACTGTTCTAATGCCCAAATAATCACATTTCTAGTCTTCAATACCTCAGCATGGTAATAATACCTACATTTTAACAGAAATGAGGCCTTTTAAATTAATGTAATTAAGTTAAGAGCAATTAGTCCCTTAAAGGAGATAAATCACAGCATAGTGATAAGCCTTCTTTTTCTTGGTTTTTGTTGGTTTTAGTTGACTATCAGTACATGATCAGTCACATGGAGTGTTACATATCTGGTAGAGGGAGGGGATACAAAAGATTCAGATCCAATGAACAATCATAATTTTTCTGATGTGTCTAATAGCATCATTGATGTTTAAATTTTGGACAAAGAAACAATTTTTTTACAGTTAGGAAGAAAGCCCATGCAGATGTTGAGCACAGAATTTACACAAATTCAGGCATTTGTGTGATTTGTGCAATTTGTGCCTCATGCTATCTTGGGCTGCTGCCAAAAGTGTGAGCTACTCAGAGACTGTTTGTTTCCCCTGAGATTGAATATTCCCTGTAATGCAAGATGTTTTTAAAAAGTAATTTACTCACTGTGATATTAGAAATCCTAATGAGTGGATCTACATTTCCTTCTGGGTCTTTTCTGCTGGAAAATGCTGGCAAACCTTGTAATGAATGTTGTGTAATCTCTGCCACTTGTTTGTGGATCTAATTTTAGGCAATGGTGTTTGATTTGGGGGATTTTTTACTACTTTAAGAGAGACCAGAATTATTTGCCTTTCTATGACCAGCATTGTTTTGAACCTGAAGTGATGTACCTGTAAATCACATAATCACCAAGAGCCTGATCCTCCAGACACTTGCTGCTGTGTGCAGTGTAATGTCAATGGACTGTTCGTAGGGCTTAAGTACTGCTTCCCAGCTGTAGTGTTTGCAGATTTGGGTCAAACAATCCCATCTCCAGCACAGTGGAGAGGCCACTGATGGGCAGGCAGAAGGTGCTGGGAGCAAACAGCTTGTGGCTCAGGTTCCAGGCACCCAGGGAAGTTAAGCACTGCATCCCAAAGTGAATGAACTGCAGGGAATTACTCGGACTCATCCAAAAGTTTTAATAATTTGTCCTTTATACTGGTAGCTCTGTAGAAAATCTGTCTACGCTACCTTAGTGTAGCTGCAAGTTTTGCAGCCATGACTGCATCTAAACACACTGAGGCTCTGTCCTACTGCCTAGGGCAGTCGAGGAGTTGTCTGAGCAGAAAGACATTGCTCCTACTGTACCTCATAGTCTGGTTTTCCTGTGACCTAAACCACATTTTCTTGTGCCCCAAGCAGGCAATGTCTTTGCTTTCCAGCTATCAGTGGCAGTTAATAGCTCATGGATGAGAAGGGGAAATTGTTCTCAGAAAATGAGAATATGAAACAGAAACATCTTAAAAGACTGACATTTCAGGATTGAAACAGATAAATTGAGCAAGCTGTTTCTCAGAGAAAGACATTAAAATAGAGGTGTCTTATACACACACACACACACGTGTAATTGAAATACTTTTGAAAACATTTTGTCATATCTTAAAGGCACTATTGATTTCCATTCTGCTGTATTTGAGGCTACTTGATGTGTTCTTGAGTATCTCAATTAGTTTGGAGAGGCTGATGTTTTGGGATGGAGTCAGTCATTAACTGCTTGTGACATTAACTATTTGTAACTATTTGGATATGGCCGTCCACATTTAGGTAGTACCACAGGCATGAAAAGGAAACAAAGAGCTTTTCCAGTTATCATATACACTCAGATCACCTCTCCCTTCTCACCTGGAACCTTAGGACAATCAGCCTCCCAAGATCTCTGAGAAACATTAAGTAGATTCCTTGGAGCATTTCACTTAAGATAAGAACAGCAGAAGATCTAGTGCTATCTGCAAGGCAGCTGCAGCTCCCTGATTCTCTTCCCAGTCTTGGACACAGATTTGAGCAACATGAGAGCTGCTGTGACCTGTGTCATCTGGCAGTGGCCCCCAAGAGCTTGTTTACCCTGGATATTTTTTCATTGGATTATAATTACACCACTGAAACAACATGAGTGGGGAAACTCTGCACGTGTGGAGCAGGGGTCATTCAGGAACAGAACTCTGTCACTTTTAATACCAGTGTGCTGGTATTAAAAGTATGTTGTATGTTGTCAGTAAAGCCTTTCCCTCCTGACAAACCACTAGAGCAGGCCATGCCTCAGCTCTGGGTTGGCAGCATGTGTGAAGTTCCAGCTTTGTGCCTCTGCTCCTGCTCCTGGCAGGCTGCAAGAGGAGCCCAAGGCTGGAAGTGAACAGCTCTGTAACGTGGCGCAACTTGCCAATCACTCCTCACACTGACTATTTGGCAAGGAGGGAAGTGATCTGAGGAGGTTACTCCAGGTTTTTATTGCTCCCTTCAGCCAAATGATCCCATACTCCTTTTTCCCTTCAGGAATCCTGCCTCATCAGGGGCTCCCTTCTGCAAGGTGTTGAGTCCCACTGTGAGGGGTGAATGCTCTCTCTCTCTCTCTCTCTCTCCCCAGTGTCAGTGGCCATGGAGAACACTCATCATCTTTTGGGAATGTCCAACGTATTTCAGAAAAACACCTTCCAGTAGTGGATCTGGCAGAAATGGCACCAGAGCAGACTAATGTTTTGCATTTGGACCAGACTGTGCTTTTGAAGGACATGAGGAAGTTCATTATGCTGGATATGAGCCTGCTCCTGCTTTGACTGAAGTGAGTAGTATTTTTTTTTTTGTGCTTTGATGTAAAGAGGAGCAGGACTGGACCTGCTGTGAGAGTGATTGATTTTCATCAGCTTGTGAGTGGTGAGCAGAAAGCAGGGCAGGTTGACTGCAGCACAGCATCAGTCAGTTACAAACCCAGCATCACCATCTTCTTCACACTTCCCTCCACCCACCTCCATCAAACAGCTCCTCTTCATTAAAGCAGTGCCCCTGCCTCTGTGCTTGCTTTAGAAGTGTTATGACACTGCTGTGAAGCACAGAATTCCCTAAAGCCTCAGAGAGAGAAAAGATAAATGAGGCATCCTGAGCAATTGACTAAAGACACAAAAAAAGGAAGAGCACGATGCTGATTTCAGCAAACAGCTCTGCTTCCACAACACTCACTCACTGTTTGACTACTCCATAAACTCATTATATAAGGAAACATTGCAAGAATAGCCAGGAAGATGATGAAGAAAGAAGTGAGCCATGTTCTTCCTCTGCTCCCAGTAGCACCAATGTTGAATTTGGCCACAGCATCTGCCATTATGGCTTGATACAGTTTGAAATATACATGAGTATGAACAATAACTGAATTGCATCTCTGATAAAATTCAGCATTTGAGTTATTTTAAATGTTCTTCTATCATGTTCTTGTTCAAATTTATCTGAATGGGTTATGTTTGGAGAATGTACATAGATACATATGCTAATAATAAACACAATGATAGATTAGCTACAATCATCAGGGAGCCAGCAGCACAGCCTACAATGAACTCTAGACTAAAAGTGGTTACTAATACAGTGTAAAGTTGTGCTCTGTTCCTTCAAAAGCACAGGTAACAAACCAGTGATGCATTCCTCTGCTGGCTCTCTCACTGGTTTGTGTTCACATGCTTGGAATCCATTTGTTAATGTAGCTCAAGAGAATGGTGGAAAAAAAAAAAAGGAAAGAAAAAGAGTTGTGCTTTCTATTCTAGTAGCTGGAATGGGGGTGGATGGGTGGGTGAAAGGGAAATGAATGTTTCAATCTGATGAAGAGGCACATGCTCTGCTCCAGTTTTGTGGTGCAGGGTTGTTGACATTTTCTCAAGCAATAAATAAGAAATGTCACATAATTCATCATTCCTGGATTTAGTCCTTCTCATACAGTCTGGCTGGCTGTTTCTCCAGTCCTTCAGCTCCAGCTCAGACTCTGGCCAGGTGTTTTGGCTGTGGGGGTGGACCTGTCCTCCTGCAGGACTTGCAGACTCTGTAAGCCAGCACAGCATAAAGAGGGATGCTTGGTTTTAAGGCCTGTGAGACTTGTAGCTCTTCCTCTTTCCAATTCCCATGGATCCTGCCTGTGGAGACAGCACCCAGGTTCAGAGGTTAGGGCAGGACTCACCATCCAATGGCATCTGATGGACCACCTAGTTCAGAGCCTGAGGACTTAAACTGCCTACAGGTCCCAGAGATGGTTACAATGATTTCATAACCAACCCAGCTTCCAGAGCTACTTGCAAGTACAAAACCTCACCTCAAATAAATGAAACTGACTTGCTAGGGGATGAAACAAAGCCAAACAGAATATCTGGCAAGTTAAACTGTCTCATTTCTCAAGCATGAGGTCTTGAAATATTTTATTTCATTTACTTTCAGCTTTAAGAAACAAGAGTGAACAATGTGGCAGAGGCCTGGATTTGAGAAATGCCAAGGAAAATTAAGAAGCTGCTACAGAAAAACTTGTACTGTCACTGTTGTAATATGGCACTGTAGCTGCAATCTGGTAATGGGCAATAAAACTGAGATGAGGAGTTTGCTTTGCAGAGCACTTAGGTTATGGAATAAAATCACATGCATCAAAATTATGGCATAGCCTCCTGCATTGCATAATGTATTGCATAAGAGAAAATAGAGAATAGCTGCTTCCCATTAAGACTTTGTCACATGGACAGGTCATGGATGCCAACAGGGGATGAAATTTCATGGAGAAAGCAAAACTGAAAAAAAAATTTGATTCAGTCAACTTCAAAATCACACTTCATTCAAAGTCATTTTTTAAACTATTATTGTTCCAACCAGGATAATTGTAACTATAAAAGGCTTGACAGAAGGATATTTTTATGATGTCAAGTGTAAGCCCTTTTGGATTCTATCAAAAGATCATTTAAATCTCTTTGCCTGTAATTTCTCAAGTGTAGTCAGGCTCCTTTCTGTGGATTTTTCTTACAGCAAAAGGCAAAAGAAATATTTTTAATTGGTTGAGGAGCTCTGGCACCAAAACTATATTAATTAATTGTTTCTAAACATAGAATACATATAGAATTTACTTTAGGCTTATTAAATCTTGCTGCAATACTGAAATTTTCCATTTAGCCTAAACAGAGTTTTACAGATTAAAAGAAATAAAACTGAAGGGAAAGCAAGCCCACACTCTTTATTACATTCATCTTTTTTTAGAATGACAAAATTAAATCAACACCCACATAAAATATAATTGCCAATATCATACCATTTCTTTTTTCAGAGCCAAAGAAGACAAAAATCCATCATTCCCACCTCCAGGTCAGCTGCTCAGCTCTTTTTTTCCTGCCAAGATGATTGCTCTGCCTACCTCTGCCCAGAAGAGGAGCCAGTGAGAGGAGCCGGGTGTTAGGGACCTCTCGCTGAGGACCAGCCTCCCTGAATTTCAAGAGTGCTCAGGAATGTGCTGGATCAGACACCGGGGAGGTGCCTTTTTACATAATTACCACCATTTTTTACTCAAAAACCGCCTCGGGCCCCCTGTGGCTATGCTGCAGTCTCTCTTGCGAAGCTTTTGCTCGCTGAATGAGCGAAAATATATTGAAGAAGAACGGGTGAGAGGCACTTGGGTGAAAAGGGGCCACAAGGGAGGTTCCCTGTGGGCCACATGTGGCTCCCAGCTGCAGCCCACCCAGCTGCGTGGCAGATCTCAGGGATGGGGCTGGGCACACACCTGGCACTGCCTGCCCAGCCCACTGGTGGTGATGCAAGTGGAACTCTCCGAGCAGCCCCGCGGCCTGGCAGCACACAGAGGGATTTGTCACAAAGTCACTTCGTGCCACAGGAGTGACACCAGGCACTGAATGGAGCAGGGTTTGCTCTCCACTCCTGCTGGTCCCGTCCAAAAGGGGGCTAAAAATCCACTGGGCAGGGGAGGAAGGCAGATCTCTCTGAAGGCAGCCACAGCAGCAGAGGGGAGGGAATGGGGCCTGCATTGTCAGCCCTGCTACTGTGTCCTGCTGCTCTTAACAGTATAAAGGCAGCATGGATACACCTGCTGCTGCTGCTGCTGCTGCTGCTGCTGCTGCTGCTCCACCTCCACAGGAATTGTCTTTCTGCTGGCCAGAGACACCCACAGATACCCTCAGTCACAGCAGAGGAGCTGCTGGTGCTGGCAGTGCAGCAGGGATGAGGCAGATTGAATTATGAGTTAATCAGTTTCGATCCAGCCACTCTGCTGCTAATCAAATTACCCCGTTCAGCTCAGCGCTGGTTGGGAGCGTGTCTGCTCCTGGTGCCAATGCAGCTCAAGTGGCACCCTGATGAATGCACAAACTAAATCCACCTTCTCAGTGAAGGCAAGCCCTGGAAGGCTTAAGCCAGGCAGAAATCTTTACTGTGGAGCTGTACAACAAAACACTTCTTGTCCTCTTTGTGAAGACTGTACCATAACTTTGTTTGATGTTACCAAGGCTAAAAGAGGAGTACAGAAAGGGTGTACAGCAAACAGCAGTATCAAATTTTATTTGTGAGGAACACAAACATGTGAGAATTGCCCAGGTTGATGATTTGTGGAACTCTGAAAAGGCCACTTGTGCTACTTTTTGCAGAAGGAGTTAAGGCCTCGCATCAGCAACACACACTTCCCCTAAACTGCTGGTTTAAAAGTAACTTTAAAAAAAAGTATTTAAAACAACAGCGTGTTTGCTGGGAACATATTACTTACTCAGGGAATTTTCTTAGTTTTCTTTTTCTTCCTCAGTGTAATTTTTGCTTTGTAGCTGCCTGACAGTCATGGTACAAAATCATTTGCTCCTTCTTCAGTACATTCCAGTTGACTTCAAAAGATTGCTGCCGTAAGAAGGAAAGTGCTTGGTTTTGGTTTATTCATACAAAAGAGGAACATGATATAAATAATTTAGATGACTTGTCTTTGCCAAAGCCTTGTTAACCTGAAAGTTCCCAATTCATGTCAGGGTTCATGTGGGCTCTGGCTGCTGTACAGCCCAGGTTCAACTGCAGCAGCCACAGGCATGACTGAAGTGGCCACAAGATAACACTTGTGTTAAGGGCAGAGACTGCAATTTCTCTTTCTTTTGAATAATGACATTTACAGAGCAGTTAATTGCATTTCAGGTTGCTTGGCCACTTAGTGCCTCCTCAGATGGCCTAAATGGAGGAAAAACCCAAGCCCCTACTTGTTTGTACAGTGCTTACTATACAGACTCATTGCTGCCCATCATTTTAAAGAATTTTAGAGGCTGTTTGAAAACATGACCTGTGAAAAATGCGTATTTTATGATTGGCTTTTTGCAAATATTAAAATTAATATTATATGTGTTATGTTAGAAAGTTATGCTGTATTAATTTTCTTAAGTAGTGCATTAAATATAGCTTTAGGTTACAACATAATATTAAAATAGAAACGATGCTATGCAAGATTTTTTTTTTTAAGAGAGGAACGAGGTACTCACACCAAGATAGCAGCCACAGGACACCTAAATCTCTCAGAGGAAAAGAATTTATTGCTCACCTATCAGAAGAAACTAACTTCTTTCCACCTTGCCCAGCCCTGAAGATGCTGTCAGTATTCAGGGGAAGAAGTTGACACTGACCAGACAAAATCCTGAGTTTGAATGGAATTTATTATGTATGAGGTGTGTGAATATGCAACAGGCCATTGCTTTTAAGGGTTAATCCTCTGTCAACGAGTGTCCTGTTTCAGCCTTACTTTGCCCAGAAAAAGGTACCTGGACCATCCATAACTCTTTGTTTCTATTGTCTCCTATTGTCCTAAATCCTAATTGTCCAAATTTTTATTACTCTAATTATTAATTTTATAAATTTTAAAATTTTAAAAACAAGTGTTTGACATTTTTCACATGACCTCCTTGCTGTCTTCAGCTTCCCAGGGGGAAGTGGAGCAGCAGGCACTGATCTGATCTATCTGGTGACCTGTGACAGGACTTGGGGAATGGCCTCAATTTGGTGGAGTTTAGGCTGGATATTATAAAAAGGTTTTATAGAGGGTGGTTGGGCACTGAACAGCGCCCCAGAGCACAGCACAGCCTGACAAAGCTCAAGGAGCATTTGGACAATGGTCTCAGGGACACGGTGACACTTGGGCCGTCCTGTGCAGGGCCAGCGGTCGGACTCTGATATTTGTGGGTCCCTTCCAGCTCGGGATATTCTCTGATACGCATTTACCTACCTATAGACAATATCTAAATAAACACATACATCCAAAATATTTAACGTGTGGGTGTAACACAAGACTTGAAGAAACGAGCAGCGCAAGCAGACCCGGTGCCTTTTGACCTCCCGGGCGTGTGGAGGAAGGGGCGGCCGCGCAGGACGAGCTTCTCCACAGCACATCGGCCCCCTGGCTCTCGGCGCACATCGAGATCATCCTTCATCCTTCATCCTTCATCCTTCCCTTCCCTTCCCTTCCCTTCCCTTCCCTTCCCTTCCCTTCCCTTCCCTTCCCTTCCCTTCCCTTCCCTTCCCTTCCCTTCCCTTCCCTTCCCTTCCCTTCCCTTCCCTTCCCTTCCCTTCCCTTCCCTTCCCTTCCCTTCCCTTCCCTTCCCTTCCCTTCCCTTCCCTTCCCTTCCTCCCATCCCGGGGGAATCCACGGGCGGCTCCTCGGCCGCTGGAAACTACAGCTCCCATGGTGCCCCGCGCACGGCGGGCGCGGCCACCTCCCCCGGCGGTGGGGGGAGGGGACGATGCGCGGCCCGGGCTCGGGCGGGGCGTGGCCGGCGGCGCGGCCCCTCCTCCCCCCCGGACCGTGTGTCGGTTCGGGCTCCCGCCGTCGCCATTTAGCGCCGAGGCGTCGCCGGGCGGCCGCGGCGGCTGCGTTCGGTCCTGCCCGCCGGGCGCCACCCGGACTCGGCTCGGCGGCGGCGGCCCCGGGCAGCGGCAGCCCCGGCGAGCGGCGGCTGTGGGCCGCGGGCAGCAGGAGCAGTAGCAGGAGAAGAAGAAGAAGAAGAAGAGGGAGGAGGAGGAGGGTTTCCGGCTCCGCGCGAGGCGGCCGCGGCTGTTGGAGAGAGCGCGGCCCGGCCGCGCGGGCGGTGGCTGCGCCTGCCGGGCGGTGGAGAGGCCGCGGCCGCCATGGGCGCCCCGGTGAGGCGGGGCTGAGCCCCCCGGACCCCCTTCCTTGCCCTGGGCCTGCCCGGGCCTCTGCCGCTCGGAAGCGAGTGACTGAGCGCGGCGGCTTTCTTGGCGTGCGGGCCTGCGCCCCGCTCCCTCCTCGCGTCCCGGCCCCTTCCCCTCCCCTTCCCGCAGCCGGGCCGGCCCCGCTCTCTCTCCATCGCCGGGAGTAACTGCGGCCGGCGAGGTACCGGCGTCTCCCCGCTCGGGGGCCTCCCCGGTGCTCGGGCTTTCCTTTCTCTCGCCGTCCCCCGCTCCAAGCCGGCGCCCCGTGTCTGCTCCCGGTGCTCCATGTCGGCCCCGCTGCCCGGCTCCCCGCTGCAGGATGGATGCGTACGCTGACCGGGGATCCACCCCGCCGGCCCAGCCTCCCTGCTCCGCCGAGAGGAGCCCTTGGGACCCTCCTCTGTTGCAGCTGCAACGGCAGCCGCGGCCGGGCGCGCTCCCCGCTCAGTGACCGGCCCTTCTCTCGCCTCCCGCCGCCGCCTCGCCACAGCCGCGCTCCCCCGGGGCACCATGTCGGGGGACGCCGCCGGCAGCGGCCCCCCGAGCCCGCGCTTCCTGGTGCCGCCGCCGCCGCCGCCCAAGAACGGTTCCAGCTCGGACAGCTCCGTCGGAGACAAGCTGGGAGCCGCCGAGCACGGAGCCTCCGGCGCCGGCGGAGCGGGCGGCGGAGCGGGGAGCGGAGGCCGCAGCGAGGAGTACCGGCGCCGCCGCCACACCATGGACAAGGACAGCCGAGGGGCGGCAGCCACCGAGCACCGCTTCTTCCGCCGGAGCGTGATCTGCGACTCCAACGCCACGGCCTTGGAGCTGCCCAGCTTGCAGCCCGCGGCGCCCTCGGCCCCTGTGTCGGGAGGCAGCGCGGCTCCCTCGGTGTTCCCCGCCTCGGCTGCCGGCCGGACCCCTTACGCCCCTGTCACCGCCGCCGAGGCCGATTCGCGGCCGCCGCCGCCCGCCCCGCTCCCCCTGGAAGGACAGGCTGCTGAGGAGCCCCCGGCCGCCAAGGATGCCGCCCCGCTGCTGCCCAAGGAGGAGGAGGAGGGGGATGAGGCGACTGCGCTACCCCCTAGCAGTGTCGCTGGCAGCCTGTCAGCTGCCAGCCGGGAATTCGAGGAGCGGAGGGCGCAGCAGGAAGACATCGAAGAGCTTGAGACCAAGGCGGTGGGCATCTCCCCGGATGGCCGCTTCCTGAAGTTTGACATCGAGATTGGAAGAGGCTCTTTCAAAACTGTGTATAAAGGACTGGATACTGAAACCACGGTGGAAGTTGCCTGGTGCGAGCTACAGGTAAAATAAATAAATAAGAAAATGTGAATTATCACGGCGCAGTCACTCTCCCAGGTGCTAGTCATTGTGCTTGAAGGGGATAAAACCCATCAGCTCGAGGTCTGCTTAATTCGAAAGGAGCTGCAAACCTTACCTGAGGCAGTCCTTTGGAGAAAAGGTGCATCTTTTCCATAGAGGCAGTTTGCCTTTTAATTATTTTAAATACTCTGCTCTCTGAAGAGTCTTTTAGCTTTATCATCGCAAAACATGCTGCAGTTCTGTTTCGTATAGTGTCTTGCATTTTATACTTCCAAAAGGTAGCTTGGAGGATTGTAAAATCACTTGTGTGCAGCTTCAGGGAGGCTGAGGGAAGATGTGTAAGTGAATATCTGTTTGAGCTACCCTAAACGTTCCAGAATTTGTTGAGGTGTTTTTCTTAGGAAAAAATATGAAATGTCTATGAAATTAATGTTTTCACAAGTAGTGGCAGTGCATTCTTGTGGGATAGATAACTCTAGAATGTACACAAGTCATGCAGCTTTAGAAAGCACCCTAAAGTTTAGCCTTTCTGGATGGCTGGTGGGTTAAACTGGACTAAGACACTGCTCTTTTATCAAGTTTCTAGACTGAGCAGAGCCAGGGTTCTGTAGGAGCCCAGTCTGAGGATGGTAGGAACAGCCTTAGTTCCCTGCGAGTCACAGCTTGTGTAACAGACACAGGTTGCTGTGCAACAACCTGGAAAGAAGTGGGAAGAGCTTGGAGTACCAGGAACAAGTACCTGGTGTGCTGGTTTGTTTTCAAAGCCTCACAGTTAAGTTAAAAGGTTTAGTGTTTGTTTTTTGGTATTGGGTTTTGGTGCAATTCATAGAAGGGCTCATGTTGTACGTCTTTATTGTTGTGTTCCCATCCAATTTAAGGCAGGCAAAAGAGCATTGGGTGAAAGTCCCAAAACTCTTTGTGGGGTTTTTGAGCAGTCAGTGGCTCACAAATGATTGGTTACAGTAACTGCACCAGAACTTTCTCAAAAGCACTTGCTTATCTATTCCAGTCAAGCTGAGGGAATTTATTAAAAGATTTCTTAATTTGAATTTAGATTTGCTTTTGGATGGTTGCTCAAGCATTCTACCACTATCTTGGTTCATTGTTACTGCCATTATTCTGTGCTTACTAACTGTGGAAGAAAGCTTCCAGTGTTCTTTGTGACCCTTCAGCACAACCTGCTCCATCCACAGCTACATCCTTGCTGTGGTGGTCTGTTTCAGCATTGATTTTTAAATTAAAAGTAAAATGATCAATTGTTGGGCTCTGCTGAAGCTTTACTTGTCCAGTTTGAACTGTGAGGAGATTAATAACCCATCAAAATTGTATGACTTATATTTGAAATTTTGATCTTTCCAATTTTTGAGTTCTGTGACTTTAATCTCTGAAGACTATTTTAGTCTTCACGCTTACTGATCAGAAACTAACATCAGCTTGGCATCAGTTGCCTCTCACTAATGTTGCCTCTTGAAGTGTCTTCATCATCATCAGTACCATGTGGACAAACTGTCTGGAGGAGCACCACCTTTGAAGGAATTTATTAAAGATGATCATTTTTAAGGGGCATGTTGCTGGGCTTTCATTTTGTTCTTGAATTTCATGGGTAGTATTGAAATTGTCAAGTTGCAAAAAAGCATGAATGAAAATATTTGCAAGGGGGAAATAGTTGATGTATTGCTCAGAGGGGAAGTGCATTGCAGGAGTGCCTTGTGGGTTAAGTTAAGCCAGATTCCAAAGGCTGTGTTTTTCCTCTCGGGAGTCACTACCAAGTGACAAGTTTAAAACGGGAATGTGCATTTTATAGCTGTTAAAAGTATTTGCTGAAGGAGCTAGACTCTACAGCTAGTAGAATATTTTAAGGAAAGAAAAGGACGAGTTTGGTATTTATTGGGATGGTGGGTATATCCTCTTATATAGGACAATGTAGTTGTTAATGGGTTGATATTTGTTATGCATGATTTGTATCAAAACGAAATCTGCATTCACAAAGATGGACTAAAATTTAGATGTTATTGGTTTTCCAGGATGCCATGATTCGAGAGTTGGTGAACCTTTAAAGCATAATTATTTTATTAGGGAAACATGAATGATTTTTTTCCATGCTGTGTTACAGTAACCATAACTAACTGATGGTTACTTTTAATTATCTTGAAATAATGTTCCTCGGCAATAGCAGTCTTTCTCAGGCATCTGAGGTGTCTCACCTCCCCAGAGTCTTCTAAACAGCACTGCTGAAGATTTTGTGTTGGTGTCTGGAAGAATGACTTTCTAATTCTGAATAATACAACTATGCCTATGTGCTCTGTAGTAATGAAGATCAAAACCTGAGACTATGACTATGTTTCCTCTCAAAGGAAGTTTAGATGCTGTTTATGAAATGCAGCTTGTGTTTCCAAGTTAGTGAAACTGTGGAGGATATTGCTCATGTCCTCAGGGCTCTTGAATTGCCTCGTAATTGAATTGCCCATTCTGCTTGATAAATTGAACTGTGGAGGAAGTAGAAGGGGGAAGACTGAAATTCACTGGCTGACCTACTGGTGTTCTTAGTATCTCCAGGAAGCCAAGGTCCTGGCTCTTTATTTTTTCTGGATTTGAGAGTCAATTTTGTTGAATCTAACAAAAACTTAACACAGGTGTGAGTGATGGACTATCCTAGTTTACTTTGTGACCTGTCCCTGTGAAGCAAATTGTTACTGAACCTACTTTAAAATATTGTGTGCAGGTATTCAAATGTGAAATACCTGCCCTGCTGTGAATGTAGTGGAGCTGTGAAGAGCTCAGCAGCTCCTGCCGGTGCTCAGCTTCAGTTGCTGCAAGGCAATTGTTAGAGTGGTGTTGGCCTACAGATACTTTTATTCCCCTTGTATATATTCATCTCAGCTCTAGTTATTCTGAGTCAAGTGTGCCTCCTACTGTTATCATTAGCACATCTCATAAATTGACTAAAATAGTAGTTAGGGTTACTAATTAAAGGGTTTTTAAGTAGGTAGACGTTGACAATAGTGTTCTTTGTAAATGGTGTTTGAGCAGTGAGTTTGTCTCCTCTGTACAGTTCAGGTAATGTTGTGGCTAAAATGTGATGCCTTCCCCTGATGCTTTAAGTTTGCAAAGTAATACTCATATTCCAGAAGTAGCAAGTCACATTGCTGGCTGCAAAAGCCAAATCTTAGTGCTATTGTGTCATTCCTCTGAGCCCCGTGTGAGTGGTTTTAAATCAAAACTGTAATTTAACTGCTGATTCACAGAACAGAACACACCAGTGCAGTCACTTGCTGAAGTGCAAAATCTTCTACCTGGAATTATTGCTCTGGGTTATTCAAGTTAGTAACTTTTCACATAGTGCTGGTGGTAGCTTGGGCTCTTTTGAGCTGTCTATCTGTGAGGCATTTGAAGACTTACTTACCTTTCATTTGGGCAGTGTTCTCTTAAAGGAGGCATTCTCCATGAACTGTTCTTGTGGAGGTGTTTGCGTGGTTGGTAATGGCTCCTGGTAAATGGTGTGCACTGGAGAACATCACTGTGTGTCTGCTGGGAGCTGCATTGCTCCCGTCCCTTGTGATCCCTGACACAGTTCATGGGTGCACCTTCCTGCTGATATGTTGCTTTGCCATTCTTACTCTGGATTCAGTGCCAGGTCAGGTTATTCTGCTTAACACCTGAGCTGCTGAAGGATTTGAAAGGAACTGGAGGGCTCTCCCTAAGCAACAGTCTCCAGAGGTAAGAAATGAGTTGGACAGGTGAAAATGGTGCACAAAGTTTGTTTTACTCATTACTGCTTTGAGGGAAAGCTGACTGTGAATTTATTACATCTGAGTAATAAATTGGTGTAGGTTACATGGGTGCACTTCTCTAGCTGATGTCTAGCTACAAACCAAGTGTAGTGTACAGACACTCCAGCTTGCAAATGCATTTTTCTTACATAGGAAATAGCAATGAAAAACTAGCTGGGACAAGCATAATGCCAGCACTGGAAGTGAACCATGAGATGCTATAGTGCACTCTGCTAAAAATGATAATGCAAGTGACACTTTGTAGCAGGAAACAGTGAGGTACTAAATAATATTTCCATCTGTCAGAGTTTTTCTGAGTCTAACAATCTTAACTTAAAACTCAGAGTGCAGGAAGTAGATTGGATGTGATGTGTAGCTTCATTTTTACTGACACTTCAGATTTAATGATGCCTATCTTTATCTCATAGTCTTAAAGCTATATTTAATGGTGATTTTTAGGTCAGCAGACAGCGATAGTATGCAGTTTCTGTACTCTGGAGTGCAGACTCCACTGCAGACTTACCATGACAAATATCAGCTTGTTGAGATCAATGTATAATTCTTAAAATTCTCTATTCTTTCTGGACTGGCAGAACTGAGAATGTTTCAGAAGTTGCACATTCGAGTCTGACAACCAAAAAAGGTCTTGTATCACATAACTGTGGCATCCTGTAGTCTTTTTTTCTTTCTAAAAAGCTGGTTGCATATTGCTCATCAGGAGTCCTGACTGCAAAGATGCTGGCTCTGATGCACAATCATGTAGCTACATTAAAGCAAAATGGAAAACCAGATCTAGACCTTTCTGCAGTGAGAGGAAGCTGAGAATTGTGAACCTGGTATTCATCTGTCAAGCACTGTTGGAAAACCATTACATTCTGTTAGTTCTGGAGAAATAGTCAATGTCCCTAAACAAATATGCCTTCTTTGAAAGCTCTGACTGTGATTTAATTCTGATTATTTAAAAAGCCATTTTCTGAAGCTTTTACTGGAAGATCAAGTCCAAGTCTAATGCAGTCTGTGGTCCTGTGCCTACCCTGTACCTCACATCAGTGTTGATAATGCTTTAGTAGTTTTTGAACCGAGTTATGTGGCTGCAGCAGCAGCATGCCTCCTGTTTGGGACTGCTTCTGGGCCAGCTGTGTCATTGCCACAAACGTAGATTAATCAAGGTATGTGACAATCTGTCAACATCATGCTGTCCTTATTATCTCTCCTGTTTTCAGCTTTACAAATTGTGAAATACTGAAAGTAAAATTTGTAAAGCTGTAAGTATTCAGTGGGCTTATGGCACTTTCAGGATGCTGGATTTACAAGTGTGCATATGCAGGGAATTTGAAATTTTGTGCAGTAAAGTCTAAATTTTTGTTGGTTTTCTGTGTCGTAGGGCAGAAAAAAATACTTTAGCTAAAGATGACAACCCAGCTATATTCTTGAGTGTTTGTGCTGTAATTGATACAATTGACAGCTTGATAAATGACATGGGAAAGGAGCCAGACTAATTACCTGCAGAAGTATAAACAGTGGTCAGGCTCCCTCAGACTTGAAAAAGGTGACCCTGAAAGAGAGAAGGCAGCTTTTGAAGTACATTCTGGAGCTGCAGCTGTTAGGAGACCTCTACTTAAGAAAATAATCTTACCTCAAAGGGATATTGCTTTTGGAGATGGCTGTGGGTCAATTTGTAACTGTCTGGTTGTGAGGCAATAAATATAATCCAGATAAGTACATTCTGAAAATGCAGCATTTCTTATGGAAATAAACAGGCTTTTATTTGTCAGTTTGTGTGGGTTTGAGAGGTGCAGAATTAAATCTCTTAAATGAGATTTGTTTTGGGCTGTTGTGGTTTAAAACACTTAGCTTCATAACAAAACTTTAGAGGGCTGAGGAAAAGTACCAGGTCTATAATCTTTCTTTGTAAGGGGAAAAAAGCCCCACCTGATAAAAGCTCCCTGGAGATATCCTGTATAGAGTCCTTTGAGAGCTGTCGAGCAGAGTAATAAATAAAACAAGCAGTAATAGATCTGTGGTAGTCTCCATGGATGCAGTGCACAGTACAGTGCAGTTTTCAATACCTTTTGGTTAGCAACATCCCTCTAGGCCACATGTTCTTTTTCTTATTTTGTCTTTGGTTTTGTTTCATGCAGCA
Source organism: Calcarius lapponicus (assembly GCA_039654755.1). NCBI lineage: Eukaryota > Metazoa > Chordata > Aves > Passeriformes > Fringillidae > Calcarius > Calcarius lapponicus. The sequence goes on from CM077463.1 coordinate 69,191,820, forward strand.
GCTTGTTAAACATCACAGCTCTGACTGACACCCAGGTTCTCCATGCTGCATGTGACAAAGCTGGTGCTAAGCAGTGGCAGTCTTGATGCTTCCTGTCATGCATTTCCTGTAAAGATTACCAACCTTTTTTTGAGACTACAAATTGGTTCTTTCAAATCGTGGTTTAGTTGAAATAAAAGTTGAGTGGTTTTCTGTTTAGTTTGTCAGTGTACATAATGGATGTAACATTTAAGTTAAAAGAAAGATAATAAATATCATGTAAATTTGCAGTGCTCCTGCAGCTGGCCATAGAACTTTCTCTTGACTTAGTATGTGCTTGTAGATTTTGTTGGTGGTGGTGTTAATTTTTAATAGCAGATGGTAGGAAGTTACTGGTTTTGACTCTTGAAACTTCAGATAATGATACTGTGGTTTTAACTAGATCATGATGTGTGTACACCACACTTGGAAAAATGCTCTTCCAGTACACTTGGAACAGTTTCTATTCTAAATAGCAGGATTTGTCATGCTGAAAATTGATTTCTTGGAGTAGTTAAAGGCTTTTATCTAATATGAACCATCTGAACCATCTGCATATCTTTTAAAATCTGTTATTTAAATTCTTGTCCAAATGAACAAGACTCAGTTTTTATGGCTTCATAAGTATTTTTGTGGAAGCTGCTTCCATTCCCTAGGACTGTCTTGTAGGTCATTTTGAGAATCATTTAGTAGTATGTGTTGCACCTTAAACAGTGTTAGAATGTTTTTGGTCAAGTTACTACTGCTGTCCTTCTTTCTACTCTTTTTCCAGTTTCCTCAGTAGATTTACAAATTGTCATACCAACACTTCTCAACGTGTGGTTTTAGTTCCCCTCATTCCCTTTGGGAGAGCTGCAGGAAATAGAGGGGTGATGAGGATTGAATCTGTGCCTCAACTTGAGGTCATGTTAGGGAGTTTCCTCATGTCTTGTCTTGTGGGCACAGCCTGCAGCATACCCCTTAACTCCATGCTGCAGAGGATAAACTTGGTGTTAATCATGTTTTGTGCTATGCTGTCCTCTTAACCCAAAAGGAGACCTGTGCGGCAAGTTCATCACAGGTGTTGGCAAATCTTTTTTTCTAAAAAGTCGGAATAAAGTAATGGGTGGAATGCAGTGACCAAAATTCAGATTGAGTTCTTAGGCATACTTCTGAACTTCATCCCACCTGTCATTTTCACCTGGTGATGGCAGGTACATTGCACATATCCAGATTATTCTGAAGTGCTTCAAGATTTGCTTGGGGAATTCCAAGCAGCACTGCGTTACTTTGCCTGGCTCAGGAATAATTTATCATGTTCTCAGGTGATTTTTTGGCAAAGGAAATGGCAGCCTGATAAAAATTGGACTGGTAGTGTTTTGTTGTTATATCATAGCCTTCCAGAGGCTGTGTGAGTATTAATATGTATCTAAAGCAGTAAGCAGTTTTTACAAGGATATCTCATTCTGAATCACTCAAACTGCTACATTTGAATTTGTCTTTTTATGTCTAAGCAGAATCTTTGGGAATGCTGCTTATACACTTAGACTCTACAAGTCCTTTAGAAAGGATGTTGTATGCTGGATGGCCTTGTAACTAAAATATCTGAGCTTTCAAAATGATGTGTCAATGACACCAGAATAAATGTGTTTAAATGTAGGTGATGCTATTTTTTTTTCCATGATCTGTGTGCCCCAGAGGATGGTTCTGAAGTCATCTGGTTCATCTATGGGCAGCAGTTCTCTGGAGTCTCTGTTCTCAGGACAGGATCACCATGATGCACTTCAAGTCTTCTAATTTTGCAAGTGGTTAGCAGGACTCCTCAGATGTTACCAGTAAGATTAAAACACAGAGGAACCTTTGGAGGTTCCATTAGCATCCACATCACAAGTTGTGTTTGGAGCCATAGCCCAGAGTGGTTCTGGTCCTGTTGCCTTTGTTAGACGAGCAGTCACTGATAGAACCTTTCAGTAGGTCCCTGTTGAGCTGCTCTCCTCCTGCTTTAGGAAGACAGCAGACAGTGTGGGAAATGAGGTTTGTTAGACCTCTTATATGAGGTAGGAGTTGTATTGCTTCGATTGAGCTGTTCTGGATCATCCCTTTCATCTGCATGTTTCAGCCATTTCTAGTTTCATTGCCTCAGAAATTGAAGATAGTGGGTTCTGATAGCAGGTTTCGGGCTGGTGGCAGAAAGCAGAAAGGTCAAGATGGAAAAAACCAGTTGTGCAATTGTGAGTTGAATGGCACTGTTTGGTAGAATGTGAAAAGCATAGGAATGGCAATCTCTTTGTATGTAGCTGAGGAAAATCTGAAACAGCTTTGCAGAGGTAAGTGAAAGGTAGTACAAAGCTGATGCCAACAGCCATGTGCATTTTGTCTGTAGCCTTGTGATAGTTTAAAATACCCAGTTGATAGGGTTACCCAGCTTTCCCTGGACATTTTCCTCTCTGAGGAGGACCTGTGACTTGCTTCTCCTACGCTGATTGTTAATGGCAAGTTTGTGACCCCAGTCTGAGTGTAGTTTGACTGCTTCTATCCTCGGGTAGACTGATGACATGCAAACAATAACCCCCAAATATTACTATTAAAAGCTTCAGCAATCCAGGCTGATTATCTTAAGGATCTGGAAATTTATGTGAGCTTATGTAATATGCATCTGTTAATGGCAATTTGTGAACCGTTAGCAGGTTTTGCCTAAATGTTGCAAAATGTTACCATGTCTGTTTTCTAATCTGCCTCTTTTTAAATGAGACTTCTATTCTAACAAATATTTTCCAACATAGAACTATTTTTGGTTTGTCTTGATCTTTATTCAGCTGCTTATGGTATGCTTTCATTTGGGAAATGTAGGTTATCTATGTAAAAATGCAAGATGTTAAGTTAATGTGCTTTGTTATAGCTAATTTGAACTCGGTCTATGAGTTCTCCTTAAATTAAAAATGTCATTATGAGGCTAAATGTGACGTAGAGAGTTCTTGAAGCAGTCCAGTCAGATAAATATCCTACTGTAAGAAATACTGTCTGAGAAGTGATTGATTTTTTTTTTCTTTTTTTTTTTTTTAATTGTCCCCTCTAGATGTAGACAAGTAGAGATTGACAGTATGTAGAATGGCTTTTGAGGGCAGGCTTTTTATTTGCATTTATCATGATTTGGGGCTTAGTCAGCCGTTTGGTTTGCCAGGAAGAGTATGCTGAAAATGGAGAAACAACAGAAGTGTCTGATACAAAACTAAGACTTGAAGTTTAGTTTTAGAATTATTTTTTTTCCTTCCTGTGGCTTTCTCTACTTCCTTTACGTGCAGCTTGAGCTTCTTTCTGCAGACTCAAAAGCAGAAATGAATTTTAGGTTGTGCCAGGAGGGGTGGTGGTGAATTACACAGGGTGTTTGAATTTGAAATGTTTTGCCTCTTGATGGCAACTGTGAGCCAGTTAAGGTGATGGTATGATTTCTTCTGCTATCTCTTTATACAAGCCTGAACACATCTGAGAGGTTCAGTATTTACCCTCAGGAATGAAAAAGGAAAAAATAAGTGAAGAGCCTCAAGGTTGCTGCTGAAGACTTAAATGCTGTAGCACCCCAGTGTATTGTGTGTGTTCTACACTTGAAGATTGGTCACAAATTGTCTTTCTTACTCAGGTTTCCTTCCAGCATTTCAGTGCAACTGAACGTGACTAACTGTGTATGATAACACTACAGATAGGAAAAATAGCCAGTTGCCTTGATTTTTATCTTGGGATTATAGTTCAAAAAAGTGGTGTTCTTTCTCCCATCCAGTATGGAATCTTATTTCTGAAAGTTGGGCCAATCACAGAAAACCTAGCAGAACTGAGGTTTGATGTATTTGTGTTGGAGAGTCTGAAATCTGTTTTTATTATGGACTTAAGTGTTTTTTTCCCCAACAAACTTTGAGAGTTAAATAGCATTTACAAGACAAAGGTGAGGAACAGCAAAAAACCTTGTTTCTTAGGATGTACATGAAATTTCAAAGTTTTAGGACCAGGCAAGTTTAAAACTATGAATTGATTTTGAGAGTTCCTATTGCTATGAATGGCTAGTTCATGAAGGTATTATTTTAATACTTGTACTGAAGCTTGTGGATTTCTTGCCTGCTTTTTGCCAAAATGCTTCCTTTTATAGTAATCTTATTGAGTAAGCTACCTACTCTGGATATCCATCAGTTGGTGTTTTCTTTACAGATTAAATATTTGTGTAACTTTCATGAACAGGTAAAATCATTTTATAGCTGCATTCAGGCTCTGTGCTCCATAAGCCCAGCAGCCTGTAAAGCTGAGCATTTTGCTGCTATTTGTTGTGGGTGTTTTAGTATTGTGTAGTCAATTGTGAATATGCACATTTCATCTTTGAAAAGCTTTGTGACCATAATTTAAGTGTTTGAAAGAATTTTTTTTTTTTTAACTGGAGAGACAGCTATCCCAAACCAGCATCCTGGCCTGGTTGGTGGGTGGATGACTAACTGCTCTGGAAGGTCTTCTGGGTGAGTTTTCTGAGATACATAGTTGAGGTGGCCTGAAGTGTGGAGTTGAACAAGCATGGGAAAAACTTTTTAGTCTTGCTGCTCCAAATATAGAGATTTTGTGAAAATTCCCAATGTACCCAAGCTATAAATGGTTTCTGCTTGATAAACTTGTACTTTAAAAATCTGTTATTTGTTGGCCTCTGGGAGAAGGCACCCTTAGATTCTAAACCATATGAGTTATGGGGTTATGAATTGGTAATGGGTGATAAACTGATTTGGAATACAGGAAAACTAACACTAGTGTGAACAGTGATTATGTCAAATGGGAAGGAAAGAAATGGTTCAGTTTTGTGAAGAAAGCTTAAGTAGCTTTAGATTAGGTTGGGCTAACCAAAGGAAGTAAGGCAGGATCAGCTGTGCTAAAGCAGTTGGCTGTACTTTCAACATCAGCAAAATAATTCCCCAAATTCTTTTGTGGAAGGCTCTGTTATTTACTATTACTGCAAATTGCTGGGTTTTGTTCTGAATTGTTCAGCTGAAGTTTTGCAGTGGTTTGACCTCTGTCAGAAACCAGTTGTGGCTTCTAATGTGGCAGCTTATAAGATAATACCAAATTTCTGAAGTATGCTTGTGATGTGTGATTGTGCTGTTGTAGCATGTCCAAAACTGTGTATTGCTCAACTTCTGGTCTTGATAACTTTTTGCAACAAACCACATGGTTTAGGTAACTGTAAAATTTGAAGGAGTGCAGCTACTTTAAATAAAGAGCTGATAACTAGCAGGTAGTGACGCAACTGATAAGCGTTAACTAAGTTGGTGTGGATGACTGCAGTTACAAAGCAGCAGGCTGTGAATGTAGCCATGTTTTAAGTATAATTTGTCACTTAAGAGGGGTATGAAATCTGAGGAAGTTGGCATTGGAATTTAGAATGGAAAGAATGAGTTGGTTGATGATGTAGAGAGCTATTTTCCACTTTCCCTTTGACTTCTGTCCTTATCTTCTCTGGCAATAATATTCAGGGAAATGGTATCTTTTGTTTCTCTTGTTCCTGTGTGGGAATGGTAATTGTTCTTGCTTTTTACCTGTTCAGGAAATATCCTCATTTCTCCCCCCTCCAACAAAACAGTGTATCAGTCATTGCCAATGTAATTTTTTGCTTTATTTTCTAACCTTGGCCTTCCTGAATCCTCCTATGGTCCCAGTATAAGCCATCTGGCAAAACAAGGATTTTATTTTCTCCCCCTGCTCCCTCTTGCACTCTGGAATGAAGCAGATTTTGTGATCTGTGTTCAGCTACCCTGTGTAAAAGAAGAATGAGCATGTTTAAAACCTGCATCTAAGCTTTGACTCCTGGAACTGCCTCATCCAAACTTAGATTTTCCAGCTGGTAAGTCAATCTTATCCATGGAAATGTGCTTACTGTTCTCTTGGGAATTTGCTTTATGCTCTTGCCTTCTCCCTTCCCCCTTCTCAAGCCAAATTTCTTTCCAGGAAGGGAAAAAAAATCCATGGACTAGATTGAGCTTCAGCTGAATAGGGTGTCTCATTTCAGATATACTTTCTGCAGCTACTCAAATGAGCAAAACATAAGTGACAGCTGAGTTGTCTGTTTGTCATGGGTCAAGGGCAGTCCAGCTCAGCAGTTTCCCTTTCCTCTTCCCCAGGTTTTGTTTGGAAGCAGTAGTGATTTGCCATTTTATATAGTCATCCTCTTGTCATAAAGACCAGATGGAAATACATCAGTTGCTTCGTGTATAAATATTCAGTCCAACAGCTGTGAGTTTATCAGGAGAGTCACTGGGATCACAAGTTGGTGACCAAATTGTTTGTTTAGAGGGCTGTGAGCATTACTCTCACTTGAAATAAACCTGTCCCATGAAAATGTTAGAAATAGTCCAAGGCCCAATTAAAGAAGGAGGAATGAAGGTGAACCATTGAAGTGCAAAATCCTTTTTTTCAGATGAAGTTTTAACTTTTTTCTAATTACAGATATTTTCCTAGGCTGATGAAAATGTTTCATCCAGTGATACTGCATTCTTCTGACACTGTTTCTAAAGTAGCTAAAGGATTGCTCTGAATTCTAAGTCTCCTTTCCTTTTGTAGTTTTACTAGGTAAGAACATTTATCCAGAATATCACCCCTGGCCTTTTGGCCGGTTGATAATCCTCAGTCTTGCTTCAATACGTATTTCTGGCAAAAAAGCTGAGGTACCTGTGTGATTCTGGCTAGCAATGAATTGAGCGTAATGAAAGTTGTAATAAATCTACTTGACATAGATTATTAAGGGGGTTAACTTGATTTTGCAGGTTGCAGAGGGTTTTTTTGTGCAAATAAGGCTATTTGTTCCAATAATACTGAGAAAGGGAGGGGTGGGGAAGTTTGCTAATGGCCATTGGTTATTTGGTTACAAAATGTCATGTGTTCCATGGGCTGCTGAGCATAATGTGAAACAAAGTGCCATAAAAAAAATGTTGAGTGCTAAGTCCATGACTGAAAAAGCGCTTTAATGGGAGAATGGGCATGGTCATTAACTTAAAATAGCTTCTCTGCAGAAAACTATTGTAAAGCAAGATTGTAGTTCTTGACTAATGAAGACTGCATAGGACTGAAACTGAATTAGAAAGGAAACAAAAATTTGTGGTAACTACAGACTGTTGAAAACCATAAACAAACGGAGAAATTGACCATGATTTAGTGAAACCACCTGTTTCTCAAACCTTGAGAGGAATTCTGCCTGTTGCTCTGAAAAGCCTTCTTGTTCAAAGGGGTAGCTAAGATATTTTTCATGTCTATGCTTTTAGACAACAGGACAATAAATACAATTGACCACACTGTTAGTTCCTAGTCTCTACAGGGCTTCAAGAAATAACCCCTTGAAACAACCCACCCCAAAAAAAAAAAAAAAAAAAAAAGAAAAGAAAATGCTAAAACACTGTCTGGTTAAGTTGTTGCATAGATCTCACTTTTGCTTCCCAGTACATTGTGTTTCAGAAATGGTTTCCAGCTTGAATTCATTAATTCAGTGCCTCTGCAATAGAAGCCCATGCAGCTGCTCTAAAACAAGTGATTGCAGCTCTACAGATTTGGGGAGTCTAGTGGGAGTTAGGGAGGCTGAAGCTGTGCTGGAGCCTTTTAATGTGGATTTTGTGGCCTTTGAAGTGCCTTCTTCAGTGGAAAACTCCTCTTGTGTTTGAATCCATACAATTGGCCTAGATGCCAGGAACAGAAAGCGTGCACCTTGTAAGAAGTGAGGGCTTTTTCTTCAAAATCATGAGGGACTTCAGTTTTCCCTGTTCTCTGACTTTCTATTAAATAACTTGTCTGGAATAGTTCATATTCTGATAAATGTTGGTGTTTTTTCAGCTGTATATTGGCATGGTGATCTCTTGCTTTGGTGACAGCAAGCTAGGAAGTCTTTTATCTGGAGCCTCATGTGAGTGTAGTTTCGTGTCAGGTTTACAGCTTGAGAATCTGGGAGTCATCAGTGTGTGCTTCCAAAAGCAGCAAGTGCAGCAGTTGGCCTGGCTGTGTTTTGTGGGGTTTGAACATTCTGTCACACATACTGGGATAGCAAAATATCTTGAGCCTTGAATGATGACTTGTGTCAAGCAGAGATCAAGGGTCGTGGTGCTGTGCACTTTGGCACATCCTGGGACACATTCATCAAAGATAAGAAGGGTTGAGTGTCTTATTGGGGAAACAGAGCTGAATTAATTTCCCTTTTTATCAGTTTAGTTTCACTTTGTTGTAGGCGTCTGTGGCTATTGCATTGTGAGGTTTTTAGTTCTTCCTGAATGGTGGTAGTACAGAGATTGCTTGTATCCAGCCACATGCCCCACATTAGCCCAGGGTATCCAGTAGGACCATGACTGGTGATAGTACAGCTTGGAGACTCCAAATAATCACACTTTGGTGTTGGTGGTGGTTTTTTGTTTGGTTTTTTTATCCTTTTCCTATTGAAATCCTTGCAATGAGTTTTGTTTTCTTCTGTGTTCTTAGCTATTCCTGCTATAGCATCTATGGAAAAAAAAATTAATTGGATGAGAAATCTTGGTTTATCTGCTTTGTAACTCTGTTTCTATTTCATTGTCTGTCTAGCACTAATGATATTGTGTAAGTTAACTCTAGGGAACTGTCTGATTATTCCATGACAAGTATGCCAGTTTCCCTGAAAAAAGGGATGCAGAGTAAACTTAGGAAGGATTCCCAGAAGAGAGGCAATGCAGCCACTTTCCATAGTTATTACTGATTTGGGACACTAGGCTGTTATGCCTTACAGGTTGTGGACATTGTGTGGCTTTCTTTGATTCTGAGGGTTGAGGAGATCATATGTGTTGTCAGGTTTCCCACCTTGCTGTTTCCTCATCTTCTAAGCAGTGAACTTATCTTTCTGGATCACTTGTGGATCCAGTTCGGATGTTGCAGCTATGGAGCTTTGGATAGAAAACACCTTCTGGAGGTCCTAAAGGATACTTCAAAGCACAGAACTTCAGATGCTGTGTTTGAAGTGTTGGGTTTTAGAAAAGGCAAACTAAGTGCATCAGTAGTTTTCTGTTTTCACTCAGAAAAGGATCTGCAAAAGGATCTGCAAGTGAAGCAATAGTTGCTGTTAGGTCTTTTCAGTAAAAGTGTTAGAGGGGTGTGCTCTCATGCTGAGTAACTGGAAATCCAAGCATTGGATGCAGTGAGATGAAGCTGCCAAAAGGAAGTTGTTCTGGGGACATCCTTGGGTGAAGTGATATGAGGAGACACCTTGCTTACTTTTGCACTCTGTCTGTGTGTTGCTGTCAAAAACCCTACAAAAATTTAATATTTGAATGTTCAGTCAGAGGTTTTGTGACGGTGCCTAAAATGTTGGTTAAAATTATTGATAAACTCCCTATGACTGAACTTCTTTGCATTACCACCCGTCAGCTGACATAATGTGTCATTTGGTACTCACTTTACTTCTTCTGAAAGTATGAAAATTACCATTTGTCTTTCATGTTCATTCTGCAGTTTAGCCCTGTAATGGTTTGTAATTTTTCAAGCTGTCTTTGGGAGAAGTGTGTTGGTAATGCACTATATTTACACAGTGCTCATCTGCTTTTAAATTCTTTATTGGTACACATGGGACTAATACATTAGGCAGCACCACTTCAGATTGAGTCCTGTCACAAGAGCCTGTTCTCAGTTGCCCAGCTGGTGTGTGCCTTCACTACCTGGGCTGCAAATTTTCAAGCCAAGTGTCTGTCTTGAGCTTAATTGTTTAAGAAGCTTCAGCCAAGCTGTTACAGGTGCTTCAGAGAAAAACGCTTGCTTTATTGCATCCACTGGCACCTTAACTTTTTGCACTTGAGAGCTGTGAAGCAGGGGCCTAAAAGCAGTGTTGAGACAGGTGTGTTGTCTCTATGCTGAGGAAGTACTTCCAAGTAGATTTTTCAGATCAAAAAACTTTGAAAGAAGTGACATTTTCTAGATTAGACTTACTTGGAAACTACCCTTTTTTAAGCTCTGAAGGCTTGATCCATTTTCTAGCCTGTGAATAATCTGTGTCACCATCTGTATGATACTGTATGAAGCAGTTTGTTGAACTTACTCAATGTGTTGGCTTTGTTTCACAAATATATAATTACCTTTTGTACAGGATGTGGCAGTCAACCCCTCAGGATGGGAAATGCAGGGTACAAAGCTGTACAATGTAATTCAGTTTACTTCTTTGTGTTGCAACTGTTTAAGCTAGGAAATTTTAATATCCTCAGAAATGGCTTGCTTCATCATGTTGTAAGTTTCTCTGGAGAAATAGGAATTCAAGTTTTCAAGCAGAAAGTCTTTTGTGGAACAGCAGCCTCTTTATTTGTACAAGCAGCAGACTGTGCAGCTGTTAATCTCAGTAGTCAGATGTGGAGAAGCAGCTTTGGTACCAATATGTTGTAATTTGTTTTAAGGAAGCATCTGTAAAAATACACTGCTCAAATTACTTTAGCTGTAGTCAATTCAGATCTTGAAAGATGAATTTTGTATTATTTTAAAAGCAAGTGCCCTAATCAAAATGTCTGCTTTCCCATGAGCTTTGAGGGAAAAAAAATGGTATAGAAAGAATGGAATATGTAACTTTGATTTTTACCAGATTTGGTAAAAATAATTTTTTATTCTTTTTTTATCTAATGTATTCTAAAATGCAGAGGTTTCTATATTTATAGTCTTATTTTAAGTACCTTTTGGATTTTTCACATCAAACTGGACTCCTGATGTTCAGGGTTTAAGTAAAACAGCTACCAGCAAAGAGTGTTGTTACACAGATGGCTGAGTTAGAGAATTGTCTGTGGTGTGTTATTTTTTCCCTTTTTTATGCTAGAACTTCTGATTGTACAGAAGGAGAGGAAGATAAAGTCCAAAGAAATGTATGTAAATGAAAAAACTGCAAAAAATCTATTAATAATCTGAGCATAGCTATAATCAGAGTAGTACTTGACTGCTTTTAGTTTTGTTTTAGTGTTTAGTGTCTAAAACCTTGGATAGGAATTCCTTTTTAATTAACTCAGAGCCCGGTCTGTGCTTTGTCTAATGTTGTTTGCCTTTCCTGGGAAGTGAAAACTTGAAATTGTGTTCTGGAAGGAAGGAGTGGCAGGAGGGCATAATAGGAAAAGGCAGTTATCCCCTGGGTTGCCTAAATATTGTTATCTTGAATTTTAAAAATTAAGTTCTGGGTATAACTCTGAAAATATTGGTACAAAGATACAATCTCTACTATGGTCTTAAGATTCCAGTGTGTTCTTACAATACCATTCCATTCCACTGCCTGTCATGGAAAAGCATCCTGTTTCCACAAGCCTGATGATGATTGCCAGTAGATCTCTTGTGAAATCCTTATTTAGGCACAAGCATACTGAAGTCGTTGAGATAAGAAGAGTTCATAGTGGCATAAATTTAAGTTTCCACCTCACATACTCACATGTGTGATTAATTCTGAAATGGAGTCATTTGCACTGAGTCAGCAGTTCAGGATGGTGAATGTGCTCAAGCTATCTCAGTTTGGTCTGGATTGAGCATTCATTTGCTCTGCAGACAGAGCCAAACCAAATGGCTGTGGGAAACTTCAGCAAAAGGTGCCTGGAGTATGGACCAGGTCTCTCTGAGAGTGTGCTTTGAAATAGGAAATTACAAGAAAGATCTGTGAGATCCAATGTGTGTTGGAAGCACAGGAGAGATTAAAATAGCATCAAACCCCTGTCAGCCTCTGTAGCCAGAGTGCTCAGGGCAAGAGCAGGCGAGGAGGGGAACTGCAGCTCTTTGCAGTGCAGTCTGGATTTTATTACTTGCAAAGTGAAATCACAAGGGGGAATGTCTGCTTCTGATGGACAGATATGTTGCAACTCATTCTGAAGATGCCTGTTCATAAATTTTTCAGCCTGCTAACAGCTTTGAAGATAGCGCTGTAACTCTGAGACTGTGATTCATCTATCCAGTTCCTGCTTGTTGGTTTTGTCCTTCTTTCACAATTCTATTGAAGATGGTGCTGTTAATTATAAATTTTGGGTTTTAACACTTGCTGCTCTGTACTGCAGTATTATTTGCTGGCTACTGAAGCCTCTTTCCAATAATTCTGAGGTGCTGCAACCGCAGGTTCTTCCGTTTGGCCCTCACTTTTACTAAACAATTGGCAGACAAGGATTAGAAAGTCCTTGTCTTCCCTCTGTTTCCTTTGAAATAATTCAGTTTCAAGGGCCCAGAGTAAGAAACAAGATATAAACAAAACCCCCTGTGGTAATAGCAAGAACATTATCTTAGAAATGTTCTTAAGTTTTGGGGATTTTAAAACTACTTAATGACACTTCCACCTTTTGAGCCCCTATGAGAAGAGGTTTTAGAATTGAGCTCTCAAGAGATTTTCACACAGCTGTCCCTCCAAAGTACTGAGATCTGTGTTTGGATCACAGCCATTCTGTGGAAAAATAATTTTATATTGTAATGATAGGGTTTTCAGGAGGAAACAATTACAAAGCTACCTGATAGTCTTTAAAAGGAATTGGTGAGGTTTTCATCAATGTCTCTAATAATAAGCACTCAAGCATTAGATTTTTTTTTTTGGTAAGTTTGTTTTGGCACTAGGATTGGTTTTGAGTTAATTGGAGAAAATGCTGGAGTAGTAACAGAACTGCAAAAGAATTATTTCTCAGGTGCTTCCAGTCTGCTGCTTATGTGGACTTGTCATGCCTCTGTTCTCATCCTGTTTGCTGGTAGTTGGACAGGAGGCTCTTATTCTGAAAATGAATATGGCTGCTCTGTTAGACATCTGTTCAGAGATCTGTGTCCTGTCTCTGCCTGTGAAAAAGGGGGCTTGTGTGGCCTTTGTTATCTCTGGACTGGGGGCTGACTCTTTCTAGCAAGAGAGGGCCTGTGTACTCGTTAAAGTACTATTTAGTGGATTTCAGGCTAAAACCAGATCCAAGTGTCTATTATCTTTATGATACCGTCTTTAGCTTAATTAAAATGGTTGTACAGGGATGTTATTTGGGGTTGTGTGGCAGGGCAAGGAATTTAAATTGAACAGAAATACGGAATATCTTCAATCCACTTACCCACTCTTATCCCCACAGAAATGTAGTTGTTGCCAGTGAAAGAAGGGATGCAGTACCAGAACAGCTTTTCTCACAACCTGCTGTCCTTTGAATTCCAGCTTCCATAGCTTTTTGTGTGTGCATACTGGCTGAAGAAATTGAGTGTGTCTCAGACAGAGCCATTTTGCTAAAACTGTTTTCAGATACCTTTTTGGCTAGGGAACTTGTTCAAAGTCAAACATGATCACTAGTTGATAGCTTTTTGTATATGATGTACAGAATATTAGATATTTCACTGTATGGATACATTATTGGAATGTTTTTTGGTAGTTTTTTGGATAAAGCGCTTTAGTTCACAATGAAACTGAATTTTGAACTGCGTGTAGAATTCTTCAGTAGGACAAAGTAGGAGGTAAATTGAAAACAAAGAAGCCTGTTTACAGGTTGTGATGACCCATTTAAGGCAGGCCCCTTGAACCATGGCATGCACAGGCATTATAGTTTGTCTTCAAGAAATTCCTTCCAGTGTTCCTGTTCAAACAATTGAAATGAAGTGGCACCAGACCAAGGACAGACAGTATGTGACTAAAGCACAATGTAATGAGAAACAGACTTTTTGGATAAGCTGTAGCATTTTGAATAGCTGATTCATAGATAACGTGTTGAGTATCTGAGGCCTTCTAGGTCATGGTTGGTCTTCTGGCAGTGTGGGATATTCCCAGTAGTATTCGTTGGAAAAAATGCTTGGATTAATACAGGATAGCTTTGCCAGTGGGAATACTGTGTATGTAGTTCCCAAATTCAAAGGGAAAAGAAGTCTTAAACTTCATCTAGTTTATCTTCACCTTTATCTAGTGCTTTTTTCCTAGCTCTGTGTTTTGTCTCCCTTTCAAGGTTACTCTCTTGATACTGTGATCTCACCTGTTTGAGAACACTGAATTTTAGTTGGCTTTTCTTGCAGGTCAATCCAACACTTCAAGGGTTTGTGTGGATTTGGTTTTTTTTCCCCCTTTCATCCTCTGTAAAAATAGTACTTCTGTGTCCAAGTTGTGCATGTTATTACTTCCATTCAGAATACAGCAAAACCCTGGCTGTTTTTATATATTGTATCCTGTGTTTCATTAGATAATAGGAGCTGAGTGATCTCTTCAACTGCATTTCAATTACACCTTGTTTTCTCTTATGTTTTAATGTGTTTTGAAATCATTCAGGATTGAATTGCAAAGCAAGTTTAAGCTTCTGGATGCAGAGTATGCTTCATCATGCCAGTTTTCTTAGTTGTTCATCCTACCACTGTTCACTGTTAAAAATTTGAGTGTTGTCTCTCTCCTGACTCAACTCTACTCAAATTCCTTGCTCTGTGAAAGAGAATATGCATATTTTTAAATTTGCATATTAGTAAATTAAAATATTAGTGGTTCATTTGGTACTGTCTGAAATATTTGTGACTGAGTAACTGTTTAGATGCAGATTGTGTGTGGTGTTAGCCAAGAAAGATGTACAGTGTGCGGGTGGAACAAGTGTCTCTGATGTATGTGGTATTATTGTGGAAGTCTATAGTAAACATGCAAGTGATGCAAGAAACTGATTTCATAGGTTGACCTTTTGGGTAAGCATGGAAGGATTATTAATGCTTCCCTTTATGAGAAGCCTGAGGTGAAGATAGGCATTCTGTAGATCACAGGAAACTTAACACCAGTTATGCTTAAAAAACTTTAAAAGTGCTTCCCCACTGTGTTTTAGGACTTGCATGTTTGTGAAATGCTGGTACTAATACTGGTATTTATGGAAAGTGTTTCTGAGTTCTCATCTAGAACACAAATTTTGGTCACCCCTTGAAACTCATTGTTTCTGGATCTCTTTAGTCTTTCCCTACAGGAGATCCCTTTTTGATTTCTTTTGTTTTGCAAGAACATGCAGAACACCTGGCAATTATTTGGGGTTTCTTAATGGATCCCTGAAGGATCTCTGAATGAGAGATCTGTCTCTGAATGAGAGATGTCTGGCATGGAGTTCTCTGGTGATTGTTGTAAGGATTTTCTCTTGGCTGCCAGTACTTGGCCTACACTTCATGTGTCATCCTGTCATAACTGATAGTAATCCACAGTTTTGTAAATTAAATGAATTTTTGGATGTGTTTGCAGGAAAAGGCGGGAAGTTGGGAAGAGTAACTGCTGTAGGGTAACCAGGCTGCACACACTGTGTGTATACCAGTGTTAAAGCCAATGTGTACTGTAGGCTGATGTGAGTTTGTTTTACAACTGGAGGAGTGTGGAGCCAGGGAAGGCTGGTCTGATACTTGTTTCTAGGCTTTATGCTGAGATTTTTGCAAGGGAGCTGCTCAGAGACACAAGAACATTCCTAGTTCTTCTGAACCCTTACTGTGCTCCTTATTAGTGAATCCTTGCAGTCATCTTGAGAATCCTGTGTGTTTTCCAGCCAGCATATTGATGCAACTTTCCAACTTGCTGAAAAGTGGCTGTAGCTACCTTCTCCTGTTTGCCATTAGCTTTGTGAAGTATTTGAGATTAAGAATTGTAATATGTGTTTGATTTTCTAAATTGAAGCAGTGAAGGGTTTACCCTAATGGCCTAGACATGCAGCTGCTCATAAAAGGACTCTGAGCCATATAGAAATACATGAAACAAAAAACTACAATTGCATTTCTAATGCATTGAATCAATGAACCTGTGAGGTCACCAGAATGAACTGTGGAGGCGGCTTTTTTTACTGAAGGGTTGTCACCCTTGAGTGGAGAACTGATTTTCATACTAAAATAAAGCTGAGGTGATTGGATTTACCTTACTTCTCGCTGATAAAACCATCAGTTCAGTGCAAAATGTGAACTGACACACACTTTGAAACTTTTAATGAGTCATCTGAGCCAAGTGACATGATGGTCCAGCTGGTTAATAGCTCATCAAGGATTCAGTTCAGCCAACACTTCAGTTCTCTAATAAGCTGTATGTAATAAACATAAGCCTTGTTGAGAACTGCTATCAGAAAGCAAACTTACCTATTTATCTTCCATGGATCAAATAACAATTTAAAAGTGAAAATAAATAGATGAGCTCTCTGTTCTTTTACTGATTATTTTTGTATAGCCCAGCATTTTGATTACTGTCCCTTAATGTTCAGCCTCTCAGAATGGATAAATTGAATCAATCTTTTAGCCATCCTTTTTTTTTTCCCCTTAAGACTTGTACGTAAGGAAACACAAATGCTGCCTAGACCAACCCTAGAATAGAAATGACTGAAGCCTAAACAGTTGCTTGCCATTCTTAGTCCAGATTCTTAAGGACCTGGAACATTCCAGAAGAGGTCATGTCTAAGCTTTAGGTTTCCTATCTACTGTTTAAATTTTTTTGCTTTCTGATTTTGTGGAGAGCAAAGGAAAATATGTAATTGATTTGGTAAAGTATGAATATGGTATTTAATGTACTCTGATTAGATGATGTACAGCTCAGTCATTGTTTTCTTTGGAAGGAGTATTTGGCTCAGATTTGAGTTCAGCCAACTTGTTTTGCCTAAGGATGATGCTGCTGATGTGAGAGACTGGGGAGGGGAGCAGTACAGATGTGTTATGTGTGAATATACACATTAATACACAGCTCTGGAAAGCAAGCATTCAGTAGAGACTTTGTGTAAATGATGAATGCTTCTTAAAATTTTAGCAGTAACCTAAAAATCTACACTGGCTGAATTTTTGGAAGCTGTGTGTTGGCACCTCTGTCTCTGGTGAGCACTGGCCATGAGCCGTCCATCTAATACTGCAAATGGTCTCCAAGTGCAATATCCCAGCAGTGCGGTCACCTTTGGCATTTTTGAAAGTAAAAATTCCCACACTGCTACTGTAACAAAAGATAAACTTTGTTATTGGGAAGTGTACTTGCAAGACTCTGGTGACCTTATATAAAGAAGAAACATTCTCATCTACTGTTAGCGTTTTGGTGCTGTTGTCTTTGTGATGGAGATTGTATTTGCAATGATGCCAGAACTTGGTGCAAGCAAGCAGAGACATCAGCTCTGATACCTTTTCTGTTCCCAGGAGACTCTTGCTGAGGATGTCTCTTCAAGCATAGGTTAAAAGTCCGTGACATTACTGCCACCAGGTGTCTTAGATGCTGCTACTGCTGCTGGTGGCACAGGGGCTACTGCGAATGCAAAAGCAGGAAAGTGAGCACAGAGGAACAGAATTCTTGGTGTTCTGAGTCACAGCTTCATCAAACCTGAGACAATCACAGGATAAAATGGGGAGTGGTGCTGGAATCTTTTGGTCACATATGTGGGCTGTAGTTTGCAGATATTTCCCCTTCAGTGTTGAGGCAAAGATGAAGTACCGTTCCTTCAGGATATGTATAATTGACTTACTCAGACTGAATGGTGACTGATGAAGACTTCTGTCCTCCTTTTGTTGGTCATTTACAGTTTAATTTTCCTCCTTGCCCTCCCCCTACCATCAGTTATCTGTCAGCTTATGTATAATGTGTTTCTTAATTTTTAACATTTGAGCAGCATAAGTAAAGTTGTGTACGTTTGCTGTATCACCTAATTGCAACAATTCTAAAGGAAAGAACAAGAAGCACTTGTGCGTTTTTAACAAATTACTTCATCTTCCAATGAATTTTCTATTTAGTTACTATTGTAATGCATTGAAATGCCAGAAATTAAAACACAGAAGAGAATTATCAAATCAATTGCCCATTTTCCTTTGCCTTCCACATAACCAGTGGTGAAAAATTTAAAGGCAGATGCTTTTCACCCAGAAACTGACAAGCAATGGGAGTAATCCCTCAGTGTCTCACTTAGGTTGACTACTTGTGTACTTTCCTGAAACTTAGTGTTTTTAAGACCTTGTGTAAGAGGGAACCTACAGCAAATATTTACTCTTAATCAGGAACTTTTAAAATGTGTAACTGTTTCAAGCCTATTCTCCTCTATTGTGCTAGATAAGTATTTTACATTCAGTGTTATCTTTCTTCAGGTTATTTGCATGCTCCATGAGGATTGTCTGTAGCTTATATAAAACTGATTCTTCTTGTGGAGACTTGCCAAGGAGTAAGGTGAAACCATTCTTTTAATTAGCATTAACTTGGCCTTTCCTAGTGTTTTGCTACCTGTCAGAAGCTTTGTCTTCTGTCTTTAAACTAAGGTGAGCAGGAAAGTGACTGGGAAGTTCTGTGCCTCTCACTAAGAGAAGAGCAGTGAGGTGCTGGAGCATGTCATGCAGAGCAGCAAAGCTGGCAATGGGTCCAGAGCACAAGCCTTATGAGGAGTGGCTGGGGTGATTTTAGCCTGGATATGTACTTTTGGAACAGCAGCTGTTCAGCTCTGTTTAACCAGTTTTTTGTGTTCAGTGGTTTGTAGACAGTAGAATGATGCAAGAATCTCTACAGGTCTTTGATCAATGTTTTTTGTCTGTTGCTGTGCAGGGATGCATTTTGAACAGTCTCTTTCCCTTCCCTTTTATCTCTCTACCTAGTCTTTAATGCTGGAAAGTATTAAGTGGTTTTTATGTTGATGCAGAAAAGTAGATGCAGTGCTTGTGCCCTGAGACTTCCATTTCTAGGCACCAACTGTGTAATGCTGGGTGATTTTTAAGCTCAGTGGACGCTTTGTTGATATTTTGTTAATCTAGCTCAGTGGTTACTGTGCTCTTTTTTCCTCTTAACTGCTAGATTTTTTCAGGATGAGAACACTGCAGCCCACAAAGCCTCAGTTCCATTAACAGTGCTGAATATCAGAGCACAGTCTTGCTAGCTTCTCCTCTGATGACCCCTCATTAACCTTGCTTAAAGGCTTGCAAAGCCTTTCTCATATGCTGCAGAAATGCACACAGAAGAACATTTGTCTGTTCTGTATGCTACTTCTTCCTCCAAATAATAGGCTGGGAGCTGCAGTGTCTTCACTCAGATTTTCAGACATTTGAATGCCTGACAAAATGCTGCTCAGTGTAATCCCAGCAGAGATAGATAATTCACCTTGCTTGTGATTCAGACTATCTATAATTCAACAGCACTTTCAAGTCTCTCATGGCTGTACATTTACAGATCACATCACTTGAAGACAGTTCATTGCTACTAATTTTTCTACTGCTGCATGTCTGGATGAGAACTACATACTGTTGCTGTAGTCTAGTTAACCCTTCCTGCAAAACAACCCACTAACTGTCCCTGCAATATAGCTGTGTATCATTTCTGGATCTAGTGGTATGATGTGCAGAAAACCAATAAAACCTGTAGTATATGAAATGTCCAGTCTTTCTCTGTTTACTGCTTATCTTCCTAATATTTGTGGAAGATGGAAGAGCTCTAAATAGTGTAGCAGCTCATCCACTGAGTTTAAAAAAAAAAAAAAGGCAACAAATATCCCCAAAACCCAAACAGTTTAAAGTTGACCTGTATCACTTGTGAGTCTGCTTATTTGTAGATGGAGATCATGGGAAGTTTTCTGAGTCTGGTTTGTTCTACTGTGCACGAAGGTTCCCCAGCACTTCAGTGATGTAAATTGTTCTTGATGTTAAGGAAGTGAAAATCACCTTGGAGCATGTATAGCAGGAGTTGGCAGATGTGGTAGTTCCTGTCTTGTAGAGTATTTCTCTTGGTGGCCACTTGCTTGGTATCTTGTAGTATGTGTTTGAGGGTGAGGTGCACTGTGCAACCAATGCAAAAAACTGTGTCTGCTTAATGCCAGCTGAATTGTCTCAGACTTCAGCTCAGGCCTTTTGGTGTCAGTCCAAATAGTGGGAGGCTTGCTTGAGCTTGGGCTGGCTGAAGAGACTCAAGGGGTGTGAGCAGAGTGCAGTGCCTTGATGAGGAGGCTGCCCTGCTGCTTCTGCCGTCTGGACTGGCCCCTGTGACTGCTCTGGGATGTGTTCTGCAGATGTGGGATTTCTTGTCCTGATGTGAACAGGACTCAAAAGGACTGTGGACAGATAGAAAGGAAAACACATGGGAAATTGCTCAGTAGGCTCAGTGACTGTGTGAATCTCCCAGTTGAAATTTAAGATGAATTTAGGTGCCAGAAATGTATCTTTTTTCCTTATTAAGTATGCTGAGTAGATAGTAAGTCTTGGCTGAAACAAACCACCAGAGGACTATAGGCATTTTTTGCTTAGGAGCTTTGTTTGTTGTGGCTTGGTACAATAGCTAATCTTAGGGGGGGAAGGGAGTTGTTTTGGGTTGGTTTGTTTTTTATTTATATAAGGCATGTAAGTACAGGGGTAGAAAGAGGGTAGTAACAATGCTGCATGTAATTCATGCTGCTGTACATTAAGGAAATTAGTGGAGGAGTAAACCTGTACCTGGTTTATCATGAGTGCCCAAGATCCCTGTTCTACACTGAAAAATGTAAACACCTCTGATAGCTCTTTCCTGACCAAAACAAATCTGATGGGAAGGACCTGGATAAGTGGAAACAGCCAAGAAAAAGCTAATTGAATTCTCTGAGCTGAACAATTGTTTGATTTGCTGCTCGTCTCCTTTCAGGCCCCTGGCACTGCAGAACCACAAATCACGTGCTGGGGCGCCTTGCTGTGTGTCCTGGCTTGTCAAAACAATTTAATGTAGGTGGAAAGGAATGAATGAAATGAACAGAGTAGGCTTGATGCATCTGTTTCAAAGGGCAGCCCAGTGATTGGGATGTGACACTTAGGTCCTCCAGGGAAGCTATCAGTTTAGGAAGAACAATGCTGTCTATTTTATAAGGTAGTTAAATCCATTTTAGAAAGCAAGCTCTCCCATAGTTTGACAGCTTTGTATATTTTTAAAAATATTTGGGCTATATCTGCTCAGCATGTGCCAGCTGAGCTACTACAAGAATGTGATTTGCTAACTTCTAGATTTAGGACTTTGTCTTGTCTGCCTAAGGTTGCTTATGGTAAAAAAAGACCAAGAAAGGAGAGAGTATGTCCATTTTTAAATTTTATTAGTGGAAATTCCTAAATGATTTGGTCTTTGAAGGATAGGGTATCAAGCTGTATATTACTAACTGTTCTTTAAGTGCTGGCTTCTTTATAAAATTGTTTAAGTTTCCTAGGCTTATGGAGAACTACTTTTGAGTCCTTCTTCTACTTTGTTTAGTTTATAGCTGTTTGATTAAAAAAAAAAAACAACCTAAAAATCAACAAAAACATAAAAATTGTCTAACTGATCTTGTACTTGGTGGAACTGGAATGTTATTCTGTGAAACCTATATTTCTGCTTTTAAATGAAAACAACAAATATGTGTGGAAATGGTCCATCTATGTACATATTTAGACCGTGAATTATAGGAAAAAGGCTGCAGGGGATAAATCTGCTTATCTGATTCACACTTCCAATCATTTAAGCAAAAGGAGGGCATATTTTGGGTGATAGGCCACAGATTTCATTACATCTTCAGAAATGGAGATACAGCTGAGAGTCCTGCAATTCTGCAGGGTCCTGCTCAGAGGCCCAATGGATTCTGAGTACTCCCCCAGGAGCTGCCTTGTTGGGAAGACACACCTGGGCTTGAGTGTTTTGGACTATGCAGTTATAACTGAGGATGGTGGAAACTGTTCCCTTCCCAAAAGAGTGTGCAAAACACTCTCTTTAATTCTCATGAAGTGATGATGGCTTCTTTCTCTCTGCCACAGCAATGCTGTACAGTTACTTTCTGGATTCCATGTGATGCCAAGATACTTTTATTCCTGTGCTTTTCCCGAGCTATTTATACCTAACATGGCTGGTAACAGCTCAGTCTTCCAAATTACATATAGTGCTCTATTTTACTTGCTTAATATTTTAGTAGCTGCAGCTGCTTTAGTTGCATTTTTGTACAAGAACAAGCATGAGGTGAAGTTTTCACTTTTGCCCATACTAATAGCTCAAAGGATGCCAACATGCATTTGGGATAAGCTCTATTTTAGTCTGTGTCTATGCAGCCTGGGAGATCTTGCTGCCTAATATTTTTAATTACTCAGGTTTTGAAAATGGACTTGTCATTTTAAATTGTATGTTGGCCTGCAGGCCAACTGTTTGCAAGTTGCATTAGAATGTAATTTGTACAGCTAAAACCAGTCATTGTGTATACAGACTTCGTTGGTATAATTGTACAGGAGACTCAGTATTTTCCTCAATGTTTGGGTTGTGGGTTCTTTTAAAGTATATTGGCAGTCTTCTGTAACCTAGCATTAGTGTTCCTTTAGGAGAAGAATATAAAAACCTGTTACAGATGAGGGTGTGGGTTGTGTGTCCAAGGAAATGAGGGAGTAAAAGGTAGTATGCACTGCTGGGCTTAGGGAACAAGTGGCCTCTGTCTTTTTCTTCCAGCTCTGTTTAATGTTCCCTTCTGCTGCTGCAGTTATGTACTGAAGGGTGCAGGGTTTCCTTGGTTGCAAAAACATAGCTGTGTTCCTGGGTGAAAGTTTTTGGCCTGTGCTTTGTCCAAACTTGTCCCAGATCACTGGGGCACTGTGACTTTCAAAGCAGTATTGTTTTACTTAGTCTATTGCATGGTCTTGGTGGGTTTTTAATGCCAGCACTGAAGTGTTGAGTGTCTGTGCTGAACGTCACAGCTGTGTTTGCAGGAACATGATGCTGCCATGGATGTGACCAGAGAGAGAAATGAGTCCAAATGTGAGTGAGTGCCTCTTAGGAGTCTGTTCATTGATAAGGGTGATTAGCACTTGTTAGTTTCTATTTGGGGACAGTAGTCCAGGGGCAGGGAGAACTGAATAAAGCCCTGAAGGGAGATTGTGTTACGTGGGTTAAAATGAGAATGAAATGAAATAGCCTTGACATGATGTTAAGTGTAGGTCTACAACTGGTTAACAGTGTTTGTGGTAGATAACTTGTTAGTATGCACCCAATAAAGGAAATGTAGTCCAAATGTGTATCAAAAATCTTGGGTTTGGACAAAAATGAATGCAGGTTTTCATACTGACTGTTTAAAAGTGATAGAAAAGTAATTATTGCAGCCTTTTTTGTGTAATGGCCATATATAGTAGCTGAATTTACAGCTAAGTACAGTGGTTAAAAAAAGTGAATTATGAGGGTCAAGAGCAAAGGCAGAGAATACTGCTTTATTTTCCTGTAAGAAAGATGATATTGTGATTGTGTTGTTTGAAGCACTGGTGTGGTCAGCTGTATCTCTTGCAGCTCACTGCTTTTCTGTCTCAGCAATTTGAATTTGTTAAGATCAAGGTTTGGAACAGAACTTGTGCTGCCTTGTTCATTATACTGAAAAGAAGGCTATTAACTCAAATGAGAGTACTAATTACATATAAAAACTCCTGCAACACCTAAACAGACACAAATGTTCAGTTGCTGGTGGAGTGTTTCTTCAAATATTATATCAAAACTTGTGCAAGTATGCTTATGAAAGAATGGGAAGAGGTAGTAATGCTGATTTCTGCAGAGTGAAGTAGTTGTAGGATTGAATGATTTTTGATGTCTGTCGATTAAATTAGTCATACATAAGGATTTTGCATTTTCCTAAGAATCATAAAGGTGAGTGACATTCTAGACACCAGTAGGAAACTGATCCCTGAGGTGATTTCAAACCTGTTTTCAGACTTTCACCCAGGGAAATTGTATACTTCTGAAAATTGGAGCTTCATCTGAAAAAGAAGTTTGTCCATGCCTGAAGATACTCTGTGAACCTTTTAGAAAATGTTGATGGTCTTAGTGAATGTAGGATGGTTTAGATATTACATGGCTGAATTATATTGAGAAAACACATGACCTGTAAACAAAGGAAGATGAATTACTGTCCGGAGCACAATGGGAATATAAGTAAATCCTGTGTGTTTCTACTGCCTCCTTTTAATGGAAAAGACAATGTGAAATCAAGTGACTTCAAATTATTACTCAGATCTGACAAATAGGTCTTCAGTTATTGTGAAATAACTTAGAAACAATGCTTCTGAAATTCTTGGCTATAAGTATATCCTGAAATGTTTTGGTTTTTTAATGCAGACTGCATATGCGCGCAGTCTGTGCTGGGCAGTCGGTCAGCCTGGTCTGAGCAGTGCAATGGTCATGCCTTGGCAAACTGAGAACACTGCATGGCACAAGGAGACATCTTCTCTTTGAGATGTGCTGCTTGTTCAGGTAATAGTTGCTCCAAGTCTTGATGATAGCTGACAGCCAGCTGCAACACAACAGACCAGGAATGCTGTTTCGTGTTCTGCCTCTGGCCAAAAGATTGCTTTCTGTCTCTACTGGGAGTTACAAGAGTAACTTTTTGCTTTTGTTGACATGAGATTTCAGGAAACTTGCTCAATCATGAGGTTCTGCATTTAATCAAAGAAAATCCTGTTCATTCACTTGATGGTCTGCAGCTACAGGAACATACTGTATGTTAACAGAGGTTTGATGCTTAACCCCCTCTATGGGTGGCTAATCCCATCTGTTAACCAGTGGTCTGAACAGACATCTAGGAATAATGAAAGGTTATTGTAATGTACAACGTGAGAGGGACATGCTTTAAATGATCTGATTTCATTCTCAAACACTGAAGTGTTCAAGACATTATATCCCCTTTCCACCCCAAGTCAGGCAACAGCTAAATTTTTTAGGAGTAGTAAAGCAGGAGAAAGCAGAAAGAGGAGTTAATCTGCAAACGTGCAGTTTTTAACCCTGAGAGCAATAGAATTATACAGAGCAACATATTATAAAAAGACTGTAATAGAATGTGTTCAAAACAGACCATTTAAAGGTAATTGCAGACTAAATGGTATTTGACATGATTCTTGTGTGTACCTGTTTTCAAGTTGCTGCCTCTCAATCAGAAAATCAAGCAAAACTTTCTGACGCACCTTTTCTTTTTCATTAGGATCGGAAGCTGTCCAAGTCAGAGCGACAAAGATTTAAAGAGGAAGCTGGGATGTTGAAAGGGCTTCAGCATCCCAATATTGTCAGGTTCTATGATTCCTGGGAGTCTACAGTCAAAGGAAAAAAGTGTATTGTTCTTGTGACAGAACTCATGACGTCTGGAACATTAAAAACGTAAGTAAATTAAGCCAAGTCACAGCATTTCAATTTCATTAGCACAACACTAGAGCACTAGAAGTAGGGGAAATTTAGAGTAGATAAGAACAGAGCCTTTCTGCTGAAGGATAACCTACTGTAGGAACACTCTTGTTTAAGAGGAGCATTACTAGCATTGCAGGGCATGGTAGAACATCTTTTAAGTTAGCAAGCTTGTCAGTTCTTACTTGTGATGTCCCAGTAAGCACATGCACAAGACTTTTGGATTTTAAGAGCTCAGGAAGGCAATACTTAGTTTTCACTTCTCAGAATTTCTTTGGTTTTTTTCTCCAGCTGCTTTCCATTTAGGATGAGCTAGTTTATAAAGTTCAAAGATCAAATTAAGTCACCTCTTTTGGGAGGTTTTGGGTGCTACCACAATACAAATAACATGTAAAAAGAAAAGAAAATCACCACCTATTGGTTTATCTGAAACTTGCTGAAGCTTCAGATAAAAATCCTGCAGTTTGGACCTATGAGGCAGCAGAGTGCACCTCGTGGTCTGCTGAAGGCTGGGTTAGAAGCAGAGTGCTGGGGCTGCAGCTGCTGCGAGGGCCTCTAGTGGTGCGTGGGGCTCTGGGGGCTCCCTCTCCGCCCTGGTGGGAGCGTGTCCTGAGAGCCAGCCACCATCCCTCTGCTGGGGTAAAGCTGCCAGCTCTGCAATAAAGGGGCTCTGCTCCTCTCTGGGAGCATGTCCCGAGCTCCAGCCACCATCCCTCTGCAGGGAATAAAGCTGCCAGCTCTGCAATAAAGGCGCTCTGCATCCCTCGCTTTGTTCAGTGCCCATTTTACTCTTGGAGAGGCATTCACACCCTACATGTGTAAGCCGGCTGCAGGAGCTGGAAACAGTTTGCCTTTGGCTGAAATAGCCTGTGAATGTCCTGTGTTTTTTACCATGCTTATTGATAGCTACAAATGGACATTCTTAAGAAGAAAAATGGCTCTCTGGGAGTCTGGGCTGCAGTTACAGGGAAGTGTTTGTCTCTTGAAATAGTACTGGATGGCTAAGGATACGACAACATTCTTTAGGTGTATCTTCAGTGGAGACATTTCTCAAGTTGCTGAAGGGATTTCAGGTAAAATAATAGATCTGCTGCTTAATGTGCTGTTTTCAGACAAGTAGTAAGTTAATGGTTTTGCACCTTTGTACTGATGCCTTTAAATAAAGTTTACCTAATTTTCTGCTAAATGTGTAGTGCTAATTTTTTTTTCCTCCCTTTTTTACTCCTTTATCCCTCTCATAGATTTTAATATTTGGATTGGCTTATATGGTGTCATAAGCAAGATGATGAAGTAATAATAGAAAATTATAAAGTAGGGTGTTGATATGAAGAAATACTTGAGATATTCTGTCTGTGGGATTATTTGGTATCTTGAAATAAGAAACTCTTTATTTAATCCAGAGAAAAGTAATAGGCTCTTTAATTGAAAATCCTTTAAAATTTAGAGTTCTGGCTAGCGTTTTTGTCTACTCTTGTATAGCTGGTATTATAACTGGGATTTAGTTTATTCTAGTCCCCTTTGCTTGACACTGGATAGGTGAACTGTCTGGGACATTTCAGGTGTGCCTTAATTAAGTACTTCATGTGCTTGTGGCATTTTCCTAGATTTACACTGTACACTTGTGTTTGCATATATTTGACTATTACTTCCATATCTTTTTTCAATGTTTACCGTACCTGCATTTGATAAAAGTGATGCCTTTCTTTTGGTACCTGGGACATAAACATTCTTGTCACTTGATGTAAAAAAGTGAAAGGAATACAAGTGTGATGCTATCTTAAAGGAAATTTTCTCATGTTTCATTTTAGTAAGGATTTCTATAGCTCCTTGAGCTCTGTGTAATTGTAATTACAGAAAGTTAGACTGGGAACCTCCTGAGGTCTCTTCAAGCCCAAGTTCTTCTATGATGATAAAAAAAGTGAAAACATACTGGCTAATAGGCTTGTCTATTTTTGTTTATTTATATGTGCTTCCATTTTTAAATTGTTTTCTGCATGATGTGACATGTGACTTAATTCAGGTTAGTGTTATGGAACAGTGACAGCCACACTGCACAATGTTGGATGATGGTTTGATCCAGGTCCTTTAACAGTGAAAAGCTGGCAGTGGCCTGGCATATTTGTAACCAAGAATGTAATTAGGGATTCCAGATGCTGAACTGAAGTGCCCCTACCATGTGATCTTTGGAAAAGGCTCAAGAGAGATGAATGAGGGTTGTGTCAATAGCAGGAATTCAAGTGGTAACTGATGCGATTCAGGACCTCCTTCAGTTTGTCTCCTTCCTTGGCTTGGCTTTTTCCCTGCCTTCCTTTACATTCTGACACCTGATTTCCTCTGCAACTGACTCAATTGCTTTTACAGACTTATTTTCACAGCAGGATCATTGCTAGCAACTTGATTTTCCAGATCTTGTTTTGAACTGGAGAAATTAAAGTAAAAAGAATGAATACACTGCATTTCTGTGTTGGAGCTGATTGAAGTGATTTCATTGGGACTGTATCTCCTAGTTAAGTGAATCTGCAGAAGAGACTAACCACTACCATGTAATAATTGAACACAACTTGCTTTTAGTTTTCATATTGCAGTGCCTAGACTCCATGCTGGCCACAGAATTTACTAGCAGTCTTTGTGTAGTGTGAAACTGATCTTTATCTGAGACTCTGACCGAACAAGAATAAAGTCCTTGCTCTACAGAGCATGCTAGGTCCTTTCTCTACATGTAGTCTGGCCTGAACTTTTTCAGAAGGAACAAAACAGCTCTTCACTTCAAATTGTGTTACCCAAATAGAGGTTGAGAGAAAACCCTGCTGGAAAGCTCTTGAAAACTGTCAGAGGTTTTTCACCTTGTGGCATCTCTAATCTGCTGAAGTTAAGTAACAGAATAAGAACTTAGTCTTAGGCCACACTCATTGAAAAATATTTTTGGTATGAAATTTGACTCTTCCTACATGGGGTTTCAAGGAGTGGCAGAGATAGAACAGTTAAGGTTGGATTGCATTCTACCTGCAAAAGGATACAGACTTATGTATGAACTCTTTCACCTCAGTTATTTGACAGAGCCTTTTTAAAGATTTCTCTGCCCTGTCTCCATCTGTTCATAGTACCAGTTGGATTCAGGTGATCAAACCCTGTCCTGCAGCAGGGAGAGGATCTCTAAGAATTTCTAATTATCTTGCTAACTCCACAGGTAAATCTGAAGCAGATTTAAAATGTAATGTGGAAACCTTGAACAGAGTGCTTTATTACTCTTGTAAACGAGGGACTAATGATTTCAGAGCTCTTGCAGTTTTCCACAGCTCTGTACTTTGTTGGTTATTAACATTTTGGATCAAGTGACCCACCTTCCTGCCCAGTTAGAACTAATCAAGGTAGAGGTTGTAAGCATTTGAGAAGTTAAATAGGTAAAGAACTGTAGTTAATGAGTGTTGAATTATTTGTCATCGAATTAATGCCTTGAAATTTAGCAATCCAGCTATTTAATATAGAATGATTTTCTATGCAGAGGTGTTATCAGCTATGTACACCAAGCATTCACTTTGTTTCATCATTATAGTCTGCTGGCTAGAAGAAAGGGGATGGGTTTTGTAGACGTGAATCATCTTTAGCTCCTCTGAAGTAATGAAATGATCAGGTAGATTTTGAAATAGAAGTTTAAGTTGATACATGTCTTTTAATTATTGTTTCTTTGCTTCCAAACAGAAAATGGTATAGTTTAATCTACTGTTTGTTAGCAGAATCTGTTTAACCTATTGTTACTTTTTTCATTAGGTATTTGAAAAGATTTAAAGTGATGAAAATTAAAGTACTACGAAGCTGGTGCCGTCAGATACTGAAAGGCTTACAATTTCTGCACACACGTACTCCTCCCATCATCCACAGAGACTTAAAATGTGACAACATCTTCATTACTGGCCCCACTGGATCAGTCAAGATTGGAGACCTTGGTCTGGCAACCCTGAAACGAGCTTCTTTTGCCAAAAGTGTGATAGGTAAGCCTCTCCTGTTTTGGAGGCTGCTGAGCCAGTCTACCTCTTTGGAGACTTGAGTGTTTTAAGAACTTTCCTAAAAAACATGCTTACAAAGGTACATGATCAAAGCCTGAAAATGTGTAGGCTTTGTCTCTTGCTTGCTGAGGTCATTCTGTGTTCCTAATGCAAAAACACGTTGAAATTTTGGTTTTGCTTTTGTTATTTATATATTTATACCATTAGCTAATTTAGAATATAGACTTCTTGTCCTGCCCAACAATCTAGTGCAACATTGTTGATAAAACCACTCTTCACTGCATAAAAATCTTACCTTTGTGGTGCTGCTTCAAGAAATGTACAAATGCATTTTGGTGACCAAACAACATTTTGATATTTAGTATAGCATTAGTTCATACAGCCAAATTTTTTTTTTATTGTCACCAGGGGTTAATGTTGAATCTCTTGCAGTTTGTGAGTGATCAGAAACTGAGGAATACCAAAGAAAGTCGATATTATGTTTAAATAATAACACAGACTGTGGTATAACACCTTACTCAGGGAGTCTGTAGAATGTGGATTTGTGTGAGTTAGGAGGGTGCATTGGGAAGTAGTGCTTTACTCTGGCTCTGTCCCTGTGTATCCATTCATAACTTTTTTCAGAAATTGGTTTGGTGGAACTAGTATAATCTTTCTTGTGAATTCTTGAAAGAACTGGTTTTATCAGCTTTGTTTTTATAGTTGGGTCAATAGACTGCAGGGAATGAAGTTTCTTTCACTCTCAGTATTTAGAGCTTGCTAAAATTCAGCATTACTCAACAGTCCTGTGCCAGATTCCCAGCTGGGATCAACGGCATATACCTGTAAATTTTCTTGCAAGCTGTCACTGAAATATTTCCTGCTTCTTAACCAGGTCAAAATATTAAGAGGGAAGAAAAGAATGGTGTTAAAAACGATAATTTCTTAAGCATATTTGTCATATCTTCAAATTTATCACTGGAAAATTACCATCTGTTACATAGTTATCTGTTAATGATTAGCCTTTGGATAAATGACTGCAATTACATTATTTTTGGTTTAGCCTGGTGAAAACAAGCAATGGGCTGTAGAATGATCTGTAAATTGTCTGGAATCTGGTGTCTGCAGGAAATAATTCTGTGTTTAAATTTACAAAAAGCAAACTTGCATCTCTGGCTTAAAGTAAATCTGATCATACAATGCAGTCCCTTTGTTTGCAGAGGGGATCTGTGATGCTTCACTGGGCAATAATTTTCTGCGCACTATTTAAATGGGACTTGTTGAATCTCACGCTCTATGCCTGTAACTCAATCTCTCTGTATTTCTGAGTATTTTTGACTGTAGGATGTCCCTCACTAATGCCTGTATCTGCAGTAGGCCTATAAATATACTGCAGGTGGGAAGGTAAGTATATGAAGAAAAGGGCTCTGGTGAGTGGCCTTTGCAGAAAATTACCTCTTATCCTCTTTTCACGGAGATTTTTATTTGTAACAACAGAGCTTTTCATTGCAAGGCCTTACCTGAACCATTCTACTTGAGCAAGTAGATGGAGAGCACCAGGTCAGAGACTAGCTATGGGCTCTTACCAGTACTACTTCTTTTGCAGCAGAGGGCAGTCAGGTAATTTATGAAACAAGGTTTAATGTGCCTCTTTCCTTACAGGGAGAAAAGGTAAGTGCCTTAACTCTCCTTAGTATTTGGTTTGCAGCCTATGGCTAGTCTACAGTTTTTCCCTCTTCTTATCCCCTCCCCTCCTGTTTGATTTCAGGCTAATCCAGTCTGTTCTGATATTTGTATCAACTAACATACCTAAACAGGGAATTGCATCAGTTCTCACATGCCATTGTTATTCCATAAAGGCCTTGCAATGGAAGACTCACAAAGTACATTGGTGCAACAGAGTCACTAAGGGTTTCCTCCCTCTTCTTTTTGCCTCCACTTTCTCTTGTCTCACAGGTTTGCCCAGCTTGTCCCTGCGGTGAGTAACGCCAGCAGCCTCTGCTCGCTTTGAGACATTTAGAGTCTGAATCGTTCTTTTAATTTAAGGTACCCCTGAGTTCATGGCCCCCGAGATGTATGAGGAGAAATATGATGAGTCCGTTGATGTTTATGCTTTTGGGATGTGTATGCTAGAGATGGCCACGTCTGAATATCCTTATTCCGAGTGCCAAAATGCCGCGCAGATCTACCGGCGAGTGACCAGTGTAAGTCCCTCCTCAGTGCTGAGCCTAAAGCTGCTGCTGGTAGCAGCAAAGGACTGGGTAGCACCAGTGTTGTGTGGGGAAAAAAAGCCTGAGAAGAGATTATTTTGGAATGAGTGCGAAGTTAGAGGGTGGTTGAACTCATTGAACATCTGTCAGAAGCTTGGAAAACATGTGAATGGAAATAAAATTGTTTCTACCAGGGTAACACCATCCTGGGCCTTGAAAAGAAGCATGGTACCCCTGAGAGGATTGAGTCACACAAAGGGACTCATTTCAGGAAGAGCCTTATCAACAGCTGAGCTAGGGAACATGGCATTGAGTGGGTGTACCATATCCCCTACCATGCAGGCAAAGTGGAGAGGTACAATGGACTGCTAAAAAACACCTTGAAAGCATTGGGTGGGGATCTTTCAAAAATTGGGAGCAGCATTTAGCAAAAGCCACGTGGTTATTTAGCACCCAAGGCTCTACAAACCGAGTGGGCCCTGCCCAGTCTGAGCCTTTGTGTACAGTAGATGGAGATGAAGTCCCAGTGCTACATGTCAGAGGTTTGTTAGGGAAGGCAGTGTGGATCAGTTCTGCCTCGAATTCATACTCTTCTGTCTATATATAAGAAAAAAAATATGAAGGAACCAGCCCCCCAAACCAAACGAGAGAAAATGAATGCACTAGAATAATAACAGATTATTTTCT
Source organism: Calcarius lapponicus (assembly GCA_039654755.1). Taxonomy (NCBI): domain Eukaryota; kingdom Metazoa; phylum Chordata; class Aves; order Passeriformes; family Fringillidae; genus Calcarius; species Calcarius lapponicus. The sequence goes on from CM077463.1 coordinate 69,223,712, forward strand.
AAACCACTTGGGGGATGGTGGAAGTAGTTCTGTCTTGAAGAGGAGCTGGTAACCTTGTTCTCTGCAGTAAAGCTGGATAACAACAGATTTGAGCACTGGCTTAGCTGCCTGGCAGTTGCCTAGAGTGATTTTAATAGTTCATTGAATTCTGAATGGCCCTTAGCTCCTGTCTTTTGGGGGCACTTCTTATAATGATGAAGTGGAAGCACTTGATAAATAGCAGGAAGCTATTCCACCCTGGTAAGTACTGGGCAAGTGTAGTGGTGGAGGTGGAGGCTTTGGGGGCACAAGTAAGGCTGAGAAGGCAATCAAGAGATTAGACCTGGCTCATCTGACCAGACTGAGAGGAGCATGCAGGCCCTGAGTGCAGGAGGCAGAATTGCGGTGCTAGAAATGTGCAGTATGGTGTGGCTAGATTTAATCTGTGATATCTGTTGTGAAGACTGTACCAGTGCAGAGAAACAAACACGTTCAACCTTGTGACCTAAGCATTCAGAAAGAATAGTGAGGTGGCTGCTTGGGGTAGTGAAAACTTGGATTTCTCAGAATACCTGTGCATATGTGCAAAGGAGAAAAAATCCCCAGACTTACCTCTTTGTCCATCAACAAATGAGTTCCTGTTAATTTTTTTGAGCATGTTATCTCAGAAGTTGCAGATTTAATAAACTTGCCTAGCTTTGGAAAAATAAAACACTCTCTGATTCCTGATGCCTCACACTGCAAAAGGCAGATATAATTCCTGACTTAGAGTTGGAGAAGAGTCTTCATGTCAGAAGCAATGGATTCTGAAGAGAGGCTTAGTGAAATAAGACTATCCCTTTTTTCAGGGAAATATTGGAGGGGCACAGAAGAAGGGAAAAAAAGTGGTCACATAAGTGATGACTTCAGTGTTTTGCACAGATTCTGGAATAACTTTTTATATACATTTATATACATACAGAGTTGGGTTTTTTTGGTTTACTTTTTTTTTTGTATGTTGGCAAACTTACCTGTAATTTTCTAAATAGAGTTTAAGAACTAGGATAAGTCTAGTCCTTGCTCTGTGTGCGGCATAATCTCTTCTGGAAGCAGTTGGGATCAGTGAAAGCAAGCTATGTATCTTACTAGAACAGTCTCAGTGGTACCTCCTACTGTGCTTCTGGATGTGTCTTGAACAGAACCAAAGCAGCAAAATTTGCATGGACATTGCCTAATGTAACTGTCCTAATGTAACTAATGTCACTGTCCTGCCTGTTCCTTAAGGACCCTGCTAGGAACTGGCATGTTGGTGAGAATCAGAATCAGCTGTTGAGACAACCTCAGGCTTGTAAATCCCCAGGTCTTACAGACCTGTGTTTCCCCTGGTTGTTGCAGTACATAACTGCAAAGCTTTGTAGGGACTTGCAGCAGCAAAAGTTACCTAGAGACTTACCAGGGTTCCACTTACCACCTGTTTATTGTGTGTGGTGCTCCTTTCTCTCCATTGTTATTGGCTGACAGTGGAAATTCCAAGTGGATGAGAAGTACTGGCATTTTTTTGGTCTGTCCAACACCACCTTCTCTTCTCCTCTGCTGATGGTTCACAAATCAAGTTTATTGGTTGATTTTTTTTTTTCCCAACTATTTAATTTACTGCGTGAGAGCTCTTAAGATACACTTTGATATGAAATCCAGCAAATCTTGTTTTATTTCAGAAGTAGCAAAGGACAGGAAGGTAAAGAAAGTGGAATGTACATTTGTCTGCTTTGAAAGTCGATGTGCCTGGTATTTTTGGAGTTGTTCATTTCAGTGTAGTTGCAAAGCAGTTTTTTCAAAACAAAACCAACCATAAACAAAATGTGAAGAATTTTTAAGGAAAGCTTTCAATGAAGGCAAGACAACATTATCTGGAAATAAAGCACAATCTTGTCTCAGCTGATACTGGAGGATTTGGTGTTCTATAATGTGGAAAGAGATCTGTGTTATGAAAGTGAAATAAATACTCCTGGCATTCTTTTTACCACTCCATGAGAGCTCTGTGAACCAATGTGAAAAAGAGCCAGGTAGTTTTAGATTTAGAAGTTTTTAGAGGTTTTAGAAGTTTAGACCATGTGTGCAGTTATAGATGAGGGGTGAACCATTTGCCAAATTCAGTGCTTGAAAGGCCAGTGTGTGAACTGTCAATAACAGAGTGGAGGGAGAAAACCCCCTCCTGCCAGAGTGACTTGAGCAGTGCTTACCAACTCATGGCTTCTAATGCATGTTGGAAGGTGGGTGTGCTTTATGGAAGATGTTTAGCATCTCCATTTCAACCCCTGCATTGCTCCCTCCCTGGACATGTTTAGGGGTGTTTTGAAGTAGCAGTTACTGTCCTGCTGTGCCTTAAATGGAAAGGATTCCTTTATATAGGTGCATACAGAGAGCAGAATGAAGGACAGTAGGAATGGTCTGCTGTGAAAGTCATGAAAGGTTATATACCGTGTTGGAGTTTAAAAACCACTGAAACTCCAAAGGCAGTAAGATCAAAATGTGCAGCCACTCACTGCAGACCATATGTATTTAAATTAATTAATTTCCCTCAGCCTCTTTGCAGGAACTATTAGGCTTAGTAAAAAGCAAAGTTGCTCCATTATCTCAAATCCTTGCTGTTGCCTAGGACAGAATCCTGTAAAAGATCTCTTAATGCCCAGGGTGTCCTCTCAGAACCTCTTGGTAATACCAGCTTATGTTCTTTTCTCCCATTTTGGCTGTGCATTGGTCTCTTTTTTAGGGGGCCTTCAGCTGTGTTGCATTTTGACCTGACATCTTTTGTGATAAGGATGGCTCTAGCTGATGCCCAGATACCGCAGCTTTGCAGTACTGCTCAGAGTACTCAGTCCTGTCTTTCCTCATGGTTGGAAGCAGTTTTTTGTTAAATAATACACCTTGGCAAGCACACATCTAGAATTTGGATCTAAAGGCTGAAGTTCCTCTCACAGATGAGATATTTTTTGGCCCAGGCAGAAATTGTTGCTTCAGATCTTGGACAATAGCATTGCTGCATAAGCCTGCTGTTCCTAAGATGCTCATTTATACTGTCTACATTGTCTCACTGGGAAGTTCCTGTAATTCCTTGAAACAGTCCTAGGATGAAGTTCTTGAATTTTCTATGGCCCAAGAAATACAAGTGCAATTAAATTGTTATTCTGGATTGCTTTATCTAGAAGAATTCTTTTAACAGGCTAACCTGGATATGTACCTGGCTTAAAAACCAAAACTGTGCAGAATTTGTAGGGCTCAAGGTGTTATGCCAAACTTTGTTTCACTATTCTGATAAGGAAATCAGCAGTTTAACCCAGAATATTGACCTCTGTTTGTACTTGCACCCTTTAGCATATTCAGTCCAGACCCTTTCCCTGGCAGTTTCTTTAGAAAGGAAAGACATCTGCTTGGCTTATCACTCAAGCATAAAGGAATCTAGCCTTTATCTTTGTTTTCATTAAATCATAATGTTGCAATTTTGTGTCAAAACCCTGTTTTCTTTATTGAAGCCATCCTCTGCTGTTCTTTGGAAATGGTTCCAAATAAATTAGTAGTCAGTACTTAAAAAATGGCAGCTCTTTGGATTTTTACCTTCCTGTGGGATGGGGAAATCTCTTGAGGTTTAAGCAGTGTGTCTCCTCAGCTGGGACTGAATGCATCCAGTGAGCACTTACTGATGCCTGCTTGGCCTCAGAAAAGAAATAATCTAAACCTGCAATGAATTGATAACAAGCTATAGTATAGTTAAAGTACTCGTTTCCTCTCCTTTGGTTTATTTTTTCTCCTCTGTCCTCTCGTGCGAGCACAGCTGTCTGTGTGGAATGCTACTAGATTAGGGAATGGATCCCCTTTTTTTTGTGGTTTTGCTTTTCTGTTTGGGTTTTTTTCCCTTATTCCCTTATGTGTTTTTTTTTTTTTTTGTAATTTTGCTCTGTATCCAAGTAATGCAGAGAGTTACAATGCAAAATGAAATCAAGATACATAATTCTTTTATGTACTTGCTTGCATAAAAAACAAAAGAGTGTAAAATTCAGGAGGGTTTCCCTGTCTGACTTGGTTTTTCTCAGGAGACGGGTGTGTTTTCTTTGACCTGTTCCATGCATATTGCAGTTAAACACTTTGTCACAGGAGATACTTAAAATGGACTACACGTGCATTTAAATGGAAAAAAGAGATATTTATAGAACAAACATCTTAAGTATGATTTCTTAATTTAGTCTGTTTGGGCATCAGTGCAGTGAAGGCATAACTAACTGCAGTAACTGCAGCTGCTTTGCCTCAGCCTCTGGTGGGACCATGGAAACCCAAGCTGTTGCCTGAAAATCTAGATCCCTAGTACCTGAATGTCCCAAGGCTTAAATTTGCTAGGTGATTGACTAGTCCCAGGACTAGTAAAAAGACTACTAATATGTTTTATGTAGATTTTTCTCCTTCTTGCATATATACCACTAACATAAAAATCCAAATGTGTTCATTGCAAAAAAGTTAATAAAACCATTCTCAGTTTCAAATCTACTAATCATCTCTGAGTACAAGCAGAAAACCCCCCTTGTTCTTTCTCCCCCCTCCCATCATATAAACTTACCTTTTAAATTTTCCTGATGCACTTGTGCTCTGTACTTGATTTTCTCCATGCTTGCTTTGACAAAGTGAAGTTTTGTATTTGTCCTTTCTTTCACCAGAAGTCCAGTCTGTTCTGTCTAAACAAATGTCTGTTGTCTGAGCTGGCCTTAAGATGAGAAGGGGAGGGAAAAAAAAGCATTTTGCATTTTTTGAGTTTCAAAAAAAAAGTTGTTCAGTACTAAAATGTTCCACAGCAGGCATAACATTTTTCTTCTGTGCTCTCCAGAGCTTAAAAAAAGGGCCTAAGGGAACAAGGCACATAATGAGTAACCTGACCAGGCAGTGTCTAACTGGTTTAAAACTCCTTAATCTCCCTAACTGGTGGGAACTGGAATTCACTGGTTAGGGTGAAGGTCATTCTCTTTGCTGGAAACAAGGCAGCTACAAAGTGCTGTAGTTTGGTCAGTTGAGATAAAATGAATCTTTTCTTTAGTGTCCTAAAAGTTAGGTGTCATAACTGTCTAGACCAGTCAGCTGCTTCATTTTCACTAGAGGTGTAGTGGACAAAGTGTTCCAGCTCTTATTTTTAATTGTTTTCTTTACCTTGCATGACTTGGTTTCTTGACCTGGTTTAAATAGGTATGGAGATAGCTTTCCTATCAACCTTTCCAGTGAAAAAATCATTGGAAAAAAGTCAGTGGAAAAGTAGGGTAGGAAGCCCTCCAACAGAGAAGGTGATCTTTTGTGAAAGCAGGTATTGAAAGGCTACAAACCTTCAACCAAGCACAGGAAACATTAATTGGAAGAAAGGGTAAATTCTTGTATTCCTTCAAAGAAGAAACTCCTCGCAGTAAAGTATGAAATGTAAAAAAAAAACCACTGCATATCATGTTCAGCCTTTTGAGAAGATTGAGAGGACCTTATCAATGTCTGAGGATCCAAAGAGAGGGTGTCAGAGGAGGGAGGCAGGTTTTTGGTGGTGCCAGTCAATAGAACAAGAGGCCATGGACAGAAGCTGATGCACAGAAAGTCCACTTGAACATGAGGAAGAACTTCTTTCCTGTGCAGTGATCAAGCACTGAACGGATTGTCCAGAGAGGGTGTGAGTCTCCCTCACTGGGGATATTCCAGAACCCTCTGGATGCAATCCTGTGCTCTGGGATGGTCCTGCTTGAGCAGGGAGGTGGGAGCAGATGACCACTGTGGTCCCTTCCAGCCTGACCCAGTCTGTGATTTTGTGCTGTCTGCGCAGCTAAGTCAGGTGATGCCTGAATTTGGAAGGGAAAAGGCTTTTTCAACTGAATTATTTTCTAAAAGTAGCTCACTGTTCAGCATCAAAAGCTTTAAGATCACAGCTAAATTTTTTTTTGTCGATATTGATGTGAAATAAACTTGGTTTGAAGTAAAGGGAGCTATTTCTTTCTTACATTGCTCACCGAGGAGCCTGGGTTGTGTCTTTTGGCAGTTTTGAACAGGATATGGTTTTAAGATCCTCAGGAATTGAAAGGAGTGGAGGATTGTGAGCATTGTTTGAGCTGCATAAAATCAAGTGTAATTTAATTTCTGAAATGTAGTAGTAATGCAGAGTTTCTAGATGTATTTTTAGAAACCTAAGTAAATTAGTAGAATGTGGGTGAAACATTGTGTCCTTAAAAATCTGGAAAGTTTAAAAAGTATCTTGTAAGGATCAGATCTCTTAAAACTATGATCCTAGAGTATTTAATATTCCATCCTGTACTGACATCCATTTAGTTCTTACATTAACTGAGGTCAATTTACCAAGAGGTGGGAGGGAAGGTGGCTCTTAAGAACAAGGAGGTGATAAGTGTTTTTAACATGCCTGGCTCTGCAGTGTGGTGAGAACCATTATAATTCTGTGATTGGTGAATCACTGAAACATTCCTGTGGGGAGACTGATGGTTCAATGTTATTTGTCATAGAGTGCCACTGGTTAAAAATACTGACACTAAGAATGCATAGGCTATTTCTTGTCCTGCCAGCTGTACTGCTATAGTTGCAAGGGGTAGGAATGGGATAACTCCAGCAAAGTCTTCACTCCTATTAGAATAAGTCTGAAAATAAAAAGCATGGTGACTTTTGGTGCATTGTTGGAATTGTGCACTATTTTTGGTGTGTGCAACATTACCTTTAGGCCTTTTAAGTAGATAATCCTTTCTAAAGGCTAGTTCTGGTACCAGATGGGTTTTTATGTTACATCATTGTTTAAATTCAGTTTGAAGGCCAGTGGCACTTATCTGTGGCTATTGAGTTACTGTACATGAGCTTAAAAATGAGTGCAGAACAATGATTTTCTACCAGAGTGGGAGCAGATTAAAACAGAGGAGGGTGCAACTAATACATTTTTATATTTCAAAAACATGTTTTCCATACTGAAAATAGAAGACAGACTTCTAGTATTGTGTCACTGTGGCATTTCTAAATTTATATAACTGAAATGTGTGTCTAGGCATGTCTGGTTTTGGGGTTTTTTTGAAAGGCATTTTCAAGCTGAAGTCCTAATAAAGCAAAGGGCCATTGAGCTAGCTTGAGGTGTTCACATTAGAGGCAGCATCTCTGCTTCTAAGGGTGAGGTTAAAGAACTGCATGTCATACATGCAACTCATCTTACCTTTATGTTTTTGTGCAAGAGTAAAAGAGTTAATGCCTGATCTATTTGTCCTCATACTGTTTATTTCTAAACAAGGCCCTTTTGACTGTTCCATGCACCAATATGCTAACTGTTAGCCAGATGTGCACTGGGAAACTCTCTCCTGGTTACAAATTTTCCTGTTCTGGAGCTTGATTCATGTATTCTACACATTAGAATTGCTGCAATTACTGTTGTAATTAATTAATAACTTTTTTAAAACTGAAGCAATATTCTTAGCTTCAGATTCTTTCAACTTCTAAAATAAGCAGATACTTTATTTACCTGGTGGTTCTGAAGAGCAGTGGGCTTCTATGTCTTGAGTAAAAACTTAAAATAATTTTTTTGCTGGGCTGGATCACTTATCAGTGGGGTAGCTGTGAGTAGTTTATATTCTGCAATATTAGTATATATTCTGAGTAGTATATATTCTGCAGTAGTGCATAGCATTTAATTATTATCACAAATACAGTGGGTTTTGACTTCAGTTCCTGCCTTTTCCTTGAGAATGCTGGAAAGACTTGCAGCCAGTAATTTCTAAGAAGAGTTATGACTAGTTCCTGTTCAAACTTGAACATGTGGGAGCGAAGTAGCAGAACTGTAGCCTACTAGAGCAGTCTTGTAAGGCTTTGAATGCTGTAAAGTCTCTGGCTTTAGTAGATCAAAGTACAGTATTGAGACACTGACAGAGAAGTTGGTTGAGTAGGCAGTGTCAGTGTTCTCCAGCTCTTGGGCTTGCTGATCACCTGTAGGATATGTTTGTAAGGTGATAGTGAGCAAAGATTGCTCATGGAATGAGGAATCTGTTTTATCCTTTTCACCAAAACTTCTCCTACAAATTTAACTTCAGGAAGAAGCAATTAGTTTGTGTGTCAATCAAGATACATCTTGTATGTATAACAACTTTAGTTCTGTACGTCTGTCAATTTGTTATTGTGATTGACCTCTAATTTTTTTGTTAATGCCTCAAAATGTTTTTGAAGTTAGGTGGTAAATTGAAGAGGAAGAGTATCTAAATTGCAGTGAGCTGGCCTGTATAAATTCTACAGCATTGCCATTGTCTTCACAATGTGATTCTGAACTCAGGACACACATGCTTACCTGTTAGTTTGGAAAAAGTTAAGGATCATGAGACTTAAATAACCTACACACCTGCACTGCAGAGGGTGAAGGCCAGTTGCTTAAGGTGTTTCAGTGGCATAGAGCTCTGAAATAGATGAGATGGGAAATTTTCATGTGGATGATGGTAGATCTGTCGAGTTCAAAAGTTGTTGGGTTCAAAATACGCAGTCGTTGTTTTTGATCAGAAGGGAAGAGAGCAAAGCCTGTCCTGGCCTGAACAGTGCCTCATGAGCTGGCTCTGGCTCACCAAAGCTTTCATCTGCTTGCATTGCAGTAATGCTGTTTACTCTGCTAGGATACTGATCTGGTACAGAGTTTATTCTGCGGGATTTACCAGTTTAATTCTTGGCAGAATTATCAATTGTCCAGAATTAATTGCTATGAAAATACTGACATCAGCGAAATGAAATTTTTACTTCTGTTTAATATGTTGCATTTCTATTTGTTTAAAAAAATTACTCTAGTTTGCTTTTTAACCAGAACAAGAAAATCAATCCTCTGTAGGCAAACCATGTGTCTTTTGAACTAAGTAAATGTTAAGCTGAAGTCTTCTTTTTCATACCATGTATTCAGTTCAGCTGGGGTGAGAATTTTCAAACAGTTTCAGGTATATTCTGTGTGAAATAAGGAAAGAACTAAATCTGAAAGATTGTTCCTAGAACAGGCAGCAGGATTAAGATGGATGATTAGAGGTGGTGAAATGGTGAAGCATGCAGGTTTTGAGGGCTGGGTAAGTAATTAATTGCAGGTAGTGAAATTTAGGAGATCACGGGGTAAACCTATTTAAATGCTATATATACCATAGCCTAAGGGCTTCTTTGGGACTGGGGGAAAGAGGTTGGATCTTTTTTTTCCACTGCAATCATACTCTCTCTAAATTCCTGAATTAATGGTTTGTGGCAGCCTGGGACTGGCTCAAACTAGAATGGTAACAGCTTAGTAGAAAGGAAATATAGACATTTTAATTACTTTGTTTGTGTGATTTGACTTTGCTGCTGGTGCTGTTAGCTTCTGGACTGCACTGCTAGAACATTGTGTTTGAGAAGATCAATCAGTTACTGTAGAATTCTTTCCAGGCTCTTAGAATTACAGCATCTTTGTGAAGAGCCAAGCAAGAGTTATGTTTCTGCTGGGACAGGTAGACTTGACTTGTCAAAAGCTGAAATGTTGAATGTTGTTTGCAGGTCACGCTGTGTACCCCAGAAAAGTGTAGCCTTAATTAAGTGTGGGGAATGTTGCTTTTGCAACACTGATGGTGTATACTGTAAAAACACCACTGGTATAATTGTGGTATACTTGAGGAACGGAATATGTTATTTTAGGGTGAAAAGTGATCTTGATAATTCTAAATTGCATTTTATAACAGTTCATCACCACTAGTTTGTCAAAGTTTGTTTGCTAAGTTACTCTTTAAAATTATATATGTGATCTTAGCATTGCTTCTTATGTCCTTACCATAAAAAAACCCCAAACCCTGAAGCTATGGCCAGCTCATTTGATTAATAAACAGGTTTTAAAATGGTTGCTTGGAACTAGGTATCAGAAGAAAAAAAAAAATTGAACTTCAGGTTGAGGTCTGAAGTCTAGTGAGAGATACTAGAAAATATAACTGGATTGTTTGTGAGCATGTGGTGTAAACCAAGCAACAATGCAGCTTTCTGACATTGTCCAGGTGATTAAGGACACCTTAAACACCTGGATGTTGTTTGAAGGTGTTTAAAAATCACCTTCAGATCTCTGTGCCCTTACATGAAGGAAAAAAGGAAAGGAAATGAGATGGTGTTGCCACTGGTAGCAAAATGCATTATGCTATTGTAGTGCTGCCTTGTGTTTAATTAGGCTGAGTGGCAGTCAGCTGTGTGTGTGCTGCTTGTAGCTCCATGGCAGGGAGGGGAGGAACAGCAGCTGCCTTCATTCCCCTGCACAACACACTGACCAACTTTACTTGCCCTGGTCAAAGAGGTACTTCTGCAGCAGCAGGAGGGAACTGCATGATGATCACACTCCCAGCCTTAAGCTCTTGCAGGAAACCTGGGTGGAGAGTAGGCAGAGCAGCCGAGTGGGTGGGTGGGGACATGCAGGAAGTAAAGGATCCCTCTGCTGTCCCTTCTTCCTCCTCTCACAGCTGGCTGGGCAGGCAGAAAGGGACCTGCTTACCTCTTACTTCTATTGATTCTTTCTAGTCAGTATTAGAGTGACAAAAGCAGATATTGAGCTCAAATCTCTGCAGCCTCATGTACTGGACTTGGAAAATAGCAAGAGATGTCAAAGAGAAAACAATGCTCCCTTCTAACCTTGATGTCTGCTTTCCTTCTGCTGTGCGTTAAGTCCACAGCCCAGTGGAGTCCCATCGGAAAATAGCACCTTGCTAACTCTGGTGTGTGTGGCTCTCTTTTCCTGATGGATTTCACAAAAAGAGAGATCTGTCCCATTTTTGTAATTGTTAATTCCCACTGTTGCTGCTCTCACAAGGATTGTGCTAAAGAGGTAAGTAAGAATTTCAACTCTGTCAAGTGTGGGTAGCTGCAGGAAGGTGTTTTGGAGGTGAATCAGAGTTCTCTACAAATCTTTTGAACTATTTTACACAGCTTGGTTCTTTAGCTTTTAAAGCTTTGACTTTACTTTTTCCCCTGTAGTTTTTTAAAATGTAAATTAAAATCCTGACCATCATGGCAGGAACATTAATTGATTCTGCTATTTTCCACCTATGGTTTTGTTCCGAATCTAAGCATTTTTTATTAAATTTAGAATGTCTGAGGGTATGTAACACTTCATCTGCTTTCATTTTGATTTGTTGTAGAAGTTATGCAGCATTGATTGTACCTTCTCTAATGAAGTAAATTATATTTTCAATTTCTCTTGCATTAGAACAAGATGTTAAACTACTGACTAAATAATCTGGTGATCTAATTAATGCAAAATATTATGTATTTCTAGGCAAAAAATTGTGGAAGAGTTCTGGATAGCATATACTTTGGGGTTTCAGAGTTTCCTGGAAATTTAGTGTTTTTAAGAATACCTAATTTGCTTGTAGTTCATCAAATAATTGCATATGTTAAATTAGAGAACACGTTTTTTCACCTAGTTAAAATCTGATAAAATCACATCTAAGATAAGCAAAATATGAAATCTTTCTTATGCTTAACATGCAAACTGTGAATTTTTAGTTTTGTATCTGTGGCTACCTACATAAGCATCCATATTTTAGAGGTATTCTCAAAATCCAGGTGTCCAGTGATTTTTATTTTAAATTGGTGCTTCTTTCAAAATAAGAAGTTCTGCCCTGACTGTTCTTCTGTAAGCCTGAGAGCTCAAGCAGCAGTGTAGGAAACTTCAGCTCTCTGGAAGCTGCTGCTGCCTTTTTTGGTTGGATTTGTTTCAAGTCTGATACATGCTGTGATTTGGTTCATTATGCAACTGTATCAATGCGTTTGCTGGCAAAATAAAGGAAATTAGACTGGTGTGGGACTGGGAAATGGAGAAAAGGACACTGTTGCTTTCAGCAGCACTGTCAGCTTGTGCAATTTTAGAACAGTAGCTTGAGAAAATGTTGATTTTTCATGTGTGCCTGTTATACCTGTCTCCTCTTTTTTTTTCTTTTGTAAGGGCTCTTCCTGCTGTTTCTTTAGCAAACTTGTAAATAATACTAGTGGGATTTGGCTGTTCAGTTCTTAATGAACTGCCACTGGGAAACAGGGCTAGTAGATTAGGATTTGAGTTGTCCTGTGGTTGTTCTAAGGGGACCAGCAGCAGCACATAGGAATGTGACCATTTTTAGTGTGGTAAAACCAGGAAACACTGTATTTCCTTGAGTGCTTTGGGTTCAGAAACTGCTGAAGGTATGCTTGGCTGCCCAGCTCGTGCAGTCTGAAGAACACATCAAGGTTATGTGAATTTCAGGACTTTGCTTCCCTTGGGTTTCTGTGTGATGGCAGATTAAGATGTGTAGGCAGCTCTGGTTAGAAAAGATTTCATTGATTTATTGAGTTTTAATCATTTATAGTACCCCTGTCTTGTTGTATGAAATAGTTTGACACTTCCATTGGTGCTTCCAGGAGGGAACAAAAGGATTTGAAAAACTTCAGTGTCTGGGGAATGCTTGTCTAGAGCTGGAGAGGAGGCTTAGGCAGCCCTTCTCGTGGACTGTGGAGCAAAGTGAGAAATAGGGAGCTGCCTGAACACAGAATCCCAGGCCACAGTGTGATGTTCTCCCAGATTTTCTGACGAGCAGTTGGAACATTGAAGCTCTGCTAAAGGAGGCTGGCAGGAGCATCACTTTTTAACTGTACTCTTGGTTTGGAGTTAAGAAAATGGGGTATTATAAAATGGTCCTCATGGAATGGCCTGAAGATTTTGGGCAAGTGTTTAATTTCTTTCAGCTGTGAGAAACACAGGGTAGCAGACAATTTCTGATTTTAAAATTTATCCTTAGCTTTAACTTTTCAGGCTCTGTGCAAGAACAGAGCATGTGGTACAATAATTAACAAGAAAAATCAAATCTTGGCTTTGTTATGCTGATATTTTTCGGTAGCAGTTGTCTTCCTCATGTTGGCTTTTAGTTTTCTGAAATGAGGTTGTCACAGATCTGACATCGTCCTTCTGCTGCCACAGTGTAAATGAATATCAGTGCAGGCTGCTATGTCTGAGGCTTGAGCTATTTAAAAGACTTACATGTGTTAAAATAAGCAAATTTAGATGGGAATATATGCAATAAGGAGTTGAATAATTATTGCATAGGTTATATATGTTTTACAGGAGAGCATTTAATTATATATAGAAATATCTATTCTCCAGATATAAACCTGAACTTCTGGGACTGTTTTAAGTGTGGTCATAATGAAAGGTGGTACCTTTGACAAGTCAACTATATGAGCAGAGTTTTAAAAATCCCTTTAGAGTGTAGAACTGTGTCCTGCTTGGAAGCTGGAGGTGTATATGAGGCCTGGTTACAAACTTGGGTCTGATGTTTTATCACCTGGGGCATTGATTTTCTTAAGGCTTAATAGTCAGCAAAGCTTCTAAAAGTATTCAGCTAATTCATTGGCAGGCTGTGTTTCAGTGCTTATTCCAATCACAGTATAGTCTGCAGTTCTGAGAATTTCAATTGCTAGAGTTTCACAAGGGCAAATTTTAGACCAAAGAAATAGATAACCTTCCTGTTATTAGAGCATACTGTTTTTTATCAAATAAATTGTTTTCTTTCTACAGTGTGAGGTTTTTGTGTTGGCTTTTTTTTTTCTTTTAAGAGCTCTGAGTAGAGCATCAGTAGGTGCAAAGACTGGGGTTTAGCCTCAAACTTTTCTCTTTCAAGGCTTATTTCCTGCTCACAGTAGAAGAATGGGGAAGGATCATGTCTTGATGTCACCAGTATTTTGTAGGATACGGGGAGAAATTTCTGTTTAGGGCATGAATCACAGTGCTTGTACTGCTACTTTATTTATTTCTGAACTTCAGAGATGTGGTTTTCACTTTGTGTTTAGTTGTCATTCAGCAGTGACACAGGGTCAGATGTATCAGGTGTATAATTTCAGGATTGTTTAGCTTGAAAACACCAACTCTGTTCAAACATTTGAACAGCATGTCTTCATCCTCACTCATTCTGCTGTTTTAAATACAGAGTTTGAAACTAAAGGCTGATTCAAGTAAAATTGAATGCCAGATTTTTGTTGTGGACCATTGGCCCCAAAATACCACTTTTGGCTGTGATTAAGTGATGAAGCTTGGCTCTCTGCCTGAAATGTTTTTCAGAATTCCCAGATGGTCACATCTCATGGCATGTTTTACTGCTTTGGGTGGTTAATCTTATTTAGGTTTTGTTTTCCTTTCCCCCTGTAGTTTAGAGTGTATTGGAAAAATGGTGGCTATGTATTATGGAAGGGCGTTTGTACAGCCTGTATTATAAGTTCATTTCCCTGAGCTAACAACAGCAGTGATACAGGAGTGTGGTTTGGGTATAGTAGGGCTTTGGGGGAGAGCTAAGATGCTGGAAGGTGTTTTGGGTTTTTTTTTTTTTTAAACATCAGACAAGTTATTTAATGATCTAGTCAGATCATTAAATAAAAAACCTAGGCAAAGGTTTTTCCTGTGAAAAATTAATTCACATAATGGCAGGTTGGAAACATTTTGGGAAGCAACAGGAAGCTTTGATGACTGTTAAATTAATCCTGTGGTTTCTGGTATTAGTGTTACATAGGAACCATTTCCTTCCATTCTCAGTCCAGTCTGTGTACTTCCCTCAAACCTGCACAACTTCCATGGAAACTAAAAAGTTTCCTTTCATACTTCATATGAAGTTCCTATCATAACTTGAGCACCCAAGTGCCAATGCCCTCTGTTACAGAAATATAGCTGGAAAATGGAAAAGGGTGTGTGTGGAACCTTTGCAGAAGTCACTAACAAACAAATGAGTACTGGGGTCAGACTTTGCCTTAATTTGCACTAGTTACTTAGGTCAGTTACCTAGAGAGTTAAAATAGGTGGTTTGTCAACATAATCAAAACTTAAATGGTCCTTGCAGTTTCTCAGTTGTTACTTGTGTGTTTCAGGGTGTCAAGCCAGCCAGCTTTGATAAAGTAGCAATCCCTGAAGTGAAGGAGATTATTGAGGGATGCATTCGGCAAAACAAAGGTGAAAGGTAAGTATGTGCTTTGGAGAGGTACCAGCTGCTGTCTGAGGCCTTTCTGTCCTTTTGATGATACCAAATCCAGTTAGTTTCTGGGGTCCTTGTTGTTCTGGTGAAAGTTGGGAAGCCAATACTACTACTGCAGCTTCTGATCTTTGGTAGATTCCTATTCAGTGATTAAGAGGATTAACAGTGTCAGGGAAAGCGCAAATGCCATAGTAACCATCCATGTCAGTTTATTCAGAAATTCTTTTGCTTTTAATAAAACTTTGACCTAATCAGCAGAGTAGTGGGGACAGTCCTTCTGGGTTTCCAGGTGTTTGGATTGGTTGGTTGTTCTGTAATCCTTTGGGATTTTTTGTTGCTTTGATTCTTTTGGTACGATTGATCATTTTGAGGACTCCTGGTTTTAAATTCTTGCTGCTCATTTTTATCCATATTTTCTGCAAGATGACTTCTACTTCAGGTGGTTAACTTACACCATTATATGAAATCTGTAACTCTGCTGATGGCTTATTTGTGAGATTTGTTTTGTTTTCTGCTTTTGTATGGTTGTTGCTTACTGAATGTAAATTTCAGACTGTTTCAGCTTTGTCCCCCCTTTAGTTGCCCTCTATTCTGTTCAGAACTGGTTTTGTTCATGGATGTTTATTAATCTCATTTTATTAACTCTTGAAGTTTTGCATCTGATGGTGCTGCTGTGTAATTCTAGTTTCAGTCCTTTTTCTTGTTTTTAAAACAATGTAGTATTTTTTTCTCATTTGAAGTTAATTTTGTTGTTGCACATCACTTATTTTTTGACATTTCATTTAAGCTGTTAGCTACAATTGTAAATGATGTGTTTGTAAATCTCTTTGTACCTTCAGGACAGAGCTTCTAATTATCCCACCAGAATGCACATAAGGTGGTTCAAAACAGCATAGAACTTAGAGAATAAATCAGGGGAGCATCTGACAAGGTTATTCCTTAATACTTTATGAAATCCTGATAGCTGAATGTGCTTTCTACATTCTTTCCCAATATCTAGATATGCTATTAAGGACCTTTTGAATCATGCTTTCTTCCAAGAAGAGACTGGAGTACGGGTAGAACTTGCAGAGGAAGATGATGGAGAAAAAATTGCCATTAAACTCTGGCTCCGAATTGAAGACATCAAAAAACTCAAGGGCAAATATAAAGATAATGAGGCAATAGAGTTTTCATTTGATTTGGAAAGAGATGTCCCAGAGGATGTGGCACAGGAAATGGTAAGTGCTGGTGGTCTGACAAAGCTCTGGAAATAGTGCTGTTCTGTGCCAGTGTAATGTGGTCTGTCAGCCTCTGCTCTTGCTCTTCCTGGCTAGAAATAAAGGAGTTCCCAAGTGTGTAGATGAGTAGTGCCAGAAGGAGCTTTGTTGTAGCACTGGGACAGGGGCTGTCTGTGGCAGTGTGAATTCTGTGAATGTATCCTCCCTCAGGTGGAGTCTGGCTATGTCTGTGAAGGGGATCACAAGACAATGGCGAAGGCTATCAAGGACAGGGTATCTTTGATTAAGCGCAAGCGAGAGCAGCGCCAGTCAGTGCAAGAAGAGCAGGAGAACATCCTTCAGGAAGAAGGGAGTCAGAAGCAGCAGCTGGAGCAGCAGCAGCCATCAAGTGCTTCCCATGCAGGGTCAAAGCATCCCCAGTCTGTCACTGGTACTACTCCTGTCCCTACTGCTTCAGCGTCTGTTTCTACACAAGTGGAGCCTGAAGAGCCAGAAGCTGATCAACACCAACAGCTGCAGTTCCAGCAACCCAGTATATCTGTTCTTTGTAAGTGCCTCAGTCAATTTCTTTAGGAGCTCTTGCACTTACACCGTTCCTCCCATTAGTTTTATGGTTTTGGTGAGTATAGCAGTAAATGCCCTAAGATGATGCTGTCTGCCATTGCAGTAGACCACTAGAAAGCACAGCAACATAAGATGCATTCCTGTGACTTATCTGAGTCAAGGCTTGGTGCAATTTACAGCCCAGTGTCTTAGCACAAAATGGTTTCTCTTTGTTTCAAGGCAATATACTGAATGAACTGGGGCACCTAATGAGCACCTACCCTTGATTTTGCTGCCCTCCTGCAGGGACAGTGTATTCTGGGCCTGCAGAAGGCTGTATGCTCCTGCAGCAGTGCAGATCAGGCTATAAAAACCACTTGTTTGAATCCTTGTTAACTTGCTTTTAAAGTGGAAATGAGATTAATCTACAAGTAGTTCCACTCATAATATACTTTCTGAAAGGTCTTGATTTTCTGTTTTACATAGTATATGTGAAAAGTAGAATTTATAATCCTATCTTTTCTGCCATCCCAGCATTTGAATCAGTATTTGAATCATGATGGCAGGTGACAGCTTCTGTTTTAGAATGATGAAGTTAAAAAGCAAATTACTGTCTGCTTGTAGATAACCAGGATTTTAAATTGGCTATTATGCCTAGTTCACTACTGTGCCTACATGGTGCATCTGCCAGCCAGCACAACACAACTGTTTTAAATATCTGTGTAAAATTAAATAAAAGTAGTGATTAATAAATATTGACAGAGCATTCATAACGATGTGGAATTTAGGTTTCTATTTCTAGTCTAGCCTTTGGTAGGAAATATAGTTTGTTCTTAAATATGCTCCCAAAGAACTCCTGAAATTAGTAATTTTTTCAGGGTTTTAGGGGAAGGCTTAATGGAGGAAAAAAGATTTTTAAATCAACTTAAATTTACAAGAGGTGAAATGCTAATAAAGGGCCATGTGACATGGCACAAAAATCAATTTAATATTTGATTAGTTATAAGATCTTTTGAAATTTTTAATCCAGACCACAGTTCTCAAAATGTATATTTTTTCCTTAACTTTTGCAGCTGATGGAACAGTTGACAGTGGCCAGGGGTCATCTGTGTACACTGAATCTGTGGGCAGTCAGCAGGCTGTGTCCTTTGGTTCCCAGCATGAGCAGTCAGTCTCAAGCACTGGAGTCCAGGGATACCCAGCTTCGGTTGGCCAAGTGCAGTCCCAGCAGCATGGAGGTTATCAGCCACCTGCAGCGGTAAGCCACACCTCACAGCACTGCAAATGCATGGGATTACTTGGTTTTGTGTGTCTGGTGAAAGGTGAGAGCAAATCTGCCAGGCCATCTTCCATGTATGTTTTGTTTTGCTTAGGATACAGATTCTGCATGGGAGGAGTTCAGAGGCTTTTTTTTTTTTTGCAAGGTGACTGATTTCTAGAGGAGGAGTGGAAAGTGCAAGAGCGTCTTTGCCTTTAAAACTTTTATTTAATCTTGGCTGCAGTTAAGCAGAATAATGGGTTAGTCATTTTTGTGAATGGAAGTAACATCCTCAGAACAAGACTACCTCTTGAAAATAAGCATTTAATTTTGCTTGGGAAGGTGGTGTGTGTATGTGTATATGAAGTTAACAGGGATCAAGCTGCTGGTTTAGTAGAGTAATTGAATCCACTGTATGAAATTGCTTTGTGTGTTCTGTGAGACTTTGATTACAGATTTTGCAGGTAAGACTTCTTTTAACTGCTACAGAATGTTGCATGTGAGAGCTCCAGACTGAAAAGACCCCACATCCTTGTTCCCAGTTTTATTTCTAGCTTGTGTTGATTTGCTCATCGTGTGTATTCCTTTTCCCTGGAAAGTCTGCACTGGGCACAAATACTTTTCCTACTATGTTCATTTGTGTTGCCCTTTTATTTTGGTATGTTTTTTCCTTGGTATGTTTTTAGATCTGAGTAAGAGAGTATGCAGAAATCTATTCTAATTCTGGAGTAGAACTTCTGCTACTTTTATATTGTCTTCAGTGGTTCCCTTGTCGCTTGTGTTTTACACAAATAAAAATCCGAGATTGAGGCAGACATTATGGTATAATGTAGTAACACCATAAAGGAGAAGATGTGACACTTAAGATTGAGGATCCTCACTTCTTCTGGTACCTGTGGTTGTAGGCTTTATTACAGAGTCACTGGTGTAACTAGGATTTTGGCAAACAGGCTGCTATCACCCACAATCAAAGCATCTCCATCTTTTTCAAAGACACGTAACCTGAGGTGTGTGGTACTGTTAGTCCTTGATGATGAGTTCTTAATCCCTCTAAATAAGCTGATCTTCTGGGTAAGCCATATTTTGGAGTGTGGGCTCATGCTGGGCCAGAAGCCATGTCACTCTCTTGAGATGGCTGGCTTCCAGGTTGAAAGACCAGAATCTTTTGGGAGGAGGAGGGAGAGCAACAAGCACATGATAAAGGAATAGCTAAGCTGTGTAGTTTGCTGCAAAAACGTGCTCAGTGCTGTGTGGTGACAACAGTGGTACCAGGAGGCTGGCAGACTACAGGGACTACTGACCCTTTGTTGGGAAGGGGCTGACAGGTCAAAATTACTTTGACAACTGAAGAAATTGCCTTAAAAAGAATCACAGAATTCAATTTGATCAGGACAAGAACAAGGTTGGTGCTTAAAGTGAAATAATCAGCTACACAAGTACATAATGAGTAACCACTGGCTAGGAAGCCATTTTGCAAAATAAATTTTAAAAAAGTCAGGGATTACATTGGACCCACAAGCTGGACATGGTCAAAAACATCATGCTGTCATGAAAAAGGCAAACATCCCATTATATGAAATAGTAGTTCTGCTCTTGGCTGTTGGTAAGTCTATCCTGGACACCTTGGTTAAGTGAATTGGAGGGTGGCTTGGGAGAAAATTCAGAGGAGAGTGTTAAAAAAACCCCAGGAGAAATACAAAAAATGTGATTTAGGTGGGAAGACTGAAAATAATCGAGTCTATACAAGATAAGCTTAAGGAGAGAGAAAGCTGTAAAAGGCTGCTATGAAATAAGGAGAGGCTGATCAGATCACAAAATTGTTAGATAGAATAAGGAATGATAAGCCTAAATTGCAGCATGGAATTATTGTTCAGGAAGGGGTTTATGTAATACTTAACAAAGATAGATAAGTATTGTCATTTCCATCAGTGCAGATGCTTCTGAACTATTTGGGTAAATTAGAGTCAGGAATGATGTATGACTCCTGGAATAGATGAAGATGTATTTAGTTAACTATTTGAGTTCTTTTCTACCGCTCTCCCGAAATTTAATCAGTTTAGCAAGATTTCTCACAATGGAAATCTTGAAAGTCAGATCTCCACTGACTATCTTGCTGTTTTCTCTCTGGAGGTCTGTATTTGATTTTATTTAGTTTGTGATATTGTGGATTACCTCCATAAGAAATGTATACTACCTCTTTAAAAATATCATATTTCCATTCACTTAAAAACCCACAGCAAAACACAATACAGCCCCTCCCCCTGAAAAAAGAAAAGACAATAATGGAAGCCCCTGAACCAAAAAATGCAAATCCCACCTCAGAACTTCATTCTGTTTCTTCTGATTTGGTTGGATTTTGACCTTTGGCCTTTTGGATTGTGGCAAAATTGCAAAATCCAGATGTTTTTATTTGCCCATAATCTGGAAAGTGCTTGTCTAAGACTAATTTTACAGAATTTTCCACTGATTAAACTGAGTTTTTTCCACAACTCATGTTGTAGAAGGTCTAAGGTTTAAATTGTTATGGTAAAGTTTCAGTTAATAAAGCGCTATTTGCATACATTAATTCATCATTTGGGCAGAGGGACTGCTCCAGTGGAGCTGGGTGACACCTGTAGACACACATTCACTCTAATAGCTAATCAGTGTTTGAAAGCTTGTTAGTATCTAAGTTTGTACTTGTCAGAATACCAGGTGCTTTGAGTACACACACTAGGGCTGTGTCTTGTAGTCCAAGAGAAAATATTCCCTGTCTAATGTGCTTTCCATGTGTTTCTCATGAGGGTTCTAGGGAGCTTTCCACACTGCTCAGTAACATAAGGCAAACTTGGCTCCTCAGAGGTGCACACAGCCTGTTCCCAGTGTGTCCTGGCATTCATTCAGCATTCTCATATCTTATGGTACCACATATTAGTCAATATTGGGCCTTCCATTGTGTGTCTTCATTTCTTTTCTACCTCATTATAGTTTTTGCTGGTTTTGTTATTAATTTTTTTTAAGTGTTCAATTCTTAACTTTTGTTTTCCTCCTTTAGCCTCAACGTGGTCGTAGCATGTCAGTTTGTGTCCCCCACCTTCCTGCTCTTCCCTGTATGTCCTGCATCCCTCTCAGTGCTCCTTGCACCCCACCACCAGCGCTGTCTGCACCTCTTTCTCCTTTCTACCTTCGGACTGTCCCTGAAGAAACCTTTGCAGAAAAGCTTTCTAAAGCCCTGGAAAGTGTCCTGCCCATGCACTCTGCCTCTCCACGCAAGCATCGACGCTCCAGCCTGCCCTCCCTCTCTGTCAGTCCTGTATGTGTTACCATTTGCCTCCTGGCACAGTAAGATAAGTTATCATTAAATACATCCTGGGCTCTGGGCATTTTTAAAGGGAGAAATTGAAAAGTCAATTCCTTATACTGTGCTGCTGGAATGTTGATTTTGTTATTTTTATTTATTTCTTTGAAGCAGTACTGGTAAACATTATCAAACAGCGGCTGACTGCTTGTATCGTGTCTTTTAGGACAGTATAAATGTAAATTACCCAGTTGTACCACAGAAGGTAAAGGGAAGACTAGTTCTTAATACCCAAAGTCAGAAGACTTTTATTTTTCAACTTCTTAGTAAAACACTGAATATTAATTAAGCCCTTCACAAAAAAACCAAGCTTTTAAAGCCTGATTGCTGTGGCTGCTTATTCTTAAAGCTCTGGCTTCATTAGTGATATTAGATATTCATAGTATGAATACTCTTGAGGTATTTTTTGTAAATTCTTATCAGAAAAGCCACTTCAACTTCTCCTTAAAGGGAAGAAGCAGTAGTTTCATATTTCTTAGAAAGTCAGGTGCAAATATAATGTGCAGTAGCGGAGGAAGATTCCTTTCCATTTTGAGCTTCAGTTTACACAAGATAAATTTTGAGAAGCATTTTTATGTAAATGAAGTAATTGGAACCAGGTTTAGAACATAGGAAAAGTACTTAATCTGTAGGACCTTCTCATTAGCATCAGTCAATATGGAAATTTGCTGCTGCTTTTCCGGACAAAAGAGGCTGGGGAGAAAATAAACAGCGTGGAAACAGCAACTTTAAAAGCTAATAAATGCCATTTGTCTTAAACAGTATATTTACTACTGGCTCCTGCAATGTTTTTTTCCATTAGGGAAGAGAATACATTGTCTCTGGGCATACTGCAAGCAGAGATGAAAAGATGCAAAATTACTAAATTGTTTCATGTTCTTACATAGAACTCTCTAATTTTTTATATGAGCAGGTATGATCATAAGCGATTAAATGTTTTTGTTTTACAAAATATGATATTAAATTATATTTTAAAAGGAGAAATTATGATTATTTTAATCAATTTAATAAGCTTTAAAGATATTTTGTCTTACAAAACATTTCTTTTTAGCTTTTGGGATAGCATATGGGACACTGGCACTGTGGTTTTTGTATTGGACAATACTAACATTTAATGTCATTTTCTGAGTGCAGATTAGAGGCTTTGCATTGTTGCTGTTCTCAAGTTCTGAATTTGATATTCCACATATGGCAGTGACCTCAGGGGTTTGATTGGATTTCAAGCACTGATCACAATGGGTAGACAATGACAATAAGTCTCGTTCCATTGTCGGGAGCAAAATCGGTTTCTTTTTGTGAAGTATTGGAATTGAACTGGAAAAGCAGCTCTAACACCAGCAAATGTTCCCAATTGTAGCTATGCCTGCCACGGATGTATTTAATGGATATTTACAACTCACCTAAATTTCCTAAGTACTGTATGTTTTTGACCATGAATTGAGTATAAATTCTATAAAGTTACTTCACAGAACTGCCTAGTGAACTGTGCATGTTGATGTGCTTTCACTTTTAATGTATGAATTACCTGTCTTGTTCATGTCAATACAGCCTCAGCATCCTCGTGGGGGAACACCACCGTTCCCAGATTCACAGATATTTTTCCCAACCGTTCATGAACGGCCGGTGTCTTTCTCACCACCACCTGTCTGCCCGCCGAAGGTGGCAATTGCTCAGCGGCGCAAGAGCACTTCATTTTTGGAAGCCCAAACTTGCCACTTCCAGCCATTGCTGAAGACTGGCCACAGTTTAGTTCCACCTGGTGGTAGTCCCACCAATTGGACTCCAGAGGCATTTGTTATGCTGGGCACAGCAGCTCAGAGAGTCGCTGGAGAGCCTCTGCATGTGCAAGTTAATCCCGTGTTTGAGCAAGCTCCTGTCCACAGTGACTATAGATCTGGACCAACACCTCCAGAGGATGCTCACTACAGGATGCATCCAGAAGCTGTATATTTGGTGGGCATGCACTATCCATCACAGGTATCGGAGCAGTATGATCAAGTAGCTTATAACTCTCACGTGACTGAACAGCATTTGAAGCAGGTCTCTGAGTCAAACCATGGGCAAGGTGGTCCTCCACAAAGCTCTGTGTTCGACTTTCAATCGGGGCAAACATATCTGGCACGACACGTTCAGAGCCTGAGGCTGGATTCTGGGCTGGGTCCCCTTTCTCCATTATCCAGTGTTTCAGCTCCTCTGAGCACAGAGGCAGCTCAGATGACGTTCCACCAGGTGTTTGTTCCGCACTCAGCCCCGGCTGTGCTCTCCCACAGTGCCGATGGCAGGGCGAGCTGTGTCTTTGAGTTCCATGTGCACACGCAGAGCTCTGCTCCGGCAGAGGGGGCGGCTTTACCCCCGCGGGCCTACAGGAGTCGCCGGGGCTCCATGGAGAGCAGCCATGAGGAGTCCAGCCAAGGCGTAGGGTCGCATGGTCGGCTTCAGCCTGTGACAGAAGAGCAGTGTCACTATCTTGGTGCTGGGGTAGCGGGTCCCAGAGGGGGCTCTGCCAGACGCAGCTGGCCAGAAGGAAGCCCAGAATACTCCAGTGATTCCTCACAGCTGACTTCCTCTGACACTGGTGATTTCCAGTCTCCTCCCCCTACAGGGGGATCATCTTCTGCTTTTGGTTCAGACTTCTCATTGCCCATTGTTCAGCTGCCTCAGAAGGTGTTGCAGGAGTCGCAGCTCTTCATCTGCTTCCCCCAGGGAGCCTCAACTCAGCAGGCCTTGTCCACCTCGCTTTCATCAGGACCACCTACATCCTATCCTCAGGTTACAGGAGCAAACCCTTGCACAATTTCACTGCTTTTTATAAGTCATACTAAAAGGGAAACCTTACTTTTAGACCTGCTCCATGTGGTTCTAAGAATTAGCATTCGTGGGGGTGTCTTTCCACCAAGTCTATACTAGGATCTCTTTAACTTAGCCGGGTTGCTATGAAGTAATGAGGCATTAGCAACCATCTGGTCTGGGTTCAGATTTGGCTGAAATATTGGTAGGGCTTTTTGTTAAAAGTAAAAAACGGTCAGTGTTCTTTTGGTGGGAGATTGCTGGAATACCAAACCGGCTTTTAAACAGTGGTTTTAATGAAATGTATCTTCTCCACACTTAGAATCAGCAGTGCTAGTACAACTTGCTTTGTATTTCTCTTGATCCTCTTTTGCCATTTTAATGTGTTGCTTGAGGTTGAACTTTCATACAAATAATGTTTCATTGGACAACAAGGTTATTTTGGTGACTGTCCAAAATGCAAGAGCTTTTCTAGACTTGGGGAAAGAAAGCGGAAAGAGAGGAATGGAAGGAGCTTTGTTATGTACGTGTACATGGATTTGGAAATGTATTTGTTGAAGAAGTATTTGAAAAAGCTAAACAGGCTGAGTAGTTAATTAATGGCACAAACAACTGTTGCTAGTTGGTATTGCCACCCTATAAGCCTTATGTGGTGTCCTTTTAAATAGCAAAATTTGAGGCCTGAAGCTTGGTTTGGAGATGTGTGTTTTATCAGCATATGTGGTATCTGCATTTGCAATGGTCACTTTTCTGTACACTGTGAGGTGTGTGTCTATATACATTGTGTCTGCACTCCTAGTCTGAAGTCTCATAACTTTCTGTGAAAAGAGAGGATTTACTTTGAGTAGACTTCTCTCTTACCTCTTTTGTCCTTGGAATTAGGGGCTTTGACGTTTTAGTTACTGGAGTATTAGTAACTTTGGGATTTGTGTGAAGGGGAATAATTTTGCTCTGTGTGTTAAGTTCAAGAGCTAAGTGTTTAAGGCTTTCTGTAAGGGATATTAAAGGTGTTTTAGTAAAGCTGGAACAGCTTTCATCACTAGTCTAATAGATAGTAATTGCTGTGCTGTAGAATTTATAGAATGAATCTACTCAAGAACTTTGAAAACTTTTTTCTCCATAAACCTTTGTTAAACTCAGGAGGTAAATTTGGATGGATATAAAATACATTTGGAAAACAAGAGAGGTCACTTCTTTTGCAGAATAGAAGTTCTGGGATCTTTTACCTAATTCATTAGAAGATTAGAGTTTGAAACCCAAATGGAGTCAGTGTGAACACATGTTACAGCAGTGAGGTGTAGCACATGTGTAGATCCCAGCCTGAAGCTTCTAAAACAGCAAAGAAAAAAATGGTTCTCTTCATTGGTAGTCTGCTTTCCCCAAAGTTTCCATAATTAGAAAAGTATAGAATTTTAACAGACACATTCCTAATGAGCTTCTGCAAGCTGAATGATCACAGCATTAAGGAATTTTCATAGATATTTCTGATATGATACATATGCACCAGATGTGCTTCTTACCAAGGCAGTTCACCCAGGTGGTGCATGCTCAGGCAACTCATCTGGAGGTCTTCGTCTAGTTCTCTCCCAGGAGCTGATAAAGAAATACACTTGTCACAAAAAGAATAATGCAGATCCTGGGATCTGATAAAAAAAATTCAGCCACAAAAACAGTAATGAAAGTCCATTCCATTTTCCTTTGCATCTTCCACATTCATTTGTATGCCACTCATTCATTTTTTTCGTTGCTTGCTCAAAAATTCTGTCTTAGCTAGAATGTTAACCCTCATATTCCTCTGTATCCAATTCTTGGTGGCCTTTGAATGGTAGTGACTCTGGAAATTATTATTAGCCTGTGTTTTGACATGCCTCTCAAAGGAAACTCGTGACATTTATGTATACTGGGTACTTTGTAATTGGTCTAGAATTCTTTATATCTTCTTGCTTGGTTTTTTTATGGATAGTTTTATTTCCATGTAGCCTCCTTTTATTGCCCCACCTGTCTGTGTTTGGAACACATGTAAAGGTAAAACCTAATGCATCTATTTCCAGTTACCATACCAAGGCATCCTGCTCTTAAAGCATCACCAGTGGAAGAAGAAGCTGGTAGGCTGATCTGTCTCATGTTGAGGGGCGTGTGGGTTGCAGAGTCCTTCTGTATTAGTTATTTTGGAAGGCTTAAAATGACGTTCAGAACTCCTCCAGATTGCTCTGCTTCGTTCTGGTTGTTGTAATGGAATTTGGCCGGAAGGTCTGCTTGTCCAAAAGGACACGGTAGAAGCCTATTCCAACCAGATAATTCCAGGCAGAAATGATTTTAACTGCCTGCAGCAGAAACAATAGAGTTTTTCTCAGCTGATTATCTTATTTTTTCCCTCCAGACACAGGTGCAAGGCCAGCCAGCCTCAAGCAATGCTGCGGTGCCATCCCAGCCTACTCAACACACTCAGCAGGTAGGATCACACTTCCTAAACTCAGGACTAAAGTACTCATAGTATAGAATTTTGATGGCTCTTTTAAGAGCAATTGTCTACCTCTGTCACCATTTGACCCCTAGTTTTGCAGCAAAGAAATCCCTTAGTTCTCACCCAGTCTAACATGCTATGAGATGCACATTGTATTTCTGAGATTTATTTTAAAAAATCATATTAATGCTTGTTTTCCCATGCCTGTCTTCCCCAGCCTCCACCTGAGCTTGCAGTGGTGGTCCTGTTCAAGGGGAGACATGTCAGGACTTGCAGATTAGACTGTCTAGACAGGCAAACTTCATTCTCATGATTTCTTCTAACTGGAAATCTGATCTGCAATATTCTCTTAACTGCCTTGTCTTCCTTTATAGAATCTTCATTCTTGAGTTCACAGGAAAGTGTTCTCTGGCAAGATTTGGTGTCAATAATGGAATTGTATTAGTAATGCTAATAAGTAATTGTTAAAGCTTAACTGACTTGCCATACTCTGAAGAACTACTGATATCACTTAGGAGAGAGTAAAAAGCAGAATTGAAGTAGGATATGCTTTTAAAAAAAAACTTTAAAAAAAAAACTTTTACCCCTTTGTTGAGGGGTAATACAGCTTCTCCCTCTTTTTCCAGCTACAGGGTGCACAGCAGCCAGCCTCTTCCCAACAGCCTGGACAATACCAGCTGCAGCAGCCCTCTGTTTCTGCCAGCACCACTCCTGCACCAACTGTCTCTCAAACTCAGACTTCACAGATCATGCCAATGCCTCAGGCAGCAGCTGGGACACAGGTAAACAAAATTCTTTCTAGCAGAAGACATTTTTTCTTCTTCATAGCTGGTAGATTCAATATGCTGCTGCTTTCACTTTTGTCATCTTTTCTAATGGTTTCAAAACATTCATACAAACAAGAGTATTCTTATTGAAAACTGTCAGTTTTGTTGAAAATGTGTTGGAAATCCTTTTACACATGGCAGTCGTGAGTAATTTGAGGGAAGGAGAGCACTTCCATGCACCAAGATCTTTAAATTGTCAAAAATATCAGGAAGCATATTGATGAATGGTGAATTGTGAACGGATTTTCAGGAACTTGTCATTTCTCTGTTTCCCATCCACTGTCTATCTTCTGCACCATTACATGTGTAAAACATACTCACTTATTTAGGTAGTGAGCTGTAGGACTCCTTTCTTCATTCTGTCATCTTTCTTACTCAGCTCTTCTCCTTTACTTCCTGATCAAGAAGCTTCTGTTACTGAATATTGCTTCATTTTGGCTCCTATCTCTGTTGAATGTGTGAGCCGCAGTTTTGTTTTTAAAATTATTGTTTTGTTGCTTGTTCATCTAAACTGCCTTTCCAGTTGCATCGTTTGCTGGCTTTAATTGACATATTCCCTGCCATTCTCTGAATGCTGGCACAGTGGATTTTAATTCTCCTTTGCTTTAGTCCCCATACTCAAAGCTGACAGATTTGTTGTAGAGTTTGCACTTCTTTGCTGTAAGAAGGCAGGCTTGGGTCTGGGGACGTAGTTGAGGAGAATTTGATTCTGTTTATGCACAAATCAGTGCTTCAGGGTATTCAGATGTTGCTCTTTCACCCACTGTGGGTGTCTGTTTCAAGAGCCTGTTGAGCTCTTCAAGGGAAGTGTTGCAAAGTGAGGACCGTTTGGAACTCCAGCCAGCTTCCCAGCCGCTCTGCCAACTGTGCTCCCCAGCCACTTTAACAGAGTGCTGTAACTTGAATAATGCTTTCTTTGACTAATGTGTAAAACTCTGCTTTCCGCAACCCTGCTTTAAAAAAAAAATCTATCTCTATTTTCTTTACCTCCCC
This sequence comes from Calcarius lapponicus, assembly GCA_039654755.1. Classification (NCBI taxonomy): domain Eukaryota; kingdom Metazoa; phylum Chordata; class Aves; order Passeriformes; family Fringillidae; genus Calcarius; species Calcarius lapponicus. Next base: position 69,252,101 of record CM077463.1, read on the forward strand.
AGCTTCCTGTTTCCCAACCAGTGTCGATCATCCAAGGCGAGCCTCAATTACCTGTTGCAGCATCTTCTCTCCCTCAGCCTTCAGTTGCCCCATCAGTCCCCATTGGCTCTCATTTCCTACCCATGGGACAGGCCTTGCCAACTTCCGTGGTTCCCCAGTTCCCAGTGTCTCAGTTGCCTGTAGCAGCTCCTCATGTGACAGTGGCTCAGCCAGGTTTCCAGTCGCTGCCCATTTCAATGGCAGCTGGCATGAATCAGCCACTGCTCACGCTGGCCACGTCTGCTGCAGCAGCTGCTGTTCCTGTAGGACCCAGCGTTGTCCCTAGCCAGCTCCCCACACTGATGCAGCCTTTGGCTCAGCTGCCCAGCCAGGTTCTCCCGCAGCTCCTGCAGCCGCCTGTCCAGGCCGTGGGATTGCCAGTCAGCATTGGACAAGCTGCTGAAGCTTCACTTCCTGCTGGAGATGCTCTTTACCAGGTATTGTTGCAAGCCAGCAGACCTCTTCTCCACATTTTTTGCCCGTTCCTCTAAGGTACCAGATCTGAGCTGCGTGCCCTGGCCAGCTCACTTCTCACATGAGAGCCATTAAGCCACTAGGATCAATTTTGTTGTGTGGTAAATAACCATTTTAAGGGGGAGAGAAGAAAAAAAAGTCCTTGGACAACCATGGGTTTTGAATTTTTCATATTTGGCATTGGAGTTTGTCTAAAATAACAGAATATAGTGCAGGGCTTTGTTTAACCACTGTGTGAGAAAGGGCAGCTATATATTCATGAGATGTGTCAGCTTGGGGAAAAAGAAAATAAGAAATTGTAACCTTAAAAATAGATGTGTGTTGGAAAGAAAATCAACAGCAGCATATTCAACGATGTCAGTATTTCATTCCAAGTCTGGGAAGGGGTGGGACAGGGAATTTGTAGAAATCAGGCAGGCAGCCATGGATCTTGGATGTGACGTAAGTACCTGGTGCTGGTTGTGAACTGCTGGACTGGTGGGCACAGACTGCTTCAGCAACTTTGTGATCGCTCACTGTAAAAGTGGCAACCTGAATAATGATTGAAGTGTTCCTTGTTTCTGGGTCAGCTCATTACAAGAGGACACGAAAAACACAAGAGTGTTTTTGCTATTTAATCTCAATAATCAGCAGCAGTTGTGTAACATCTGAGCTGTAGTTGTTCAGCCTGAAAATTCTTCAAGCTCATTTCTAATCACAGGCTTTAAAATCTTAAGCTATATAGGCAGCTGCAAGAGTTGGTAAATGAAGATTGTTTTGACTAAGATTTGGGACTGTGAGTGGGAATTTGCTTGTTGGGCGTGGTGACTTACATGCTGGCTGCATGAGCAGTTTGCTCCACTTCTTTGGGAAGATTTTGGGAGTGCTTGAACAAGTACAGAAGGTTGGAATGTGTCCCTGCAACTGATATTTTTTTTTTCACTGTCTTGTTTCCTAATTAGCTCTCCATTCACTGACTTGGTTCCCTCATTTCTGTTACAGAGCTTCCCATCTCGGCTGACACCTCAATACCCAGGGGACTCGAACGTTGCACCTTCCTCAGCTGTGGCCTCTGCCAGTATTCCTTCTGCTGTGCTCTCCCCTCCCTTGCCCACAGATGCAATGGCCCAGTCAGGGTACCTTGCTCCTGTTGTGCAGCCCTATGGGGAACAGAATGTTCTAGTTTCCATGGGCAGCCTGGGAGGACAGGCTCAGGTGCCCCAGCCTCCTGTGAGTTTAGCACAACAGGCCTCATCTGCCTCCTCACAGCAGGCAGTTGTGGAGGTAAATATATGGAATATAATGTAACAATAGATTTTGGATGTTTGTCTCCTGCAACAGTGTATCTCTGTGGGGAACTAATCCCTTCTGTGCTTGTCTTCAGTTGGAAGTTAATATTTCAAATTACCTTTTTCTTACAGCAGAATGTCATGCCAATGTGGGGACCTTGTTGCCACTGGTTGTTCTGTTGGGAAGTGAGTGTGCATCCTGCAGGCAAAAAGCAGTAAAACACTTCACTTCTTGCTAGTACTGTAGAACATTTTTGCCATATCAAAGACAAGCTGCAGTCAGTAGCCTTTGAGAATCTGTCATTGTGCCTATTCCCTGCAGCGTGGTTCTTGCAGGGAGAATTGGAATTGTCTCTGTTCTGCATTGGCTTGCCTTTTGCACATTCTGTTAGTAAAACTGTGACTGCATGGCCAGCTGTAGTGACATGTGGCAGTAGAAAGGATGTGTGGCTGGTTTCCTCTCCTCACCCCTCCTCAAATGACATTTTGCTTCACTGCAGTTTGCTCTAGAGTATTTTGTAAACTAAAGCTGTCCTGGTTGCCAGCTGTTTAAACTTCTAAAAAGGCAGAGCTTTCAGCTTTACAACTGGTTTGGGAGGAGACGCTGAAGACTACTGGGTTGCTTGAAGAGGAACTGTACTCTTTGGGGGGGGTTCTTGATTGTAGGTTTCTATCCATAGGGTACTCAGGGAGTCTCACAGACTGCTGCTTCAGAGACTCTTCCAGCAACACAGCCTGCTCAGTCTACCCCTCTGCCTTCTTCTATGGATAGGTGAGCGCTGCTTCTTTTCACCAAACCGAGTTTCAATGTCATGTGTTAGATTATACATGCATGGATAATCTTTAGATATATTTTTTCATCAGAAGTATTTTTTTTCCACTGGGAGTGTTCTTGAGGATGAGAATAACTAAAGTTCCTAGAGAAAAACCAGGGTCATGAAGGGTGGAGTATATTATGCAGAGTATTTTATGGAGGGAATAAGTAAGGTTGTGTATAGTGATTAACTTTTTTATTTGTCATGTCAAATGGATCATAAGTGACAGGTTTTTGGTCGTTTTGGCACTTAAGCAGAATTAAAACTTCAAACAGCTTGAAAACATAAGATAGATTTGTACAACTGAGCTCTCAAGAGGTGTAGGAAAATAATTACAGTTAGAATTTCTATTTAAGCAACCTGAAGTGTTGACAGGATACTTCTTCTACTTGATGATTAACACACATCTACCACTTTCCAGAACAGAATCATGTGGTTGGTTAGAGTATTGTTGCACTTATGGAATGCATGGAAGCTAACAGGAAGTTGCCTTTTGTTTCTAGTGCACATTCTGATGTTGCTTCAGGATTGAGTGATGGCAACGAGAATGTCCCAGCCTCTAGTGGAAGGCACGAGGGGAGGACAACGAAACGTCACATGCGGAGGTCTGTCCGCAGCCGCTCGCGCCATGAGAAGACTTCTAGGCCAAAACTGAGAATTCTAAATGTGAGTATTTTATATTTTAGGGACAGTTCTGTAGTAATTATGTGGTTTTAAGCCTCTACGGGCATGTCAAATATCATCTATTAAGAGCTTTTTGGAGCATTAGATATGGTAAAACTGACTTGCTAAGCTACCGATGGTTGCACAGACTATTCCAGAATATTTGATGTATCCTCAGACAAAAATCATGCTCTACGTGGCACCATTTATTAGACTGGAAAGACAGAACCTGTTTGTATTATACCAGTACTGTTAGTTAGTCTCAGTGAACTTAGATTGTTTTGCTTTTGGCTTGAAGTATTATTTTCTTTGTTTTAGGTTTCCAACAAAGGTGATCGGGTAGTGGAATGCCAGCTGGAGACGCACAATCGGAAAATGGTTACTTTCAAATTTGATTTGGATGGTGATAACCCTGAGGAAATAGCTACAATTATGGTAAGATGTATTTTAGAGACAGAGACTCCAGTCAGTTGTATTTTTTTGTTTATGGTGTGGAATTGGTCACCCATGGTGTGTGTTCACCTTATTGGTACATAACCACAGCTAGAAATTTGGCACAGAATGGTTTAGCAGTCTGGTTATTAATTAATGTTGCAGGCACAAGTCACATAAAAATTTATGTCAGTCTTTACCTTAGAATTGAGGTTTTTATCAAGTGAAAAAACTGCTTCTTTTTTTTTTTTTTGGTTGGTTGGTTTTTTTATTTTTTCAATCTGACATTTTCAAAACTGCAAGCAACCTTCTGGAAGTGCTAGGTTAAAGAAATTCTGTTTGCTTCTCTAAGAGCAGGCATTGCTAGATCTTATTCTTCAAGCATTTTGCCATCATTGTCCATTAAAATGGGAAGATTCTGCCTTAAATTAAGAAAGGGAATTGTATTTTGGTTTTTGAAAGTACATATGACTGATGCTGCTCTTGATTTTTATCAAAAGAAAAAGCTTCTTTATTCAATGTATGATGGCCAGGCACAGGAAAGAATTTGTCCTAGAGAGATACATCTAAATAAGAGTATTGAGTAGCCTAGAATAGAATCTCCATTTCTTTCTTTAAATTTAAACTTTTATTTTTGGTCTGGTACAGCCTAAATGAGCCTGAGATGGTTTTAACGTTACTGAAGCTAGAGGGGGTGACAGAACAGAGTATCATTTGTTTGACAGCTTCTTGGGCACCTGTGCAGTGATTATCTTTTGCTTAGAGAGGTGGCAGAGTCTGAATTGGTGTGCTGGGTTTGTATTTGTCAAAAGGAACCAAACCAGTGATATGGGAGAAATTCTCTGCCACTAATGGCTTTCTGAGAAAGAGGAAGAAGTTGGTTCTTGCCTAAGTACCGATATTAGCACAGTCAATAACATGAGGTCGTGTGCCAGGAAGTATGGAGAGTACACAGATGTCTTTCTTCACCTTAAACCTAAAGTGATCCTATGAAGAAACGAGTATGTTTGATTGATGAAAACTAAACAAGCAAAATCAAAACTAACACACACTCTCCAAGCAACAAAACCCACAAGTATTTGAAGATGAGTAGAAGCAAAATAAGTGAACTTTGCATCCAGAATGCAGTCACACAGTTCAAAGTGTGCAACCTAATTTAAACACCTGAATCTGGAGCATTGTGCTCATTGGTTCCTTGTTGAATATTGAACTTCAGATTGCACGACTTTGTTTCCTTTTAATTGTGATACTGTTAGGCATACCCCATATAATTGCCTGTTGGTCTGAAACTGAAAGTACTAAAGACTTCTTTTACTAATATTCTGCATTGCAGAGGCTGATAAAAGCACATCATGCCTGACTTTCCTTTTCTTGAACCAGCATCCCAGGAATTTGATGTAAAAGCTCAAGCTTTTCCTCTAAGGCACCTTATTTCTCTTTTCCAGCAGAGACTCTATGACTGACAGCTTTACTTCTGTTTCATGGACTGTCTCTGTGAGTTTTTCCATGCATAATTTCAGGAGACAGAATACTCTCATGGGTTAGACCAAATCAAGAATATGATTTGGTCTTTCTAACTACTGAATATACTTGTTTAAACCAGTTTTATCCGACATGAGCAAGAGAAGTTATTTTCATAAAGCAATACAATGTATTGCAATTAGGCTGAGCAACCTTCCTCTCCCTGTATCTGGAACATAATTCATACTGGCTTTTATGTACCACAGCCAGACTTTAATCAGTGATGTGCAACCTGCATAGAGAAGTTGTATATGGCACGCAAAGAGAGAAAAACAGAAGACATCTTGCAATACAGAATTTTCAGGTTTTTTTATATTCTAGTTCTCTTTAAATGATTCTCTTAATGCCCATTGCATTCATTAGACAGGAGGAATTGCAGTAAGATAAGACTGCTAATTTTAAATTTCCCTGTGCTAAGCAAAGATTGAGGTGACAGTTGATCAAGAAGTGAGGTTGAATGTTGCTCCATAGCAAAGATTAAACCAGGGCACACACTTCTGTGCTGGAGATAATTTGAGAAACAATTGTTTTTCTCTATGGTGTCACCACTTTCATTTTATTCAGAAGAACAGCAAAGGGAAGACATCAGCACCAAGAGTAAATTCTGGTTATTCAATATATTGCTTTGAAATTGTTTGTGGAAAATGAATGTTGCTTTCTTCTTTTACAGGTGCAGAATGAGTTTATTTTAGCAACAGAACGAGACTCATTTGTAGAACAGGTACGAGAGATTATTGAGAAAGCAGATGAAATGCTGAGTGAGGATGCCAGCGTGGAGCCTGAAGGGGATCAGGGCTTGGAGAGCATGCGGACAAAAGACGATGGCTTCTTCCCAGGGTCACAGGTATGTGAAGGACAGACTGCCTCAGCTCTTGGTATCTTCCATTTTGGGTGGTATGGCTTTGTGAGTAGAGCTAGCTAGAAATAGAATCTTCCTGTCATGAGAGATCTCAAAGATCAATGATTAAAAGACAAAAAGAAAGCTTCATATCAGAGTGAGTGCCTAAAATGACGTTAGAAAGCTAAATAACAGACCTCTTACTTTTTGATGTGTTTGAAGACTTCCGAAGCTGCTGAATCTCCTAACAGTCCACTAAACAGACAGTCTTAAATGCTGATGCTTCTTGGATTTGAGATTATTGTGAGGTAGGACAGTAAAACCCTAACCCTGTGCTGCTCACTAAACACTGAGAGCCTGGTCTCAGGCCCTACACCCAGTGAAGTACTGAGAGATTGGATAGCTCGGTTAGGAAACACAGGTTTTGAAACTGTTCGCTGGGTGGTGAAAGTAGTGACTTTGCCTGAATCTCCGCCTTAATTACACCCAGAACTAGTTTGGAACATCCATTTATTTGTTGGATGTTTAAGGAAATCAGTTGGATTTCCAAAAGAATTTTTAGATCAGTTTGTTAGATTGACAGTCACTAAGCTGAGAGTCTCTAAGAAGACTGTAGCTGACATTTATCTGGGCAGAATTCCTCTAGTTTGGTGATGGTGCTTGGGTCCCACGTACCTATTCCCTTAAATGCCCACATTTCAGTAAGCTAGCGTTTTAAGAACTATCTTGTGGGTTTCTGTTTCAGAATAGAAGTTTAAATTTTATCTTACTTTACAGAAATTAGAGTTCAAACAGCCAGATCCTACATCTTCCATGCCACAAAGAATAGGTAAGTCTTTTGTGATTTTTTTCAACAGTTACCTTTTTCTGTTTCAGCGGATGGGTGCAGCCAAGTTTTTTATTTTGTATGATGGAGTGCACATTCCATATTGCAGGTTATGTATTTAATTGCAACCCTGTGTCACTAAACATCCACCTTCTTTTTGTTTAGGGGTTCCCTCTAGCTCCTTTACCCAGGTTGTTCATTCTGCTGGAAGACGGTTCATTGTCAGCCCCGTCCCCGAGAACCGACTGAAAGAACAGGGCTTTTTCACATCTACTGTTGTTGGAGGAAATGAAACTTCAGATATGGGTGAGTTCTCCAAAATCTTCAAAGCTGATGCCTAAGACATGTTCTTCAAAACTTTGAAGTTAGTTAACTAAACTTAGTTCCTGAAGACCTCTCAAAGTACGTGGGGAAGTAGGGAGATGTCTGTGCTGATAAGAGGCGACCATAATTTGAGTCATACCGTGCAGGATTCTTGGATGAAAACTGCTGATGAGCTGTCTGCAAGACACTGAAATCTTAATTCTGTGTTTTAAAATAAGCCTGGATTTGTGTGTGGGTTTTTTTGTTTGGTTTGTTGGGTTTTTTTAATGCTAAGAAGTAAAAGTGGTCTTAGTCTAGCCATAGACAATAATACTGTAATCAACTTTTTCAGGTGGACTGATAATTTTCTTTTCTTTCAGTTGCAGCATCTCCTGTACATGGTCCTGGAATGAATCTCTCCCACTCAGCATCATCACTGAGCTTGCAGCAAGCTTTCTCTGAGATGGGGCATGCTCAGATGTCAGAAGGACCTAGCACAGCTCCTCCAGTGTTCAATCAAACAATACCACCATTTCCACCTGCACTTTCTACCATGGCGGGCAGTGGTGCAACTCCTGCATCTGTGGCTACTTCTTCAGTATCTGTTTCCTCCAGCAGTGGTGTTTCTCTTCCAGGATCTGTTACTTTGCCTTCAGAAAGTGCAGCTGTTGGAGTTGCACCAAGCACAAGTGTGCCAAGCTCTATTTCTCCACCTCCAGCCTCACAATCTGGACAGCAATCGACTGGTGTCACTTCCAGCGTGAGCGCCCCTGCTTCTTTCTCCTTATCTGCCACATCCCAGCCTGCTCAGCCAGTGACTGCAGACATTGCTGCCAGTGTCAGCACACCATCATCTTCAGCACTGCCATCTGCCCAGGTTCCTGGGGTCACTGCTCTCGGTGCTGCTGCGCCAGCTGTGACATCTCAGTCTACTCCTCAGACTGTGAGTAGTATGGCAGCAGCACAGACGTCTGTTGCCCTATCTCTGGCTCAGAATGTGGCTTTGCAGCTTCCCCAGCTCAGCAGCAGTGGCTCTGTGTCCAGTCTGGCAGAAACAACAGTCGTAAGTGCTCCACAGTCACTGCCTGAGAGTGGGCACTCTCTGGACAAACCGCATTCCTGCAGTGCAGCTGGCTTATCTCTGCCAATTGGTGCACCTTTATCATCCTCAATAGCATCAAGCATAAGTGGTTCAGTCTCTCAGCCAGTGATCCATCCCTTACTTGTTCCGTCAGGAATTACATCAACACCTGTTCTACCCCAGATTTCAGGTGCAACACCCATGTTGCCCCAGGTTCCCTTACCTGGTGTCTTGCCACAACCAGTCACTAACTTGCCTGCAGTACAGCAGACTTTGATCCACAGCCAGCCTCAACCAGCTCCATTGCCCAACCAGCCTCATGTTCACTGTCTGGAGGCTGATGCTGATGCTCAGTCTAAAGCCCCTGGTATTGATGATATCAAGACCCTGGAAGAAAAGCTGCGATCTCTGTTCAGTGAGCATGGCAACGTGGGAACGGCGCATCCGTCAGTGTCTCTGGAGACCTCTCTGGTGATGGAAACCACAGTTGTTCCTGGCATCCCAACCACTGCTGTTGCACCAAGCAAACCCCTGACATCCATTAGCACTTGTATACCTCCAAGCAGTTTGCCTCTTGGACCAACTGGCTTGCCAGTGCTGACTCCAGTTGCCACTCCTGGGCAAGTGATCACCCCGGTCAGCTACATCTCTGCCTCGAGCAGCGTGGCCACAGCAGCAGTGAAAGCAGGGACCTCTCCTTCCAAGCCCCCCCTCAGCAGGGTACCGGTAAGAAATGCAGCATCAGTGCCCATGGTCAGCTCTTGCTGAAACAGCCTTCTTGGGCAGCATCCTTTTTGTAAAGCAAAATATTTATTCAGGAAGAAGTTTCTTCATTTAATGCAGTATTGAAAGGTTTATGCTCTGTTTGTTTTTATGTGTCCTAAGAGGTGTTCTGTTTTGTCCCTGATGGGTAAAAAAAGTCCAATTCTGTTCTATGCTTCTGAGAGATGTCTCTTATATCACTGCTAGTTTTTCTTCTTAAACTACAAAGAGTGAAGCAGCTGTGGTTTGCTTTTTATGTTTCTTGATGCTGATTTTTTCAAATAGAATTTGGATGTCTTGCTTTAAATAGCTTTTTATCTTGGACTTGACCACTAGGCTGAGATGGTTGGTTGTATATTTCACCAAGAGGTGGATTTGAGATAGAGGAATTTTGCTTCCTGTCATGAACCTGTTCCTTGCAGTCAAGGGTGAACCTGACTGAAAGGATTTGGGTTTTTTTAAGCTCTCTGCTACTTATTTGATACCTGGATACTGTTTTCCTTTTAAATGTTAGATTTATGAGAGCAGGATTTTGAGAAATTTAGAAGACACTTGAAAACAAACTCTTTGTTTACTGACTCATGTTCTACAAGCAAAACACTCTTTCACAAAGAAATAATGACTCACAATAACAACTTGAGAGATGCTGTGCATGTTGTTACCTGCTCACCAACCAGATATACCAATATGTGAAATTTTCTTTTAAATGTCTGCCTGTGTGGGGGACACAGCACATTTCAGTATTTTAAACTATTTTGGTAGTACTTTCCTTAAATGGAAATGTAGCCCTTAAATGGAAATAAATTTGAAGAAACTTTCAGGTATTTAACAAACAAAAAATTTTAATAATACGCTCTTCTTTTTGTTTCTGTAATGTTTTTTTGTACTCATCAACACTTTGTGTTGGCTGTTGCCTTGCTATTAACCAGTTTCAGGCCAATTCAGGGTGAGCCAATGCTCCCAGCATCTCCATTCATTAGTAGTCTTTCCCATGTACTCTTTCCTGCCAAAGACAGTAGAAAGTCTCTGCTGTGGAAGAGTGGAATATGTGCCAAAAAAGTTGATAAGGAAATCTAGACACAAAGACATCCATTAGTATTTCAGTGAAATTGAAAATTAGAAAAGAAATATTGGAAAAAATTGGGAACAGGTATTAATTCAGGAACAGTCAGAGCAGTTAGAAAATTGCTAATTGAAAATCTGTAATTACAAAGACTTAGGTTTAAATATAATAAATGTTATAGGGTTTTTGATTGTCAGTTGTAGAAATCCCACCTTCTCTCTGAAGTTTTCCTTTATAAATTAGTTTTTTTAAGAGGTTTAATTTTAATTTCCCTTTATATTGTGGTGAGCATTAAGGAGCTTACTGCTTTAGTCTTCTGGGGTTTGCTAGACTCTGGGTCTGTGTATTCATTTTGTTTATGGCCAGACAGTTAAATGTGTTTCAGCTTGTCTTACCAATGTATTTAAAGTATGTTTTGCCTCTTATTTGTAAACTAAATGATGAAGTTACCACAGCTTAAAAATTCATCATGCCTCAGAACAGGTAACAGCCTCACACGTGTTCCTACTGCACAGAAAAGTTGAGCTACCGCTACTCGGCCTAGTTCCTGCTGAAATGTTACTGACAGGATAGATAACTCTGGGGAGAGCATCTTCACTGGGCAGCTACTCCTGCAATTCAAAGCATTACTGTGAGCTGTGGTAACACACTGCAGGCCAGAGCTGGTTCTGGAGCAGACTGTGGCCTGTCCCCCTGCCCTGCAGTGCCCACAGCCATACAGGGGCAGTGTGCTGTAACTCATGGGCTGTGTGTGTGCTCAGACTTCATGGGCACTGTCCGACCTCAAGATGACAGCTGAGAGAGAATAAGAATTGCAAATTGTACAATGGGTTGCTTAATTCCTACAACTTGCCACTTCCCTAACAATGGAAATGACTAACTGGAATGTGCTGTCTGACCTGGTGAGGAGGCTTTGATGCCTCCTTCTAACCTCTCTCTAACCTCCTCTGCATAACCTGGATACTTCCCCTACCCAGTTGCATGGCCTAATCACCTTCTGTGGGTCATCAACACCTTTCAGGCTCAAAAAGAAGTGATGGATCAAAACATTGGTGTGAGAGCTCTACAAATCTGTTTCTCAACAAGTGGAGACATCCTCAGGCACTGACAGTTCCTGTTCTCGAGTCAAGTTGCTTGGAACAATTTGCTGGAAGCATGCAGCTTGCAGTTTCTAATGGACAGTTAACATAGATCTATTGTAAGGAGACTGAGTACATTCTTGCACATTTTAGAAATTAAGCTTCTTGGATGAATTATTTTAGCATTTCTTTGAGACTTGAAAATAATATCCCCAAGATACTTTGATTCTGGATACTACAGCTTGTTTAAACTGGAAATTGTGGCTGCTCAGGGATAATCTGGATTATAAAATAAAAACAAAGCAAATTTTCCCCAATTTGGTTGCAAAAGTCACTAAAGACTCTATGCTAACTGTCCAGGAAGGAATTCTGTACCAAAAAAAAAAAAGTTAAGGCTTCTGTTGTATGACATGACTGACTGTAGCTTGGTATCTGATCCTCCTGTTGTTCCATTTCTGACGGACGCGCGTTTCCTCTCCGTTATCCGTAGGTGCTCCCAATAGGTTCTGACCTTCCGGCTGGCACTCCATCCAGTGAGCATCTGCCTCCTTTTCCAGGACCTTCACTAACTCAGGTGCTACACAACTTGGCAGATTTTATCTGCTTCTTTTCCCTTCAGAGAGCATGTTTCAATTAAACTCTCTGTTGCATGTTATTAATGTTCTTGGTTTTCTTTTCTTTTGACTGAGTAACCCCTTTTGTGTAACTGTAGCAGTAGCCTGAGTGGCTTCAGCATTGGGTGTGAGTGACCTTTCCTAGTGGAAGGTGTCCCTTCCCATGGCAGGGCATTGGAACTGGATGGTCTTTAAAGTCCCTTCCATCCCAAACCATTCTGTGGTTCTCACCCTTTGGGGTGCTGTACCCAGTGCCTAATCAGGCTTAGGGGTTTTAGTGTGTAAATCTGAACTTTAAATATTTTTAAAAGAAATATAATGCAGTGGAATGTGTGCATAAAACTTGAACCTGTTCTTGAAAAGAGTATAGTAGCAAAATAATATGAAAAACTATATATTGCCATGAAACATTTATGAAAATGTAAAACTGCCTTTGTGAATTCCTCATGAGATTTTGGGGTTTAGTTGTTTCTTTTGATGATTGCTATTTTGTTTCGAGTTTTTGTTTTGTTTATTTTGTTATTATTGTTGCATTCTGATTTCACTAGGCTTTAAGATTTTCAAAAGGTATTTGAAGTTCTTTATCATCAACATGACTTGAAATGCAGCAGTGGCTTCCCCTGCTTAGCTCCTGTCCTTGTGTACAATAGTTAGCTGTGTGTAAATGGTGGTTCCAGGCAATAGAACAAGAGGCCACGGGCAAAAACTGAGGCACAGAAGCTCCACCTAAACATGAGAAAACTTCTTTCCTGTGCAGGTGACCAAGCCCTGGAACAGTTTGTCCAGAGAGGGTGTGGAGTCTCCTTTTTTGGATATAGCCAGGAACCAGCTGGATGCAATCCTGTGCCATGTGCGCTGGCATGGCCCTGCTTGAGCAGGGAGGTGGGAGCAGGTCACCCACTGTGGTCCCTTCCAGCCTGACCCAGGGTGTGATTCTGTGTGGGTTGTGCAACTAAGGCAGATGACATCTGAAGCTTCTTGAACTGAAATGTTTTCTAAAAGTAGATCGTTTTTACATCTTGATCTTAGAGCCATAAGCCATATTCCTGCCCTGTGAGTAGCAAGGAAATGGGTATCTTCTTTCTCCAAAGTGAACAAGAAAAAAACACTTTTTTTCCCCCCCAGCTTCAGAGACAGAAGCTGGTTTATCTCTTTTAGTCAGTTCTTTCTGAAGCATGGTTTTACTGAAGAGAAGGTGACAACAATTTGGTGATGATTCTTACCTGCACTCTTTCCATGGTCAGGTATCAGATGGATCAGGAGACAGCTGGTTGAAATCAGTCATATGGAGTTCATAGTCCTTTTCATTGCTGGAAACTCAATATATTAGTAGTATTTTCCCCTAAGCTCAAAAGCACTTGTAAGCCACTTCTATGACTCAAGCCATGGTACTACTGCAAAAGGCTGCTTCCTGTTTGTCATAGGTATTTCTGGCAAGATCTGTAGCATGGAAGAGTCACAAATATAGATCCCTTGCTTCTTGTCCTTTGCAAACAACTTAACTGAATTTCACTTCTCATTTGGACTCAGAAGGATTGTCTAGGAGTGAAACAAAATTGGAGGAAACCAACTGGATCAAATCTAATTGACTGTTAAGAGCATTTGGTGCTATCACATAATACTATCTGGAAAATTACTGGCTTGTCTTAAAGTAGGCAGGCTTGCCTTCTGTGCTGCTTCTGTTGCTAGTAGGTGATTACACAACTTTTTCCCTTTCCTTAGTAGCACACTTGTAATTTGCAGACAGAATACACGTCATCTCAAGACCAGTTTTGAACAGTCTGTTCTATAGTCTTAAATACCTGTTCTATTTATTCCTTAATTGCTTTTTAAAGTGTGTTTAGATTAATCTCTCAAGTTTCATTTTGGTCCCCTTGTTCCATAAGGAAATCTTTATTTCCTGATCGATCTGGTAGGCATTTGTTTACCTGAAGCAAATATCTTCTTGAGAGCATAAATGATGAGAATTATTTAGTATTTCAGGTGACTTGTCCCCTCTATTTTACAGTGTTGGATTAAATTACCTCACTTGTCACTAAGCAGTTGGATTTCTGAATGGAGCCATACAAGTCTGCATCTTCTGCTTTTTTGTGTAATGGAATTGATACAGGCTTTATTGTTCCTAGGGTTTTTGGTTTTGTTTTGAAATCCACATGTCAGGAAGAATGTTATCCTGGCAGCCTTTTGAAAGCATCTTTATGCTATTAGGTACCTCTAACTTTCAGTGGAAAGTAGTATTATTTTTGTTGTCATGATCCCCACTTCAGTTTTAAAAACAGATACAGCTTCTTTTATTTTACTTGGAAAGATTAATAATGCTAAAAAGAAGAAAATTTCTGTTCTGTAGAGGCAGAATTGCAGCTTAACGGTATCTGACAATATATTCTTCTTTCAATGTATCTTAGGGCATGGCCCTACTTTAGTCATTTTGAGACTTTGGGACTTTTTTTAATCTTCTAAATATTTTTAGGTAAAATATTCTTCTCTTCCTCTCACCAATCCAACTGGCCAAGTTTGAAAAACATCTTGTGTTCTAACTGAAATAGCTGAAATCTAAGTCATAAGCATACTTGAGAGATTCTGCCCCTCTCCATCCTTTTCAAGTCAATCCAGCTGTATAGCCCCTCTGAGGGAACTTGTGGGTTGGGTTTTTTTTCTTGGTTGATTGGTTTTGAGTGGTATTATAGAGTTTTTCTTTTTTTTTAAGTTCCACCTAGTTTTCATGTTCTGTTGTTATTAAACAAGTATGTTGCATGAGTTACTTCCAGTCTTACTGTGCTATACATGTTAAATCTGAATGTGTAGGAAGGAAGTTTGATAGAAATATGGAAGCTGCACTGAGTGCTTTAAATTTTAGTATTGAATATGTGTGTTTCTCAACAATGCTTTTGTTTTTCCTGAGCTGGGACATTGTTTTACTTTTTTCTTTCTCAGTCCCAACAGCCACTGGAAGATCTGGATGCTCAGCTGAGAAGAACCCTTAGTCCAGAGACCGTCCCAGTGACATCTGCTCCTGCCTGTGTATGTTTGCAATGTTGGCAGTTTAGTAGTCTTGAAAAACCTCAGTGTTTTTCCAAAGTCATACTCTTAGGTCACTGCCTTTAATATCACTACACCAGTATTTAGACTTTTAAAAATAAAAATTCAGAGTCATCTTCCAGTTTGTAAGACTGAGTCAACCAAAATCGGGAAAGTCTGTATATTGCAATAGATTATGTAATTTCCTGAGGCTGTTTTTTGGTATTAGTTGTTATTCCAACTTTTCTGGTGATGTCACCAAACTAGAAATGGAAGTGACTGTGGAATAAAGGGAAAGAGCACTAAAAAAGCAATATGTGATATGTCAGTCTTAATTTGGGAGGACTGTTTCAAGTGGATCTGGAATTTTAAAAGCCTCTGTTAAAGAGCTTTGGATACTGAATGAAGACAATGACTGACAATACAAATGGCTATTTATGCATTGTTTCTGCACAGGCTAAGGGGTGATCTGCTCACAGCCTCAGGGTTATAAGGCCTGTAAAATCTCTTGTCTTGCATTTGTCTTTTCATGTGTCATACTTTGTCCCTGTTGGAAGCAAAAAAATTATGTAATATGCAATATGTTGGATTTGTTGGCATTCAATGAAACTGCTAAGTATTTTAATTTATTTTGTTTTCCTCCTTGAACCTGCAGTCTGTGCCCTCAGTAGCATCAACAGTGGTTACTGGGCCAGTGTCCACAGCAACACAGAGTCTGAAGGATGGTAAGTCAGCCATGATTACTTTAGGTGATTTCTCAGCATGGAGATAGAAATCAAAATTGAACAGAGTAACCACTTGGAAGGTTACAGCCTTTTCTACTGAGTCATGGAATGGCAGCTCCTTGAGGGCATCTTATTAGTTTTTAGTAGCCAGACTGAAATTTTCCCTGTAGGCCATGAGGAGGGGGGATGATAAATACTTACGTATTGTAGTGACTCATTTAGGATTTAAAGCTGTCCAAAATGCTAAATTAAGAATCTCCACTATGCTGCTATGGTACAACATCAGGACTTGAAGGAACTGTTTTCTGTCATGTGTTATGTTCCTGGCAACAGCAGTAGGACCCATTTTGTGTCATTACACTGTGTTCTACATGTAGGATACCTCTCCCTTACCCTGAGGGTGGTTCATTTCTGTTTGAACAGAGAAGCCAAGCTTAAACTACTAAAAATTTAAAAAAGGTAGTAAGAAACCCAGACTTCCTTCTTTCTGCTTTAGAAAAACTGAAGGTTGGCTGGATGATCACCAGTTAAAGTCTGTATGATCAATGACTTTCAAATCTGTATGGATTGAGTTATTGGGGGGGAATTCAAACACTTGCAAAATGATCTGAGATTTTCCTCTCAGTATTCATCTATTTGTTTTAATTTTTGAAATATTCAATTTTTAAAATAAGTGGTTAATATGGTGCTAAAATTTTTTCTTGAGCTGTTTAGTAAACACTATTTAACATGTGTGGGCTTCTGAAGTTGAAGAAGCCAATATCACTGTGAAGGAAAATAAATTATATATTCTCATTCTGGGACATTGGTTAACTCTAATATAGAATTCATTAGTCTGCTGTAGAATTAGTTGGGTTTTGTCTTTTAAATTTAGAAGGTAAAGGTAAACAAACTGGGAAGTTGCTTAATAAACAGAGCAAGCTGTCCAATAGAACTGATTTAAAAATAGAATGTTATTTCTCAGCTTTGTAACTTTACACTGCCAGTGCACAGAGCAACAAAATTAGGAGCTGACACCTAAGAGTCCCACTTGGAGAACTTCAGATAGACTGCTTTGAGTAAATGTGGTTTAGAGCATTTCTTCAACTTGCCCCATTTTGGTGAATAAGTTGTCCGCAGTGTTTGTGAAATTTAGGTAGTCACTCTGAATCAAAATAAGCTTTGTCTTTCATAAACCTCTATTTTTTTTATTAACTGTCTATTTCACATCTCTGAAATGAGTGTGCTTTTTTTTGTTGCCTGAAAGTGTAGTTTTGGCAAATACACTTTGCAGGGAAGCTTTGTAGAAAAATGCTTCAACTTAACATTAAGTATTAGACATTTTAGTATTAATATGGTGCTTTGAGTCTAGAAGCCTCTTTGGAGTTAACAGATAGTTGAATTTGAAATACATAAGAAGAAATGGTTGGAGTTGAAATAATTTGTTGCTCATTGCTGTTTTAATCCCATTCTCCTTTTCCTCAGCTTTGGCAGCAGGTGATGGAGAGAGCGGTGCTGTGGGTGCTGCAGGAGGTGCCAGTGTGCTGAAGATGGGACGGTTTCAGGTACCAGCTGCTAAACTCACTTGGCTCTTGGTACAGCCTCTTTGGGTGGTTCCTGGTAGCGCCAGCTCAGTGTGCCATGTGCAGGACTTTGCTGTCCACGTAGGTTTGCAGATGCTGTTTCCATTCAGGGCAGAGATTGCACAGTCTGTGCAGGTCTAGAGTTGTGAACGTGGGGTTTCATCACAGCAGGCCTTAGCTGTTGGCCTCGGTCTTTAATGTTGGGCTGCTCTTTCACTAGCAGTGCTGGGATGTTCACTGTGTTATGTCCTGCTGGTGAAGGAGGCCCCCTCTGAGGCTGCTGTTTCTTGGAGTTAATCCTCCAGATTACAAGAAGTGCTGCTTTGTGTGGCAGTGTTTTGCCTGGAGGGAAGCAGTGGCTTGCTTTGTGGCATACCTAGGAAATGAGTTATTTTCCCCTCTCAGATGCATCTTACCATTAAGGGAAATAAAAGCATCACGTTAAGGAAAAACTAAGGAAGTCTGCATGATTGTATTTCTATTATAGGTATCGGTGGCAGTGGATGATGTGCTAAAAGAGGGTGACAAACCTGACACAAAGCCAGTGCAATTTGAAACCACCTCCAGTGATTCTTCAAGCCTTTCTGGCAGTAGCCCAGAGAGCACGCTGGTGAAGCAGGCTGGGAAGAGCGGGGCTGTGGCTGCCACCCCCTTGGATGTGGTGGATGGCATTCCCGGGGCAGCTCCCGCGCTGGCAGATGCTGCTCAGGCCACCAAGGTTGGGCGCTTCCAGGTGACCACAGCCACGGATCAAGTGGGGCGCTTCTCCGTGTCGAAGGCTCGGGATGAGGTCAGCTGTGCTGAGAAAGAGCCAATGACTCTTCCTCTCTCTGTGGGCTTGGAACAAGTTGCTTCTTCAGCTGCAGCTCCAAAGAAAGAGTTGGAGTTGAGGCAGTCCCCACAAATGAATGGTCCATCCTCTGATCCAGAGGTCGCTTTTCTCAGTGGCATGGCTAAGGATTTGGATGATGGCTCAGGGAGCCCAGACTCTGTCCAGCACCTGGGATCAAAGATCAGCCTCCCTGTTCAGAGCCTTAGCAACTCCTTCAACTCTTCCTACATGAGCAGTGACAATGAGTCGGATATTGAAGATGAAGACTTGAAGTTGGAACTCCGTCGGTTGCGGGAGAAGTAAGGGTGGTTTTTCTTTGGGTGGCTGTGTGTGGAATAGATGTAACAGCATTAATATGAATTTCACCTGTACTTCCCTTAGCCTTTGCTAAGTGTCAGGAGCCATTGTCAGCATTTATGTGGGAAGTAAGGTTCTTTAATGGGAAAGCAGTATACATTTATAACAAAAGAGCAGTGTGTTGGGCTGAATTTTCTACTCGGCAGCCTCGTTGTATGTAGATTGCCAGCTGCACTGTGGATAAGACTGTAAATCTAAGAAAGATTTGCATATCACTGGAGTTAGTGGGAAAAACGTAGTGTTGTTTGAAAATGACACACAAGTCTCTGCATTTCTGATCTGCATTTCTGGCATTTCTAATGGTTCTTTTCCTGAAGAGACGTTGTTGGCTCAGAAGAAGAATTTAGAAGTGAAGCAATGTGACCTAATAATTTATTTATACTGAAAGTTGAACTATTTTTTAGGGTAGCTGGTAGTTTTAAATCCTGTATATGCAACTGCTCTGAAACAAATTGTAAGGCAATACCAGTGTAGAAGTCTCCAAGGCCATATGTCTGGGAAAATGAGTAATATAGCTATTCCTGTAGCATCTGAATGCTTTTTTTTGTGCTTCTGTTTATTCTGGTTTTGTGATTGCAATGTTGGGAACTTTGTTTTGGAATTCTAGCCAGGGCTAGAGCACACTGGAAAATGGCAAGTGTTCTGCCATGTGTGTTCAGTGGTTATTATTTAGTGGAAAAGATTTATTTACTTCTTTCTTAAATGTTTGAGAGTTTGACCAAAGAAGCAGCTCTGGCTCGACTGGAGGGGAGGAATTGTTTGCAGCTATGTGTATACATAGAATTCTTGTAAATCCCACTGTTTTGTAACTTGTTAGGCACCTTAAAGAGATCCAGGAGCTGCAGAGCCGCCAGAAGCAGGAGATTGAGTCACTCTATGTGAAGCTGGGCAAGGCTCCACCTGCAGTAATTATTCCCCCAGCTGCACCCCTGTCAGGAAGAAGGAGACGACCTACGAAAGGAAAAGGCAGCAAGTCCAGTCGTAGCAGCTCCCAGGGACATAAAAGCCCTCAGCTATCAGGTAAGGCTTCCTTCAATGTTTTTAGCAGATAAAACAGACCAAGTACCATCTCTCATTCTCATTCCTATCCTTGTCTTTTCTTTTGAGGAGATTGTGTGTGTGTCTGTGTACCAGTTCCTCCCTGAATTTCTTTTATCATTTTTGACATTACTTTTGCTGTTCGGTAGTCTTGCTTGGGACTTTTTCAGTCCACTGAAAGGCACTGTGACATTGCTCTGTAAGAGCAGTTTTAAAGTTGTGGTTTGTGTTTTTTACATATTAGTCATTGGGCTCTGATTAGGAAGAAAAATGTCAATTTACAGTAAGACAGAAAAGTTTGTTTTTCAAAGATAAACCATGCTTGTTCCCTCCTGAAACCGATTTTGCAGCATGACTCTGGTCTCTTTAGTCATCTGCAGAGACTTTTTTTTTTCTAATTTAGTACCACTTAAGCATGATATTACTGGTGTCCTTACACTGCAGAAACTCCCAGTGGATGTGAGTTAAAATAGTGGCTTTTTTCCATGGAATTGAAGATTTGTTGTACTTACAAACTGAGAATCAGTTTCAATTGTCAAGGCTTAGTTTCCTACTGAGACCATTTTTCTGATAAACAGAACTCAGGAACTAGTACTGTTTACTGATTGAGTGATGTGGGTGACAGATACTCTCTGGGTAATTGGAGATTCTCCAGTCCTGTAGCAGGAGCAGTGTTGGAGGGCCAGCAGTGCCAGCAGAAATATTTGATACTGCTTCTTGCGTATTCACTTTGTTAATTCCACGTCATGCTGAGATTTCTGTATCCATTCACCCTGGCTGTTTCTGTTTTGCTGTGTGATAGAGGAGCTCTGTGAGCACATAAACCACAATAGAGTTGTCTTAAAACTGGGGAATTTTTCTGGTCTTACTGCTTTCTCAGGAATTGGAGTAGTTTTCTCCCCCGCCTCTCCTTCTCTTGCCTGGGTTGTCATGCTTGATCAGGTTCAAAAATATATGCAAAGCGAAACTTTTTGCCTTTCTTTTTCTTCTAGGCAACCTGTCAGCTCAAAGTGCACCATCAGTCTTGCCCCCTCAGCAGACCCTTCATCCTCCTGGCAGTGTGCCAGAGACTGGGCAGAACCATTTGTTACAGCCCCTCAAACCTTCACCTTCCAGTGAAAATCTCTACTCTGCCTTCACCAGTGATGGTGCCCTCTCGGTACCGAGCCTTTCGGCGCCAGGCCAAGGTAAGACTCTGAATGCAATTAGTGTCATTAGCACTGGAAATGAATTGTAGACTTCATGACACTTGCTTTTTAATACCTGGAGTAAAGTAGCTCTGGGGTCCCCAGCTTGTGTGTGGAGGCTGATAAGGATGTTGTTTGCAAGTGGGTTTGTAGCTTCTCAGGTGAAGTGTGGGGTGGTTGAAGGTCTGAAACCCCAAGGGCAACACAAGAGTGCAGTGGGGTGGTGGCAGCAGCAGCCGCCAAGTTCTGCTGACCTGGGAAAGGTGTTGGCTCAGAGGAAAAGAGACCAATGAGATTGGGGGGTTGGAAACCAGACCAAGGAAGGGGCAGAACAGGTTTGATGTTAACAGATAACTGAAATGGTTGGAAGTTTCCAAAGACTTGGAGTCTTAGTCGTTTTAGACTTCCTAGCTGGTTTGGATGTTTCTGTCAATGAAGTTTTTAACAGTAAAAGGTAAAAAAAGGCTCATGTTCTTTAATTGTGAATTATCCTGGAAGGAAGAGTCAGTGTAGGAGGATGAAATGGTGGGAGTAGTAAATTGGTCACGTATGCAGGTTTCTCAGGTAGTGGGTAGCTTGTTATTAGTATGTTATCAAATAATTTCCCAGGTACTGATTTATTCAGTAAGGAGGGCTTTTTTTGCTTGTCATTAGGGGATGATTCCTTTACTTATCTGAACTTGGCTATTGTAGGTTTTTTTTTTCCCTTTGCACATCTTTTTGAAAAGCTTTGCCATAGTTTGAATACATCAGTTCTAATGTGTGTTCTTGCTGAAACTGAAGAAGTGCATACAGAAAATGGAAACAGACTTTAAGGAAGAATTTCTATAGAGTTTTTTATCAGGAGAGGTTTCAGGCATTTTGGAACTACTTGAATCATCTCCCTGCATCCAGAGTTGTGCAGTACCATTTAAAAAATGGGTACTTTTGCCAGGATTTGGCTTTCCTATAGATTGCAATTTTATAGTTGGGTTATGCCCTGGAGAGTAGCAGTGCAAACCTGGCCTCATGTCTGGAGGTGCTGGGGGAAGTCTTCTTCACTCCGTATATTGTCTCTGTACTCCTTGGTCTGCACTTTGAGACTTATTCTTGTGTGTCGTGATTGCATTTCATCCTTCCAACTTCAAGTTGCTAACATCTTGTAGTGGTGTTCTGTCTCCTCTCCTCTCCTTTCTCTGTTCTCCCTGTTCTTGTTTTCTCACAGGCTGTGCGAAGTTTAACTGTGCATCTGAGAGAGTGACCTTCAAGCCTGGTGGCAGGAGGACCCGATTTCTGAGTACGCCCTGCTTGGCTCTTTGTGTGTAACACCTTTACTCCTTCCTTGTCTGGTTTTTGTTTTGTCTTTTTGGTTTTTGTTTCTGCTGCTTGGATCTGTTTCATGCAGCCCATCCTCATCTGCCGCCTTGTATTCCCTCCCATCCCATGGCTCAGCGCAGCTGCTCTTAGCACACCTTTAGAAGTTTGGGTTCTCGTGTTAGGTGTTCTCTGCTGTTAACCTCACTGTAACAAGCACTCATTTTCTCTAAACCTTGAGAGGAAACTTTCAGGGCAGGTCAGTGAAATGACACAAACTGGGGAGACTTAGCAAGGCCCATTGGTAATTTTGCTTTAGCATATGTTAGATGTCATGAGACTTGTAGGGGGGATAATCATTCTAATGGAAGAGTGAGGAAGATTTGTTTTCCAGGGTATCCCTTAGCTGGACACTTCAGTAGTGGTGAGGGGAATGCTGCCCTCCTGGCAGTGTGCTTGCAGCACAAGTTGGATGTGTGTCCCCAAAGCTGGTGACAGTGCAGAGCTTTGATGCCACCTGTAGGCAGCCTGTAGTGACAGCATGTGTTCATTAACAGATGTCTAGCTCAAGATCCAAGTGTTAAAGGGGTTTTAAGATAATTAGAGAATAATTGCAGGCAAACTCAAAAGAATCTTACCTACTAATGGGCTCGGGTTTAGAAGTTTTTCCTGTGAGTTGGAGATATATTAAATGTAAAACAAGTAGCAGTAAAGGTGGGTAAATAGACATTTTCAGACATCCTGTCAGCCCTCACAAGCTAGCTTGCAGCTCTTTTCAGAATCCTCTCATTTGTACTTACATTAGGCCAGACTTACAAGAGAGCCTCAAACTTCTGATGTGGCTGAAATAACAATATGCTTGAGCCAAGGCTGCTGGTGTGATGCTTTTTATTGGGAGTGCTGCAATGTGCCCTATGCTGCTTCTGCAGGCTGGACCCTTTAAATGTCTGACCTTTGTTTCCCAACCTCTGGAATGACTCGGTGTGAGGAAGTTTGGAGTGCTGTCAGGAGCCCTCTGGCAGCTGCACTGCATGGCAGTACCACACATCTGCATCATGTGTCTTGCTGTGCTTGGCAGGGCTCAGCTGAGCCAGGGCTGTGTGTGGGAGCTGGGCCTGGCCTTCTGCAGAGACAGCTGCAATGAACCAGCCCCATCCTCTGAGAAAGGAAGGGAAACGCCTTCCTGGCTGTTCAGTTTTGCACTAACTCTAACCCACTTCACTGGATTTGGGATCTAAGCACTAAAATGATTCAATTTTTCAAATTTAGCAGCTTTAAATGTTTTTGCTTTGTATATTAATGTGCAGATGTGCACTGACAGCTGCACTATCCAGATTTAACGTTCCTTTCTTGGAAGAAGTTAAATTCTTATCAAAGCTAACTTAAAATTGTTAGTCTGGCCTGGCCTTTTCTAGGGGAAGGGAATATGAAGAACAGCCAGTCTGTTTCTAGAATTGACATTGAACTGAATATATGACAGTATAATTTACTTCCAAGGCCTAGGCTTGCTGTAAATTGGCTATCATCTGGCTATAAGAGTCCTTTGGCATGTGTATCTCTTGCTTCTGGGACTGATGCTAAAGGAAACAGATTCCATTTGAAAAGAGTGTTGTAGCTGTCCTGTAAAAGCAGGTAGTACTTGGCATGGCTCAGCTTGGCCTGGCACCTGGCTTGCTGCAGGCTGCTTGCTTCCTGGAGCCCTGTCCTTGAAGTGCTGTTGCTGCTGTGGAGAGTGACAGCTGGAGAAGATACTGGGTTGGAATCAGTGGTGTTGAGGAAACAGTGCAGTGATTGATGCTTTTAACTGTGCAGCTGGAGAAACAGAGTGGTACAGCTTGGCAGGGAACGTCTGATCTGTTTTCACACATCTGAGAAAAGAGGGTGACAAACTAAAAGCACTTGACCTATCAAATAAATCTGTTGCTGGTTGAAATTTGATAGTTGTAAAATGCTTCCTGCGTCCTGGCAAAAATGGAAGATGTCCTTGCTTTTCCTTCTGTGATAACAGCCACAGTTGTGACTGTTTGTTTGATAACAGTTGTGACCTCAGTGTCTCCTGACATTCTTCACAATGGTTTGGGAATTATGAAGAATAAATGTAGGAGGCTGGGCCTCTTCTCTTTGTGATAAAACTGTCAGACGAGTCTTTGAGTTTGTCTAGAATGTCCCAGTAGTGACTGTTAAAGCCCTGCTGTGCTGTGTCCTCTGTTTCTCACCAAGCTTTTTGTAATGTTTCCTGATACTAAACATTTCTCACTGTTTCTCTTATCTTTAACAAATTACTCTCTCTTTGTGCTTCAGGGAAGATGGTGAAAAAAGTCTGTCCTTGCAACCAGCTCTGTAGTAATTATCTTATTTCTGTTATCTCCAATTCCTGATTGTAAATCTATTCATCAGCTTTTCCTGGTCACTGAAGCCTTATGTCCCTGACTCTGTCTCCAGCACAGCATCTGTCTGTCTGTGTTATGCCCTCTAATGTGTGCTCTGTCCTTAGAATATTGGCTAGTCTGGTGCTGCTCTTGCAGCCAGGTGGAGGCAGGCAGAGCCTCCCCTTCCCTGTGGAGCTCTGCTCTCGCTAATGACAGTGACATCAGGGTCAGTTGCTCATTGTAACCTGATGGAGTTGTACTCAGAGCAGCTGCTTGGTTTGGGATTTGATGGGGCTTATCACCTCAGTGATGGATCCAATTGCAGACACTCCAATGTTTTAAAAGCCTAAGAGAAAGCCATCAGAGATCTCCAGTGTGTCTCCCAAAGCAAGAGATGTTCAGAAAAGTCTGTGTGTGCACATGTCACATGTTTTAAAGGTGTCATTTGACTGTGGTTTATGGGGAAAAAAATCCAAGAGCAGAATTAAGGCATTATAGGTAGTGGGCTGGAGAGAGAGAGCCTGTTTCACTTGAGATCCCTCATGTCAGAGCAGAACTGGGGATGGCTGCTGTGACCAAGCAGGAATGTGGGGGTTGTTTCCATGAATGCCACAAGTTGAAGCACTTGCTTTGCAGCCTCTTCTGGATGGCAGTTTCTGCAGGCAGTGAGTGTGTCAGAGCTCAAATGTAAAATTCCTGAGAAGTCAGTTTTAAATGGAGCTTGGGTGAGAGCTCAGCTCTGATGCTGTAGGCTGGTGTGTCTTTGACCTGAGATGGGAGCTCTCCGACAAAGCCACTCTGGGAGACAAAGCTCTGGCAGCCTTTGTCACCTTGAACCAATCTAGTTCTTTGGAAAACTCTTGAATTCCCCTAAGGGATCTTTCATCTCTTCAGCTGAATGTGCTGTAGTATATGCCTTGATTGGCTCTCCCCCTTCTGTAAGCTGAGGAGGCTCTCTGGTGTAGGTCCAGGATCCAGAGTACTTAGTGATTAAAGTGGAAATGTGAAATAGCACAAGTGGATGCTGGCCATCCTGAAGAGGATGAGAGCAAGTGTGTCAATTCCTGCATGAACCTCATGGTGGAATGTGATTATTACTGGTTTTGGCAGTGTTCCCCCTCCCACAAGTAACCTTTTCCTTGCTTTTGCCTCATTTGTATTTAACTTTACCTTTCACATCATTGCTCTTATTAAATGATTGTATCCAGAGCCCTTCCCACACGATGCATGCCTAAGGTTCTTATTTCACAGCAGACTTTCCTTGTACCACCCAGTGTGTACCTGCTCCTCTCCATGAGTGCTGCTCCTCACTCCCTGCTCAGGGAGCCTTTCTCTTCCCTGGCCCTGTGTTCTTGCATGTCTGCCCCCACTAACAACTCCTGTGGGCACCCAGCCCAGGAGCCACTTCCATGCTTGAGCTGGAACTGGTGGGGTCAATCCGTGTCCTTCCCTCCTCAGCACTACTAGAGGCAGTAACACTTTATTTGTCCTGCATAGTAAGTATGTCACCTTCCTAATCCACTCCTCAGTACGAAACATTCCTGCAGGGCTTTGGAACCAGTTCTTTCTTTGATACAGTGGTGGCAAGGAATGTGGCTGACGGCCAGGGAAAGTGGGACAGATGAAGGAACTGCCAGGCAAGAGACAGGGATTCTGTCATTGGGCCTTTGCAATAGAGATGTGATGTTCATTGCTGGCATTTCTGTGATCCACCTCTAAATGGCTTCCCTTCAGAAACGCCTGCCATAAACTCAGGTGTTCGTGGATTCCCCAGGTGCAGTCTCCTGAGGGAGCAAGTAGAAATATTTGAGGAATAGGTGAGGATGAGTGTTTGCAAGCAGTGCTGTCTTTAGCCCTGCTGATGCTGATTTTGTTGTTGGGTCTGCTCTAGTGATTGACTGACACTTCCACAGCTGTAAATGAGGATACTTTGCAGTACTGCTGGGAATTTAGGATCCTAGGTAATACACGATTTCTTTGCTTTGTGTGATGAGGTCTGCCTTTTAAAAAACTAGATTGGAGTGCAGTTGCTTGTTCATAAATATGAATGGCATAGGAGGGCTATCCAAAACAAAGCTTCTAGGTTGGTTTCCCCCCCTACAGGATAATGTTCAGCAAGCTTTCTAGCAGAACTGAAACCTGGCATTTATGTGAAGGGGTTTTGTGTTCTTGCAGTGAAAAGAGAAATCTGTCAGCTTGTCTGAGGAATACCCTCACTTCTGCCTTCTTTAAGTGTATTAGTTGTTTGGATCTCAAATGCTTATCCTTTTGACTTAGGAAATCTGAACATAATGGCAAAAAAATGCTTTTAGAGGCAAAAAGCAAACTTTAATGCAGTGCAGACCTTCCCTGCAGATCCTGGCTGTTTGGTGGATGAAGACAGTCCCATTTGGTTTTCCTCAAGAACATAAGTATGGCAGCTGTGGGAAACAACAGTTGCTGTTTCTGGCTGGGGCTTTTTTTTTTTTTTTTTTTTTTGGTAAACTGGGTGAAATTTTCTCTTCATTTCACAAAGTGGAGATAATTTGCTACAGAGCAGCTGGTGATGCTGATTTTACTGCTCCTTGTTCAGCATCCAGCATTGTCCTCCAAGATGGAACTGACCTGTACCAGCAGTGGTTGCTGCTGGTTAAAAGGTGTAGGATGAGAGAGCGGCGTTCCTGTACTATCACTCAGTGCTGAAACCTAATGTCCTTTTTCTTCTACAAAGACCTGTAGGCTGCTGCCACTCCCCTCTTAGGATGACCACTTGCAGCACTTCTTGCAAAGCAAACCCATCTGTGAAACACTCTGAGAAAATGCCTGTAGGAGTCCTTGCAGTTCCCACTTCAGTGTGTCCTGGAATTGAAGCTCAGAATTAATTTGCATGGCATTT
Organism: Calcarius lapponicus; assembly: GCA_039654755.1. NCBI lineage: Eukaryota > Metazoa > Chordata > Aves > Passeriformes > Fringillidae > Calcarius > Calcarius lapponicus. Next base: position 69,279,135 of record CM077463.1, read on the forward strand.
TAACTCCTGGTGTGCCATTACCACAGTTACTGAATGCACTAGAGGCGGGTCAGCGCCGAGCCAGGTGTGATGGCTGTGTTTGTGTTTGTAGGGACCAGCAGCACCAACACAGTGGGGGCTGCAGTGAACAGCCAGGCTCCCCAGAGCCAGCCCACGGCCATCACCTCCAGCCGCAAGGGCACCTTCACCGACGACCTGCACAAGCTGGTGGACAACTGGGCTCGAGACGCCATGAACCTCTCTGGCAAGAAAGTTGGCAAAGGGCACAGCAACTACGAGGTGAGCTGGGACCCTGAGGGGTGTGGTGGGTGTCCTGGCTGGCTCTTCACGTGGAGGGAGGGTGTACTGCCTGCTCTGGGAGGGAAGGGGAAATCTAAAGGGGAGGGTCATGGCCTGGCCCTGTAAATACCCATTGTAGACCAATGGGTGGACTGGTGGTTTTTAAAGCTCCACAGTTAAAGTTCTCTTGGTTGTTGGATTACCTTTCAGGGCCCTGGAATGGCAAGAAAGTTCTCGGCACCAGGTCAGCTCTGTATCTCTATGACATCTTCCCTGGGTGCTACACCCATCCCTGCAGCATCAGCTACCTCTTTAGGTCCCTTCAGCAAGGCCATGTGCCCCCCGCAGCAGTACGGTTACCCAGCAGCGTCCTTCCCCCCGCCCTGGAGCGGGCCGGGGGCGCCAGCGCCGCCGCAGCTCGGCCAGTTCCAGCCCGTGGGGGCCACGTCTTTGCAAAGCTTCAACATCAGCAACTTGCAAAAGTCTGTCAGCAACCCTCCAGGCTCCAACCTGCGGACCACTTAGCCGTGCCCAGAGACCCTGCTGGCTACACCTCGGGACAGGACGTGGGGAGGGAGATGGGGTCCTGTATCACTACTAGTGCTGCAATGAACTGGTAGCTTGCCAGACTGGGAATGAATTTCTCTTTTCCAACCATTGCTGTCGACTCTCTGTAGCGGGAGTTTCCCCACACACTAGGAAGGGGGAGGAGGATGATCAGCATCCTTGTGATGGGACAGTGCTTTCCACCGAGGGGGGCTGCTCTCGTGTGCCACGAGAGCTGTGAGCAGAAGCCAGGGGGTCAGTTCATACAGTCTTGCTGTTAAATATTTCTGGTTGGAGGCTGAATCCACACGTGTGGAGGTGGGAGAGCTGAACCCTAGCATGAGGCTTTAGCATGCTTCTCGCCTCTTCCTGAAGAACCAAGATCCAGAAAAAGCTGTCCAAATTCCCCTCCTCTCCCTCTCCCCAGTCAATAGTATCTGGCTCTGAAATGATGGGGCACACGAATGGACTTGTGGTGCAGCCCGTGCTTGATAGGTCATTACTGCTTTAAGTAAGATATTAACAGCTTTGACTGCAGCATTAGAGCAATTTAAATTGTTAAAAAAATTTTTAAAGTTCCCTGCGGACATGTACTTACCATCAGTTTTGATGTGGAAACACTGTGATTATATAAATGTTGTTGGACAACAGTAGTTTAAAAATGAGTGGAATATAGAGGGTTAAAAAAGTTAAAAAGAAAAAATGGGAAAAAAAGCTAGCTATATCCTTATACTTATTGGAGACACTTTAACTTTTTCCTTTGTATTTTCATTGTATTAGATAAATAAATGTGAATGTAAAATTGTATAAATTAATGTACTTGAATACTTGTCTGTTCTCCCAGTATGCTTGCTGGATATTTTAGTGCCTTGGACTTCTCTTGCTTCTGCAGTTTAGCGTCGTCTTCCCAGCAGCGCCCAGGCGGGCAGGGGGCAAGGTGAGGGCAGGATGTTTGTGCCCAGCGCCCGGGACGTTGGAGCAGGAGCGTGCAAGGAAGGGAGGTCACCGAGGCTGCGGGGGCCGAGCAGTTCTGTGTGTGGGAAAACTTATCCAGGTGGGCAGAGCTGAAGGTGAGGGGTGACAGGGGCCAGGTGGGCTGGGACGGAGGGATGCAGGTGAGGCTACAACAAGACTTAACCAATATTGGCTCTGGAGGCAGGAGGGCTGGGTCAGGAACGGAGAGAGGATGGGGAGAACGTGTATCTTTGGGAAAGGCCCAACTTAAGATGCGGTTTGACTCCAGCTGTGAAGTGGAAAAGATGTTTGGTCAGGATGTGACTTGAGGGAGAGGTGCCATTGCTCGTTGGCTTGGGCTTGTCTGCTGGGATTGCTTTTCTTACCTTTTTTTTTTTTTTTGGTAAAATTCATTTAAGCCAGGAACAGACTGTCCTGGTGCAACGTCCATTGCCGGCAATGGATGTACTTGAAGCAGCCGGCATCAAGAAGTTTCCTCTGTCTTACTTGGAGGATTTGCAATTTCGTTCACTCTTAACAAATTTCAAGCTGGTACCAGGACTGTCGCTGTCTGTCACTTGTCACCTCTTAGTACCTGTACTGTATCTTCTGCTTTGGTCATTCTCCCTCTTTGTGTTTTAAGAAATACTGGTTTCCTCTTCAAAGTCAAAATAATACCAGCCAGTATTTGTGTAGTGCTGCAAGAAGCTGTGATGGGGGAGGGTGTGGCTTCCTGGCGCTTGGCAGGATGTCATCGCCGGCCTGGAGGCTGGTGCATCACAGGGCTGTTACTTCTTGTCCGTGTTTGTTTTAATCTTGCTGTTCCCTGCTGGGGCCTTAATAGGGAGGTTTTGTGTCTGCAGCTGTTCTCATGCTTTGGTTGTCACAAAGAAGCAGGCGGGATGCTCTGGGTCCCTGTCCCCGGTTGGGCAGCAGTTCTGGCAGCAGGGCGGGCCCAGGAGAGGGCGGTGCTGCGGGACAGGCGCAGGCGGAGCTCCGGGGAGCAGCGGGGCCAGGGTGAGGCCGGGCGGGATGGCCTCGGAGAGGATGGATGCAGGGGGGAGGCTCTTGAGCGCACCCAGGGAAACGGGACCGGGACAGAGCTGAGGCAGTAATGAGACAAGGGCAATACTCGTGGCAGAGGAACTGGTCAGCTGGATGCAGCACATGGTTATTTAAATTTGATCTAATAAGTTTGAGGTCGTTTTTTCACTTAATGTTATGCAAGAACTGGTTTTATTTACCATTGATTTTTTTTTTCCTCCCTCCCTCTCCTCCTGTGGATGAATAACTGAAGTCTAGAGGAATAAACTAATGCTACTGAACTGTTAAATTATTTTGTTTAATATTACACTTTGAGTATCTTTTTCCACATAAAATCTGTTTCTGAATTACAAGCGTTTTCTTTACATTATTTAACAATGTACACTGTAAAAAAATAAAAATAAAAAAAATAAAATTAATTGAAACTTTGGGCTTCCCTGGCCATAGTTAGTTGTGTTTTGCACTGAACCCTTCTCCTATGACTGCCCCATGCTGCAGTTTGTTACCTTTGTAGAATATTGAATGAAGCCATTCAAATAAACCAAACCTGCTTTGGTTGAGCTGTGGGTTTTCTTGTGGAACGTCAGGTTCCAGCCTCTCTGTCCTGGTCCTGCAGTGATGTTAACTGCTACCCAATTGACCAGTTGGGCACAGGAAATACAAGAAACCCAGTTTAATGAGAATTTTAACTGCTCAAAAGCAGTGACCAGTCTTTGACCAGCCTTTGGATACTCTGAAACAAGGTACTGCAGAGTAATTCCTAAATGGATCTGGAGAAGGGGAGTGGCCTGAGGGAGGAGAATGGATCAGCTGTCCCTGCTTTCCTGGCCGAGGCTGTCACCAATGCACACGGCTGTGGCAGAGACACTTGGTGGCTGGAAGCAGAGGTTGAGGGAGGGCGTGCCAGGGCGGGTCCTGGGCTTGCTTTTGGCGCTGGGGGCTGAGCACGGCATCCTGAGGGCACTTCCCGGCTCTTCTGAGCTGCCCCCTGCCTGCTCCCATCCTGCAGGGCCGGGAGAGGGAACCTTAATAATTAACAGGACCTCACAGCTCCTCCTCAGAGAAGGACTGACTGACAAAACTCTGGGAGGGGCTAACAGTATGAAAGGCAGAACATCCATTTTGCAGAAAAGCACGTGGCTGCTGGTCACGGAAACTCCCAGCGCTGTAATTTTTCCTTTTTCAGTCATTTGTTGTATTTTTGTTAAGGTTTAATAAATCTTTGAAATTTTAAAAGTGAGCGTCATTTCTCGCAAGGAGGAATTTGGTATTTCTAAACACTAATTGCTGCTGCATTTCTTTCCATTTTAAGAACAGCTTCTGTTATGAGTCATGCTGCGCAAGCCTCCAAGAGCAAAAAAAGCTCCCAGTGTAAGTTTTCCTGCCCTTTTCAAAGGGACCAATCCCGAGAGACTCATTGCAGTGACTCTGTCAGAGGAGGCACGGCTATTTTTGCTCTGTTTCCAGAGCCAAGGAAGCTGAGGCCGTTACATTTTTGTTACACACTTTTGAATTTTTTTCATTGTAAAAGTTTGGAACAGCTCTGAATTCAGTAATTTGGAAGGCCGTGCGCTCCCTTCCTAGCAGGTATATGGTTTCAACGGCGAGGGCATGACTCAAACATGTGGAATGTGCTGCTTCCCGGAGCTGTTCTGAAGGCAGCACATCTGAACTGGCCAGAAACACGTAGGGTGAAATGTGGAACTGTTTTCTAGATGTAATCTAGAACTGTTAATTACAGCTTGTCCTGTCTTTCCACGCTGAAGTCAAATCCTGTCCTTTGTCCTGTTCAGGAGCTAAGAGGATAGTCAAGGATCTTTTAAGGGAAAAGGACTAATTAATTGATAAAAGCAGATTAGGAGGAGGAGGAATAAATGCTGAATATTCCAAATGTTTTTACAGTTAGAGCAGTGAGGCAAACCATGGGAGTAAGGTCCTGTTTGAAGCCTGAAACTGATTTCAGGGTTGGACTAATCTCAGAGTTTGTGTAAATTTTCCTGGTTCAGCTCTACTTTCCAGTCATGTGGCATCATTCTCCTTGCCTCCAGCACTGCAGTACCAGGCTGCCCCCATGGCCCCCAGGGGACGGTGACACCACTCCTGCCCCGGGCCTGAGCCTGGAACTGCAGCGGCATCCCCGGCACGGAGCCGGCCGGCCCGGCAGAACCCCTCCCTTTCCTGCACGGAGCGGCTCGGAATGGGTAAGGGAGTGTTCTTCCAATACTGCGTACAAATTCTTCCTTTGGATATCTGGACAGACTAATCAGCGTTTGGCTTTGCTGTGACCTCTGAACCCCTGTGAGGTTTCTGTTTGCCCATCCTAAAGCAAAGGAGCTGTGCAAGTGCAGCGCTGCCCCTTCAGCTGTGGGGCACGGTGCCTCCTGTGAGGCCGCTCAGCAGGGCACGGAGGCATCAACAGCTCCCAGCGGGGTTTGTTTCTTAAATTCATGTTTATTTCCGTATTCAAAGGGGTTGAAAGCTTATTTAAAAACAGCAGTGCAGCTGCCATTCACCTTCCGAAGGCTCGGAGCGGGCACGGGGCTGCTCCCAGCGCTCCTGCCCTGAGGCACAGCATGGCCGGAGGTGCACAGAGCGCAGGGAAGGGCTCGGGAACAACGGGAACAGGAGCGAGGGGCTCTGCCCGGCCGTGCAGCCGCGGGGACAAGGGAGGGGCTGCACCTCAGACAGCGCCAGTGTCACCCCGGTGTGCAGCCACAGCTTGTATCTTCTGTCCCCTGGCCACAGCCCCCTGCTCCCCCTTGCGCTGAAAATCTCCGTGCTGGAATGCAGCGCTGAGGGAGAGACAAGCTGTGAACTGCATCTCATTTTTAACATCCATTCTGTTACTGCTTAAGGCGATTTACAGGTCATACCCACTTGTAATAGGGCCACAAGTCTCGTGCTGCAGAAGCACAAATAATGGCGTGGTTATAGGAAAAGGCATCCGAAGTACATAATAACCTGAGAGTACATGAAGTTCTTCTCTGTTGCTTCACTATAATGTGCAGCAGATCCATGTGACACAATTTGGAAAGGCAGCTGCAGCCTTGTGATGTAATCCGTGACAGAGGCACAGATCCCACCGGGTGCCTCACGTAGGTTCCAGTCTCCTTTTCTTCAAGCTCTGACTTCTCCTGATGGGGCTGCACCCTGCCATACAGGGAGAAAGTGAAAAATGGACATGCTTTTCTGCCTCTAAGTAGGTTCTTCAATTCTAACTCTTCCTTGGTAGGACAGTAGGATGGAAAAAAGCAGTTTTCCAAGAGCACTGTCCCAGCTTCTGCAGCCAGGTCCAGAAGAAAGGAATGTTTCTCCCACTGGATTTTCCCAATCTCCCAAGAGCCCCAGTGAAGCCAGAGCTCAGTCCCTTGTGGCAGCGCGTACCTGGGGTGTGCTGGGGGGCACAGCTGGTGCAGGGGGCTGCAGCAGGGCCCTGCAGCTGTGCCAGCCTGGCAGCAGCTCTGTGCTGGTTCCCCCTGTGGGGTGTCCTCTGCTGGTGGCCACGGGGTGCCTCAGGGGCCTGCTCTGCAGCTGCTGAGGGCTCTGACATCTTGGCACCCGTCACCTTCAGGTCAGTGCTCTCCAAGGAAATGTCCCAAAGTTCAGGATCATCTGGAAGGAACGAGAAGGGGATCCATGACACAGTAGTGTACTACAGGAATGGCAGTAGCTCCAAGACCAGCACATTCTTTTCCTACAAGCAGTGACCACTATAAAATTTAAGCTGCAAAGCGTCTCTTATGTCAGTGTATTGTATTTGCAGGGACCCCTGTGGCAGGAAGGAACAGTGAATCTGACTCCATGTTCTCAGAAGGATAATTTATTATTTTATGATACTATATTATATTATACTGTACTAAACTATACTAAAGAATACAAAAAGGATACTTACAGAATGCTAAAAAGATAATAATGAAAACTCTTGACTCTTTCCAGAGTCCCGACACAGCTTGGCACTGACTGGCCATTGAGTGAAAACACTCACACCAGAAACCAATGAATCAATCACCTGTGGGTAAACTGTCTCCAAATACCAAAGCAGCAAAACACAGGAGAAGCAAATGAGATAAAAGTTGTTTCCCTTTTCTCTGAGGCTTCTCAGCTTCCCAGGAGAGAAATCCTGGGTGAAGGGATTTTTCAGAAAATGTGAATGTGACATCAGTGTGCAGCAGGGTCGTCCCCCTTGTGCCCTTAAACAAAGTGCAGGCGCCACAATGTGTGACCAAGATACCCATGGTTATATTGAGAAAAGACACAGCCCCCAGGTTCTGTATTGTGCAGTATCACCTCAGGAAAAGGATTTATCAAACAGGTGTACAACTCTACTGAAGAGCCTGAGTGAAACCCCCATAGACATGGGGGGATCATCTCCCTGCCACTCAGGCAAAGTTTGTGTTGTTAAGGTCAGAATCACACTCACTCTTCTGTTATTCCAATTCTTCAGAGCTTTTACCCCTACACTGTACTCTGAATTAACCTGGTTTAAATGCCAGTGATTTAACATTTTGTTACTCATCATTCTTAGGCTGACCTGCAAAGAACTCCTCTTCTATGGCCAGCTCCTGTTGCACTTCTGCTGGAGTGCTGTGCTTCACAGGAGCATCACATTTTGCTGCAAGGAGGCAACACAGGAAGAGATAAATACCAGAAATACAGACACCCCCTTTGACTCCTTCCTGGCAGAGCACGAGTCTGAAATGACAGCCAGCACTACCACCAGGTACCCTCTTCTGTCCTAGAGCTGGCTGAGGCTTGGAAGCAGAATGTGGGAAGTAACATTCTGTACCTGATGACATCTGAGGAGCAACTGTGCTACTTCAATGTGGCTCTTAGCCTGTCCACTGCCATGTTCCTGCTACTTTAACATGGTTGTTAGCCTGTCCATGCCATGTTCCTGCTACCACATGGCCCCAGAGTTCCCCAAGAGCCAAGGGCAGTGTATCAGTAGCTCAGGCAGTATCTGTTTGCTTGCAGCTACCACAGCCAAGTGCTGCAGCCTCAGCTTGGATGCATCAGGTTAATGGCGCTGGCAGCAGCTGCTTTAGGGTGGTTGGGAAGTTGCAGATTTAATGATGCAGGTTTAGAACTGACATTCCTGACACTTTTGGAACGCAGAGAGGGAATATATGATAATGCTCCTGCCTTTGGCCTCAGAGGTGTGTTGATGGCACAGCACATGAAGCTGGCCAGGCTCCTGCACTGTGGGTAACCTGTGCCTGCTCTCTCTCTAGCAGCTCTGATGGAAAGTGCCAGGTTTGAATGCCACTGCTCACCCTGTTTGCTGCTGGGAGTGACTCCTGGGACCTGCTGCTTTTTCTCCATCTGCTCCCGGAACTGCTGCTGCAGCCGCTTCTGGCGCAGCTTCCTCTGGTAAGTGGCATCACACTCCATGGCCAAGGAGTCTGTGCTCCTGTTCCCCCACCCACAAACACAGAGTTAAACAGGACCTCAGCAATTCCATCTTGTGAGGAAAAAAGTCATTAAGAAATAACAGTAAAGAAAATCCACTGAACTAGTGCTTTATGGCATCTTTGGAAATGAGCTGTCTACATGTTTTAAAGGCCCAGTAATTTCTAATACAGCTTAAAAATCACATTTATAAGAGCAGTCTCACCTGGGAGCATTGGGCTGTTTGTGATCTGCTGTCACAACAGCAGCCTCTGTCTGGCCAGGCTTACAGCCAGGTGTCACCTCACAGTGCTGTCTCCCTGCTGCATTCTGCCTTTCCACATAGCTGCTGTATCTTGCTTGCTCTATTTCAGGCTCATAGTCCTGCATTTTAGCTTTGACCAAGTCTAACTCAGGGGGTACCTGGTCAAGGAGAAAGAAGAAAAGGTTCAGAAATTTCTATCATCAACTTAATTAAATAAGCATTGGTTAAAAATCTATTTTGTTTGCTCAAAGCTGAACAGTAAGTTAGAAACCTGAAATGCTCTTTCAGTACCCAGTAATTCAGTCAGTTAATCATTGAATTCCTGTGACTTTGTGTTGGTTTAATTGTTCAGTGCTGCAGGGCAGATGGTGAGGTCTCCCCACATGCTCTGCAAATGAGAACAGGATTTTACAGCTTCTCACAGCCCCACAAGGCTGTTGCTGAGTGAGTTTGTTTTACCAGTCCATTTTCCTGCTTGTGCTATAGGGCAAGGCCAACCTTTACTGAGTTCAGAGGAAGGTACACCATTCCTGTTATTAAAGATGGGATGTTTTGGCTCTGTCACCTTACAAGTTTGTGGCAGTGCCTCTAATAGACGATGTCCCTGGCAAACCAGAGACCTGGGCCATCTTGACCTTGTGAGGTGTCATTTGGATCTGCTCCTACAGTGTTTGACAGGACTGCCTTGCAGCTCTAGGCCTCTAGCAGAGTTTGGCAAGTCCTACTGTGACTGAAGGCAGCTTTGCTATCAAAGTCCATGGATCAGCAGCTGCAGAAGGCTTCACCTTCCCTCCTTCCACAAGGCAGGTCACTGCCTAGAAGCCTCCTGCCCCCAGCTGGTGCACAGCAGGAGCAGGCAGGATCCATGGTGGGTCCTGAGGTGCCACTTGAGGAACAGCCTGCTCTGGGTGTGTGAGCTGTTTGCTAGGAAGGCTGTTGGTCTGAGGAACCCTTGGGAATGAGAGGCACTGATGGCAGCAGTGACAGCAGCACTGACAGCAGCACTGACAGCCCCTGCCTGCAGGAGCAGGGGCAGCCCCTGTACCGCACCTGCCGGGGAAGCTTGTTCACGGCTCGCAGGTAGTCCTTGTCCAGGATGCAGTTCCCAAGGGCATTGCCAAAGCACCTGAGAAACAAGAGGGCTCACTGAGACTGGAAACCCTTCATCCCACAGAACTTCTGAAAATGGGCAAGTGCTGATCTTCACTTACTTGAGGGCTCTCTTCAGTCCATCTGTTACTGCCTCCTTTCTTGCCTTTTCTAAGGATAAGGCTTTAGACTTCAGGCCTTCACTGACTCCATACCCCACATCTTCATGGTATGACCCATCCTGCAGTACAATTTCAGATATAAAAGGATTTTATACATGCAGGTGCTGTGCTTTCCCAAGCCTGGGTACTTGCTCTTGGCTGTTTGTTCCACAGCAAGGTCAATGTTTAGGACACCAGCAGGTTCCCTAATGCAGGGCAGCACCTGAGGACTGTGCTCTGACCCATGCAAGGACTTTCATCCACAGCTTCAGGCAATTGCTCAGCTACAGTCAGAGCCAACAAAAAAAACCATTTACCTTAAGCTGAACTTTCACAAAAGCACAGACACCCACGTAGAACCTGCCATTGTTGAGGTCAACGAAGTCTGGAAGAAGATATTTGAAGTGTTAATGTATAAAATCAATAGTGGAAAAGCAACTGTTGTCTATGAAAGTAACTTCTTCCTTATGATCTAGTAGAAGTCTGCAGAAAGCCTGAATTTCTAAGGAATAACTAGTTATGGCATTATCTGAGAAAGGCTGAAGTTTGAAGGATGTCAGTCCTTTCTTGACTAAAAAGGGGGAAAGAAAACTGTGGTGCAGAATAGATGGAAAGCAATGAAGTAAGTTGTTCTATTTCTAGAATCTACCAGCCTGGGTTAAGAAAAGATTTCTGAAGGAAGAAGGTAATTTAAGCTGCTGCTTTGACCTACTTCAACAACCAGTCTTCAGCATAAGCACAGCAGATCTGCAAACAAGGACAACACTCCTCTGGCAGCAGGCACTATTTCAGCCATCAGCATGGAAGAGGCTGAAGCTTTAAGATCACCTGAACACGTTAGAGTTGAAAAATTTTCCCAAAGTTTTCTGTTGTAAAAACCTCAGTACTGGGTATTAGCTAGAAGGGAAATCTGCAGAAAAAAAATGGGTCCCTAAAGGTTAGGGGAATATTAACTGAGAATATCAACTGCTGAGAGTCTAAAAATTACAGGTGAGTATGAAAGTTGGCTTAGGACTGCTGAGTGTTAAATAGTTTAATTGTAATTACTCTTGACTGAGTGTACCCATAGAGAGCAGAGACTTGATTAGAACAGCTCAAGAATAATAAACACACTCAGAATAATGACTGGTGTGCCAGATCTAAAATGAAAACAGAAGCTCCATGATTATTCAATTTCTCTCATTTTTACTAACTGTTAAGACACCTGGAAGTTGCTCATGCCTGTGCCCAGGTGCTTTGAAGTGATGAAGCTGTAGCAGCTGAGGTCTCTTGGTCTGTTCAGCCTGGAGGCGGCTGAGGGGAGACCTCATTGCAGTTACAACTTCCCTGAGAGAGGAAGAGGAGGGGCAGGCACTGATCTCCTCTCTGTGGGGACAGTGACAGGACCTGAGGGAATGGCCTGAAGCTGTGCCAGGGCAGGTTTAGGTTGGGTTTCAGGAAAAGGTTTCTCCCCCAGAGGGTGGTTGAGCACTGAACAGCTCCCCAGGGCAGTGGGCACAGCCCAGCCTGCCAGAGCTCAAGGAGTGTTTGGACAATGCTCTCAGGCACAGGGTGTCACTCTTGGGGTGTCCTGTGCAGGGCCAGGAACTGGACTCAGTGATCCCTGTGGGTTCCTTCCAATCATGTTCTGTGATTCTGTGATGGAAACCCTGGCCTTTATCTGAGAGAGCTTTCCTTCACAGTGAAACAAGAGGGACCAAAGACTTCTTTGCCCCCAAGAGACCCTTACCAACATTTTGCTGAGTGACTGAGTGGGCCCAGCCATTGAAGCCAAACATTTCATTGGCCAGACTGATGACCTTGTGACCCTCAATGTAACAGACCTGAAAAGAAGAGCACATACACATAAATATATATATAAACACATAGCCTTGTGGACACATCTCTGCACACTTTATTTTTAACAGAGATTACACATACCATCTTACACTGAGGAAACCCAGCTAAGTTCAAGGTTCAGATAATGTGAATAAAAGGCTGAGGGTGCAGCTTCAGGTGCACTCTCTTCCAGCAAATGTGGTGGGGATTAATATAACAACAAATATGACTTAATCAACAGAAGGCAGAGGGGGCATTAAAGATGGTAAATGCAACCACTCATATAATGTTTCTAGTTCCGGGAAAAAATAGGGAAAACATCTCAATGTTGCACAAGTAGACAAATACTCCTTTGTAAAAGATGAAGCATTGAAAAATTAAGTCTCTTTTTAAGTGTAAAAGGAAAATCTGTGGCTCAATAAAAGCCAGAACTTATGCCCCGCTCACTTTGCATTTATATCTGCGTATTAAACTACTAGAGGGAAATTAAATTTAAAAAATAAGGAATATTGTAACAAGCTAAACCCCAGTTTCCCTGGGAAGAATGGAGTTGAACATCATGTTTGCTCCTACCTTTTGCCCTCCTCCTGCCTGCCGGCTGCTGATGTAGTCGGGGCCCAGCCGCTGGCGCAGCGCCTGCTGGATGGCTCGGTACTCGCCGGCCGTGTACTGGTACTGCCAAAAACAGGACAGCAACACCTCACCTCCCTGTTTCAGCTCCCCTCCTCTCCCAACAGCACTGCTTCATCCCACTCCTTCCCACATGGGCATGAGCCAGTGTTGGAATTGGGTGTAACAGGCAAGGAAACACCTCAGGGTGTGTACGTGCCTTAGACTGTTCTTTTTCCAGCTTACTGTTGATAGATCCAGGCGTTAATTACTGAGCTGCAGCAATTATTTTTAATTTATAATCCTAACCACAAACACACATAGGAATTTCTATATTACTTCTCGAAACCAAAACATAGTATCCCTGTGACCAACAAGAAACTTGTATTTAAAGACTCCAACAAAACTGAAGATGAACCATATTCCACTGCCACATGTCACCAGGGCAGGGAGGAGAGCAGCTCAGGAAAGCTGAGATAATTATAGTTTAAATAGGAATTTCTTCAAGAAATTTCTTGAATTTCTTAAGAAATTCAATTGAATTAATTGAATTTCTTAATCCAATTCCTTTGGATAACTCCAACATCACTGGTATCATTGGAGAACGCCAGAATCGCGGGAAGCCTAAAGTGTTGTAAGTTTTGGTTTGTCTCAGTAGAAATCCAGTTTACAAAATGTAGTGAAGCCTAAATGTGTGTTTAAGGATTTGAGTACTAAAAAGCTCGTGTTGTTATGGCCTGAAGTGGGACAGAACAGAGGTTTCACCACTTAAATCATAAATATTGTGTATGCATGTACTGGCTGCCCTAACAATTCAGCAGAACACAGAACTTTATTTTGTGTGTGCCATATAAATTCCAACTCCTGCCAAACTGCTCTAATTTATATTTAGTTCTATTTAAACTTAACAGTAAAAAGGTTATCTTTTTCTGACTATAGGATGCAAGCCTGTTACCAAAAAGCATAAGGAAAAAGGGAAAATACTCAAGGTTGTGCCACATTCAGGAACTAAGGAGAAATGCCTGTCATGGAGAAGAGAATTCACCACCAAAAGCTCTGCTCAGTCCAGATAGAGTTTTCTTTTTTCAAATCATTTCACAACTCTTCAAAATGATTTTTTTAAATAGCTGAAAGCAGTTGGCTTTTCTGAACCTGTACTGAGAATATGTGTAAGCATGACTCAGGCCATCTGGGAATAAGAGAGAATAAAATGAGACCCACTTTTAAGGTACAAGAGGTAAAAATCTTTTGAGAAGAATCCAGACCAATTCATTATAACTCAAGGCGTGCCAAGACTATTGCAGAGAAAAAATGTGAATTACAGTAGGGTGCAGCATGATTCCAGCCTTACTGTACCCAAGCTGAAAAGGAATAAACACGCAGGGCATATTTCCAGTAGTGTGGGCATGCAACCTGCATTTCTCTGTTGGGCAAAAAGGAACTGACCTGTCCAAAGGAAGCCACTGAGTCCCCAGTGTTGGAGCTGCTGCTGCTGCAGCTCTCACTGTCCTTCCCCTGGCTCTCAGGCATTCCTGGAGGTGAGAGGAAATATAATCACTGAAGAGGACAGAACTGACAGTCCATATGAAGACATGGCAAAAAGCTTATTCTAAATATCACACTGGTAAAAAATTATAAATGCGTGTTTTTTCCTTTTAGGTAAATGTGAAGGCACTGTGCCATGCCAGGGAAGGAAAAAGAATTCCCTCTTTCAGATTCTTCAGCACTGTCTTCCTGAACCACTTTCAATATCCATTGATACTTTGATAAAAAGTAGGGACAGCTTTACTCAGCTATACCCTGACTTGTCAGTTTTATTTCAGATTGCTGTTTTGACTGTGATCACTCTGCCTGGTGCCACACAAACCAACCATGCAGAGCTGAGAAGCACAGAACCTGTCAGAACTGTGAGAAGTGGTACCAAGAATTCAGTAGATGGCACCCTTTTCTAAGCCACTATCTATCCAACACTTCCCAGCACAGCCACTCCCCCTGCTCTGGAGCAGTGGGGCCTGGGGAGATTGTGGATCCAGCTGTGCCAGGGGCTGGAGCAGCATTCCCAAATAACCCACAGAGATAATAATTTATTGTGTTTGCACTAATGCTGAGCACAACTAATAGCCCAGCACTCAGACTTTTGTAGGCAATACAAATACAAGACAAAATCAGACACACAAGAGAGCTGGAGATGTCAAAACAGTTTGAGAAAGCCTCAAATCCTCAGCAGACAGCATGATTTGCCAGTCAGTCAGCACCTGGCTAGTACTCTGCTTTGTTAATGCATTCCAGGTGTGGCACTTTTTAAAATAAGTTGTTTTTCCAGTCTCTAAACAAGAAATCCAAAGTTTATTGAGGACTTGGCAAACAATTTTCAGAAAAAGGATACTGGTTGTTTCCTTGGCAAATGTGAGCACCAGCAATTATGCCAAGTGTAGCTAAAATTCTCTTTAATTTTGGTCGGCTAGAATTATTCCTCTCTGGTCCCAAACTTGTATAATTGTACAGTGTTCATACACCTGAATGCATTTCCATCAGAAGTTAGCAGCAATTTGTAAATGCATTTGGCTTTGGAAAAGAGCAAATAGAAAGCAACATTACCAGGAGAAACAGTTGTGATTTAAGCAGGCTATTTCCTCTGCTCAGCAAAGAGTTCACTGCATGGGGAGGGAGACAATTAGAGAGACATAAATAGTGTGTGTGGCCAAGGGAACAGAAATTTGAACAATACTGTTGCCTCCACTCACACCCCCAAGCTGCCTCAATCAGATCTTAATCACTGTGAGCACTTGGGAAGAAACAATGACCGAAATGTCACTTGCCTACAAACACTATGACCAATTTATGCAAAGTAGCTGGGTGGCATTTTGATGCAAAATTGCTTAATACCAGTTTTAGTTAAAGTCCTTCAAGCTTTTACATGGTGTGCACCGTTATCAGTCTAAATTTAGTTGTCAGTGGTTTGTCTTCAAATTATGTGTGGATCCAGTTGGAGTGAAGGAGATGCAAGATTAGTTTAGTTTAGTTTAGTTTAACCAGTTTAGTTCCTGGCTTTACCTGCAGGAGCAGCTTCAGCTGTGAGCCTTGCTTAAACCAAACCCTCTGTGAGGGCAATGTGGGGGGGTTTTGCAGTTGGGGAAGTGCAGCACAGCAAAGCTCTGTGTCTCAAAGCAATTGTCTGAGCATTTCAGGGTGACAGAACTTGGATGTGATGTGGGGGGACAGAATGTCAGAGAACAGAGATGGTGCAGAAGGCAATCTCACCCCTGAGGAGTTGCAGCTGTATTAATTACCAAGGATTGGGAACAGGCCTGCCCTTACCAGGCCACAGCTGTGTCCAATGAGGATGAGTGCTATAAAAGAGTGGGTTAGCTGCTCAGAGGAGAGCTAGAGTTTGTTGGCTGTGAGGAGCTGCCTGTGAGATATCACCCAGAAGGTATGGAAGTTTTGTAATAAGGTAACAACAATATAAAATATTTTTGGAGTAGGAGCTGGGAAGAGAGAGAAGTTAATTCTGTACATGGAGCTATAAATCTATCTTGGTGCCAGAGCCAGGGAAGGCAAGGTGCTTCCATTCCTCATTGGAGTATTGTTTCCTCTCCCCACAACATTTTAACTCACATGAAACATTGATGCTGAGGTAGATAATGAACTATTCCCTGGAGTGCCCAAGAGCCTTGGACACTCTCTGAGGCCAGGGCTGTGGTAGGAGGCTGCCTGACTCATTAATCAGTGTTAAAATATGTGCTATTTTTAAACCAGAAAGACTAAAAATTAAAGTTCAAATATGTGTTTGAATATGCAGGATGATACAAGCAGTTTATCAGTTTAAAGGTGCCCAGGAATTATAATTTACTATCTCTGTGGCAATGGAGCCACTGTTTATTATTTACAGGGAGTTCTTTTGAGTTTAGCTGTTCATGTTCTCAGGAAGTTTTCTTGTCACCGAGAAGGAGTCCACATGAGACTAGAGGTGCTGCGCTGTGCTCCAAAATGTTGCCTTGACACAGTAGGACAGGTAAAGAAACTCAGCAGCTTTCACTACTGCCTATTTTGGTCTGTGTCTTTCAAATTTTGAAAGACATTAGGTACATAGTCAGGAAAAAAAAATCTCTGTTTTGGGAAATTGACTATGAAACAGTAATTTTCAACAGCACTCTACAAGTAGGGATATTTGCATGGTGGTGAAACTGAGCACTGCTGAGAAAAATGTGTGTGTACATAAATTCCTGTGCAGGAAATAAACCAATCTACCAGAACTGATAATCCTGAAGTTAATCTGTTCAAGTGTATCTAGCACTGTGGGGCTGCAGCAGCAACACCTTCACCTGCCATGATTGTGTGGACATCTGATTTTCTAACCTCCTCATACACCTTTCTATCCGACTGTCTGTTACCCCCCCCCCCCCCCCCCCCCAAATTTATTTATTAAATCATGTCTTTTCCTATCAGTTCCACTCTGCCTTGACAGACTAGATTTTTGGACCATGCTCTAATCCTGTGGTAGGAGTGCCAGCTCCCAGTTCCCCTCACCTGTGAGGTGGAAGCAGCAGTTCTGCATCACTTCAGAATAGTTTGCATACCAAGCATTGTGCAAGCACCACGGCTTGGGCAATGCTCAGCTGGAACATGGCTGTTCCAAGGAATTAACCCCAGCATCCACAAGCTAACACAGGACTTCAGCACAGACTGTGAACATCCACGGGGCCTTTCATTCATCCCTGCCCTCTCTATCTGGTAAACTTCCTTCACAGAGAGGCTGAGTAAAAATCTTCAACATTCTTTCAATAAATGCAATTCCACTGAGCCCAGCAATAGCAAAGTTCCACAGGCAGCAAGTGGGAATTAGCAAGCACTAAAGATAATGCCACATACTCAACCTAAGGTATTACTCTAAGAAAACATCCAAGAAACTCTACAAGTTTTCTATTTCTGTGGAGTTTTCTTTGCTCTGAGAACCTCAAACTACTTTATAAGCTGATTTACCTGTTTTTAACAGAGCTGAGGTACCTCTTTCAAGTGTAATGGGGCAGATGTTTCTAATCAAGACAGGTGCCTGCCACTCCACAGTTCAAAAGGAGTGGAAAAGAGATGATGCAATTCCTTGTGGATAAGCTGCACACAATAGAGCTCCCTCAGTTTTAATTTCTGATATCTCTAGGTAAACAGCCTTGATGGCTTGAGACAAGTGAAGTAATGTTCTGTTAACTTCAGCAGGAGGAAAAGATACTCACTGAGGGGTTAAACATGGAAATGTTTAACTCAGATCAGGAGACTGGGTGTCTGCTGCACACTACAGCTGGCCTCAGGTGCTGACAGTGCCTTTTTCATGCCCCTCACTCATTCAGGCCACATTCTGTAACAAGAGAAAAAAGGTAAAACCAGATAGCATGGCTGAGCTCCCTGCGGTAGTTTAAATATATTTGTTTTTTTTTTCACTGTGACAATTCCTGCTCAGTTCCAGCACAGGTGGACACCTCCATGCAGTCCCACTTAATTCCACTGGAATCTGTGTGGTTCCAAAAGTACAACTGAACTCTTTTTATTTGTCAGGAACTGCCAGGTTTACTCTTGGCATGTCTAGGATCGTGATCCTCCCTGCAGTGAACAGAAAACTCTATTTCTGATTCCACGTTTTTAACACTTTAATGAACACAGGGTAAAGCTCTTTCTTCCTTACTTTTATACCCTTTTTGGAAGAGTGACAGTGCATTTGTGGAGCTGTGTTTCTATTTAAGAATTTTTGGATACACCTAACATCTGAAACAAAGCTTACCTGGTCAATTCCAGGATGAGAAATTCACCTCACTGTGCTGTTCCCTGCCACGGCAGCCTTTACACAGCTGCCACAAGTTCACTGAACATCAGTAACTGCTGCAAGCTGTTCAGGGTCCTGCTTTCCCAGTAATTACAAATCCAGCCCAAACTGCTTATTTAGCAGTGTTTGCTGTGTTTTAGCCTGCATTTTTTCCAAATTTTGCTGGTCATGCCTCCAAACATTTCCTTTATAGCAGCGGTGTGTGTCAATTACCTCTTTGCTGTTTCACTGCCCGTTGCAATTTTTTGCCTTACAAAGGGTCCAAAAAAGTTTCATTAGTTAAAAATTCACCAATAGCATCATAGGAGACAGGTAATTCCAAACAATTCTAAATTTGAAATACATTTGCTTTCCAAGAATATAAATTCTGTTTAATTTCTCACATTACTTAATTCCTTTGCTTTTACTCACTACTTATATAAAAAAAATATTTCATTAAAGGGATTGCCTGGTACTCCTGCACAAATAATTTTTGATATTATATATAAAAAAAATCCTTATAATCATAAACAGTGACCAAGGGGTAGAACTGAAAGGAAAGAGAAACAATTCTGTCATTCTATTTTTTTTTCCAGGTGTGAAATAGTAATAGTGTGACCTCACAGTCACAAAACCCAGAGTGAACCATCTGCTCTTCAAGAGGTTTCACATCCATGCAGGCAGAGTGAAAGATCTTGTTCTGGAGCCCAGACCAGGCAGGAATATTACTCAAATATCATCAATTATTTACGTGGGTACTTCTTTCTGAAAGCCTTGAGCCTGATTTATCACCACATCATTTATGTACAAGTCCCTTCAGTCCTTGCAAGGCAAAGGCAGCAGGGTTTTTAACCCAGGAGTGATGGTTTGGGACTTGCAAGGAAAAGCAGCCTGTCCAGTTGTGAGCAGAAAGCCTGCAGCTCTCCCAGATGCAATTAGCAGGCAAGAAATTAATTAATCCAGCCTGGAAATGAAACCTCTGTGAGCACTGTGGGAGCTCTGTCAGACTGTGCAGCACAAACCCACGCTGGTCACAGGCACAGGTGACACCTCTGGCAGCAGACACATTAACTATTAACATGACACTATTAACATGACACACTGATTAAGCTGGGATGAAAAACCTAAAGCTCTTAGGCTCTGTTTTGCTCCAGGTTGACACTTGCTTATTGTTAAATGGAAAGTCATTTACACTTGAAATTGGCAGGATAACTGAGGCATGGGCAAGCCCCTATCTGTTTCCACCCTTCTGCCTTCTTAGCCAGCAAGATAAGTATAAATTATCTCTTTTTTGGGGGGATACCTTAGGCTTGACAGAAGGCCTTGGATACTGTAGCATGCACTTATGTGCGCTATATGAGTCTACAGAAATTAATTTAACTAATTACTGTAGACTCATAAAATTTAACTCTCTGCTTCCACAGTGGAAAGGGAAGTTCAGGTTATGGAGACCTCAGTGGATATCAGCCTGCCAGAGGTCTGAATTATAATATAAATGGTAATTAAATATAATATATAAAATGTAAAAAATATAATAATACATCAAACATAGGCAATATATAATATGATGAAAGAATAGAACATAATTACAATATAAGCTGTATTCAGCAAGATACGAATTTGAACCGTGATAATTTACGTGTCAATAAATGTCATGCCTTGTGTAGTCTGACAGACCTAACCCATTTGCCAAAATCTCCCAGTTTGGTGTCCTCTGGGAGCGAGGGCTAAGGAGCTCAGTGCTGGTGGCTCCTCACGCCCTGGACTCACAGCAAACCCGACCTGGGAGGATTCTGGATGGGCTCCCTTGCTGTCTGACCGAGGCTCCCTCAGGGAACGCAGGCCCCGGGCCCGGCCGCTCAGCAGCCGCCCGTAGCGGGGTGCCGGGTTCGGCGCCCGGTTCGGTGCTCGTTTCGGTGTCGGGTTCGGCGCCCCGTGCCCGGTTCGGTGCCCGGTTCGCAGCCCCGGCCGTACCTGGGCCCCGCCGCGGCCTGTTCGCACTTCCCGCCCGGAGCGGCCGCTACGGCGCCGGAGAGCGGCCAAACTTCCCCGGAGGAACGCGCGCGGGCGGTGACGCGCGCCGGGGGCGGGGCGGGGAGGGCCGAGGGAAGCCCCGCGCGGCGAGCGCGCGCGCCGGGGGGCGGGGCCTGCGCGTGTCTCGCGCCGGGGGCGCGGGCGGGAGCGGCGGAGCAGAAGCGGCGGGAGCGGAGCGGAGCGGAGCGGAGCCGAACCGAACCGAACCGAGCGGAGCCGAGCCGAGCCGAGCGCGGGCAGCGCCGCCCGTCCCCTGCCCTGCCGTGCCGTCCCCTCCCCGCGGGCTGACAGGCAGGTGAGGGGCCGCGCTCGGGGCGGGGGGGGGGGGTCGGGTTAACGCGCCTTGCCGTCCGCTGGGGGGAGCCCGGGGCGGGGCGGGGCCTGCGGGCGCCGGTAGCTGCGGGAGCAGCCGCCGCGCTGGGCAGGGGCTGCGGCGGCGGCCGGGCAGGGACCGGCGGCGGGGGCTGTGGCCGCGGAGCTGCAGCGCAGGTGGGTCCGGGCCCGCCGGGGTGCGCGGGCTGTGGCCGGGCGGAGGGAGGGGGCGGCCGGGGGGGTCGGGGCCTCTCCCCGCCGGGCCCCTCACGCTGTCACCGCCCGGGGCGGGGCGGCCCCGGTCCGGCGCCGGGAGCGCGGCCGCATCGCCCCGCGGGCCCGCGTCCTGCCGGGCACTGCCGGCGCCCGGGCGGGGTCCGGTCGTGCCTCGCACGGGCGGTCATTCCTGCTCTGCCCATTCGCCTTCCCGGCCGGGCTTTTCCGCCCCTCCGCATTCAGCCTGTCCTTGGGAAGCGCACGCTTTTGTTATCTCAGTCACCTCAGCCGAGGTAGCGGGGAGCCGTGTCGTGCTGCCCAGACCTTGTGGCCGTGCTGGGTTTTTGGTGTTTTCTCTGCGAGCGCTGCCTGGTCAGTTTCGTGTATTTTATTGCATTTACTACGAGCCAGTGTCAGCTGACACGGTGCTTTGTTTCTGAGCGTGCTGCCATCCTGAAGCCTGTGTCAGGAATTGCTGCCCTTCCACATCTGTCTCGTTTGGAGTGTGAGCTCCGAGGGTTAGTCGGGAAGCGCACGATTTATTGAGCCGGGAATGTTACGTGCGCTCTGTAAGTTTCGTGTTATGGTTGGTGCTGATACCGTGTGAAATGGTTTAAAGGGAAGCCCCGGTGGAAATGGGAGATGCAAAGGTGTAAAGAAACACCTATGGAGGTGCTGCTGGTGGAGAATGAAAGCAAACGGATAAAAATAGGATTGTTCTGAAGAACAATGTGTGTTTTACATTTTGTCCCAGCACATTTTTGGGGGGCAACGCTCAGTCACGCAGGACAGCCTGTTACCTCGGATCCAACAGGCTGTAACCGCAGAAAGTTGTCTGCTTTTGGTTGTGATTCTCGAACAATGGCCAGGGATGTCTGCAGCAGTCACCTCCACCAGCTGCCTGCCCTCCTTTGCTCCCTGAGATTATTGCGTCTGCAGCCGTAGGTGGCTGCACACACATCCCCTCCTGAGCCACAGCCTGACACGGGCCTGGAGTTTGTGTTGGAAGCTGCAGCAGCTCGGATGTGTGCCCCAGCTCAGGGTCACTTGTGAGTCAGCACCCTCAGAGCCATTCCATCGTCTTATTCCATTTAAGAGGAGAGAAATCACCACCTTGCCCATGCTGCTGCGATTGGAATTGGTAGTAAAATACGGGATTCTTTAGTGATTATTATTTAGTTAACAGCTGTACTGAGTGTAGTTCAGTTCTGGAAGCACGGTTCAGAACTTTTAGCACAGAACAGCAGCTCCCAGAACAGTCAAGTCAATGCCTACTGTATCATCCAGAAATTTGGAGTTGTCTGAATCCATCAGGCTGTAAGAGCTAGAAAAAGGTTGGGATGTGCTGAATGAAATGTGAGTTTAACATAATCTTTGATAGAATTTGAACTTCTTCCACCACTTCTGGGAAACCAATTTAAGTGTAATTAAATCACTGTTGGGATGTTAGCTGAAGGCTGAACTGTAGAAAACCTGCTCTCTGGACTATATTAAAACATCATGTTTTTCATAATTTTTAGCATTCTTTTTGATCCTGTCTTGAGCTTTTTTTGAGATTCCATTCACGTAACTTTTCATCTGTAATATGTGGCTAATGGACTGATTAGCAAAAAAAAAAAAAGGCAAGTTTGGTATTTATGTGGCCTATTCCCTTTTACTGAATTGCAGATCTTGGTGATGAGAGAAATCCTGGCTGTTTCTTGAGGGGTCTTTGGTATTTAGTAGGTTCTTGCTTTTTTTCTTTCCTTTTTTTTTTTATTTCCTTTCTTTCTTTGAATCTGCCACTTTCTCAGTTCCTCGTAGCAGTTGTATGCTGCTGCATGAATAGAAATATTTCACCATGCTATTGTAACCAGTGCTTGAGTTCCTTGCCCCTATTCCTTACTTTGTGAAGCAGGATACTCTCCTATTGTTATCTCTCATCCCCTCACCCCCTCCCTCTTCTCAAGCCTGAAAACCTCTTTAGGGTGAGAGTTTTGTTACAACTCTTACCTGGCTAAACCACTGGAGAATTGAGTTGTATTTGGAGGGTCTGGCTTGTTTTAGCTGAGTACGGTTTGGTCAGAAATCTAAGTGTGGAGGGATTCATGTGGCTTTTTAAATAACAGAACTGAACCCACAGTGTGGGTTCCTGCCCCTTGCTGGCCATCCTGCTGCAAGAGGGTGGCCAGTGTGGTGAGGAGGGTTCTGTCCATTGCCCTTTAAGCCAAGAGTTTAACTCTGGCACGCTGGAGTAGAGCAGGAGATCCTAGAAAATCCAGTGCTGATGCAGCAGTAGTGGTGTTCTGTAGCACGTGGGCTATGTCAATATGGTTGTTGTCAGGGTGAGATTATGATGGAATTTCTGGAGCTGGAGCATGCTTTGCCTTGCACTGGGATGTTGCCCATGGTGACTTTAGGCTGGCTGGGTTCACTGGTGCTTCTAGGCACTTCTGAGATATCTTTAGTGCTTTGAACATTTTGTTTTTGCTGTTAAGAAGTGGGTTGTTGGTTGCATGCCGCCTGTGGGAAAGAGAGAAAGAGCCATGGGTAAAAACACAAAGTATTTACTGTCTTTATACTCTAAAATGAACCTATAAACTCTTTAGCCATACAGTGGCAGAAAATTAACATCCACAGGTCTTCAGTCTTCTACATAATTTGAAGAATCAGGGTTAATTGAATCAGTTTATCCCTAGGATGTGATATGTATGATAAAAGTGATGTGTTGGAGTTCTGATACCTGTTGCTTTTTGTGTTTTGCCTTTAAAAAAGGCACATGATGGTTTTGTTTTCTTCACATCTGCTTTAAATTTAGAGACTTATAATTACATCCCAGTCATTGCACAAAAGAAATCCTGGTGCACCTAGCCAGACTCCCTACACACGAGTAAATAAAGGTTTAGCTGAAATATATGTATTTATTATAATAATAACAACAAGCCTTTTTTTGTGGTTTTGTTTGTTTGGGAAAGGAGATAGGAAGAAAGGGGACCGTGATGGTGACAGCAGACCCTTTATGCTGCTACCCAGACCTATGGGTACTATTAGAAACAAAATTTGATGTCAGTTAAAGCTGCTTTTGCAGAGCAAGTGCTGTAGAGTAGAACAGAGCATGTGCTGTGTTAGGTCTTCCTTGCTGAGTAAGTAGATCCCCTGGAAGGAATTGTGTACGTGCGGGAAAGAAATTAACTAGGAAACTGATCAATGAATGAATGAGTATTTCTGGCTCTCATTTATAGACTTGCAGGTGGTTTTTGCTGGATGGGATACCTTGTAGGCATGGGAAGCAGAAAGGTGCCTAAAAAGGACAGGGAATCAAGATGTTTCCATGTTCTGTGGTGCCATTCCTGCTAACCTTTCAGATGTAAGAAGTGTTTAACAGGAATGTCACTTCCTGTTTAGAAATAAAACACTCCTTTGACAAATGAATGCTGGTTTTTTCCCCTAAAACTGTTAGGGTCAGGGTTGATGACCTGCCTTTTACAAAATACATTTTTTTAATATGTCAAAGTTACCTGAAGAATTGCAGGCATTTCTGAGATGCTTTTCTGGGAAGATTTCTCTCTCTGTATGTGTGGAGGAGAGTGTATCAATTCACATCTTGTGTTGGGTGAGACAGAACAAAGGCTCTGTTACAGTCAGTGAACCTGGCAGATGTGGAAGTAGGTGAATTAAAATAAAAAAATATAAAACAAGCACCGCCACCATCCCCCAGCTTTTAAAAAGAATTGGATATAAACAGATGGCAGTGCTTCAGCATTTATTTATGTGCTCTTTAGGAATGAGAGACAGTTCTAATATGAACGGTTACTTTTTTGTCTTATTTCTGTCTTAATTTCATTCATCATTATTGCTCTCTTGCTGTCAAGGCCACAAGGATATTTTGATAAACAACCCTGAATTCCATGGGTTCAATGCCTTGTGTGCTGCATTGGCTGGCTTGCTGTTCCCAAAGTAAACTTGCTTCTGTCCTTTTTGTGTGTAACAGGAATTAATTTAACGTGAGAAGTAGTGAGCCTTCTTACCTTCCAAAACTAGGCAAACCTAAAATCTACAAAATAACCCTAAAAGACAGGGGCTTCACACTTTTTGTATAAAGTAATGTAGCAGACAAAGGTTTTGTAAGTGTGAGATGGGCTAGGAAGTAGCAGGAATTCATTTTTTCTTGATTGGTACACCTCTAAATTGTTGTGAATGTCAATTCTCTCATTATACCCACTATTTGTACTCCTGGCAGGGTTTTACTGGAATGTAAGCTTTTCTTTGTTTGGAATGCCATCTTTTCTACCTGCCTTCCCCTCTGTTCTGTCTACTCTGCAGACTCTGTTCTGCTGTGTAATCTAGACATAGTTACTTGCCATTAACTATTTGGGTGTGAATTATGTAAATGGGAACAATTACCACCTCTGTTAATGAAGTCTAATGTGTCTGCTCCAGTCCTTTATCAGATTAAGATGCCTCTTGTAAAGGCTGACTTTGCTTTTATTGTGAAACTGACATTCAAAGCTTTGCTTGTGCTCGCAGGAATCAGTGTGGCAAGGGAATTCTGTGTTCTGGAAGTTGGATGTGTGACTCCCACTCTGCTGCTGAGAGGCTCCAGAGGGGTCCCTGGGCTGTGAGATGCACTCTGTGATCCCACTGCCCCACTCCTGACTATCAGGCAGTGATGCTATTAAGGAATTGTCTCCATAGATGTTGCAGTTTGTCACCTGGTGTCAGTCCTGAACAGAAATTGCAGAAAAGAAATTCACAGGACTTGCTGAAGGCTGCAGGAGTTACTCTGAAATTCTTTTTGTTTTAAGAAATGTAGGCTGGATTTTCCCTGCATTTCTTCAGCATGTTTGTGTGTATTTGGTTGCTTGCTTACCTGGAGGGAGCTAATGGGCTATTAGTGTTTGTCTTGGAGTAGTGGGAGACATGAAAGGCATTATTAATTTATGTGACAGAGAGATTTTCCAGAAGGTAACAGAACTTTTTTTTAAAATGAATCTTCTGTGTTCTGTCAGCTGCAGACAGGAACACCTGCCCTCTGACCCATTGGTTCACGTAAAATAATAGGTGTAGGGGCTGAGTGTGAGAGCACTGCTAAACACATCTCCTTTTATTGGTTTCTTCAGACTGAAGTTTGATATTCAAGTGATCCCTCCAGAATTTCTTACATTTCTACTATGTCCCAATATAACTTTTATTGAAACCACAAGACCTTTTGACAAGACTCATGTTCCTGTTCCTACCCTCTCTCATGCCACAACTGCCTTACAAGTAAATCTCCATGAAGTTTTGCAGATGGCTTTTTAGTGTTCTTTTAGCATGCCAGGTCCTGATCCCGGCATTTTCTGAGGGAAGCTGGGTTCTTCATTGCTTTTCACTGCCTAGGACTAGGTTGTTGTCATGAAACAGGTGGATTTTAGTTGCTACAGGTTGCACTGCAGTACATTTAAATGTCTGCTGCCAGATTATAAACATTTTCCATGTTAATGGTGTCTGAGTGTTTTTGGAGTCACCTGTGACCTGAGAAGACATTTTTCTTAGCTGGCACTTCAAGCAGGAGGTGCTGTTACCTGCTTTAAATTGTTTATACAGAAAATATGTTCATAACTGTCCTTTTCTAAACTTCTTCTGCAATATTGTGTAATTCTTACCTGTTCTTTTTCTGATAGCCCTTCTTACAAGTTTTTCCATAATCACTAGATAGCATTTTCAACTTATGTGAAAGCAGGTCGGCTCTTTGTGCCTGCAAAGGTGCTCTGCCAATTTAAATATATATAAATATACATATAAAGTTTTTACTTGGGCTGATGTGATACTTTTAAAATTTTTTAATTGGTTTGCATATAGGATGCTCTTTGAAGTTTTTGTTCTATTAATGAACAGTGAACAAGAGAATTTTGTTTCATAATTGTAAGGTTCTGCAAGCTATCTTGAGGAAAAATGGTTTAGCACTTGCTTCAGTGCTAAACCAAAACCAGTGCTAAACCAAAACAAAAACTGTTTTGTTTTTTTAAGCTCTTTGTGTTGAGAGTGTCTTTTTTGTTTGTTTTTTGTAACCCTGGGTAAGGGCTCCTATATTGGCAGAAAAAACAAAGGTTTTTGAAATCAACAGGAGAATTTGCCGGGGGAAGAGGGTTAATACATTTAATACATTCACAGTTGGACATTGTTCCTTGCGGATATCACCATCTTGTACAGTTAAGGGATGATTTATTTGTGACTAAATTTAGTCTCAGTAGAAGAGGAAAATAGTAACAGTGCTGCATGTTGGTCCCATGGAAGATAAGAGACCATACTTGTGAGATTGCCAGTAAAATGCTAGTGTGAGTCAGAATATTGAAAAACTAACTTTTCTGGTTGTGGTGTTATCTGAAAGAAATATTCCGTATACTTTGCTTGGGCTCTGGGATGGAAACTGTAATTCTTTCTTCTTCCTGATTAATTGACATTGCAAAAAAGAAAATATTGGGTTTTCTTATTTCTCTCACTTTGCTGTTTTCATGGTGTAAGATTTTTTTCCTAGTGTGAACTGTAATTTCTGTGATGTGTAATATCTGCTTTTACAACAAAGTGATACGGTCAGTGATAAATGCTACTAGGAAAAAAACAGCGGGGAAATAAAAGAGTTAAGATTTATCTTGTAATTTCTTTTTGATCTTGAACTGTGGCAAATCTGTGTCAGTGGAAATACTGATACTGGCTACATGTGTGGAAAAATGTATTTAGTTAATATTGGAATATTCACAATTTCAAGGTCTAACAATGGTGTAGTGAAAGTTGTCATTTCAAGGAGAATACTGTAGGGTCATGTTTGCTCGTTTCCAAAGACAACTTTTCATCTTAATCTGCTGCTTTTGAGTGAAAAGTGAGTGCAGTGTAATGCATGGCAGCAATGGCAGAGTTCTTCTTTCTGAGTTTCTGCTGTGCCAGCTCTGGGAATCCTTCCCATTACCCTGATCAACAGCTAATTCTAGCCCTTGGCTTTCATGGCTTGAGTTATTTGATGTTTTGGAGTAGCAGAGGGGATGGTGCCTGCCTGTGAATCAAAGCTTAGAGCTGGGTGAGCGCAGGACTGGTGTTTCCAGCTGAGGTGGTGAGAGCTCTCCTGCTTGCCCACAATAGCTGGGGATGGTTCCTGCACAGGTATTGGCTCCTCTCTGCTGCCTGGAGCTGCTTTGCTCTCAAGGATAGCAGCCACTCCCATTTGTTGGAAAGTATTCAGAGTTTAACAAAACGTTTGCTGATGCAAGGGGAAGGCACTTCTCCATGGCACTTTGTCATGGCATTGTCCATGTTGAGGGTGAGGAGCTCTTTAGAAATGATCTAAAACCTTTTGAGCTCCTCTGGTGTACTGCTAAGGACTTCACCAGGTGATTGTTCTGTGTGCAACAGTGATGTGCTTCCAGCAGACTTTAAACTTAGTGGTTTTGGGGTGAAGTCCTTTAACTGAAACACACATAAGTCTCATCTTTTGCTTTGATTTAAACTCATCTAAATCTGTTAATGAGTGTTTGCCCTGATTTACTGCGGTGACTTTCCAGCAAGTGAATTAAGTGCTGTGATTTGGATTAATTTTCAGGAGAATCCTAATGAATGCAAGCTCTCAGTGGAATGTACTTTATGCAGTGTCTAAGAAATCATATCTGACTTGTTTTGAGTGCTCAAGTGGTGTCACAGCAGCATTTTTAGCATTTTGATATCTCAAACAGTGAGGCTAGTCTGAAATAGCCTTTCTGTTTGGAAGAAGTGTTTTTCTTCTAGATCTGGGGCACAGTGTCTTGCTTATTAAAGCAACTTCAGTGTAACACTGCACACTTTGTTGCATAGTTTATATTTCTGTACTGTTTTGCATAAAGATATGTAGTTGAAATAGAAGAAGTGTAACTTTTATTAAAAAATACATCTGTAGGTGTTGCTTTGGCAGATAATTTCAGTTAATGCTGGTGGCTGTTTTTCCTTGGCCAGTTCTTCTTCATGTATGTGCTCTAAAATATTCTGTAGCAATACTGTTGCTAGCTTTTCTTGTCATTTAAAAAAAAACAGAGTGAGCACTTGAACATCTTGAGAACTGCTCACAAAGCAGTATCAATTTCCATAAGCTTTGTAAAATTCCTCATGCCATTGTATCTTCTATGAAATTGTGTGAAATTGATGAAATGCTGGCTTACCCTGGCCTTCTTTTCCATTTAAAGTTCAAGATTAAGCTAAACATTTTGAAACTATTTCTTGTTGTATCTTTTCCTTACTAACTCATTCCAAATGGTAAAAAATGCTCTATCTTTCCTTCCTGGATTTTACTTTTTTTTCTTTCTACCCTTTTCCAGTATTTTTTGCAATATTATTTTTTGATCACTTCCTTCCGCCCGCTTGCACTGTTTCTACAATTTCTTTTGGAAGTGTATCCCTGTTTTAAACCTAATCTTTACCCTGTTTGCCCAATTATTATCTCACAAACATGCTGGTTTGGAGAAATTAATTCCTAATATCTGGCAAACCTGAATTCTGAGCAGAAGGGCAGGCAGATGAGAGCTGGTGTGACAGGCAAGATGTTGGGATATATTAGATGCTGCTGCTCCTTGGGCACTGGCTGGTATTCTTTCATCTGATGGGATCAGGAATGTTTCAGTGTTCTAGTTTTGATTTCAGTTGAGCTCAGCAGTAACATGAAATAGTTTACATTGGAACAATCAGTGGAGAAAAAAAGTGAGAACTGTATAGTGGGATAATTTTACAGTGCCGTAGTTTAGTTACATTTTTTGCTTCTCTGCTAGATCTTGGCTACTGACTTGATCCCAGCCCAGAGTCCCTGTGCTAAAGAGTTTCCTGACAGTACTTGTACTACAGCATCATATTGCACTGGAAAAAGAAGGAATTCTATTGCATATGCCACCAGAGTCCCTGTTTAAAGAAAAAGCAGAGGGGAGGAGGAACAGCAACAGGATGATGTCAAACTGTTCTAAGAGTTCCCTGCTATTGAAATATTATTTAATGGAATTAATCTCAGCTGGTTAATGAGAAGTATATCTCAATCAAAGTATTTTCTTAACCTGAACAAAGGTATAAGTTACATTTAGTTTGGGAGAAAATAAGAGTGTAGAACCAGTTTTCAGTGGAGCTGTGATCCTTTTGTTCCTCTGAACCTCGCTGGTCTCATGGCTGGGTCATTGCTCCTATTTCAGATTTGCATCTGTGCTTGCTGAAGTTGTGTGGTCAGTAATGATTTCATGATTATTGTTGGTTTTGGTTCTGACTTCTGCATTCGAAGTGGGGCTGAGAGCAGTGCTAAGGAACCTTCTGGTTGAGATCATGGTCAGAGTCACTTCAGTCTGTCCTGCCTTCCCATTTGCAGGATGATTTCACAACACAAGGGTTTAGAAACCATGTCCTATGGAAGCTGGCAGTGCTTGAAGGAAAGAACCACTACTGAGTGGTTTTAGAATTTTGATTCTCTCACTCAGAGAGGTAACAGATAAAGCATTAGGGCCAGTTAGAAATAGGAAGAAAGATGAGATGGCATCTGAAGGGTTTTGTCGTCGCCAGCAAAATTACGGCTTGAAGATTCATGGATTCTCTTTGCTGTGATAATATAACAATAGAAAAGCAAGAACAGAAGTTTCTTTTTGAGTTTAAATATAAGGGTTTAAATAAAACATTGCTTTTTTTATTAGGAGGAATTGAAAAATACTGGAGAACTGTAAATATAGGAGAATATATTCTAATGTGGGACAAACATTTGGTGATAAACTAGGTATTTAATGTGTTGTTCTTATTGATGTAGATGTTAATATGTTATTCTTATTGGTACAGATATGGTCCTGAACATCATGAGCACATGACTTCAGAGATGGACAACCAGATCTGTTACAAGTCGTGATTGGCCTTAAGTTGACTTATAACCATTGAAGAGCTTACCAGGAATTCTCTCATTCCTGATTTTTGCCTATCAGATTGCCTCACGCCACCAGCTTCGCCATGTACGGGAGCGCTCGTTCCGTGGGCAAGGTGGAGCCCAGCACGCAGAGCCCGGGGCGCTCGCCGCGGCTGCCGCGCTCGCCCCGCCTGGGCCACCGGAGAACCAACAGCACGGGGGGCAGCTCGGGGAGCAGTACTGGGGGTGGCAGTGGCAAAACCCTTTCTATGGAAAACATTCAGTCCTTAAATGCTGCCTATGCCACGTCTGGCCCTATGTACCTAAGCGACCACGAGAACGTGGGCGCGGACACCCCGAAGAGCACCATGACCTTGGGCCGGTCGGGAGGGCGACTGCCTTACGGTGTTCGGATGACTGCCATGGGCAGCAGCCCCAACATTGCCACCAGTGGAGTTGCCAGTGATACCATTGCGTTTGGAGAGCACCATCTTCCCCCAGTGAGCATGGCATCCACCGTGCCTCACTCGCTGCGCCAGGCCAGGGACAACACCATCATGGACCTGCAGACGCAGCTCAAGGAGGTGCTGAGGGAAAACGATCTGCTCCGCAAGGATGTGGAGGTGAAAGAAAGCAAGCTGAGCTCTTCCATGAACAGCATCAAGACCTTCTGGAGTCCTGAGCTCAAAAAGGAGAGAGCTCTGAGGAAGGATGAAGCTTCAAAAATCACCATTTGGAAGGAGCAATACAGAGTTTTGCAAGAAGAAAACCAGGTATGTCATCTAATGTCACTGCTGCGGTAGTGCGGTAGCATGATTAAATGAATTTAATAAACTTGCATGCTACACTTAAGCAGCTAAATTAGATTAGTGATTTTCTTGGGTAATTGATGTGGGTAAGATGTGTTTTCAGCTTGCAAGCCTGTTTTTAGATGTTTCTTGCCAGACTTGTAAGCTACCTTGAGTGCTCATTTTTCCTTGGGTGTCGTGTGTATTTTTCCCCCTAGGATTGATGGTAACCACTTGGTTTCCTTTTGGAAGTATTTATTCTGTTCATAATGAATATTTTTGTGCTGTTTACCTCCTGAAGCATTCTCTTAGACGCAGAATGTACTAACTGCTGACCCCCAGTATAACTGCACTGTTGCTGAATGTTGAGAGATTGCCATTAAAAACAAAGTTAAAGTTACACTCACTGGTATTTAGAGCTAAAACATCCAGATCTGCAGAAACAGATATAAATTCTGTTCTTGGTTACATTTAAATAACACTGTTTAATACATGCTTGCTATTCTTTTTTTCATAAACTGTCCATATCTTGTTATGCAACTATCCTAAAACACCCTATGGTATTTTTTTTTGTAGTGGTCTGGCCAGTTACAGAATAGGCAGAAGAAAACAGGTTCTCAGGTGTCTAGGTCTTAGGTCTTGTGCATCTTAAAAGCATCTCCAAATTAAAATAAAACTCAAAATCTGATTAAAATTGAGGGGTCTTTGTAGTCAGTTCTACTGACTAAAAGCTTTCTTGAAGTTCTTCCACCTAGAGCTCCTTAGTCCTGAAGTAAATATTTGTCTTTGAATGAGTGTCCTTCTGTTTAATTGTTTCTGGCCAGATGTGGGTTCAGCATCTCTCTGAACTGTCAGGTAAAAAAACCTCACTTTTCTTATGGAAAACAGACCCAGTGTCCAACTCCAAAAGTTCCCTGAAATGTAAGTCAGCTTTCATCATGACAAAATTACTTTCCCTATTGAGCTTTTAAAGTATCCAAGCACGTTTAATGGA
Source organism: Calcarius lapponicus (assembly GCA_039654755.1). NCBI lineage: Eukaryota > Metazoa > Chordata > Aves > Passeriformes > Fringillidae > Calcarius > Calcarius lapponicus. The sequence goes on from CM077463.1 coordinate 69,311,267, forward strand.
AGTTTCCATAATTCAAATGCGACCATGTTCTTGTAGCTTTTAGGGTACAGTTGCTATTTTAGGCAATGCTTTTTGTAAGATTGCTTTAGAAGGTGAAGGAGAGAGGGAAATGCTGAAGGAAAAGGGTACTGCTTGTTGTACTCTGCTTGCAGGTAGCCTGTCTTAAATAGTAAATTACTTTTGGTTAGTGATTAGTCTACTACACTGAACCCATCTGCAATTTTCTTTTCACTTTTTAAAGAGCTTGAGTTGAAGAAGGTAAGTTGCTTTCCCTGAGATAGTATGGAATCATTTAATGAACTTGTTATTTACCTTTGTAACTGTATTCTTACCAAATGGTAAGTATCACAACATGGGACTTGTTAAGGTGTGTGACACTTTGTCTTCATTTACTTATGTCATCTTGGAATGCAGAAAACCTGAAGTAAAATAATTTTTATTGCAAAGGTAGGATTTCTTTAGAAGCAGTAATGTAATGAAAATGTTAGTTATGATGGTGCAGTACTGGGATAACAAATACCTGGAATACCAATCACTCAACTCTTCTGGCGTTCTTTGTATTTCAGTTGCAGGTAAGTCTCTTAGTTCTTAAATTCTTCTCATTTTTGGCCCTGTTTTCATATTGAAGAGACTGTCTTTGAATACAATGACATTTTTTTCTGAAATCAATTTTGACATTTGAGGATGCTTTGGAAATCTTGCAAGAAAAATGCCGTGAATATATGGTTTAAAATCGATGAAGCAATTATTAAATATGACTACAGTAGAGAATAGTGATTTCTCTATCTTAGAATTTTTTTTTCTTTGTCTTTCCTTTATCCCCTAATTAAACATTTACAGATATTTCTAGGCTGCTGTTCTCTAGGCAATCATTGTAATTACTGCCACACTGGTAGAATTGTATAACTTTGGTCCAAAAGTAAGAAGGGTGCAATTTAAAAGTAAATGGGTATTATTGCATTGAGCTGTGAAAATTAAGAATGCTAATTAATAGATTATAGTTAGCTCACAGTGTGTTCTAATTAAATTCTGAATTCACTGTGTCTTTTATACCCTTTTGGAGTTGGTCACTTCAGCCCTTCATGTGGAAGATCAGTTTAATAGGATTTTCTCTAATTAAACAGACGTCTCTGTTTAGACTCTGAACAAGGAATTTCCCAGATGTGTTGGGGGACCAGAAAATATCTTCATTAGCTCTTCAGCCTCCTTCTAAAATGAGTTCCAGTATAATTGCAGGAACAGGAGTTTTAGACTTAGTTATGAGTATTTCAGCACATCACTTTTTAAAAAGACTTCTTGCACGTGTAGTACTTGTGCTTTATATAAAGTTTATCTCAGACCAGTTGTATTGTTTAAAATCGACTCAACTCATGGAGCCAAGATGCTGGCTGACTCATACCATTATCTGATAGTCATCTCAATCTCTTTCCTGTGGTCATGGCTCTTTATTCTGCTACAAACACTTGATTGTCCCTGATTGTATTGCTGTTCTTGTCACCTCAGTTTGAGTGATTGAATTGCCCCTTGGGTTTGGGAGTTGTTAAAAGTACCTGAAAATGTAAGCCCTGGTTGGTTGCTGCCTCACTCAGCCTTCCATGAGTAAATGCATCTTTGAGTTTCCTTTCTTGTTTCCTGGAACATGTACAAATCAGTGTATTGCTTATTGATTTCCAGGGCATTTTCCGGGTTCAGTAAAGCTCAGAGAATGAGTGGGGAGATTAAAGAGCCTGTCCTGAGGCAGTCACAGCCTTTTGGTTACCCTCTGGGGACACTGGGCAGGAGGGTTATCTTGGATATAATCCTGAGAATGCCGTGCACGTGCTCTCTGTAGCTCTCACCTGAGCGGGCATCCTTGCCCAGCTGTGGTCTTTTCCCCAGCTGTGGTGCAGCACAGCTGGATTTATTGGATGCTCTGAGCAGATGCTGCAGCTGGGGAGTGGAGCTTTATTTCCATCCTTTGTTACTGATCCTGAAGAGACAGAAAATCCTTTCTCTACATGAATGGGGAATGTCATTGAGAGCTCACTTTGAAGAGCTCAAAAGTAAACATGGAAAGTATTCCTGTAGTTAACGCAGATTCTTGGAAAAACATGACAGTTTTCAGTGCAGTGCGGATGACTTAACCAGTCATTCTTCACAAGAAACCCAGAGGGAAGTGCAAATGATTGCTCAGTTATGCAAACCCATGCATATTCAAGGAGAAATTGATGAAACCAGTAAACAGGAGCTTGGTTTTGGCATGGTGTCACTCTGCTCTAAATGCTTTAGTGGGAGCTGTATTTTTCTGAGTTGAAAAATAATTTTTTTCAGTGTGTGTGGTTTAAAGGTTCCCTGGAAACCTCTTCATCAGAGGTACAATCATCAGACAATGAATATGTTTTGCACCACAGCAGAAATAATTTGCTTAGAAACTGGGCAGTGGTGGGGTGATGTGAAACTCAAGGACAGAGAAGTTCCTCTCAGTTCAAACTTGCTTGTGACAAGGTTGATTGTGCCTTAAAATAAGTAGTGCAATGCAAATTTGATGTCTGCCGCCCTGCACTGAAATGTCCACATTTAACTGATCTACTTTTAAGATCAGATTTATGTTTCAGCTAAAATAGTGTGGTACTGCTGAAAACATCTTTTTACTTTGATGCATTTCTGTGGTCTTTTTGTGGTTAGAGACCTTGGATATCTGAGTCAGAGAGTTTAACCAAGAAAATATTTCTGAAAGCAGTTTCACCTGGCTTGGGGTAAGCACTTGAAGAAGATTGTACTTTATTGTGATGGATATATTCCAGCATTTCACCAGCATTCCCCAGGGTCAGAAGTATTTTCCATTTCTTAGTAGTGTGTAATGAGCATCTCATATTCAAAAATGTAGTTGGCATGTGTTGACCTCTTAAATGCACTGGGTGCTGCTGTTATGAGACTGTCTGAGCTTCTAATGTGTACATTCTTTCTCTGAAAATCAGATTGATTCTCACTTCTTCATTGGTTTATTTTTTTAATCATGTATTAAAAATTTTGATATGTCTTTGTGCTGTGTTGTTCTGTTACCAGCCCCATTCCTGAGCTGGTTATTCATTGATAGGAAACAAAGCTTTCTTCCATTCTGGGTGTTTAGTTGTGCAATATATGGTTCCATAGGCATTGCTTAAAGGCATTCTCTGTATCCCAGAGCATTGCATTTAAATAATTCCTTCAATGGCAGATGCCTGTTGGCTCTGCCAGCTTTAAGGTTCCTTCTGTCACTCCCCAGCTGCAGCATGAAATTATAATTCAGTTCTCTTTCAGAATAACTCAAAACTACCTCCTCAAGAGTGCTTGGTATCTGAAGCATTTATCAAGTTGCAGCACTTTATAATGACCTCAGAAGCTGTCATGTGATCACCCAGGAGAACACCCTGTGTTCTGTCTTTTTTTTTTTCAATTCTGTAAGGAAATAAAACTAGACATTTTGTGGTTATCTATATTCCCCAAGGCTACTTTTGTCCTGTGCTTCCTCTTGAGGTAGGATTTAATACCTTGTGTTGCTTTGAGCTGTAGCATAGGCTGAACAGCTGCTCTATACTTGATCCATTAAACACACAAGGGGAGTACTACCAAGTTAAAAGCAGCTTGGAATAAAACAGGTGATGTCAGTGGTGCTGTTGAACTTAGTAGTTTAACTGTGCTTTTTTTGCTGTTCAGCTGGAGCAGGGATTACTTCAAATTCTGCAGAACTTAGAGCAGACTCTGCTATAATTCTTTCTCTAATATGTATTGAGTCTGTTCAGATATGAGACTCCTAACTAGGGTGGCAGTGTTTTATTCCACCATTTGGTGTTTATATTCCTGGAAAGTCTTGTCTGTAATGCTGTGTTTCTCTAGAAGCCTTTGTTCCTTTCAGCACTGTTCTATTTATGGTGTTTGAGTTAGTAATTTTTTCCCTTAAGCGTTCTTGCTTTCCAAAATATGAACTAGGTAGCTTGAAACTGGGTAAGGCTTCCTCTTTCTTAGTCACCCAGTGAACATTTAACAATGATAGATGATGGCAGTAGTGCAGAGGTGCTCCTCCATTACAGGTAATTTCTGCTGATGTTACAGCTTTACAACGCCAAATCCACCATTCTCATGTGTCTCATACTCTACCTGGTATTGATTTAAGTAGAAAGGAGAGGAGCACTTTGGGTGGAACTGCCAGGCCATGGGAAAATGGTTGTAGTTGTGGTGGTCTTATGTCCATCTTTCAGGTGTGTCTCAGGACCAAAAACTGAAATAGAGCTTTTTGAAATTCTTGATACTAGGAAGCTCAGAGATATGAAGATGGTCAGCAGAGTGGGCCACCCTGACTAAACTGTTAGTTGGAAAGAATAGGGGTTTTTTTCAGCCAAGTAGATTTCTAGGATACAGTTAACAGTCCATTTCATTCTTAAGACATTAGTAAGGCAGAGGAAGTTTTGTGTTTAGGATAAATATTTGTGTATATGTATGCTCTGAGATAAAAGCTAGAGACCAAAAGAGTTTAGAGGGGACATTTCTGTACTCTGGAAGTAGTCAGTGTGTTTGATAACTTGTGAAGAGCAGTGATGTCAGCTATCTGAATTAGTAATTGAAGAAAAAAACATTGTGAACTGACACTTTAGGCTCAGCTGGTAGGAGAGGAATAAGGGAATGAACTTGGTAGTGCTTGAGATGTTCAGTATAGAACTTCTTTGAATATATTTTCTGTATACACTCGTGTTTAGGGGACACAATGAAACAGCACTGTGTTTTCAGTAGTGATTTGTGGTGATTTGAGATCTTGACAGAAATCAGATTACAACTGTTTGCCAGCAGGTAGCATAGCTGTTGAGGATTACACTTTTTTTCCCTTGAATGGGTAATGCCTTGTAGTTCTTCTGTATAATTTTTGACATAATCTGTTGAACACATGGAAGATGGCTGCATCTGTTAAATGTAGTGGATCATAATTATATCTCCATTTTTTGTCCGAAGATAACAGGCAGTAGACCTTGAAAAGAAAGTCTTTTGAGCAAAACTTAGTTTCATAACCCACTAGGTCTACATAATTACATTTTTGCATAGTATTTTCAGATTGATACTGGTTCTCTTGGAAAGGTCAGAGTCACCATCTGTAGTGGAAAAAAATACAAGGACAGAGTGTATTTAGCTTCCTTCTGTGGTGATACCAGTTGTTCTATCTAAGTGATTTGCTTAGGGCTTGCAGTAGCATCACCTTGGACTGTGAAGCAGAAGGGGGTGTTTGGTTATATTGGCAGCCTTGAGAAACAGGTAGCAACTGAAGGTTTTGCAAAGTGCCATTGGAACTGAGAGATCTTTGTAAATCACAAAAAAAACCTCCTTGATTTAGTGATGATTTTGCTTCCAAAGAGTATTAAATATCCTAAGAGAACTCTAATTATTTTTCCTATTAATAAACCTTGGATTAAATGCTAAAAATTTCTGTACTGTTTGGGGCAGATTGAGGCACTCCAATATGCATCATGTTTTGCAATTGCTAAGGCAGTATTGACATTTAAACCATAAAGAAAAGAAAGGAAGGATCTTCTGTCAGTATCTAGATCAGTGTTTGAAGAGATCTTGTGATAATCCAAATTTTTATCAGTTGACCTCCATTAAAGCTTAGGGATTCACCCTAGGAAGAGATTATATTCTTTAAAGAAAAAAAAAATCCAAAACAAACTACCCCCTTCCCCCCCAAAAAAAATCCCAACTCAAACTCCAAAACCAACCAATCAAAAAAAAGAACCCCAGCCCCCCCAAAGCATGGAATAGTCTTGTTATGCATGTGTGCTCCCCAAAATGAGCATGATCAGATGCCAAAATACTGGCCCAGAACACCATTATGGCATTTTCTAGTGATCATTGCTTTAGAAATCAGAGGAGTTAAACTTATGTATAACAGTGACAGGAATAAATACCATGTGACTGCCTTCTTCAGTTTAATTTTAGCAACTTGGTTTGTAAACTGGAATGCTAAGTAATGTACAATCATCAGTAAACCTAACGAACTTGTTGCTTTTAAGCTGTTTGTTGAGCTGTATACAGGGTTTTAAAATTAACTTATGTATTACTTCTTATTCCTGTTGCTATTTAAATTATTAAAGTGCGTGAGCAGTGGGTTGCTTTTGCTTGTCCTTGGGTTGGGAGCTAGAGGTCCAGGATCCCCTTAAAACAGGGAAAAATTAAGTCTTGGCTGCTCTGTGCTGCATGCAATTCCTGTTAAGGACTGCTTTCAGAATCTAATGGTTGTTATCACTATTTTGGAATATCAATAGTATGAGCCAGCAAGGGTGGGCAGCTGGCTGGAGGCAGTTAGGTTCTTACAGAATTTGATATCACAACATCAAAATTAATTTGAAGGCAGTGTGTAGATTTTTAACCATCTTGGGCAGGTCATTGCAAGCATGCAAAATAGCATCAGGTTGTGAGGTGATGACTTTTTGAATTTCAGGTGTAACACAAAATACACTTTTATTGAGGGAGACAGGAAGTGATGGAGATCAGCTGCCTGGGAAGAAGATATTTTTCAATGCTTTGGGGATAAATTTTACCGTAGGTGCTTTGTTTAATGCCTGTTCCTCTACGATATCTGCATTGTAATCAGGTTCTGTAGTGTGTTGTTACACATTTCTGTTTCTGCACTGGTACCCCCCTCCTGCTTCTTCCATCCTCCTCCCCTTCCCCTGCTTTAGGGGGCTGGAGAGAGGAGCAGGGTGACAGCAAGCAATAAATGGTAATCCAGAATTAAGCCTCACTGGCATCTGTATCAAATGGATTTTTTTTTCTGGCCAATACATAAAGTGTCCTCGAGTTCTCATGAGCAGCACTGTACAGGAGCAGGCACTTCACTGAAGAGTCTTCCACTGCCTAAAACATTTCACAGATGCAGCCTTGCACACCAGACAGTAGTTTGGCATTTACTTTATGGATTTGTTTGATCCTCCTTATCAGATGATCAGGTACCAGCTACCTTGGGTGGTTAAACTTTGTGAACAGATGGTCTTCTAATTATATGTGCATGTGGTTTCCAAAGAATACAAGGCCATGCACTCCTTCTGATGCTTCTTGTCACTTGTTTCTGAACTTGTTTCTCAGATTAAAACAAAGCAGCACATGAAGTGCCATAATTCAGAAATTAAAATCTTTTTTCTTCAGGTACTTTGTACAGGATCTGTTTCTTCCATAGTGGTTGATTGCTCCTTGTAGGGGGATAGAATATAAGAAAATAAAGAGAGTGTAGAAAGTAATCTTACCCCTAAGGAGCTGCAGCTGGGCCAATTATCAAAGATTAGGAACAGGCCTGACTTTACCAGGCCACAACTGTAAGCAATGAGAAGAAGAGTGCTGTAAAAGAGTGGAGTGGCACCTTGAGAAGGGAACTGGAGTCAGTGGCTGCTTTGTGAAGAAGAGTCAGTGCTCTGAGGAGCTGCCTGTGAGAAACACCAAGAAGGTATGGAACTTTTGTGATAGGGAGACAACAGTATGGAACCCCTGCAATAAGATGATAACAGCTCCTGGTGTTAATATCTGCTATTAATATATGAAATATGTATGTGTATATATACTCCCACACAAATCCTTCCCTTTTTAATGCAGTGAGATGACCTTTTTTCCTTACAGGAATCATGGAATTGTCTGATTAGTGGTCTGATTTTTAGTGGAATTGTGTCTCAGATGATAAATACTTAGTTTTGACTGAGGGGAGGGAAAAGCTTTCTGAACATTTGTGTTGTAGCATATTGTCTTTGAGCAACTTACAGGTTCTTGTCTTAGGCTTAACCTGTTGTTAGACTTGTTCTTTTTTTTAAAATTTAACTATTGGCATAATTCATTAGACTTCTTTAGACACGTTATAAATGGGTATTATTTCTTGGATGATCAGAAATAAACCATGAAGCAACAAAAGTAACTTGAGATAAGTGGAGCTTCCTTTGTTAGAGCTACCCACGCAGCCTGTTGCAGCATCTGATCTCACAGCCAGAAGCTTCCACGAGGCTGATCTTATGTCTCTTTCTCTTTGGAGACAAGGGAACATTTAAAAGTGAACATTTGATTTGCTAAACAATTCAGGGCATCATACCTAAGCTCTTAACATGTTATAAATGTCAAAATCAACACAGCTAAGAAACACCAACCTGTTTGGAAAATAAAATGTCCCTGTGGAAGATCCTACTTCTCCAAAGTCAATTAATGCCTTGGATCTGATCTACAGAAGTACTTGATTGATGAGAAAAATATCTTTAAGATATTTTAAGAGTGGTCATACTTTTGTATTTGACTAAAAATTTATATGGCATTGACTAAAAATTTACATGAAGTTCTGAAAGTGTTTTTGGCTTCTGTGGCAAGAGGTTTCAGTGTTTCTTGGTTGGATGAGAGAAGGACATCCATGAAGAGAATGACAAAAGCTTAAGGCTGAGAATTAGTGCTGATAGGTGAAACCATGGATCTCAGAATTATCCTGGAAAAAGGAAATGGGCAGAAAGAACAAGCAGAATTAAGACTTAGAAGTAGGTTGTTAGGAAATGTTGTGCCCTGCACTGGAGACCTTAGGAAGTAACTGCCTTACTTCCCTCAGCTGGGTAAATGTGGAGAATAAGATTCTTCAGTGATTCGTTATTCATCTCTGTTCACTTAGGGACTGCAAATGACAGTGTTGTGATTACTAGGTACAGCTCAGTTAAATCCCAATATTCCAGTGTTTTTCTGATTGTGCACCTCAATAACTCTGATGAGATGGGAGGTAAAGATCTAGATAATTTTTTGATCTCATCAATTGTGGCATATTTGTATGGCTCTCATTGGCATAACACATTTATGTACTTTTCTGAAATCTTCCTTTGGTTCGCACATAAATTAATTTTAACAGATGTTGTTGCTTGTGAGGATTAAAAATTTATCCAAAGTAATTGTACAGAAGGCCTACAGCCATAGGTGTGCCTTGTTTTGCCCTCTTTTTAGGGTAGAGGAATTTCCCAATCTTCATCAGCCTGTATATCTGTTGAGTAAAGTTGAATTATTCTGTTTGTGGAAGCTTTGATTTGGAGGACAGCATTTAAATCTTTTTTCCCTCAGCTGATGTCTGATGGGTCAGGTTTGGCCATGCAGTTGTGAGCCTGTTAATGTGTAACCAGTTTAATAGATCTGAGAGCTTAGTTACTCAACAAGGGACCTCTCTAAGAAACCATAGGTATACTTTCATATGAGAAAGTAAATTGTGTGCTCTATACGTGCAGTCAACAGCACATTTTATGGGTGAAGGAAAATTAACTCAGCCATTTTATGATCCTCTTTGCAGGGATGTGTTTAGACTTTCTCATCACTTCACTATGACTGGAATGTTCCAAAATATGGAATTATCTGCAGTAACTTATTTTGAGGGAGGGAAACTGAAAAATCACCTTGCAATTAAATGAGTAATATAGATTTTTCTTAATATGGATTTAATTTTGGTATGAACTAGCAGACGGTTTTGGGAGAATGACAGAAGAGCTTTAAGAAGAATGCTTTGGCCAGGATTTGTGAGAAAGTCTGTGCCAACACTTGACCACAGAGTTGCAGTAGGTGTGGGTACTGCTGTGTGCACTCAGGTTATGATTTATAATACTTTTTGCTGTGACCTCCTCCTGAGATTCTTATACTAGTTCCTCTACTAATTAGTCCTTTGTAAGCCATTTTAGTTGGAAATGGTATACCTTCAAATTGCTTTTACAAAACCCATCTTATTTTGGTTGGTTCTTGGTTGTAAGGCCCTAAATATTTTTACAACTTACTTTAAAGTTGTGCTTTGCACTTAACATAGAACAGTTGAGGAAGTGCTTGTATTGCTGTTACAATCTCTCTCCTCCATCTTCGATGATAAAGATTCAAAATCCAATGTTTGTGACTTAAAGAGGGTTCCAAGTTATAGTTTCTATCCAGGAAAACCTTTTTTCTTTATTTTTCTGCTAAAGCTGGGAATGCATTTAAGACTTGCCATCTAAAACTGGATACTGTGTTTTCTCAATGCAGAATCCAGTTAGTGTGTGCATATTAAAAAAATATTCTTTTTCTCCTTTCCATTTGGTTGAGTTAGCTCAGATCTGTGTTCCTTTGAGAGGCCTGAGGTCTGTCTCCTTTCTGTGTGAGAATTGTCATTCATTTGTATTTAGCATTGCTTTTTTGTTAATTAACTTTTTCTAGTGTTTCATGTTGAGCTTCTTGAATTTGAAAGTCTGGGAATTTGTGGACGAAATCATTAATTCACTTTCTTCTATACTTAATACAGTTGTTAATGTTTCTTTGTGAATTGCTGACTGCTAGACAGTCTTTGAAGATTGATCTGGGAAAAGTGGATCTGTACTTCACAGGTTGAGCTTGTTAGCAGGTGATTTGGTGCAGAAAGACCTGATTATTAAAGACAGACAGTAGTTGATGCTGTGACACCTCCATATGCACTGCATATAATTGTGCTCATTAACACTTGAGTGAAGGCGCTAATTTTAGTAGTGTGCCAACAGCAAGAGGGTCAGTATGCTATAAGGCTTATATGTAGCTGAAACTGAGGGTTTGCTGCTGAGAACTTAATTTTCTGAAATTCTATTCTGTCCAGTACAACTTAAGGAATAGCAGACTTCACTACAAAAATGCAGAAGTAATATTTTTTTCATAAAAATGGGTTATTTTAGCTCAATGTTTTTATATTGTCACTGCTTTTTCATTTTAAGGGGAAGATGCTATATTTTTCTTTTTGTGTGGGTTTTTTTTTTTTTTCCATTCTCACTGGATGGGTATTTTTTGCCCTTAATCTTCCATTCAGACAGGCTTCTTTTGTTGTTCTTTAAGCTATGAAAATCAGTGGTGCCTACCTTTTTATTCATGTTTATATATATTGCAAACAGCACTGGTATTTAACTTGCAAAACTTGTTACCATGTGAATGTTTCCATTTTAGTCTTTATTGATGAAGGTCTGATAAAAAGGCTGCCCTTAATTTATGAAAGTCACTTTCTGGACTGGATTGGGCAGATTTTCACACAGCAGAGTGACTGTTAAGGTATTTTGTAATTGAAAAGGCAGAACATGACTGCATGAATTTGGTGCTTTATTATCTCAATTCAAGAGTAGCTGGCTGAGGTTCTGCCAGGTATAACTGATACTTTGCATCCCTATTACACTGCACGATAAACCTGAATTACAAGTAACGAAGGACAATGTGTTAGCACTTCCAAGTTGCAAAACTGCTGTAAATGCCATAAAGAGATTTAGTTTCCAGTAGGAAACATCCTCCCTTTTAACCTGTGTTAACATGCTCTGCATTAGCATCTCAGTTATTTTCAGAACTTTTGCCTATCACATTAGGATTTTTGTCATTAAGAAGTGCTATTGACCAATACCTTTAATAGCACTTTTAACAGGTGCTATTAAATCAAGATGATAGGAGCTTATCTAAAACATGAAGTATAATGTATCAGAGAAGTATTTTTATTAGAAGTAAGTTGTTGTACCGTCATGTACAATATTTAATTTGTAGCTAAAATGGATATTTTTTCTTCCCAAATAATTTATCTCTTGTATTCTTTTGGGCTGGTTTCTTCTTGCTTAAGCACATTTCCTTTCTTTTTGCCCTTCAGCACTGGGCTGGCTGTTGGGAGATGAGTAGCATAATTGTTTTTGTAATTTTTGATGTTGGAATCATTTAAATTGCACAAGTTCAGTTTTGTGCAACAGGTTATGCCCTAAGGCACAAGCTGATTATGTATCCAAGCTACTTGTTTGCATGGCTAACATGGAAACAAGAAGGGCCCTGCTTTTTGTGGAGTTCCTATAATACCTCCTATTCAAAACACAGTTTTATGTAGACTTCATTGTAACAAATTATTTGTGCATCTTCTGAATGCCCAACAGGCAGATCGGCAACAAAAGAGTGTGGATATCATAAGCTGTAGGGAAATAAACCAAACTGACAATCAACACCTGACAGAAACTCTCTGGGGAAAAGAACATGTAGCTGTTGTCTTAATTGTATTTCCCCATTAATCTCAGTTTTCTGCTCATTCCTGATGTATCATTCTTTTCTGCAGTGAAATTCCAGATCCATCGAGAAGTATCAGTAATTAACATCTCCACAGTTTTTTTTTTTTCCCCTCTAGTACCCCTCAGTCTGTGCACCAAAGGAGTTGCAGTTGGTGTTGTAATAATGCAAGCACACAGTCAGCATATGGCAGAGTCAGTTCAGTATGAGTCAACCCAAATATTAGGAAGTCCTGAACTGTATAAATGCTTTTTAATGTAGTTCTTGGATGGAATTTGTTTTAAAAATGCTGTATTTCCACTGTCATTATCTCAGATAATTTGTCACTGTCCCCTTTTGCTGGTGCTGCTTTTAGAGAGTTGAGTGAAATCTTTGGGGGAATTGAGTGTCAGGGAACTGTTCCCACTGAGGAGTGACTTGGCAAAAGGTTGATCTTTCACATGATGTGTTCCTTAAGCAGCAGGGCTGAGAGAAACAAGATTAAAATGTATGCCCTTAGAACTGTAAATGTATTTTTATTACATAGAACATGTTTTTTAATGTACTCTAGAATGAAATCAATCTTGCTTATGCCAACCCTTGTGAATCATTTACTCTTTGCTCACAATATCTGTGTTCAGAACAGAGTTTGGCTGGAAGTAATAAATGAGTATTGAATTTTCCTTTTGATTTTTATAAACTCATTAAGTTAGGCTTTGGTTTCTGAAGGTTCCCATTCTTGGGCAGATATTAAGGGAAGGCTGGTTTTGTTTTTTTTCCCCCAACTCCTGCTTGTGGAACTCGAGAAATTTCACTGTGAAATACAGACTACTGTAGATCCCCCAGACAGATTACTCAGTTTCTTTATCCTTCCCACTTGGCTTCTCAGTCTCCCGCAGTATGCAAATAGAGAGAACACATTTGAACAAAATGTTGCATCTTTCTGTGCTGTGCCCATCTGCTCAGGTAGCAGAGAAGATTTCCCAGACCTCTGTGATCAGAGATGAGGTTCAGGGGGAGCAACTATCAGCCATGAACTGAATCAGGGTTTTTCTCAGGGCTTCCTTGGGAAGACTTGATCCCTGCAAGACCACAGGATGGATGTGAGGGTGAGGAGCTGGCTTACTTCTGTCATTCTTAAAAGACTAAAGAAACTGGGGAGGGGTCTCTTTTGTGGAAACATGAATGTTCCACAATCTTCAAAAACCTCCAAAGGACAAGCCATGGAGTTAGAGGATGGTGCTGCCTGCTTCAGTCCCTGTGGAGTGAGTCCTTTTGGAACACATTTCTCAGCATGTCAGGGACAGGATTGTGGTTGGGCACAGTCAGGATGGATTTGTCAAGGACTAATCATGCCTGATCTCACTGCCTTCTGTGATGAAATGTCAGGATCTGTGGGTGAGGAAGGAGCAGTGGCTGTCCTTTACCTTGCCTTTAGTCAGGCTTTCATCACAGTTTCCCCCAGCACTCTTGTCATTCCTAGTTAGGGTGCCTTCCACAGTCGAGGTGGCAGTCAGGTGGGTGAGAAGCTGCTTGTAGGATCAGGCTCAGAGTGTCATTAAGGGCTTGATCACTCCCAGTTACCTGTAACAACCTGAGTCATGTTTGACATCTATTGTAATTGCTGGGAATGCCTCAGTGAAGGCAGGAATGATGAATCTGACTCTGTGTTCTCAGAAGGCTAATTTATTACTTTACTATATTGTATTAAAGAATACTATACTAAGGAATGCAGAAAAGATACTTACTAAATGCTAAAAAGCTAATAATGAAAACTCATGACTCTTTCCAGAGTCTCGACACAGCTTCCACTGATTGGCCAATGAGTGGAAACAACTCACACCAGAATCAATGAAACAACCACCTGTGCATAAACCATCTCCAAACACATTCCACATGAGCAAAACACAGGAGAAGCAAATGAGATAAGAATTGTTTTCCTATTCTCTGAGGCTTCTCAGCTTCCCTGGAGAAAAATCCTGGGCGAAGGGATTTTTTCAGAGGATGTGAGTGTCACAGACATCTTTCTCAGGGACCTGGGTGAAGGTGACAAGGCCCCATGCATTGAGATGGCACCACCCTGAGGGGACCAGTTGTTCTGCTGAAGGGCAGAGCTGCTGTGCAAAGGGACTCACTCTGCAGGAATGAAGGGGCAGGAGGCTCATGAGATTTGGCAAGGATGATGGGAATAAGAAGATCTTAGGAAAGATAAAGATTAGGGTGTGACTGGGTGGGAGCAGCTCTGTGGAAAGGGGTTTGGGGACCTGGTGGGCAGCAAGGTGAACATGAGGCAGGGATGATGCATTGTGGCAGCAGAGAAGTTTGTGCCGTGATTATTTCCTTCAGCTTCACACTTATTCAGCCACATGCAGAATACTCTGTCCAGCTTTTGTCTGCCCAGTGCAGAAGATGATGTCACTTGATGGCATCTTCTAGGAGGGATGCCAGTGACTGCTGGGCTGAAGCACAGGCCCTGTGAGAAAAGGTTGATGGGTTAATTTGGTGAAGGGCAGGCCTTGAGAGGATTAATAGCAGCCTTCCCATACAATAAGGTTGTTTTTGAGAAGAGGAACTAGACTGGATGCTGCATGGTGGGAAGATGAGAAATAATGGACGTAAATAGAAGATTTTCAAGATGTGACTGAATAAATTGCTTGGCAAATTGATTTGATCTCATCGATGACTATGCCTTGAGTAAGAGGTTAAACTAGATGACCTCGTTCTGTCCTTTTCAATCTGAATTATTGTATCATAACTCTGTTTTCATAGATTGGCATAATGTATTATGTGTGCTTAGGTTTCCAGTCTAAATAATATGGCCTAGGTTTTCCAGTCTGAGCCTTGATACCAACCCAAGGTCTCATTTTTCCACAGTGACTGGGCTTGCCCTGTGTGTTCAGCTGCATAAAATGAAGTAATACTGAGTGGACTTTGAGACAGCCAAAGCATTGCCCCCCAAACTCTACTGAGGACTTTGGCAGTGCTAAAACTGGAACCTGTCTTTGTGTGTTTCCAGCGTTTCTGACATCTCCTTGCTTGAGGTGCTGCAGAGTATCAGCTGCCCAGGCGTGTCAGCAGCTGAGCTCTTCTCTCCTGCCTGACAGTCCAAGGCGCCAGAGCTCACCTTGCCTGCTAAAACTGAATGCAAGTGTCAGGGATGGCAATTGCTCTTGTTCTCTTGCCAGCACTCTGTTCTTTTCTTCGTGAAGCATGCAGGCTTTACAGTGAGCAGTTGCAGTCAAATGCACTGGATCCAGACGACTTCCAGGCTTATGACTTCAAGGCTTATGTTTGACAGTATTCCCACAAATCCAAGGTTATTTATAAAATTCTGGCTGTTATTTTTCCAAATACTGTGTTCAGGGCATAGATATTTTTTGTTTTGCCTCCCACCTTTTCTTTAGTTTTGATTCTATTGCAGATTTATTTTTAAATATTTGTTGGTTTCTGTACTAGATGCATTTTTCTTAAATTTTTCTGTAAGTTTAATGTAAATTTCTGTGAACAGAGTTTTTCTGTTTCAAAGCAACTCAACTAATGGTCATGACTATCATTTATTTTTAAATATGTCTCTGAGGGAGGAAGTTACTACGTTACAGATGGTATTGGTGCATTTAAAATATTAATCAACATGTAGGCATATCTGTATGAGAGTTTTGTGGGGAGCCTTATGTTGTCACTTGATCTTTTTTTAACTTCAAGAAGTGTTTAGTCTTTATGACAGTTCTGTAGCTGCTCTGCCTTTGGCTCACTGTTCTGTTTCAATTCAGGTCAGACCATGTTAGTTTTTTCAGTAATCTTGCCATCCAGGTCTCCTGAGGGTTTTCTCTAGCCTTACAGTGTAATTTTTCAGTTAGCCATTTTATTCTGATATACACTTTAATTCTTTGTGCACTGTCTGTTAACCCAATTTATAAAATGCATGCCTACAATCAGTTTTTAGAAGTTAAAGACCTGATTAAAAAAAAAAATATCAGTTACAAATGTTACACGCAAAAAGTCCATTACATCTAGTTAAACATCTAATTTTTAATTCCGGATTTGTAGTTTTTCTTTTGCAGTAAATTGACTTAGTTGAGTTATCACTACGTTCTTCCTAGGTGTTGGAAATAAGTCTTTCTCAGTGCCCTGAAAGTACCCAACGTGTCCAGCCAGGATTTTAGCTTGTCCAGTGGCACAAGCACTTCTTCACAGCTTTTTTGGGGCTGACCTTGGCCAGCTGGCAGATGCTCACCAAGCCACTCTCTTGGCCCCCTTCCTCAACAAGACCAGGAGGAGAAAATAAATAAAAACTTTCTGAGATAGAGAGATCACTTACCAATTACTGCTGCAGGCATAACAGACTCACCTTGGAAAGTTAATCTAGATTTTTTTTCCAGTTAAAAACAGTAGGCTGATAAAACCAAGACAAACCTAAAAAACACATTACTGTCCCCTATCTTCTCAGGCTTGCCTTCACTCCTTCTTTCCTGGCTCTTTTACCTGTCTGGCAGGGGTACCAGTGATTTCTTCTCACAGAGGCCGCCCTGCAGCTCTCGCTGCCAAACCCTCCCCTTGTGCACACAGAACACCTGCACATACCTGGGAGTGAGTGCTGGCATTGCCTTTGGAGGGTGCACGTTCATTATGGAATATTTATGTAATGCCTCATTACAGATTTCAGCAGTCCCCTATTACTTTCCAGATTAAGCATTCATGTTATCGTAAGCTCTTCCAAAGTTTGTCAAGTAAACATAAAGCAAGCAATCTGACTTTTTCATCTTTCGCCACTATTTTAGATTCCCCGTTGGTTCATCTTCCTTATTGCAATCTTTTAAAGTGCTGGTTTGTGTAAGTACCTGGCAAATTTTATACCTTTCCTCATTTTAGGCTGTGAAAGATCTTTATTTGGTCACTTACTTTCATTTATTTATATGGATATCTTCAGCTTTCCAAGTTTAGCATTCACCTGGATCTGGAAATCCTGATGTTGATCAGGAGCTGCTGTCCTGATAATTTTTTCCCCTTCTGTTTTATTTTCAGGTTTTAAAGGTATTTAATAGGACCTTTTTACTTCCCTTATAAGTCAGAGTCTCAATTTTTTTCTTTGGGATGTGTCAGGACATTCCTTTCTGTTTATCTTCTATTAAATATGTTTATATGTGAGTTTGTATATGCCCATGTGTATATATAAAAACATACATTTATTTGAAATACTTTGAATCTTTTCAGCATGTCTCTGTTGAAAACACACAACTGATTTACCACTGTCTGGCTGGCTCCTTTTGGATTTTCCCCTCTGTAGTTTCACTGTCTGCTGGTGAAATTGTTTTTTTCTCACAAGTTTTGTTGTTCTTTCTTGCGTGCCTGAATTCAGAGTGTTTGATTTGTTCAGGTGATCTCTCACACCTGTGTTGTTGATATTCATCAGCGCTCAGGTGCAGAAACACTGTTGCAATCACACCCTGCGCTCTGTGCATTGCCTGTACCTGTCTGCACCTGCTGAAATAGTTACAGCTCTGAGTGCAGCTCAGTGAATCTCTTCAGAGAGCCTTCCCCCTCCTCACCTTCACTACTGAGATCATACACACACAAACTCGGCTTGTTCCTGACCAGAATTTAATTTTTAGTGACAGGGATTCTTATGGTGGGAACGCTCAGTCTTTTAAGTTTTCTCTGTGAAAGCATTAATTATATTTTTTCCCCTTTCCAAATTTATTATCCCTGTTTGGGAAAGAGGCTTTTGTTTCAAGAAACTAGACAATTTTTGTAAAGAATTTTCTCAATAGAGGGAGTGTATTTATAAGGATTTGACATTCCTGTGTAGTTTCAGGCCCTTCAGTTATCCACCTCCAGGGACCTTTTTTCAAGAGATGAGATGGGATTTGAAAGTTCCTTTCTTAACCATTTCTTGAGAAATTAAAACTTGTTCTTTCACAACTGTTTCTAAGGGGTGTGTTATTTTCATTATGTCAAACACCACAAAGATAATCAGTGGTGGATTTCCATTGCTGTTTTAAGAGGATTTAGTACATCTTGCTTGAATTTCAAGTTCTTAATGATAATATTGCCACTGATAGTACCTCCAATGCAAGAATTGATTCATCTCTCTCAGTTTGCAGGTAATTTATTCATACAATCATAGAATGGTTTAGGTTGGAAAGGCCCTTAAAGGTGATGTAGTTCCAAGCCCCTTGCCATGGCAGGGACACCTTCCACTACACCAAGCTACTCTAAAGCCTCATCCAGCCTGACCTTGGACACTTCCAGGGATGGGGCATCCACAGCTTCTCTGGGCAACCTGTGCCTGTGCCTCACCACCCTCACAGTCAAGAATTTCTTCCTAATATATGATCTAAATCTGCCTTCTTCCAGTTTAAATCTGTCACCACTTGTCCCCTCACTACATGCCCTTGTAAAAATTCCCTCTAGTTTTCATGTAGCCCCTTTAGGTACTGGAATATACTGCAAGGTCTCCCTGGAGCCTGATCTCCAGTATAATGGCCAAAGTTGTGCTAAGAAAATATTGGCAGTTGTTCAAGATTGCTACTTATAAATTCAAAGTGTTTTCCTCCATCCACTCTGTAACAAGAAATATCTTTACTAGGATTGCTGAGTTGCCAGCCTGTCTTTGTAGGGGATGATATCTGTAATTGTATGAATTCCAAAAAGGGAAACTGCTGATTTTGTTCTGCCTTTTGCTTTGCTATTGTTTTGTCTTCCAGGCCTCACAGTCAAAAGTCAGTGCCATAATAATATTTTGCATATAATTTATGCTTGATTACTGCTATATGTAAACCTGTCTGATGTTAGACATAAACACTGCTACCACCCTGTTGTGTGTCAACAAGTGTAGAATCCCAGTCTCCTCTGTGGAGAGAGCATCCATATTGAAAATAGTGCTTCTGAAGTGTTTAAATTCAGGTGTCTAGCTGCCAAGACTTCAGAGTATCTTGTATTACTCAACAAGAAATGGTCAGTGCCACATGAAAGACACTGGTGGCTATTTTGGCATTTGATATTTATTTTATCAGTGTGAATATATGTGGGTTATCATTCAAAGCAGAAGAGTCATTTGCTCTGTAAGTAGATGATGTCTGTGTAGCTATTAGCTTCCCTTTGATCTTGGTTTGCAACCTTAACATTCTGAAATTTGGCTTTGAGGGCTATCTTGTACCTGATACCACTTTCTGAATAATTGGTATTGTATTTGCATAGCTGTATTCTACCAACTTGCTATCCCCCTTTTTTGGACTTTGAAAAGCATGAGTGGCACAACTGGGACAGTCTGGCAACTGTAAAAAGGCAAACGTGTGGCTGCACTGGCAGGTTCCAAGGGTGGGAAGCAGCACTAATTGCTATTTGCTTGCTGGTGTTTTTCATGGGCCATACATTTGAGAACACATCCAGAGTACCATGCTCAGTCTCCAGCTCTGCAGTACTCTGATGTTCTGGCATGAGTCTGTAGGTAATGGAATTATAGGGGGACTGGATATATGGTGTATAAGGAGGGGCTGTCAGAGCTGTTTTGGCTTAGTCTGTTGAAAATGAGGTTCAGGGCATCTTAGGGTGGTTCCCACCTGCCTCATGGGGAGATGTGAAGAAGATGCAGTTGGACTTCTCAGAGATGGGCAGTGGAAGAGATGTGGCAGTGATCACAAGTTGTAACATGAGAAATTCATTCTTACCAGGCACAAGGAGCATAATTTTCATCATAAGAGTGATTAAAACTCTCCAGGGTTTATCAGCATCTCTGATCCTGGAGATCTTCAGAGCTTGGCTGTGGAAGCTGCTGAGCAAATTGATTCCACTGCCCCTGCTTTGAGCAGGACACTGTTATAATAATTCCAGTTGTCCCAGCCTATATTGTTCTATGGTTTTTCATATCTGTATTTCCAAAATATGTGTGTGTCCTTTCTAGATCAACTCTGGTAAATTCTGACTTCCAGTTTCCATAGCCACTGTGAGCCTGGACATAGAGACCATTTTTCTCAAAAGAAACTAGTGGTAAACAATATCTTTATTTGACTCTGTGTTAAAGTTCAATTCATTCTTACATTCACAGTATTTTATGTAGGTGTTTAAGCTTAATTTTGTTAGAATTTTCCTCTTTTGGCCTTTTTTTATGGCTTGTTATATCAGATACCATAAAACTATTGAAGAAAATGTAGAAACAAGATACTTGTATGTTTATGTCAGTGGTTGAAGCCTATGGTCAACTGGTGGAAATGTGGAGCTGCCCAGTGAGTGTTCATTATTTATACTAACTAGTCAGGTTAGACTGGTGGACAGATTTCATTCATTATGGATAGGTTTCTTGTAGGATTTTTTGGAGATATTTGTCATAGGCACTTTTCCACATGCCTTTTCTGTGTTTCTGATACTTTGCACTTCCTGTGAAGAAATAAGTGTTTAAATGTTGAGGCTCTTGGAGATGTAGCTCAGGGAAATAAAGATTTCTTACTGAGTACCAGCATGCCTGGTTATCTGCTACTCAGTTTCCCTGCTGAAGAATATCTCATCTTTAATGGCATTACTTTTGGTAATGAATTAACACAATTCTAAGGATAGTAAATGAAAACTGGGTCAAATGTAATGATGTTACTGTTATATTTTACCATGATAATGCTGTTACATCCCTGTGGTGGGATGGTCCAGGCATCCATACAGCTGCTTCCTCATTCCCTGCTGCAGTAGGATGGGGAGAAAAAAAGGGAAAACAAGGCTGAGAATGCTCCAGGGTTGAAATAAAGACAGGGAAATCACTACCCAATTGCTGTCATGGGTAAAGCAAACTCAGCTTGGGGAATTCAACTTAATTTATTGCAGATTAACATAAATATTGAATTACTGGGTAACAAAAAAGATAAACATTAAAACACTTGGGGGAATTCATCCCTCCTCCTTTCCCAGCCTCAGCTTCACTCCAGCCACTTCTCTTCCCTGCCTTATAAGCACCACAGCGTATGCTGGGTCCCTTCAGTGAGGCAAGATGTGATTCAGGGGCTTGGAGGGAAGCTGTATCAGTTTTGCTGCTACTCTGGTTTTGTTTTCCTTGGTTCTGGTGTGGGTCCTCCATGGGCTGCTATCCCTTTGGCAGTCACCTGCTCCAGGGCAGAGCATCTTCCCTTCTCCTCTTCTTCCTCCTTTCCCTGACTTTGTTCTCTCATGCCCTCTGTTGGTTCCTCCCCTTCTGGTGTTCTGTGCCCTGCCTCATATTTTCATTAAGCACCCCACACAAGGCTGAGAGCTCCAGTTGTGCCCTGTGGCGGATCTGCTGTGAGGCTGCTGGAGCAGAGACCCCACTGCCAACACCTGAAAAACACCTGCAGAAATACAGTTAGAGATAGAACTCCATGTGTTAGTTAAAAACCTTCTGGAAATGTGGAGAAGGAAGTGCTGGGCTAAATATTCCTACTAACTGATGATGAGTACTTTATTATTAGATGCTCATGTTGTCTCCTTCTTTGTTGCAATTTCATGTGAGACTGGATTGCTTCCTCAGTCAAATGTGGTTTTGGTGAGCTCCTTAGTGGCTGAACTTGTAAATGTTCTATTTCTAAAATACTTTTGATGGTTTTTGTCTACCTGACTTAGAAACGTAGGAGTTATTTCATTGCAGTCAATATTGTTGTGGTAAAATCATGGAATAAGGTGATACAGCCAAGCAAATGTGAAAAGACAGAATTTGGAGCTTTCTGTAAGCATTTGATTGACCAGTCTGAAGCTGAACAAGATTAAGGATTTTCTGAGGGGTGGCATGAGTACACTGAGAAACTGCTGTACAGTATCTTGGGGTCTAGATGTTATATGCTACAGTAATAGTGACTTTTTTGTAGTTAATTTAATTTTTGACAGTTTGTCAGTATAAGTAAAATGAATTATATGTTATATTTAACTAGGATGGGCAGGTTTTTGGTTTAAATTCAGAGACACTTTTGAAATTTTAAAGGAGAAAAAATTTCCTTACTAGTAATTGAATATCCTGAAAAATACACAGTATACTACAGAATATTACTTTGAAATTATACTTCAGAATTAGAAAATTATACTGTAAGAAGAAAAACATTTCTAGCAAATATTTTTCAGTTATTATTTTAATTCTGATATACAGAGAACTTAGTTTATTGTTTAACCTCATCAGAGGCATATATGATCTCTTAAAGGTAACAGTGGTATCTTACTCACTGGATGTTTTACAGCATTCAAGATGTTTATTAAAAATTTGAAGCCAAAGGTATATTCTCTCTCAGAATATTCAGGTATCTCTGTGGAAGTCCATCAGAGCATCTTTGTGAATACACATCTCCCTTTGTCTGGGTCCTGCTGACTTGCTAATTCTGTATTTCTTTAGCTTTAAGTATGACTTCTGCTGTTCAAGTTCTTAAAATTTTAAGATCTATGGTTAATCAGAAATGAAGATTTCCTGATCTCTAGTCTCAATTTACTGCATAAGGACATGAAACTTTGAAGAGGTAGAATATTGTGCCAATTTATGCTCAAGTTGTCAGAAAAAGTAAATGTATGAGCTTCAAATGCCTGAAGTGTTTACCAGCTAATTTACAAAGCAACAATAAAATTCCAATGTTTGTGTAGCCAGAGCAGGGGCTTTTTGAGGGATATTTGTTCATTGGAGTCTAGGAAATAGATTGATCCATTAGCCTGATGCTGGTGCTTATTTGGGAAGGAGTGCTTCTTTCCGCAGTTGCCTGTGTAATTATGTTTCATTGCTGTCAAATAATGCTGCATGCTGAAAGTCAATTTGCATTTTTAGCAGACATCCTTTTACCTCTGTGAATGTCTTTCTGGGGGAGGAACTCATGGTGGTCAAGAGGTAGAATCTTAAGTTTTTGTAACCATTAAGTCAGAGTGTGTTCCAGAAATACAGCTGAGTCAGAGTCCTCTCCAGGACATGCACCCAAAACCCTGTGAAAATGGACTGTCTTACTCATGTCAGGGGTCTGTGCTACTTCCACTTCTTACTATTCATACCAGTACTTTGAACTGCTAAATACGTCTTACTGACTTAAAAGTTAATGTTTCTTTCGTGTACTCCTTGGTCTACCAACTTAGTACAAAAGGAGAGCAAGAAGAGATGGCAGTAATTACCAAAAACCCACAAAAAATTAATGATTAATGGACAGGTAGGTATTTATAGGTGTTTATATTGAAGATTTCAGTGCTAGATACAGCTTTATGAATTACACAGATTTCAGAATATCCATGTGAATTTTAAATAGATCTGTAATCTCATTAGTGGTGTGACACCATGAGCCCTATTACAAAACTAAATGTTAAACAAAATGTACAGACTTTTCAGTTGTTACCGTCTGTCTCTGACAAGTTAGAGATAAACTGAGCACATGTTAAAGATTAGCTGCTGAGGGGCAAATGATCAAAAGCTTCCTTTCCTCTTCTGATTTTTGTGTGCCTAACCCAGTTAGACAACAGGAGAGAAACAGAGACATGGGTTGAGTTGTGTGACTTTTGAAGAAAGTCTTTAGGGCATGTGTCTCCCCTGAGTTTGTGTGATTTGACTCTGAATGGCATTTCTAATTCATGAACAAATCAAATTTTGTTCTGCTTTTTGATGTACAGGCATTTTCCTAGCATGCCACTAAGTGGTAGTCTGAGTGGTGGGCTTTTCAGCTGGCACCTGGGATCCCTGGCAGCCTTGGGAGCTGGATGTTCCAGAGAATCCATATGCAAAGAAATGGATTATGCCCTGCTTTGTGTTTGTAGGTTGGGAGTATGCAGCTGCTGCAATTCAGGCACTAGCTTGCTGGGGTTAGAATAGAAGCTAAGAGGGGGTTTTTTCCCCCCAAAACATAAAAAATAATACTAAAAAAATCCTATCAGCTGAGTACTTAATCTCACAGAATCAGCTTGACTCAGAAATACCACAGGCAGTAATTCTAAGTTAGTGCTTATAAGCAAATGAGCCCCAGCAAAGTCCTCTTGTCATATCTGTTGGTGAAAGAAATAGAATATTTCTGTAGCTACTACTTCTTTTGCCTAAGCTGTGGAAGAAAGAAAACTTCCTGCTTCATGGATAAGGTTAGAAGAAATTAAGGTTATCAGTTTTTGTCTCTGCATGAATTAAAAAGCATGCGAGATACAACCTGCCTAATAGCAGCATTGAAAACTCAGCGTGCTTTGGAAGATAATTTTCTTAGTAATTTCTCAAATTATGTTGTTAGTAAGCATTCTTTAAATTTTTACTTTATATATATGTGTGTATGTTGTGTGAATTTTTATATAGACATATATATATGTCTGTGAAACAGAGATGAAGAACTCTTAGAAGGGATATCCAGGACAAGCAATAGATGGTGTAAAAAGAGTAGGGAAGCAATAACAAATGCCTTGCCTGCATATTGCTGCTCAGAGCCATTTCTGCTGGACTGCATTCGCTGGATAGATCAGCTTCCTTCAGTGCCATGTATCTCAGAACAAATGTTGTGAATTTGGAAGAAACAGTTTTGCTTCAGGATCACAGTGGTAGTGAGAGTCAGACCCTTCTCAGGATGGAACAATATTTTTTATATGTTTTTAATTGCTTATTGCTTCCTAATCAGTTTCTCCCTGGCGGAATTTATGCAGAGGATATTCACCTTCAATAGATGAGCAGCTGCTTTGAGATCAGTTTTATCCATTTGCACTCAGTGTAGGCTGAAGGATTTTTTTAAAGAAGGCAGTGGTATGAAATGTGTTGTCCTCAATAGCTGCTGGAAATAGCTGTGCATAGCCTGGCCTGCTAAATTTCAAGTCAGTCTGTCATGCCATAATACAAACTCAGTTACTTGTATGAAAACACTTCCTGAAAACCAGTTTGGGAGGAGAGAAAGGGAGCAGCAAAGTCTTAGGCACATGATATTAATCTGTAACAAGAAGCCTAAAATATTATTTGAAGGAAAGAAAAGGTCTCTTCTGATTTCTTTGCAAATTATTTGATTTACCGTATTGAGGCTTGTGTAATTTTCCTTTTGCACTGTCTGATTTATGGGCAGATACTTTCCTACCAATCCCAACACTGCTGATCATTATTCTAGTAAATTAATGATTTTTTTTTTCTTCCTTTCAGCTCCCCTTGCCTGTTAGGTTGGTTAAACCTGTCTTTTGCTAAGCTGGTTTCTGTTTTCCATTGCATAGAAGTTGGCTGTGTTCAGAACAGATAAAGAGAAAAGGAAATGAAGTTGCCTGAGGGAGTGCAGAGGCATTTGCAAAAGTAGGAGATGGTGCATTGAAAGATGTGGTACTATTGATCTTTGGTGAAAACTGCAGAATTGTTGTGGTCTAGAAAGCATAAATATTTATTAACTGATTTTTCCCTAGTTTTTTTTTTTTTTACTTGGAAACTGCTGTTGCGAGGACTTGAACATTTTTACAAGTAGTAACTTTGCTCCTTTTGCACTGGTTTGGTTTTGGCCAAAATAAATTGGGAAAACCCTGAGGTAGAAAAGCAGCTGAATCTGAATACTCAGTATTCTTATGTTTTGCCACTTTGATACTCTCTATCATAAAGAATAGAAAAAGAATTCTTTTTTTTAAGCTGAAAGCAGTTTTGCTGTGTAATACAGGTCTCTAGGCTAAACCTTTAATTTATTACAATTACCTTGAACAGTTCTAGCCAAACAGAGATGCTCTCTGGTTAATATTATTACATATATGTGCTCTGCATATGGCTTTGGAATTCTAGCTTGAATTACTGCATGTGTGTATGAGTGAGACTGAAATTTTTGACTGTCTCTGCACAAATGCAGTCCAACTTATTTCCAATTTAAACAAACTAAAAGGAAAGTTCTGCTAGTATATGTTAGGCCTGAAATATATATGAGGTTGCTAATCCATAGGTTATGGCACAAGGATAAGTATTTGAGAGGAGCTGAGCTGATCAAGTGTTGCCACCAGCTCTGCTTGAAGTGAGAGGTGGTACTAGACTCCAACCAATTTTTTTAATGAATCTATAAATTGTAAAAGAAGCATGTAGTGCCCATCTCAAGCACTCAGCTGGCATGGTACCTTCAGTGGCAAGGGATGAGCAATAGCTTGCATTGCATAGACTCTTTTTTTATGCTGTTTAGCTGATTTAAGTCATTCCTTCTCTTTGCTTTCATGTGTCTGTCTCATTTCCTGAGGCTGACTTATTTTAAATGGCAGCCATTATGCCCTCACCCAGCAGGAGTGCCAAATGCTTATGTTTTCTTGGAGGACCAGATCCCTGAGGAAATATTTGGTTTACAAAGACTTCCAGTCTAATGCCTTTCAAGTTAGAGTAGGGAGACTACTTAATTATTTTCTGGACACATCCATCAGCTTTGGCCTTGAATCAGAGTAATCTTTAATGTTTCAGATTGTGTAAACATTCAACTCGTGATTCCTCCTCCAGCTTGTAGGCAGTGAATCTAGCATGAATTGTAGTCTCTCCATATGGTCCTGTTTCCAACACTTGCTTCAGGGCATGAGGGGAAGATCCTTCCATCTTGGAGGTCTTCAGCTCCATGCTGTAGGTCAGCAAGCCCAGGAGGTGGATCAGAGAACAATAATCTGTGGCTACATCAGCTTTCCT
This sequence comes from Calcarius lapponicus, assembly GCA_039654755.1. Classification (NCBI taxonomy): domain Eukaryota; kingdom Metazoa; phylum Chordata; class Aves; order Passeriformes; family Fringillidae; genus Calcarius; species Calcarius lapponicus. The sequence continues at coordinate 69,337,797 of CM077463.1, forward strand.
GCCTGGTCTGAAGACCTTGTTAAATGACTGAGACCACTTTTCTGCTGTCCTAGACTTGGGAGATGCCTGTGTCACTCATACAAGATTAGAATACTTGATGGGTCTGTCATGACAAGGGGACTCTACATCAAAGCCTGTGCAGAACCCTTCCTTCTGCTCCCTCCATTGTGCTCTGGCCTGTTCCACAGGTTTCCTTTAAATTGGCTGCTTTAGCAGATGATGCTGGATTGAGCTGGCATTTATTTTTCCTCTGGGATATTGTTGCTTCCATACAACCTTGAGTGGGATCAGTGTGTTTAAATCTTGACGTGGAGGCAAAATTCCGTTTTTCACAGCTGGCCTTGAATTACTTGGTTGCAGTGCTGAGATTAGAGGGAGCTCACCAGGTTCTACAAGTCTTTATTAGTGTGGACTAAAGGAGGATGCATGGATGGAGAAGCCTCTATCCCTCTTTTCTAGGGATATTCTGTGCAGGACTGTAAAACTATGAAAAAATATGAAGCTCTTCACACCTGTTTCTATTTACTTTAACTTTGATCAACTCAAAGCACTCCTGGATGATGCCTCTGCCCAGAAAGTTCCTCATAAATAAGCTCAAGGTGAAGGCTTGCTCTCATGAAGGATTTTGATGAGCTTACTGCGTAGAGGAGTCCACCATATCTCATACTTTAGCCTCTTAAATATTGGGCAGACATCATGGTTTACCTGAATATCATCTGTTGATGATCTTTATGTGCAAGCTACCAGTTACACACAGTCACTTGCTCAGTTTGTGTTCTCTTATTGGTATGTTTTGAGTGTTCTTTGGGAAGCATATGACTCATTTTGCCTCAGTCTCTTTCCCCTTCAGCTGTCACTTTTGGTTAGTCATGTTCCTGGCTGAAATGCCTTTATCTTGAATTTCTGTCTGCAGGATACCAAGAGTCATTAATGTAACATCCTGCTTCTTGCTCACCCTCCTTTCAGTGACCCCCTCATGTCAGTCTGCAGGAGTACCAGACAGGCAGACTCACACTGTACATCTGGTAAAAGGACACCACATTTTACTGGTGTCCAAGGTCAGGGTTTAGGTCATGCTACTCTTGGGCTGCTCAAGATGCCTGTCTTGCATAAATATTCTCAAGGCACGGGGTGTTCAGAAAACATATGATGGATTTATTTTACTGTAAGATATCAATTGTAGGTGAAAACTTCACCAAAGCAGTTTCAGTAAATAAAGAGACTGTAAATTTTCCCTTCTTTTAACACTTGGTGGTTCACTGGTTCCTGACTCACCTGAGACTGGAACAGTGGCCAGCACTCTGCTTGCAGGGGACACTGTGATCTTTGTTGTACTAGACACTTTAGTTGCTCTATCATGACTGAAGCCTCAAGGATGCAAGGTATTGGCTTTTTGCCTTTTGTTGTTGGGATTTTTTTTTAATTAATTGGCATTTAGGAAGGACCTGAGATCAGCCTCTTTAAAATCGAGAATAATATTGTCCTGTTCCACATCAAGTCTGTTTTCAAGGCTGCCTGGAGTTCCTGTTCTGTTGTGCCGCCCAGCTGATGTTTCTGTCTTCTGCACACAGTATTGCAGAAGGTAATGCAGGGTGTGCCTGGTGTGGTTTCAGCTTTATTGGCATAACTGAGATACTCATGGATTTGGAGCCTTCATCTCTTCATGCGGATGTCTTGACTATAGCTTTTGTGAACAGCTTTCCTTTTCAGGAGCTTGGAGTGCAGGAAATGTATCCAAAGGTAGAGCATCTGTATCTCGTAGTGTGATTACTTGAGATAACAGTAGGACTGTCTCAGAATCCCAGAGAGCCTCCTTCTTTCTTTATTAACTACAGGAAAGCTTACATGGGTGTAGCATGAAGTGGTAAGGTTTTCTCTAAGTTTCTAGGTAGGTCTGTTGCTCTTCAGAAAGTCCCTCTCTGTATTATTTCAAAGTTAGTCTCAAGAACATTAGCCTGTTAGCTTCATCCAGGTTTTTTTAACAGCCATTTTAGGACTTCTGTTTTCTTTCATTCTTCTGTCCAAATGTTCTTTCACGGTGTTTCTGACCAGTGCTTAGGAAATTTCAGTGGTTGTTAGTTAGGTTTTGCTGTGCTGTGCCTTGTGCTGAAGAGCCTTCATTGTTCCCGCTGCTGGTTGGAAGACTTTTCTTGCAGCCCTTTACCTTGTGTGTGCGTGTTCTGTGAGAGTGGCTGTCATCTGGATGCTCAGAGCAGTGTGCTAAGGGCTGAGCATACTTCAGTTTCCACACAAAATAGCGTTCTGTTCATCACTTTGTTACAGCCTTAAGTGGGAATGATCTGTAACTAAGCTACCTCTGAGACTCACTTCACAAATCCTTTGTTAAAAGTAAATAAACACTGTGACTAAACATGAAATAACACCATTATAAATGGCTTATGAAAGAGCAGTGCACAGAATTAGAAGAGAAACCTCCCTAATCCATTTATGCCCAAACTGAATCTCGGAGCGTTTCCACCCCACATCTTTGGCAGGAGATGCAGCTGCTACAGTGAAGAGCTGCCTCTAGGTGAGATGTGCTGCTTTGGGTGGTTTGTCTCTGCATCCCCCATGCCTCAGTTTGTGTGCACTAAGGAGAAATTCATCCTGCTGTAGCACTAGTATTTATAATTGAGAGTCTTGTTGAAGTCTTCTGTGCTGTCCAGACAAATTGAAATTTTCCTGTTGCTGATTCTTTCATTCAGAAATTTAATTAAAGTGTCTAAAAAGTTCTGCTGCTCTGAAATAAGCACCTTCCTGAGGATTTAAGTGCTGCATTTCAGACCAGATGTTGTCTCTTGTTCTGGATTGGTTGATCAACTGATTGGCTCAGTAGGAGTCCTACATGTATTTTTGAGATTAGCATCTGGTAAATGTCTCCATGGCCTGAACTTTGTAAAATTTTAATCTATTCGTTAGCAAATGTATTTCCTACAAATATCTAAATTGTGCTAAATGAATGTAGCTGATTACTAACTCTTAATTACTATCTGGATGGAATGCAGTTATGAAATACCAACGGGCTTGGAGTAAATAAGTAACCTTTGATATTCTTCTTCAGAATTTATGGTCATAAACTAAAACACACATTTTTCACCTGAGCATGAGGAAGAACTTCACTGCATTGAGGGTGGCAGAGCCATGGAACAGTTGTGGAGTCTCCCTGTCTAGAGACATTCCAAACCCCTGGATGCATTCCTGTGTCACCGGCTCTTGGTGACTCTGCCTTGGCAGGGGTGCTGGAATGGATAATCTCCCTTCCAGCCCTGTCTGTCCTGTGGTTCTGTCTTGTGCTGTTAGGTGGTAGGTGCCAGAAATGAGTGATGGAAACCCACAGTGGCTCATGAGACAAGTATTGAGGGTAGACTGACCATTTGAGCTTAAGGCATACTCTTTTATCTGTCCACATGAGGGGTACATTAATAGCTGTAATCTTAGCAGACTGGACTGTAGAAATTTAGGCACCTGAGGACTGATCCTCTTCTGTCCTCTCCCTTGTTTCTTTAGTTTACAGTTGAACTTTGTATATACCTGAAACTCAGGTAGTTTGAGTTGTACTTGTTGTGAAGGATTTTTCTTTGCCTGTATCAAAATATCCTGTTTATCCTTACCAGACACAGCATTGCATGAGCTACCTTCTAATGAGTTCCATCATCATATTTATATAAAACTTGGTCTTTTTAAAAACATGTCCCCCCTTTTTTTTATTATTATTACTGTTTTTTTCCTCAGTGGGAACCCTCTGGATTAGGCAGTTCCTCCTCAGAGTGTGTTCTTCTGGGTCACTGGGGTGTGTTGTAGTAGAGCAGAGAGAGAAATTTCTAGTTTGAGAACAAACACTATCTGTAGCAATTCAGAAGAGTTACCCTTTGGGAGACCTGCAGAGCTGCAAGTACTCTTTCATTCATACATTTGTTAAGCATGACACTAAAGGACATGTCCAGGCAGCAGAAAAGCTCTAACTCCACAGTCCTGGGGCTTCCTAGTAATCCATGGAATATACAGATACTGCATGCAACCACCTCTAGTGGGGTGATACACATGGATAATAATTTAAAGAAAAGAGGAACTGTGAATGGAGAGCATCTGAAATGTTCATTCTTTATTTATGTTCACCTCCTGTATATGCTACCTACTTTTATGGAGCTCTTGTTCTTACAGTATCCCTTTAAAATGGGGATATTCACATTATTGAGGGGAAAGTGGTGACTGGGAGGAGTGTGAAAGCTTTTCATGAACAAGTGGTGGAAATAGAGCATTTGGGGGATACTTGGGAGGTTCCCTTAGGGTTAGCAGTGTCTGCCTTGAGTGCTTCAGATAAAATGTTGCTAATAGGGATTAGTCATTTCTTTAACTTCACATGCAGAGCTGTGTTGGCAAGGAGAATAAGAAAGCTCCTGCTACTAGAAAGAAGGCGCAGCTATTAAATAAAAATTTTAGTGTTGATACATTTTCCTGGCAGAGGAGTGGCACAGTATTTTAGCCTTTGCCTCTTCCCTGACAAAACAGAATCAGGCAGGGAAGTACTGAACTTGCTGTGTCTTTACACTCCTGGGACGCCCCACAGGAGTTCAGCTTTGAGAATGGAGCTGTTTCTTCTCCTACACTGCCTGTGGGCAGTTTTCTTGCATCATTCTCCTGTGAATAGATGCAAACACGTGGTCTGGGCTGGCTCTGTTCTTAGTGACCCTGCTGTGCAGTTACTAAACTCACTGTGAGTAAAAGAGGGGTGACTGCAATCTCCCATGCAAGAGTGGGAGGTGATTTTTTCAGGAAAGCCATCCAGAAAGCCAAAGTCCAGTGTGAGGCTGATGTTTCTTGTTGGTTTTCCGATATAATCAGGATCTGTGAAAAAAGAGCTAACTGGGAAATTCTGTTTTCATACTTTCTTGACCTGTGTAGAAACTCATTATTTCCCTAAGAGAATCCTGTTCTTTCAGGAGCTTTTCTTGTGATTTCTAGAGTCAGTTTTAATACTGAAAATAAGAAATTGACTCCTCAACACTTTGGTATTTTTTTCTAGTTTTTTTTTCCTTTCAGTTATAGCCAGTCTTGCCAGTGAGGAGTACTGCTTATACGTGGGCAATGTGCTTTAGAAGTATTACAAATACTTCTGAAATATATGGTGAGACTCAAACACATTTCTTAAGATTTGCTAGGTAAGCAGAAGTGAGGATATTGAAGTACCTTTTTCCATGTAACACAGCTGCTTCCAAAGTTTCACATTTTTGCAGTATATCTGTTAAATTTTTTAATGTCATGTTTTGCTAATGTATTTTTACAGTAACTTGTAGTGTAGTTTGATTTAATTTTACTGTAATTGGTAATTCGATTTATTTTTAAGTTATTTCTAGTTTAATTTTTTCTGTATTGGGAAAGGCAATGCTTTATTCATAAATTTTAGTGTTCACTTTTGTAGCAATGTTCAGAAGGTAATAAATTGATTGAATGGATCAGTGCAGTCATTGGTTCAGGTTTGGATTCATTACTCAGCTGTTATCTATTTATATTATATATTTAGGTTGACCTGTTTGTTTTGAAGGGGTCAGGGTTCTTGTGTTACTTTTTTCTAAGTAATAAAAGGAATTTTTCTGTCAGACTAATTTAACATAGCTGTGTTTTTTCTATTAAAATAGCCTATGAAGAATGCTTGATTTTTCATTTAAGACACTGTTAGCACAGTTGTTTATTTTTAGTGACTTACTGTTTGTGTTATGTTCCTTCACTGATAATGTTTTTAGAGCAGACATGCCAATGAAAAATTGAGGGTCTTTGAAACTTTTCTTTAGGAACCTTAAATCTGGTTGGTTAAGACAAATGTTTTATCTTTTGAACTAGGGTCCCTAATGCAGAGTCTGCTGTGAGGAGGGAGGAAAATAAGAGGATCCATAAATATCTTCATTGTAAGATTTAATCCCATGTTGTGTTGATTGTAGCAGTGTCAGGATGTAGCCAAGGCGTTGGTTTGGGTTGAGTACAGTCACTTTTGTGGCAGGATGTGGGGTGCTGTGGCTGTTACCTGGGGATGCTGAATGTGTGAAGCTGAGAGAGCTGCTCTCTGCTGGGCACAGGAGCTGCATCCCAGGAATTCTTGGCCTGAGTGGAGCCACTGGTGAGTCACTGGCAGTGCCAGCAGCAGAGAGGCACAGGAAGGTTATTGTGTGGCGATTGGTGACAGCAGTGACTCACTGCTGCTAGGAGAGTGGTGCACAGAGATTTGGAGGGTTAAATTCTTCCTCCAAATAAATTATCAAGTTTTCCAGTAAGGCTATCAGCCTGTCTTCTGGGAAAATTAAGGTATGTAGTGTCTAGGCACCATTGTGTCTAAGTGCTGCTCATTATTATATCAGTAATGCACAGATTTGTTTCAAGGAAATTACTTGTGTTCTAGAAGACAATTCAGATAGAAACCTCATGTTAGCAACAGGCTTGACCTGTTTTATTTTCTTTAAAATAGATACTAGAGGTTGTTACCAAGTTGTACCAGTCCTGCCCTACCTAGCACAGCTTTTTTGGGATACAGTTAAATATAATGATGTGGCAATACTTACCCCTTTTTTGGAGGGAAGAAACATCTCCAGGGAGAAGCTGGTGACTACAGCAGGGCTTGTAGAGAAGTAAAACATTAGAAAAAGGGACATAAGCTGAGCACAGAATAATAAATTTTGCTCTGAGTTCATGTTGCTCAGTTTCAGTAGGACATAAACCTGGCTGGCAGCTGTAGGTAAGGGGAGATGTTATGGAGGGAGTTCATTCTGTTAACTGTGAGATAGACTTGTCTGTGGGATACTGAGCAGAGCTGTGGGTGTGGAAGGGGAAAAATATTATATGCAGTAAACCAGTACTGAATTCTAAAAATCATAGACTAGATAAAACAGTAATTTTAAAATACATAGCCAGTATTAATGCTATGTGCTTGTTATTTGCTGCTTGACAGTTTCAGAGATTTAATACAAATCCAGCAAAGCCTAATGAAGGACAAGTGTGCTCTGAGAGGTGTTTCCTGTTTACCAGCTGGTAGAATTACCACCTCTCCATACAAATCTTGTGCTCAGACCTTTTAGACCATGGGAATGGTAATGGTTTCTTGAAAGCTTTTATTCATTCATTATTTATTGCTCTCAGTCCTTTTCTGCTGAAACAGTTGGATTCACTATTTATATTGTGGTTGTGTATCAGGGCGGTGTTTTATTCTGGTTATCCTAGCACATACATAAACAGGACAGTTGCTGTCCAAAGGATTTGAGGGAAGCAATGGTTAGAAAGTGATAGGATGGTGATTTTTGACTCAAAGAAATGCAATTGCATTATTTGCTTGGCTGTTCTCCAGAGCTTTTAAAAAATTATTTTAATCTTGACCAAGGAAAGATGCAATTTTTAATGTTTTTAGTCCCCATTATATATTCTCCTCTGACAGTAGCTGAGGTTTGAGTTTATAAATCACTCCTTACTAGCTCAAGTAGTGATTTACTTTTTTAAGAATGCTTTTTTCCACCTATTCTATGCTAGATTTTAAATAATTTAATAACTAGCTGTTTTTTCATCTGCTTTTGCTTAAATTAAAACAGTTGAATTGCCGCTTCGTTTTCTCAACTTAATTTCATCATTTCTTGAACTGTTTGTGGTAGTTTAATCAAAAGGATTGGCTCTGTCCTTTTCTGGTAAAAATAACCAAATAATGAGGTTTTCTTTTTAGCAGAGTATATTATAATACCAGGTGTCCTTTATTGAAAATTGTATATTAGGATTTTAATGAAGTTTTCCTCAGAAAAACAAAATCTGAATAAAAAAAGCGAGCAAATTACTGACTGTGACAACAAAACCTCTTACCCAGCACTGCCAAGCCCAGCTCTGAACCATGTCCCCAAGTGCCACATCTACACATCTTTTAACTACCTCCAGGGATGGTGACCCAGCCACTGGCTCGGGGCAGCCCACTCCAATGTGTGAATATGTGACCACCCTTCCAGTGAAGAAATTTTTGTAATATCCAACCTCCCTGGCATGCTTGAAGCCATTTCCTCTTGTCCTATCACTTGTCAGAAGAAGAGCCTGACCCCCACCTGACTGCACCCTCCCTTCAGGTGGTCACGAGAGCCATGTGGTGTCCCCCTGAGCCTCCTCCAGGCTCAGCTTCCCCAGCTGCTCCTCACAGGACTTGTTCTCAGACCCTTCATCATCTCCACTGCTCCTCCCTGGATGGCACCATCTCTATTTCTGGTGTGACCATTCTCAGGTGCGTCCTCATGTGGTTTCTAGCACGTCAGGAACCTGCATCTTCACTCCTGTGTGGATCTCCATCCCATCCCTGCACTGACAGAAGAACCTCACCAGTGCTGTCCCCAGGCTCATCTCTAGTGAGCTGCTTTGTTTTCCCTTCCCCCTTCCAATGTGGTTTAGAGCTCTCAATGAGCCCTGCTGGCTCCTGTGCAGAGATCCTGTTTCCCCTTTGAGACAGGTGTACCCTGGCTCTTGCCAGCAGGCCTGCTGTCATGTAAACTGATCTATAATTAAAAAAGGCAAAATCCTGCCAGTGACAGCAGGCTCGCAGCCAGGTATTGATCTGCTGGCTCTTCCTGTTTCTTCCTCCTCATTCCCTGAAAATGAAAGAGAACACTTCATGTGCTCCTTATCCTTTAACCAGTCATGAATCTCTACAGCAAAAGTATCTCAAAAAAGTGTTGCCAAGAGAGTGTTTTAATGATGAGTAAAACATGTTAATGTTAGGTGAAATCTAAAAGGAGTGCAGGGAGTATGAAATCCAGGGTTGTGGAGTGTTTTCTTAGTAATGCATTCAGGGTTTCTGTGTTAATTAGGTATATGAATCTTCTGTTTAGTAAACCTAATCTAGGCATCCATTTGAGTGATAAAAAAAAGAGCCAACCTCTGCTTTTAGTTAACATATAAGTTTATTTCTCTGAGAAAGCACAGCAAAGTGCCTTAAGCTTAGCATTTACCTAAGAACCACCATTGTTCCTTTGGCCTTGGGTTGAGATGGATGGAGAAGGGGGAGTCCTTTCCCTAATTCTTTCTAGGTCCCAGAAAATACCCAGGAGTTGAGTAGAATTTGGTTCTTCAGAGCCAGCTTGTTGTGTTGCCCTGAAATGAAATGTCTAACACTAGACAAGTGAGTGTTCCAGATATTCAATGCTACAAACCCTTTTTAATTTTTATTTTTAGTTCCGAATTACCAGACTCTTACAAAACACGTAGCTCTGAGATGACTTATCTGTGTTCAGACAAGGGTAAGCTCTTGCTACACTTGGTGGATTGATGCTTTGAACTCTGCACAAGGAATTCCATTCTCCTTTCTGTCTTGACAGTTGTTCATACAGATCTATCAGCAGATTTAGTACTTCTCTGAGCAGTGTTGAAATGCACAGGATGGCCTGCATAAAGAACCAAAAAGACTTTATTGCCCAGCGTTTCTATCCATTTTTGCAGATCTTGATTATCTGTTATCTGTCTCTTATTGCAGATCTTGAACATTTATGTGTTCTCCACCTGGTCTGTAAAGAAGTAAGAGTTCAGTCATTGCTCTGCAAGAAGCCTAAGAGCATGACAAACTGCTTGAATGGCCATGTAGTACTAATTAATGAGTAAGCAGCTCCTGAAAAGATTTATTAAGAGCCAGTATTTGTTCAGTGAGAGATTTACTCTAAATGATTTTATCAACACTGTCTGTACCAACTGTCCGTTTTGATTCATGGGCAATGCAGGAATATTCAGTGTTGGACAGTTTTATGTTTATTGCCATGAAGTCAGATCTCCTTTGTTTTTCTCTATTCCCTCAATTCCTAGAGTGATGTGCAAGGTTAGACAGGACAATACTAAAGCTTTTCACTGACAAAAGTTGTTCTAGCTGTCAGTCCTGTGGAAGGTACTCATTTTAGCTTGTCTAGCTCACATTCTGAACAGATGGATTTCTGATGCCTACTAGGAGTTCAGCTTACTGCACCTGATGTCTTCAGTGGTGGGTGACTGAGCACTGCTGCCAGAGGGAATTGCCTCCTGCTTTGAGAATCCTTGTACCTAGCAGGAACTGTCTGTGGCAAAGAACCAATCTCCTGAATGGAAAAACTTTTCTGTTTGGGTATTTTCCATCACATTCTAGCATCTAGTAAAGATCTCAATAATGAAAATCCTTGAAACTGTACTTGCAAAGCTGCATCTATCACTGCATCTTCCAGAAGTTTGAATGCTTTCCGTTGAGGTGGGTTGTGCTAGGCCTTCCCATTTCCAGAGCTACTCAAGTTCTTAATGCTTTTCTGTTGCTTATCTCTTAAAGCTGCTTAGCCTCCTAAAAGTCACACAAAGCTCCTTTAGAACTCAGTGTAATGTGCTGTGTTCTGCTTTGCTGTCAGAGGTGCTGCTGTCATTTCAACATGAGAGTAAGTGCCAGAACATTTTGATCAGAGGTTTTTTTACATGTTCTTTCACAGGGACAGTGATTGCTGCAGCCATAATCTAAATTTATCCTGAAATTCTAGTAATTCATTTGAACTGCCTGTCTTCCTGGAATGGTACTTAGTGAGACTTGACATATCCAGAAAAAATGATTTTCAAATCTGTTCCTTTGTGAGTGTAGCCAGTAGTTCATGGCAGAGGGCTAAAATACCATGTATTGTGTCAAAAGCCACAGGTTTAGTTGAGTTTTGTCCATGATTGCTGCTTCTGTAAATTATGTTGAAGAGATTCCTATTTTCTTCCTCCTTACATTTCAAAGAAAATGCAAAGAAGTTGCAGAGATGGAAGGGATGCATATCATCTGTCTGGCAAGAACTTGTCTTAATTGTGACAACTTCAAGCTGTAATCTTGCAAAATAGTTTTAAAATAATTGCTGCCATTTTAGTTGGCTGTAGTGCATTGATAACTTCAAAAAGGCCCATAGTTTTTACTTCAAGAAGGGATAATTAATGAATTGTTTTGGGTTTTGTTTTCCTGTATGTGCACTGCTACATACTGTAGTCCTCTGCAGTAGCTGATGATATACCTGGGTACTGCTCTTGTTTCAGCAATCATTTTAGGCCTTTTGGATTTTTGACTGGGTAGGAAGGTTTGCAGTTGTTCCTCATTGTGGTGTAAAACAAGAAAACTATGTGCAAACACTTTTCCAGGAAGCTTGGTTTGCTGTCCCTGAAGAATTGATGATAAACCCAATGTGAGAAGATGCAACAGTTAAAATTCTGAGTAGGATTGGTAGAAATTAGGGAAGGCACATTGGAGAGACTGTGAACAAGCAGAAGAAGCTGTATGATAATGACATAGTAAAATTGGCTCCATGTTGTACTGAAACAGGGGGATGAGTTGTGGGACAATACACGGCCTCTGCATTATAATCATCTCCCTAAGAACTTTTGCCTTGCAACATTGCCATTTAATCATCACATAAGGAAAATTGTAAGTAAGGTGGCAAAGCCTCACTGCACCTATGGGCAGTGCAGCTGAGAGGATGTTTTGCTGTTGGTTCTCTCTGTCTTGGTTGAACATTGGGCAGACACTCCATTGACAAGAACTTTCCATGTGTCTCAAAACGGCCAAATGTTGTTTATGAGATCCTGAATATCAGGTGCTCTCTTGCTTCAAGTCCTGTGTGCAGCATTCTCACATCTATGGCCATACCTGATCATCTGATGTCTTCCCTTCCCAAGAAAATGCATTAAAATAGCTAGCAAACAAACCATCAGTAAATTTCAGTGTTTGCAAATTGCTGGTGAGCTGCTCTACGGGTTTGATAGTTCAATCTGATGGAGCTTACAAATACTTTATTTTTGCTGAGAACTCAATTTCTGGAGGCACAGTGTGGAAAGAACACTTCCTGCTGTAGTCACCACTCCACAGTCTCTGAGCATTGGGTGGCTCAGGTCTCCCACTTGCTTGCAGGTGAAGGACACATTCCAAATTGACAGGAAGAACAAAGTGTTGTAGTGCTGTGGGCAAGCAGAAGTTGAAAACTTGCTGGTTTACATTAAAACTAATTTTTTGAAATATTCAGTCCTAATTCAGAAACTATATTATTTGAAACATAGCAGTCACAATCTCGAACTGCTCAACAAGCTTTAAAGATTCAGCCTACTCCCAACTTTGTATTCTTAGATGAGAGGTGGTTGGCCTATGCATGCAAATGCAGTTATTTGAGGTATTTTGGTCAAAATATCTTTGTGTGACACATGGATATGTGCATTGAGATTTATACTGTGACCTCTCCAAACCAACTAGTGTAGAAGGTGATTTAAATCTGGGTGATATGGGTAAAGTAATCAGCAGGTTTTTTGTGCATTGATTTTTCATATAGTGCTCTCTTACTAGAAATCAGCAGCTATTTTTCCTTTTTAGAGCATGTTGTTGATGTATGCTGATATGTTGGAAAGTACTAAACACAATATCAAAGGTTGTGTAGCAGAGCACCTTTTATCTTGGATTGATTCCTTGCATCAGCTAATGGAAAGATGGATTTGCTGACCTCCCTAATTGAGGTGACTAATAATACATTTGTGCAGAAAAGCTCCTAATGTATTAACAAATGAGTCATCTTTCATATAGATGCTATTAATTTGAAAATATTAGACTTTCATACATATGTAAATGTTAAAATTCTCTTTCCCCGTGAGTGCCATAATAATTTATAATTACTTTCATGGGATGAGAGGGTCAGAGAAGCTGAATTTGGCACTTTAGCACCTATTTCATAGATGCAATTTAGAAGTAATCTGTACTCTGGGTGAAATTGGGTATGTTGTATACACATGCAAAATGGGATAAGATTGAACTCCTTAAGTTCTGTCATGGCTGGCTTGAATATAGATTAGTTTGATGTTTGGGTATTGACTTTTTATTTTTTTTACAGAAACTTCGTGCAAAAGGATCCATTTTATTAACACAGTTTGTGACAAAAAAAAAGAAACTTATGCTTGCCAGACAGGGGAGACAGAATCTGCAAAGAGTTATCTTACTGCAGTGTGTGAAATTGCAAATATGCTGTTTCTTTAGCAGCATAATAATAAAAAATCAAAGCTCATATTTGTAAATAAATAAAACATGGTGTTTAAGTAATGTAATACTAACCCAATTTGGACAGCCTGGTGGGAAACAGAGGTTAAAGTCAGTATGTAAATTGTCGATTCAGTGAGAAATTCCAAACATTTGCCCTAATCCCAAAATGCTTATTCTCAAAAAAGATGAGGGGCACATAAAAAGAATCCAGTTTCTTAGTTCCAGGATCATAGCATGCTGACATTCAAAGGGTGTAAAATGTAGATTCTTGGAAGATTTGCATGAGCAAAAGCTTTTGAAGCACGGTAAACTACTGATGTAGAAGTACCTGCCTTTGGAAATGTAAACACGGAGTAGCTGGGGCTTACTGATATGACTTCAAAAATAATTTTCCTTTGAGTTCTAGTTGCCTACTAGACCATTTCTGGTGTCTGACAGAGAGCTCAAATTCCCTTAGGAAGTCAGAGAACTGTCAGAATTATATTCATAGCTAAAAACCTGATAAATGTGTGCTTTTTAGGATTTTAACAGGTTTGCCTGTGCCTAATCAGAATTCTTATTCTTACCACACCAATATGTGCACAAATTTCTTTAGAATATTTAGAATGTGCGCAAAATTTTTTTTAAAACAAGTTCTTGTTTTTACTGTGCCTGAGTTATTCTGTAGAAACTGCCCACATTTGACCATAGAAACAGCCTACCTTTATCCTTGGTAAGCTGCTTCGTGTTTACCACTGATAAAATCTTGCATGTGGCTATTTAGCACTGAGAGCTGTGTACTGAAATTACTTTTTTTTTTACCTTGCAGCCTTTTCATGGATGTGCTTGTGCACTGTGTATGAGTTGGTTGCATTACAGGCTGTTTCTGATCTGCTTCCTTTAGGACTCTAAATTCATTCCTGCAGGCTTGTTTGGGGTTTGTAGGGGGGGTTTTGTACAAACAGGAGTAAAGAAATTATGCTGCTGCACACTGCCCCCCTAAATGGGTCATTTTGTGTGAGTCTAGTTCAGCTGACAAATGTATTACTGACAACTCTAACTCTTTATCTATAGCACTTTTTTACCATCTTGCCCTTCTGCTGTCTCAGAGATAATGCAACAGAAGGTTGTCTTTAAAATACAGGTCCCTTTCTTTGACTCTCACAAATGAAATCCTATTAAAATCATAGCAGTGTTTTGTACCTAAGCTTAACACTATGAAAATCACCCACTCATTTCCATTTAAATCAGGGTTTTGAAGTCCCTGATCCATCTGAGAGGGAATATGTAGCATTTCTGGAATCAGCAAGTTCTGTTTCTTCACAGCCCTGCTGGACACCTGACATTAGCCCTTTTCCCAATGTCTTTGCGTGGGCTGCAGCTGAATGTCAGCAGGGACTCCCTCAGACAGCCAGGCCTTCGCTTCTGCAGGGCATTCAGCAGAATCCATTTCCCAGAAATGCTGCCAAAACTTTAACTCTTTGGGCATGGGAGAGAGTGATTTCACACAGTGAGCAAATCCTCTCCTCTACCATTTTCCATGTGGTCTCTTTTGAGCTGAGTGTGGTTCATCCTCTTACAAATGTTTGAAATGCTTTTTTGTAAGAAGCATGAGAGTTATTGTCATAATGGAAAAGTTTGTGGATTTGCTGGCAAGAAAAACACCATTTTTTAAATTTACGTTCTCTTTTTTGGTGATGCACATTTGATGAATAGACTTTACAGAATCATCCTTCTGAAATAAAATCTATCATAATTATTGTATCTTTCCTTTCTAGAGAAATAGCATTTTACTCATGGTGAACTAAAAAGTAAGGCAGTGTTTATGGGTACTACAAGTACATTTCAGACCTGCAATGCCTTTTGTACCTAAAAGCTTGTGTATTACCTTGTCTGTCTTTGCCAGAAGTAAAAATAGTTGGCTTATGGACACAGTAGCAGTAAACTGGCATATTCCAAAACTTAGTCTTTGTTTCATTAACAAATTAAATTTGTCTCTTTTTTAAAATTTTGTGGGTTTGTATTCCTGGATTGAGTCCTGAAAAAGAAATACAGAACTATGTGATATATAATAAAAAAAGGAAGCATGTTGTTGTGGTTTAACCACAGCCAGCAATTAACTACCACACAGACACTCACTCTTTCCCTGGTGGGTAAAAGTGGGACAGCTTGTGGGTTGAGATAAGGACAGTTTATTAGGTAAAGGGAAAGCATGAGGAATTAATTCCCTAGTTCCCATCATCAGGCAAGTGTCCAGCCCTTTCCAGGAAAGCAGAGCTCCATCCTGAAGTGATGGTGACTTGGGCTGTCAGGTGCCATAAATCCAGTATCCCATGCTCCTCTTCCTTCCCCCAACTTGTATTGCTGATCACAACATCACCTGGTCTGGGGTATCCCTTGGGTGGGTTGGAATCAGCTGTCCTGGCTTTAATCCCCCCCAACTCCTTGTGCTCCCCCAGCCCACTCTGTGGCAGGGTGGGGTGAGAGGCAGGAAAGGCCTTGACTCTGTGCAAGCCCTGCTCAGCAATAGCCAAAATATCCTGGAGTTATCAACAGTGTTTTCAGCACAAATCCAAAACACAGCCCCATACCAGCTACTAGCAAGAGAAATAACTACCCCCCACCTGTGCAGTGTGTGTGTCCAAGCATGTAGTGGTTTCTACATGAGGAACAGCCTGATGGCTGAGCACATTGGCAGAAAACTGCCAAATACAAGTGCATCATAAAGTACAGGACGCACTGTATGTGCTGCCTTTGTGGGTTAGCAGTAGAAGTGACCAAGAAGTTTTCAATATCCTAAGTTTGTCAGTAATATTTTTATAAGAAGCTTTTAATTAAATCTGCTGATTTCAGCAAAACTCTTGTTAGGTTTTTTTTTCCTGTGGAGTGGAATTTCTGATTAAGAATTTGGTAAGAGTGAGATGAGATTACCCTAAGCAGGAAATAGAGTGTGAGAGTTGCTAATGGGTCTCTTGGCTAATTTGAACCAAGTCCCTGACACTCTTCCCTTTATGACACAGACACGTGAGGAATGCAAGCTTGAATTTTGAAGTCAGTCAATATTTGTGCAAAGCAGAAACTGTCTCTATCCTTTCTCTAAGAATAACTTGTTAGAGATCCACGCAAGAACATCTTTATTGCTTCCTGACTGGAGCCTCCTTTGAGTCATATGAAGATGAGTAAGATCTTGAACCTCTCTCTTCCAGGTGGAAGCTTTCACACCACTAAGTATTTTAGTAGGACCTCGCTTTTTCTCCCTGTCCTTATCACCACCCTACATTCATTTTCTCATTATTGAGTCTTCAGTGTTCTCCCAGTGTCAGAGAAATTTTTCATTAAGTGGTTGAGTTTTGCAGAATCTAACAGTAGTTCCCCACCTCACTGTGACACATTTCTGTGACACTGTCACATAATTGCATGTTATGTTTTTCCCTTGTTTCTGGGAAAGAGAGCATTCTATTTCTTTTTGCTCATTTTTTCAGGCTTCTCTTGAATGTACTGTATTTTTTCTTGGTGTTCAAAAATGAAAGGAATTTTCTCGGTTTAACCTACTTAGAATTTAAATAGAGGAGATTAAGGGGAACTTAACTATGGAAGTGCTTGGTGACTAGGTGCCTTGCACAGCCCAGAGGTCTAATTTAGGTATTTAGACTTCTTGAATAAAATATGGGATAAGTTGTATGTCTGATTACAGTAGTTACACAGACAGTATCTGCAGTGTGAATAATCTAAATCAGGCATCCAAACCCAAATGAACAAATGCATATTGGAATATTAAACCGTAGCTTGGTAGGTCAAGCTCTGTCTTGCAAAGATGGGTTTGGAAATCCTTTTTTTAAAAAGCATATCACAATTTAATCCTTTATTTCAAAATCATGGTAGTAGCAGTGGCTGCCTCCTTTTGATGTAAAATGCAGGGTTAGAATACAGGTCTTGGCTGTGGAATATCAATGAAATTTCTTTTTCTGACTGAGAAAGTTAAAATGCACGTCCCCCATTTCCTTGGGAATGGTGAAATGATAAACATTTAAGTTGGAAGTATTGCTATTCAGGTCTTTCTGTTCTTATATGTTCTACCAATTAGAATAAGAAGCTGTGCTCTCTTTAATACTTTTTGTCAGGCCTACTGAATCTCTAAATATTTTATGCAAAAAAGAAAAGCTTCAACAGAGAGAGATGAAAGGAGCTGCCTGCAGCTCTCACCAGTACAGCTGTAGGTGCAGTCCTGAGACTGATTACCCAGAGACTGCAGCAGCAGGACAGCTTTGGGAGCCAAAAGCCAGGAACTTCTCCACCATGGGCTCTGCCCACACTGTAGGCTGGAAGCTCACCAATCTGCAAAGGTGTGGGAAAGGTGAATTTGAGTCCTGGTAGCTGGAGGCCAAGATTGAATCGTGTTCTGCTAGTTAGAGATGTAAATTTTGGGCTGCTGGGTAAAAGTCAAACTCTGTCTCTAGGCAGAGCCTGGTTGGTAAATTGACCCCTGGAAGTAATACAGGCAGAGGAACACCCGGTGCAGGAGGTTATGTTTACACCATGTCCTTTTAGGACTTCTGTTTGAGGTGATCCTGAAGGCACTTAGCTCTGTCATGAGAAAAATTTGTCAGACATAACCATAACTAGAGAACTGTGCTCGCGAAAATACCTTTGTGATTTTTACGTGTAGTTATAATTTGTAGTGAGCCTTAAAGACTAGTTTTCATTACTTGAAGAAATCAGGGAATCCTCAAGATTTGAGATAAGAGCAATACATTTCCAGCCAAGTACAGGTTCACAATAATTGCTTTGACTATAATAACATGGCCTGCATTAAACTGTATCACAAAAGTGTGATTGTTATTTACTCAGTAGAGTATGGCATAATGAAGCTCAGTGGTATTAAAAGTATTTTTACATGTTTATTTCTAGATAAGACTATTTCAACAGAATTTTTCAATTTTCTTGAGATCTCTCGTCAGGTCTTAGAAATTGATTATCAGTGGTTAGTGTTGCATGAACTTGGAAAATATTTTGCTTTTCTGGGATAGTTGCTGATTTAAAAGTGAAGTCTTAGAAATGGATGAGATGCTCGTAAAGCTTGCCTGCACCTTCAGGGGGAAAATTGTTTTCTTTGAAATGATATAGAAGACAAGAAATTTTAACTGAAGAAGTAGCTTAGTTATGATACCAGCCAGTAAAGAATATTGTTTTATTATTCTGAGAATCATAAAAAAATTTTGGAAAGCAGAGAAAAGAACCCATTTTGCATACATTTTGCATGTTGGAAAAGAGTGGGTGTCAGTAGCACAGAAGTATAATAATAATAATAACTCCCACTGTTCTCTGAACTGCTGCTCAGTCTAGAACAAATCTGGTGTGTTTTCCAGATACCTCTAATAATCAAGTTTGTTCTAGACTGAGTAGCAGTTCAGAGAACAGTGGGAGTTATTCCTCAGCTCAGCTCTAACTTTTCTGCTAACTCCACCTCTTCATTTTTCCTGGGAAACTGAATCCCAGGCAGTTGCTGACCAATTGTCAGGTATTCCAAACTGCCTTGTCTTTATTTCACAGACTGATGGATAACAGTAAATCCTGTTTGTCAGTGGCATTAATTTTTTTTCCCCACATGGTGTATTTGAATCATATAATAAATTGTAGTTCAGTGACCCAAAAGTTCCAGGGAGGCATTTCCATGTTTAGGGGAAATAATTTCTGTGGGTCCAAGACACAGTTTTTGTCTGTGTAACCTGAAATGACATTTCACAGCAGATCAGATGGTAAAAATGTAAGAATTTGGTTGGGTGATTTAGGCCATTGATGTTTATAAATAACCCAAGTTTGGTTCCGAGACACCATTGAGTAGAGGAAATAATTTCATTGAATCGATGATGTGGTTGTTCAGAAGAAGCTCTTTTCTCGCCTGGGAGAAAGGAAATGCTGAAGTGGCAGAGTATGGAGAGCCAGGTGGAAGCATGTGGGAATTTGTTTGTTAGCTGGAGGAACAACACACAGCTGGGCTGTGAATAAGTAGGGCTTCTCAAATACAAATGGAATTAACTCGTGTATGGAATTGTAAAGTTACATCTAGTGAGGTTACTCTTTAATTGTAACAAAAATTGTGGACATTTTCTCACTACTGCTGTTGTAGTCCTACTGACTTTATTGGTGGGGTATAGGTAGAGATGAGGCAAAATGTTTTAGTGAGTGCAGCAGGTTTTCTCTTACAGCTCAACCAACATGCATTAATTGAACAGATGTAGTGGTTTTGATTGCCTACCTGTAGTGCCTCAGTTTTAAGGCTTGGACGTGGTTCTGGCATTCTCACTTTGTCATTTCTCCAAACCACAGTCAATAACTGAAAGTTGAGATCTTTAATTAAAAAGAAAGTGATTTCTGAAAACATTTTGGAAGTCCATGTTAATTCCCTTCAGATATTTTTTCATCTCTTACTTGAAAATAAATCTGAGCAGCCCCAATCTATAAACAGAATTAACCTTTTAGAACAGTAATTGCTTGTTCTCTCAACTAATAGACTCGTGCTATGTTGTCACACAGATTCTATAACCTGAAGTGTAGTTGTAGATTAACCAAATTACTAACTTCTAGATACTGTATTATTGAAGTAGAAGAAAAGGCAATTTACAGCATCTCAAACCAACCACCGAACTTTGCATTTGAGCTGATTTCACTTTATGCTGATGCTGTAAAGGACGTTTCCATTTTCTTCTCTGCCAGCTCCTTGGCAGCACTTGCCACCCCTGCTTTGCACCAGAATCAGCACTGATGTAGCCACACTGTCAACTCAGCTGGAGATGTGGCTGCTAAGGCATTTTGTTTGGTGTTTGCTGGGGCTGATTTTCAGCCATCAGATGAAGTTTCGATCCTGTTGTCAGTGCCAACCAGCTAAGGAAGGACAAGTAGCAAGACTGTTCCCTTTAGTGGCCTTAGGTGGGCTGGCAGTGTAACAGCAATTTTGGTTGTGAAAAGTTGCTCTTAGGCCAGAACCCAAATAAAGTGAAAGTACTTGGTCTAAAATACTGACTTCTGCAAAGAAAATGGGTTTGGACTGCCTTTATGCACCATTCTATACAACCAAACTAACCCTTTGTGTTTCTAAAACAGATTAAAGGTAAGTAACTCTGCTATAAATGCTATCTGCTGTCTTTTCATAGAATCACAGTGGGCTTGAGGTTTGTGGGATGTCAGCTGGTCCAACCCCTCTGCTCAGGCAAGGCCACTTAGAGCCTGTTGTCCAGGGCCATGTCCAGACAGCTTTTTAACATCTTCAAGGCATTTTACATAAGAATTGCGATAAACATGTTCTTGGAGTAATGCTTCAACCCAAATCTTCTTAGTTTCTCCTTTTACAAATACTTGAGTAAAATGAAGTACTTGGATTTATAGAAAGCATTAATTTTGCACCATCTTTACGTTTTAGACCTCACCACTGTGTGTCTGCAAGAAGCTAGATCATAGAATCTAACTTATTCTAGTACTTTGGCCTAGTGAATACTGGAAATAGCTGTATTGCAGACACTGGTTTTTGTAATATAAATGTAGACCCCAGGGATCAGTGCATCCGACTTATTCACACTCAGACTAAATTGTAAGCATGTCTGCCTCACTTAAGGGAGATGTATCACTCAGTGTGCATCTTATTTCTGGTAATCAAATCTTTGTGCAGTGTTTGTACTTCTCAGTTATTGGCTTGATACTTCTGTCTTGCAGAGAAGAAAAAACATATTTATTGACATATAAACGAGGACATTTTTCTAGACAATCTGTGCTTCTCCTGTATGGTCCCATTACATTAACCAGCTGTATTCAGTCACTGAGGCAGGATTTATTGTCTTGCACAACAACAAATTACTGCTGATCATTTGATTGACTTAATATTTTTGTTTGTGAGGTGGTAACTTCTCTGCTAAAATCCTCATGCATTAAATTTCATGATGTGTCCCTTTTCCCTATGCAGCATTTATCCAGCTTTCTGTAGTTGTGTTTCTTCATTACAAGCTGAAGTTTCTTCTCTGAGCCAAATGGGAAATCTGCTAGGTGTAGAGTTACTGCTGAAGAGCTTGGGAGCCTTCACAGCTGATTAGGTTTTGTGGGTGATCTGTAAATTCTAATAGCACTGTGCCCCTCTGCTTTGCCAGGATGGTAATTCTGTAGTAATTCTGGGTCTTCTTCTGCATAATTGTTCTATAGGGGAGGTGAACATTTGGAAGGGTACTGACACAAGTTGCTGAAAGCTGCTGACATTATCCTGTTTGAAACAGTCACTCTCTCAAGCTGATGCAAGTGGAGCAAGAGTCTTCTAAGTGTTAAGCAACCTCTACCAAGCATAGAAGGAGGAACTTGAACTCTCTGTAGTGTAACCCAGTTCCACCTCAATTCTGCTTTAAAAAACCCCTTGTTGGTCTCTTGGCACGGTGGTTTCCTCTTGGTTGGTGGCTCAGGAGGCCTGATGTGGCTCATACTGTTTTCTTTATTTCTCCAGTGGAGGGAATCCTCTGATTTCATTTGTTTGTTCTTTCAGCATATGCAGATGACTATCCAGGCTCTCCAAGATGAGCTGAGGATCCAGAGGGACCTGAACCAGTTGTTCCAGCAGGACAGCAGCAGCAGGACCAGCGAGCCCTTGGTGGCAGAGCTGACAGAGGAGAACTTCCAGCGGCTGCACGCGGAGCACGAGCGCCAGGCCAAGGAGCTGTTCCTGCTAAGGAAAACCTTGGAGGAGATGGAACTGCGTATTGAGACACAGAAACAGACCTTGAATGCACGTGATGAGTCTATCAAAAAGCTGCTGGAGATGCTGCAGAGTAAAGGTCTGTCAGCAAAAGCCACTGAAGAAGACCACGAGCGGACACGACGGTTGGCTGAGGCGGAGATGCATGTGCACCACTTGGAAAGCCTTCTTGAACAGAAGGAGAAAGAAAACAACATGCTGAGAGAGGTGAGTAACCAAACTCATCTCCAATCTTAAGCTCATCTCTGTCTGCTATCCATTTCATAGTTGTAAGGAAAGAATCTTCCATCCTCTCTGTAAGCTGTATTTTACATTAGATTCAACAAAATTTGCGCCTATTTTAAAACTTCTTTATGGCTTCCTTGCATGTACCTTTTGGGGTTTTGTGCTGTAGGCCCCGCTTTCCCTGTAGGCTCCGTAGGAAACTCTGGAGGTGAATTGTCCTAAACCCTGTAAAATGAATTATGAATTCTTCTATTGTTAGAGAGAAAGTAGCTACCTGTATTTAGGTGAGAGCAGAGAGAGAAATCTTTGCAAGAGTAATGGATGATTGCTCAACAGTTTCCATGGAAACAGTCATCTTGCTGTGAAGGGTATTTGATAAAACTATTAGCTGCCCTGGATGCACAGCCAAAAAAGAGATTTCTTAAAGGGACACTGCTGCACACATAGGTGTAATGCCTTCTCACCATCCTTCTGAAAAGAGAAAAACTATTGTTATGTCTGTAGTGTACCTTAAAAGAATACAGTGGCAGACATTCTTAACTATTAATAATTTTAAACTAATTATAACAAAATATAGTCTCTATAAAATACAAATATTTTAGTAAAACAAAGGAAAATAAATGAAAGAAAATGAGTTATTGTGTAGCCAGTGTCGTTACACTTTTTGATATTATTAAATGCATTTTCCTGTAGTCAACCAGTCTCCTAAAGTAATCAAATATTAACTTCTAAAAGGCTGGTAATTCAGCATGGATTGTGTAGATGCACAGATAAATATGTGTATACGTGGATTCACTAGTGCTAAGATTCTGTGTAAAGATTATTTTACATCTGTTGACTGAAGGCGTGAATTGATAGCTATCCATGTCTACCATGTTTATGACTCTAATGACCTGTTCTGCTCACTGGTATCTATCTCGTGGTTCAATGTTTTTTGGGAAGCTCTGTGGATATACAAGATTTAAGGCCCTCTCTAAGAAGTCAAGGAAGCAAGGCCTGGAGGAGTTTTTTGAGTATGCAGCACGTAAATACCTCTTAATACCTTTTATTCATATGTTCCCAGGGCCTGACCCATAGTGCTTGTGCTCTTGCAAGCATTTATATAAGAAAGCTGGAGCCCACTGCATTTCTGAGCCAGATTTAGGCCAGATTTATTTTTTTAGAGCAGTAATCTCTTGAGTGTCTGGAGTGAAGATAATATGATTCCAGAGTTTCTGCGCTACAGTTTTTCCTTTATTTAGCAACCAATGGTAATTCTGTTCCAATTCTTGTAACTATTTCAGGAAGAGCCTCAAATGGCTTCCATTTGTTTCTGCCCTAAGTCCAGCATCATAAATGAAAAGCTGGCAGGAGCTGTGCAATTTTTGAGGAATGCGGTTGCGTTCGTTCCTGCTGCAGATGAGTAGATGTGTCAAGATAAAAATTCTTGTTCCATTCATACATATTTGGAAATCATCAGTCATTTAAATGCTAGTCTTTATGGTAAAAGACTCCCTGGAGGAGGTAGAAATGACGTACTGACTTGAAAGGGAACATGCGATTTATCAAATGTTTTAAAATTAGTTAATCCTTGCTGCTCACCTGGCTCTGATTCATTGAGAATTGTAAGCTGGGTATAATGTAACTTGTAGCTCAAACCATGGATATGATGTGGGATCCAGCTGTGAAGCTGAGCACCCTTGTAGCCTCAAAAACATAGTGCCACATTATCTCCTTATGGAACTGTGTGACAACAGGAATGGTTCTGTTTGTACCTTGGTGTCCTTGAGCTCTGAGCAAGGCTGAGCTAAGTGACCTCAGACTTACCTGCATCAAACTCAAGTCTCATGCCTGGGATTCTGGCAGGATGGAGAAAATCAGAGGAACTTGCATCTGACTACATGTGACTGCCTGAGCACCCAGATGCTCTGCAGGACGTGGTTCACAGCTGCTGTCCATGTTTCACACGTGGAAATTGTCTCTCTTAGGTGTGTCACCTGTTAGGTGTGTCTGCATCACCCTCCTCAGCTGACCTTCTGTTATGTCCCTCTGTATTTCCATAGTTGTAGGTTATTTTAGCCCTTTGCTACCCCAGATACTAATGATGGAATTTTTGAGCTGCTTTGAAGAAATGAATTTACTTTCTTGATGGTTCTATATCTAGCATTCCCAGTATCTGGAAAGGCATGCTAAACTCTTCTTTAAATACTGCTGTTAAAGGAAGCTTTAGTATCTCAAAGGGATTCTTAAGAGTGTGGAAGGTCAGTTTATATTTCATTTCCTAACAGAGTAGAAAATTTTAATAGCAGTCTTGACATCTTAGCAAAAGAAGTTCTGAGGTGTCAGAATCCACTAGTACTGTTTCTGACTCTGCAAGGGTGTTAGATTTCTGGTAGAATATTTGCTGGAAATAATATTAAAGATCTACATCTTGAAGCAAAAAGTATTCCTCATTTTCTGACTTCAAAGCCTACATGTAATTCAAAGTGTAATGTTGAGATTTAAGGTCATCAGACAGTTTTTCAGGCAGGCAGTGCAGTTACAGCGGCCAGCACTATGACCTTGAAAATTAAACCTTGAGCATTAATTGATTTCTGCAGCTTTTGCTATTATTGTACTAAAGATTGTATGAATTTCCTAAGGAAAATAAATTCTAAGAGAGGTCAGAGTTGTGGTTCTGATAAGATAACTGTGTGCCACTCACCATTTTAGGTTGTTATATCCATTCCAAGTTACCCCTTTTTCTAGTCTGAAAAGTCCACTGCTGCTTAATTGTTCCTCATATAAAAGACATCAGATATTTTTGATCACCTCCCAGGGCACTGTCTCAGTCTCCCAAATCCAGATTATAAAATGGATTCTCCAGCGGCTGCTGAGAGGTATCTCCATAAGCAATTTGACTCTCTTGGGATTTTCCCAATTGTTCTGACTTCTGAAAGTCTCCAGAAATTATTCATCTAAGTCCATGGGAAAGTTACTATATCCAGGATAGGATGTATTCAGCAACTGCTACAGAGGACATTCTCTCATTAACACAAATAATTAAATGTCTCATTGAACATCAGAATGCCCTGACTTCAGCAGATAACAGTGTGGCTGCATCACATTCCTCTACCCTGGAAAACAAGCTTAAGCTTCATAGCTTATTAAAAGATAGCTGCTATTTTGAATACCCCTACTTCAGTCTTTGTGACAATTATTGTTGTTGGTATTCTAGACTTAGCTTTCAAAAACAAAATTATTTTCATACCAGGAAGAAATACTTGATGAAATCCAGCAGCTGGACTACAGCTTCCAGAATAGCTCCCAGGCTGCATTAACTGCTGCCTCTATGTTCCAGACTTGCCTGTTGCAGAATTATCAGTGGTGGTCCATAGCTCCAAAGATAACCAAGCTTGCTGTGCTCTTTTTGACAGCCTCCCCACTCCCCAAGGTGCTAGATGCACTGGTTAGAAATGAATCTTCCTCAGTTACACAAATAAGTAGCCCAGATATCAGAGCAGAATATGATGTGACTATATCCACACCTGGTGTTCCAAATGTTTGGAGTACTATGGGCAGACTAAGGTTTGTAAGGACAGTCCAACAAGGACTGTAAGTATAGATGGCTGACTACAACCATTTATTTGGAAACAGAAAGGAGGCTGTTTATCCTGAGGGTTTTTTCTTCAGAATGCAGTTCTAGAGTCAAGGCTTGCATGTTACGGTAGTGTGGAATGAGGGAAGAACTGACAGGAGCTTTATACTTTGTGTCCAGAAACTGTTTGGTAGTAAATTACAGTTTTGACTTTAATTTTTTTTTTTTGTAGTAATTGGGCCCATTCAAACAAGATGGATTTTTATTCCAGCTTAGTACAAAACTGAATGAAGGCATTAGGGATGGAGTGTTTAACAAATAAAGGAGGTTTTGTATGTAAAACAGGCACTGAAATGGGTGGTTCATGAGGGCACTCATCCACAATGAGCTTAAGGAAAGAGGCTGTGGCAGAAAAAGCTATTATTTCTTCCCTTTTTTGAGTGTTTGCTGAAATGGCAACCCCACAAAGTGCTGTTTGTGAGCTGCATCACAGTTCCCTAGGATGGCTTTATTGCAAGGACTGACCCCTCTTTGTGGCAGTTTGGAGTGAAGCTGCCCACTCCATCCCAGGAATCAGCACTCAGTGTCTGGGAGCACTCCTTGCTCTGTCTCCCATGGGCAGAGGTCTGGCACAGCACACCAGCCTATCTCACAGGTGCATTTAAACTTAGATTAGCAAAACTTGATCCTGTGGTGGCCAGAGAGCAGCAGCAAGGAGCTGAGTGAGAAAGGAGGGACGTGGCATCCACATGTCCCATCAGAGCCCTGCTGATCTGTGCCCAGTGCAGAGAGGTTGGTTCCCTTGTCTGACTGGATTTTAATGAGCTGTGACTACTTTTGCAAACAAATTATTTTCCATGGGTGTGTTAAAATTCTTACCCTTTTCTGCTCCAGGCTCAGAGGAGGATTTAGAAATTTTAATTGGAGCAATTAGAGTTAACTCAAAGAAGACTTTTGTCCCATGCCAGGATTTTGCAACATAAATTAGATACTTCAGGAGAGAAGTTTTGTTTTGCAGGATTAGATAGATTCAGTAACTGGAACTCTTACTACCATCATAACTTTCTGATGAGGTAAAAAATGAAGTTTCTGCTTTTTTATTGCTGCTTCATGCTTTTGACCTTTTAGAAGCAAATGGCAAGGGGAGAAGTGATTTCAATCAAGATAATTTAAATAATTATGTCTTTATTAGAATTGCTTGTTTGGTCTGCAGGTAGTTTTTTGTAGGTCAAAATTTGAGAAAATGGGCTATTGCAACTTGAATGCATGCATAATGTATTTTTTATGTATTTAAATTTTTTTAAATACCATTTCCGTTTGGAATACTCTGTATGTCACCTTTGGTGAGAATGACAATTAAAAATGTTCAAACATTTATGAAATTACTTTCAGCTTTCCTCAGTGCAGAAGTTGGTAACTTCATAATTCTTCAAAAGTTGAAAAATTAGGTTGGAAAAGAATGTATTTTTAGAGTTAAAAGTTTTTGTTTTCTGTTTTTCCAGACAACAGACAAATCTGAAACACCTTATTCTAGCATGGCAAATTTCTGATTTTTGTACAGTAGTTAAATAATGTGTGGGTATTAAGTAAATGGGAAAAAGCAGAACTCCAGTCATCTGTCAGGATGTTTTTTCTGTATTATAATATTGGTCTCATCAAAGTGAAATAATTAATAAAATTTCAGTAGGTTTCTTCATATGCTTTTTCTAGCATGGGGATAAATTATTTATTGTGCTTATTTCAAAACAATTTTTTTCTATATGAATGGGCTATTCTTCAACATACAGGAGGATTTCTTACTATTTCATTTCAGCACTTCCATACCTTTCAGATAGTTTTAAAAATCCTATGTGAAACAATGCATAAATCTGTCTGGGGATTAAGGGTTTAAAATGCTTACACTTCAATGTCTTTTGTTATTTTGTTATATTAGAAGGTTTTCTTTGTCAATACACATTACATGCTTTGCTTTGTTTACAAATTACATCTTAGGTGTGCTTTCCTTGGAGATGGTCACATTATCCTGCACTATTTTTCAGTAGAAGTGAGATTTGTGGATGTTTGTTTCCATAAATGTCAAATTTTGTAGTGGAAGCACACAAACCTAAAAATACCATGAACAAGTTGGAAGCTAATTTAAGTAGAAAATGAGTGATTTTGCACCTTAAATAAGAGGAAAGAGAAAAAATTAATTATAGCACACATGTAAATGAAGTTCTACAAGATTGAGATTTTAATTTTTAATTGACTTTTCTTCAGCTTTTGAATTCACACTTCTGTAGTCAGATTTCAACACAATGCCTTGCTACTTACAGCTAATTGGATGGTTTGAATTAGTTCTCATCTTACCTTGCTTTTACTCTTAATTCCAAAGTTTTGAGGGATTTTGCTTTTGTTTCCTACTGATTGAAATACTGAGATGAGCAGGAAGCTATGCTTTAATTTTCACTTTAGGTGATGCCTTAGTTAACAAACTTAAGTGTCCTAATATCTGAGGTTTTAATTGGATTTAGAAATAATCGTCTCAATGGATTAATACAATTGCAAAAGAGAGATGAGTTTCTTTAGCCAAGGGTAGCTGAGCTTCAAAGCAACTGGCACCCTCCATTATCAGTGGGTGTGCAATTGCCAGCACATCTTTCAAAGTTATGTTCTTTATGAATACAGTCACTTTGGTTTTTTTTCAGGGAATTATGTTGATTGGGTTTGAAAATGCAGGAAATGACAAGTGGAAAAATGCAGAAATAATTTCCGAAGGAACTGCCGTGATTACTGCTTCCAGACTTGTATAACTATATAATTTTAGTAGCAAAAACTCTAATAGCAATGAAATAAATTCTGCAGGACTCTTATATGTTCTTTTTTCAGTTCGTTTTTACATCTTGCTGAAATAGAAATTAAAATTACTGGTATGGAGCACTTTTTGAAAAAAATTCATAAAAAATCCTGAAACTAAACAATTGTGGTACTATCCAGTCACCTTCTGGCACCAGGTAGTAAAGATATTTATATAAATGAGTCATGCAGATTAAAGGGCTCTCCCACAGGTTATTTCATGCAACCTTCTGCTCAAACCAGCAATTTCAAGCGGCGGGGGATTCCACAACCTCCCTGGGCACCTGCTCCAGCATTTGGTTGTTCTCCTGGTAAAATCATTTTCATGTTAGCAG
The DNA here is from genome assembly GCA_039654755.1 of Calcarius lapponicus. NCBI lineage: Eukaryota > Metazoa > Chordata > Aves > Passeriformes > Fringillidae > Calcarius > Calcarius lapponicus. Next base: position 69,366,449 of record CM077463.1, read on the forward strand.
GTCTAAATTTTCAGTGCTGCAAATTGTGCCTGTTGCCTATCATCCTTCCACTTCTGAAAAGACTTTTGTTTCCATCATCTCTACAGCCTCCAGTTAGTTCTAGCAGGCATCAAGTTTCTCCCCAAGCCTTTTCAGCTGAACAAACACTTTTCTCTGACTCTCTACCCTTGCATCGTGTGTCTGTCCGACTCTGTTCAGATTTTCAGGGCTTTTCTTGTACTGGGGAGCCCAAAATTTGGCGCAGTGGTCCACAAGGGCTGCACACAGGGAGCTCCTGCTTCCCCCCCTCCTGCTTCTGCACTCTTGCCCACTCTCACGCAGCCCACGGTGCAGTTGGGCTGCTTTGGGGGTTTTTTCCACATCAAGGACACATAGCTTGGTCCAATTAATGTCTTCCCCAAATTCCATAGATCTGTAAGCTGCTGGGAGTGCTGTCTGTCCCGTTGTTCAGATCATGAAGGCACTGAGGGTAGTCAGGGGGAAGCTGCTGCCCACTGGACCCCTCAGTGCTCACAGCACCAGGCGTGGAGCCTGACAGCCCAGCTCTTGTGCCACCTGCTTTGTTCAGCACTTACCCAGCCTGGGGCTCCAGATTTGTCTCCAGGCATGTTTGGAAGCTTTGGGACATGGAACACCCATTGTCCCTCACTTAGTCACACAGACAGGTAGAAGAAAATCAGGTTAGTCAGGGATGATTTGTCTTTCTACGCAACTAAAGACCTATTTTATCTTCTATAGCTACTAAATATTTTTTTCAATTAACGACGATCATTGGCATTGAGCTGATGGATGCTCCTGAAATTTTCCTTTTGTTGTAACGTGCATTTTATTGTAATTAATTGAAACTAGGTTTCTAAAATCTAGGTAGGCAGAAAAGCCATCTGGGAGACTAAACTTTAAGTACATAAGATATAGCAGTTGTTCAGTGGGGTCTGGAGGATAAGGTTGGAGAATAAAATCAGTTTTTAGTCACAACTCTCCAGTCCAATGAATGATGCAAAGATCCAGCATAGGACATCATAATTGATTACGCAAAGATATTGATACTACAGTTAAGATCTAAAAAAACCAGAATCATGACTGTGTTTTTAGTTACACATGTTCTATAGCAATTAAAAAAAATGTGAAATAGCATGTTTTTGTTATTTCTCTGTGTGGAATGTGCTGCCTGATAATACAAGTTTGGCAGGAGATGGAAGGCATGTCCTCTATGGCTTTGGAAACTGCTTGTCTTGTGGCTACTGAGAGATAAGGTGCTGTATTTTTAAGCATATAGCCTCCCCCACTATAAAAACATAATTGTTTGAAAATGCACCTTCACATTTGTTCTAAATCCCGTGCAAAATCAGACACAGGAACAAGTGAGGGAATAACAATGGCCAGGTTATGAAGGAGGAAAAGGTTCGGACTAAATTCAACCCTCATTTTTATGCACATGTGTATAATTTACAGTGATAATACTGCTCAGTATTGAGGACTCCTTCAATTCTAAACTATATTCTCTAATTTTGAATTCTTTTCAAAAAAACCCCATGGACTTTGTAACTATTTATGGTGTGTGTTCAAATCACTTTATCACAGCTATTCTTTACATATTCAGTGTTCTCAGTGTGTTTGATCAGCTGTTCTATGTAATTATACTGACCAGAAAATTAGAGTATTGTTCCTCATAGGGGCACTGTGCTGCCTTGCAGGACTACTTGGCAGATGTAATTATGATCCTCACCTTTAGTTCATATCTTTTTCTGTGGTAGATTTTCTTGAAAAGGAAGATAGATATTCTTAATTAAAAATTAAGATGAAATATAAACCCCAACTCTGGAGAAGGTTCCCACCTTGTTTAAAGCTTCTGACTATTTCTAGCCCTCAGTTTCTAGTTATTGAATCTTAAGGATTTTTTTTTTGAAAGAACAACCCAGTTTAGCTTCAGAATTTTTTATGCATTTTTTTCATTAAGTCAGGAATTTTGTTGCCTGTGAATGTACTTTAGAGTTGCAATCCATTTGCACCATAATTTTGTTTTTCCGTTTTGCTATTACTTTTAAATGAAGGAGTTATTGAACATATAAAAGCAATAAAAACATAAAAAGAGATTTATATGAGCCACCCCTTGTTATAATAATTTAATGTGCACTCAAAGATGCTAAATTTTCCTAACCTGTTAGGAAACAATAGTAGTTACATAATAAAGTTCTTAATGTGTTAAAGTAAAGGAAAAATCCTGTATTATAGGGTTTCTATTTTTCTGAACCTGATATTTGTGTGTGGCCCTGTTTTTTTAACTATTGTGCAAAATCCTGTTTCACAGGTTCAAATCTTTATTTTCATCCATCTGTGAGGGGTGTGTCCACAACAGAATCTGAACATATCAGAGATATGACAGATTAGTATTTTTCCATTCTGCCACATGGAATGCAGCCTGTATTTCCCAATTAAGAGGGGATGTGTGCACTGCTTTCCTTCAGTCTGTGTTCCAGAGAGGCTCCGTCTGCCTGTAGCTTTTTTTTCCAGGCTCTTCAGGATCACAGGCATGTTGCCAAAATTAAGCCCTTCCTGTGCGGTCAGAGGCTGGGAGGTGTTATTTTTCAGCAGGTTATGTCATCCAAATCACAGTGGAATTACTTAAGGCAATAGAAGTAGGACATTTCCTTTGCTGAAGTGCAGAGCATCACTTCACATGGAGGAGATACAGGCATTTCTCAAGAAGGAGCTTAGAAGAATTTTGTCTTTGGGAAAACACTGAGCAATGGTGAAACAGACACTGTTGTGTCAGCATCCCTTTACAGACATGCAGTTCTCCTGCTGTGTATTCCACCTATCCCATTTCCATAGCAGCAACTGATTTTACATTCTCAGGTCAGAAACAGTGCCTCTGCACAGGTGGAAATTACCTAACTACTAAAATAAAAATAATTCAGTGTCCAGAATAGATTCATGGCCTGTGAATTTTTGACCTTCTTATCCTTTGTTTTCTTGGTTGCTATAAGCTCACAAGAGTTTGTTTTAATTTCTTCGAGTAAATCCATTTTGGGAATGTAGGAACAGGTAAGTAGAATAATAATGGTATTGCTCCACTCTGGTCTGTATGGTGCCAGTAATAATTGTGCAGAGGTGCTCAAGTTTTCTTTTGACTCTAGGAGAAACAAATATGTTTAGGGGGGGTTTTCAAGTTCATTTTTTCAGGAGGATTTTTTTTTTTATTTCAGAGAATACCAATGTACACTGCAAACACACTTGTAACAATAGCTTCTCAGAAAATATACAAATGTAATATTTAAAACCAGAGAACCCTTCTATTGGATTATCTTGTTATTCCCCTTCACAGGCATCAACTTAGGCCAGACTTATGCAAGATTCTTGTGGCCCCTGTGATGTTACAACGCAGTTCTGTCTTTCTCACTTCAGAGCTCTGCAGGAACTTCACAATCTTACAAGCAGTGTTCTCAATATTTTTAAAAAGCACTGTGCAACTCTACCTTTTTAGTTCAAATAATTAATCTTCTGGAGCTACTTGATGAATGACTGCCGTACAAAATCTTAACTCTCCACAATTTCTGTTGAAAGTACCGATTTGTGAATGGCTCTTGGGATTTGTTTTTCAGGTGTTTGAGGGGAGTTGATGGATAAACTGTGTGTGGGCACATGACACAATTCATTGTCAGATTAATTGACATCACAGTTTGTGCTATGGGCACCAAAGTATTTTTCTGGTGTATAAGATTAACATTCTAACAGAATTCACATTCCTGCAGTTAACATGAGAGTGTGCTGTAAGGACAGTACTGTTTGAAGGCAAAGAGTGAAAGAGTGTTAATAGTTTCTCTATTGTTTCTCCTCTTTTCACATGTGCTAGCTTGAAACCCCAGCTTTATATGGTAGAACAAGTTGTTTCAGTTTTCTGTAATTTTATCCCTTAACAAGCAGTGTGATGCGTGATATTGCTGTGAATTTACATCAACAGAAATATCACATGGACTTTGTATCCTCTGGTCTGCATCCCCTGAGCCTCTAGAGCAATGTGCTGTACAGTCATGTATTTTCAGCTGTGCTCAAGGCCAAGAGCCCTGAGAAAGATTTTTCATCCTCTATAGTTAAATGTTGCCACTCTGGGGCAAAAAATGCTGGAGAAAGAGAGTTAACAACAGCTGCACCTTATAACTTGCTGAAATAGAAACCACAGTGTTGCTGTTTTCAGTGAGCCTCTGGTGAAGTGCATTATGTGTATGTCTTCCATGAGAAACTGTCAAGAGTTCAGATTAGTTTAGCAGGCAGGTGATGGAGCTTTATAGTAGACCCAGCTGTCATTTCAAGTTTATGTTGATTAAGAGAGTAGTCAAAGGTGCAGTTTGTGCTAGGCCTTTTTACCTGTGGCTGGGATTCTCTTGAATGAGCTTTTGGCAATCCTTTCTGTGATATGAGAAGTGATAAAATGAGTGGACTGGCAACATCAGAAAGCAGCTGAGTTATGCTGTGTATTAGAAAGAGAAGCTTCTAGTAATTATGTTTGTATTGAGGCCCTGCCATTAGTCTAACTCTTGTTTCATTTCCTTGGCACAGGAAATCCATCGTCGATTTGAGAACGCTCCTGACACGGCCAAGACAAAGGCTCTCCAAACTGTTATTGAGATGAAGGTAAATGCTTGTTGTGTATGGGCAGCAGGAGAATTTGTTCTCTGGAAAATGGGTTTTCATCTGAAAGGTGACTCTCCCAAATACCATATGCTTCTGTCAGTCTTGTAATTTAAAATTAGTATTTTTTTATACTGTTTTATTATCTATTATTATTTTGTTACTATTGATCACTGAAGGGACAGACACAGCAGCAGATACAGATTTCTTGCAGTTAACCAAAAGTTCTTTATATTACAAGAATGGGAATGATAGGTTAATATGAAAGATTTGTGGGATTTTATGATGTGGGTTCTTTTTATGTTATCGTTTGAAGTACTGCTTGGCATTCTGTGTATTAGCAAAGTTAACAAACTCGATGCCCACTTAAGGAATGGGTCATATAGCTAGAAATATGTCTGTATGCCATCATAAACCTAACTTTTCTAGATGAATTTGTGATTGAATTCTTAAGCCATTAGTGTAAGTATTTAATGGAGTGATGGCAATTGGCCAAGAGCTCGGGAGCCATAATCAAGTGTGTGGTTTACATAGCTTTATGCAGTCATATTTCATATTGAATTGCTCATAAAGTACATCAGACAGGGTTTGGACAAATGGAGTTGAAACATTGGAGACTGTCTTTGCAAGCTGTTCTTTTCCATTTTGTATCCCTCCTTTTTATTTTATATTCCTTCCTTTTTTCTCCTGTGACTTTTTCCATTCTGTATCTGTGTTTTCCTTATTTATATCCCATCTTTCATTTGCTATCACTCTTTTATTAGTCATCTTTGTGGTCCATAGTAATGGAAATTAGTTGACCATCTGGTAACATTAAGTGTCTTTGCTACCAAAAGAGAAACACAGGGACTTTTCTGGGAAATGATGTGAGCACTGAAGCTAAATACTGTTGTCAATTTCAACATATCATTTCACCTTACTACCTCTAATTTTTTGCTGCAAAAATCCATTTTATCAATTTTAACTTAAGTATCAAACATTAATCAGGAAATCCAGTTAGATCTTCATAATGATGCTTTTAAAAATATCATCTCATGAATGAAAACCTTTATTTAAAAAATCAGCTTTTGGTTTAGCTGTGCTTTGCTTATCAAAGAATAGGTTAGAAAGGTTTTGTTTATAAAAGTCTGTAGTATAGTTTCAAATCAGATCTGTCTTTCAGGAAAGACTAAATATTTTGGGGAAATGAAATAAGGAAAAATAGGCTGCTTTAAGAGACTATAGTTCCTAAATACATATCTATGATCATGATTATGCACGTAGCTGTGTGTGCTGTGTGAATCTGTTCTTGCTGTTCCTAACACAAAAGACTTCTAAAGAAACAGTAAACCAGATACACTGAATGAATAGCTCTGATCATCCTGTATGAGGATAATGATAGATTGACTTTGTTTTTCCACATGGCTATTTTTAACCCACTGAAATGTTTTATACATTGTTCATATGAGCCAGCATCCTTTACTGCTTTATCCAATCAATAATGGATTGTTGCACGTTTTCCTTGCTTATGGTTCTTTGCTGTTCCCCATTTGTGACCTCACTTAAATTAACTAGTAGCACAAACCCAATTTCTTGCCATTCTTGCAGTCACATTTTGCTGTCCATTCAATTAGAATTAAATTTCTCTTTGAAAAGACAGCATTTCATCATGTTCCTTTATTTATTCATTTATTTCTTTCTTTCATCCTACATGGGGTTTCTGCCCTGAACCAGGTTTTCTTTCAGTACTGCACTCTTGCTTTCCTTGAAAGGTAAAAACTAAATTGAAAAATGAGTATCTGAGCTATCATATGTAAAGACTTGAACACTGATTTCTCTAAGAACTTCCTAAGTAAATTTCAAGGGCAGGTAATTTATTGGACACTTATCTCCTTTTGTTTTGCTACAACAATATGTTAACAGATCACCTAACTGAGTGTCTTTACCCATCTCTCTAATCACTTTCAGGATTCAAAAATCTCTTCCATGGAGCGTGGCCTCCGGGATTTGGAAGAGGAGATTCAGATGCTGAAGTCCAATGGAGCCCTAAGCACGGAGGAGCGGGAGGAGGAGATGAAGCAAATGGAGGTGTACCGCAGCCATTCCAAATTCATGAAAAACAAGGTACTGGGAAAACAACTGGCAGCCCTGTGTGAAACTGAGCTGAGGGAGCAGAGCAGAGAAATGTGCATGCTTTACTTAGGAATTATGGTCTGGGTTCCCAGTCAGATGCTGGAAAACAGAATGGATTTAGTACATGTCATGAAGCCACTAAAATAACTTGAAAATATGTGAGAAAATTTAAAAATGAAATATTTTGAAAATTTGAAAAATTAAATTGAAAATATTATAATGGTTTTTCAGTAGGATCAGTGGCCCAGGTTTTCCTTTTATTGTCACACCTGATCTTTTTCCTGTTTTCCGTTTTCCTGTTTTCCGTTTTCCTGTTTTCCGTTTTCCTGTTTTCCGTTTTCCTGTTTTCCGTTTTCCTGTTTTCCGTTTTCCTGTTTTCCGTTTTCCTGTTTTCCGTTTTCCTGTTTTCCGTTTTCCTGTTTTCCTTTTTCCTGTTTTCCTTTTTCCTGTTTTCCTTTTTCCTGTTTTCCTTTTTCCTGTTTTCCTTTTTCCTGTTTTCCTTTTTCCTGTTTTCCTTTTTCCTGTTTTCCTTTTTCCTGTTTTCCTTTTTCCTGTTTTCCTTTTTCCTGTTTTCCTTTTTCCTGTTTTCCTTTTTCCTGTTTTCCTTTTTCCTGTTTTCCTTTTTCCTGTTTTCCTTTTTCCTGTTTTCCTTTTTCCTGTTTTCCTTTTTCCTGTTCTCCTTTTTCCTGTTCTCCTTTTTCCTGTTCTCCTTTTTCCTGTTCTCCTTTTTCCTGTTCTCCTTTTTCCTGTTTTCCTTTTTTCCCCTCTTCCTCGCTAATCAATTATTGGTTCAGGTTTTATTTTGTCTGATGTCTTTCCAAAGGTACTTCATTGAAAAAAATATATTTCTTTTTGCAGCTGTTGCTGTATAACTGTTTGGCCTTTCCATTATGTAAAAGTTGGGAAGAGGGTGAACTGTCACAAAAATGGCTTTCCATTACACTCTTCCAGCATTGGAGTCAGCATGAGAGCAGAGTCTCCAAGAGTGGTGGTGCTGACATTAATTCTGTTGTTTGGAATACAGGAGAAATACAGCAGTGAGAGTTGTTGGTCCTCATGTGTAAAGATGGACACTGGCTATTGAATTGTCTATAGGCAAAAGTCAATCCATTCTCTGTTTCTCTGTCTTTTAGTGGGTCCTAACATTCTTTAGTGAAGGATCAGACCTTCTTGTGCAGTAAATTTAAGTATATTATGAACAGTCCTGCCTTTCTCAATTAGCTTATCTGTACACCCTGCAAGAAGTATACAAACCCTGGAACAGAGGTTGAAAATTACTCTGCTAGGTCCTGAACAATTGTAACCCACTGCATTTGTCCTACTTGAAATTATTGGTCAAAAAAAGAATGCTGGGTGAAGTGTCTTGGAGGAATCAGCATTACTTGCCCTGAAGTAGATACGAGTACTAAGGATGGGTTCCTTGCTCTTGCCTCACACCAGTTCACTGAAACACCTTGAGATAACCACATCTGTTCTTACTTTTGCTCTTTATCCCACTGGGTTGCTTCTAGGAACTGAAGGGCACCTTGTTCAAATTAGGAATGGGGGAGGAGATTAGAGCACCACTTCCTTCCATCTTTTCTTCTTTCTTTCCTTCTTTCATTGTTTGCAACTCTTCAATTTCCCCTTGTCCTCTCTCCCTCTGTGGATCTATAGATCTGCTCAACTACTTGATTTCTCTTCTGTCTCCTGGTCTGCTCACTTATTTTCCTGCAGAAAATTTGTTCCTTTTTGGTATCTGTTTGCTCATGACTCATGGCAACCTCCAATCCTCACATCTTGCTGTCCTACCTTGTTCTGTAATTGCACAGCATTTATTTTTTCAGCATTGTATTGTATAAGTAATTTGTGGCTGTAGCTTGACGATTAACATTATTTCTCTTAAGCTGAAGTATGTCCTTTTTCCTGTTGTAATTTCCTTATGAACTGCAGTTTTGAAACCCTTGGAATAAGTGCCACATACTTACATATACAAACATAACCATAACTGTATATCTTCTGTTTCATAATCAAATTCTTGTCAGGCAGCCTCTATGAAATTACACAGACATTAAACGTTTGAGAGGACTTACTGAAGAATGGAAGAGAAAATGAGTGACCAGTGTTAATCCTTCTGTTCAGTTCTTTGTCACTTTCAGTCAGTTGGACTGAAACAGGCTGACTAGGAGCTGAAAAATAATAAATATTTAAAAGCATAACAATGTCGTGACAGGTAGAGCAACTGAAGGAAGAGCTAAGTGCCAAAGAGGCTCAAGGGGAGGACCTGAAAAAAAGAGTGGCTGGTCTCCAGACCGAGGTCTCTGCAGTAAGATCTCTCTTTTGTGTGCAGTGGCCATTCACTGGGGCTTGCTAGCTCTTCTGGCTTTCTTCTCTTACTTCCTTCATGGCTTGATCTAACAAGTAGAACTAACAGCCTGCTCAGCCTTGTAGCTGCCTTTTTGTTCACATGGTTTTGGGGTTCATAAATAACATCCTCTCCAGCTGAACATGTGTATTTATTTTATTGCTGTTTTTTAATGGTATGAGCTGTTTGAGCAATAACCTACACTTCTCTACTGAAGCAGATTTTCAAAAGCATTCAGCACCCATCTTGGGAACAGACTTTCAAAGAGGTTTCCTTTTCCTAGTAAAAACATCTAATTTGAAAACTTGTGTTGAACCCTCTTAAAATTGTTTCACAAAAAATCATGAAATCTGGATGCTGAACGTTTTTAAAACTGATTGCTCAATTTTAGCAGCATGAATTTAGGTAATTCCTTTGCTGTGAATTTGGAATTTCACTCAAAAGAGTGGATATGGTTTCTCATCAAGAAGAGAGATGTGAGCACTCATGCTGTCTTTACTTCTCTTGCAAATGTGGATGGTGTGTGCTGCATTCTTAATAAAGAGTTTTGGCACGTTGGCAGGGTGGGCTTGCAGCTCTGAAATGGGAGACAAGATTCTTGTCGGGAGAAAGGATCTCACAGTGCTGCTTGGGAAGCTTCACCTAATGAAATGCTGTAAACATCTTTTCTGAGATATGCCCAAAAACAATCTGTCTTTTTGAGAAAGTTTTACTCCGATTCATCTACTTACTAATTGAAAAAGTTTGTGTCATCTGAGATTTTTTAACGAGGCTTTTTTGTTTAGATACTCTAGGAAAGATAACCAGTAAATAATTCAGCTCTTTGCAGCAGTTGTTCTGTGCCTGGCAGCATTGTGCAACTGGTGGCTGACAGCAGAAATAATGCAGCTGACATCAATACCTCTGTGGTGAATTGAAATAGGTGGCAGAATCATCCTCTGGGCATATTTGCTTTTAGTAAAATATGAAAAAAACAACCTAGCAGTTTTGAATTAAGTGAACAACAAACTATTAAGTAGTTCTATAAATCCTTATATACCTTCTCAGTGTTCCATTTAATAAAATGAGTTTGAGAGATTTTTTGAGATGCATGTCCTCCTTCTTCCCCGTTCCTTCATGTACACTGTTTCACACTGCAACACAGGAGTTCTGGGTAATATTTTGATACTATTTTAATACTCTTTGGTAAAGAGTTTTCTTCCTTTAATTGCCCAGTATTGAAACGGTGTTGTCAATATAAAAGTGCATTTAGCCAAGCTTTTTTTTCTCCGTTATTTCTACAAGTATGTGCATTTATTCTAATCAAAAGCTTAAAAAAATTATAAACTATACTATTATTTTGTTCCTGCGCCATGTTGTGAAATACGGACAGTGACTTGGGCAAATTTTTTATCTTGTGATGTCCTTTAATTTCTGTTTTTAAGCACTGCACAATGCACTTTTGAGGCTAAGGGACTTTTTTTTAATGTCACAAACAGAATTATTCAAGTCAAGAAAGACTTAAGTTTTTAGAAATACATCCACCCATGCTAAATAATATGTAGCAGTAAAATATTGCTGTTCTGAGAGACAGGAAGCAAACCAGAAAGTTGGTTACAAACTTGGACTTAAAACTACATTTAGACTTCTGTCATCTTTTATTAATTTTTTTCCTCAGACTTAAGAAAAATTGTCCTGAGTGATTATTGCACTTAAGATTTTAGATAATATCATTGGGGTTTTTTTATTGTTTTTTTTTTAAACATTTACTCTTTTTTTTTCTTAATAAAAATCCAGCATACATTTGTTAAAATAAATTTGCATTTTTGTACTGATCTAATTCACTACATTAAAGTTAGGAAATCGCTCCCAACAAAATGCAGTTCCACAAGCAGTTTTCATGTTGTTTTGATGAATATTTGCATCTGCTTTTAGAAGCTTCCACAAACTAAAGTGTGTTTAATAGAATAAAATGCTGGTTTTGTAAATAGTGGGAAAAGTAAAGGTGTCTTCCCATCCTCTGTAAGCATGAGGCTGGATTGGTAAGTGAGGAGCTGGAGGGCAACTTACTGATTTGACATTTCAAAGCAAAGGTTGTGCTGCTGAGAGCCCTGCAGGTGTCTCATCTGCTCTGATGTTACAGGCTAGGGGTCCTTTGTCATTACAGTTCTGCTTCATCTTCATTAAAATCTTGTCCCTGTTACCTGTCCGGGCTTGGTCAGTCCTTTGGAGGATGAATAACAACAGACTGCCACTGTTTAAAAGAACCTCCCTTGAAAAATTGATGACATTGCTCCCCTCTCTTTTTCCTTGTATCCTTTGCTCATGACACACATTTTTGCCATCCTTTCACTCAAGATAACTGAAGGCTTCATAGTTCTGTGTGAAAATTTCAGAGTTGGTTGATAGTTACGTGTATTTATAGTAGTTTTTGTAAGGAAGGCATAAATGATTTGTCCCTTTGCCCATCCTTTCTGTGTATTGCAGATTGGGCAGGTGAAACAGGAGCTGTCACGCAAGGACACCGAGCTGCTGGCCCTGCAGACCAAGCTGGAGACCCTCACCAATCAGTTCTCTGACAGCAAGCAGCACATCGAGGTTCTCAAAGAGTCTCTAACAGCTAAAGAGCAAAGAGCTGCCATCCTGCAGACAGAGGTGAAGTGAGCAATTCTGTACTTGCTGAGTGTGCACAGAGAAAGAGAAAACCCCATGATCTCTTCTGTTCTTAGGTTGTACAGTCTCATAGCTGCCATCCAGTGCTGCTTGTTCTGAGCACTTTGTATCTTTGATTATATGTTTTGTTCTCTGGGACAGGGGATTGATCCAAAGACAAATATGTGTGCATAATGCTTGGCTGAATTAGAAGTTGCAATGCCTGAGCTGGGAGGATTTATTTGCAGTGACCTTGTACTAGAGAGAAGGAAAGGGAAGATGATTCCAGTAGCAAACACTCTGCAGAGGCTTCACCATTACCGTCAGAATGTCCAGAAACTCTTGCTTTGCTTACACCCAAAATACGAACTCTCATGGTTTGTGATGCATATACCAAGGTAAAGGAAGAATATTTTCTAAACTAAATATTTTCTAAGCATTTGATGACAAATGCTTAATAAATTCCTATATTACATAAGACCCAGATGTATAGCTGAACATCACACGGATAATGAATGCAGCATAAATGTGTTGCTTCTGGACATTCTTGAAGAGCAAGCATAAAATGTTATGTTCAGACAGCACTTCAGTCCCTGGCTTAGAAAATTGTAGTGTTAGTGGAAGTCCAAAAGATGGCAGTGATGCATCAAAAACTTTGTGTTGTTACAGCTGAGAGTCAAAGCTAAAAGAGCTGAGAAAAAGGTATGCAGGAAATTTGTGGGTGACACTGGTGGAAGGTTCCATATTATAAGAGCATAAGAGAATTGGTCTGAACTTTTTACCCTTATTTAGCTTTCCTTTAGCCAAAATTGGTGAATCTGTGGGTGCTCATGGCCATGATGACATGCATGAAGTTGTCAATGAAGTTGCATAGTAAATATTTTTGGATGTTCCACGATGGTTTTTCTAATTATTCTCAGATTTCTGTAGAAGTTGAGATTGCATTAGGGGGTATAACTGGGAAAGTGTTACATTTTACATTCATAAACCTCCTGTTAAATTTGTTCATTACTTTTTGCTAGTTCATGAATGTACCCTAGATTAGTACATGTCTATTTAAAAGAAATATTTAAATTTCAAAATATCATTGAAAGCAGGTGGTAGGTAAATAAACATTTTCAAAGGTAAAATGCAGGCTTTGATCCATTGCAGTGATTGAAAAGAATATAGATACGTTAAATGTGCAAACCTACAAAACTAGAAATACTTTTCTCGCTTCCAAGTAATAATTAGTAGTATTTTTCTACCCATGAGAGGTGAAGTTCTTGAACAAATTTACTTTATTAACAAGCTAAAAGACTTCAGTAGGGGGTCATATTTTCAGCTGTTATGGTAAATAAACATATTTATGAAATTAAAATGTCCAGAATTGAAACCGAGTATTTAAAACCAAGAAGACTTGGCTATATACCATTGATAGATACTCTTGACAGTTATTCAGAACATCTTGATTTTATTTTACCTAAAGACCAAAGTACTTTAATACAGAAAATTATTCTACTCTCTAACATGTAATATTACTTAATAATCATTGGGTATATTTGTTCTTCATTGGCTGCTTCCAGATGAAATTCTCATGTAGCACCACAAAACCGAACTGGATTCCTCCTTCCAAGAAGATATTTATGCTTCTTGAAAGATCATCTCATCTTTTTCACCCTTGTTGGGAGTTCTTGAAAGCTCAACAATTATCACAGAGTCACCTTTTTTCTGTGTTCACAGGTGATCCTCTTAAGTGTAGGATTGAAACATGCTGAGAACATACAGTGTTGAGATGTTTGTTATTGCATCCTCTAATGATTTGATTTTTTTAAAGGAAATTATATCTTTTTGTACAAGGGTTTTCTTTGGGAATGAGGTAGGAATGTGAGATCTGGCTTGACTTTACTTCTTGACAGCACTGGTCAATGTTAAAACACAATTAGCTTCTCAAGACACCTAGAGAGAGTGTGAGAAGGAAGAGAGCTGCAGTTTCTGACATACATTGTCAGACATCTTCATAGGGGATCCGTTTTTAAAGTCAGATTTAAATAAACATTAAAAAAGAATATACCTCTGCAAGCCTCTCCCTCTTATTTAGTCTTCTGCTAAAGAACCTGCTCACAGGTGGGAAAAAGTGTTGATATAACATCTCAAAAACAAATGTGCCACCTGCCACACTAGAGCTACAAGCAGAGGTGAGCTGTTTGTGGGGTGTTTATCTTGAGGGCTATTGGGTGGAGAGGATATTGTGGTTAACTTTTCAATTGGTGTAGAAAGTTTTAAAAATAGCTCTAAAATTGTAGAGTCACTTTGTAAACAAAACAAAAAATAAGTCAGTATTTATGTTGGAATTAAGGCTTTATCCATACAGAATTTTCACCCACTGAGCCCTTCAGCTTAGATCAGTGCCAGAAGTTCTGTGGCTTCAGTGGGAAGTTGCATTAACCAGTGAGAATGTTCTCCTTCATTTTTGTATACTGCCCAAGCTGGCATGGTTCGGTAATTGGTCTGTTCCTATGGTAAATTCGGATTAATACTCAGTAGAAAATGACTCTGATCACGTGGAAGTTTTAATTTGCTTTGAATGTCTCATTAGAACATAAAATCTTCTGAGGATTTTTCTCTACTGGGGCTTATACTGGCGTTTTGAAACTGCAGTAGATTCTCCCAGATCAGGGACAGAGGAGTGGATTATATTTAGTGAGGAATGTCCAAATGGGAGCTGGGTGTTTCTCACAACACTTATGAGCAGCAGCTACCTGAAAACCCAGTGCTGGCACCTGCAAACACTGAGGTGAGCTCACAGAACGCACTTCACCGTGTTCACTGTTTAATGTCTTGTGCTAGAGCTTGTGGAAGAGCATTTGAACTAACTTCTGAACCAAGCAGGCTTTGGGAGCAGCACATCTGTCCTGCACTGAGTTTGTAACCCTGGCAGGAGCTAAACACCCTCTGCACAAAGGCAGGCATGTGCACCTCTGCTCCGTGGCATAGTTGTGTAATCTAAGTTGTCTGGAAAACTGGGAGCTAAATGTTCATGAGGAATTCACTCTTATCTACAGACCATCATGGGTATGCTGCAGTTGCTGTAAGGAAGTGAAGAGTCAACTCTAAATCTAGTTAAAAAGAAAAATCAGGGTCAAAAATAGAGAATTAAGTCTTGTGGTAGTACTGCATTCAAATCAGTCAATAAACATAGCTCTAAAGTGTTAATTACAGACTGTGCTATCAGTAAAAAGGCTGAACTCCTTCTTTGGATTGATATATGTTTGGATTTATATATGTTTGTCAGTTAGTAATGGAATGTCACAAAACTGATCCTTTTAAAAATTTACTCATACTTGGAAACTTCATCTAACAATAGCTACAATAGGTAAAAAGCAACTCTCACCTCACATACCAATTTTAATTTCATGTCTCTGTGCATTTCTTAATGATTTTTGAATTCGGTATGCTGACATAGAATTACTTCAACATCTGCTTTAAAAAGTGGCTGGCTCTGGTTAGAAACCTGTGCAGGCTCTTGAATACACATCTCAGGGTTGCTATTCCACCTGTTCCTTCTGCTGCCTCTACTGTAGTCACACCTACAGAGAATTAAACTTTAGAATTTTGCTGTTACAGAGCAATTGGGGCTTGGCTATAGCATAGGGCAGGTTGTACCTTCTGATACCACTGAGTATGGTTTGGTTCATTGATCTAAATTATAGTTCAGCCATGATTTGAACAGGTATCAGGTAGATGGGAAGAATCACTCCCAGGAAAAGTGAGTGTGCTGTTTTTTCTAGGCATTACTGACATCTTCTTAAACCCAAGTGGGAATCACCAGGGTTAGAATAACCTGCTTGCCACTGTGCAGTGGAGATGGTGATAAAATTCAGAAAAAAAACCTGTTTTCAATCTCAGTCTTATTAATGCAAACTCCTGAAACTCAGGAGCACAGTGAGGTCTGAAACTCAGTGTGGACTTCTGAAAATGTAAATGATTTCCCTGTAGTTTGGAAATATTCTGAAAGCTAAGACTGTCATTACAGAATTCAAGATTCTAAAAAAGGCTTAAGATGAGATTTATATTAAAGATTTCATTTATTGTGCTTATTCTGGTAGTAATTGGAGCTACTAATGGATGACTTTTCCTTAGAAATTTGGACTTCTACATGTTTAATATATGGCTAGACACATTAAGAACGGAGACACAAAATATTATTTACGGCTACTGGAAAACTCTTTGAAAACAAATCAGTGGTTTCCAACACAGTTTTTCATGTATCACTCTTAGAGTGAAGAAATTTAAGTCTTGTGTGTGGTATCCAGCTGAAGAGAGGTTCCCTGTACCTGGGGGGGTTAAAGGTGTGCGTGTTTGGCTAAAGCTTGGTGAGCAGTTGGGTGCTGCAGGCAGGGAAAGTGAGCGAGCCCCTTGTGACAGGAAGGACTGGCCTGAGCTGCACTGTAGGGTTCTACCTGCCATGCAGAATTAAAGACATGGCAGTCCATTACTGGGAAAGCAGTTGGGTTAACACAGGGTTAAGACAAAACCATCCAAGACACAAAATTCAGGAGAAGGGGCGGCAGCACCTCAGAAGTGTTTGCCTGATTGTTTCCGTGTACTGAGAAAATCCTGAGCTGACTCTGTTGGAGTTGGCATCATCTGTCTCCCACAGACCTCAATTCTTGTCACTGTGGGAGGATGCCATGCATAAACTGAGCTGACATGGATAAACAAGTGCAGTGTTCTGCCAGGAATAGTGCTAAGGTGATGATTGTGTGTCCTGCCAGCCTTTGAAAATACTTTTGAAAGTGTTTTCTATGGTTTCCTAGGCAAAGACCTCACACAAATAAAACCAGGAATGCAATTTACCCCAAACCATAAGCTAATATAGAGTTCAAAGAGAATAATCAATCAGAAAATGGAAAGCATTCTGTGGATAAATTTCTATTTGCAGATGTTCTCCTTTCACTTACTGCTGTGCTGTAGGCATCTGGACTGTCTCAAAAATTTTGCAACACAACTGTTGAGAGTATGTCTGTTATCTTGTGAGGGAGATTTTCAGTTTCCCTTGAAGATTTAATGAAAGTGACTCTTAGCTTTAACATTAAAGATTCCCAGGGAAGAACATACCTAATCCATCTATAGAACTGTATGTTTTAAAAAAGAAGACAAAGCATGATCCACCTGCTAAACCTTTCATTGCAAATACTATCCCATCCTATAAATCATATTTGGGTAAGACCTGGTACTCTAATATCCCTGCAGATCCCACTGAATACCCCATTTGCTGGGTGAGAAGTCAGGAATGTGATTTTAATAATGTATGTGTAAGTGAGAGGGCTCCAGATACAGAGGTGGCAGTGGAATTGCAGTGCTGGTGGGGAGAGCAGGGCAGCTCTTTTCCCTGGAAAAGAGGGAAAGTGTTTTCTGATCTGTGTGAAAAGAGGCAGACAAAGCACCAAAGGGTTTTGTGGGTGGAACCCTGGAAATGCAGAGCCTCAAAGATAACTTTTCCATTAGCAATGTAAAATAAAATGGAATTAGAATAACATGTTAAAACTAAATGTTGCACAAAATACCAAATACAGTAAATTCCTAAATTACTAGCCCAGGTGGGATTGTCCAGTGGTTGTCATCCTTTCACTTCATGTCTCTGCTAGTCTGTGCTGTGCAGAAGGACCAAGAAATTCATTGATCAGCCTGTTTACTCTGTGTGACTGATGTCCTGTAATGGATTCAGCTAACAGGAACCAAATCTGATACTGTCAAATGAGATTAGCAGCCAAGCTGGCAGATTTGAGCTCTGGCTGAATGCTGAGTGGATAGGGGTCAGTGGGTTTCTTTTGGATCGTGAGCAGGTTGGTGGTGTTGGATTTCATATTCCACAATAGCCTTTGAGATTAGTCTGTGCTCTGTGGTGACCTTGCTCTTCTCAGTGAATTTATATTCAGGTAGCTCTGATTCCTTCTCCCATTTCCTTTGTCTTGGGAGCTCTGTTTCACATATGGAAGAGAAACGCAGAAGGAAAAGCAAAAGATGCTCAACATGCAGTTTTGAAGTTTTGAGGTCACCACAAGAGTTCCCAGTGTGTGTTTCTAAATTCACTCAGGCCCTGGGAGCTCTAAGTGTGTTTGTGTGTCCAAATTGCACCCACAATATCCTGTACTGTGTCATTTGCTCAATTTTACCTTTACTATAAAACTGCATGCTGTGGAAAACATGTTATATTTTAAACAATTACTTTGCTTTTTAAGCCAAAATATTCTTAGCCATCCTAAGGTAACCTCTTTCCAGTTGTGATCTGCAGTGGCTGCAAAGAGCTCTGCTTTCATTACCTTCAGCTACTACTGTGATTAAAATTTAGAATATAAAGTGACTGTCTGGTACAACAAGTCAGTGTTTATTCTCTGATTATTAGTAATGTTTCAAATATAGGGGTCAGTTTCTCTGCATGTGAGAGAACTTCTCCACAACACATTGTGTTGGCTTCTACTTTGAGGAAAAAAATTTTAGTACTGTGTGATACAAGCCTGAGTTATGTGAGAAATATGATTTGAGGTTTTCCAAGAAGAAGCATTATTCACATATTTTTGGGAATAACATGGTTAATTATTTTTAGTATTTAGTCTCCTATCACTTATCATAACTGTTCTATCTTAATCTTAGGTAAGTTGAATTCTTAAAGAAAGGGGTGTTCAATTTCTGAATCTATTTGTAATATTTCCCCTGTGGAAGTGTAGTTAACTTCCCTGAAGTTTCTCTCCTTGTGCTAAACAAAGCTTGTTCTGCGTTTCTGAACCCAGGTGGATGCGCTGCGGTTACGTCTGGAGGAGAAGGAGACCATGCTGAACAAGAAGACAAAGCAGATACAGGAGATGGCAGAGGAGAAAGGGACTCAAGCAGGAGAGATCCATGACCTCAAGGACATGCTGGAGGTGAAGGAACGCAAAGTCAACGTTCTTCAGAAGAAGGTAAGGTTGGAGAGCTCCAAGTCAGATAAACACCTCTGAGGTGTCTCAGTTTCCAAGACAGTCAGCAAGTCTGAACTGGAATGTACGTTCTGGAGATTAATGTTCCAGTCCATTGATGTAATGGGAATATGATGAAGATGAATTTGTTCAAATTTTTGACAAAAAATTGTAATTCACAACAGAGGTTGTTGCCTTTCTGTGATTGCATATGCTGCTTCTGCTTCCATTTTAATATTACCAGTGGCTGAGGTGTTTTTATAAGGGCACATCATCTGAGAAATCAATCCTTTCCCACCCAGCACCTTACCAAAACCACGCTGATTTGAAGCACAGGCTGATCATGACTTCAGTATGTGACTGAATGAATGAGAGGCTGGATCAGTAGAAGCAATTAGGGTGATTTCTCTGTAACTGATCTTGTGAAGAATTTTGTATAACTTTTGTTAGAAATGCTGTATTCTCATACTTGATATTTCTTGGGAAGTGCTAGAATAGGATAATCAGGCTATCCTTCATATCTTTTTAGATAAGAAAATGTAGACTTTATCAGTGAACTGGGTGAGGTCTGGGTCAAAAAAAACATGTGGACTATGTCAGACAAATTAGAGAGGCATCCCAAAGGGCATTGAGCCCTAGGGCAAGGGATGTCATTATGGATGATTGGTGGCAAATTGCACACACAGTATATCCCAGTTTTCCTCTGCACAGGGTAAAAAGAGAGAAATACATGTACTGCAATAAATTTTAATTTGAAGAACATTTTTTTCTCTTTATCTTTAGAGAAGCAGTTCTTGGAGCTCTTATTCAGTGTGTAAGCCTGAGGAATTGTGGGTTTTTGTTCTGTTTTTTTTTTTTTTTCCTAGACCTTTAAACAATTCTACGGAATTCTTGTGATATTAATAGTTCAGAATATTGATTAATTTTTGATGCCTGGCCAATGCCTTTTCTTCTTGTCTGTAGCCATAAATCACGAGGGTTTAGGTCATATTCGGTTCTGTTACAGTAAATGTCATGCAGGAATGGAAGTTCAGCATGGACTTCAGCCATAAATAAGTGATTAATAATTCTAGAGCAGAGCCCTAATTCCCAGTCTTCATAGTCTCATTGTTTTGGCTGTTCATCTTTTTAGAAACACAGATTTCTGATTTTTTGTGCTGTGTTTCTTTTTGTTTTACAAAACTGGTTGTGCACCCTCCAGACACAGCTTGAGATCCCAGCTGAATGTTTAACCAAGGGGTGGGGAGTCTGACATTTGTGTAAATGTTAAATGTCACTGAGGGTGTTTTATTTCCATTCACTCTTACACTGCTTTTTCACATAGTTTCTTGCTCTACTTGACCCTTGCGAATGATCTTTCATTAGATCAGTTCTAAAGGTTCTTTTTTAATACTTGGGTTTTTTCGAGACCACTGTAATCCATATTGAGACAGTTCCATTTTGTGTCTTCATGCATCTGACCTGGTTTTTCAGGACCGATCCCTGCTGCTTTCAAGTAAAAGTACCTGGTCTTTCCAGGTTGGAAAGAAAGGACCCAGGCTTTTAAGAGTGAAGGCTTTGAGGTCCTGTTCTCTTGGGCAGCTCCGCTGAGGATAACACTGTAATTTGTGGTGTTCTGTAAACCTGTCTATGAACTTCTTAAACAAGAACAAAACAAAACCCACTGAAACAAAGTACCGTAAAATGCTTTGGGCTGAAATGGACTTTAAAGATCATCCAGGTCCAGTTCCCCTTGCCATGGTCAGGGATGCCTTCCACTAAACCAGTGCTCCAAGCCCTGTCCAACCAGTCATTGAATGCTTCCAGGGATGGAGCATCCTCAGCTTCTCTGTATAAAATGCATAAACCTGTCTGTAGAAAAATGTGTATTTCCTGCTGCTAACTAGAATCACATGCAGAGATTTGCATTTGCTTTAGCCTTGGAGTTGCTGGAGGCATTTTCTTCAACATCAACAGTTAAATTGTGAGAGTTGTAAATTCAAAGATTTTTTTTTTCTCTTTTTGTAACTAGCTAACCTAGAATTTTCCAGGTGACAATTCTTTTATCTGAGGTTTGTGGTGCAATATGGAATTCCTTTTTAGTGTTTGTATAGCCTGGGGTAAAAAACTGGAAGTTCAGGCCTTTAAAGTTCAAGGATTGATGTCTTTAACTTAGATTTTTAATTACTTGTCCAGACCTGGAATTGAAGACTAGGTGTGGGATTTTTTCTAGAACGGGATTTGCATTTTCTTGTTCTCTTAAACATTTTTTTCCACAGAAAATCAGAGCTTGAGAAAATACCTAAGGAAGGACTTGTCTGATTTTTTAATATTTTTTTAATACCTTGTGGAAGGTATGAGAACTTGCATAAAATCTGATTCAGGTGCTAGGGAAAATTATGAAGCCTCATTTTTTAGCTGGTATATATGGCTATCCTTTTTTGACTGCATAGATAGCTATCTCTGCCCTCTGCCTGGAAACTCAAAAGCCTGTAGCTCCTCTCATATAAATATTTTTCTCTTAATCCTTGTACACTGTGATTTGTTTTTTCTGTGTTTGGCATTTCTAGAGTGCATCTTACCAAAGTGCACATTTTATTTTCTGCTTTATCCAAGTGCTATCTTTCAGTTCTTCCAGGACAGTTCAGAATTTTATTGCCGTAAAAAAAGGCAATCTTTAGACTTTTACCTCCGTGCGCAATTGTATTTTTATTCCTCTCTCTGGTTACAAACTGGTATGTTCAACAAATCAAGTTTTAGTCGTATATTCTAGTTGAAGATCTGAAGGTCTAGTTTAAAGTATTTTCATAGGTCATAGTTATTATATATAGTACTTTGTGGGGGTTTTTCTCTTGCTGGCTTAGTTATCTGATAGTAAATGTTTTTTTTAAAAAAGTTTATTGACATGGTTTAAGTGGTACTCAGGCATTTTAACTAAATAGAGTGGAAGATGATGAAAGGCACATGGTACAAAAAGTGTTTTTATTGTATAGTGTTAATTAGTATTTTTGTATGGAAATAATATGTATTTGGAAGCAGTAGTTATGAGAAGGAACAGGGTAAAGGCGTAGCATGTTGAAGGACTTTACCAAATCAAGAATTGGATTAGTAGATACTATTCAACCAGTTTTCACCAAGTACTGTTCCCTCAGTGTGTACTCAGACATTTTTGAAGTTAGATATTTCTAAAGTTGTATTCTAATCAACTAAATTTTGCACACTAATATTTTTTAATGCTAGGTACAAAGAAAATTTGGAGCAAAAGCTAAAGTGATAAAGATCTAAATATAACAGAATTTATTAAAAATTATTTACTTGCCTAACTTGGCCATTTAAGAAGAGTCACTTCTTTTGAAATTTAGAGATTGTCTGTACTAGAATGTAGTCATAGTTGAATGGGTATTTGGACCTCATGATTTTTTTATTTTCTGTGACTGTTTTAAATGTCAGTCACCTTTTCGGATGACACTGACAAGAAATTGTTTGGTGTGATGCTCAAAACTCTGCTATCCTAAATTTTTGCTGTTGAAACAAAAAATTATTTAAAGTGCATCTCTTTTTTTGGGTCTCTGTTTGGATTCATTGATACAGACCACCTCTTGCTTTGCTTTATGAACCATTATTTTTGTTGTATTGGTTAAAGCTGGTGAGTATACTAAAAAGTACACTTTTTAGTCATCCAAAAATCAAGGTGAAGAAAGTAATGAAAGTTTACTGGCTGATTAGAGATCAGTTAAAAGACACAGAAGAAGATTGTGAACAGCAAAGATGTGAAAAATTAACATGACAATTGGCATCATCACTGATACCCAGTAGGCACCAAAATACATTTTCTGGGTTGCTGAGGAAACCAGATGCTTCCCATTTTAAATCCTGGAGTTTTTCCAGTTCTAAGCTCATACAGTGATGCTGCTTGATAGTACCTTTATTTTAGACAAAAGAAGTAGGGCGTATGCTAGAAATTTGGAAACTTTGGCTTTATGTCTGACAATTTAATGCAAAAACTCAGTTTTATAGAGCTGAGGGATTATTTTTTTCTCATTTCATGTAAAATAGATCTTGCATAAAATCTCATTTTAAGCTGTTAGAACTCAAGGCCAGGGGAGAACATTTTTGAAAAGAAAATAGGGACCATGCTGAGCAAATTTGAAATCTGAACCTGAAAAACATTAAACGGTGCTTCATTACTCTTTTTGCTATATCTGTCTATCTGTGCTGGTAAACAAGGATGAAAAGAAATGAGAAAAAAATCAATATTTTGCAATCAGAGCATTTTAGGGAAATGGCATTTGGGACAAAAGATAAGTAATAATACACTGAAAGAAAATAAAAAAAAAACCCAGGGAATCAATCACCTCTTGCTTTGGGGGTAGGTCATGTTTTGTCTTGGAGAGGGGGGTTAACACTCCCTTTTTTGTGCAATGCAGCTGCAGGCAAATAAAATGCAAGTTTTCGTGTCTGAACATAGCAGTGTTTTTGGCAGCTTCCCATGCTCTGTGTGATAATTGACCTGTGAGAAAGGAAGAACACAGATTTATTTTTTTCTTTGGTGGCTGTGCTGACTTGTTTAGCTAGAATTTGGGAAGGTTTCAAATGCTTCTGCACTATTGAATAAGAAGCATTGCCTTTCTCCACAGAAGATTAATGTCCTCTGCTTCCCAGAAATCTTGGAAATCAGAATAAATATCTTATGCTTAATGATTAGAAATACTGTGTGGCAGGAGAGAGGGGCAGCAAACAAAATGTGTAACTCGGTTGTTTAAAATCAGTGGTGCTCATAGTTGGTTTAGTATTCCTAACTTTGAAGTGCAGTGTTTGTACTTTAAAGTTTATTTTCCTTCTATTCCCTCATCTCTGAAGTAGGTTTACCTACTCAGATAGCTCCTCTCCCACAGCCCTGAGGAGATGAGAGAGCTCAGAGAAGGAACTGCATTTTCAAAGATCTAATTCAGTTCATGGTAGTTTCATCCAAGGTGTGACCTTGAACTTGCCAACCAAGCTAATGAATATATGGTTTTCTAAGAATTCATGAAATCCAGGCTGGACTTTGAGACATGCCTTTGAGCTCTCTCAACGATGGCATTTAGTGCTTAGAAGTGCCACAGTGTCCACATTACAGGCAATGGCTTGGTGATCCTTGCAGTGTGTCTGAGTTTCTATTTGTGTGAACTATACAGAGAATAACTCAGCAGAAAGGGCAAAGACTGGCCCAGCAAAGATGGGCTGCGCGTTCATTTACAAAGTAGGTGTGCAGTCTGTTTCAGACTGGATGGTTTTTTGCCTCTGTAACACTTCTGTGGGCAAGCTTATCTGTTGCTTTTGAGTTAGAAATGATACAAATTCACTTGAAGGCTGGTTTGTAGGAGAAGTGTGTTTAATACAAAAAATTCTCTCTTTTATAGACAGATTTGACACATTCTACTTGATTGGTTAACTAACAAAAACATCTTTCTTACAAACAGTCTTTAAGAAGAACAGAAAAACAGAGTAAGAAAACACTGCTTGCAGGTTGTTTATACTAACAAGTTATTATTGTTTCTACAGCTCCTTAAAAAGTCTTACAAGTCCACTGTGAGAGAACAAAACCTGAGTTTTTTCACTCTCTGACCAGGCTGTTGTATCCATGTTTATCCTCTGCTTCTAATGTGCTTGAATCATGGGCATTTAAGGAGGAGTGGCACACAGGCTCAGCTCATCCCTCTGCAGGGAGAGCAAGGTGGATGTGCTGCACTTTCTGCCCAGCTGGAGTTGATGAAATAGTTCCTGTTTGTTCAGGAGCTCAGGGCCTTACCCAGCCCAATTACAGGAGTATTTCTGTAAGTCTCTGTCAGAGCTGTACTTCTGCTCTTTTTACTCCAGGTCTCAGGTCATGCCACTGAACTGATTCTAAACCCAGTTCAGAGATTTCAAATGCCACAAAAAAGACCAAACATCCCCACAGGGCTCGTGTCAGCTTCTTTATTAAATCTGACAGATGTGACCTCAAAGATGTGTCCTGAAGGGCCGTGGGGAACTTGTGTCTCTGTGTCCCTGAAGGGATATCAGACGTCTTCTGCTGCTGCTCTTTCTCTCATTCAGACCTTCCTGTTACAGGCTTGCTGATGACCACTGGACAAGACAGTTGAAATTGAAATTTGTGCCTTTTAGAAATTTCTGGAAGCTGTTCTGGCTTATTGGTTACCCTTTGTGTCCAAGATGCCACAGTAGCTTCTCTTTTCACCAGTATACTTTTAGAATTGCTTTGCCATGGCGGGGTGGGATTTTTATTGTCATTCATAATGTCAGTAGTATTATCTTAAGTTAGAAGAATAATAGGAAAAATTAGGCAGGCTTTTAATCCCTCATCTCTCTCAAAATATTACTTGTGGTAGCAGTGAAAGTACCAAAGAAGACTGAAGAGGCTTCATTATCTGAGTTCAAATTCAGCATAATTTTCCTGTGAGATTGTTTTTCATTCCTGGCATCCAGGTAGATTAGTTGCTTAATGTCCAAATGGAAAATTAGGACACAACACAGAATTTATTTTCATTTTACAGTGTGCCATGACCACTTTCAGAGTAGGATTCTTACCCCTCCGTTTTGACTTTCCAGTTCTCTGACATTCCATTAAGACCTTTCAGAGTAAGTGCAGCCCAGCTCAGGTGACATGGTGTGTTGTGGGTTTTGGTTTTTTTTTTTTTGTTTCCATGAGTGTACAACTAATAAGATAATATTAGGGCAGAAGAATAGCACAGTTTCTTCATATCACTTTTAAGCTCCTTGCTAGTTCAGTTTTAAAGGTGGCTCATTACCATGCAGAGTTTGTTACAGCAGCTTCAGGAACGTCCCAAAGATTTGGTGTCTTTGATTCCTTTGAGCCATTTAATAACATACATTTTTCTGATTGGAATATAGATCCTAAAAGGTCCACAAGCTTAGCTTGAGACAGCATTTTCCATGGGAGAGAGTCCATAGTTTGCAGGTGCTGGTAGAGGTGGCAGTGTGCTCTCCAGGGACTTTCCCAAGGAATATTCTATTTATGGTATTACAGTAATTATTAGTGCTACTGCAGCATCTATGGCAGAAAAACCTACTGGATTCAAAATAAGGTTTTGTGTCTGCCTAGGTTATAATTTAGAATTTTTAAATGGAGAATGTGCTTCTTTATATCTATATTTCTTTTTGTTTTGTTGAGCATTTTGTGGTGCCACAGTAAATATAAAAACATCTGGATTATATGTAGCATATGTACCTGTATTCCCAGATGTATGCTAATATTTTAAAAAATCAAATGTTGCTCTGTGTGAAAGATAGCAAGACAATTTCTTATTTTAAGAACTAATGTAAGGAATACTCTCTCCATTTATATTGATGTGATTAAAGAATCTTTCCTGTTGACTTTAGCAACTAAAGTGCTTGATTGGTTTTTTTTCTGAAGTAACCCTTGTAGGTAAGGAGGCTCACACAAAGAAAGCAAGCAGGCCTGTGAGGTTAATGAGGTTGGTTAATGAGGTAGTTCAGCTATTGCAGGCAGGTGAGGAAGGGTTTTAAGCCGATGCACGCTGCTCTAACAGTGTCACACAAGATTGATAGCAACAGCTCAGTTACAAGAAAACTCAACTGCAGTTTCTGGTATTATCTGAAACCACAACTCAGCAAATTTGGCAAATCTGTCATATATATGGAAGGAACTTTTCTAGTATCTCTCAAAGAGGAGAAGTCACTTTAATATTAGGTCCTTCTTGGGCCTAGAGATAACCTCTTGACTGGCAAGACAGGGCATTACTCATAGGTAATTCTGGTTTCTTGGAGGGATCTGGGAAGACAGCCAGCTCTGGGGCCCCTTGCCTTCATTATGAATTAAAAGTGTGGTTTTTCTGGCAAGATAAAGCTAATAAGCTTTGTTGGTGCATTCACTGTTGTGCAAGGCAAACACAAACTTCCCCATGATTGAAGAGGCAAGAAAAGCAAGGGCATGTGCCATTTTTGAGGTTGCTTGCATCACTCTTCCTCACACAGCTTTTCACTGCTCTCTGGGTTGTGAGGCTTCACAATTTCCAGCACTTTGGTCACCAGGCGTTTTCTGCCCCTGGGAGTTTTGTCTGAGCTGTGTCTGGAACAGACATTAGTGATTGTGTTAGTCAGCTTAGGGATCTGCACTAGAACAGGCAAGGAGTAATTTGTCAGTTTAAGTCAATAGTTTCCTGGGTTCAGGAGTGAATTTTGAACCCTCTGTGCTAAACAGTCCTCAAAGCTGGGTCTCTGCACAAATGTATATGTTCTTCAGGATTTTCATAAGGCCACCAGTATATTAACAGCTTTCAAATCTGTGATTACACCCAAAGGGTAAAAAACTGGTCAGCATGGAGTAGTGACAGCAGAGAAACTAAGGTCCCTTTGTCTCAGGACAGCATGGATTTGCTACTTAAGATGCTCCTCTGCATGATGATATTGTTCCTTCAGCAAATAATGGTACTAATTTAGTACATTAGGTTTTTAACATTTTTAGGGGTTTATGAGTATGGAGCACTAGCTAACGTGAGAGTTTGATATTTATCTGTCATTGTGCTCTGAAGTAATTCTGTAAGAGCAGTGATAGCTAAATACTGAAAAATGCACACACACACAAAACCACATGCTCATATTTAGTGTTTACAGTATGACTTCCCAATCCCTTGCTATTCATCAGTCCATATCCTTTCCAGGAGAATGAAGCAGGACAATCACAGCTGACTGGCCATGTTGTGCACTGGGATTAGAAGCATCCCTCCTTTCCAGAGGTCTTCCCTCAGGGTAGAGGACAGTTTTACCCTACAGTGTATCTTTGATCATAATAAATCAGTGATTTGGGCAAAGTAATTCAGTGGCTGAATCGTAATTTAATTTAAACTCTTTGTTCAAGTTGTACAGCCTTCTGCTTGAGTGAGCCTAAATGATAATGTAAATGGAGTTTAGTTTGCTGTGAGGATTTCCTTTATAATCAGCATTAAATCCCATGTTCCCTACCTATCCATTGCTCTGCCTCAATGGTTGGTCTTTTCTGCTCCCTGATTTCCATTCTTGGCTCTCTCTGTGCTCTGAGGAGTTCAGCCTTTCCTCTCTTTGTGTCTTTTCTTGACCCTTTTTTTCTGCTGTGTGATATGTAGCACTGTACAGTGTGTCTCTAACCAGGAGGTATCGGTGTTGCAGTATCCTTACTCTGTGTAGAACCAAAATCTCAAACAAGTCAGGAAAACATCATCAGTATTGCTGAGAAACAAGGATCAAGTTGTCCCAGGATGAGGACTGTTTGTTTCACAGTAATTATCAATGAAATATGGCACATGGGTTATCCAAGTAAAGAAGTTAATTGTTAGTGTAGAAACTTTTTCACTTTACACTTCTAAAGTGTTACTTACAGTGTAAACCTTGTGAACCTTGAGATGTTCTAAAAGTAATGTCACAACTTGTTAGTTTTATTCTGCTTCTTACAAAACACAATATCAGATCTAACTTAACAATTACTAGGTTCAATTTTCCCCCTTGTTTTATCAGCCTTGTACAATAAAATACTTTTGATTTTTTCTTTTTTTGAACATTTGGGATCCATCAATATGAAATTATTCCAATTTGTAGTCTTTATGTTTTCTCTGTAATGAGCTTTCCCAAGTCAAATCTGTGCACATTTTTGTCAAAGCCTATTCAGAGACTTGGAACAGGAGTAAATGTCCCCAGAATAGTTGGGTTTTAATCCTTTTGTGTTTGGTAGGTCGTAGGAGTAAAACTTTGGAAAACACAGCCTTAGAGATTGCTTCATAATGTCAAGACACAGCTGAAAGGAGAATTAACATGATGTTATTCTGTGTGATTAGGCCAGGATTTCAACAAAATGAATGTTATTCGTAATTAGATTAAAAAATTAAAAATAAAAAATTAGATTGGGAAATTAATTACCAGATGATTTCAATTATGGTTCTCAGTATAATGACATTTTAATAAATACGAAATAAATGAGTAATATCAAAATTTCCTTGAAGAGGAGCAACAGAGTTTAAACTATTTTGTTTTGGTACATGTGATAGCAGTGTTTTGTTTTGAATTACTTGTGGGAATGAAAGCATCAGACTCAAGTTGGACCCAACAAATTGTCTTCATGGACAACTGAGGTTGAAATCTTGGTGTTGGATAATGGCTGCAGTCTCTTACCTGATAAATACCAACAAAAGGGGTCACCCAGAGGAGCTCCTAGATAAATTATAGAGAATTTTTAATGGATTATGTAATTAACCCTACATAACCAACCAACTGGCTCACATATTGCCAGATGAAATCTCTTCTGACCAGGTTTTATCCTTCTGTTATTTGATGGCATTTTACATAAAGTATTGTCCATTCATACTGATGTCTGTATGCCCTGAGACACGGGCAGTGTCAGTGGGCAGGAGAGATCTGCTTTGCTTTCCCTCTCAGCTCAAACCCTGCCTTGGACTGACCAGAGCCCATGGTAGGATTTTGATTCAAACACTCTGCTTTTAACTGGGTCAGGCTATTGGTATTATTGAACCTCCTCAGAATGATGCAATTCCACAACTAAATTTAACTGGTTTACAGCTGTCTGAGGATGTGAGTCATTGCTAATGCATAATATTTTCTAGGCAGTGCTTTGGAACTGAGACAGTGCTTAAGAACAACATATACATCCCTTGACAATGTCAATTTCAGTACATTTACCAGCTCAAAAATCAGTTTTAACTCTTGGATTCCTAATTTTTATTTTTTTCCCCCCCTTAATTTGAATTGTGCTGGAGTATCTTTGGAAGCTTGTAAGAAAAACTCCTCTCAGTATCAGTTTTCAGAAAAAGCAAACTTTAGTGATAGGATTGTGTTAGGTTTGAAGGAAATTCAAGCTATTTATTAGCAGAAGAGAAGGTTTGCAAATGTAGTAGTAACATTCTGAGAATATGATTTGAAAGATCTGCTTTAAATACTGCTTGTTATAGGAAATGTGACAGTAGAGAAAAAAACCTTTACTGTTTAGAAGATTCTAGAGTTACAGTTCACTTTATGCTGACTGTTCTTCTTAGTTCTGCTTTGCAGTGATCTGTCAGCAAACTGGTGCTACCTGAGGTTGGCTGGGAATGCACAAGAAGGGAGGACAAAGGAAAACAAATAGAAATAGAGATTATTTACAAAAACATAGATTAACTGTTTTTCTGGCTGGTATAAATATACTTACAAAGCACCCTTGTGTGAAAAGGCAATGAAAGAGAATAGTCTGTTTGATCGTTGTCAATTCTTTGTTGCTTTTTTACTAGAGGTACAAAAAAATTAACTGTCTGTACAAGTTAATATTTCTTGAATCAGCACTTCTTCCTTTTCTCAAGGCAACCTGATGGCAAGCTTAGGTCAAGAATAAGGCATTAATCTTATGAAGTGTCCTTCCTAGTGAATTCCTTTTTTTTTTTTTTCTCTGCCTGCAAGTTGCTTCCTTTTGAAGCAGTAGCAAGGTGTCTGTTTGTGAACCATTTATTTATTTGACAATTAAGGTTTTACTTTTAAGTAGACATCACAAACCTAAATTATTTGTGCTTTCTAAGCTGCATAGCAACAAAGCATTTTATTTGTAAAACTAAACTCTGTAGAGCTTTATGCTAAATTCAAAAGACTTTTTGCAGATTGGAGATCACAAGAGGAAGAGTGGGAAAAGCAAGCAACTTTGGGGTTTTTTTTTTAATTGGGAGCTGTTTTGAATTTTAACTGGACCCTGTGTAGCAGTTCATATGTATGATTGTGTAAGATGGACCAGAATGCTGGAGTTTAGCCACTTAAAATTCACTTTTAGCCCTGTCCTCCTCTATGCTGTCCTCACCCTTTCTAGCCTGGTTCTTTTTCTTAAGGTAACTGCATGTTCCTTTTTTAGCCCAAGACTCCCTGTATCAGTTTGAGGTGTTACAAAATCCCACCATTTTCAAGTCAGCAACACCAGGACCTTTCCAAAGTGCCCAATATTCCAGTGTGATGCTGCAAAGGCAGTCATGTTCCAGGAAAGCATTGAAGTAAAAGAGCAGTGAAAGGAAAAGTTTATTGGGAAGCAAAATGAAAATTAATCCAAAGTTCCCTGGAATGGCTTTTAGTATGATAGTTTAAGAACAAGAATCTCTGAATATAAGTTGACAACAATGTGATCATATTCATATAAATTGGTTGGATCTAAAAGTAAAAAAAAAAATCAAACATACTGAGTGCAGCTGAACTTTGGAAGAAACTCTGATTTGCATTTGCCAAAATCTTTTGAAAAAAAGGGAAATTTTTTGATCTGTCCTGAACTTCAAAACAACTTAAAAATCTCACCCTTGCAAGAAGACATGCTTTGCCTAAAGCTTCACATTGTTGCTAGTCTTGGGAATTTAACCTTTAAAATTAATAGCAGGAACATTACTTTCAGTGAAATGATTTAGTACAGTGCTGTGAGTGATATTCACTCATGTGACAGACCTTGCTTCTCACACTCACAGAATCTGTTATTGCTAAATTAAATGCACATTTTTGCAATTCATGCAGGACTGTTCAATGATACTTTTGCAGGATTTGCAATAGGAAGACAATTATAATTGTGAGGTTTTCAGTGTGACATGGACAAAACTGGAGCTTAATTTTAGGAAACTCCCCAGTAATATCTGCTTATATACTTCCATTATGTTCTCCAAAACATGACTTTCAGAAATACAGTAATAGTTTTAAATCCTGTAGTAGAGCTTTCTTGAACAGTCTCTGAGTACTGAAGGTGCTTTTTCTCACTAACCTCTTTCCTTTTTCCCCACAGCAGTATTTCTAAAAATATTTTTTATGCAATCATGTCTGTTTTAACTGTTACATTGTCATTTTGATTTTGATGTGAGCCCATCTTTTTCAGCTTCTCAAATACTGTGGGAGTCCAGCAATTCAAGTATGACTGTGGGCTCTCAAATTTTTATTATTATATTAGTAATTTTACATTAAAGGGAGTGGCTTGTCTTGACCTAGACAGAGGTGTAGCTGTTCTATCCTCACATGCCTGCTTACTCACCCACTCTCCCTTCCAAAAATGCATCTTTCATCCCCATGTTAGTATTCCTGATGTGAAAGAAACATTTCTGCCTGTGGTTGGTGATAATCCATCATCTCCTTGTGGTCATTTACCCTGGAGCTGGGGAGACCAATAGTGCCTTTACAAAACCAAGGAAGAACTGTTTGGAAAAGTAACAGCTTATGTGAAGTTGTTGTTTATTTGGATGGCTGTGCCGCAGGAATGGGAGCAGGAACCTTCTGAAACCCCTCTGATTATTGAGATCCTGTTTACATTGCTGCTCCCCCCAGGGGAAAGCTGGGATCAAAAAAGTGGAAGGCTGAACAGAGCTCCGAGATGCTCTTCTGCACATCTGCTCCTGTGCCACACTGCAGGAATACTGTCAAGTGTTAAGTTGATTGTGGAAGGGGTTTAATGACCAGTTCACAAACCCACTTCATTTATTCAGAAGTCACTGATAGAATAGAAATTGGTTTTGAAGTGTTCAATTTCCTCATGCCCAAGGGCATGGCAGGAGGGTGGACACTGTCTCCATGGAAGAATTTCTTGGCTGAAGCATGATACACAGTATCTAGTAACCTCTAACTAGAGGAATCTGGGAATCCAGTGGCCTTGATGGATATTTAACTAGATGTGTTTCCTTTGAATCCCTGGGCTGTTTTTAATTTGCGTCTGCATGGGCTTTTCACTGAGTCTGTATTTGCAGGAAGTAAAATGCTTCCTTGCCTTTGGAGCAGAATGCCAGAGGAAGCTTCTCTTGCCTCTACTCTGTGCTTCAGGGCTGGAAGGCAAAATAATTAGTTCCACGCAAATAAGAATAAATCACCCAAGTTGAAACATGATAGTGCCTGACAACTGGTAATGTTGGAAAAAATATTTCAGTAAATCATTATGAATGGGGAAATCAGTGTACAGAGCAGATGGTGCCAGTGTGTAGCCTGGTGTACCTTTACACTAAGGATAATGTTGTGAACTTAGCCATAGATTGCTGGCTTTACCCTGCAAAATAAGTAAATATGGCAAGAAAAAAAGATAGTTTAATTATTAAAAATAGTATATACTTTTTATTTTTTGGGTTTTTTAGAAATATGGTATAGTAATATATATGTTACTATATATAAGGAAAATAAATAAATATTAAGGGAATATAAAAGGAGTATATATCCTTAGGTTTTTGGAACATTTCTGAGAAGGTTTATCAATCTTTGGGCCTCTCTGTGTTCCACAGGGCTTGGAGATTCCATTAAGGTTCATTTCATCTTTCATCTTTCTTGGGTAGAAAAAAGACCCTATTCTGGTTACCTGTTTCATTTTCATCAGTTTTTTGAGAATTTGTTTAGAATTGCTTTTTTTTTTTTTTTTTTTTTTTGTTAGGAATGCTTTGCCTATTCTTCTTTGAAAGGAGTCTCAAACTACTTGCAAGGACAAATTTCTTCATTAATTGACTGTATGGACAGAGTGGAGACTATTTGCTTTCTTCTTCAGGTTATATCATTGTGGAGAGCCCATACTTAATATTTGTTACAGTATTGCAGATTTAGGAGAAAAATGGAATAAAGGCAATTTATTATTGAGTGTGATTTCATAGGAAAATTTTGCATCTATTATTACAGAAATATTTCAGTTTTGATCCATAATGCCACTTGCAGTTTTCTGTAGTGTGAGGGCCAGGTCCTTCAGGTATCTGACCCTGCAAAAGGCACAGCTGGAGCTGCAGTGGGGTTTTTAGGCAGTGCCTAGATGTGACTGGGAATATTTTGGAATACCTGCTGTTCCCTCAGTGATAACAAACCCCACCATTCATTGCTCCAGATTGAAAAATACGCACGTAGACTGAAGGAATAGACAGGTTCACACTTGATGCACATCACATTTTTGGTTTGGGTGTTTAATACCAGAGGGTGCAGCTGCAGTGGGGAGGTGCAGCAGTCATACAGAGTGCTGTCACCTTGCTCTGGCCACAGCAAACAGTGTCATTGAAACATGAAAATGCACACTGGGCTCGTGCAAATAAATGCTTGTGCTACCTTGGTAAGCACCTTAATATGTGCTGAAGGTGAATTATTTAGCTGCCTCTGGTGTGTGGTTTGCTCCCAGCAGAAAGTCACTCTGCACTTTCCCCTCTTCAGCCAGCCAGAGCCTTTGGTGAGTGTTTCTCCTCCAGAAGTAAACAGGAGTCTAAGAATAACTCAGCCTCCTTTGTAGTATATTTTCATGGTTAGCTGTCCAAACAGCCAGCCTGTCTAGACAGCTGATGGCCCTGGGAGCTGCTGCAGTCAGAAGCAGCCACTCTTGGGCTTGCTGTTCCCTGGGCAGCCCTGCCTGTGGGCACCAGAACCCTGCAGTCAGAACTACTGGGTTCTTTCTGAAGCTCCATGGGCTACAAGTGTGTGCTAACAAGGCATTATACACCTGATATGAGTGTATAAAAAAGGAATTTTCAATTCTTACAGTTATTTCTGGTTGCCATGATATGTCTTTGATTGTGATTTTTTTAGTGGCCTTAAATTTTGTTTTGTAGTGTTGTGCCCAAATTCAGTTTTGAGCATAACTTTGAGGTCTAATACTTTTTTCCTGATAGAAAAAAACTATGAAGATAAATCAATCCCCATGTTCTACTGTGTTCCAGATGTAATTTCAATACAGATAGCAGAGGCAGTGGTGCATGTGTCACAGAGCCATTTGCTCTGTAATCACAGAAACTGTTTTTCCAGGGTTGAAGAGTAAAACCTGATATAGTTGCTGTAGTTCTAGTAACCAAGCAGCTGCTAACTGCTGTCCAACAGGTGAAACCAAAGGTTAGTTAATGCTTTAGTTTATCATTATGAATGATAGCCTTTGGTAGCCTTTGGGGTTGTCTGGTTGCAATATTTCTTACAAATGTCTTTGAAAGAGTGTCTTGCTACAAGTGTTCTGGAGTTGGGTACCTCACGTGCCACGTGTCATTCATTAGTTTATAATGTGCATTTGCTGATGCAAGAAGAACTTGTCAGAACAACACAAGAAGAAAGCAACTGAGAAATCTGTGTACACTTTACTCCTTTGTTGATAAATTTGCTTTTGACGTGTTATCATCATGTTAATGTGTCTGTTTCTTTTGATTTGTATATATGCATGACAGGGCGTTGGCATCAGGTCTTCTGAGTGTATCAAAAGATATATTCAGAACTCCTAAAGAGATAAAATTCTCTACCCACAGAAAACAAGGCTGATACATTTTCCACCCAGGGAATGGCACTTTGTGATACTCCATCACAAAGCAAGCCACCATGTAAGATGAACAAGCAACTTGCCAGTGTAGCAAAAAATATGATGATACCAAAGAAAATACCTAAAATAATACTTACTAGTCAGTTTTTAATTATCAAGTGCCTTTTTTAGTCTACGTATGCAGTAAGGTTTTTGTCCATTTCTTTCCTTCCTTAATGTGTTTCTGTGTTAATGTGTGGATCATCCTTCTGTGACGCAGTGCCCAACATCCTAAGAAATTTGGAATAATAGCTTTTCTTTTGTACACTGTTCATATTTGCTTGCTCTGAATTTATTCCTGACTCTTGGAAAGTTTACTGATTCCTTGTTATTATTTGATGGGTTTGATTACCTCATTTGGTGTTTCGAAGTAGGATTATAAGAACTGGGCTTCATTTGCTTTAAGTATAATTTGAATCATTTAATATACCCTAAGATGATTTTGGATGGTTTCCATTGCTGTTGTCTTAAAACTGACTTCTTTTGTTCAAGATCGAAAACCTTCAAGAGCAGTTGCGAGACAAGGAGAAGCAGATGAGCAGCTTAAAGGATCGGGTGAAATCCCTGCAGGCTGACACCACCAACACTGACACTGCCTTGACCACGCTGGAGGAAGCGCTGGCAGAAAAAGTGAGTGTGGGGAGCGCTGGGAGTTCCCTGGGGAGATCCTGGTGCTGCTGCCCTGTGTGACGGCGCGGATCCTGATCCCCATCCGGTTACCGATCCCATGCCCGATCCTGGTCCTGTGCCCAATCCCAATCCTGTGCCCGTTCCTGATCCCGCAACGCTGCCCATTCTTGTGCCTGATCCCGATCCAGTTGCCAGTCCCGTGCCCCTTCCTGTGCCCAGTCCCGATCCAGTTCCCGATCCCGTTCCTCATCCTCAACGGGATCCTCATCCCGTTCCTCATCCAGGATTGCTGCAATCCTGTGCCCCTGCCCATTCCTGTTCCCAATCCCGATCCAGTTCCCGATCCCGTGCCCATGCCCAATCCTGATCCAGGTCCCACTTCCATGCCCGATCCCGTGTCCAATACTGTTCCTCATCCCATGCCTGTTCCTGATCCCGTTTCCCGGTCCCAATCCCGATCCTGTTCCCCATCCCATGCCTGATCCCGATCCAGTTCCCGGTCCCGTTTCCCATCCCGGTCCCGTGCCGGGTGCGCGTCCCCGCTAGAGGGCGCTGCAGGACGCGCCGGCGGGGCGGGCGCGGCGGCGCTCCCGGCGTGGGACCGCAGGGATGATCCCGACGGTCTCACTTGTTCATGCTCCATTTTCGGGAGATAACCGGCTCCGAGACAGACCGTCCCATTCTCTTTGGTCGCACAGCTGCTTGGGAGAGCTGTATATGTTTTTTCATGATTCCCAGATGAGCTCCTTCAGTCTATCAGGTTCTATGGTTAAACTTTACCCCAGGTTGGGTAATTTGCTTGCATCCTTTTAGATTCTAAGATAGCCAAAGCTCCACTGATATCTGGTGTATCAAAAAGTTATTTTGTTACCTTTTCTTACTGTATATAAATGCCCGTGTCACATGGGCATTACACCCCTTCTTCTCTGAAGAACCACTGATTTAACTGTACATTTTAGAAAAATAAGATTTAAATAAAAATAAGATTTAAAGAAGTTCACAGCACTGTGAACATTCAGATATGCAGATATTCACAGTATTGAATCCAGTATTCACAGTGCTGGTATTTCACAGCAATGATTCCACGGATTTCTCAAGTTTTCTCTTTCTTGAGGATCTTTACAACTGTAACGAAAAGGGCAATACACTCCTCATTTCAAGTGTAGCAGAGGTGCTGTGATAGGAAGCCTCAGAAGCTGGATTGACTAAAGGATTTCCTTCACAGAGTGCTTTCTTTTGTCAGGAAAAGACCATTGAGCGTTTAAAGGAGCAGCGTGACAGAGATGAACGAGAAAAACAGGAAGAGATCGACAACTACAAGAAAGACATTAAGGACCTGAAAGAGAGAGTCAGCATTTTACAAGGAGATCTCACAGAGAAAGAGGTTGACCAGCAACACGAATCTATTGTGATGGAATTATTTGTTGTCTCTGTTTGTGTTACATCTGAGTTGAAGGAAACTGCTCCTTTATAGTAATTGTCTTTCAACAAAGCTGATCTGGTAGAGTACATCACTGGAGAATTTGCAAAGAAAGCATCAGTGTTTCAGAACCACGTTTTCAGGGAGAGCAGCCATCCCCTTGTTTGCAGCAGTTAATCTTGTTAGTAGTGACTGGCTGCTGGTCAGTGTGGCATTGACTGAGCTGTGCTGATAGACAGGGGAAGGCTTGGATCAAGCTTGTCCCTGGCTCAGTGTGGGGAGGAAGGAGCAGAGGCTGATCAAAGCTGTGGGTGCCAAAAGCATGAGCATAATGTTTGTTCCTTTATGCAAACAACACAGCCAGTTCTTTAGACTCTCGAGTATTTTTTTGATTAATTAGGTTGATTGTTGGTAATGAGCCAGTTGGCTAGACAAATTACCTTAATTATATTGGAGAAATATAAATGTTCTCTGTTCCTCTCTTGTGTATTTGCAGGTTTTTTTCAAAACTCAGTCAAAGTATAGCAACACAAAAATATGTACCCAGGAAGTACTAAGATTTTGTCTACATGGAAATCAGGATTTGACAGGGGAAAATAAAAGCAAACACAAAAATAATATAGAAAGAAAGACGCTGAGATGTCTTTTGTAGTAAGATGGCATGAATCAGTTTTACCCCATGGAAACTGGATACAGAAATGCTTTCAACTGTCTCAGTGGCTAAATCTTCTAACCACGTGGGATTTTAAATACAATTTTTATTGAAAGCCAGTTTTTCTTAAACATGACTGTCACTGGAGCAAAAGTTCCAATTTACAGAATTGTCCATCTTTAAAAACTATTTTGAAATTAATTTAGACAAGGTTTTACTTTGATCCAGAAAGCCTGAATTAATTCAAGCTGTCTTAAGTCAGTGACACAAACAACCTGAAAAAATGTTTTAAATTAGATTCTGAACATAGTGTGAAGGGATAGGAGGAAAATAAAGACAGAAAGGAAACTATTGCACTTACTTGGTAATTATTTCACATCTTTTATTTTAGACATCATTACTGGATCTTAAGGAACATGCTTCATCATTAGCTTCATCAGGACTGAAGAAAGATTCAAGACTCAAGACACTGGAAATTGCATTAGAACAGAAAAAGGAAGAATGTTTGAAGATGGAAACACAATTGAAGAAGGTAATCTTAGTGCATGTTTATGTATGTGTTGTAAGCATACATTTCTAAACACATTGCCCATGTGTACAAAGAAAACTTGGGGTCTTAAGAGCAAATTATTTTAATTTCTTTTCAGCAGTAACCATGAAGGTGTGTCCATGCAAAACATATTACAAGCTAAGCCTATCAAACTTAGCTTGATTACAAGCTAAGCTAAGCCTAAGTAACTTTCAGACACTTGTGCTAAGTTTTGATTTCACTTACATGCAGTAACAGTGCTGTTGGCTTTTTTGTTTACAGGTACTGAGAGTTTGAGGCTTAGTCTGCTTCAGTGCAGCTTGTAGCAGCAGTTGTGCCATTAAATTGATGTGACAGCTGAAAAAATAACAGCCAAACATTTCACATGCCAATTATCAGTGCTTATAGGAGTTAATGTGATAAATTCAGGTGCAGGGTTGATCCTGCCTGGAGGAAAGCAAAAAAAACAAATGAAAAGAAGATGCTACCTGTGAACTGTGTGATTTTGAGTCATCAGTTCAGACCTGTTTAGGATTCCTGTTGTGTTGGTGTTACTGCACCTGAGAACAGTAAATGAAACTGTGCATGCATGTATAGACCCACGTTTGTCCTGTTTCATTCTGTCACACAAAACCAACTGTTCTCAGCATCAGCAGAGCTCAGTAGCAAGAAAAGGCAGCTATACACATGTAGTTGGTCTCCCAGGCTGTTTTCAGTGGGTATTTCAGAAGGACCTTTCATTGAATTCTCTGCCATGAATTGCAGGTTCACCCTGTGTTGCTGGTGATGAGTTGACAAATCTGTTGTTGCTAAGATTTGCCAGAGGTTGTTAGAACATCTGCTCATCCAAAGAAACTACCTAAATTATGGTCAGGATTGTTTCAGTTCTACAACAAAAAAACTAATTGGTAGCCTAATGTGGAGTAACTTCCAGTTACTTGAGAAAAATAGTTAACATTCACTTGAATATGTTTTGTACCTATAGGAAGTCTACATAGTTCTTTAATAACCTTTTTTCCAGCTGTTTTAATTCCTTTAGTGGGTTTTATTGTAGTTTGCACAGAAGCAAAAAATATATTTTTAAAGGCTTTCACTTTTTAAATGTTTTGCAGATATTTATTAGGCAGTTTGACATTTCAAGATGAAATAAAAAATAATTATGACAGATAATCCAGCTCCATTTTAAAGCTTATAAAGACTTGTTTTTACGTCTTTGCGTTGTTAACAATTGCAAATAATTGTCAAATTGTCATAATTAACCTTAAAACTAATGGCTACATAAGAGCATTCTTTTAAAAACTGAATTAGAGGTTCATTCTGTTGAGGTTTATTACTTTATCTTAGTGCAGATTTGCATGAGACACATGCAGGAGGGAAGCTCTCATGTAGCTGCTTAAGAGTAAATGACTAAAAGCTTTTTCTTTTGGGTTCTTCCCTCGCAGTTTGAATGGAGATGTATCTAACATCAGTCTTGCTTCCTTTGCTTCCTATTCCCAGTGAACAGTTTGATTACCTCCAGTCAAATCTATTAGCCCTAGAAGTTAAGAAGCTGGCAGAAGAGGCTGAGCTGGACTACTGTTAAGCCATTAAATAAAAAAAGACTTTGGTAGTCCTTGCAAAAATCTCTTGCTAAATCTCTGCAAACAGTGAGCCTCAGAGAAATCATGAACCGTGCAAGCTTCCCTTTCTTCTGTAAGAGGGATTTAACTTTACACTAAACAAAAATAATAACCAAGCAGAGTGCAAGGGTGCTGAGAAGTTTTTGATACTGATTTTAGTTCCATGTTACTCTCCAGTGTCTCCCTTGAAGTACCCACTTCTTGTTTCTATTCCTCTTTTCACTAGTAAGTGTTTTATATTGATCTTTGGCTTAGCAACTGGAACTGCAGTGTTTTTCATATTGGGTTTTTTGTTTTGTTTTGTTTTTTTTCAAATAATAATCCCATGGTTATGCAAATCTGTGTGCTTAATGTTCTAATTATTCTATATTCACTGCTTCTGTGCTCAGTTGTCATCCTGCTGCCAGCAGGAGATGCAGTGGGAGATTCTGAAGGCTGAAAGCAGCTCATAAATCCCTGTTGAGTTTACATGGTGTCCTGTCTTCATTTTGGCTCAGATGGAATCATTAGAGGCAAATCACACACAGGAGGTTCTCTCCCTTTTTTTCTGCGAAGTGCTGTTATGCTCTGTGGTGGTTTTTCTTTTCTTTTGGAAAATCTTTGTCCAAACTACTATTTTAATGTATTATTTTTATAATGAGAAAGTTTTCCTTTAGTTGTTGTTCTTCAGGATTCTCTTTTCTCCCAGCATTTTCTGTCTTGTCTTTCCCAGCCAGTATACTTTGTTTCATTTTTTTTTTCTGATCTGGGAGAGACCAACTAATATTAGAAGTTTTTCCAGGGAAGATGAGTGGATTTTTGCCCATCTTCATTTCCAGTGCATAGTTTTTCTCCCTATAGATATACTCCTTATTTTTAGGGAGGAAAAAGAGTCAAAACCATATGTTAATAAACTTCCCCTTGCTGCAGTTCTAGGAACTTTTCACCAGAAAAAGTTAGCAGTGATTCCCTGCCAGGAAAATACCTCTACCTTCAACAGGCATACTCAGAGGTTGTTTTTGGGGGTTTTTTTTCTGCTGTGGTGGTCTTTCTTCAAATTCAGGAGGGATGGTATCTTTCAAAAAACAGGAAAAAAAAAAAAGACTTAATGAAGTGTTGATCCAAATTCTGTCTTTCCCAAGAATTAGCCTGGCTAGTCTAATACAGACTCTGCAGGTTTTTATTTTGTGAACGTGGATTTTCTCCCACAGCTGAAAATATTACTGATAATATTGGTAGATGAGACTGGATTTTGTTCTCAGCTGATAATTATTTTTTTTTTCAAAGAAGGGCCAATAAATGATGTATTCAACATAGAAAGAAAAAGGCTGCCAGGGAAATCAGGGTTTCTTGTTACAATAAAAGCAAAATGGAAAATTGTGTTCAGCATTCAGATAGTGTCAGTTACTGAATTAGTTTTCTAGACCATTCAGCTGTCTTGAAATTGATAGAAAGGAAGCAATAGGAATTAAAGTCCTTCTCAATCTGTGAAACTCATCTGTAAACCCAAACAAAGAACTGCATCAAATATGTGGGGGCTGGACAAATCTGTTAAACTGAAAAATTCAAGATAAAATTTGGGACTTGCATGAGGGTAACTCCATGTTTCTCATGTTCCAGAAGCTGGTTAGTAATGCATGCTAAAACCACTAATTAAGATTCTGTCGTCTGAGTAAATTAATGTTGCAGTTATTATTTTAAATTATTTTCTTGTTACATCTTTTGTTTTTTCTCTCTCACACTGTTCCTATCCCAAATTTTCTCCATCTTTTCCTATCTTCTTTCTCCCTTTAGCACCCTGAAGTTTTATTGAGTCATCCATCCAAGCTAGTAAGTTCCCTGGCAATCTGAGAGGCTGTGGCCAGCACATTTAATTTTTTGTGTTGCATGTGTATTCACCTGTGCTTTTATAGTTGGGCCAACACAGAGTGTATTGGTGAATTCCTTTAGTAGTGGCTGTGGATACAAACAAAAAGCAGTGGGATGTCAGACCAGTCATGTTCCAAAAAGCTTTCTGAGATGTTTTCACTGTTTGACTGCCTTGGCCTAACTGCATTTTTGTTTAGACAGCTTAATATCGTGTCTTGTGTTTTGTTTCTCTTTGCTGCTGGTGCTTGAAATGTCCTGTAGCTTTTCTGTCATCTCCATTGTCTGTGCATTTTCAGAGCAAGAAGGTGGAATTTCCATGCAAATCAAGCTTCTTGTGTGAAAGCGTTCTGTAACACTGGGCACAGCAGCACGTTAGAAATAACAACTGCGTTGCAGCAACTGAAAGATTGCTTAAAATCTTGTGTAACCATTCAGCTCACTGGTACTATGTCAGTTTAATTTTGGATCCTATTTCCAGCCTCCTGTTTGATGTCAAAGAGCACTCCTGTCTAGGAGTGTTTGTGTAATAATATCTTGACACCGTAAATTACGTAATCCAAGGTGGTTTTCATCAGAGATTTCTTTTGTGGCTCTGTGCATAAAAAATGGTGTTACAGAACTTTTCTGATACCTGTGTTACTCTTGGCAATGTTCAGGGTAAATGGAGTAGTCTATACTGACAATCATTGTCTGAGAGTCAGAAAATTTCTGGGGCTTGCAATTGTTCCATTTTTGTGGCATCCCATATCAGGAATTCTTTAAACCTGGCTAAATAGTGTCAATAAGGAGTTGAGAAAATAAGATATAATATGAAAAGATTGTACTTGGTGCAAATAGGCAGAAGAATTCGTGTCAGGAAAGCATATTCTCTACAAAATCTTTAATGGCATGCAAACTTTTTGAGACTCATTACTCTGAAGTCAGAACACAGAATATACTGGAGCAAACTGTGCGTTTTATCCTCCAGTATGATATAGCAAACACACAGGATAAGGTACAAGAGGCTTTGTGAAGGCCAGGTTGGATGGGGCTTTGAGCAACCTGGTCTAGTGGAAGGTGTCCCTGCCCACAGCAGGGAGGTTGGATTGAGATGATCTTTAAGGACCCTTCCAACCCAAATCATCCTACAAGTCTGTGGTGGCTTTTAGTGTTCCATTCTGATGATCTCAGCATCATCTCATGTAGTGGAAAGTTGGAGAGGTTTTCTCCCTGATATTGTTACAGCTAAAAAAAAAAATTGCCTTACCTACTCTACCCCTGCTAGAAAAACTTGTGAAGATAACACTCATTTTGAAAAATTAAATTCTCAAAATTCAGGAAATGGCCAGTGTCACACTGTGTGGTTTTTCTCATCTGTCCTTGTGAGGTAATTTGTATAGCATTTCATAACTAAATTATTGTCTGCTAGAGTCTTGCTGTTTTCAATATTGCATGACAAATGCTCCAAGAGTGAGCCAGATATACATGAGAGATGATAATCATCTAGAGAAATAAGATGGTAAAGTGCTTTTTTAATAGTAGGAAAGTATTGAGTGAGTAAGGCAGGATATATTTCCATTTTGCTTTTTCCCCTGCACAACAGGCTTATTAATGCATCCTCGTTTCCCACTGGTGGTGTTAAGGAGTGATTAGTTGTGATTAGCATGACAGAAAGTATCTGTGATGGGGGAGACAGAGACACAAGAGGACATCAGGGTTTCATGGAGCAGAGAGAGTTTTTTGGTGCCCACAGCTATTGGGCTATTCCAAAGACTCCACATCCAAATTTGGTTGGCTGTGATTGCTTACCACCCAGCTCACCTGGCTATCTGCTCGTGTTCATGGTAGGGATTGGCTCTCTGTAGCCAAACCCCTCCTCCTCTTATGAGGCATACAGACCATCTGTGTGCTGTCGTAAGAAAGAAAATTGGGGAATTATTTCTTTTAATGTCATGTTGCAGTATAGAATAAGCAGCTTATAGAGCCCTACGTTGAATATCGAAAAACTGGTACTAAATGTCTGTTCTTTACTTGTGTCCTGATTTACCACCTGGTCAGGTGAGTAAGGGCCAGATCAGAGGAGTCAGGGGGGGTTAAAATGCATTTACAAAGAGAGAGATCCTGTGGGCATTTCCCTCCTGGCTTTGCCCACTCTGTGCTGGGCTGAATCCAAAGAGAGCAAATGGTTTATGTTTAATGACATCGCTGGGAACTTGTATCTTTTTAAAGAAATCACTTTTTAAAGTAATGGAAATTACCTCTCTTGAGGTGTCTTCCTGTCTTTATGATTCTTCATAAAGAAAATAATTTGTTTATTAATTGATTCTGACTAAACACTTGCTTATTCAGTGTCAAAAATTTGCAGATCCATTAACAAAGATTAACCACGTAGAGATGGTTAAAAGACAGCAAATAACTCTCTGTGACAAACTCAAGTTTACAGTACATAGTACATCACAGAATTTCCTGAGCCTTTTACTTCCATTACTACCTTTTCAAAAAGCTTTTTTGCAGTTTGGGGTGTGTAGAGCCTTGGAACTAAAGGAGGAAAAAGCCTGATGGTTTTTTAAATTTACAATTCTGTTAAAACTAATAAAGGCATGATAGAAGACAGCACAAAAGTTTTATCAGTTAAATTTCTGCCTTTAGTACAGAAGATGGGTAAAGTGTTTGTCTTTTGCAGTAAATAATCCTAATATATTTTTGTATTTGTGTGTGCATTTACTATTTTTAGGAGACATGAGGCTCCCTTGGAGGTAGGAG
Source organism: Calcarius lapponicus (assembly GCA_039654755.1). NCBI lineage: Eukaryota > Metazoa > Chordata > Aves > Passeriformes > Fringillidae > Calcarius > Calcarius lapponicus. The sequence continues at coordinate 69,410,795 of CM077463.1, forward strand.
GGTGGATTAAAACGGGATTTCAGGTTCTTGGGAACTTTTACTTCATGGCCAAAAGTTCTTGGCAACATTTGTATGTGAAATGTTAAACTGAATTTACTGTCTCAATTCATAGGTAAAAGTAGAAAGTGTTTGCTGTGAGTTATTTGCTGTTTGATTTAGTTAATATTTTAGGAATATTGATTTGGAGTCTTGGTCATAATGTTTGGAATTTTTATTTACATTTTAGAACCTTTAAATTAGGTCTGTGCTATTGTTATGTTCCCTGTCTCTGGCACACTTTAAGCTGTGTAAGATTATCTTACCTCTTGAAAAAGAGGGTTTTAGCATGAGAAATATCAACTTAGAAAATTCTTTTTAATGTGTTTTGTCTTCCACTCCTCTCCATCTGTAAATATTGGTTATTTCTATGAAACATTGGTCATCTTTGTTTTAGCTGTAGAAGTTGGCTTTGTCAGCTGATTTTCTGTGGAAGCAAGAGAAGTTAGAGTAAATTTATTTTGCTGAGGAACAATCACTCTTTCTTATGTTCTGTAGGTACCTGAAGCAGTCACCCCATCACTTACCACTTTCCAGATGGGAAATGAGAGCAGGAAAGCAGAAAGCTGTTAAACCACCTCTTCCTTTATAGTCCCTCTTAAAAACTAGGAGAACATATCCAGAGTAGTAAACTTAAACTACTCTCAGCCCTGAACCACTTAGAATTTGAAACTGAATTCACACTGGCAAAGATTAATGCTGATCAGATGAACTTTGCTAATAAAAGCAGAGCTTCAGAGGGTGCTGCTTTCCAGCTGAAATGGGACTGTTCCATGTGCAGATCAGTGCAGAATGAAATGTGTGAGTTTGGCTGTGCTCTTTAATTCACCTGTTTGATACCAGACAGGAGCACAGAGAGGTAATGCCAGGGTCAGGAGTAGCAACTGAAGGGTTTAAATAGCCTCTGATCAGGTAAACTCAATGATCTGCAGAGTTGAGAAAGTGCAGTGCTCCCCTTCACCCTCAGCAGGCTGCTTTCTACATTTATTTAATTTTTGTCATACTTCTTTTATACATTATCTCATTTGTTTGTAACTAAATTAAAATTACAGATTTACAAATCCTGTATCAGGCAGAGATGCAATTCAAACTTATGAAATAAGTCTCTTAATACAGGAGAAACTATTGGTGTATTTGTCACTTAGGTTGCTTCTGCTTCAAAAATGAAATTACTACTTATTTTGGAATTTCTGTACAACTTTGATGGGCGGGACAAGTTGTATGTAGGTTTTTTTTTGCTGTGAATATAGGAATTCATTCTTTGTGTTTTGCTTTTTGGGTAAAGGAAAAAAAAAAACAAGATTAATTATTTTGCACAGGGAAAGTAGCCAATTTCATCTGTTCCAGATCTTGATGTGAGTTTGTGGGAAAGCTCTAAATGCATTGGTTTTCTCTCTTATACAATAAATGAATCCAGTAGGATTTTCGATACGGTCATGAAACACGTATTTTGTACAAAACCCACAAAATGGACCGAAGTCACTCAGTCAGTAACTCACAGAGCAGGAAGTGGTCTCCAGTTTACAGCATATCACATAACGTTCTCTTTGTGTTAGGTGAAAGTACCCATACTTATGTGCATTATATACAAATAACATGTGTTACGTGTCTTAACCAATAATTTATGTCCTGTAAATAGCCCTTTGGTTCTATAAGAACCAGACACACTGACTTGTTGGCTAATTCTCTAGAAAAGAAAATTTATTTCCTCTTCTCAGTAGTGTCTCTTGGGTTGTTGTGGAGATGCTTTTATTAGCAGGGTAGAATAAATCAGGACTGTTCTGACAGTCAAATTGCATTAGGTCTTATAACTTCTTTTGAATTAGTGAGTTTAATAAGCCAGGCTAACAGCCTAACTTTGTTTTCTTTGAAAAGAAGTTTCTTGATTATCTGATCATGTATTTTGGATGACTTTAAAGAGCCTGGAGGAGTATTTGTTAAACAATTTGAGATGTTGGAAACATACCTAAATCCAGTACAGAAGAACTCAGGCTCTGTCTGGTGAAAACCAGACTTAACTCTATACGCAGAATCTCTTAGGAAAATACTGATGCCCTCAGTTGATGGATAGGTGACCCCAAAAACAGTATTCCCAATTCCCTGTATTTGGGAAGGAAAGATTGGAGGGGTTTTTTGAAATTTAAGGTGTAGTTGAAAAGGAAATGAAATAAAATATTTCAGATTTCCTCAGGCTGGAAATCCCAAAAAAGCATTTCAGAAACACCCAGCAATGCTGGTTCCAAAGCCAAGTGTGTCCCCTGGTGCTCACAGCTGCTCGTGGGGCTGACACACTTGTCAGTCTCACTGCTGCCACCTCCTCCTGGAGTCTGCATCCTCTTGGCAGGGCATTAATTACACTTCCACTTGCTGTGGAGAGCCCTTTCCAAGGGTGTGTAATTTGAAGTGCTTATGGGGCAGTAAGGAGTCTGGAAGCAGCGACAGCCCCAATTCCAAAAGGCTTTGCAAAGCCTCACAGGGATGCACTTGTGGGCAGGTCTCAGCCAGAAGCCCAGACGCCAGGGTGTTCAGTCTCACAGTTCAGTGACACAGAGTGTCAGGGTTTGACTGGAAAGTCACTCAAAAGCAGGGAGCCTTTTAAGTGTTCCTAAATGCATTACCTCAGGAAAGGGTTGGTTCCCCTCTTCCATGATTTTTGGTTATTGGGCACTCTTGCTGACATCTGCCTGGGAGACCTGGGGCATTTTTTTCTAGGATAAAATACTGTCCAGCCTAATCAGCTTTCTGGAATTCTTGTTTTTAAACAAAAGAAAGCCACAACAGCTTATTATTGACCCTCAGACAAGAGCTGCAGGGCTAAGGTCCTGGAACATGAACCTTTCCTTTGTTTGGGAAACCCAGATCCATCCCAAGGTCAGTTCCATTAAAGACAGGTATCAAGACTTTCCACAGTCCCATAATATTCTGCTCCACAAGTCTCCTGGATTCTACTAGAATGTGGCCTTGGCTTAAAAGAAACTAATTAAAAACTAGACACTTCAAGGCAAAAATGTTGGAGTCAATGAATGGATATTTTCCTCCAGTCTTCTTTTACTGAATAACTAAACAGATTTAGCCAAATATAATTTTGCTATTTGGTTCTTTGGAAGCAGCAGCTTTCTGCCCTGAGTTTTTTACTGCTGTAGTGCTCTCCAATTACCTTTAAAAGCAACAGAGTCCCATACTATCAGATCTAGACTTAGTGTGCTTTGGAGCAGAACATTGGCAGCTTGTAAAACAACTTTCCACAGCTGCACACAGAGGGGAGAAAAGTCTGTAGTCTTATTTTCTGCTGTAGGTTTGTTTTGAGAAGAGCAAGGCCTGGGCTTTTGCAGGCAATCCTGATCAGCAGAATAGCTCCATCAAACTTGCTATTCACTGAAGCAATTTTGAGCAATTCTGAAACAGCTTTAATTGATATCAAATTGCAGTTCAAGATCCAAGAACAGAGGAGCAGGGTGATAGACAAAGGATAGTCCTTAGTCTGCTGGTTTAACTTCCAGCATTAATACTGCATTCTTCCTGTCTCTTACATGCTTGAGAGTTATTGAATTAGGTTTACTAATAGTTTAGTAATTTTTGTAACAAACCAAACCATTAAAAAACCTCCCCAAACAATCTCTTCATTGGGATCATGTCATCTTCAGTCCAGAGGTACCTTTTGTCCCAATAGCCTGTTTTTGAAAAATGTATTTCCTAAATAACTAAGCAAAGATAATTTCAGTAGCCATACCGATAAACCCTGGTCTGTGTGGCTCACAGAACTGGCAAGGGCTTGAGCACATCAGCACCATTTGTGCAAAGGTCTGATACTTTGCATAATGATATAGTTATTGAAGGCTGTTACCTGTGTTTTATTTTTCTAGAATAAATAGGTTAGAAATACCTTAACTAACTGAATCTGTAGTCCTATCACTGTTTTATAAGTGTACTTTAGTAACTTTTAGACTCACATTTGCTTTTATTTTTTTATTCTTTTAAAGAAGTTAACACTTTTTTTTCATATTTCTGTTTCTTTTTTTATTCTGTTTCAGATTAAAAGTAATGTATTCTTTTAGGCTGAATTTAAAAATCTAAATTTGTTTTGAACTTCTGTTTTTCTGCAGAGTATTTCCCCATACTTAAAAATAGCATAGGCCTTTCATATTCCCATACAATAATTAATAATTCCCGTGTAAGAATTAATCTTGCCATTTTGAAATAGCTATCTAGACAGCACTTTGGAATTGTCATAGATGACATTTTGGACTTGTCAGAGCTCCGTGTGAATGAAGTGGTGTTTCTTGCACCTTTTTGTCACAGGCTCACGAGGCAACCCTGGAGGCCAGGGCCAGCCCCGAGCTGGGCGAGCGCCTGCAGCAGCTGGAGCGGGAGGTGACGCGCTACCGCGAGGAGTCCGGCAAGGCTCAGGCCGAGGTGGATCGGCTCCTGGAGATCCTCAAAGAGATGGAGAACGAGAAGAATGACAAGGATAAGAAGATAGCAGAGCTGGAAAGGTGAGGATGGTGTAAAAGTTAAAAGAGGAGCAAAAAAACCCCCTTGCATTAGTGTGTTGGAGAGAAGTAATTTTTCTTGCCTTAAAAATCTTAAGGTGTCCATTTTGGAAAAGTCTTTTATTTAGAGATTTTCTGTCTTTGGTCCTTTATTGTGCTACATTGTTAGGAAAAGGGTGTTTTACCATCTGCTTTTTCTTACCTGGCTACTCAAAAATAGGACTGCTACAGGTAGAAACTAGAAGGGTAGCTAGAGATATAAGGGAATGGAGAGGGTTGTAAAAGCTGGTGAAATTTTGGTGTGCTTGTAAAAGAGCTTGTTGTTTTGATGCAATAAATTCCTCAGGCATGGCTTTCACAGAAACAAATAAGAAAAATGCCTTTTCAAAGCTTATGTTACTATTTACTCAGGTTCTTCAGGCATGGCTTTCACAGAAACAAATAAGAAAAATGCCTTTTCAAAGCTTGTGTTACTATTTACTCAGATTCTTCTGACAAGTGGCCTCATAACTCGGCACTGGTAGGGATACAGGTAAACTTTGGCCCAAGTGAAGCCTGATGAGCAGATTTGCTTTTGACCAGGCAAAACTTGATTGAGCACTTTCCAGCATTTTCCATCTTTCTCTTTGAACCAGGAGGCTGAAGACTATCATGGCCCTAGAAAAAAATAAAATTTATTTTGATTCCATGACATTTGAATCACAAATATAAGTAACAGATCTTGAGAAAAACCTGAATTAGATTGTGTTCTGTCATTTTCCCATCTTACAGTGGGCCAAGAGCAAATTTCTGGGCAGTAATACCTGCTTGGGGTTTTTTGTTTAGTTTACCACTCCCAACTTGGAGCAGCAAAATGGAAATTTGATTATTCCCATTTGCCTTGTGCCAGAATAGTCTTTCTGTCTTTTCACTACTTAACTACTCTCCAATTTACTGTCAGGAAGATTAGGGCAACTAAGTGGAGGACATTTCAGGTTCTGCAATCAGTGATTGTTTTTCATGGCTTGCTGATTGTCAAATTATGGGCCCCTCTGAATGATTTGAAAAACTCTTTTCTAAGGAGTCCATTCTCTTTTCCTTGACATGTACAGAGCTCTGGAGCAGTTCAGTTTGCCAGCTGGGCTTCCTCTCTCTTTGTGGCTGTAAGCAACATCCTGTTGGTTTTCTTTAAGTTGTTTTATTTAACCAGAATTCTTCATACTTATGGTATAAGCTCAGACACCCAGGAGTGAGGATATATTCTTTTTAAAGGTCTTCCCTTTCTTCCTAAGTGATGCATTGTTCAGCCCCTTGGTACACAATGTAATCAGCAGAACATTCAGGCAATAGGTTGATATTGTTGAGTATAGACATGAAAAAGCTACAAGTCATTTGTTTGTGTGTTTTTTTTTCAGTCCTCTTGGGGTCCCCATCTCAGGTGTGACATTCCCCATGTCATCCTCTTAGGGCAAGCAAGTTGACCAGGGAACAGGTACAAGCAGCAAGCTTCTATCAGAACTAAGATGGGGGGAAGAAATATATTCATAGTGCCTTAATTGTTTTGGTTTTTTTTTCTTTCTGTGGAAGTAACTACTGTTTAGGAAAAGAAAGTCAGAAATATGCATCATTCCTCAGCCTGATTCCTAGAGGAGATTAAAGTGGCAGGAAGAGAATTCTTACATATGCTTTTAATGCAAGCTGACTTTTTTATTACATTAGCATTCAGAAACTAATCATGATTTGACTTGCAGCATCAAAAATTGAATAGACACAAATGTCCTATGAATAAAAAGATTTTGTAGTCTATGAAGGAAGAATAACAAAGAAGAGAAATTTGGATGGGTCTCCTTTTCTTTTATTAATAGAAGCAATTCCACCATCTTCGAAGAGTTAGAAAGTTAGTTTAGTTAGTTTTTCTTGGCAAAGATGCACTTGTAGACATCTGCAAAGCAGTTATTGTTTGTCCTGTTACATTGTAGTTTCTTGATGTTTCAGTCACAGACTAAGGTCCTACTATGAAAACATAGAACCCCCAAATGAATAGATATCATTCTGTAACAATTGGGGTAATACTTTGACTTTTCAGTTTTATCCATTCCTTCTTACCACCTGATCATCAGTCTTACAAAAAATTGAGTGGTTCTCTTCTCTTTTTAACTTTTCTTTCTACCAGTAGTGAGATAAGATAGAGGCTGTTTTCTCTTATTTCTAGTAATTAGAATTGGTATTTTGACTATGTAAAAGAAGACACTTCTTTTGTTATCATGTGACTGCCAGCAGCCAAGTAAATCAAGGGGAGGAGAAATATCTAAGAATATTCATTAAGTGGAAATAGAAAAAGTCTTAATGATCTAGAGATCTTATCTGGATGCTGTTAGTGTGGTGAATTAGGCAAGTATCAGCACCTGAAATGATTTTTCAGGTGGAACTGTAATATAAACACAGCACTGGAGAAAGAGATAGAAGCTTCCAGATAATTTATGGTGAGGTTTTGACTGGTAATTTCTCTTTTTCTGCATAATTGTTGGAATTTCTATTTGACCTTAGTTGTTTTCAACTGCTCCCCCAAACAACTATTCCCTGAAAGCTTGCTTTCTTCTTGTGAGTTTTTGCACAAAGCAGAGATTTTATCATGCCTATTTCATGTATAGGTTGGTTCTGTTTTTATCTACAATGCTTGTTTATAAAATATTCTTTTGTGGCTGAACCTTATATCCAGGCATGTTACATGAATGTTTTAGAGCTAGAAGAGTCCTAGTTTCCAGTAAAAAAAAAAAAAAGATAATTTTGCCTTTTAAAAGTCTTTCCTAAATTGTGGTCCATGCAGAGCGAGCTAGAAGTTATTTTGACTTCTAATGCTTGTACAGCTGATCAAGCTGTGTTGAGCAAAGAAGAGCCTTAGTGCCTGCAGAAGCAATTGTCAGCAAGCTAAACAGCAAATATTGCTGTACCTATCAGGAACACTCAGCGTTCCATGTGCAGCAAGATGAGAAGAAAAAAGTCACATGCAGAGAAGAATTGTACTTAAAGAATGGAATTTTTTTCAAAAGGGAGTCTCTTCTCCCTGTAGTTTTCCCTTTTGCTAGTTCTATGTGACAACTAGACCATATGCTGTCAGGGAGAGGGAAATAGTATCACAGTTTCATCCACAGAAGACATGTGTCACCTGTTAGGGAGGTGTGCACAGAGGAACAGAGAAAGAGAAAAGACAGTAGGAGAGGAAAATGAAATGAAAAGCAGGAAACTATTATTTTAATCTTTTCAATGCAAGCAAAACTGCCTTGTGCTTAAGGTAACATAAAGAGGGAAATGCTTTCACTGTTCAGTGGCTGTTGCAATTACTGACTGGAGACATTGCTTTTCAGATGAAAAATATTAGAAGAAATGTGTGAACTATGGTGCATGCTATGCAAAATTTGAAAAATATTCTAGAGTCAAAACAAGGGGGAAAGCACAAGCTCATTGGTGTATCTACTCTGTGGGGAGGATTTTGCTTTTTCTTATGGGAAGGTGGGCCCTAAGTCCACCTTTCTTCTGTGGGTGAACAGCCCCATAAGTTTTATTTGTGCTCTCTATTGTGGTGGTGTAGAGGTTTTGTAGCTGTCTGGTTATTCACTTCCTTTGTAACTAACTGTTTGCTTTTTGTACTGCCATCCCATAACCTCCTGTCTCTCTGTAACTTTTCATTTTGTGTTCTGTTTCCTCCCTTGCTTTTTCCTCCCCCCCTGTCCCACCCTGCTCCCCGAGTTGTGTGGTTCTGTTTTGTTCTGTTCCCCCGGGGGTGTTTGTGACCGTGCCTTTCCTCAGAAAGCGCGGCTCCCGCACACCGCACCCTCCCTGCCAGGTGTCGGTCCCCGCGCCGCAACACCTGGGGGGGTTTGTGTGGGACTTCCTGGGAAAGTGAGTGCCCTCAAGGCTTCTGTTTCCTCCTCTGGGCTGCAATGTGGCCTCTGCTGCTGCTGCTGTTTGGGGCTGCTGCAATGCTGCTTCTTTCCCTAGGTCAAACAGCACCTGCTTATGTGGAGTGCAAGCGCTGCTTGTGACCGCAGTCCAAAGGAAGTTTGCTGCTGTTCTCTCTGATCTAAACTTGACAGAAGCTGTTGCTTTTTAATTCCAATTCTCTTGCTGTGTTTTGCCTTTGGTTCTAATCTCTGCTACCTACCTACCTGCCTGAACCAGCTAAAAGTCAGTGTTCTTCAAGTATTCTAAAATTGATAGAGGTCGGTATTTATCGGTTTCTCTGGGTCTGGATTGAAGGCACTTGAGACAGTAATTCATGTTTGGACTCAGGTATTTATTATTTCTTATCAGTAAAACAGTCTCACAACCATGAGTTTGGAAGCTTTTCCTTAGCAAAGCACAAATTGGCTAACAATCTCTTGATAGAAGGTCTTTTAAGATTAAACTATCCAATTAAGGAAGGACACCTAGATTATTTTCCCCTTTAACCCAATAACTGATCCCAAAGGGCCTACAATGAGGAATTTCTGCCCAATTACAAAATGCCACCCAAACCACAGTCCAGAGGAAATTTGCTGCTGTTCTGCCTGATTTAAACTTGACAGAAGCTGTTGCTTTTTAATTCCAATTCTCTTGCTGTGTTTTGCCTTTGGTTCTAATCTCTGCTACCTACCTACCTGCCTGAACCAGCTAAAAGTCAGTGTTCTTTAGGTATTCTGAAATGTTTCATTGATAGAGGACAGTATTTATTGGTTTCTCTGGGTCTGGTTGAAGGCACTTGAGAGAGTAATTCATGTTTGGACTCAGGTATTTATTATTTTTTATCAGTAAAACAGTCTCACTCCTGTGAGTTCAGCAGCAAGGCACAAAATGGCCAACAATCTCTTGTTACAGGTCTTTTGAAACTAAACTATCCAATTAAGAACTGACACCTAGATTATTTCCCCTTTTAACCCAATAACTGATCCCAAAGAGCTGCAATGTGGACTTTCCTGCCCAATTGCAAAATGCCACCCAAACCCAAGAAGAAGAAGGAAGAAGAAGCATGAAGAAGAAACTCAGGACAACACCCTGTGCCCTCCATCTTGCTTCCATCCACAACATACTAAAAATCCCAAAACCTAAATTGCTCACCAAGTGATACACCTACCCTACTCTCTATAATCTATTTCACACTTTTGTGGATTCCAGTCTATCCTGAAGTCTGGGAAACTTTCTCCATGAATGAGGGTCAGAGTCAGTGCTCCCCTGGGGGTCAGGGCACACCAGAGCAGACAGAGAAATATTCCCGATGCCATGGGCTTGTACAAGTATTGAGTTATTATTGAGTTTTATTGTGATGATAATTTATACACATAATAGTTTATACACAGCCTATACAGTAACACAGTTCTATTGGTGTGCACATATTGTGCAAATAAGAAATTTGTACTTGAGAAGTGGCAGGAAGTATATTTGTGTATGTTTCTTCAGAAGAGAGCACTGAGTGAATATATATGGAAGTGCTAGTTCCAGTTGCAGCCTTAAAATTGATTTTCATTTGGCACACTCACTACATAAGACAGGTTCTTGCAAGGACACAAGGCTTGTTTTTTTTTTTTTTTTTCCTGAAGGAAACTTTGCTTTGGGACCAAAGGAAGACAGCACTCAGCTGTGGAATACCAGCAGTCCTGTTAAGGACAGCTGGAATTAGTGGCTATTTTAAGAAAGAGAATTTGGAGAGTTTTCCTGAAAAGAATTTAAGGATGCCCTTTTGAAGAAGAAATGTTCCAGCTTTTGATTTGTAGCAGCCAAAAGGTGTACTCCTCATCTTAAATATTTCTTCCCAACAGTAAATAAAAGATTAAAAAACATTGGGAGATCTCAAAAGAGTGCTGAGAAATGGGGACAGTGGAATGCAATATCTTATTTTGTCTGTCTTTAAGACAGATATGTTTGTGTAGTGTTCTATGAAGGATAGATGGAGAGAGAAATTAGCTGTATTTTCCATCAACTTTATAGTTTCCTAGAATAGTGTAAAGGAAACTACTAGTAAATTATGCCCTAAGCTTAAGTCAACAGTTTGAAGCTGAAATACTTATTTTCAAACTGCTGCTCATACCTTGGAATAATTGTCTTTGGTTTTCAAGTTTGTTGTTTCTGTGAATTTTTAAATAGTTTTTTAGAGCATTCCTAAGCAAGAACCACATCAAGGCATATAAATAATTTAAAGTAAGAGATATGGTGTCAAATTAAAGAAAGGTGTTTATAAAGCCATAATCATCACCATTAAAGTTAACTTTGAGAGATGGTATGGCTATAATTCTGTATATGTCTTAACTGATTATAGTCCTCCAAAAAGAAACTGAACTCTGATTCGGGCATTGGAAAACCTGAAACAATTAAATATTATTTTAAAATACTTCAATTAATTTTTTTGCCATGAAACATAAAAGCAAATGTATTTATCTTATACTTGCATGGTGTTATTATAAGGCAGAATCTGTTGTTGTGTTTTTCATCCACTTCCCTCAAAAATCTGTAGCTTAAGTGAACATTAAAATTCTAAGGTAAATCATTCAAAACTTAGTATATTCTGAAATGAAGATTGTCTTATAATTTTAATTCACATTTTGTGTGAAATGATGCACTTTTTAACCATATATGAACAAATTTTTTCCATAGGAATGCTGCCTTTTGTGAAGGACATAGCTGAAATTTTCCACAAAAATCCCTGGTTAGGTTGGACCTGTCATGGGAAATAGCAGCACAACTTTTTAGTATTTGGCAAGCAACTGAGAACTGGGTTTTGTAATGGAAAGAAGTGGTCAGGCCCATAGTTAGTCCAGCTCCACCTCTGAGCCCACAGATCTGTTGAATATTAAGATTTTCATCATTTCCAAGCTAGGAAAGGAAGAAGTAATTTCTTTCTTCTCAGTCTTGATTTATCTTCATGCAAGATCAGCATTACACCTGAAGTCCTGTATCAAGTTTCACAGGAGGAAAACACAAAACATTTCATATCAACATAACTTCTTTAAACAGATAAGAATAAAAGATGCAGGCACATTTACTTACAGGTATTTAACTTCAGACATTTGAAAGTATGCTGGTTTTCAGAAAGTGTCTGCCCTCTGGAAGTCAAGCTTTGTTAAAGTGCATTAAGAGCTGCACTCAGACTCACTAATCACTTTTGAAACCTACATCTAAGCAAGGAAAAGAAAGGCACAGGGATGCTGCCAGTAATTGCAAATCCATCTGTATAGAGCGCCAGATAAAAACCCCATCAACAGTGATTTTACGGTGACTCCTCAATCCATCCTCACCTTTTTCATATAATGGGATATCCTTCTTCAATTTGTTCTTTATTTAGCTGTCCTTAATTTCCTATTCTTTCCCTCTTCCTGTGTTTTGGGAGAAACTGAAACTTTGTGATATTGCAGAAACAGCTGTTCTGAAAAACAAGGTCAAAGAACCCCAATTAGTCCAGACCCTGACATGGTGGGAGGTCAGGGCTGGCACAAGCACAGCCTGAATATCAGAGCTTGCTGTGTTATCCCCTCAGTGAACCATCCAAACTGGTATTAAATCCATGTTCCAGCAGCCAGGACTGACATTCTAAGCAGAGTGATTCGTGCCCACAGAACTGAGTATGGACAAACTCCTCAGCTAAGCTCAGCAGTGGGCTGGCTGAAAGCATGGTTTGTCTGCTAATCCAAGACTAAGGATCCAACCTTGGCTCCTCCAGGAAGGACCCTGCACTAGAGAAATACCAGTAATGAGAAGCACTGATTGTGAAATTTTTAGAAGGCTTCTTTTCTTGCCATATTTTCTGTAGTGGTGAAGTTCTGCTTGTTTTTATCATGAAATCAAGGTGGTTTCCAAGCACTCCCTCTCATGCCTATTATCTGTAATGAGTATAGGAGTTGTCATCTGCCTTATATTGTAGCAATAATGGATTTTATTTAGCAGATATCTCCTAATCCAGCTGTTAGATCAGTAGAGTGTAAGAGCTGTGATATAATTAAAATAATTATAAACATGAGGAGAAAGAGCATCAGGGAAATAATGAGCCTAGTCTGCATATCAGTTTCATTGTTACCTGTCTTTACTACATCTCTCCAAAAGCTGTTTTGTAGCTTTGTTTCAGTCAATATCTTTGAGCAATATGGGAGTACCCAGACTCACAACCTGCTGTGAAAGGAGTAAAAAAAAACCAAACCCACCAAAACTGTCTTTTATACATCTGATATAGTAAAAAATAACAGTGTCCGATCCCAGTGTTGTCTTGGAGTACAGAAGGAACAAGAGGAATATGCAGTAATTGCCAGTAATTCAGTGGAATAGTAATTTTAGTGCTCCATTGTGGCCATCTGTGGCTGGGTTTGTGCTCTTAGATCCATGCATACGTGTGTGCATGGATGTGCACACAAACCTTCTGTCTCGGCCTCTCCATCTCTCCCCTGTCCCTCTAAATACCAACCTAAGAAAAAGACCAGCCTTCATCCTTTTTAGCAAGAAAACGTGCCAAAAGGGGTAAACATAAATAGCCTTTCTGATTTGACAGACACAAGGAAGATCAAATGCCTATTGTTCTCTGTCAGACTGCTTTGAAGGGATGACAGAGTAATAAATATACACAATCACTCACTGTCAAACAAGGGGAATTCAAAGGTTGGCTGAAAATCGTTACATAAACTACATCCTAAGTACATCTGAGACAAATGTTGCGGGCTCATCCCACTCCCTGTAATACACAAGCATGTGGAAAAAATTGTAGCTGGAATAACCAACAGCTTTTAAAATACAGATTTCTTTATTAAAATGCTTAAGTGTTCACATCTCAATTTTTTGATCCGTACCCAGTGATCAGATTCAAGTCAGCTCTGCCTTTAAAATTAACAGGATGGTATTTTAAAAGAAAGTGGATTTCTCTGAGGCTGCCAGCTGGCATTACAATTGTCTTGTCTCCCTGTGTGACTGTTGCATCGGAGCACACAGTAAATGGGGCTGGGCAGGAGCGCTGCTGCTGGATCTTGTAAGGAATGCTGCAAGTGTGTGTTCTTGCTTGAAGGGAAAGAGTGCAGACTAAAACTTGTGATTTTGCTCTGTGATGAGTCTGTCTCGGTCTGTATCTGGTCCTGCTTGCTTGGGGCTGCTGCCTGGGGCAGATGCTTGCTGTGCTCCTCTGTTCAATTTCACTGATAGAGCCCATGAACTGGGGCTTCAGCTCCAGTCCATGGCAGATCTCCATTTCCCCATAACTGATAGATTCAGGTGTCTGCCTTGGTTTTAGTTTGAGTGACAGCACACTTAGAGATTTTTTTTTCTTTAATTTTAATGTCCTTTCAGACATAGTCCTTATTTTTGTTCAGATAAATATTATGATTATTCTAAAAACCCCCACTTCTAAAAAATATTTTGTGCCTCTGTAACAAAAACTTGTAAAAGGGGCTAGCAATTACAGAAAATGTATTTTTCTTTGGAATAAATAATTACTCCATAACAAAATGGAGATGTAGCAATAATTATTCTCTGTTTAAAACCCATGCAGCTGGTTAAATAATACTTCTGTAGCACACAGAAAATTGCAAGTGACCTCAGCATAGTGTTGTACATGCTGGTTTGCCTTCATCCTGTGCCAGCAAAAGATGCTACCTTTCATAGCAGTTGGAAGAACTGTATGGTTCATTTAAATTCCACTGGGCTGTTCTGAGTTGTAGCCTGTATGTTTTTTACTGTTAAACTGAAGACACAATATCACATCATCACAACACAACCAAAGGATCCCTGAAACACAAAATGAGAATCTTAAAATTTTCACCTTTCTGTGTTTATTCCCATATTTAACTAACTGTTTATTTTCACATTTTTGTTCCCTTTTGTTAAATTTGTTTGTAGTCTTGGATTTCAGTCTGAATTGTTACTTACATGTTTTTCAGTATGAGTTAACCATGGCTTTTGGAACATTGTAAGTTACTTCAAGATCAAAGACTGAGATGTGGTATTTGGCACTTCACAAGTCTCATCTTTCCCCAAATCCCCAGATAACACAGCCTTTACAACAGCTGTCCTTGAAGAGCTTGATTTGAAGAATGTTGGTTGAGAAGCCAAAGAAAAGTACTTTTGCATTAGTTAGTCTGTTACAGACCAAAAACAGCTGCTTGTACAAATTCAATACCCAACACAGTTGATAGTAAAATTTATGTCATAAATAAGGACTTCAAATTTTATTTAAATACCTCCATATACCAAGAGTAATAAAGAATATAGCAGTTAGCCAAAAATACAGAAAATGGAAAATATAAAAATATTTTTATCCAGCCTTTTTAGAGTGACATTTTGCCATGGGAGAAGTACAACAAAATTTTGTCAAAGCCAAATTGCTACTTTGGACAGAAGGACATTTCCTTTGCCTCTCTTCTATTGACTGAAAATCATCAAATTTAAAGTCAGTTTGAAAAGATTTATATTTATGATTCCTTGGCCTTACCTTGCTGTTATCAGTGAAATTGACAGCAGATGCCTATGAAAGATACTGGAGACATTTGGGAAAAAAAAGGCAATAATGAACCTATGGGACCTCGTGTTATACAGGGGACTCCAGCATTTTGTCTTGGTCATTTTTGCTGTTGAGGAATGTTGGAGAGAACTGTCAAAAAATACCTGTTTGGTCATTATTGTTCTTAGATTGCACCTTATACAGGAGAATTATATGGCAGGAAGAAGAGGCAGCTGCTTTTTTTGTTTCTCTTTGGAAGGGGTGACTTCAATGTCAAAATTAAGAAAGATGAGCTTTTAGATTTGATAAGTCTTCGGGTCTCAAGGACTTTACTCAGTGGTTGGGTTTTTTTCCTTTCTATTTAGTCACTTCAGACAAGTTGGGATCATCTGCAGGAAAAGTGAAAAAATTGCATGTCTTGCTCATGGAGAGAAAATAAGCCCTTAGAAGATGGCATAAAGGAAACATCAGGTTTCATCTCAGATAGTCAAACTCTGTGTTTTCAAAATGTTTGTTAGAATTCTGGAAGAAGGGTACTTGCTAATGATGTATATAATAATGATTATATAAATCCAGAGTTTCTTATAAGATGGCTTATTTTCTTTTTCCAAGAACTGTTACATATTGGAGAATATTTTCTCTACAGAAAGTTGCCTCTAATTGAAATGGTGTAATCTAATCTACAGGTCCTTTTTTTCTCTTATTTATTTTTCTTGGTTTTTGTTGTTTTTTTTTTTTTTATTAGATGTCTATAAAACATGCAGCTCTGTGTTTGTGAATGATTGTGTGTCTGTATGTCATTACCTGATTTATATCTGCTTGTTTTGTCCTTTATTCTTGAACTGCTTTATCTCTGGACTCTGTTTTCACAAACTTTAACTCTTTCTCTTTCGCATCTCCTTCCTGGATTTGCTGCTTCCTTCAGCCTCACCTCAAGGTCAGTATCTGCTTTTAAAAGGGTGTTTATAAGACTGTCTATTCAGCTAAAATTGAGATCTTACAGAAGATTGCACATCAAATGACATGATTGCAAAATACAAGATCAGAGATTTGGTTAAGTCTGTGTAGGAGGATGGGTTGAATAGAGTGCATGTTTAGAAGGAAAGAATTTGTATCAAACCATTGTAAATCAATGCTGTTGTGCACGGGGAAGACTAACCAATGAAGGTTTTAAAGGGAAAAAACTCCAGAACAGGAAGCTGAAGCAAGACAGTTTAAATATTACTGGTTTTATCTGTTACTGTAAGAAGAGGAGAGATTGGCCATTAGACATGCTCCATGATACATTTACACTGTAGAGTGCAAAAGTGGTTCCTTTGAAATACTGGTGGTACAGACTTTAACTGCTGGATCTTTATCATTGCATCTGGGCCTGAAACCTTACAGGGATGTTGCAGAACCAGGTTTGGTGCAGCTTGAATGCACTGTGCTGTCAGAAAGAACCAGAGACTGAGGGTTAAAGAGAAGTGAATTAGCAGGAGGATGAATTTGTTGAAAACACAGTGATAAGCCACTGAAGAAAGCCTACTAAGAAAGAATATGTTTAATTTGCAGTCTTTCAGCCATGGCTAATTTTTCTGGTTTTATATTTTAAAAGCTGTTGCTAACCTTAGATTTTGGGATTTCAGTAGAGTAGCTCAGAGCAAACATCTGTGGCCTAAATAACACAAGTAAGAGAACATTACCTAATGACTCTCATTTGCCTTTGAAAGCTCTGCAACCATGTTGGATTTTAGTCTTTGCTGATAAATTCTGTTGCTAGAAACCATCTGTGACTCCTGAAGAAGGAATGATCATAATTGTTCCAGGCAGCATCTTTGCCCAGAAAGCCACTATTTAGTGACTAAAATTCAGAGTTATCAACCAACATCCAACTTTGCTGTTCATGGTTAGCACTGAAAAAATGTGGTGGTGGCTGGAATCCCCCAGAGCTGTGATGCTGCTGACGCCTTTAAATTGTGTCAGTGCTGTGACCTTGGTTTGGCACAGGCTCTGCACTTGTGGCCTCGGCTGCGTGTTTTTCTTCCTCCCACAAACTGGAAAAAGATTGGAAGTTAATCACGTTGTTGTCATCCATCAATACCTTCCACGCTCAGTGTCTCATACTGGCATACTTGTAATTACTGGGGAGAGGAGGTCTGGCCTCGAATGACCCCCTTCATGTCCCAAAAAATGTAACTGCCAGGAAGCTTTTCCTGCCCTGTGAGCGTTCTCCTCTGAAATAACCACTCTGCCTTTTGCTGCAGGAGCAGGACTCTCTGGGCCAGTCTCTATTTGCCTGTTACCACCATGAGTGGAGCTTGGTGTTCTTTGGCTGATGAAGTGTCCTAGATTTTATGGAATTCAGCTGTCAAAGCTCTTTTGACTTCAATCGATATGGTTAAAGGTTTTTTTCAATACCTGTGCCTATGCTGGAATTAATGAAAAGAGGGGAAACAATTTTAGGGTGCTGTTTGGTTATGGTCTTTCTAAGACCTGGAGTTATTTCTCTTTTCACAGGCAATGTAACCATAACTTTTATTTCTCACATTTAGAGCATATTGTAAAATTTGGCTAGAGAAGGTATGGTTGTGATTTGAGATGACCAGGTGTTAGGATGAGGAGCTTGGAGGACTTTTCTAAGATGTTAAATACATTGCCCATTCTGTCCTCACAGTTTCTTGGTTGGTTTATTGATTATTTTGGATCACTTCTTTTCCATTTTTAAAATTATTATGGTTAGTTGCTGAATTTTTCATTGATTTGTTAAAATAAATCAAGAGTGTAAGGAAGTAGGTGGAATGACTGCTCTTGGAACTACAAAATCTGTGCTGGCCAGAAACAAATAAAAAGATTCTG
Organism: Calcarius lapponicus; assembly: GCA_039654755.1. Lineage (NCBI taxonomy): Eukaryota > Metazoa > Chordata > Aves > Passeriformes > Fringillidae > Calcarius > Calcarius lapponicus. The sequence continues at coordinate 69,428,579 of CM077463.1, forward strand.
CTCAGGGCAAACAGGAAAATTACAGCGGTTGAAGTACACTAGTTTCTTTCCTAAGCATTTCAGAGTTTACCTAATTACCACTGACTGCAGCATATGAAGAATAGCTGTTCTGTGAAGTAACATTCCACCTTGGAAGCTACTGTAGGAGGCATAACGTTATATTTGTCTCAAGGATGTAAAGCAATTTTTTTTGGACATCAAAGCAAATGTGTCTCCTGGAAAAGAACTCAATATGTGAAAAATGCATTAGGTATATCTTCTAACAGGAAGAAATTCTCTGATTATTTCTAGAAATTCTCTGATTATTTTTGTCTCATCTAGAACAGCTTTACTTACACTAATCAATACCTTTGAATTTTCTGATCTATCCATTAAACTTTTCATCATCTCACTCCTGTTGACAAACTCAGTGAATCAGAATAGAACCATGTAATCCACATCACTGCTGCTGTTGTGACGTGTATTTACTGCTCAGAAGTTTTAAGGATCTGGAGTGGATGTCATGCTGATTCATAGTAAATAAAATTGTCTTGGAAAGCATGAGGATTAGAGCAGTTTCCTGTAAGAAGTTTTTTTGCTAAGCATCTCTGCTGATGACAGCTTCACATAAAGAATTCCCCAACGCTGGCTGAGTTCAAGAGTAATAAACCAAATAACACTATACTGATGTCATTACCTGCAGCAATGAAAAAAAATAGAAAAAATACCCTAAATTCATATGCTCCAGTTCTTCTGAGCTGTTCTTTTGAATATGTGTCACGAAAGTTGAGATAGATAAAGATAAAAGGACAATCAGGTGCTATAACGTGGAACTGCAGGTTTTTTGAGGGAAGAGTGAGCAATATTGATAATGCAGAAAAAAGATTTCCAGCCTCAAACTAGGTAACAAACAGCTTAACTGGACAGGAGATATCCCACAGAAGGCTTGTCTTGTAGTGTTCTGCTTCCTACTGTCAGATTTTCTCCTAGTTTAGATCACATAATTGTTTGTACTGTCTGGCATGTTTTAAAGCAAGTAATCCACTTCTTAGAAGAAATTTTTCCAGAATGTTTTGCTGTATCAAAGAGAATTTGATGCTCTAGGAAGTAATAATGAAATACTGTAAACCTTATTTCCACAAGTAAAGTGGCTTGGTGATTAGAGAAGTACAGGCTGGTGGCATGAATCCAGGTAAAAGTCTGCTGAGAGTGTATCCATGTAAAATTAAATGTCAGTGTAGCAACTCAAGTGTAGCCTTATAAAATCAAAGTGAAAACAAAATACTAAATCTGAGGGGTTTATTTCAGTCCTTCTTCCAGAGTCCTAAACATGTATTAAACAGAACACGTCTAACCACTGAAGAAATATTTAAAACGCCATCCTTCTTTAAGAAAATAGCAGGTAATACTGCATAAAATGTTCAGAGTGCAGGAAACTCAGGGTGCTATTCAATAATTCCTTTAAAAAGCCAAACCAAAGCAGCAGAGTACTTAGTGGCAGGCCTGTAGTCTTTGGTACCTGTGGGCTTTTCACTGTGCTGGAAATGCCTTTGCACACTGCTGGACCTCCAGGTAGCCATGGATCTGAGCACTGACAGCATGCCAGGGCTCTCAGGAGAAATTTTACTGCAAGTGTGGCTGGCTCTTCAGTTTTATACATTCAGAAGACTCCAGGTCTTCACTCTGCCATAATGTTGGTCATTAACCATGTCAGGAAGTGATGAAAATTTGAAGTGTGTTGAGTTAGCAGTGGTTTTAGCTCAGCAGAGACAGAAACGTTATCTTCAAAGAAGTTTCCATTTATATTTCCTTGGCTGTCTCCAAAAAACAGCAATCTGTAGTAGTTGTTTTCTATTCAGTATATGTTTCCTGTAGGCCTACTTAGAGCAAAAATGGCTTTGGAATTCTTTACACTAAGAAGTACTCTTTTTTAAAGAGTTACCTGATCCTTTTGAGTGAGGAGAAATATGGCATCTTAGGGATGATAGTGGGGAAGGAAAAAAATTAAGGCAGTGTAGGTCACAAAATAGAACTGTGATTTTCCTTAAAAGAAGTTGTTGGCATAGCCTTTCAAATTTGCTTTAGATATAGTGATTATCAGAGCTTTCCTCCTCTGTTGGAAGTGGAATCTCTACCTACTCTATGATTTAGAAGGTTGAACGATTGTTTTATTAAAACTACACTATATTAATATTATATTAAAGAGATACTAAACTAAAGAAAAACTCACGAGTGTTTGAGATAGTTAGGACACAGTTTTGACTTAATTGGCTAAGGAATCAAAACAATCTCAGTAGAATCTAATTACTAAATCCCTTCAGGTAAACAGTCTTCCTAACATATCCTACATGTGTAAAAACAACATGTAGCAGGTAGAGATAAGAATTGTTTTCTTCTCTCTGTGCTTCTCCAGGAAAAATCCAGGGAGAGAGAATTCTCTCTCTCTGTTCAGAGAATCTGAGTGCCACAGTTTGTTGGGGCAGCATTTTTCTGCTGTGAGATTTTCAGCTGCCTGGGAAGTCACTGGTTGCGTGTTGAGTCTGTGCCAGTGCCTGAACTGGAACCTTTTGTTCTTGTGTTACTTGTGGAGTTCAAGTTGCATTGTGACCTGCACACAAGGTGTGCCTCGGATGAGAGAGGCTTTGAGCCCTGGTGTTTCAGATGTGCCTTTCCCTGCCTCACTTATCAATTGAGAGCATTATTTCACTGCTCACTTAGCTCATGTTTTCCATCCTCATTCCTGTGAAACCAGCTTCCCTAACAGGCCTATGCATCATCTCTGCAAATAATTCCTCATCTTTTGCATGAAAAATCTGTTAGATAAGCAGAGATATTTGAGTCGTACAGCTTATGGATTCAGTGAATATTTCAGTTGCTATCAGTCAGTTAATTGGAAATCATTCTTAATCACTTTACTGCAAAATGAAAACAAAATTTCTTGTCCATGAAATCCCAAGTAGGCTATTAGAGATACTGCAAGATAAAAACATGCTTAACATTCTTAGGCTCAAATTAAATTAGAAAACTCTTTTTCCCCCCTTTCCCTTTCTCTTCTATGGCTCTCTTCCATGTCATTGTTCTTGCAGGGTGGTGTATACAAGTAATCCCTCCTTCTGCATAATGTGTTCTTCATCTGCAAACAATAGAGGGCCCTTTCATACTGGAATATGTCAGCTTTTTTAGATAGTCTTCTTGAAGTACCCCAGGCAATTCAGACAGATTTAATCAACCTCTCAGTAACTTAGTTAATTTCCTGCTTATCCAGCAGATAGGCCATTCTTCTTAATTAAAAGAAATGGGGTTTTTTTCACTTCCTTAGAGAACAAAATATTTCCAGTTGTCACTTTCTGTTCATGGCTGGGTAATTAACTCCCATCTCCAAGGGGTAAGGTTCCTTCTCTCCCTTTAGTGACCCAGCACACTCCTACCAATGTAAAGTGCTTTTACATGGAACATGCCTATGTGTCTGTTTACAACACTGAACAGAATTGATTGAAATTGGGATCAAGCATGTTGGTAGTTTTGGGGTGGCAGTGGGGTTGGAATGATTCATTTCCACCTTCCTTCCTTCAAGCACTTTGGAATGAACTTTACCATTACAGGTAAATCTTTTTTTTTTTTACTTAATTATTTTTATACAAAACCAAAAGTGACCAAGAATTACAAACTTGAGTTGCAAAATCCTCTCAGTAAATGCACAAAAGCCTCATTTCATCCTAGAAATTACAGCTGCCAACAAGTGGCAGTTGCCAAGCTGGAGTGCTCAGGGCCAGCCTTGACAAAGAAAGCAAAAGGTGCCAGCCCAGCAGAAAAGCGAGGTTGCTTTCCTACTAGTTCCTCCTCTCCTGGGAGCTAAAACAGAGGTGACATAATGCAACTTTACCCCACAAATATCTGTAAAGACTCTTACTACAGTGGGGATGCTGTACCTTTGAAAATGCATTCCTTGGGAGCACCACTACTGTGTTCATCCCTGGATCTTTCCTTAAGCTTGCCTTACTCTGTGATAGTCTGCATTGTATTTTCAATTTAGTTCCTTGAGTCTGCAGAGTTTTATTGAAAACTAGTGTATTCCTGGTTTTCAGATGGTAGGATTCTTGGTTTTGTAGATGCCCCTGAATTCTCATGTAATTGTACCAAGTTTATTAATGTTGTTAACTTAAAATCAACTACTAGATACATTCATTTCTTTTTTCAGTGTGTAATTTTTCACTTTCACAAATCAGGATATATTAGCAAGTTCAGTAATAAATAGCTTAGAAATTTTTTTTTTTTAATTATTAACTCCTAGCAATATATGTAAAATACATGAGAGTGAACACATTTTCAGTATTTAGGATGTCAGCATATTTTAAAGGATTGATGCCTCAAATCACTGTGAATTGTATTTTCTTTTAGCACTTACTCCTTTTGCTCAATTTTTTTTCCTTTTTCATCATTTACTTTAAGGCCAAAAAATGGGAGAAAGCATTAAATGAAATTGATTGTCAGAACTTTATTAGGATACTGCAAAATGACACTTTCTATTGCAAAAGTGGCCACTGACTTGGAATGTGAAAATAATGGATTTTCCTGTTGTATTTTGAGTAGAAGACATCTATAACTGCAACATTTAATATAATTTCTTCGTAAATAAAATATTTCATGAACATATGTCCCAATCAAAGGGACTGTTCCCCACAGCACAAGTAATAGGCAGAGCTTTTGGAGGCACAGTACAGTGGCATTATATAAAAGTTAGCAGAGAGATGCAAATAACTGTGGTTTTTCTCTCCTTAGTTCATAATATGCCTACTTCCCTTTCTTGTATCTCCTGCTTCCAGCACAGATTTCCCATTTTAATACAGAATATGGAGATGTGTGCTCAGAGAGCTGGGGCATGCACAGTTTCTGACAGTTTGCTTCCTTTGTCTGTTCATTTCCATGTGCAGTATGCTGGATCACATGAAGAAATGGCAGCTGAAATACAGCTGAAGGAGGCTGCCTTCTATTTTTAAGAACTTGTGCAAAAACCTTATAGTATGAGCAAAAGGCAAACATTTGGAAGAGTATTCTAAAGCTAAATAGAAGGGATAAACACATTCTATTCCAGATTTCAGGAACAGGTATGAATTCCATTATGGATGTAATCTTTCCCACATCCATTTTTATCTCTTTATCGTTTTTTAAATAGATATAAATTCCTCTAATTAGTTTGCCAATATCTGTGAGGAAATTCTACTTTTGAGCCATGGTGAGTTTGATTTAAAGCAGCATGGCTCTTAAATTTTTAAATGGGTTTAAAGGGTCTGTACAGTGTTAGTTTCTTCCTTACACCACGCTGCACAAGCAGAAAGCAGTCAATAAGAAGAAAACCCAACACCACCTTCAAAGGGATTTCATTTGATTTCTTGTAAATTCCAGAGAGGAAGGGGTGTGTTGTGTGTTTTCTTCTGCATTTTGGAATAGTTGCTTCTTGAATTAGAGGTAGAGAAATTTTATTTCTGAGTAGAAGGGGACTGGAAAGCTCCTCTTGTCTTTCTGTATCCTATTTTGACCATAGCCGCATCAATGTGGATTAGATTTTCAACACTGTTTATGTCTTTCAACCTCCAATTAATATAAAAAGATAGATGATTTATGGAAAATACATTGTGTTAGTAATATTCTTCTTGACAGCAAAAGCTGTTGTTTGCTGATGTTTCCTAATGATTAGGAGTGTTCCCCAATAGCTTGGAAAATTTTCTCACTGAAGGGAGGCAGAAGATGTCTCAGTGACATCGTGCATCAAGGCTGTTGCCCTGATAGGGAGATCAGCTCAATTAAAATCTTAATTTTGCCTCACTTGTCTCAAGGTCACCAAATAAAAAGTAGTTCACTAAGGTAGTGTAATTGCCTAGTTAAAGAAATAATGTATCTTTCTGAGTGCACGCTCCAAACTAGAGCTAATTGAATTAGTCAACCTTCTGATCTCTGAGGAGGTCAGTGGAGAGTGTATTTCAGATATCTGACACATGGGGCATCTTTTTGACTGAGGTTTCTTTTAATGTGCTCCTTCATCATATATTAAAAATTAAAATATGTATTCAAAATGCTTGTGGACATACTTGTTCTGTATCAGATCCATGTGTTACGGAATGGTAGAAATCCCTCCTCAAAGCACAAGGCAGGGACCTTGTCCATGGCTAACCAGGGTGTTAGAGACCTCATACACATGGCTTTACAGCACTCACTGAACTCTCCAGAAACCCAGCGGTGTTCACTTGCAGAATACTCCTGGCTGTGTTCTCCTGTGTGCCAGATTGAGAAGGCAGAGTTACAGCTCTGTCAGAGGAGGAGGACTGAGCCATCTGCACTCTTCAGATGGGCTGTGCAGCCCTGTGTTTGGGATATTTATTGCAAATAATGCTGCTGTCCCCCATTGCCAGGCAGTCAAAAGTTTGTAACAAATCATCTTGGCAGGCACACTTCACACTAACCTGATGTGGGCTGTCACAGCCAGGGAGTCAGAATGTATTTCAGAAGAGGAGAGACTTCTTAGTAACTGCTAAGCACCCAGAAATATCCCAGGTGTGCATTCTGAGAGACTCTGGTGTTTGCTGTCAGAAATTAGTCTCAGCAATGGATCCCAGAACAGAGCTGGGTCCCTCCCATCTCAGACTGAGTTAGCCCATGGTGAGGAGGATGCTGTAGCAAGTGTGATGAGTGTGATAACATGGCTTTTCAACCAGCTCCATCCTTTTGTATACTTTTCCCAGTATAGTATCTGGCAATGGCCAGCTTTGGATCAGATTTTGTGTAACTTCTTTGTAGCTAACCGAGTAAACACTTTTCAGTTCACATTTGTATAGAGTCTTCTAGAAAGATTCTTCTCTACAACAATTTTTAAGTAGATAGGCTAAATTATATCAGTTTTCTATTGGGCATGTCAGTGACATAAAATCACCAGGTTTTTAGCCACAAAATGGACAGGTTTACATTATTTCAGAATGGTCCTGCTAGCATCACTTCCTTACATCTTTTCCTACAAGCAAGATTCTGAATGTTCTTGTGAATATATATTTTTTGTTTCAGAGATCCTCATGCACAGAGTTACTGCATTCGTTGTGCTTTTGGTTTTGTCCTTAGCGACTGCTTGGTTTAATACTTTTTGCTTGAAGATTGGATTTTCAGTATTTGTCAGCTTAAATGTGTGAGACATATCTTGCTTGTTGAACATACAGTTATCAAGAGGATAGAATAATCATGTTCAACTGTTATCCCAAATTCCTGCAAATTTTTGGAAAGGACTTTCTTCGTAGCTTGTTTACATACATATAGATGTTTAAGCTGCTCCAGCATGGTTCTTAAATGCCTAGTTTTAAAATTTTCTTGTCCTTTCAATAATTTTTGTTTGGTTACAAATGGCTAATTTTTATGTTTGATTTTTATTTTTAATTGTTTGTATTGGGTGTTGTTCTAGAAGGAATGAAAAGATCACGTGCCTGTCTGAAAGAAAACAACTGCTGTAGGGTGATTTGTCTTCTGGCTGGTGGGGTTGCAGTTAAAGACATGTGTTATCTTAGATCACAGAGTACCCTCTGAAACTGCAATAAAATGCCATTCAACACTTTTTTCAGCCACATGGTGCAGGTCTCTTGAGCAGAGGGTGACTGGCTGTGTGTGATCTGTTCACAGGGCAGTTGGTTTGTGAGCTGGAGTTAAAGGTAAGGAGAACAGCACCTGTGGGACTTCTTCCCACACTGTTAGGGCCAAATTCAACTAACCCAGCATGGTGCAGGGGGGAGGAATCCACACCAAAGCCTAATCAGCCATTTTATAAATGTCATTTTTGGCTTTGCATCTGTTTTCTCAATTAACAAAAGCAGGGAAAAAAATAGAAAAGAACAAACTTATTTTTGAACAACTGAATGCTTTTATTAAGGTCCTTAAAATACTAGTATTTTTCTTAACAAAGAAACAGCCATACCACTATGTTACAGGTTTATTTCAGAATTTACCTGAAGTTTGTGTTTTTAATGTTCCTTGCAACAATCAAAACTAAAAGTTGCAAGATTTTAAGGTTAAAGGTTTTTTTTCCAGTTCAATTGCTGTCAGCTTTCAAAAATAGTTATCAAATGTGTGATGAATTTGATATTTAATCTCTGACATTTGAGCTAAAATTTTACACCAGTTATGAAATTATGGTAACGTATTGATTATTTTCATCACACAACTTGCTTCCTAGGAAATAGGTGCTGAGAATTTAAGTAGTTGGGAAGCTGCATATTCATTTATTAGTCCTTTTTTTTAGCTGCACATTAGCTGGACTAATAGGTGCAAAGGATTCTATCTACAAAACTGTAATTAGTGCTATGGATGTTTACCAGAAATATTTAGTGCCTTATTGTATTTGGCCCTGTCTGAAAGCAAACCTTTGGTTTGCTTGATTTGATATGGACTTGTTACACTAAAACAAAGACACTTTGTTTAATCTCTGCTGATAATCCATCAGCTTTAGCCAGTTGGTTGGACCAATTTTTCTTTTCTTACTTTTTTTGAGAATACTGAGAAGCATTTGACTTTGCTGTTGTATGTAGCAACCCTGGTTAATTCTGGTTTTGTTTTTTTAATTCCTTCATGAAATGTTCCATGTAGCATTAATAATAATTTACACCATTTTATTACTTGATAAGCCTCATCTGTTGCTAATGAATCAGGTGATAGATTTCTTTTCCAAGGTGTCTCTAAATTATAGGAGGATTGGGATAACATTTTTTTGTTACATTGATTTTCTACATTTATATGGCATGTGCTCCCCTATCTCATATCTTCCCATCACCTGTTTCTGGGAGAAAATCTTTTTGTTGTTTTAGCTACAGGGAGAGCTGTGCTGGCTGATGTGCTGGCTGCATCAGAAAATGTGCATTATATCATGCAAATAATTCTTACCACTGAGGAAAGACAGTGGTCAGTGTAAACTTGAGATCTGCTTGAAGGCTTGACTTCAACGCCTCCTGATTCAGACACTGCTGTGCTCCTCTTGCTAAAATCTGGGGCAGGCAAGTTTCCCACAGCCTTCATCCCTTGCCTCCTCCAGTGCTGACCTGAACACACACTTTGTTTTTAGAAATCAAAGTTTCCTAGCCTCAGGAAATGAAGTCCACCCCTCATCTCTTAAAGCCACCATGGGACACTTTGACTCACATGCAGCACCCCAGTCACATTTTCAGGATCTGCTAATGTTTTCATTGGCATTCCTTACCTTGTCATGTAAGTGGTGCAGAACAGCAAGGAGCAGTGTAACAAAATGATGAGAGGTTTTGGGAGAAGTTCACAGGCAGGAGAGGTAGCTGAGTGCTGTGCTGTTGAGCAAGAACACTTTAAGTGTGGTGATTGGTCTTTTAGCTTGGATGCAATGAGCAACAGAAGTGGTAATATTAAACCTAGTTTCTGAAGCATAGTGAAATTACTGGTTCTTTTAGGTAATAATTTAATTCACCAGTTTTGATCTTGTTATAACATTGGAGGGCAGTGACAAACTATCTGAGAAGCTGGAACTGCTGTGTACAGCCAAAGCCCAGGAAAAGGCCCAGATAACACTTACAAAGCCCAGCCATGCAAAATTCCACATAGATCTTCAGCAGTGTGCAATTCCCCTGATCCTAATTTTTTGAATGTGTAAGGTGAAGAACTTTGTTCAACCTTTTGCAGCTGTCAATCACACACACCCAGTTGTGGTGATGGGGTCCTGTTTCCTTCATTGCTGATTTATCTTCCCTTTATCACTTGCTTTTTTGTGAGGTTAAGCAATTAGGCTTTCCAAACACTGCCATTATTCTCCATGATTTGGTGACTAACCCTAACTAAGGTGAAGTGAGTTTTGAGCAACTAAAAACCAAATCAAAACCTTTTAGATCAGTTTTTTTTTCCTTATTTTCAAAATATTTTTGGGAAGAGTTTTTCCTTGGTTTCCTTCTGCTGCATGCCCCAGAATGTAAATATTTTTCTTTGTGTACCAAAACTAAAAAAAAAAACACAAAACAAAGCAAGAAAACCCAAACAACTCAGCAATATCACTGTATTCATGGTCTTCTAAATTCAGAAGTTATGGTTAAGGATATGGCCAGCTAAAATATTGTGTAGGGGCAGACCTTAAAAACAAAGAAGTGACAAGGAAAATTTTTGGGGTAAATATTGTAATTTGAACACTTCTCTGTGTCTCTTAGGACTACAAAGTGCTTGGAGATCTTAGGCAATGATAGCACCACCCTCAGGAAGGGCAGTGGAGAGGGGAAGGTGCTGATCTATGTCTGGGACCAGTGATGGGACACGAGGAAAAGGAATGAAGATGCATCAGAGGAAGTTCAGGCTGGATATTAGGAGCAGGCTCCTCACTATTTGGGCACTGGAGCAGAGAAGTGGCCACAGCTCCAAGCCTGGCAGAGGTCAAGCAGTGTCTGACAGTGGTCTAGTTTAGGTTTAGGTAGTCATGGAACAAGCAGGGAGCTGGGCTCAGTGATCCTTATGGGTTCCTGCCAACTTGAAGTATTCAATAATTCTACTTTATGTGTTGTAGAACCTAATATTTTATAACACAAGGTACTTTGGTAATTCAAAACTAAATAACATACTAGGTCATTGCATCCAGTTTTCAGTGTAGGCTTTTTCAGTCGTGTTGACTGTGTTTTCAGTTTAAGTCATGTTGAGGAGCAAAGTGTTCTTTAAAGCATCTTAAGTTCAGTTGTCCATCAGGATTAGCAGCTGCAGCAGCAGTGGAGTGTCCTGTGGGTGGTGGTAATGCTACAGCAGTGAAGGCTTGAGCTCAGCAATCCTTCTGACACGGCTGACAGACACATGGAAATATTTCTGAGTGCCTAAGTCAGATGAGTAAAACAAGCTGTTTTATAGCAGTGCACAAGGTGTGCATGTTTGTTCCTGGCATGTGAGTCATTGTGTGAAATTCAGCATGTGTGTGTACATTTTATATTGCAGGGAAGCTTTGGTGGTGATTCAAAAGCATTCTAAATGTTTGCTTAACCTGGATTGTTCTAAAAATGCTGCTGGGTGTTAGCCACGTAAATGTGAAGGAAAAGTATGTTAAAATATAATATTAAAATTCAAATTAACTTATTCATATTTTCAGTTAGCATTTTATCAACTTCTATTTTACAAGAATAACATCTGAAATTATGTCAGAAGAGAAAACTAGATGCAGATAATAACTTATGTTATATTAATGCATAGCTTGAAAATCCATATGAGGAGAGAATTAGCAGCTGTATGTGTGCTGATGTGCATTACAGTAAAAGATAATGAGATCAGTGTCAAAATGAAAAAAATATTGACATTAGTACAGAAAAAATAATTTCATGAAAGCCTTAATAAATGGCCTATGTAGCAATTGGTATTCTTAGTGAGGAAAGGTTTTCCCAATGACTGATGGGTAACAAAGTGACTTGCCACTTTTCAGGAATGCCTCATGCTCCACTGGTCTTCTATTGTTTATATTTGTCTTCCTGTTTTGAAATAATTTTAAAATGTGAAATCTTCCCATTTGAAATTTTTTATTGCTTATTGTGATTGTTTGACGTTATTCCCCATGGTGTTGGGCTATATTTCATCACTGAAAATGCAAGAATTTTATGGAGAAGTGGAAAGGTGTGACTCTTTTAGAAGCTTTACTCTTTCATTAAAGAAAGAATAAAGCCAGTGATATGAACAGTTGGTTTCAGTGTCCAGATTAGGAAATTTTAGGGGATTTTTTCATCAGGCACGTGGACTAAATTGAGCACCCAAAATCAAAGGATGCGAAATGTTTTATTCTGAAAATCTTGGCCTGTCTTTAGTTGAAAGACTTTGGGGTTTGTATTTTTAAATCAGAAGCCTGAGTTTGATTCTACTTCCTTTTATCTAATTCATTAGTCTGAACAGTACTTGGCGTGGCAAACTCTGAAATGGAGAAAAATTCAAAATAATGGAAAAGAATTTTCACTTTTGAGGGCAAAATGCTTTAGGAGCTGGACTCTCAAAAAAAGATAGTTATCTTAAAATTGCTATCAAAAGTACAAAAGAAATTGTTATTTCCAAAATGTGTGGGATTTTTCACTGTAATTCAACATAAACAATCTCATTAGGTTTTTCTTCTTTTATATATGACTGTAAATTTTTTATTATTTGGTTTGAGGTGACTCTGAGAACAAACATCTTCTGAAATGGGGGACTTTTGCTTTTGTTAGTTTTGTAGTTTCTGCTGGTTCCAGTTGGTATCTTCTTTAAAGCTTTATCTCAGTGAATGTGATCTGGCTCTCCAGCTTTAATTAGAACCACCAGAATTCTTTCTCTCTTTTGTAGTCCTGTTTTGCAAAGATGTTTCTGTAGGGATGTGTATTTATGGTAATATTTAATGCACTGTATCTCTCAGAAGTTCATTAGCTCTTTATTTTGTGATGAGAAGCCCAGATGCACATTGCAAGTTGCTGTTTGCTGTTGCTGTACATGCAGACAGTAGTGCTTTCTAGAAAACATTCTTAAACCTCTAAGGTCTTGCCATCATTGTACATAAGTCATTCTCCTTTTACTCTCTTTAATCTCATGCAAGTTTTTGCAGTTTTAATAACAGTACTCTTAGAGATTAAGGATTTTTTTAAACTTTGCTGTCTTTTTGATAGGATATGTGCAATTCATTCAAAAGAGTTAAAAGAACCTTAAGCTTACAAAATGAAGCTCTCAGACTGAGGGAGTTGCAGAGCTTTGTTTGTTTCTTTCTTTTTTCCTAATAAGCTTCCTTGTGCACATATATTATGAAAAAATTTCCTCTTGACTGTCTCCTCATAAAATGTGCCAGTTGCAGCATGCTCACTTAAGTCACGTACTTTCTGTATTTTATTTTATTGTTCCAGTTCAGTATGTGGTCCAGTTCTGCACATTGTTCAGTGGTGGTGTGAAGATGAAATTGTTCTATAACAATCATCAGTAGTTAAAATAGCAACAGAACTGAGTTACTAAGCAGTGAATGGGGTGATACCTAATAAGCAAGCTTTTGAGGTCTGTTGATATTAAAAATATGAGTACGTATTTAAATATTTTTAAAGATTGTTTGCATATATAAAAAGATGATTCTCTGACTGGCTTTGAAGACTGAAAGTTATTTGGCAGAAAAAGAAGAGCATTCTTTACAGAACCACAGTATGAAGTCTTCAGAGCTTCAGAGAACTTTCATGATGTAAATGTCAAAGGGCTGTGGACTTGTAAATGCTGAACCTTTTGCATGATTATCTGCATGAGGTATTGCAAAAGTGAGAATTTTCATTTGGTACCACAGGCATTGAGATGAGATGAAACTTGTATTCATGTATCAAATGACTCCAAGCCTTTTTGGGTTTATAGATTGGGGGTTTCATGTAACCTTCTCAGATTTATACAGTTAAACAGTTGGGGAAATTCTAGTTACTGCCACAGATTGCTGTATGGTTTGAAAAGTTTATAGCTCAACTTTTGTTCCTTTTTGACATCAGAGATATGGAGAGATAGTTATATCTTCTACGTGATTCAAAGCCAGTTTAAATGGAGCTTTAATCAACCTGGTCTAGTAGAAGATTTTATCAAGATTGATCTCAGGATTACAAGCACTGGGTAATTTCAAGACTCAACTTTAGTAAAGCTTGTCTTTGTCTCAGAACATCTACCTAATATATTAGAATGTCATTGATTTTGGTTTCGCACCAAAATTTATGTCAATAGTACAAATCCTTATAATTACCCATCTCTTTGAAATACATATTTTGTTTGAAAACATTTTGGACCATGTAGGAGGTTAACTATTTCAGACATATTTTGAAGAGGGTTGGGGCTTTATTAATATTGTTATCTCCTACCTCACTAGTTGGTTATAGTAATAAAGATCAGTTTCTCAATATGTGAATCTAGCTTTGCAAATTTAAAAAAATACTTAATTCCTCTAATTTTAATTTAAAACTTGAGTAAAAATTCTCATATGGAGTTGAATGTGTTGGGCTGACATATTTTCATTTTCTGCATCAACTTAGCTGTACTTTCTGTGTTTATTTTATTGGACAGATAGAACTGTGTATTGTACAAGCTGAGTTGGTGCCAGCATAATATTTCCAATAAGTTGTTTAATCACTGAGCAAGTCTGCTTTCAAACTGGGCAATGAGCCCATTGCCAGTGTGCAGCACTGGGTTCGAATAACTCAACAATTACACTGGTGGTGTTTAAAAAGCATCCTGACTCAAATCAGCTGTAACTCTTGGACAGGGTAGTTAAGTATGCCAATGATTTTTTAACATCATCAGAAAAGAACTTTCATTTTTTATTGGTCTCCAGAGGCCATCAGCACTTTTTCACCCTAAGAGTTTGTTTTAGCACCAAGGAAAATTTGCTGTTTTCACGATTTTCCCAGCCTCAGTTGGCTTACATTGGAAAAAAGCAGAGCTCAGAGTTGAACCTCAGAGCTCAGAGTGTTTTTGGAGGAACTCAAAACACTGACTGGTCATATGCCACATAATTTGAACATAAATATATCACAAAGAGATACGTTCTTGATCATACTTTTGTTAGGAGTTCTGAAGAAAATATTAAAGAAGGGTTGTTTGTGATCTGTTCTAAAAGTATTTCTGAGATACAGAAGAAACATTCTTCCCTGTCTGTGTGGATAACATACCAGATCTGAAGCTGGTATATCATTCTGTTTTCTAAACAGTAAATTAAAGAGCCGTCTCTACTACTTGCATGATGTTTTGGGGAAATCTTGCAACCAGAGAATCTCTCTTTTATTCCAAAATCCAAACTCCAGATATAATTATGGAGAAAAGGGCTGAGGAAGCAAAGTTAGCCTGTTTTATTTTGATTGGACTAAAAGTTTAGACTTAAGTTCTCTGTGGTCAGGAGGCTGAGATTAAAGGGTCTGTAATTAGATTCAATACTCCATGTGTCTTAATGCCCTGAAAGGCCAAACCCTGTCTGCAGGCAGTGGTAGCTGCCAGGATCATCAAAAATAGTCCATAGATGAAAGTGAAAAGGAAATGATGCACACTTTCTCAAATAGTTTGTTGTTTCTCAATTACTTGTTGTGTCTTGTTTGTGTAAAAAGAAAGGATAGGAAATGCCTCAAAATATCAAGAATACAGGTAGATCTTGAGGTTGAAAAGAAATTGTTTTACCTCTGGAAACAGATTCCCTAAACAGATTCCCTAATTCTTGTAAGTAATCCTCTATATTCAAGTCATGTTTCAGTAGTTTTCCTTTTGCTCCTCCTGTTTTCCTCACATTAGATACAGTGGTACCCAAAGCAAAATGGGTTATTAGATTTCTGTGGGTTTATATGTATGTTTGTGTGTGTGTGAACAGAGAAGAGTTTTCTTCTCCAAAGCCAGAAGAGGACAGGTGCATCTTTTTATTACCAGTTTATTAATCAAATTATAATTACCAAATAGTAAATAATGCTTTTGTTTCAGAAATTTTCTAGGTCAGGTTAATAGTAATGAGCAAAATGAAGCCTTCTTTTGGCTGGATCAGCAGTGGAGGGTAATGCTTGAGGATGAGTTTGGTGCTGGTGACCTTGTGCCAAGGAAGTGGTGGCACTTGGTGGTGTCACTGTTCCCTGGCCCAGCTGCTCAGCACTGATGGAAACTGCTCTGGACCATGCTCTGAGTGCTCCTCTCTTTTGCAGGCAAGTTAAAGATCAAAACAAGAAAGTAGCAAATCTGAAGCACAAAGAACAAGTGGAGAAAAAGAAGAGTGCACAGATGCTGGAGGAGGCCAGGAGACGAGAGGATAACCTTAATGACAGCTCCCAGCAGCTTCAGGTAATGCGGGAATTGATTAATGCATTTGGGATAATGAGCCAGGCTGAGCTGCCTGGCTCTCTGCTCTACCTCCTGATCTGTTTTCATAGCTGTTACCTAACAACTTTGTTCCTGATTGTTTAAAAGGACACATCTATCCTACAGCATTTCAAATAAAGCAGCCTCTCTCACTTGCCTTCATATCTTACTCAATTTTCATAAGAGGAAAATGTACTTTTAACTGTCAACTTGGTTATGAAGTGCATAGTTGAAATAATTATATCAATTCCATATTGAGATTGGGTGTGACATTTCTTTCTTCTCTGAACTTCTAACAGCCTTTTTCTTTAGTTCTTTTGTCTATTTTCCCAGCTGGTTTTACCTTATACTGGTGTCTTTACTTCAGTAAATGAAAGATAACCAAGTAAGTATTCTTACAGAAAGCTGGAGTTACTGTGGGGTAACTGGAGGACCACATTTTCTATATGTAGTCATCCTTGTTCACCTCATGAATTCTTGATGTGCTTTCTGGTCAGTTGGCTTTATTTCTGAAATGATCATGCTGCTCCCCCACAGTTATCTGGTTACCTCAAATCTGCCCAGGCATAAGAAAGTCACTGGTATAAAAGCAAGTCAAATATTTCTCAGTGTGCTGTGTGTTGAGATTAGCTGCAGGAGGTTTATCAAATGGTAAGTTTTCAATTGCTGTCATAAAAATATTAAACTGCTGGCATGGAGTACAGCAAAGATACCATGATGCTAAATGTGGAGATAATAGACATTTTGACTGTGTTTTCTTTCATTTACAAAAATAACTTTCTTTTTGGTGAGTGAAAATAAACATGGAAACTGCACCCTACCTTGTAGTCTTTCATTCTGTTAATCTTTAAAGAGCAAGCCTTTCTTTGTTTTCCTTTATTATCCTAGGTTAAATCCTGTTTCTTTTTATCAGCCACATATCTTAATACATTTACAATGAAGACACAGAATACATCCTAAGGGTTCTCTAGTAAAGATAAATTCTTTCCTTATTTCAAACATACTCCTTTACTTTATTCTGTGGGATGCTGGGGGGATGTTTTCAGCTAAAACTTTGAAAGAACCACAGAAACACATGTCCATTGAATGCTCTCAGATGCACCATTTTGTGGTTTTCTCCATCAGCTCCAGTCCTGTCTGTACTGGGCAATGAAACAGTTAAGTTCCAAGTGTATGAAAATGATTTCATAACTGCAGACCTTTATAAAAGGCGGGAATGTGGGGTTTCTACATCTGCTAATGGGCTTTGTGGCTGTAGTGCTATGGCAATTCACAAGGCTCTCGTTATGTGGCAGCTATGTTTGAATAACACAGTCCTCCTGGTATTAGTGAAATGTCTTTAAAAATTCCTAAAACTACTACAATATTTGGTTAGATTCCTAATCTGCATTTGAGTCAATCTATATTTCAAGCCTGAAAAGACAGCTGGTGCTTCACATTTGCTTTGCAGTTACGTGGGTGGTGTATTTATTGAATGACACCATTCCATCAGACCATCATCTTTGTTTTTATGTAGCATTTCAAGATTTTAAAAGGGAGGCCTTCCTTTTCTGGCTCTCCCCCCCTAGTCTCTTTCCCTTTTCATTTTTCTGTCTTCCTCACATATTAATACACTGAAAAAAGCCTGGAATTTGTTTTCTCTCAGCTTCTATTTGCATACTGAAACCCCTTTTTTGTCCTTCTTTATTTTCCTTTTTTTTTTTTTTCCTTTTAAGAAATGGTAAATTGTGTAAGATGTTTGTACTACATCATGAACAGAAAGTGATATTACAGTTACTAAGAAGTTTAAGTTCTGCTAAAGCTATTTAACACCAGTTTCTGGTACATCAAGGAGATGGTACAGCTTTGGTGGTAGCAGTGAAGCAGCTTTTGCTCAGAAAAAAATGGTGCTGCTTTATATCAGAGTTCTTTAAGAATGTATAGCTTCCCTTGCAATTTCTTATCCAATTCGTTACCTATAAAGTGTTTTAAGCAGTTGAGAGATCATAGATGATCAAAAATATGAATAGCATGGATATCTTTACCTTTTCCCATTCAGATTTTCCAATTAGAGTTCTCTGTAGGGCAGTACATACTTTTTTGCAGTTTGCTTATGTTTTGTTTTATTCTGCACTGATGTCTTTGCTTTCTATATAATTATATGCAAGTTTTTCTGACACTAAAAATCGACATTATTAAATGCATTATTAAATAATGTAAGATTGAAGTGTGATGTGATAGTCAACATTGAAGTGTGCAAGTTATCATGGTATTAATTTTACTTGATTTTTCCAAGTGCTTTTCCTGCTTTTGAGAACATAATTGTCCTGTTTGGGTGGGCTCTATTTTAGAGAGCCTTTCCCCATATTCAGCACAAGGCTGAAGGGAATGCTTTTATTCACAGATGAAAAAGGTCTGTATGCTCTAATGAAAATATCAGGTTAAGGTAAAATATGGAGTGTTTAATGACAAGTGACAGGTTCAATAAAAGCTCCTTCCTTTAGAAGAGCCCTCTGCTTATAGCCTCCCTCTCTCAAGGACTGCAACATTTTGGTTTCCTGGAAGTAAAATTTACCCAGAACCACATTTCAGTTTGTTAGTTGTGGAGACCTGTCTTCTCTCTAGGTTCTTAAAGGGCACTGCCTTGTAATTGATTAAAAAAAATTGAACCTGAAAGGACTGTAGATATTTAACTTTTTTTTTTTTTTTTTATGCAACCATTGTTGGCTTTGGGGTCAGGACACACAAGCACCAATTTCAGATAATTTTGGTCTTCGTGGTTTTGGCTGGAATTAATAATAAGCCATTATGAAATGCTTAAAAATATATGATCTGCATGTTCTTGGGTTGGCTGTCTGCAATCTAGTCAAATAAACAGGGTCCCAAGCACACAGTGCCCTGCTCTCCTCTCTGTCCCTACCAGGCCTGTGGTTTCTTTCTTCCTGAGGCCAGTCACAAAATGTTCGTTTATTCACAGAGCTCTGATGATGGAAATTTGGTATTTTTGGGAGTGGAGGAAGAATGAAAACCATAATGTCTCAATTCTAGTGAGATGGATAAATGGCTTTCCAAATTTGTCTTTTCCTCCTGGGTTCCCTTAAACCACAACTCTCCAGAGATCTGAGAGGCTGACGAGTGTCTGGTCTATAAGCAGGATAAAAAAAACAAACAAACTGTTGGGTTGGAGTAGAAAATTTTTGCTTGAAGT
This sequence comes from Calcarius lapponicus, assembly GCA_039654755.1. Taxonomy (NCBI): domain Eukaryota; kingdom Metazoa; phylum Chordata; class Aves; order Passeriformes; family Fringillidae; genus Calcarius; species Calcarius lapponicus. Next base: position 69,447,549 of record CM077463.1, read on the forward strand.
GACTAAAGCTTGGCTATTGTGAAAAATAATTGATCTGCTGTTTAGTCCTAGAAAGGTAACATATACTGAAATTTCATTATATTTGAATGGATACTTCACGCTGGCTTCTGAAAGAAAGTATAAATATTTTCTTGTTTTATCACTCTAGCATCTTCTGAAGTTTTCCCATAATTTTCAGAATATCCATGCTGTGGGTTTGTGTGCTATTGAATCTGTGTTGCAGCAGGTGTCCATCAGTCTTTAATTGCTGCTGACAAACTATATGTCCAGATGATGTGTAAGATGTGTTTGAGTGCTTTAATGAGCAACTGTAGAGAGCAAGTAAACTTATTAGTTCTTTTTTTTCTTTTTCCACACCCAAGTTTAGACAATTGAATGTATATTCCTAATCCATGAACTGTAGATGCTAGTATATGCTGTTTATTTCTTGAGATAGTGTATTTCTTTTGTCATATTGGAAAAACCTATCCTTCCAGGGGAAAAAGCTCTGCTTTTAATATAAACAAATATGCAGCTTTATGTTCAGTAATGTTCATATTGTTATCCAGGTGAAGCTCGATGAAATGGACAAATAAGCAAATATTTTCTCATCAAATGAACTTCTAAATTCATTAAATATCAGCCACAATGCCCCAAGGCTGCCAAGTGTATTAGAGGCATTTGGACAATGCCCTCAACAACATGCTTTAACTTTTGCCAGCCCTGAGCTGGCCAGGAGGTTGGGCTGGGTGGTTGCTGGAGTAGCTTCCAGCTGAAGTAGTCTGTTGTGGTTAACTGTTTGTTATGAGACACTGCATACAGTCAGTGCCAGCACTCAAAAACCTGAAAACCCAAGTGGAGCCTAGGACATCTGAGCTTAAATTACTGAAGAATTTCCTCTTGATACGCTGTGATTGGGTCTTGAAGATGGAGTGGCTGAAGTTTCTTAATCTCATGTCTTGACAGTAATACTATGCCATAATGAAAATTATATTGTGTTCTCTTTTGGCTGTTAGTAAAGCAAGATTATGCTTTCCTAATTAATCTCTGAACTTGCTTTTGGACAGTGAGTACAAAATTTCTGAAGAAATGGTTAAAGTAAACTGTGCCAAGCTTAAAGTTGAAGATCTTCTCAAAAACTTGCATCAGATTTGAAACAAATTGGTTATGCTAGTTAAATATGTTAAATATTATGTATTTTATATATGTTCAATAATATATATGTTAAATATGTTAGGTGTTTTCCTGGGATAAGTGACTTTCAAGTGTGGAGTTCCTGGCTGATTTCTCTTCCATATAAACCACTGCTATATCAGATTCCAGCCTTGCCTGCCAGATGAGTACAGCTCAACATGTTACAGCCCAGAGAACACTCAGCTGCTCCATTTCAGCCTGGCAGAAATCTGTTCTTTAAAGCCATCTTGCATCTGCAGGGTTTGTTCCAGAGCACAGTCTGACATATCAAACATGTATGTGCTCACTGAGCTCAGATGCACCTTTGGGAATTACTCAGACCTAAATGTTCTTTTCCTCTCACTTCCTCTCCCAGTGCTTTTTAGACATTAATTACATCATGGAGAGGTTTTGTCCTTGTAATTCCCTGTGCTGCCTAGCCTTGGGGTGTCAGTGTTCCTTGGGCCTGACTGGGTGCCATCAGCACTTACTCAAGTGGCTGTAATTTCACTTAAGGCTCCATTGAGGTCTAGGTCATCCTCATCCTGTCCTCCAGAGCTCATGGCATCAGTTGCTGAAAGGATACCAATTCACTTTGCAATTCATTTTTAAAGAATTTTTTTAGTATTTTTTGAAAAGATGAGTTTTTCTTGTCAAAGAATTTTTTTGTCAAATTTGTCATTACCAAATTGGATATTGTTACATGTTCTCAATAACTTAGCTAAATGTGGTTCTGAGGTAATGTGAATCGGTGTTTTACTGTCTGCTTTAGTGTTGTGTGGGACTTTTGTTAGTGAAAATGCAGCAAGGATGAGCAAATACAGGCTCTAAAGATCAGTTGTACCTCATAAAAATATAACTGAAATAATTGTATGCAATTTTTTTCTCCTATTTTATTTGGGCAGTGGTAGCCAATTGGTAGTTTTGGGATCAAGTAACCCTGCAGCTCTTTCTCTCAGAGATTCTGTGACAGCTGGCTTCTCATTACAAAACAGGATATACATATGCAGTAGAGACATCAATATGCATCATGAGTCATTAGTGATGTAATACTCCAGTAGGAATTTTCATTTCCACCAGCTTTTACAATGCATTACAGCAAATACAATGTTCACAAACTTTTCATTCTGTATGTATTTGGAGGGTTGTGATTTTCAGCACAGTGTGTTGCAGTTAGTGTAGAAACAGGCACATATTTAACCCTGGCAGATGCTTTGAGAAAAGCTAGCTCTTCTTCTGATCATGTCATAGCCCTCTGTCAAGAGAGCTTTTTCTTATCTTTCCTGGATGTCTGGGAGAAGTTCCAAAAATTATGACCTTTGAGCTACACATTTCATCGCTTAGAGTGAGGGGAGATTTCTTAAAGGGGAGGTGAGGAAGAATTAATTTGAATTGTAGCCCTTTTTTGGGAATTAAAAATCATAATTAAGCCCTTCTGGATGCATCTACTTTTGCAGCATAGATAATGCATGAATGAAAAATAGCCTCACTTGATTATATATGTGTGAAATAATACAGTAATTGTAGACAAGACTCGGTTATTCTTCATTTGTAATGCTCTTTAACTAAAGAAAGGCTTAGATATTTTCACAGAGTTAGTATCTTAATCATTTTTATCATTCAGCTACACAGAAACTGGACTGAAAAGTTCATTGGACAGTGGAGGAATGCTACACAGTGCTAGAAATCAGTGCATAATATGAAATAGCACTGTTGTGACATTATATTTTCATGTAAAAGTTGCACTGTTGGATTTCCATCCCAGCAAGACAGTAGAGCACATAAAAATGAGCTTCTGTCTTACAAAAAAGGTTTCTCCTCTTTTCTGTATTGAAATGATAATGTGGATTTCACAGAAGGGCATGAAGATTTACTAAGAGATTGCCAGAAAATAAGCTCAACAAGGTAAGAAAAGTGTCTTGACAAAACAAGAAGCCCCACAGCATCTGCTCAGTTGAGATCCTGTTCCTGGAGAGATCAGTCCTTTTATCTCTTGTGCCTTCACATGTGTGCCTGGTGGACTCTGCAAGATAGTAATAATTCTCCTTTTACTTAGAGGAAGCTCATCAAGATAAGCTTTCATGCACATTAAAACTTAGGAATATTTACCTCAGTCTGTTTCTAGTACCAAAAAAAATCTGATGCCTATTCCTCCAAACAATTGCATACAAAGTATATGGTAGTAGGGGTGACTATTGAAAATGTTTCTATTTACCTCTCTCATTTCTTAGTTTTCTTAGATTTGTTAAGTTTTGGTGCATTAACATTCTTGAAATGTGAGGTGTGATCCACAAGCAGACTGTGGGGACAGTCGTGTCTCCAATTTTTTTGAAGCCATTTTTCTGATGATGATTTCCAAGGTCTAACTAACTTGATTTTTGCTTGTGTGTGACATATTGCATGCTGAAGCACCAATGAAAAATACACACTTTTGAACATGGAAAAGGATTTGTCTCAAAAATTAATTGTAGAGAGAAGGTGCAGCTTTTTTCTCTAGAATAGAGTATCAGAATAATACATGACCTTGTTCTTAATTTGATGTGGCAGTTCTTACAGAGACAGAGTCTGTCATTCTACATAATTGATGTTTATGACATTAAATCTGTTGTTAAGAAATGATCTTCTCTTGTGTCTGACCAGGAGAGAGTGCTCCATTCGGTATTCCTGTTACCATAACATATACAGAAAGGAAGTTTGAAGGGCCCTGGCAATTGTAATGGAGAAGCATTTCCCTGGACAGACATTTAGCCATCTGCTCTATCAGTTTTCATTTTATGGTTTGGTTTAGTTTACCGTACATTTATTATGTTCAAGTTAGATGAATTTATTGCTTTCACATCTTTAAAAAAGATGAGCCATTTGACTTTGTCTTCTTATGTAAAGTAAAAATTGGGCAGCTCTACGGTTTTGAAGAGACAGCTGGAAAAATTTCGTGGAAGTCACTATTTACAGCTAGCATTAGGCAGTCTCCCAGTTATCCCAGTATTTCCCTTAACTGCAAATTGAGATTTGTAGTGAGAGAAAGCCATTATATGGCCTGAGAGTTTTTAACAGAGGAAAGAAGACTCCCTGCATCCTAAGATTTTTTGGTGATCCATCAGGAATATTATTCCCCAGGCACACTTTCACCCAGTCTTTTCTGGCAAAACATGATGTGTCAGTGGAAGATGAAACCTGCTATTTGTGCTCTTTCCTGTTTGGCAAAGGGAAGGCTTGGTACCCTTCATGATATGCCAGAAACTGAGTGCAGTGAGGGCTGCACAGCTGAGTGTGTGCCAGCAGCCTTAACCACTGGACGTTTTTTGCATAGGCTTTTTTCCCCAAGATTAGTATCTGAGTTCAAACTGCTTTCCTAAAAGCTGTCAGGGAGATTAATGTATCTGTTGACAACATGGTGTGGTTCCTGTGAGGAGGTCTCTCTTGAGAGTAGGAAACATTGAGGGCCAGATTTAAGCAAAACAATAGGAGCACATTGGAGGGGAAGAACAGCTCTCTTTTCATTTTGGTGTCTTATTTCATGAGCCTGAGAAATGGTAATAAATTTGCATTTTTTCCTTCTCCTTGATTTTTTTTTTTCTGTCTCTCTCATAAGGTTTGGTTTTTCTTTTTACTTGCTGTGTTGAAAGTGGTTTCTAACTCATCTCTCCCCAAGAATAAGAATGCCCAATTGCCATGGCTCATTTCATAGTCTCATTGTTTAATAAAATTGCTATTCTGCTTTATTCTTCTTTTGCACAATAGAAAAAGAAAGGGAGATGAGGTGATGATGGGGACCTCAGAAAGAATTCAGAACTTATTTTTAAAAAAATTATACATGTGGATTTTTTTTTTGGTTCTATACTGTGGGAACAAATACTCAAGCATTTCCTTAAAAATATTTCCTCTAATTAATTTCAAATAGTATTAAACCTAATTAATTTCATTCTAAAACAGTATTATTCTTAAATCTTGCTTACTAAACTGCCCAAATTGGTGGCACCCTTAAACTACTTTTTTTTCTATATAGAAATCAATGTATTCTGTCTAAAATTTTTCTCTTTGTCTAAAATTTACACATTCTTAGGAGGTATCAGAGCAACTGCTCCTCCTGTGATGTGCAAATATTAACTGGAATTGAGACTTAGGCTGCAAATTTTGTTCAGAACTGACAGAAGTTGTAGCACACTAAAAGTCAGCACCAGTCCTTTCATCTCCTTAGTTTGGTTTGATGTGCACTCAGATTTCAATGCAGACAGGGGTAAAACTTAAATATTGGCATTACTTAGTCTGTGACTGGGGATTAAAGGAGGATGATATTAACATTCTAGAAGATGTCTGTAGTCGGTTAAAATTCATCAACAAATTCACTTAGAACATTATGTTGCTTTACTTGATTGTGTTTAATCAAATTTCAGGAAGAATTCATTTTGGGGTCACCTGATTTTCCAAAGCAGGGCATGAAAAGCCAGGAAATAAAAGCTGAAGGAACACGGTGTCCCAACAGCAGTGGTGTCCCATGTCCTTCTAGAGCACAGCTAAAAAATAGCATATGTAGTATTTTCTGTAAATTAGACTAAATTTTTGTGCAATTCCAAATGATATTTACTGATTTATTCAGGATATTTAAATGAAAGATAACCTATATAGCTCCACAAATACTTCATAACTGGAACCCATGGATAAAAGAGCAGGTAAAGTTCAGCATAAGTCTATATTTATTTATATATGTCAGGAGAAGCAATCTTAAATATATGTGCACAATGATGGGTTCTGATTAGCTCTATTACCATAGGAGAGCAATCTCAGAATTAGAATAAGTAGTTTTATGAAAATGTTATTGGTTAGGAGGACTATTGAAAAGCCATTTGAGAAGTACCAAACAGCAAACCAGAGAGTGCTGCTGTGGCACTGTGTGCATGAGCAGTGCATTCCCCCTCTGAATAATGTGCAGTGATGCCAACCATCCACCACAGAAAAGGATGTGGCAAACACAGGAGAGGTAAAGGCAAGGAAGGAAATAGTAAACTCAAGGACAGGCTTCTGTTCAAACAAGTATTAAATAAAATTAAATTCTTGAACGTGGAAAAGAATGAGTGAAGACAAGAGCCAGGGAGTTCTTTTTCCCACTTTGCAGACTGAGAATAATAGAGGATCACTCTGGAATATTTGGGGCTAAAGGGAAACAATAACTGGTTTTCCCATTCCTTTGGACTAGTTCAGGCTTTTATAGAAACAATTGGAATTTTCATACAAAGAAGTGAGAATCTCTCAGAATGTGAAATGTTTCCATCTTCTCATTCTTTTGGCTTTTAAGCCAGTTAATTTTTATGGTGACTTTTATGAATGTTACATGCCAAGTTGCCTGTTTAAAGCTACTGTCAGTGTAATGCTGCAAATACACAAATGAGTATCATCCATAAATGAGTATCAAATCATCTTGAAACACCTTATTTCAGCATTTTTAAGCTCACTGTTTTCTGATTACTATTTAATTGTCAAATTTTTACATTTTCTGGACTGTATTCTCTTCTCATCATCTTCAAATATATCCTTTTTCTCTGGATACAGTGGAACAGCAGATTGGGCATTTACTAGTAAAGATATTGAGAACAACTTTTAATATTTTAAGCCAAGCATTTCCCTAAATTAATAAGTTTTTTTTTTCTAGTTCGCAGCTGAGTCCATGTTGTACCAAGGCAGATCTTCTCCTTGAAATTACCTTCATTTGGTGCATCTGACTGTCAGGGGGATTGTGGGTGCACTGGGGTGTTCCTGGATGGCATGAAAAAACAGTGACAATTTATTTCTGATGGGAAATTGTTTTACTGATCTGTAGTTTGAAGATGGGAAGAAAGGGGAATATCTTCATGCAGTGAAAGGGATTTTTTTTTTTTAGCCTAAAATGCTTTGTGGTTAGGAGTAGGATCTTGATAGATGGCTGCTTTAAAGGAAGCACTTTATAGCACAAATACAAAAGCTGCTCTACTATGATGCACATCAAGGAAGAGGCATCAGAGGCTAAAATCAAAAATCAGAGATGATGATTGCAGGAATTCCCTTTAAAATTGAGGGAGTAGACGAGATTCAATGTCATATCTGCTCAGCAGGCATTTCCTCAATTGTGTTTTTATCAGTAGCAATTTTTGTCCTAAATTCATGTGTAAAAAAAGAGGGAAAACAAGAGAAGTGTTCTTTTATGGCTGTCCATGTGTGGTGCTCTGAGCGTTTATCTGCTGAAGGATTAAAAATGAGCAAAGAAAGGTAGGTCTTGTGACTTGTGATATATTAGTGCAATGATGATGACAGGACTGACATTTACAAAGAGAGCTCAGGCAAATAAGGCTGTATCAAGGGAATAACATGGGTTTGAGCTTCGTGTTAATGGTGCAGTTAGTTAGAACTGCTGCTGGCTTTTTCTCTAATCCCAAGTCAATTTAGGAGCCTTGAGTCCTTGTATTGATACATGAGAGAAGAATAAATCTTGTTACAGTAGCATTTTTTCAATTAGCCACTCCAAAAAACACGACACATCCCCAAAAAAAGAAAGACAAACCAAATAAACACCAAAAACCCACAAAGCCCCATAACAATTAGAGCTATCTATTGCTTTTGCTCACTTCAGATCATTTTCTCAGCTGTATTGTCAGCTTTGGGTCCCATTTCAATAGTCCATGCAGTGACCTGCTGTGGTTTGATAGAAACGTTGTCCCTCTAGGTTTTAAAAACTACAAATGTGGTAATTTGCAGCAGCCAGAGCAAAATGTTAAAACTGCTGGCACCCTGTGCAGCTGCTAAATGGTAAACCTGGTTGTTAGTGTTGGCAAGGTGCTTGAGCCTGTCTGGGCTGTTGCTAATGAAAAGTGTCTGAACAAGCCCCAGATTTATAACTGATTGCTGTGCTGGGAGCACCAAGCTCACAGCAACAGGAAAAAAGTGTCAAAGAGATGGCAACTGTCAGGAAAGGACATTGCCTGTTTTCCCAGAGGAATAGCCACTGCTGCCTTTCCCTTTCTGGGCCTGTAATAGCGTCTAGAACTGTCATTTTTCTTCTTCTGTCTGTCCTCCTTCAGCTAGTATTGATTAGGATCCTTTCTTACCATTGTCACAGGCTCTGTGTTTCACTTTGCTCCTGATGTTGAGCAAAAGTGCTGCCTGTTCTGGAAATGCTTTTTGAAAGTAGCACACCTGGGTGGTAAGATGTGGTATCTTGGAAGGAAAAAGTGTGAATGGCTGGAGTTATTCACACATTTTTGTATACAATTTAGCACTTTTCAGGCAATAACAGTAATATGCATGACTTTTATTAAGGCTTTCCTGTGTATCTAAGAAAAAGACAATGTGAAAGATTAACCCTTTCTTTTCAACTAAGTTTTCACTAGGGTTTTTTTCCCCCCTCCCAATTCACTTTCCTTTCATTTGAATTAGATCAACTTGTAGTAATTTGCACCTATCTAGCTATTTTCTATTGCACTCTATCACTAGAGTTGATACATTTCTTTCCCAACTTTCATGGGTTTGGGTGGGTTTTTTCCCATTTAAATATATTTCTGTGTGCATCCTTCCCATGTACAGAAAAGCACATATTTTTGTTGGCAGCATCATTCATAATCTTGCATCACTCGAGTATTTTCAAGGGACAGTGTAGTTGAAACATCACTGCATTTTCTACCTTTCTGTTTAAAAGAAAATTTCCCTCACCATTTCTGATTAAGTGTTGGCTTCCATACAGTTTTCTTCACCATGCCAATTTTAATGGGATGGTTATATTAAACCTATCATGTCTAGAAATAATATTTTATCCATTTTTTTCTTTTCACTGTAAATATATTTTGGTTCTTCCTGCAACCGGTGATCCACAAGTGCACACAGACTCTGGATGTACACATATCCTCTTTTTCCACTGTGGTATTCTCAGAAAAATGTACTCATGACCTTCTGCCATTGCTCATCTTTTCAGTACAGCATGTGCGGTGCAGTGGCCAGCTTTGGTTGCACTTCCCTCTCAACTCCTACTGGAATTAAATTCTTCTACTGCAGTCTTTCTCCTTTTGTCTCTTGTAGTTATTTTTCTGTATTTATGTAACTTGTCAGGCTTGAATTGCAATCCATGTGTCTTATTTGGCAGATACAACCTTCCAGATGCTGACATATGTTGTTCTAATGACATAATCGTCATGTATCTCAGGTCTGATCTCCAAAGATGAGGAAATGTTGATCAAGGAACTCCTGCTTGGCAGTTTGTGCCTTGTAGCTCTCAGACTGTTCCTTTCATTCAGCAGCTCCTGATAATTACATCTGCTGTTGCTGTGCTTACAAAAAACCCTCTTCATCTCGCTCTGTGAGAAACAGGGACTTTATATAAACCTAATACTTGGATATACTCAGCTTCTGCCTAAGAGCCAGGGATTTCCTCATCACAAATAACCCCCAATACACGAGGTCTTTAATTTTACAAATTGAGAGCACCAAGACAGCATTAGCATCCATGGTTATTGTAACTCCACTGCTTATTCGTGCCCAGCAATATATCTTGTAGCAGCTTTACGTGGTAGTTTGTGTCTCTGTTACTTTATTTTCAGAGTTTTTAGTGTTGGATCTGTGTTTATTTGGGGTTTATGCTGCATCTTAGTACCAAGCTATACTCTACCCTAAAGGTATTTCCTTCTTCAGGAGTTTATAAACTCTTCTTTCATTCCACTTTTCAAGCAAATATGTTTGTAGAGGTTTGGGGTTTTTTTTTTTATATTGCCACTTTCTTCAGGAAATGGTAATGAATTAAATAATTTTTGTGGATGTCTGTTACTTTGGATGAGTTGCAGAAGGACCCCAAACACTCCTTTTGAGCTGGATTCTGTCATAACTACCATTTGGGTTTTATACCACGGGGTTCTGGCCTTCAGTATTTAGCTCATGTATATTCTTGAAAACCCCAATTAGAGGTATTTCCCCATTTATGAGTGACAATTCTGTGTGCTTTTCTTGTTCAGAGACTTGAAGTAGTTGATCAGCATGTGGAACTGAATGAGGGAGATCCACCATGCTCCCCTGAGCTTTAAGGCCCTATGTTTGCTCCTGAAATCAAATGAAACTGTAATACCCCCGTTTAGTAGCACCACATTGCATATTCCCTTAGGACCTTCTTAGGAAAACATGCAGGTTTCTACAGATATTTTTCAGAGAAAAGCAGACATTATTTAACTAACTTTTATTTTCACCAGTTGTCCTCTTGTGAAGAGTAGGTATTTGGCATAGCATCTTTCCTTCTGGGTTCAGTAGTTCAACCAACACTGCAGAAACTCACCTTCGATAATTTTGTGAATCTTTAGCATCTTTTGGTAGATTCCTGAGAGTGCAAACCAGAAGTCCTCAGTAATTGGCTGACTATAAGTAGAACCATTTTTTCTTCTTTGTATTTGGTTCTGGTTATGGCCAAAAAAGAGGAAGCAAGGGAACTTTATGGAAGATTTTGAGAAGTCTTGGAAGAAGATTTGAATTTTTCATATTAATTAATTAATCAGCTTGCACTTTAGAGTTACAGTTAATTGGGCCCTCATATTTTTAACTAGGAAAAAACCTTAACATTTGTGGGTGGACTTTCTCCAACTGTTGTTGTAGACTTTGTTATCTCAAGATCTAAATGATTGCAACCATGAGGAAGCTTTAAGTAGTACTTGAGACAGCTGACAGTCCTGAGTTCCCTCATTCCACTTACCCAGTGGAAGGTCAGTTCACAAGGAGGGCTTTTTCTAGAGAGAATTTTATTCCATCTAGAATGGACTGAGGTCATTAAGTTCTTTATCTGGGTCATGGTTTCTTGAGGAAATACATGATAAACAAAAGCAGTAGTTCACAGGAGTAAGCGTTTGTAATGATGGAATGATTTCACTGTTTAAAAAGTAATTGATTCCTAGTGCAAAACTCTTCCAATATTTCATTCTTCTCATCTGGTCTATAAAAGTACACAGGTAAAATGTGCTATTGCATTATTTACAGGGTTCTATGATAAAATTCTTTCCCTACCTTGGTGATTCTCTACTCCTAGAAATACTTTTAGCAGTTAAAGAAATCATTTCATTGCTTTCTCAAACTGTTAACTAATCTTTCCCAAGGGCTTACTAGAGAAATCCACCTTAATTCCAAGAGTTAAATTAGGCCATAAAGATCTTTGTGAGTGTAGTTCAAGACATGGTTATGAAGTTTGCCAGGATACCTCAGATTTAATTGAACCTAAATGCCTTGGTGAAAGCATGTATCCTATTTCATGCACTTGCATAAAACTTGATGGCAGATTACACATCACATGAATGCAGGATAGATTAAATTGATACATCATTTTAACATGCATCACTTGGCCATCCCACCACTTCCTTCCTGAAGTGAAAGGAAAATCCCAGAAATGTGCATCAGTCACACCACCTTTTCCTTTCAGGCTTTCAGGCAGGCATGGATGGAATTAGTTTTGCATGTGAATCAGCAACTGGATCACAGCAAAGGTAGCAAAAATTTTTATTGTGCCTGAACTCTTGGCACTCCCACAGTGTCAAATGGGTTTTTCATTTTCTGTGTGCTGCCACCAGTGAGCATAAAGGCAGAGCTGTCTCCTATATCCCAGTCTAATTCCATCTCTGCTGTGCAATCTCCTGCATATGGGATGCTGGAGGGCAAGGGAAGGAGGGTCATGGAGGTATTTGGGTAGATAATACAACTTGAAGAATGCAGTTACTGCACAGGTAAGTAATTTTTTCTTTCTGAGTAGCCATCTGTATAAGATTCCTGAAAAGAGGCTGTCGCTGTTTATCATTCTGATATTTTATCAGGATACAGGAAGATTTGCCATTGGTGTTATGCTCAAAGGTATGATTGCTTCAGAAGAACAGTCACTCTAGGAAACATAACTGCAGTTAAGATTGATAGAAGATTTTTTTTCTAGAGTTTAAATCTTATCACAGTAAAGGTAGAATACTTCACGTAATTAAATGGAGGAAAGCAGCAGCAGCAGCACAGGTCAGCATGAGCCTGTCACGTTTTAGAGTTCAGAGCCAAACAGTTGGAAAGAACATGCTGGTGTGTCAAAAGTTCACTTCCACTTTTATCTACTAATACAAGACAGCAGCTTTTTTTTTTTAAGTCATTCAAATACTACTCAGTCACAAATCAATGAGCTAGAAACAAAATCATCCTTTAGGAGTGTTTTGAGACTATGCTGCACTAATGGATGTGCTACCTGACTAACCTGCTGCTCCTGCCAGTCATTTGTGTGGTTTTGTCAGGTTACACACATCATGACACCATTAGAAGGGTAAAATTGCACATCTTTTAAATAGGCTGGACTGAGACAGAAAGGAAAAACTTATACTCAGGCTTTTCTTACTGGGTGGGTTATTTGTGTTAAAATTCACCATTTCTAGGCAAGTCATTCTAAGTCAGCCTGGATTTTTAACTTGTGACCCTCTATCATATATGTAAAAATTTATGTATTATTTTAGGAAAAGTAATTATATATGAATATAGATTTTTCAAATGCAGGTAATGTGGCACTATATTTTGGTATCACCAGTTGTTCTTCCTCCTGTCCCTCAAGCATTCACCTGTCTGAATAAAGCACTATATAATGTCATGTTTATTACTGTGTTGAATTCACCTCTGAAATGTTTGCCTGGAATGAAGAGTGGATATATCTCTGTGTTAGAATATTTAATTCTGCATTCTTACTTTAAAGGAGTTTCCATTTTAAATGCTGCTGTTCAAATGTACAGTTCCCACTTCTGTTCATTGACACAGAAAACTACACATTCACCTGGCTGCCCATGAATGATATGTCAAGGACTGAAGTTCATAATTACTCTGTAATGCAGATAGGCAAATAAATATTTCCTATATCTGAAATGGTTACGATTCCTTGCACAACTTTTTGTAATCCTGTTATTCGTCTTTTTGATGAAGCTTCATTTATGCTTATCATAACCTTAAAGTAGTTTTAGAAGATGTTATCAGTGTTCCTAAAAGATTCTGAAAATATGAAAACATGTTAAGCAACTCCTATTTTTGAGCTGTAGATCTCTCCATTTGTTCCTTTAGAAAACAGCAATTACTTGCCCTGTGAATCCATCTTGCAATGTAACCATCAGCAGAAGGCTGCTCTGCTTGCAAACCTGACAGCTCCTGCTGCCTGTGCTGGTGCTGAGCACCAGCTTTGCTCTTTACCTTGGCAGTGGTGCCACGTGTCCTGCACTAGTCTGGTACAAAGCTTTGCATCTCTGCTTGAACACTCTCATTGAAAGTGGCAGCTTTGAGACTGTCAGAAATGGTTTTCATACAACTGGCTTTGGGGATATGGTCCTAGAAAGCAGGAGTCAAGGAATAAGTCAGATTCATTCATTAAACTCCAATGAGTAATTTTTTCATTATGGAGGTTACAAGGGCAATTTTTTTCCAAGTCAGTCTTCTTTTTCCTTCTTCTTTATAAGGTACAAAACTTTCAGTCTAAGTGGAAAATTACAATCCTAAATACAAAAGGACAGAAATCAAAGGGGTACATCTGACTAAGAGGAAAATGCCAACAAATAAAAAAAAAGGCAGTTTTCATTCTTCCACTGCTACTAAGATGGCTAAAAAACCATATATTAACTTCAGTGTGCATTAATATCTCATTGGAACTCTGTGATCTAAACCAATCTGCAAGATAAGAAATGCAGAAATCTTCCATCAAGCTGCTCCCTTGTGGTGGATTTGTTAAGCAGCTATGGTCCAGGGCATTCAGGTATGCACAGCCTGCTTTGAAGCCTTCTTTGAAGCTGCTTCTGTAGAAGCAGGAGAGACACATTTATTTTCCCTGCAAAATTAAAGATAGGAGAGTCTCCTTTAGAAATAAAAACACCATTATTATATATATATATATATATATATTATTTTTTTTAAAGTTATGCTGCTTGTAGAAACCAAGAAAACATTTTTTTTTGAGGAGCAGTAAGTTTTCTTCAGTGGTCTGAACATATGAGGCACATCTGAACTCACAGCTGTGAAGATGCTCTTAATCAAAGAATAAGTTTTTAGGGAGTCTTTATACTTGAATGTCTGAGATTCAGACAGCCCAGATGAATCCTTCATATTTCCTAGCAGGCCTTGGGTGTAAACCTTCCTTTAAGACTTAACTGAACAGTGGAAGACTCTGTTGGGTCAATGTTTGCTTTTCTCCCCCTTAACCTGGAAATGGAAATTCCAAAGTGCAGTGCTCTGTTTCCCTTCTCACCACTCCTGCTGCTGAATGTGCGAGCCAACGGGCAATTCTGAATGCCTGCTACTTTCCTGCTACTTCTGGCTTCTCTGCTTTTTCACAGCTGCTTACTAATCCTTCTTTTCCAACAATCCTTGCTTCTCTGTGCTGTAGAATCTGACAGGGCTGTGGTACAGCCGCACCAGACAAGCACTCTTGCTTTGATGTCCTGCTGTTCTGCCTTTCTCCTTCTCTTAACTGCGATCTTCCTCTTATTCCTACATCCCTTCATCATTCTTTCCTTTGTGTGAAGATTATTTGTCTGCAAATTGCACCCTGGGAGGGAGAAACACATTTTGGTTGGCTTAAAAACTTAGTTGGTTAAAAGGCTGTACTTCCAAACAAGTGGTCTTCACCTCATCTCCCGTCATTTTCCAGGACAATCTGCGTAAAAAGGATGATCGGATTGAAGAGTTGGAAGAGGCACTCAGAGAAAGTGTTCAGATAACTGCAGAGCGAGAAATGGTGCTAGCACAAGAGGAGTCAGCCAGGATCAATGCTGAGAAACAGGTCTGCAATCTTGTAAAGTCACTGGTAGCCCTCCTAGGGAAGTAACCAGACAGTAAAGTACTAATTTCCCTGCTTTCCTGCCTGAAACACAGCTGGCTTTCTTTGATCCTCTATGTCTGTTCCACTGTTAGGTAACAGATCTCAAAAAATCTGCAAAACCTTCGTAGTAAGTTGTATTTCATAGGTAAGATTTTCTTGAATTAAAATCAAAATATAAGGTATCCTGAGCTTTTGAAATATTGGTTTAAGCTGTAACTCTTCTGATCGCTCTTGCCTGTCAAAGCTGCCTTCCTGTGTGTAAGGTATACTTAGATTAACTGTCTTGTTCATTGAATTTATTTGAAAGACAATGGTTTTTATTAGCGTGGTTGTGTTTATGGACCACAGTCTCCTTGCACTTGCAAAACAACTGGTTAAAAACACAAATCCCTTGGCTTGAGCCAAACATGAAGACAGTAAATACACACTTGTGTACTGAAGCCACAAGCAGAAACTTTCATACATTAACTGATTTTTTGCCACTGATAACTCTGAAGAATCATGGACATGCCTGATGTTAGGTCAGGTAAGTAATCATCAAGAAAGCATACCCTAAGTTATGAATAAATCCATTAGATTTTGCTAAAGCTTGTGAAGCAGTAGCTGAAACTGGCACTCTTAATTTTGTGAGCACTCTTAATTTTTTGTGAGTTTTTCACTGTTCCTCTAGGCCAGTAATTAGCAAACAGGAGTCTTTGATCCATTGCATTTCAATGGAGGAATCTCCTTGTCTTTGTTATTTACTTAGCAACGCTTCTGACCAAGTGCACTTTAAAACATTTTCAGAGGTTTTTATCATGTATTCTTGTATCACAGGTGTTAATGAAAAAGAAGTAGAAATCCAGGTTTTCCTGAAGATAGCAATTGTTTCTCTATGAGCTGGAGTCAAGCTCAGCTGTTTTTTGATAGACGTGTTGAGGATAATTCTGGTTGCTGTATTTTAGGATTGTGGGATGGAACTCACTTTCAAAAGTGCGTCCTTTCCAAATTTCTTGTAGCCTTTAAAAAGTTGCATGAAATAGAAATGTTAACTGGGTGAATGCCACTTTGAAGACTACATCTCCTTGAAAGGAAAACATATCTGACAAAGCATTGGGTTCTATGATAAGGTACAAAAGTAATCAAACTGGTATGTGATTTGATGCCTAGCATGTTATAATGTTTTAATTTATTAGTTACAAGACAAAGTGACCATTTTTATGTTCTTTGAGCATCTAGAAGCTGGTGCTCAAATAATATAAATATATAATTATAAAAATATATACATATAAATATTGGAAATTGTTGGAATTGGGTGTAACATCTCAAAAATGAGGCAAGGCAGGGAAATGCACAGCGAGAAGATGAATAAACCATCAGAGTTAAGAGAGAGATTGAAAAGGGAGGAAGAGAGCCAAGACAAGTAAGATTTGTGGGTAACAGCATAAAAAAGGAATATGCTAGGTAACAGCATAAAAAAGGAATATGGTAGGTAACAGCATAAAAAAGAAATCAATTTGAATGTAGCAGTGCATGCAGAAGTGAAGAGGAGAAAGGAGAATGGAATGAGAGCAGCAGTATTGGAAGAAAAAAGTTAACACCTATGACAGCAGTGGTTTATTGTAACAGAACTAAACTGCCACCTCAGACCAGTTATGGTTTTTAAAATATGAGCAACAAGTCAGCACAGTGGAAAAGGATCTGGAGACTCTTGTTCTAGTCAGCACTGGGAGACCTGACAAACACAGGTAATATTAGAGTTTTAAAATGCAAGACTCCATGTTCCATATACTATCACTGGCAAATCCATTGACTTTCACAAACCATATAATAGGTTATTAATATTCTTAAACCAAGTGTGAGTGATGTGTGTGATTTTTAAAATGTTCATGTTGTTCAAACTGCCTGTAATTTGCTTTTAATTGCATGCTTCTTCTTTCCTCTCTTGTTTATCTTGTTTTCTACCATTCTGCCACTCCACTGCCTGTCTGAAGCTTTTTAATGAATCAGTGCATGAAGTCAACCATTTTGGCTTTAGGTGGTTCAAGGTATGAGGACATCTCATCTGTGTGTGCCTCTGCCCCAATATTTTGTGTTGTTACTGTAGCCTTGTCTTGTGTAATCCTGCCCTCCATCATCTCATGATGTGTGGTGTTGTGCTATTTTATAGGCTTCACATTTGAATTACAGTGTCCACAAAGCCACCCTGGATTTCATGGTTCTCATATATCCTAAAATGTTGCTCTCTTTAATCCAGTGTTTGAAAATATCCTGTCAGTGTGTATCAGCTGTGACAGTGGGTAACTGTGTTAATGCACAGTCTGTGTATGCAAGACGTCTCCTGCTAACTAAAAATTTTCTGTTTATTTCACAATTTTAGACCTGTTCTTTCTTTCATCTTTCTCAAGAATAAAACCAGGCATTCCCTGCTGGGAGCAGAGTCCCCGTTGAATTTGGCATAGTTTTATTATCCCCACTGATGTGTATAGCAGGAACCCTGTCATACAGAGAGCAGATGAGGCAGTCTTGCATAGATGGGAAGGCCTGAAAGCTCTTCAAGCCTTTCTTTGTAATATTAGCCCCCTGGTTTTGATGGTGCACCTGCTGAATCCTCTATGTAGATGCCATTGTGAATTCCTCACAGCTGTGGGGTTATTTGGTACTGTGGCTGGGGCCAGTAGTTCAGCCCTCTGTGTGGAAGGGCAGAAGACATATGCAGACTTCTGTCTTAGTACTCCCATAAGGCTGAAGGTAGGATTTCTCAGATAAACACTTCTATCATAAAGGATTTTTTATTAGACATGGTAAACATAGATTCAGACACTATTTCTGCATTAACCAAACCTGAGTTTATTTTAGAAAAGCTGCCATTATGTTCCTCAGGGGGGAAAAACAGAATTGCATAGAAGTTTTTCCCTCTCAGAAATACAGCAGTAGTTTTGCTCCCTAAGAAAAACTTTCGGAGGTTTTCTTTGAAAAGAGACCCTTCTTGTTCAGACACACTTTCACAGTCCTGGTGCATCCCTTGATCTTCATGAAAGAGTGGGAACCTTTTTGTGAAATAAAGGGAAGCACAAGTTTAAGTTCTGTGACTCAGTGTTGATCAGTAATTAGTGACAGGTTCTTGTCTCAAGCAGCACAGTAGTAGGATTACTGGCATTTTTAACCTTCCTTATTGGAGGGCATAGTTCAAAAATGTTTTCTGACCTAAAATACTTCATGCTCTCCTTTTCCTTGCTCACTTTCATCCCCAGTCTTGAAACAGCACATCCGGCTGTTTCCCCAGCTGAGGTTGTTCTGGGACTGTGTTGTGAAATGGACCTGGAGCAGTTCATGGTAACAACTGTCTTATTTTTTGAAGGGATTTTTTCATGTGAAGCACTTCACTGCCCTGGTTCATGAATCCCCATGCACAACTTGAGGTTCATCTGAGGAAGTATTGACCTGTGTGGGCAGGACTGAGAAGTGAAGGCAGGGGTTGCTTAGTATTATTACTAAAAATATTTTTACCAGAAACTTATTGCAGCCTTTGCAATGGGCTCCTGTTTCTTTGAATGAGATGGTGCATTGCCTGACCACAACATACATTTCTCTAGCTTATTTCATTTCTTTCGAATTTGAAAAGCAGAACATTTTAGAAATTTAAATAACATTCCTGCTGATAGTAGTGCAGCTCTGTTCTCTCATGAATATCAACTCCTGCTTAAATGCATTCTTTGTATAGTATCAGCTAAATTTAACTCCTTACCCTAAAATGTAATGGCAAATAAACACATAAAATAATGGCCATTACATCATCATTGCTTCCTTCCTTAAGTAGGTATTTAAACTGAAGTTTTTAAGTTGGCAGTCTGATTTTGATACCTTCCATCAACTTTTTTTGAAGTTATTGTTTGCAGTGGGACCTTTTAAATGTGGTTAAGTATGTCAACCTATAAATAGCTGTATCTTTATTCATAAACTGTATCTTTTTATCCTACATAGGGCAGATTTTTCTGGGTTTTTTTTATGGAAAATACAAAAGACTGAATATTGTAAAAGTTATGTATTGATGACATGTATATTCTTACACTCATTACTTTCTCCCACTGTCTCTATAAATTATTTCAGGTACACATTATTTCAGGTACACATTACATGTAAAATATGTTGATAACAAGGCTCCTGAAATTCTATATCACATATGCCTACTTCAAAATTGTTACCTGTTTAAGGAAAAATAAAGATGAAATAAGTTAATAACTCAACCAGAACCTCCTTCACAGTTCTCTCCCATTTCCCTCCTGTAAATACAAGGTCTGCAAGAGTTTGACCATAGAGTAGAGCCTCCAAGAGCCTTTTGTCTTATCTATGAGTTACTGTGCTGAAATTCTCACCAAGTTTTGAATTGTATCTGTCACTTGCACTTTTGTCACAACACCATTCTGGTTTTTACTTTCTAGCAAATACTGTTTAGACTACAATTCATTGTAAGAGTAGGAAAGAAACTACATTTACAACAGATTTATCATATATTGGATGCTATCCTATCAAATACCTTCTAAAAATGCAAGATAAATTAAAACATCTTTTTTGCTGAGCATTTTGTTACTGAACTAGATCTGAAATATTTTCTCACATATGTTGAGAAATAATTGGAATTATTTCACAGCACAAATTCTGACACACTAAGTTACTTTCTGCAGGTCCATGTAAATGAAGAATATAAAGTGGAATTTCTCAGGAACCAATTATCTGTAGATGTTTTCTGAGCACCACAGAAATGTCAGTTCTGAATGCTCTGTCACACATGCTGGACAGCTTGCTTTTAATGTTTTTTAATGCTTTTTAACTCTTCTGTATCTCCTAGTGAGAAATTTGATAAACTTAGAGATAGGGGATCAAGGCAGTAATCCAAGGTATCGCTTGAGGGTGAAGGTGCTGGAGTTTTTTTTAAAGATTTTTCTTGGGAGTTTACATTTCATTGGCTGAACTTCCCTTGAATATCTGCTGAAAAGCTCTTTTCTGTAAAAGTCTGCCAAAATAATTTTGGCTTTTGAGTGTGTGTTTATACGTACACGTGCAAAGTAATTTGAGTGCTTAGTTCATATTAAGTAAAATTCTGTGCTAAAAATTTATATTTTACTTTGTTTTACTGATAAAAATTTTAAGAGCTTTTTAAGTCAGTGTCAGCCCAAAGTATAATCTTACCATTGTTTTCCAAGAGATTTACTTTATTCTTTTGTCTGATTTTTCTGCTTTGGTTGGAGAAAGCATTCTGAGTAACTGAAGTTCACTGGGCCCTGTCAGTGAATATGTTTGCAGTAATTTTTAGGAGCACTGCATCTCCCTAATGTTACTTCTTTTCCATGGATATTTAAATGGATTACATAACCTTTTCCTTTAAAAATGCACAGATTTATACTGAGTCACACTCCCTGCAAGGGAGAGGTAATTTGGTGTGTAATTCCCTCTGCATTCAGTAATGTACCTTTTAAGAGGTGGAAGAGTGGAATTTTTTCTGTCTTAGTTGTGTTCAGCTGTGCTGAGCTGGGGGCTTGGGAGAGTTTTTTTATCTCCAGATGGGAAAAATTAATAGAGAGAGAAATGAATAGGAAATCATGCCTAACAACTTTGAGGCAGAGATCTTTTTCTAACATTCAAAATCTTTTAGAATCATGGAACTGTTTAGGTGGGAAAAGACCTCTAAGATCATCAAGTCCAACCATTAACCTGGTACTGCCAAGCCCACCACTAAGCCATGTCCCTAAGCACCACATCTACCTGTCTTTTAAATTCCTCCAGGGATGATGACTTTGTTTTTGTTTAATTTGTTGCTCTCATTTAAGGTTGCAAAGTAGTCAAAATTTGATGACTTTCAGGAGAACCAGGGACACTGAAAGCATAATTAACCTCTCTGCAAAATATACATTGAGCATTTCTCCATATAACTTACCTTTTCATTTAATGAAATGAGAAATACTGGTAGAAAATGCTATGTATAAATTTGGTGCAAGTGCTGATTTCAAGATTATTTTTTCTGTATTTTTATCCCTTTTTATTGTTTAATAGATAAATCCTGATTTCACCTTATGCCTTTTACTGAGTCAGGTATTCTACACAAAGCTCTACCTTGGCATCTCTCTGCCTGTTATATTATTTTCTTAAGCACCTATTTCTAGACAGCATTTTATTTGTTGTGGCTCAAGAGAAAATCAAATTCTTGCAGACTTGGTTACATTAATGCTTGCTTGTGATTGTGAGGACCCACACAAATACCTGTGTTAATATTTGTTTAAGCTGGTCCTGTGCTTTTTTCATTTTAACTTCCTTTTCCAGTGGCATTCTCTGTGATCTTAAATGCAAGTGTGATACAATAATATATAGGTTAGAGCATTACAAAAACTCATTAGACTTGAACATTAGATTCATATGTTCTTTTTCTGACATAATTGATTTTTCCTCCAAATCCATGAAGTGCAAGAAAATAAATTGTTTTCCATAGCATTCTCCTATATAGAAAAACACAGAAGCCTGACATGCTTGAGGTTCATTAAATTGAGGATGCCTCTTCATTTGAAGTATTTCCTACTCACACAGAAACTTCCTGACTTCCCTGTACTGCTGTTTCCCATTGGATTCCTTCAAACCCTTCACTGTATTTCAGCCTGAATTCAGTTGGCTCCAAATAGTGGAAGTTCTTTTTATTTATTGCAGTTAGGTTCTGCTGCTTGCTTTCTGTTAACTACAATGCTAAAGATCTCCTTCCACAAGTTTGTAGAGGTGGAAACTTTCCTGAGTTTGCCAGTGAGACTGTGCTTCTTCAGTTGCCACATGTTCAGCCTTCACATGGCAGTGCATGTGCTTTCATTTATTTATGTTCATGATCCTTAATGTCTTTTGGGAAAAGAGTGTTAAAGTTGTATATGGAATCAGCATATAACGTTTTTCACTGCTTGTAGTGAGTTAATACATCATACCAGAGTTTTTCTCTTTGGAAAATCAATCTGTGCTATATAAATTTGCTGTGCTGTGTAGCACAGCATTAAATATTTACTTGGAATATTATTCAATTAGGTCTAAACTGTCTGCCATGGTGACATATCCTAGTTAACCTGAAACTGTCTAAAATGCAGCAAAATGGAAATCAGCATGTTCTGCAGAAAGCTGGTAAAAATCTGCTGAAATCACTGGGCAATTAGTCTCACTTCTACCTTAGCAGCAGTAGATGTAACCTAAGAAAGGGCAATTTATTTTGAAGATGGCCATGTTTAGAGTTGTGGCTGGAGTATCACGATTTAATCATAGATCTAGAGAATTTTGTTTGGATGTGATAAATTGTGCCAAATGACACAACACGTGCAGCGCTGCACAGGATGTGCTTCATGTGCTGCATTCTAGGGTCTCTGCCTCTGTACAGCTTTTTAAAAGGTGATCAGAATCCAAGTTTTTTCAAGATAGATTACTGTTCCTAGTGATTGCTGCTGTATTCCCAAGGGTTGGGAATTGCTTGTCCTGGAAGATGAACACAAGACAGTTTCCTGAGACTATAGAGCCATATAAAGTAAAATAGGACAGCTTCCTTTCATATGGTTATGTGGATTAAAAAGCATGAGAATATCTTGTTGGATAATGGTTTTGCTTGAGGAAAATGTGGAAATAGAATTGTAACTTGTTACACTCTTCAGATACCAGTGACTAAAACAGGTATCTTTTCCTCAATAGAAATCAGAATTCAGTTTTCACTTACTTTTATTCAAGGCCTGACTCAAATATTTTGTTTGTGTTAAGCAGAGGCAATTATTGTTTCCTTCTCAAGAGCTCTTGTCCCAGCAGTAATCTGTTGCTTATTTGTGTAGGTTATAGCCCACATTTAGCAGATAGAACTGTCAAACAGCTACCTCCAAACATCCTAACAGGACACAGCTGTGACTTACTGAGTCCTGAAGGCTTAGGAGTTTTCTCTTTTCCAAACATCTGTGAATCCTGATTCCTCTTTCTTCATACAAGAACTAAGGGTTCTGAGAGTATGAGTGAAAAAAACTTGAGGAGTACTCAAGTAACAAAACCCTTGACAGAGACTTCTTTGTTGATGTTTGTGTGGCTTCTGCAGGAGGAACATGGGAATGTCTGATGTCTGGTCAATCTCATTAGTGCTCTTCCTTGCCTAGAGCCATCAGTGGAGACAGCAAGGAGCAATACAGAACATTAAGTCTTTTTTATTATCAGATGCTCTTTTTATAATGAAGTTTTTGTTGGGAGACCAGCTCATGGAAATAAGAGACATCAGCTGTCTAAATATCTCAGTTTCACAATGATAAGAAAAATTGCATTAATTTGCAGTATCCTGCAGATTTTCAGACCAGGAGCTTTTGTTCTCTTTATCTTGCTCCTCTCTTTTTTCCCATTTAATAAGGTAAGAACAGAACAGTGGCACCAGTTCTGTTAAGCCACCGAGACACTCTCTTTTATCAGGGATGCTGAATGTACAAAATCCAAACAACCAAAAAAAACAAAGGCACAAAGACTTAAGAAAGCCACACAGTAATATAAAGAAAGACAAAGTTCATCCCTAAAATTACTGCTGTATATTACAGATGATCAAAAGACCCTGCCTTTCTCTGGAGAACTGATAATTCACCAGCCATTTTCACAGCTCCAATGCAAACAGAGCTCCTTCTCCATGTGCAGTCTGCCACAGTCCTCTAATGCTGTACACAGCTGACTTTGGCAGAAGGGTGCTGCAAGTCTGGCACCCCCTTTGAGATGCAGGTGGGAGTGATAGAAACATCTTAATTACTGCATCCTGTGCACCAGTGCTGAATAAGAGGGGCTTGCATGGAAGCCAGAGCTCCAGCCTGAGTGGTGGGACAGAGCCATCCTGCTTTACACCCCTCTGCTGTCAGTGGGGCAGAGCTTTATGATGTTCTGTGGTTGTGGGCTGTCCTTACCTTACAAATCACACATTACAGTATAATTTTACTGAGGGACATGAAGCGTTTTGTTATTATTGTTTACTGATTTCTCTCCTTTTCCTCTGATACTTTTAGCTCTAAAGAAGCTATGCCTAACGGTTTTCCCAGTATCTGTAGGAATTTGTTCCCTTAATTCAGAATAGCCAAGAGTTTAGTTAAGTGTCTTGGATATAATCTTTAAGAGTACCTTAAAGCCACCCTACTGCTCTAACGAAAATGGGGCTATGATGAAACCATAACTCATTTCCCTCTTATTTTGTGTAAAGGTTTATTAGCTTGTGATTTAAGCAAACCATCTGGTCCTGCTGGCAATCCAAGTTATGTCAGACTCAGTGCTTTCTCCCTGTAATATGTTACTGGAGGCAGTTAAATTACATGCCTAAGTCCCAAGTCTGGCCTGTGCTTTTTCCATGTCTTAACATCTGTTCTAGGAATTTTTTCTGGGACCCAAACAAGTTCACACAGAGCCAGATCTCTTGTCTTTGTCTTTCTTTTCATGTCTATTTCTTTTCCTTCTCTGCAGTCCAATCAGTTCAGCTGAGTAAAAGATAATGCAAAAATTTGCAGGCTCTTTATCATTTCAGCAATGTACATAGTGAGATAAAAAATACTTTAAAAACTCAAGAGCTGTAGATAAATAGGAGACTGTCATCTGAGAGTGACACTTTGAGAAATGTTAATTACTTTTTCAGTCCTTCTGATATTCTTTCTACTGACTTTTAACTGCAAGACTTTGTTTTGCTTGCCTCATTAATTTTGGGAAAAACTACAGATTCTTACTACATTTTGTCTTGCAATGCTAATTTCTTGTTCATACAAAACAGGTCTATGTTTAGAAAATAAATAATTTTAAATATACTTGTTAGCCTGTTGAGATGATTTTGAAAAGATCTCTAGTGATTGCTTCATACACAGATCATGGAAAATGACTTATGTTGGTATTTGTGCTTGTGTGCTCTGAAATGCCATTGTTTTGTATTCTGCGTGGAACTTTTGAGACACAATAATGAATATAAACAGCTGTCCCATGGCCTGCTGTGTCTGTATGTATATTGAAAGCCTAGAATTTCTTTCCATCAGAATCATAAATCAGAAGCATAAAACCAACTCTGATTCCGGGTATGTAATTAAACACGGAACTCTGTTTCCTATGTTTGACCAAAAATACTCTATCTCCAGCTTAGGAGTAGGCATCTTAGTGTAAAGTCAGGTACCTTTGTCATGCCCTTTGAGACTTTTAATTAGAGACTGGTAAGGTTGAGGGAGGGGATTCTCTGGAGAAACCCCACCTGGAGCATCCAGCTCTGGGCCCCCAGCACAGGAAGGACACAAAC
This sequence comes from Calcarius lapponicus, assembly GCA_039654755.1. Lineage (NCBI taxonomy): Eukaryota > Metazoa > Chordata > Aves > Passeriformes > Fringillidae > Calcarius > Calcarius lapponicus. The sequence goes on from CM077463.1 coordinate 69,472,769, forward strand.
CTGCTGGAGCAGGTCCAGAGGAGGCCAAGATGCTCAGAGGGCTGGAGCACCTGTCCTGTGAGGAAACCCTGGGAATTTGAATTGTTCAGTCTGAGGAAGGCTCTGGAGAGACTTCATTGCAACCTTGAAATATAAAAAGGGGACTTGAAAGAGAGAGACTCTTCCCCGAGGTCTCTAGTTACAGATCAATGGTTTTAGACTGAAAGAAAATAAGTTTGGACTGGAGATGGGGAAGAAGTTCTGTATAATAAGCACAGTGAGACATTGGAACAGATTGCCCTGAGAAGTTGTGGATGTCCCATCACTGGAAGTGTTCAGGGTTGGATGGAGCTTTGAGGGACCTAATCTGGTTAAGGGCATGGCAGGAAGGTGGTGCTTGAAGGTCCCCAAACCATTCTGTGAAAAAATTAAAAACAAAAGAAGATACACAATCTTTTCTGTAAAGATTGATAATCTACAGCTGAGAAAAAGCCTTACCTAACATAAAATATTTTTTATATTATATACCAGGGATTTGCTAGTTGTAATGCCAGTTATATACATGTGAATTTGAATGCATTCATATCCTATCACTTGAGGCTATCACATTTTCCTTTGTAGTGTCTGTGTAGGGCATTCTTTAGCCTTTTCCTCATTCTTGGTATGCACATAGCCTATAAACATGGGTTCTGTGAGTCACCATGTCAGAACAGAGCCTTTGCCCCTGCAGGTGTTTTTCAAGTGTATGGCATTGTGCTCTTTTTTTCCCCCAGATTGAGGAGTCTGCCATTGCCTCTCTAGAGTTGCACAGTCCCACTCTAGTGAATTACATTGTGTTACCAGCATTCATGATGCATTTGTGGCTCTGAATTTGTGCCTCTCAGAATTGCTCTGCTTCTCTGAAAAGGTGCAAGCAGAAAATAAGGCTCTAGAGCTGTCTTCCTGAGAGGGCTAGAGATGCCTTTTCCAATGTTCTGTGCAGTAGAAAAGTTATCTTCAGGTGATCCTCTATCACTGAGGAGAGCTCACAATGGGGAGAAAAAAGGGTAGCTGCCACTACATTGTAATGGGAACAATCTGAAAGTGTTTGGGGATGCTGAGGTTCTGTTAGTGAGTTGTCTGTCTGGATTGACTTCAGGTGTTGGAGTCTTTGGGCTCTGATTTTTAGAGGCAAACAATAACAACCACATCAGTTGATGTGAGCATTCTTCCTGGCCTGAAATATCAGTTGTGTCTCAGGAATTCTTAGCAGTGCATTAGTTCTCATGTGACAGGTGAGGAACTGGAGCTTGGCCAATCCTGATCATCAGAAATCATTCCAAGAGTAGTACAAAGGTTGGAAGGATTTCCAGCCTCAGTAATACTTTGTGTATACAGTCCCTTTCTCAATTTTGCTGTCTTTTTACTGGCTTTTGGGGAACTTGACCAAGCTCTTTGCAAGTCCCTGGCTTCACATGACCCAGTGGCCAGAAAGGTTCACTGGAACCACTTCATATTTGGAGATAATGTGGTAACTCTATGTCTGTGCAAAAGCCTTTTGGGTTTTGATTTGCAGTTGCAGGAGGCTGAAATAGCTGTCTGTAGGAGTCTGTAGGAGCAGGGAGGTTAAGATGGCAGATAGGCTCCTGAAAAGAGCTTCAGGGTTTTATTATTATTAAATCATTTATTTACAGGCTGTCATTGACATAAATAAAGTTCTCCTGTTACCTTGCTTTTCCTTTCCACCTTGCTTTCATGTTTCCTAAGAAGGGAATGCAATACTATGCAAAATATTTGTCCTATCTTGACATTTCCCTTTTCTGCTGCTGTGAATCTCATCTCATCCTGATCTAATTGACATTCTTTGCCTTCTTTCACATAGTTTGTTCAATCTCTCAGGAAATTTCTCCTCTAATGGAAACTTATTTCAGCTTAATATTCTTCCTTAAAGATAAGCTGTCACCTGGGCCTAAGAACAATGAACAAATAAGTCTCCATTTAAGTTCTCTGCTCAGAATACATGAAGATTTTCTGGCCTGTCTACAGAAAACTGAATTGGGGCTGTCCTAGACAGTCAGAGGTACATCTTGCTTTATATACTGTCACTGGTGCAGAGAGTAGCAAGAGTTCACTCTTTGCATCTTCTGAAATGGGTGGAGACTTTCTAGCTACAGCTCACAGGGCGTGAGCTTACCCACAGCTAAACTGGAAATGTCAACAGCATGTCTGAAAATGTCTCAATGTGCCAAGAGCTCTGGTTTTGGCAAATATTTTTTCTTTATTATGTATTAGCTGCCCTCAGGGGACAGAAATCAAGGGTAGATGTGCAGGTTTTTGTATAGGCTAAATTAGATGTGCATTGCAGTTTGCTTCCAGTGAATATTCTATCATTTCTCACAGGACTGCTTACTGAGATAGGTCTGCACTAAGATTCAGAAGCTGCCAAATAAAATGTTTTGTTTTGTAGTTCAATTGAAATAAACCCATGGACTATCTACAACCTGATGAATCTGAACAACAAAGTCTTTACTGTGAATACAATCATCACTTTTTTGGTGAACTTAGTCTTTAAATTGTGTGACAAATGGCCCTTGCTGGAGAGCTTGGAAGGTAATGACAGTTCTGTAAACCAAGCTGTTGGCACAGTTTAAAAGCTACTCACATTCCAGCCATTCCTAATATGTGATTAGATCAATTTTCTGTTAGCCTGCAAAAATCCAAACTACAGCCTTAGAATTAAAAGAGTTATCAAACAGAGCAATGAGAAGATAAAGTACCTGCAATAAGCACTACTAGGAGATACTCCTGCAGAGTTAGCCCTTGCCACCTCTCTCTAGGAGAGGTATCAGGCTCCAGTTTCCTCATGTCTTCCAAAGAGCTCAGAGTTGTCACACTGCAGATCTACACCAGGCAAACCTCTCCTTCAGTGTCAGCATCACAGACCCTGATGGCTGGCAGTGGGAGGAAGCCTGTCAGAAATATTTCAAACCTGATTATGGAGAAGATGTTGCTTCAGAGCTTGTTTTATCTTGGCAGCTGACAAATTGACACAGGCCCTTTTGACTGTTGCAGTTGGCTGGGGGCTTGCTGATTGCAGGTGGTTTTCTCTTCAAGCCCAGGGGTTTATAGCTGGAGTGCCTCTTTTCAGTTTAAAGGAAAATGTGTATGTAGGTTTTTTTGATCCACCCACAGGAAGCAGAGACTGATATCCTAGCAGCTGATGCCCAAGTGCACCTTCATTACTCCACCATTTTTCTAACAATCAGTTTCCATCCTAGTAGTATGATTTCTGCAGTTCTTTGCATTCTTTTCTGATATATTTTCTCTATTTCACTTTATGGAGTTTTCTCTTAGTTTTAAAAATTGACAGATTTTCTGATCTTGTTTTGCACACTTAACACTAATAAACCAGGGGAAGTTTGGTTATTATATCCATGCTTGCCAGTTTGGACGTACTTGTCACTGAGGTTCTCCTTTGGTCTGTTGATTACTAGATGAATTCTTGGCTGCACATTTTGAATAGTTTATGATAATTGTATATCTTCATTTTTTTATTTAGTTAGCGAAGCATAAGAATGCTACCTTTTGGCAGCTGCATTTGAATGGAAGTAGAAAAGCTTTCTGCAGTAAACACTGCACAAAATCTGTGCTATAAATCTCCTAATTCTCAATTGCAATGTTTCTTGCTCTGTCACCATTGAGGATGAAAACCAGTCTTATTATCCATGTTTGTCCTGAGTCATTAGCTCTACCTTTAGGAGCACAGGAGTTATTGAAGCATGTTACATACTTCCCTCCTACAGCACCTACATAGCAAATGACATACTCAACTCACCTTGTAAAAACATGTAAGTAGAAATTGAGCTTGTTGTAAATGGAATAATTCACTTCCAGGATGGATCACAAGTTGACTGTTATGGAGGGATATAAAGGCAATGTAGTGCTGTGTTTGCATACTAAATTTATACAAATATTTGATTTTGCAACAGTAGCATCTGAGTTTCTCCAGCTGAAAGCGCATTATAAAATTGTTTATGAACACTTGGGTTGTGATGGAAAGAGAAAACCTCCATGGAAGAAGTCAGTGAAAGTAGTGTGTGCTGTGGTATTTTCTGAGACCCCGACAAAGAGAGGAAATGATGAATCTGACTTCATGTTCTTAGAAGGCTAATTTATTATTTTAAGATACTATAATATATTAAAGAATGCTATACTAAAACTATACTAAACGATACTAAAAAATAAAAAAAATATACAGACAGAAAGCTAAAAAATAATAACAAAAAACTCATCACTCTTTCCAGAGTCCTGACACAGCGTGACAGTGATTGGTCATTAAGTAAAAACAATTCACATTAAACCAATGAGCAATCACCTGTTGGTAAACAATGTCTAAACACATTCCAAAGTAGCAAAACACAGAAGAAACAAATCAAATCATTATTGTTTTCTCAGCTTCCCAAGAAAAAATCCTGGGCAAAGAGTTTTTTCAGAAAATATTACAGTAACAGTGCGCCATTGAGCTTTATTATAAAATTATTTAAGCACATCCAGAGGTTTTTGAATGCTATATGTAGCTAGATTTAAGCAAGTATTGTGATTTTGAATGTTAATTAGTGACAAATTTTACCTAAGACAGAACCTATTTTGAGTCCAAAATGAAATTACTCTTCATTTGTGTAAAATATATGGCAGAATTTATAATCATGTTGTTTCTGAATCTGTCCAGTTTGCTGAAGATAAGAGCATTGTTCTGCTGTACCTCTCCACCATCAGCAACTCTTTGAATGTCTGACATTGCTAAATCCAGCACGTGCCTAAAAGCTTTGTTAGAAAGGTATTTTGAGGGAAATAGCCTCACATCTTCATGGGAACCCATTCCTCTCCCTGCTTCAGAAATGTTACCTGTGTTCCTAAAATGCTCATGTAGTTCCTCTTTAGGTATCATTTACAGTGAAAGTGTTTTATCCTTTTGGTATATTATCAGTGTGTTTCCTTTAATACCTTGCATTTTTGTGGGCCAGTGTTAACATATGCAGGCCATCCTCCTATTCCTGTGGTACATTCTCTGAAACAGAAATACAGAAGAGTTGAAGGTTTGTATTGTAATGATTATGTAACCAAACTAAGCGAACTCCCAAGCTGTAATGCTGCTTTGGTCAAGTGTAGGCATCCTGTGCACAGCACTGGATGGTGCCTCCAGCCTGCAGAAGTGCTGAGTAGCTTCCATTCCCTGGTAACGTTTGTACTCCAATTCAGTTGTGACATTTAGTAAGTTCCAGCTGGTCACACTGCATAATTTTTCTCTCCTCCTGTCTTCTCCAAAAATGTTTTAGGTAGAGGAGCTGATGATGGCTATGGAGAAGGTCAAACAGGAGCTGGAGTCAATGAAAGCAAAATTGTCCTCTACACAGCAGTCTTTGGCTGAGAAGGAAACCCATTTGACCAACCTACGAGCTGAAAGAAGGAAACATTTGGAGGAGGTCTTGGAAATGAAGTAAGTGTCTTCTTTTATTAGTTGTAGGCTTGTTTTACTGATGTCTCTGCATTCCTTTCTGATCCTTGTTGTTCTAAAGACAGCCCTGCATGGATATGTCTCTGCAGATAGCAGCTATCTGTCATGAGTCAAGCCCTCAGAGGTGACTTCTGACCAGGGGTTACTGACATCACTTCCACACTTCCTCTAGAGCTCAAAAACATTTCTTCCTTTTGATTGTTTACAGTAGACTTCTATGATTTGCACAATAGCATCTTCAAAGACCCTAATTAGGACTCAGTTCTTCTATGTCTAATGAATGTGCCATCTTGTTTTGAGCAGCCTATAACTACTTGAAGGTAAGGTGCAAGGCAATGTAGCAAACGACCAAAAAAAAAAGAGGGAGAAGATAAACATAATGTCAGGTGTTTGTAATGTTAAAGTCACACTGCAGATTTCTGGTCTGCTCGAGTATTTTTCAAACTCATTGAGATGATTCATTAGCCGCAGTTTGAAGTTCTCTATCAGTCAAACTTTTCTAATCATCCTTACACAAGGAAGCCTGGATAAAACCAAGCTTTGAGGAGGTGGGGAAAAGAGAAGGATCAGACTTCCCAGGCTTAAATACTTCCTAATTTCTGACTCTGCATTACAGATAAATAGTTATCCTTGGTTTAGGGAGACATGAATCCATTTAGTGCAATGATGGATAGTGCTGCCAGCAGTTCATTAGAAGCACTTTCAGTTGTTTAGCCAGCCCTGAAGAGAAGGAACATTTTTATTGGCAGCACTAGCAGTGGTTCCTCCACTGTGGTTTTGTGAGCCATTATTTATTTATTTAACTATTCTACACTGGTCTCTTTCCTTTCCTTTTTTTTTTTTTTTTAATGAAAGGATAGAAAAACAGCTGTTACAAAATGGAAAGAGGTGGCTTAGATCTTGAAACTTTAACTTAGAACTGCTGTATAAAGTAGGCCAAGCCTCCCCAGCTTCATATTCAGCTACAACAGTTTGATCTAGACCTGGCATAAGGATGTTGGAAGACTGCAGTACTTAAAAGCCACACTTTTTATTTTTAATAAAAAAATTTATTGAGCTATAAATTTGACTGCCTTGAGAGTTGCTGTATGGGGGGATGGGAAGAATAGCTCTTTAGGTGATGTGGGAATCCAAAGCAACTGGAGATGTATCCCATTTCCAGTCACTTGAGAGTACTTTCTTCTGCCAAACTGCTCTGCCAAACCTTCTCATTAAAATCTACACGCAGTGTAGTGTATATCCTGAAATGTATTTGGAATTGTGTAGATCCTTTAATATAACTACTCACTTCTGGATGATGACCTCTCTTACCTGTGTAAGTTATTGTTGGAAGGTTTTTGTACTGAAATCTGGTATCAGGTACTGCATGAGCTGGTAGATTCATTGTACCTCAGAAGGAAGAAGAGCACTGGAGAGAATGGTAATGCTGTCAGCACATGGAGAGAAAGATGGAAAAAGCATTACATTTGTATAGTTAACTAGCTGAGCATGTTTTAGTCATAGCTGGTCTGTCTTAAAGTTCTATAAAGCTGCCAAAGGCATCCAAACTTCAAAAACTCACCCTCACCATGAGGCTCTGTTGCAAACAAGTCTCTACTGAGGACTCCCAGTCAATTAATATTTTATATACAGAAACTCCAGTATATTCTTTGTTGTCCTGCTTTCCCAGCATATGTCTTTTATGAAAAGCACTCATTTGTTTCCTAGTTTTGCCAAAAGTTTCTCATGCTGTTAAAGGATTTGCTACTATTTCAACTGAAAAATAGCAGTAATTGAATGAGTGGTCAGTTTTGTGAAGCAATTAGCTGCTTTTGGAGTTCTTATGGAGGAAAAATAGCTGTTGTACAGGCAGCATTCAAAGGTATGATGGTGAAGCATATTGTTTCCTATGTTCTAGGGCATGCTTCAGTGGGAAAAGTTTGAGCTGCTCAAAAGCAGCACTGATTAAATTTGAGATTTGTTAGAGCTGTAGATTTAACAACCTTAGCCCTGCAGTCAGCTAATGGGGCTGGGGAGCAGACAAGAAAAATAGCTTAGGGAATGCTGCTTTAGGATATTCCAGATATGGAGTGAAAGAGAGTGTTAAAGCAACAAGGGGACTCCAGAAAGTTACCTCTGGGTTTTAATAGGAAGTTGTTAGATATAATGCTAGTGAAAATACATGTTTAAAATACTGGTTTTTAGAGTCGAACTTGTGTTTACTACTGACTCTGTAACCCTGAGAAGATCATGTCACACTCCTTAGGGAATAGTGTGGCACTAGAATAGCTCAAGTGTGAAATATTCCAAGCAAGAAATTTCACTCCTTGAAGAAATACTATGTATTTTGAAGCTCTCTTCCTTTAAGTCTAATATTTTCATTTTCTTAAAAAAAACTTTATTGCGAATAATTATGAGAGAGGCAGATAATGGTCTCTATTTATATCAGCAAACCTGATCTACTGTAGAGAAATACTGGTGAACTGCTAGGATTTTTGTTTTGTTATGTTTTCTTTAAGAAGTTCTAATGTTTCCATCATTCACAGCAAATCTTTTAAATTAGGCAGGAATAAAGTGCTGTCTACAGAGAAATCTCTGTTCTTTGTCCCATAAAAACCTGCTTAGGCTGAGCTGAGTTATAAACTGTTGAAAATCACCAGTTTTACTTTCTTTTTTTTTTTCCCCTGGTGTTGTCAGCAAATTTTGGCAGTGTGTGAAAATAACCAAGCACAAACAGTCTAATCTGAGGCCGAGCTCCTGCAGTTGCCAAGTCTGCAGCAGTGGACGCTGCACTCACAGCGAAAGGGAACAGACACTGTGTCTGCATGTTTGGTCTTTGTTTTTTTTACTGGACAGGCCTTTTGTTATGGTCAGAAGGACCAGAAGGAAGGGTCTTCCTAGTCATGCGCTTCAGGGTTGAAAAGTCCCAGCTGGGGCATTTCTCAGGGTGTTCTTTCAGACCTGGAGAACGATCCAATAGCCCTTTCCTGAACTATGCCTTCTCCTGCTAATTGCAATTGCTGCTAGCCCTATAATTCAAGGTATGCAGATTTACATAACGTAGTTGGCCCTTCAGAGTTGGATCTTTCATCCTGCTGGCTCACAACAGAAGGATTATTACTTCTCTGAGAATAATTTACTTTCCTCTTGTTTCTTGAAAAATAGTCAGAGATCTTGCAGATGAATTGTTAGCACAGAAAATAATTTATGTTTCCAAATCAAGCTGTCAGAAAGCATATTTTAATTTCTTGTCTGACTGTACATGAGTAGTAACATACAAAAGTAATACTTATGAGTATTTATCACAGTTGTTTCTAATGTCATGAATTCATCCCACAGGTAGTGTTTCTTTGATACAGAGTGGAGGCAGTGATCAGAAATGAACCAGGCCTGTGTAGCTCAATGAGGCTGCTTATTGTGTACTTTCCTTTCTTCATCTCAGAGCTGGAAATCTTCTGAGGCCCTACAGAGGGCCACTCATAAAAATGAGATGCCAGCCTAGGCAGAAAGATTGTTCACCCATATCTCTGCTACAGTTTTCCTGCATGATATGACTTGAAAATATTTGGTAGATGGAGAAGTCCACATCTTCATTTTCTGGCTCTCAGATAAGAAAAAATACAAAGGCATGCACATGACCACTCACAACTAAAAATGAAATCAGTGGAAGATGAGATTGTTTATCTTGTGAGAAGTTCATCTTCCCAGCAATAAAGCAGCATTGTCTGGAGGTATGAGTATGAAGGTGAAGTTGAAAGTAATCCAAAAGAAACTGATTAATTGACACAGTTTATTTGCCAGAAAAGTAAAATCAGTTGATCCAAATTGAGGTGTAATTTCAAGCCCTGCAAAGTTTAACCAAACAAAAATACTTCAGGTTGTGTGCACACCCATGGTGAACAGAACTAAAGAACAAGAAAAGTACCAATGTCCATCCAACAATAACCTGTTGGCTCATCTGCACCTGTCTTCTTGGAAATTAGGGAATTTCCCGGTCTTCAAAGAAGTTATGGTTTATGTATATGGAATAACAATATCCTCCAGAGCAGCTGAACAGCTGTCTCTGTCGTTTGAAATCCTTTTGGGTTTGTTGTCAGTGCCCCAAAGCAGCAGCACATGAGTGTCACATCAGCAAGGTGCGGCTTCCTAGGCCACATCACACTGAGCTGGGCTTACAGACTTGGGGTCGTTGGTGTGTCAGACATCACCTGATGGCAGCAGTGGTACCTGAACTTCTCCTGTGATTGCTTCATGTGCACTTAAATCAGCTGCAGTCCCACAGGGGGCACTCTGTGTCTGTAGGATTCACTGGCTGGGGCAAAGCTGAACAAGTGCATCCCTGTCAGTCCCTTTTTCCTTCTGTTAGATTTGGAATTTTCTTTTTAATTTTCAGGGCACACAGTGAAAATTGGCATGCTAGCATCCTGTTACCATTGTTTTGTCCTTTTCAATTTTGTTTTGTCCTTTTCAAGCATAAAGTATTTAATCATATATGTTTATTTTAATTCTATATTGTCACCCCATTAAATTGTAACTACTTCAGTTGAAAGGGTGTGAAATATGAAAAATAATCAATTTCTAATTACTAAACAATACAGGCCTCATGTTTAAATAATTCAAAATAGACTGACCTTGCAACTGCTGTTAATTTCCAGGTGAATGGTACAGAATCCAATAGGAAAGCTGAAATACAGCATGCAGATATATTGTGTGTCCTTTGAGGCTCAAGTTTATTGAAAGATCTTGGTTACCTGCAAACTTGGTGATTTTGCTACTATTTTTTTTAAATTCAGATGAAAACTGAAGAGAAAGCATAATATCCTTCACATTTTTTTTTCCTCTTGGCAATTAAGGAATGAGTCCTGTTACCCTTCCTTTCCTCCTGTGTTGTCCATGAGCCTTCTGAGCACTCTGAGACTGGAATGGTCTCTCTGGGGAGGTGGTGGAGTCACCATCCCTGGGTGTGTTTAAAAAAGGACTGGATGTGGCACTGGGTGCCAGGGTTTAGTTGAGGTGTCAGGGAACAGGTTGGACTCGATGATCTTGAAGGTCTCTTCCAACCCTGTGATTCTGAGACACCAGAGTTCTGGCAGCCCTGGAGACAGCCTGCCACACTGTTTCCTGTTCCCAGTGCAACTCACACTAGCTGGCCTGAACCATGGAAACAAGCAGAAGAGTTTAACCCATTTTTGGGCAGCAGTACTAAACTGGTCAATCAAATATTTCACATAAGTGAATCTTGAATCTCAAAGTGTCACTGAGTGATAAAACTGCAAAGTAAAGACATGAACCTTTAGCAAAGCCTATGTAGACAAAATGCTCTATATGAGTACACACAGAATTAGATTGTTGTGGTCTACTCTGTTTCTTTAAGTATTTGGAAGTTATATTTACCTTTTCTAACGGGTTTGTTGTTACTCTTCACCTGCCTTGAAAACCTTTCCTTCTGTAGCTTTTCAGATACTAAAACCTTGGCATGATATGTCACAGCCATGTTCTGTCTTGTGATAAAACCTTCTGTATCTCATTTTATCTCGAATTCTGTGGTCCCTGAGAACAATCTTGCAGACAGAAAGTATTGTACTATCTTAATGAGCCATGACAGGTCTGGAAGCAAAACCAACTGCTGAAAACTACACCAGGTGGTGTTCAAGCATTTTGCTCCACTAGTAATTTCTAAAACTGTTGATGTTGTAGGGAGGAGCTGGGAAAAGAGGTCCAGTCATTAATTTCTGGAGAATTTAGCTACACTGTGCTCTTGTTTCCATGCCTTTCCATGGGAGATTATTTTTCTGGATATATTTCTTCAGGGACTGGGTTTAGTGTAAGTGATCCCTTCAGTGTCATAGTTTTTGAGATGGGGAAAGAAAATTAAACCTCTTTCAAATAAGACCGTGAAAAATTCAGCGTACAGCCTCAGTGTTAAAAATGTAGAGGCTTTTCATGCTTTCATTTTCTATTAAGATATTGCAACATTCCTACAGAAACTGCTCTGAAAGATCTCATCAATAGAGATCTTGGCCTATATATATACAGAGTACTAAAATGTATGATTTTTTTAGGCTTACACAATCCTGACTCTAGAGGATGAATACCCTTCTTGTCTTTTCTCAGTTTTGCTAGCCATGATTGCAAACCACCTTAGGGAACAGGTGCAGCACAAGAAAATTTCGTGTTCTTTACTGCCCAGAGGGCATTGCTTTGGTAAAAGTCTGGTTTTTATCATAACCTGTATGCAGATCATGTTATCTAACAGAATTATTTTTTTTCTAGATAACTGAGTGTTAAATTGGTGGAGGAATAACGAGAGTGATGGTTTTATGTTGACTAATATACAGAACAGATTGTTTGTAAGACAGCTCTAAGGGCACCAACATACTGCCTTCTGCTAACTAATCCTGTATGCCTTTATTTTGCATAATTAAATACACTCAGGAGTTCTGTCACAAGTAAAAGTTTATCTGCGTAATTTTCCCTTGGAAGTATGAATCCTCCACATCACTTAGTTCTAGAACAACACTTTAAAAAAGTACATTTCCACGTTTTCTGCATGCAAAGACATTGTTTGTGTATAATTCTATACAGAAGAAATGTAAATATGACTGTGATTTTTGTTCTAAAATACGCAGGAGTGTTTTGGCTCGGGGTTGATAGCAAAAGTAGCTTTCCTATGCTGGCTGTTTCAGCTTCATCAATGATTCCTGTCTCCATCCCTAATCCAGGATAAGATTCTGGGGCTTCCAGGGGTGTTACTGAGCTAAACTAAATCAGGCACTTTTTACTCTCTGTTAAAGTCAAAAGAACCATGAGTTCCTTAGGGTGCTTTTTCCTCTTTTATAAATGTGAATTGTAAATAGTAATGCATATAAATCAACCCTGTGAGCACTACATATTTCATTAAATACAGTCAAGCTGCGGGTTAATAGAAGTTCCAAGTGAAAATATTATGGTATCTCATTGCATATATTGTAGATTTAATGTAGTGTGAACAATAGTAGCTTTGAGCAATTGTAAATCCCATCCGGACATCGTCAGCATAGTTCAAAACACAAGGAGGGAACTCTCCAAGGGTGGATGTGCTTCCATGGTCACTGTGCCTGTGCAAGTCACTCTTTTATTGGGTTTAAAATAACACTGGAGCTTTGCAGGGTGTAGGTAAGGCAAAGTCTAACTCCAGTCTGTTTTCTGGAGTGGAACAGAAATTCCTTTTTTTAAAAAAAAAGTGAGGTCAATTTGCTTTAATTACAGAAATAACCTCTGAAGCAAGTAATTGCTTCCTTGCAATCCTAGAGGACAACAAGTGGGAATTGAGTAAGAAAAATTGGAGAACTGAGTTAAGTTGTTGGCAGTACATGCAATCTTTGTCTTTATACTGTATGGGAATATCCATGATGTGTTTTTTGTTTTCTTCCCTTCCCAAACAATGCTTTTGATTTCTTTTAGGCAAAATAAAAAGCATTATCTGCAGGTCTGTGGAATTCATGAGAAAGCTCCATAGAGATAGGATTTGATAATTGTTGGTTTGGGTTTGTCTGGTGATACCTCATGTGCAGTGAAGGTGGTTCCATATAACTGCAGTCCAAAACATGAAAATTGACCAGAACTGTTCATTTAGAAATCCTAAAAGGTGACACTCAGCACTATGAAAGTGTCTTTCTTTGAGGTGTGATGCTGTCACTGCTATTAAGTCAGTTCTCCCCAGTTCAGTAGTTTTATAATAGTTTTCTGCAGATTGCAAGATGAAGAGAACTCTTCCTTAAGTAGAAGCTGGTGCTTATAGGAACATAGGGAATTCTGAAAATCATTTGACACAATGTTATATTTGGTGTTGCCTAAACCCCTTTTTCAGGCCTGCCTCAAGCACTAAATAGATGTGGCTGTAGCTTTCTCTATACCTGTAGCTCCTTTTCAGTCTGCTGGCATTCTACAGCTTTAAAATTCATGTTGACTTGAAAACTACAGGAACATGTTAGTTTATTTCCACTATGTATTCTAGGAATCAAGCTTTGCATGTGAGGTTGAACTAAATTATATTGTTTGTATTTGCTATACAATCAACTAGTTTGATCATTTAGTTTAATTTCATTAATAAAGATTTTAGTCCACTGAGGCTGTTGTGAAAAGATGTCAACTGCAAGTTGCTTTGAGCAGCGGGGGATTTAATCAGAAAATTATTGGAGTAAATGGTCAAAGATAGATGTAAATGTTCAGAAAATACTAAAGTGGTAAATAGCAGAGAAATTAACTTGTTGAGACTAAATCATGACAAATCAACCAGGTGTCTCCATATGCCAAGTCATAGTTTTGGTAATATAGCAGTTTTGATCTCAGGAGGATTTGTGTCATCATCTTGCAGAACTGTCTCATCAAGTAGGGATTGTATTTCTTATTAAACCACTATGAAGTGAATAAAGTAGGTAGCTGGAAAAGAATTAATTTTAATTCTTTTAAATTCCATTTAAACAGTAGTTTACTGTTGAAATGGAAACCTCTGTTATGTGATGTCTTTAGAGGTCTCTCTCAAGCCTGCTGCTGTTCAAACTGTCCATAATGCAGTGGCTGACAAGCCAAAGAGTGTGTATTGCCAACATGCCCTGGTTGGGTGTTCAGATGATTTGGGGAACAAGATGAGAATTCAAACTGATCTCAGTAAATTGAAGAGGGATTCTGGGAAAGTTTTTACATCATCATATCACAAATAGCTTAAATACAACTGAATGTGCCTTGGGGTACTTTAGGTGAAGGTGAAGATGGAGACTGTGTTATCTTGCAGTTTTTGGGATTCTTCAGCACAAGTCATACACTTTCCTTACTGAATGTCTGTAAGAATGAAAAATGTGTCCTGTAAAAATGTATTATGTGCCTGAGCTTGTTCCTCATGTGATGTGGGCTCAGTTCTGTCTGTTAATATTATCTTTGGCTTACAGGTTCAGTTTCTAAAGAGAAACTTTGCTTTTGTAGGTAATTCATGTTGAGTATTCTCCATGCAAAGGAAACTTCATTATTTGTTGGAAGGAATAGAAATAATTCAATTTGTTGGTTCAAAACTTTTGCTATCTTTCAAGATCTCATTAGGCAGGAAACCTGAAAGGGTTAGGACTTGCTAGGTAATAAGGAATGCCAGGCATATCTTCTTATATTTGGAAAAAGCCTTTATCTCATCTAGCAACACTTTCATCAAAAATATTAATAATGCAACTATAAATAATAGTATTTTTCAGTGTAGTTATTTTCACTAAAGTATTTTACATTTCAGAGTCATCTTTTTTAAAAAAAAAAACAGAGAAATGCCATTGTTGTTCCTCAGAGGAGTAAACTGAAAAGCAAAATATGCAGTGACTTGTTCACCCGTGGCCACAGAACTTCAGTGATCTCAGGAATTAAAATCTGAAGATACTGAGTTTGAAGATTTTTTGATGTCTTAACAGTTTGAGACACATATGTTTCATGGGAAATGTTGTGCATGTGAGATGAACAGTTCTTCATATGTTTCTCTCTTCTAGCATGTTCTCATACAGATCCTTTGTACACCCTCATTTTTTGTTTTATTTGTCTGTACCTAAAGTTGAGTATGCATTTCTTGCCACTTCAGTGCTGTGATTGGAGAGAAGCAATCTGTTCTGTTGAGCTGATCTTTGGATTTATCTTGCGTACTAGAGTTTCATTGTTAGTGAGGGCTCTGGTTTTGGGTTTGAAAAACTAGGTTAATTTAGCCAGGAGATGTTAATTTAGAAGAAAAACAAATACATTTCTGCCTTTCCTTTAAAAATATGAAGCTGGCTTTGGACTGCAGTTTCATAGATTTTGTGACAAATGAGGCAAGAAATAAATTGGCAAACTCCCTATGTCCTAAGTATAGTGGTACAGTGTGCTCTCTAATTCTCAGTCCCAAAGATCTCAGCAAAGGCCACAAATTAAACAAAGTCAAAACTAATCAACTTTACAATCAAAATACAATTATTAAGGCTTTCATTTACTACAAAGAAGCAGTTGTGAAAGAGGCACTGGAGCAAGTTCTTTTGTGCAGTAAGGGAAAATCAACAGCAAGGTGTCAAAGAGAAAAATGAAAACCTGCAGGTGAGGTGTGTGGAGCCAAAAGAAACCAGCACTTATGCAGAAATGCAAGTAAACTGTTGGAGAATGGAAAAGGTGTTTGGTGCTGAGCTGCAGAGGGTGTCAGTGTGCACTTGGCCCAGACAGAAGAAGCCTGTGGACTAAAGCAATGCTCTGGGGTCAGGCACAGCCCTTGGAATGACATCCCTGTGAGGCTGCCCTGCAGGACACACCATAGCTGACAAGACCTCTCTCTATACATTTTCTGCCCTTGTTTTGGGAGACAGGCTGCTCCACCTTGCTTCATGACATGCATGGATGCATCCTCGTTGTCTGTATTTATCCAGATAGTGAATTTCATGTTCCGTTTGATGGGCAAATACAATCTCAGTGCAACTTAAATACAGCTAAGTGTAAGAACTTCATCTTTAGTTGCCTGTTCCTGAAAGAGAACTTTTAGGCTTCTAATGAAAATAGTTTTAGAGGGACACAAATTGCTTTGGTTTTCATGTCAGTGCTACAAATAGCTAAAAACTTTATTCCCATACATGGGAGATGCATTGTCTTTTAATAGATCTCTATTCTACTTTCATTTTCTTTTTACTAACTCTCAAAGTGGTATTATTATGTAAGTAGTGTAGTAAGTTATGTCTAATATTTTGTCGAGTACCCCTGCCTTAGTCCAGCTGTGGTTGCGCATTTTTGTGGTGCAGACACTCCCATGGCTGCAGTGTGCATGCATCACTTGTGTTTTGTTTGACTTGCCTAGTGTATGGGTCATTTTTATTTTATAAATAAGTATATTTAATTTTCTCTAGACTCTGATAAGCTCTGTAAGTTTCTTAACAGATTAATGATTTAATGAAAATACAATGTATTTTCAAGGTAGGAATACTTTTTAAGAGCTTGTAGTCTAATGCATGGAATAAAACCCTCAGCTCTTCAAAGTTGCTTTACCCCCTGTTCCCAGTGCCAGGTCAGTTTGGAAGCAATTGTACATCAATCAGCAGACCATCATAATGAAATTCCTGCTTGGTAGAGATGGAAAATTTAACTCCTTATGACCAACAGTCTCAGATTTTGAGTTAAACTTTCATTCCCATTCTGTATACTGATATGGCTGGTCTGGAGCATGCATAGTAAAGGACAAAATCTTCCTTCAGGTGCTCTATTCCCAAGAGAATGCTACAAGTCTTAGAAAAAACCTTTTAAAAATATTGACTGTAGGAATGCACACAAGAAAAAGTTCTCATTCCTCTTTGGAATTCATGCACTGCCCATTTTTCTAGTTTATGTCTTAACTATGTATTTTGATTTGAGGTAAGAGTTAGGACAGCCTAGAGGAAGTATTTCATTACCAAACTTCCCAGCACCTCAGCTGAGTTTGGTGACAGTCTACTGGGACTTGGAAATACACACCTACACCTTTAATGAACAAGAGGAGTTTGCTGATCAGAATGGGTTACAATAACTTGTCTCCACATTCTAGGAACAGTTGTTTTTTTAATTGCGCACCCTTCTATAATTTCATTTTATGCTGTGGCCCTCAGTTCTCATTATGATACTTGACAAGATGTAGCACTTTCCATCTGAAAATGCTAAAGCAGTTGCAAAGTCCATGTGAACTCCTGAAATAAGCCTTTGGGGGAAATAAGTGTTTATCTTATTTAGGAATAAGGGAAACTCAACACAGAAAAATTCAAATAGCATGAATAAGTTGTCTAAGTTGCTTAGAAGGGCTTTCAGACCACACTCAGGTAATTTAACTGTATCTTGCACTCCCAAAATAAGAATTCATTTGCTGTTGCAAATTAACAGAGGTCTGTTATTCAAGTGTTGTTTAAAGGGCAATATTAAAATAAATTGTTCATGATATAAAATTATTTTGAATAGGACAGAGACCAGGAGATACACAGTGAGGTTCTTTCCTATCTTCTCTGTTTCTCAGGTCTCCTCTTCCTTTTCTTTGGTTGGTGTTCAGAACCTTGTTCTCTGCCTACCAATGATGCTTTCTGATTTACACTGGACTCCAAAAAATGTTTTTAAGACTTCCACCGTTCTACACACTAGATGTATGTTGGATAAGAAAGGAGCTAATTTCCAGTTTTGAGGTGCCTGTTGATCCCTGTTTTGTTGGTTCTCAGGAGAACAGCACTGTGCTTTCTGAATTTAGGAGCCTTACTGCCATTTCTGGTGCACTAGATTACCCCACTGAACTTCCAGAAGGTGCCTCTTCCAGAAGGTTCCTCTTCAGAAAGGCATGGATCTTCCTTCTCTTTTGTTGGCCTCCTGTCTTTCGTACCGTGGGGCAGCTCATGTGAAACTGGACACCGTTAATTGGGCAGTGCATTCCCAAGGCAGGCATCTAGAAAAACTGAATCTCACAGTTCCCATCAGCATCACTTAAGAGAGACAAGGCTGCAGCCTGCTCTGGCAGCTTCTTAGCACTGACAGGACATTCACCATCACTTCAAGATGACTTCTGACATCCCAGAATTTGACACTGTAAGCACACTCTGTGCTGCAAGACCTCACAGCTTACAGAGAACTTCTGTCATCTCCTTGAGCCCCACTAAAAGGTCACATTCAGGACCACAGGGCTTCTCAGGCCCACTGGGATTAGGAGTCATTGATTTTGGATCATGGACTTGTCTTGGGACTTTGGAATGATCAGTCCCAAAACACAGTATAGCCACTTCCACACTATAGGGTGGTCACCATCACTCAGGCTGAAAGGGTCTTTTAATGTTTCTTCTTCATATTCTGGAAGAGTATTTTACTCCTAAAACACTGCTAAAAACACTGCTAGTAGCTGATTCTTTCACTGTCTCCTTTCAGGATGCTACAGTGTATTTGATAGCTCATTGGATGGCTGAACTATGTACTTTAAAAAAAAAAAAACCAAATGTACATCAGTATTTTTTCTTGTGTCATTTTAGCGCATTATTATTTAACAAAGAACAATAGATTCTCAATGTCATTCTAACATTTTTTTCTAGTTTTGCACAATAATTTCTCTGTCCTCAACTGTCTTTTCACTGAAAATTCACAGAATTGTGACAGCCACGTGCACAAATATTTCCCTAGTCTTTTTCACAGTTACACCAAACTCAGCTATGTTTTTGTCTTTTTGATTGTTACAGTAATCATGCTTAAGGAAAAGCTAGCTTTGAATGTGTTTTTCTATAGTTACTAAGCTTTTCAGTGGTCCTTCAACTTTTTTGGGACTTTTTTGGGACTTCTTTGGGACTTCTTTGGGACTTCTGGTTTCACTGGCTAGTTGCCAGAACAGTCTTTCTCTTACACATGGCTGGCTGTTCTTCTACTCTGTACCACTGTCTAATCCTGAAAATATTGGTCTGTGTTAGCTAAAGAGCAAAATTATAAATTTTAACAAAATGATACATGGAAAACCAAGTCTGTGAATGGAGATGTGCACTAAATGCATTGTGTTAGTTAATAATTGGGATGGTATGTATTCCTCATTCATAACTTTTAAAGTTGTCAGTTATAAAAGTTAATGCAAAATCTTGCAGAGATTTAGATTAAAATCTGTGTGTACGGTTTATAATTGAAAAAAAATGCTAAGAAGGACACAGTTTCCTTGTGAAAGATGCAAGAGCAGGATGGTTTAATCAAGTGTATTTGTAAAAGTGATAAAACTTTTTTTGAAAAATAGGTTTGTTTTATTTTTCATATCGTGCCTGTGAACCTCTCCTGGTTTCAGGAAACTGGTTTCAGTTAGGCCCTGGGGTAAACAGGAGTCCTTGTTTACGTGGTACAGGGCAAGAGGCTAATTGACTCTTTCATTTCTCTTCTTGTATTTCATACACATTTAGGGAAGGTAAAACAGAGAGAAGCTGCAATCACACGACTTCTGAGGTTAAAATAGCCTGACTGGGAGAAGGACAATTAAGCTGCATTTATGCTCCTAATAACTCATGCCATGTGCTGATCTGTATTCAGAGCTACCACTTTGGGATGTTTTGCAGGCCTAGACTTTGGGTTTGCAGATATGTTATCATTTTGTTACTCCACTTTGAATTTGTCCCTATATGTCTTTCCTTTTTTATACATAAAGTGCTACAAGACTGAAGGTGGTTGTTTTAAATGGCATTCATAACTTCTTCTAGGTGTGTAGTTTTGCCTTAGCCAAGACCCTTTTTAGGTTTCCAAGCTCTAAAATGAATATACAACTACTTTTTCTTGCTTTTTTTTTCATAACTCAGTGCAGGTTTTCTTGAAGCCTCTAAGTGTATAAAACTATTTGAGATGCCAGAGCACTGTAATGCTGGCCAGGGAATACAAAATCATACATAGAATCTTAAAAAAAAAAAAAAATTCTTTCTGGATATTACACTTAACCACATTCTCCACAGTTGTTTAGGTCTTATTGAAATATATGAGTATGAAAATAAACAGAAGAGTTCCTCTTGATGTTACAATGCAGTAAAATCCCTTTTAAGAAGCATTTTAAACTTCACATGTAATTTTTGGTTCTGCCCTGCTGTGTGAATGAAGCTGTGCTCTGCAGGCCAAAAAAATGCATTTTTGGGAGCATGAGGATCTGTGGTCTGACTGCAGGGCAGGCTGAGCTACAGACCCATCTGCTCCAGCTCCCCTCTCCCAGGTCCTCCTTTGGGCTGTGTCTGCAACTCACAAAACTCCACCGCACTAATTTAGGACACTAACATAGCAATAAAATATCCACATTTTTCTGATGTTAGTTTTCTGCTGGCTTAGTGCACTGAAATGGCAATCCATAAGTCTCAGACAACACAAGGCAAGGTTTGAAACTTGTGTTGTGGGAAGGAGATGACTGACAGCGAGCTGCTAGAGTGGCCTGAACTGCAACTTCAGTTGCAAAACCAAAATGCACCCCTTGCCTTCTGGTCTTCATTCATAGCTTGGGTAATGGGCTGAGATCTCTATGTGTAATAAACTTTTGCCCTGCTTTATTATCCATTCCTTTTTAGCTTTTCCTCTTGATAGAAGGTTTGTCCTACTCCTGACCTGGGAGGCCTCCTGCCTTTGGCCAGCTGCCTCCCTTATCAGCAGAGTTTCCAAGATGCAGGCTGGTGTTTTCTGTTAAGGATCTGAGCTGCAGCAGTTCTGTCTCACCATCCTGCATCTGTCACTCATTCCTCCTTCTGAGTGGGGTGGCTTGATTAGACTGATTAAAGTAAGTGTCTGGATTGAGAGGGTTAAAGCACATCCATCTGTTCTGGATTTACTGCTGCTTCAGTGGAGGCAGGAGGGCCAGGAATTAGTGAGTGGCTTAGTCCAGTTCTCACTGCTGGCAACTGACAGGAGCACTGATGAGGTGATAATGAACTAAAAAGTCTGCCCTGTTGGCTGGGTGGGAAAGGGACCCAGACAGTGGGCAAGTCTCACCCCAGTCCTTGCCAAGATTTTCACGTTTTAATAGAATCCATCTAAAGCAAAATTAACAAGTATACATTCCTGGACAAGCTTCAGTATCGTAACTTATCACCGGTGGATGAGAAAGAAATCCCTGCGGTGGCGTTGGCAGCTCTGTGGGGCTCAGGCACCAGGCAGCCCAGCCCAACAGGGGTGGTGGCACCCACAAGAGTGTTTATCAACACTCTTGATAAACTCAAAAGGAGTTACTGTGCACAATAAGATGCACAGTAACTCCTTTTAAAATGCCATCTGAGGTTGTGCAGAACACAGCCCTTCCATTTTAGTTCTGACCTTTGGTGGCACTTATTAACATTTTTGACCATAACAATTGATACTTGAAATATTCTAATCAGGACTTGAGATACATCCTAAATGCATTGCTTTGTGTTTTCCCTTCATTGCTTTAAATGCTGCAAAGCATTTGTTTTTCTTACTTTTTCTTTAAACCTCTGTCTTTCATTAGAACATATTCCAGATTGCCTGTAACCTCGCAGTATTTTACTTTTGACACGAGTCCAGCTAATGCCAAGCATGAGTGTTCATTATATGTCTGTGCTAACACAGTGTGGATATACTGCCATGTCGAGGTGCAAGGAGCACTTCAAGCTGGTTGAGTAGCTGAGGAGTACAGTGTAGGCGCTCACCAGGCTTCTTACATTGATATTAGGTGTTCTTCTCAACTTACTTGTTGCTGACAGACTTAATAAAGGTTCAAGATTTTACAGGCCTTCAATTTGTAAAGAGTCTGCAGAGAGTACAAGCATGAAATATCCTAGCATGAGTTTGTCTTTTTTGTAGACAACAATGCTGAGTTTTTCAAGCTGGGTTAGAAGTTGTTTATTCCATAGCTGAAGTTTCAAAGTTTATTCCAGAGCTGAAGCTTTGGAAGGCAACTTCATTCATAGAGGGAAAACCTCTCTGACCTTTGTGCAGAACATTGAGGGGGAAGATCGTGACCCCAGAGTCTCCGGTGGCTGTTGATTGAAACCTTGTGTTTCAAGAAATAAATGTTTAAAAACACTTCCTTATAAGGCCCAGGCTGCATAGACTGACTTTTTTTATAGCATTTTAACTATTTTGGTAAAAGGTGTTTCTTCCCCTACCCCCCTTCTGATCCTACCAGAAAGGGCTAACTCAGCGCAATCGTTGCCGTGACCCTTAGACTGAATGCAATTTTGTCATTATAAATATGACTTAAATTGATACAGCTTCTTTCCCCAAGCCCATGGGCCCAAGCTGTCTCTGCATAAGTGTGTCTATATGACTGTAACAATGTCTGCATTCATGGGCTTGCCCATGCCAATTGCAGGGATATATTTTGTAGGTACAAACCAATCCAAGAAGGAAAAAATAGTAAGTTGAGACTTGAGAAAAGACAGCAAGTATAATGGGTGGGATTGGATGTGAGGGATGTTGGAAACCATGTCAAATCCTTATAAAAACTTAATTTGTGTGTTTAATTGTTAGCAGTCAGAAAGACTGAAGTAAATGTTTTCATACAACTTACTTGATGTCTCCATATGCCTTTCTATTCCAAGGCAGAAATTCAGGAATTTCGGAATTTCTTCCTTCATCTGCCTTCTTCACATAGAGTGTTAGCAATATTTGAAAACATGGGAATGCAAATAGTCCTGCTTGCACAGTCAAAGTACCTAACCACTTTCAGATCAGATGTGTCCCTTGTTAATTGGCAAACTGCTTTGTTAGCCATATACCAGTGCCCATCATCCGGTATGGTCAGGGCTCCAACAACTTTTTTGCTACTGAAGAATTGCTCCTTATGTGGTGCCTCATCTGTACCATGAATGTTGTGATTTGTGAGAGGAGGGAATTATTCTTAACCTGATATATGTGGAAGAGGGACCAAGGAATTGGCACCTTGGACTATTATTTATGACTAACAAAAAGCAGTCTCTTTAATGTGCATTATGGTTGTAGTTTGTTGTTTTCAAATTATTTTAAATTAATGCATGTTTTCTCATTTTTTTTTTACTTTGAGGGGAAAGGGTATTCATTCAAAATCAAAATTTTAGGATAAAACGACATGTGGTTGTTAAGTGCCCACTAAGCTCAAGTTCTGTCCCGTGAACCCCTTTCTCAAGAGCCTTCCTCAAATAAGGCCAGCAGTGACACTGAGCAGAGCTGCTAAGAATCTTGTAGCCATTCTGTCTTAAAATGTTCCTTTTCTTCTAATAGAAAGGGTGGAAGGTTACCAAATGGCATTCTTCAATCTGACTCAGGAAGGGGCTTTTTTTTCTTTTGATCAGATCAGCATTGTCAGAATTTCTCCTTAAATATCTTAGAGGAACAGATTCAAACATTCTTGTCTGAACAGATGAAAATTCAGTCATCTATTCTGTAATTATATAGTAAGGACATACTGCTGCTGATTTATTTTATGTTACATTCACTTGTTGGTGGTATATGTCTACTATTCATGTCTAAAATAGAAACCATTTTGATACAGAGAACACAAAATAAATTTTTGCTATAGAAAAACAACTATTGTATACATTTCAGAATGATACTGATGTCATCCCGGTCCCATTATCTTTTGAGTCTTGTCTTCTTCCTCTTCTCACTTTGGTTGTGGAGGAACAGACTCTGGAAATTGAAGCCACTACATAAAAAATCAAAAATCATCTCCAAATTTCTTCTATGCAAGACTTGGGCGCAAAGGCAATCCGTTTTATCTTCTATCTAAAGTCTCTCGGGTTTCAGTATTTTGTGGTAGTCTCCAGGTAAGGTCTTCTAATTCTTGGGATAATTAGGACGCCTGTATAATATAACAAAAAAATCAAGCAGAAAAACAACTGTATGTTGATTAGAAGTACTTCTTAGCAACTTATATTGATGAATATAGGTAGCTTATTGCTTTGGTAGCAACTTATATTGATGAATACCATCAAACTTCTACAGCCCATTCAGATTTAACTTCCCGTATTTTTACTCTCAAGGTAACCAGAATGTGCTGTTTCTAAACTTGATTGTGGGTTAAATGCCAAGTAATTTTCTACCCAGAAATCATTTTTCCTTCAGTCCTTCTTTTTTCCCCTCTTCTCTTTTTTTTTGACTATACTCACAAGTCAGGGTGTGTCAGAGTTGCTGATCCTGCATGGTCACCATTCCAATCCGCTTTAGTTTCTTACTGATGTCTAATGGTCTTCCATGGAAGATTATCCTCAGAAACCCACGTGGCTGCTTCCCACAGGAAGTTTGGGAATGGAGTGAGAGCATGTTTGATGCCATCCTGTAGAGCCAAAGGGAAGCACTTCAGCCTAGGAAACATTTCCTTTTGAATAAGGTTGTACAGAACCTTTGGCTTCTTCCAGGGCTTTATTGACATTGCTGCCATTGCGATTAAGTTTCTTGGTATTGCTGATTATTGTGATGGCCTAGAGCCAAAATCACTGTTGCTTTTGGCTGAGTAGGAAAAAAGACAGCATTAAAATGTTTTCAGCAGGAAAGAAAAGGAGGATGTATCATACAAGAATTGAAGCTGATTTTTTAACTCCACAATATTCAGTATAGTTCATGGCAGAGGTGCTGGATGAGGCAGCATTTAAGAAATAACATTTCCTTGCTGAATGCATAGGACAGGTAAAAAGTAAAGTGTTTGAGTGCACTTCCCTGCCGTGGTTCATTGCTTCTGGGGAATTTCATTTTGAAGAGCAGGTGCCCCTGATCTTCCTTACTGGCTCAGCTGCATCTTCCTTCATCCAGCACGGTTTTCCTTTTCCTTCTGTGCGGGGTGCATGGTGACGGTTCTTTCATTTCCTCACATTCCATGATACCCATGACTGCAATCAGTGTCTTTTTATAAAAAAGCTGATCTTTCCTTCCTTCAGCCTGAAGAGTTAAGGAAGTGCACTTAGGAGGGAACTGAGCCCCAGTTCATACCTAGAACTTTACCAATAGCTTTGAAAGCCACTTTCTGGCATGGGAATGTACAGACTTAATTCCAATGAGACTTTTCCTTCTCAGGTTACAATAAGCTGGTCTTGGAACATTAAGACATGTCTATGGTAGGTTATCTTTGGCTACAGGCCAAACTCCCACCCAGCCTCTCACTCACTCACCCTTCTCCACACAACAGGAGTAGAAAATAGGATGAGAGGGCTCATGCATCATGGTAAAGACAGGGAGATACTGATTACTGTCATGGGCAAAACAAAGTCACCTCAGAGAAAATGAATGTATTGCCAATTAAAGGTTTGGGTAGTGAGAAACCAAGGCAAATAATAAAACAGCATCTTTCCAGTCCTATTTCCTACACTCCCCTTCAGTCCAGCACTCCAGACTCCTCTGCTCTCTCAGTGCAGGGAGGGATGGGGTGGGTATGGTCAGTACACAGTTTCTCTGAGGATTTGTAGATTGATTTGGAAGGGACCTTCAAGGTCATTGAGTTCCAAGGCCCCTGCCATGAGCAAGGACACCTTCCACTGGATCAGGTTCCTCCAAGCCGCATCCAGCCTGGCCTTGAACAGTTCCAGGGACTGGGCATCCACAGCTTCTCTAAGAAACCTGTTCCAAGTCCTGGCTTTTCCCCCAAGTCTAGCAGGGCAAGCAACGTAGCCTCACAGTATTTCATCCATTGTCTCTGAGAGTCTTCTCCAGCCACACAGCTCTTTGTTTGCACTAGTGTGGGCTCTCCCCCTGGGGCTGCAGACCTTCAGGAGAAGATCTGCTCTAAGTGGGCTGCAGTGACTGTCTGCTCCACCATGGGCTGTCCACGGGCTTCAGCAGATCTGTACTTTCTACCTGGAGCACCTCTTTCCCCTCTTCCTTCTCTTAACTTGTTCTTCCCAGTGCTGTTTCTCACCCTTTTTCCCCATACCCTTCCTTTGCCTATATGGTAGGTTTTGCACTTTCTAAAATATGTTTTCCTAGAAATGGCACCAGCTGGGCTGAGGGGCTGAGCAGTGTCCTGCAGTGGGAGCCATCAGGAGCTGGCTGTGTCCAGCACACAGCAGCCCTGGTCTCTTCTCCCAGAGGCTTCTGCAATCCCTCTGCTGCCAACACCTCGTCATGGACACCCAATAGAGCATCAAATGTTATTTAAAATTTTCGTTACAGGGAGATTACGAGAGTGTAACAATGCTTACTGATGCACTACCATGCCACTTGCTGAGTGACAAAGAATATTTTCTTCATGGGAAGAAGGAATTTATTTTCCATGTTGGGTTTTAACTCTTGCACAGATATAGACAAGGCTGCTGGTACAGGAGGTCAGAGCTGCACAGGAAGGCCCTGCTCTTCTGCCAAGTGTCAAACATGCTTAAAACATGGGAAAACACTTTATGCAGCAGGTCCTGAGGCTTTGTGGCCACAGAAAAGTCTGCACTGTGGAGACAGTGCTGCAGGATCAAATGTGGCTTAGGCAGATTCCTGGACAACAGGTCCCTAAGTAGATATGGGAATGAACTTAGGGATGTGCTGTATAATATCGTTAATATTGCAATTCTCAGTGCTGACAAAATATGAGGGACTGGGACAATAGGCTGTGTTACAGCTTATAACAGAACTGAAGTGCAACCAAGGGAAAAGCATGGCAGTGAGGTCTGAAAGGCTGAAATTACAAAATGTAGAATGCAGAGTACTGAAATTAAGGCGACAACATTGAGCCCAAATGACTTTGGGATCGTTGAAGGAAGACGCTAAGAAAATCATGGACTTTTGCCTAAAAAGACAAGCAGCAGAATTCTGTTTGTTGCATAGGTGGATGTGGTATAACACTAAGAATCTACAGATATTTTTGTCATATGGCTTTAATCCTGTTTCTCTTAAGAATGACTCTTTCTGCAGTGTTTCTGTGTATTATCAAGTGTCGAAGTAGATCAGATCTAAGTGTTTAGTTGGAGTTGTGGTCGCCTCAATTACCCTGATTGCTGGTGAAAACAGCAAGACTTGATTGGAGGAAGCAGATTTGGAGTTCTTTCAGAAGTGCCT
This sequence comes from Calcarius lapponicus, assembly GCA_039654755.1. Lineage (NCBI taxonomy): Eukaryota > Metazoa > Chordata > Aves > Passeriformes > Fringillidae > Calcarius > Calcarius lapponicus. Next base: position 69,499,647 of record CM077463.1, read on the forward strand.
ACAAACAGTTTTTAAGAAGTTTGATCACACAGGGATTCTTTGCAACCGAAGAATTAAGTTCGCTTTAGGTTTCCCCATAATGGAAATATCTATCTGATTGCCTTTTGCTACAATTGCAATCACGTTTTTATTCCTCCTTATTGTAACTTTATCTTCCTTAGCTCAGATTTTTCCATTAATTTCAGGAAATAAGAGCCTGACACAGTAATGCTTGTGAGTGAAGCCTGGTCCTTGGCATCCTGATGTTTGAACTTTATGGATTAGAATTGTTGACTCACAGCAATCAGGTCCACTCTTGTTGTGTCTGACAGGGAACAGAAGGGACTAAGCCAAAACCAGAGCCCCCAGAGTAAGGGCATTAGACCTGTCTTTTCCAAAGTGAATGGTTTCCCTTCTAAATAGTCTCTGGAAAGAAGCTTAGTAATTCCTTAGGGAGGCAAGTTATAAAACTTGAGATGCAGATATTTAAATCCTATGAGCCAGCCAGCAGTAGTGGAATTGGCTGTCAGAACTTGTAAAAATCTCAACCAATCTCTTTTATTGTCTTGTGGCTGCAGCAGTGAGGCATCTCAGCTTGTGCAGGGTGAACTTTCCCCACCATATCCTGTTTGCTACTGTTTGTGTGAATAAAATGGCAATGCAAGTTATATCCAGAGGAAGCATCTTTAGGGTGTGAAAGGTTATCACAGAGATCCTTTCATCTGCTATGAAATGTAACAACATGAGAATTTATATCCATAATACCAGAGGGGCTACAGAAATGAGTGGAGCCCAATCTTGCATCTATTTGATTTTATTAAGTAAGTGATGCTGCCTACAGTATTTCAGATTCTTGTGTATGATATTTTGAGCTGTGTCATTTTCACTGGAAGTTGTTGAACATATGGAGGAATTTCCATTTGCGTGCCAGTTAAAGAGTTCTAGAGTGTTTGGGAGGTTATTACCTCTCCACTGCAAAGGAATCCAGATTATTCAAGGAAATTCATAAGAAAAATTCTCCTACCTGCTGTTCCCCATGTTATACATGATGCTACCACAACAGAGTCAGCATAATGTGACTCGAGCTGGGAGTGTCCTTCCTAACTACAAATTCAAACTTGGTGGAGTAGTTCTGAATCCCTGTCTTGTACATCGAACCTTAGAAAATAATTTTGCATTCAAGCTCTGGGCCCCAATGTGGTTCTGGTTAGAATTCTTCTGTCTTAGACAGCAGACAGGTGTAATTTACAGAAATCTTCTGGTACCTAGTGGTGAAAGAGGAAACTGTACTGCACTGGAAAGTGGTTATATGGTATGGTTGTCTTTTTTTACAGGGGAATTAACTTGGTGACCCTTCTAAAACAGGATTAGACAGAAAGATCAGTGTGGGTGGCAGCCATTTAGATGATAAGACATTAATTCAGTAATTCGTGTTGTCCACCTTTTTATGCCCTAAGCTGTGATTGAAAGGATATCTGTAAAGAACCACATGAAGTCTGTTATTTGTCTCTTTTGAGTGACACAAAAAACCTGAATACTGTAGCATCTTGCCAGGTAGTATAAGGTTTTGATCTAACAGTGTGTCCGTGTCCTAGAAATGTGTTTGATTGTGGAGCACTGCTGTGCTAAATGTGGAGCCCTCAGGGCCTGTGCCTGTTTAGGAGTCAGCTGTAGGCTCAATTTCAGGCATATTGGTATTGTCATGGAATGTGCAGGCCTGGTAACCTTGGTTGATTTGGGAACTTCATATAAAAGGAGACAGAATGATAACTTTTAGTAGTGTGGTTACCCCTTGATTCAAAAAGAGGAATGTCTGCATTCAGCTTAGCTGGAGGAAAAACAAATTCTAGCACAGAAATCAGCAAGTTAGGCTATTGTTCTTCAGCATGGGCTAGAAACTATCTAATAAAATTCTGTATTTATAATTGGATCCAGTTTTTTCATCGAGTTGCATTTGCATTGCATAATCTCCTACCCCACTGAAAAATTCCCTTTGGCCCCTACAAAGTCTACTGTACTGACTGATAACTTGACTGCTCTTCAGGTTTTCCATCTTTAGAGTGGCATTAGCTCCACATTTTGGCAGTGCTTGGTTTTAGTCACCACAGCAGTCCAGGCTCAGCTGTGTGGTATTTCAGAGGCCATTCCTGATCCTTCTGGAACAGGAACAGCTGGATATTCTTGGTGGAACAGCTGCTGTTATGCAGTTGTGGTCACTATGGTTTGAAGCAAAATGGGGAAGTTGAAGGCTTAATCCTTAAGAATCAATCAATAAACCAATGGTTAATCTAGAAAATAATCCTGAAGAACAGAATATTCCCTGTGGGAATTCCTTATATCTGATGTATTTGCTTTCAGGGTACAGAGGAGTAATTTTTAAACACCTTTGCTTGGATGGGCGAAGGAAACTTTGCAGAGTCCACCTGTTCTTCCTTTTTTAAATGCCAAACTGTCTTCTACACTTTCTTAAAGTGGAAAACATTTTGTGGACCTGGTATGAGCTTGTTTAATGACATAATGATTATAGGTGTAACAGCAAGACAATAAAAAAAAGAAAATACTTAAAATAGCTTAATATGAAGTGAGGACCTTGTTGAGTACTGTCAGTAAAGAGCCCCCAGTTTTCTATTTCCTTCTGCATGGGAAATGAAAAGTCACCCTAAAACACATCATACAGCCTGGTTACTCTACTGGCACCCTACAGTGAGGGTTTGAAATTGTGAGATAAAATCTCCCAGTTCCCAGATAATGTTCTAGAACAAGGTGCCAATAAGCAGCTGTCAATAAGGAGGATCAGCACCCTGTCCCCACTCTGTCATCATGCAGTTTTCACTTACAGTGTGCAGCCTGGGACAGTCAGTGGTGTGCAGTTGCCTTGGTTAGATGTGTCTCCTCTGAGCTCTTGTGGGCTGTGGATCCCACTTTTACAGGTAGATCCTCATACAGCAGCAGTTTTGATTCCCAGAACTGGGGACAAAACAGGTATTCTCTTGTTCTCCTGTTGATTCATGAGTTCTTCATTTTGTTGCCCAGCTCTGATTCTACTGTGAGGTGTGTGGCTCAGAACCTGTGCATGTCATTCTGGGTGGTGAATTCTACTTGTGCCGCCAGCGCCTGGCCTGAGGCAATACCGAGAGTGATAACATATATAAATGCCTTTTCAAGTGGGCCAGAGAGCTTGCTGAAGGCCTTTTGGCATGATGTCTGCTTCACAGGTGCATTCCCAGACTGCTCTATAATGACCAGTAGTTTGAAAAAAATAGAGTAATGATAGGTTTGTATTCCTCAGGGTGTTGTTAAAAACCATTAAATTAGTTAATCAGTATTAAATCTCAGAAATTGTTATATCAGTCCATTGCATCATTAGAATTTCAAATTACTGCAATGCTTAAGCTTTGTTATCAATTCAACATTTTTTCCTAAATGATCATGAAATGTTATAACTTTTTGTTTTTACTATTTGAGCTACCCCTGTAACTACCCATTGTCATGCCCTCTGTAGTCTTAAGATGTGTCAGCTAATACTAAAATAGATGTGCACTCTAGTAGGAACTTGTGCTGCACTGAATTTAACAAAGTGTTGCATTTTAGTTGTATCATTTAGTGTACATTTTGAGACTTCCCAATTAACCCTTGTCAAATATAATAACAGTAGGAATAATCAAAGACATTTCTAGTTTGAGGAAAACGAAAACATCTTAAATGCTTGCAGAGGGATTTTTGTAAAAATCCTTACGTGAAGGTGCCTGGGAAACGAGGGCAGGCAGAGCCTCACTTTGCCATGCCTGAAGGGAAGTTTGATGGCAAAATTCCAAAGCCCTGAAACCCAAGGACTTGGAGTGAGTGTTGACATTGATGTAACCTGAGCAGTACAAATGACGTTGCTTTAATACTGTGGATGTTCAGGGGCAGTGATTACTAATGGAAAACACAGAAGCGCAGATAAATGTACAGGAAGAGCCATTAGGAGCTTGCTGCACCAAGCCCTTCCTGAAGGGGTCTGTAAGGGGCTGCTGTGGTTGTGGATGAGTTCCATCTGTGCTGCCTTCTCAGCCAGGCTGGTGAGCTAGGAAGCTGTAAGTCACGGCCTGAGCACACCCCTAACGCTTTCTGCCGCTTTAAGGGTCTGTGAAGAGTTTCTTTAATTGCAGAAGATGGCTGAAGCCTTGCTGTGCTATATGCCCCCTCATTTCCTTCCTTTTTCCCTCATGCCAACTCCTCCTTCTGAGCCCTTCTTCCAGCCCTGAGGTCCCCATGAGCAGCCAGAAGTGTTTTTTCTGGAGTTCCCAGGCTCAGGTGTCCAGGTCCTGCACAGGCTCAGCCTGTCCAGGTACACCAGATGAGCTCACGTGGTGCTTTCCATGGACTCTGTGTGGTCAGTGCTGCTGAAAGCTGAGGGAGCCAGGTCTGTCTTTCCCCATGACCAGCCCAGAGCAATCTGGATGTGGAGTCAGCACACTCTGAACGTGGAGGTGCCCCTCAAAGCTCTTGTGTTCCAGAGAAGCCTCAGAAGCTCAGTGGCTGTACTGAAAGGGAGGCATCTCTGGCATGGGACTGGTATCATGGTATCTCTGTAGGAACAGCCATGCTCAAGGGTCAGCTGAGCCAGATTCTGAACTGATAACACCCCTCTGTTTGGTTCTTGAACTGATTAATGCTCCCTGAAGTGGAAATTAGACATTATTGGGAATAACTCCTTCCTAGTACCTGCTTCCCTTTCAATGGCAGGAATTCTCTTTGAGAAATTAAACGCTCTCTGGAGTGTTTTAATGAAATCCCAGGTTTTGTCTCCGAGTCATCAATTTTGCTCTGTCTCTCAGCCATCATCCTTATATTCCTCCCCAGAAACCCACTAACTAATCAACTTAGCACTGGGCATTCTGAAATGTTTGCTGAGAAAACAGCTCTGTTTTGACAGACAGCAATTATAGCACCTGGGCTATAGGCAGACTTTACAGCCCTTCTGGGGATCTCTTATGAATAGGCACCATGAGGCCAGCACAGCCCTGTGCAAACAAGCTTTGTAACCAAATTGCAGTGAAAACCCCCTTCTCTTCCACCCACGCCCTCCCCTCCCAAAATTACTGAGTAGCATGGATGTACCTCCTGTACTTACTCTGAACCTGAAAAAGTTCTCACATTTTGTAAGAAAATGCCATTTAGATTTAGGGAGAGTTACTGTCCCATTCAGATGTTCTTGTTTGAAGTCCCATGCATGGCTGGGTGTGTGTCATACCCACACTCATTTGAAGTTGTTGGATTTTAATTTGTTTTTTCATAATTGGAGAACTGCAGAACATTTGAGGGCTTAGAGTGATTCAAGTATGTGGGAAATTAAGGAGAGTGTGTTAATCTAAACACAGCTTTTGTCTGTGTCCTTCGGGGAGGCATAATGTCTGATACTGGTTACATTGCTCATCAGTCATCATCATTTTTTTGAGGAAGCAATGTGCTGTCTGAGGTCACACAGTCATCTTTTGCTGCCCATTTGAGACTGTCTTGGAGAGTCTGGGATCTCTTCTCAGCTGCCATTTTATTCCTTCCAACTGCTTTGGTCTATGCCGACATCACTTCTTGCTCTAAAAGGGTTTAATAGAAACTAAAAATTCTTCTGTAGGTAGCATTCTTTCACTCTTTTCAGCAGTCTCAACTAGAGGAAAAGGAAAAGAAAATGTCTACAGCTAGGCAGCTAATTCAGGACATCAAAAATATGAAATGCTAATTTTAACAAAATAATATTGACCAGCCGTATTAATGAAAAACGGCCATTGACTTGAAAGCTGTAAAGCTGTTACGGTGTGATAGCCTCCTTGTTCTAAAAGACTGTTTTTCCCAGACAGTCTTTTTGGCCATGACTCTCACAAGTATTTTCTGTAGGCTGAAATAGGTTACATTTAGTGTGTGTACTTTATTTCTCCTTCTAGAGCTGACTGTCCTGCTCTATTTTTAAATTAATTACTTCAAAAATCTTTCACAGTGAGGTGTTCGAGACCGAAAACATAAACGAGTGGCTTTTCCCTGAAGAAGGTGTCTGTTCCAGCCAGGTTGTTATTGCTTTCCTCCCCTCAGAGTGACCTCTGCTGGGAGCATGATCCCATCCTGCTGGGAAGAGGGGCTCTCACAGCTGCCTGGACACACGGTTCCCTCGCAGCCACATGAAAGGCAGAGGTGTTAATCCCCTTGCCAGGCTTGTGCTGGGCTGTGCGTGCCACAGGTAAGGCTTTCCTGGGATGGGCTTGTCTGCAGGGCAGGAAAACAGGCTTCCCTGGGTGTTTGCTGCAACCAAAGAGCATCACCTGGAAAAGGCAGAGGGTTTGGCGCTTCACTCAGCTTTTCGTGGCATCCCTGGCACGTTGCACAAATGAGCTCTCAGGTCAAAGGACTGAAAAGGGATGTCTCGATGGACACAGTTGTGATTAGGTTACCTTTAAATAGAAGATTATAAATGGTACTGCCTTCAAGGGGAGATGTTTCTCATTTCTGCATTTATTCTACTTAGTCACCTTTACCTTTCCCCTGTTCCTATTGCACCAGTAAGTAAAAAAAGCAAGATGTGTGAGAGAAAAAAAAATCTCACATTTCCTTTTGCTTCCTGACTTGTGTTTTGCAGTGAGATCATGTTCATAATAGAATATCATGTTATTCTATAATAGAATGTCAGATTTTTTGAAATGGGATTGGGGATGACACGTTCAAGACAAAACTTAAGAATCAAAACTTGGTTTTTCACTCCACCCTGGAAGCCACTCTGTGTCACAGTTAAGCACTTTGCTGCAAATGATTAGCCAAAAAATTCCTAGGGATCTGCCAGTGTTAATCTCTGCTCTGCCTGATGATGACTTTGCTAAGCAACTTAAGGTGCTTTCCTGCCATAGTCCCTGAATGTGTTACTCTCTTATGTAAATAAGGTCTTGAAGATGAAATGAAAGACAAGTCCTTTGGCCAAACCTGTATACATTCATTTAACAGAAGACTGAGACAGCATAAAGCACCCCCACAAGCATGTAGAGCTAAAATTACATTTCTCAGTGTCTGCAAATTTCACTTTGGAGCTTTTTATTAAGTACGATTTTATGTGTGTTTTTAAGTAGATAGATGAAATGCTGAAAGTTTTTTGGGAACTTGTATTGAATATTTGAAGCCATTTGGAGGGAAGTGAGAGTCTGGTCCCTTAATACAGCTCTTACTATGTGAAGTCAGTGGTAATTTTGTCTTCGGTTTCAGAGAGGAAACCATTTGTATTTGCTATAGTGATGAAAGACCTCTGTTTTTTTCTTAATGCCAGCATTCAAAAACCCCGTTCAATGATAAAAAACCTGCTGTTTTCTATTGATAGTAAAATAGCCAGCATAATTAGAATTACTGAAAAAAACAAAATCAAGAAATATTTTTTCAGCTTATTAGGCCACTTCAGGTATTTGTAATATACCTAAAATGTTACTTTACTGGTTTGTAACTTCCTTTATTGTTAATTTGGATCACATAGGACTCGAACAGAAATGTTTTTGCCTCTTCTTAGAAAGGCACTGTGGCATTCCATATTTCTCTTTTCAGCACAAGAAACTGCTGAAGAAGTTACACATGTGTTGGGGGTAGCATACTACTGGTTTTAGAATCTAAGAACACTAGAGAAGTTGGCAAAAGGGAATTTTGGCTCCTTGAAAGTTTAATAAATACTGGAATTCTGGTGAAATTCTAGAAGTTACGGAAATGCTGAAGTCCTGGAAGTGTTGCAGAATAGCAGGCAGAGGGTGGCTAACGTGCTATGAATTGATTAACTGTTACAATTCATGAGCAGAGTGATGAATAAGCTGATAAAATATTCTGATAACATAAAGAATAGGCCTTTAATTAATACCAGTCAAATTACTTTGTATAAGATGCGTAATGCCAAAAAAATGTGATATGGTTCCTTGATTATCTCTAAAGTTTAGTTAAAAAAACCCAACCTTGTTTAGTTATAAGTAATTTTGCATTAGGTATAATTAATCTTCTGTAGAAGACCAATTCCCAACATTATCACAGAGTCAAGGAACAGTTTGGTTTGGAAGGGGCCTTAAAGATCATCCAGTTCCAAACCTTCTGCTGGACCAGGCTCCATCCTGGTCCTATCCAGCCTGGCCTTGGACATTTCCAGTGATGAGGCATCCACAGCTGCCCTGAGCAACCTGTGCCAGTGCCTCAGCACCCTCACAGTGGAGAATTTCTTCCTAATACCTAATTTAATTCCATCTTCTGTCAGGTTGAAGGCATCACCCCTTCTGCTATCACTTGAAAAGAGTCCCTTGATGTTTTCTGTTAGTGCTGTATAGACAACATGCCTAAAGTGAGCATTAACTGTCAGCATTTTCCCATTACAGTTAAAATTGAACAGTGAACTTCATTTTTTAGATTTTGTGCTGGGCTGGATGCTGATAATCATTTGATCAGTGAGCTGGAAGCAAGTCTAAAATGACAGTGCAGGTGATACAGGGAACAGTGTAGTGTTCCCTAATGGTGACAGCAGACATCTAGGGACATTTAAATTGCTTCTTAATGCAAGCTCATTTACACAAAGTGCATATGAACATGAAACATTTAAATCAGAACAATATGAAGTCTACTGTGCATCATTTGGAAAGGAGTGACTTGGAAAAGATTTGGCCATGTTATGGAAAAAAGTGTGGTCTTGGCAGCAGAAGGACTTTGGCTGCATAGAAATAGGATTAGTGAGTATGAATAGAATGAAGATTTTAGTTCTATTTTATAGGATAGATGATACAGTTGTCACAAGACTCCGTATAGTCTTAATATTTAGAAAATCAAATCATGGTAATATTAAAACACTTTAGTCAAGCACAGACAGTCAAAACAAGGATCCTTATCCAGAAACTGAGAACAGAAGGGTTGGAAATAGAATGACATAAGACTATGACAGTGAAAATTATTAACCACTGGGAGAAACTCACAAGGGCAGCAGCCTTGGCTTCCTCTTGGCTTTCAGTCCCAAGTAGATGTCCTTTTCTTAAGCCCTCCCAGAATAAAGGATTGGGAGCAACTGGGTATGATGTAAATATTTATTCTCTACAGGAAAGCAGACTGGATAAAATCAATAAGCCTTAATTCTGCCTACTGTAAGCTCTGAAACAGTCCACTGAAGTCAAGGAGATAATTTAAGTAGCATAAGACAAAATAAAATAAGCAGGTGGAAGAAGTTACCTTCCACACAAGTGTTTTCACTTGTAGGAAAAGTAATTGTGAAACAAATAGCTTCAAGAGGTTCAGTCTTGGATAAATCAGATGGGTTTATTGCTGCTTACATCTGTTTTATCAATCCTTTCCTTCTCCTCTTTCCTTACCTAGATTTTTTTTTTTTGTTTGACCAGTTCAATAGCATTCTTAACTTACAGTATTTGATGGATTCTCATCTTAAATTTTCCCAAAACTTCCTCTGCTCTATCACTTTCTCCTATGTTTGTGTCCTCTGATCATCTTTCAGGTGTGTCTGTTTTCCACAAAGCAGCTTCCCAGGGACATGTTACCTTGTTATGGCTGTAGTTTTAAGATCCAAAGGAATTTTGAAGAGTAAAATTATCAGGATTTTTTCCACTATTTGTAGTGATTGTACAGAATGACTTACTGTCTTCAAAGCTGCAGTAAAATCTTGCCTTTAAATGCTCAAAGGGAAGCTTCCCTTCCCATTTCTTAATCATGAATGATGCCTACTGAAAAGAAACCCACCCTAGTTTAGCTCTGGTTTTGGTGATCCATTATACATCTGAAGGAGGCAAAGCAAGTTTTTCCTCTGTTTTGTGTGAACATGGGAAGCTCCCATTTGAAGTGTCCTGTTGCTTCCAAGGAGAACAGCAGGAGTGCAGCCAGCACATGGCTCACCCTCACCTGAGGGACAGCTGGAATACAAGCCAGTCATGGCAGGTTGCTCCTCTACAGCCTGGGAACTCTGTATGGTTGAAATGTTTAGAGAAATAAGGCTCCACAGCATACTGAGAGTGGAAAATAGCCACTGCTTTGTTTCGTGGCTTAAAATGAGTTCTCTTTCCTTTCTCCTGGAAACGTAACCTGTGGTGTAAGAGCAACATTACTCTTAGCTGGGAGGGAGATTTCTCAGGAGTCCAACAATACCATCATCTCTGTCACCACCTCAGTTTCTTTCCAGATGCCAAACCCAAAACTCAGATCACAGCCCTTGATCACAGTGAGAACATCCATATTACAGCCTAAATTGCATGTCAGATTCTTCAGCTTGCAAAGAAGAAAAAACCATTCCAGAGCAGGGTCTGCCTGCAAACAGAGAAACCAATGATTTCCCTTTCAGTTCCTCTGTTGCCGTAACATTTTGAATCCAATTTTTATGGTGCAGAAGAGACCTAAAAGCTAAAATGGAGTGAAAAAAACACAACATATGGAGAGTATTTATTTCTTGGGTGGGGAGCCGTATGTAAAGAATAGGATTATATCAGAGTATTGCCTGCATGGTGTTGTCACCACAGTAACGTGCAGCAGGAGGAGGCTCTCTGAAGGTGGTGTTGGGTGAAGGCAGCAGCAGGAGGAGGCTCTCTGAAGGTGGTGTTGGGTGAAGGCAGCAGGGCCAGCAGGAGAGGCGGCGGTGGGGCTCAGCCCCATTGTTCTGCAAGCGGCTGCGGGGCTGTCCAGGTGTCCTGATTTAAAGGCTGCTCCTTGAGACAGGAAATTGTATCTTGTTCTGAGGTTTACTGTAATAAAGTACATAGTCCTGGGGGAATGTGCTGCTGGGCCCATGAATCACTTTATGGGCTGGCTGTTCTGACCTCAGCCCTGTGATTTATTCACGCCATACCGCAGCAGGAATGGCAAAAATGTGAGCGGTGCATGGTCCTCCCAGCCTCCCCCTTCCCAGCCAGATGGGCCTTGAACTGGGAGGCTGCCATAAATCCATAAAGGCAGGTTTGCTCCTGGCTGCCAGTTCCACTTGTCTTGCCCACTCTGCCGTGTGTCTGCTGGGGAATCCTCTTGCTGCTCAGGTGTTTCCTTCGTAGTTCTGTGGCCTTGTAGTTTCTTGTGTGAAAAGATGAAAAATCTCAGTGCAGTCATGGTGCTCCTAGCAGAAATAAGTGTGCAAGTTTTTGGTAATCCCCTTTTTTCCTTTCAGTTAGCAATAAACAACAAAAAGAAAGAGACCTGACTGTTTTCAGCTAGGAGTGTCACTGTTTTACAGATGTTACCAGATGTGCTCTTTAGTAAATAGTAGCATTTGCATTTACAGAGGTGGTTAAATGATGTGCTTCTGGTTGAATCACAAATGACAGGAGTGAAGAATAACTCCTGACTCTCAGCTCCACTATGCCATGTTTCTATTCCAGTTGACACTGTTTCTTTGCATGTTTTGCATTTAGCCGTTGTTAGTTTTAAAATCTAGCACTTTCCTTTGGTGCTGGTCTTTCAGTTTTTAAAATATTTCTTCTGCATGAAGCATCCTGATATTTTCTTGTAAATTCATTACAAGAAGAGTCTTCAGAAAATGCTCAGAATTTTTATTGATGTCCTAAACACCTATTTCTTAAGGATAGTTTCAGGATTAAAAGTTGTCCATGTCACACATGTTCACCCTGCCTTGCAGTTATTTTCTGCCCCTTTATTTTTTTTATTTACTTCCTTTTTTTTCATAAAGTAGATAAAATTTAAACATTTTCAAATTCAGCAATATTTTTTTTTGCAAGAAATTAACCTTGCCACATATCTTAACTAACTAGATACCAACTGATATTTCCTAACAATTGTACAACCAATTAAAGGTCAATTTTACCAAAATAAGCTAGATGCTACTTAGAACAAAATAGGGGAACTTTCATTTATCTATAGTATAGGCAGGTTTTCATGAGAGCCAGTTTCTTGTGTGATACAAGCTGGTTTAATTCTGTTTTTCTCTATTTCATAGTCTTGAAATTTGGAGGTTTATTACTTTTTCTAAAATGCTAAGAGCTACACCTGTAAATTTATCCATGATTGTGTTTCTTCAATCAGGCAGTTTGGGAGGGATTTTTGTTCAAACTACAGCATAAACACAACTTCAGATTTGTTCACTTGAAAAGATGTTGGTTGCTAGAATGTGCTAAATTGAGGTTTTTCCATTGTCCTCACATACGAATGACTTGCTCTCTGACTTTCTGTGTGTTGCTTAAGGTTCACATGCTTTGTGTCTCATTACAAAACAGGCAGGAACAGCTTACTTTGAGATGGTTGAGTTCTCTTTATTTCAGTAAAACTCCTTAGATCTGTACATGAAAAAAGGCTTTGAATTGGAGTGTATCATTACTGTGCTTAGCAGGGATCTGATAAAGGTTTGTCAAAGGTCTGTTTGCATGGTTTAGGTCAGGCTTAACAGTGCTTGTTCTGGAGCAGAGTACACATGCTCAGTCTCCTAAACTTGTTGCTGCTTGCAGCTCTGGTTTCATCTCGTGAAGAACAGGCACTGGATAGAGGTAAAAACAGAAAGGAAGGTGGTAGGATGCTCCCTGGTTACTGTAGAATGCCAGTTGCTTCAGACATCTGGGATGTTATCTCCAAAACTCATCAGAAAATGCTGTAGTGCCCATTCAAACAAATCTGCACTCAGGGACTGCAAGAAGTTCCACCTGCTTTCAGACCCGGATCTGAAAAAGGAAATTAAATGAAACCTCTCAGGCCCCTTCTGCTGCAATTACAGAACTAAATATATCCAAATTTTATCCATAGCCCCTGACACCTGCTCCATTTCTGTCCTCAACCCTTTCAACAACTCCTGCTTGCTTAGAAACACTTTTTTTTTGGCACTACTTAAGGAGCAGCCATTGGAGCTACCAGGAGCAGGAGGCAAAGTGATGTCTCAGTGTTTAATGAAACTGCTTCCAGCCTCTTTCTCCCCTGATACTGCTATTCCTGTCCTTACCCAGACACTTGGCATTTCTTGTGCTCCTTTTTTAATCCCTTTCCTGGGCAGCAGCAGCAACCAGAAAAAACTGAAATATAGGTTTAGTTAGGGTTAGGAGGGAACAGAGATCAGCATTAGTGCTGCTGTTGTTACTACGACCAAGGCCCAAATACACATTTGCAGAATTAATATAAAAAGGTCTGACCTTGAAGAAAATATTTCTTTATAAAAATCTTTTTAAATCTTTTCTTTTTAAAAATCAGACAAAGTGGTTCTGAAAGAGAAGCTTGAACAAATGTACAAAAGAACCCCCCAGAGAAGAAGGAGTAGGAAGTTAGGCAAGGCACATCCAGGTTGGTGCTCAGATAGGCAATAAATAATGAAAGCAATCCATAGCTCTGATAAGAAAATTTGTTGAAATGCTACATGTGGAAGAATATTTAGATGTTTGTAAAAGAACAAACTGAAGTAGCTGTACACATCTGGTATGTAACATGAAACTGGATGTCACAGGGATAATAGCAATTAGTGAGAAACAGACTAATATTCAGAGCTGCAGTGTGGGTACAGGTTGTTCAGGAAATCTAAAAATGAAAGTAATGGTGTTGTATATTAATTATAATGGAGGTTTTGAGGAAATAAAAAAGAGTATCAATTATAGCATTATTTTGAGTCAAAATAATGTAAGAATCATAAAAGTTACACAAAGAGTGGATGGTATCCTGCTATGGATTTTAGGTATAATGTTGTGTTAAATGTAAGCAATAATGGAGAAATGTGGTTTTGTCAGATGTATCTATTTATTGGATATAAATCAGAGAAACTGCCAGGCTTGTTAACTTACTAATGACTGGATCACCAAGATGTAATGGTGTGAGACTTCAGGATTGTAATAAGTAGTGATGACACTAGAGAAGAAATCATCACCCAAACTGACTTTAGCTGTAGTGAACACAAATAGATAAAACCTATATTCAAAGAAAAAACTATGCTAGAGAAGTGAAGTATTCCATATCAAACATTTCAAATTAATAGGCTGAAAAATGGAGAGTACTACATAGCAAGTGAATTGGTCAGAAGAACACAGGAGGTTCATATAGAGGAAGCAGAGCATTTATTTAAATCAAAAGTCCAAAACTATAAGGTCTTTGCATCTCCAACAAAAGGGGAAAAGTTTAAGAAAGTTACAAAGCTGTGTATCTGTATCCAAAAAGGGAATTGGCAGCAGCTTTAAAAATGGGTCAAGAGAAAGAGACATTTAGGGAAAGCAGAAATTGTAGGAATAAAGTGAGAATTGTGAAAACTCATGCTGAATGAGACCTCCCAAAAGAAATAAAAATAAATAAGAAACATTCTTTATCTACTGCTACAAAAAGATCAGGAAAAGAAGTGGAACCAAAATGCACTGAGAATAGGGGTAGTGTGAAATAATAGTTCCAAAACTAAGCTAATGCCTTTGCCTTGTTTTCCAGTGAGCTGATAAAATATAGAGGAAGGCAGGTGTGATCACCTGTCAGAATGTCAGCCATGGAAATGAGAAAGATGCAGAAGTGAGATAAATTATACTCACCAGAAATGACATGGTAGTCATTTAGCAAGGAGGTAGATGCTCTGTTTGATTTGAGTATAAAGACTGGATAATTTTCTTAAAACAACTGTGTTATAAATCATGACTAGAGTTTTTCACTAAAATGAAATAAATAGTGAATTAAATGAAATGAAATAAATAGTGAATATTTCACTAAATGAAATAAATAAATCATGACTAGAGTTTTTACTTCTGTGATCAGAAGCCACAGTAAGATTGCAGTATTGCTGTCAACATTTGATAAAGCTGAAATTTCTTCCTACCGTCTTTCAACCCGGGCCAGATTCACAAAGACATCAAGACAGTTGTTTTCATTGTAGTAATTGTGGTTGTTTGATATGTTATAATCAGTGTGAATTCCATGATTCATTTTCCATTCTTATGTTTTGGCAGTGCTGGCTGTGGCAGGGCAGGCAGTGTCAGGAGGAGCTGCAGCTGGGCAGTTCTGCAGGGATGAGGAACCTGCGGTCAGATCTGGGTTCCTCGTGTTTATTCAGGATTTAACTGGCTCCTCAGGCTGTAGGGATCCACACCAGAGGAGGGGCAGGAACCTGGAAATGGGAGGGCAGAACCAGCTCTTGCCACAAGAGCCTGTCTTGTGTCAGCTTAAGCCAATTGTGAAACTACATGCTAAGCTAGAGTTCAACCTGAACTTGACCATGTCCCAGGAAAAGAAATTGGAGCTGCCTTTCTTATAAGGTCAGTTTTCAAAAGCTGGTGGATGTATTCTGGTGGCCTCTGTTGCCTGGATGAAAAATATGCCTTGAGTTTGTGCTGTCTGCACTGCTGTTAAACTGCAGATGAAGAAAGAACGCCTGTTTCAGGAGTTCCTTCTCAGAAAAGCCAGCTCTGGGGAGCTCAAGAGCCTTGTAAGTACATCTGTCTCTCATCCACATTCTGCACTGAAGGCTGCTAAAGAAAGGAAGGTTGTCTTCAGAAAAATTCTACCCTTCATAGGGGACAAATCTCCCATGACATCAGGTGACAGGGTTGAAAGTTCCTTCTGCAATGTGCCATCTTGGGGAATTCCACTCTTCACAGGCACCCAGGGAAGGCTGATGGGCTCTCACTTTAGCAGCTGTGACATGCAGCAGACAGCTTTTCACTGAGGTATTCATCAATAAAAATAGTTCAGGAAATTAGTAGTGGGTTTGAAACTTCTCTGTAAAACTGTTAGATTTTTTTGTAGATATGCTGGCAGACAGTCTAAGGCTGAGCTGCAGTTCTGAGTGCTCAGAGCTGAGACATGAGCAGGACTAGGAACTGCAAATTTTTACCTCTGGTGCCAAAGTGATAAAAATAAGATGGAAAGCTTTAGTACAAGGAGGGCTAAAACATTGATGGGAAAGGTAATATAAAATATTTATACTTGTGACTTTATCAGACATGTTGAGGGAAAGGACTTTTAAAAGTACTGCTTATCAATCCTAGTAAAGGAGTTCTGTGATTCTAGACAATAGGGATGTTAGAGAAGGTATCTGTAAGAAAGTCTAAATACATTATCAGTATCTTTTTTTAAAACAAGGACAGTGCAAAGGTAATGCTTCCTGTGTCATGGAATTCACATTGATTATTATCACACCATTCTTATAATGGAAAATTAAAGGGACATCACTTTTGTGACCACACAACTGTATTCACCAAGAGCTGGTATTTTTATCTTGTTTTCCAGTTGTGGTCACATGTATGCAAAGACATTGAAGAGACCAGTGGAAAGGTGTACATTTAGAAAGGTACAATTTGCTGATGACAAAAAACTCTTGTTTTCATCTCATTTGGTTTGCTTGAATCTCAGTTTCTGTTTTGGTAGCTGTAAGAGCATAGACAGAGATTAGAAAGGCTGGCCAGGCCAGGCAAAGGTGATGTGCTGATTCAAGAAACAGGGCTGGAATGGAAGGAGTGTAGTATTATCCCTTTTGACTGATGATTTAAGGCTGTGCTTTGGAAATTAATTTGCAGCCTGAGGTTTGATTATTTCCAGTTGTAATTAAAAAAAGCAAGTAGTACCTATTGCCAAGTTAAATTTTTTTCCCACTCCCTTGCAGTAAGAGGTAGCTACTGTTTCTTTTGGACAAAAGTTTGCTCACTTTGGGATACTTCGAGCTGCATCTTAAATGCTGCAGAAATTACAGCCAGTGCAGAATTTGGCAGCTTGCATATTAAGTGAGTTATTCATCCGTTAGCATCATGAAATGTCATTCACTGGTATAATTGCCTTTTTCAAGGTTACTTTTAAGAACCAAATCTTGATACCCAGAGCTCTGCAAGGACTGTCTCCTCCCTGTGAGGTACTAGAAGTCAGAGTTTCTTAATTTTCTGAAGAGGTTCTATGACCAGCAAAAAAATAAAAGTGGGAAAGAATGTGGAGTTCAGAAGTACTGCTGTGGTGGTAGACACAGTTTATGATGGAGAGGACGATGGAGCCAGGGCATCTGGCCCATTGAATCTGCAGTTTGGTGTGTTGTACTCCTAATTACTTTTTAAGAGTTTATTGAGTGTGACCCAACCAAACCCTGCCATTCTGCTAAACTCATGAAATTGCTGAAGGCCATGTCCCAATGCTTTTATGTTCTAAGCTGCTGCCTGTCTGTCTAGCTCTCAAAACACTGCAGTGCTGTATCTGAATCTCTCAGAGTTCTTTCTGTTGTTGTCACATCATGGGAGGGTTTTAAATTCATATGCAAATAATACAGTTCTTATTGTGATGGTGATTCACCAGGGTAAGTCTTACAAATGTCTCTGATAGGAAAGCATTAAAAGCTTTTAGCAGAATTTTTTATAGGCTTGGAGGAAATGCAGTGGACAGAAATCAGACAACCAAACAAGTCTTGTACGAGTGGCACCTCTGTCATTCTGTGGTGAGTGATGCCCTTACCATGAGTAAACAGCTCATGGAACAGGAGAATCTTTCCTTGAGTACTAAAGGCACAACAGCCATAATTACAGTTCATCTCATTATGCAAGGATGAAAATGCTGGCAGCTTAATCATTGTTCATGGAAATGCAACAGTCTCTGTTGAAGGAACTGATTGGATTGCTATGAGCTTGTAGCTACCTGAGCTCTTCAAATTTGTGTCACTCTTTTAAATGCTTCAGTTTAATGCCAGTCAGAAGGAAAACAGATTTGATCCTAAAATAAAACTAGGGCTGGTGGAATAATCCCACTTCTTCCATGACATTAAAATCAAAGCTGCTGCTGATGCCAATATTGCTTTCATATTATCTCATACACACATTCAGAAATACTCCAGATAGGAAGAAATGTCATAATTTGAAATAAAATTTTATGGAATAATATATTTAAACCATCTCTATGTGGAATAAGTGTTCTCCCTGACATATGTAAGCATATTCTTTTAATGAATATGTATAGTTTTCATGTTTTGAAGCATCATTAATTCAGCACTGTTTGCAGCCTGTTATTCTTTCTAATTATACAACTGATAAATATTCCAGTGCTATGACCCTGGGAACAGTACTGCAAAGTACAAAACTGCTTTTTAAAGTTCTCTTCCTCTTGTGTTTTGCCTAAAGGATTCTTCCCCTTTACTGGGAAAGGGCTGTGAAGGAATTATGTAGTCTTCTGAAACCAAGTGCCACAGAAACCCATTTGAAGACAGCTTGATTCTATCAGTATTAGTAATTAGTAGCAGTGTAATAGTACACTATTGCCCAGTTATCTTCCCCAAATCAGACATTTCTATTTAGGAGTTGAAGGAGACATGCATTTGCACACTGTTCTTTGTGTTTGTTGTCAAATCTCTCTGCTCTACTGCCCTGTAACTATTTTGTAGTCATCTCTTTTAAAAAGGCAAGCCCATCTTTCTTTGCATTATTTTTTGGAGACTGCAAACAGAGCAAATAATGTTGATATTGATCTTGAGATTATATCTACCATTAAGAATTAAACCTACTGGTCTTGATACCACTCCAGTCTGTATTGATCATGATCTACATTCAGTGAAAGGCTTCAGTAAATAGAAGGAAAAAATTAATCTCCTTTTTTTGCCCAATTTGGAGTAAAACTGGAACCTGTTTTCAGTAGATTTGTCTACAGTGTAGCCATTTCAGGTTTCCTTTGCTAGTGTTCAGTCTGTCACAGAGTCTGCTCACCTCTTGTGAGGCGTGTACAGCTCAGTTCAGGCTGCAGACCCTACTGCAGTCCCTGCTGCAGTGCAGAGATAAATGGGCAGTTTTGCCCCTGCTGAGTTGATGTTGGCACAGCTACACCAGTACCAGCATCTGAAATACCTGAATTAACTTAAGTGAACTGTGTCTGCTCAGTGACTCTGGCCCTAGCCAGCTTTTGAAAAGATCAGCATCCTTGGGTCGTGCAGCAAGTCTTGCCTGCTTGTGAGAACTTTTCAGGACCTACAGTGTTGTGAACTGAGGAGAAGCATTTTGCTGAAGAAGCCAAGCCTGTGGCAGTGCCTGAGCCTCCAGGACTGACTGCAGCACTCCTGATGGATTAGGTTTGTTCATGTGCTGCCACCACCACGCACACAGCAGCTCATTTTCTCCTTCTTGCCACATTCTCTGTCTCACAGCAAGTTCCTCCGGCCTCCCTGGGGATAAAGCTCTCAGGAAGGGAAATAAATCACTTTTGTAATGGTCTTCAATCAGAAACCTTGTCTGTTGCTTGGTGGTGTACCCTTTTTATTGTCTTGGAATCATTTGGCAGTTGCCAGCTCTGCTGAGAGCAATAGCTTGACATTACAGACTTGTCCCTTCCAGCAGAGCTGACAGTGACATCTGCACTTCACCCGCATGGAGCAGTTTATGTTTGCCTTGCTAAAGTAAAAACTGCAGCTACAATGCACTTACCACGGGGTGTTTTTCTTACTTTTGTTCAAACTTCACTTTGTTTCAGTTCCAGAAAACAGTCAGAAAGCCACTATGGCTTTCACTCCACCTCTTGATCAGCACCCTCATCTCGTAGCACAGCACTGAAGTTTTGGCCAGTAGGAAATTCTTTTCTAAGACATGGTTATGGTATTTTTCAGGGTCCCCCCATGGCAGGAAGGAAATGATGAATCTGACTCTATGTTCTTAGAAGGCTAATTTATTAATTTTTGATATTATATACTATAACTATATATTGAATATATAGTATTCAATATATATAGTATATATATACTATAACTATATATTGAACTATATATAAGAATATACTGTATCTATTTTATATAATATATAATCTATAATATAATGTAGAATATATTATAATATATTAAAGTATATGATAACATTATATATTTTATTAAATATAATATATAATATATATTATATTAAAGAATGCTATACTAAAACTATACTAAAGAATAGAGAAAGGATATTTACAGAAGGCTTAACAAGATATTAATAAAAAACTCATGACTGCTTCTGGAGTCCTGACACAGCTGGACAGTGATTGGTTATTAAGTTAAAACAATTCACATGAAACCAATCAAACAACCACCTGTTGGATAAACAATCTCCAAACTACATTCCAAAGCAGCAAAACACAGGAGAAGTAAAATGAGTTAATACTGTTTTTATTTTTCTCTGAGGCTTCTCAGCTTCCCAGGAGAAGAAATCCTGGTGAAGGGATTTTTCAGAAAATATGACAGTGACACATGGCGGCAAAGATTTTTCAGGAAAAAAAAGGCAAAAAAAAAAAAATGAACTGGTATCCATATCTCATTTTCCTGGCCTTGGGGTTTTCACTTAAGGAGCAGAGATGGGCAGCAAAGGATTTGATTGCAGAAGGTGTATGGCTTACATGCTATTTGAGGCACCTCCAATTTCCATACCAGAGTAATGGCTCCACAGATAGAGTTACGGAGATATTCTTGGCTCTGGTCCTGAATCATCAGCGAGGATTGTGGGCTTACTATTAAAAGAATAAGTGTTTCTTTATAATCAAAACAGATTACTCTAAAGAAAGTGAAAATGACCAGAGCTCCAAGCCAGCCTGTCTTTCCCAGGATACCGATAGCTGGAAAAAAGCAGAGGTCATGGATCATGTTCTGTCACTTCACCCTGTTGGTATTTTTCATGTTTCAGGCAGACATCCAAAACTGGATACTTTTCCATAAAGCAAAAGCAGCAGAAACAAAATGGCAATAATAACATGTCCATTATCCATTGTTCCCACACCTACAGTATTGACACTACATCTGGGAATCTGATGTGCACCTTTTCCTTTCCTATATTCTGCCTCCATTAAGGCACCAGAAAATTCGTATTTCTTCATAGCACAAATGTATTTAGAATACTTTATCATTATCCTAATATATCTAAAAAAATTTGCTTTACTTTACGGTATTACATTTTGAAAGGGAAGCAATAGTGTTTTTCTAGATATGATCTAGGCAGGACCCAAGTATTCTCTACACTGGATCTGTGAGATTTTTGATATGCTGGTATTTCATTTAAAGCAAGCTAACTCTCTTGGACTGTACAAGAAACACCTGTGTAAACCCAGAGAGAAATTCCAGCTACAGAAAGTCCATTGTGCAGTCCACTGTCCTGTCAGTGAACAGGACAATTTTGTTTGAACAATTGAACAATTGTGAAACAAAATTGAACAATTTTGTTTGTTGAAACGCACCTTTTCCTCCTGAAAGATGTGATTTTTTTTCCACATTTTTGAGACAGTGGCTTAAGTTGGGATTCTGATAATCAACTTCTTGATATTGAGTGCTGCAGCAAAACTTGAAGTGCATTTGCAACTTCATTTTTAGATGAAATGTAGATAAGAAATGTGTCGTATTCGGTTGGTCTGTCACCATCACTGCTGCATGATGCCATCTTTCACATCACCACACGTTTAGGACCTCATTTTATGCCTTCTTTGCAAGGTGACGAGAGGTGAGACAAGCCAACACTACTGGGCAAGAAGGCCGAGGTCTTGTTTGAAATCCTGTTGCACATCACCAGTTAAAGATGAGAATTAAGGTGGAAGGACAGAAAAGGTTGCTTTCCCTAACATAATCCTTTGACTTCCTTTGAGAAGTGCTGTTTAACTGTTAGGGTGATAATCTTTGTCTCCTTTCTTCCCAGTATGTATAAAAGGTTTCTGAACTCTATTTGTAAGAGTTTTCTGCTACAGGGAAGGAGCATGGGAAAATGTTCAGCCAAAGTAATAATGAATGGTAGTTATTAAAAACTGTGAAGATGAGTGCAGAAGAATATAATGTATTTTTCTTACCCTGTAAGCTGCATTTTGGTATCAGCACAGTTGTTTACAGGGAGGTTTATGTGTCTTGACTTCTGTTCCACCAACAGACATGTAGCCCAGACAAAAATATTTATTACCGCTTTTCAGAGTTGCACACTGGTACAACATTTATGGTGTGCTCAAATCTTTTTAGAGGAGTCCTCTAAGTTTTGCAGGATAATAATGTAATTCATTTGGGTTTTTTCCAGACAAGAAGCCCTTCTTGCTGCCATTAGTGAAAAAGATGCCAATATTGCTCTGCTAGAGCTCTCATCCTCTAAGAAGAAGACTCAGGATGAAGTGGCTGCACTGAAACGGGAGAAGGACCGTCTTGTGCAACAGCTCAAGCAGCAGGTGGGTACAGGAGGGCTAGGAAAAATCCACTTAATAATCTGGTGTGGGATTATTATCTTGATTTATGGAACTAATAATGTATACTCCTGTCATGTGTTAGGGTGGAAAGTGCATAAATAACAATTTCAAACTAGCTACTGGACTCAGCATTGAGGGAAGTTTCTTTGTGTCACTGCCTGAGTAGTAAATGTGTGATCAGATGTATAAGGAGTTGTGAATGAAGAGGACATTGGTTATTATCCTCTACAGGCACAAATAGTCAGAGATTCAGGGAAAAGTAGTGGTATTTCTCTTGGGGGTTTGTGCTTGCCTTTTTGGGGAAGAAGTCTATTTGGAAGAATAGGCTGTAGAGCTCAGATATGAATGTTACACCACACAGTCTCTCCTGTGATTTCTGATTGCAACTGGAGCACCATGTGTCAGCTTCTAGAACTGACTCTGGGAGGTCTCGTGCTTGTGAGGAGATTGGTCCCTTCCTATTTCTGGCCTCTCCCATTTTTAAGATATTTCTGTGTTGGCATAACAATTAGAAAAAGTGTGTTTCTGTTAAAGCATTTAACATTATGTTCCAGTACTGAATGCAATGTGAAAAGTATATTGCCAGTAAAACAGAGGAAGCAAAAGGCATCCCTGGCAATAAGAGATTTAGGATCTGAAAAAAATCTGTGTAGATTTTTCACTTCAGCACTTCTGGTAGGTTTTCCTGAGTTATTCCCTTGCCACATGCCTCTTAATAGCACATATGCTGCTGCCAATCCAGTATCAACTTCTTCAGTGCCACCATTTCCATCTTCATAAAGTTTTATGTGCAACATTTCATCTGTCAACCAGATGATTTCTGTTGCTGTCAGAGAATGTAAGACAAAACCAGGTCAGCATTGTGATAAGGGATTTCTGTGCTTCTTCCTTAGCAAACACAAGTAGGTTATTGGCCATGTTGGTTATGATAATTATTTATGGTTTCATTTAAGAACAGTACTCTTGGGGGTTTTATGTACCAGCTTCAGAATGAGCAAGAAGTATAGATTTCAGTCTTGTATTATTTTCTTTTGGGCAACAGTTGTAGTTACTGTCACTGGTCAGCCAGGTCATCTGCTGAAACAGGAATCAGAAGTGGTCACAGCAATGACAAGTACTTGTTTTGTTCATGTAATTGTTGATGCAGCAGCTGTAATTTCAAGTACCACTCATTCCAAGACAAATTAACACCACTTCTTAGTTCTTGTTGTCCTAAGCTTAAATTCTGGTGCTTTCATACCCCTGCCCTTCCCAGTTTCCTTCTGATTATCTTTTGTGAGTAGCTGGAACAAGCTGTAGTATTTTGTGGTGAGTTTTTTTCTGCTGAAAATCTGTGTATACTTAATTAACATATTAACATTGGGCCTATCTGCAATGACTTAGGTTTCAGGTAAATAATTTTTAAAACGTTGTAGCTCCTATTGTTATGTTTCAGTGCTGGTAAAGCTTACAGAATCATAAACTCTTCCTAAAAAGACATGGCCATTTCCCTTAAGTATACCAGTTCTACATGCTTTTTTGTGTATTTGTGGGATACTTAATTTCCCAAATGAATGAAAATTAAAAAGGAGATTAATTTGAAATTGTTCTTGGTATGTAGTGAGACCAATTATGATTTGAGTTTGGAGCAATAGTCCTTTTTCAAACAATTCGTTGGACTGTTGAAATGTCAGAAAGATTCTGGTTCCAAAACTGCAATCAGCTATAAAGACTTGTCACTGTTTAAGGTTGTTTAAGATTTTAATCTTAAAAATGATGAAGAAAGCAGAAAGTAATCCCCTCAATACATCTGTGCTATGGGTGATATAAATAAAAGTTTTATGTGTAGTATAAGTATAAAATCATAGGTATTCTCCAGTACATCCACAATCCTCAAGGCAGAATGAATGTTTACATATAAACAATCTAAACTATATTTAAAATATACCTGAGAAATATTTATGTGACCATACAGAGATTTGACACATCCTCCCTAAACTCTATCCTGTGTTTTAAGGATGTGTCATCTTATATCCATTTTTTTGTGTGTGCAGCTTTCAACACATTGATAGAAAAACTCCTCATTGCTTATTATAGGAGAGTATTACTCACCACCTCTATGAGTTGCAGAGAATCTAAAATTCCATTTATTTTTTTTCAGTGCCGGTAGTTTTGGTATGTACTTTTTCTGAATAAATTCAAATCACACCAACTTTGACAGCTCCAGAAATAGGAGATGGGTCAGAAGAGATGGCTGTGAGATTTTACAAGATCTTCGTTACTGATGTAGTCAAGGGAAATCTCATTTTTCCACATGCTTTGCAAATATTCTGTGTACTTGGCCCTTGCACTCCTCTTCAGTTGTTCCAGGTCACCAGCCTCATATTTTCCAACAAAACAACTATGCTGCTTCCTCAGTTTAAGCCTTCTCCACATGGACCCTTTTCTGCATCTTGAGAACAAGGGTCCATCTGTGTTTGCCAGCTCCACAGAACCATGACACCTTTCAGGAACTTCCTAAAAGTTCAGCTGTAATTCTTAAATTCACAGTAAAAATTGGAAGTGAAAAAATCTTTCAGGCTTGCAGATGTGTTGAACACAGCTGTTCAGGGAAGGCGAGTGATGCCACTTTTCCATTTGAGATTTTGAAAAGCAAAAAACCCAAAAAGTTTATTCAACCCTTCAGATTCAGAGCTGGGATCCTGACCTCAGTCATTCGTGTTTGAGAGCTGTTGAGCTCCCTTATAAGTATTTGGTATTTCAGTCCTAGGAAATGCTTAGGCTTTGTGGTGGGAAAGCAGCTCTTTCAGTTGGTGGTCAGACAGAGCTGAGTAAAAGATTCCCATTTCCACGTGCGTGGGATGCCCACAGAAATGCTGAGCAATTTGGGAAGGGCTGTTTGTGGGAAGAGCTGTGCATGCTGTGTACCAGCATGGCTGGGAAGAGCTTCTGACAGGGTGCTCTATGAAAGCAGCTTCCTGACCATGCTGCACTAGTGAGTGTGAATGGATCCGAGTGTGCAGGACAGGATTTGGATCATGACTTTTGTGCTGGTTACCACTGGCTGACTTGCTGTTAAGTGTTGAGGTACAACACTCACAAAACAAAAACTTGTTCCAACTATTTCCTGTGATTTTTTATTTATTTAAAAGTATCGGTGAAGACACAAGGGAAGGGTATCCAGAATCTGGAGGGCTCTGCTGTCGTTCCTTGTGCTCTGTCCTTTCCCAGCACTGGTTGCTCACACGGGAAGGGTGCTGCTGCGCAAGAGAGGGAAGGAGTCCTGCCAAAGACATTTTGCTTCTTTAATTTCTCTAAGTATGTGCATTAAAGTTAGGATGAAGAGAAGCATTTTGGAAAGAGGATGTGGCATCAATGTTGTTTTAATTTAGAGTTCCTAGGCTCTGATTTGCAGGAATGTGCCTCAATACAGAGCCCATTTCCTAATGAGGCGCTCGGCATTGACCAGGCTCTCCAGTAAATGCAGCTGCCTGTTTCATATTGCTTGTCAGTTTGGATGAGGGATTTCCTCTGTCATCAGACAGGCAGGGCCATTGCAGGGCGAGGGTCACCAGCTAATGTGGTCCCAATTTATTCCTCCTAGGGCACTGTGTCTCTCTGGGTAGCTGATGCAGAGGCAGGGGCTGGGAGGCTGCTCTGGAGGGGCTGGGCTGATGCAAGAGCTGGAGTTGTGTAACCAGATCCAGATGTGGTGTGGAGAGGGCCCTGCTGGGTGTCACACCAGGCTGACAGGGACCCAGGGAGCTGTGGCCTGCTTGGTGGAGCACAGACACTGCTCAGCTGTTAGGAAATAGCCTGCTTGCCATTCATCCCTTTCCTTGTTGAGCTAAGTTTTAATATCAGCTTCTATTTATTGTAACAGAGCAAAGCACCACCCCACAGTTTTCAGTGGTAAAGCATATCTGAAGGGGCTGGAGTTTTCCTGTCTGTGGGCTTTGAGTGTTAAACAGCTGGGATTTTCTGCTAGGAGCTGTTTGTAGCAAAGACTGCCATTTTCTGTATTTGTACAGTGTGTAGCAGGGTGGGTGCCTGGCTTGACCAGCATCTCTGTCACTGTCATGCCATAAATGTGAAGTAATAAGTGTTTAAATTTTTAGGATGCTCTGAACAGTACTAGTGTTTTCTGACATCTTGGAGTATTATTCAGATTAATTGTTTGTAAATAGCCATAGTCACTTGTATTATTATATAATGTTTCATAATTATTATTATAATTATAACAGAAGTTAGCTTGACTCAGCGTTACTGATGACAGAATCTCAACATTTTCATTTGAAATAGTGTGACTTCAGGTTAGATTAATATTACTTATGTTTTATTATGCTGCATATGCCTAAATCAAAGTTATTTTCAGATCAGTTCCCCAGTGTTCTAAGAATATGTTGAGTTTTCATTCTATACTTCAGCATGCTCAGGGAACCACCCAGCTTAAGCTTTCTCCATGTATTTCATAAATATACATTTTCTTTTGTCATGCAAACTGTTAATGAAAAATAGGAATAATATTGGATCAGGAGAGAGCTCTCTGCAACTGAGTTGATTCATCCAGTTACGCCTGAAATCTGTTCCTAAAGACTTGAAGTGAAGGAGACCTTCAGTCCTGGGAATTTTTTATACCTTATCTGTCTTTATTTTTATACGTAATGTCCCTTACTGCAATTCAAGCTGATTACTATTTTTTTCTCTGAGGGGGATAGAAAAAAAAAATATTTACTCCCTATCATGTTCTTGCTGTAGACACTCTTGCTGTTCACTCAAAAAGAGCTCCTTTCTATTTTAATTGTAAGTGTGGGTTTTGTAGTCAGCCTTGCCATTCAGAGGAATCTTTAATGCCTGTTGTTTCCTTCTGCTTCCATGTCCTCATCAAGGCTGTGCCTTCCTCTGTGGGCCATGAATTTGAGGGGCTGTTATTTAACATTCCCACAAATGGAGAGGAATTATTTGGCAATGGTCAAACAGCTAATAATTGACTAGTAATAATGGTATTTATGCAATATTAAATATACATTTCACCTAAACAAGCAAGTACCAGAGCTGTTTTTTCTGTGCTGCTCTGTGCCTCTTCCCTGTAAGATTTTGACTGGTTTTCTTTATGAGGCCAAGTTACTGCAAAGACTGGCTTCCCAAGTAAATGTGGTTCATGGGATCATGAGGAACTGTAGATTCCAGAGTAGCTTCTCACACCAAAAATCATATTTTTCCACTGTTACTTGTTTCCCTGGAAACCCTGCACACTGACACCTGACACTCCGCTGCTGAGAGCTTTTCCAAACTGAAGTTCCACTGGCTGGAGTCATTTCTGTTTATAACAAGAGAATGTAAAACAGGTCAAAGGAGACTGACAGGCAAATGTTTTCCTCTTGCTGCTGTGGAGCTGTATCAGCATGACCACACTTCTGGCAGCTTTAGTTACCACCCTGCCCAATGAAATAATGCAGATTGTGAGGGTGTGCAGAGTCTTTGCTTTACCTTAGCTGCCCTGGTTTGAAACCATGTCTGATGAGAGTCATTACCCTGTTAGCAAGGGAATTTCTTCTTCAGGTGACATGGATACAGTCACTGCAGATAATTGCTAAATGTGGTGCTGTTTTGTGACAGAACCCCGGTTGTTCTCTGAAAGGTTCCAGCAGTCTGGAGTTCAGTGAGGGGAGGCATCTCTCAAACCAGACTTCCTTCCAAAGTGTTGGAAGGGAGCTTAGGAAGTCTAAGAATATGTATGTAAGTTGTGTGAGTGTGGTGATGGTGGTGGCTTCTTTATAGCTGAGGAAGAAAAATTAATATTTTAAATGAGTGATAAGATTCAGGGCATTTGGATTCATCTTTGTTTATTGATCTCCTTACCACAGTCCCCATGTACTTGCACTGGCAATACTGCAAACAGATATAAAAGTGGGGACAGAGAATTTTTGTGATAAGTTAAGAACAGGCAGAGGGATTTGAATGTGCTGTGCCAGAGGTTTCTTTATGAGCTGGGCAGAACAGAAGGTACTCTGAGTTCTGGTGTTCTCTGAATGCCAGGTTAACCAATTTGAAGCAGGAACAAACAGATTAATGTACTTTGCCAGAAGTTTTTCAAGGACTAGTGAAGCATTTCAATGACAAACAGATTAATGTACTTTGCCAGAAGTTTTTCAAGGACTAGTGAAGCATTTCAATAACTGTGGTCACCTGCAGTGGACTTGTTACATACACAGTGCACTCTCAGCCTCTCCTCTCCACTGCATGGTCTGTAGAGTCAAAGTAGAGTCACCTTTCTTCAGGTTCTTGTACCACCAGTGTCTGGAGGGTCACCTGAAGCTTTTCAGTTACTGGCTTTAATATACAAAGGTGCCAAAATACGTAGTTTTTATAGTGTATTCTTAGCTGTGCTGCCAGTGCAGCTGGCATGTGAGCAGGCAGAAGTGGGCAAAATCACTCTGTACACTTCCTCTTCAGGAAGCTGTTGGACTAAAAACAGCAGAAACTTCTGGCTAAGTGAATATATATCCCCTAATTGGCTCTCATCAGGCATTGCCAGCTGTCAAATTTAAGCATCGGGGCTTTTGTTGAAGGCCTGTAATGCACCCAGATTATCAATCACAGCTCTGCTGGTTCTGCCAGGCTTTGCTCCTCAGTCATTGTTTCTGTCAAGGGGGGAGTCTCTGCCAGGAGCAGACCCCAGCACCCTGACAGAGGCTTTGTCATGCCCTTGAGCACAGCACTTGGAGCCCTCACAGATTAAAGGAAAGCACCTTCTCCCTGCCATGTGTTCCAGACTTTTCCCATCATTTTTAATCATCTATTAGCACAGTAACAGCACTCAGTGCAGCATCAGCAGTCTTTTCTGGGGCAGCATTTCATCTCTCCCTGGTATTATTTCTTAAGCTCTTTCTCCTCTCCCTCCTCCTTTACCTTCCCCCTTTGCCTCTTGCATGACTAAATAAAAATGTATGTTCAGGGGGCTGGCTGCATGGTGCCAGGGAAGGGAACTGCCTGCTGGAACCATGGGAGTGCCTCTCCTTGTGCCTGTTGGAGCTGCTGCAAACAGCCCTGGCTGCTTTCTGCTTGTGCCTTCAGCCTTGCACAGCCTGGAGGTTTTAGGGTGTAGCTGTGTAGGGTTGCTGGAAGAGGAAGGTGCTTTGCCTTACTGAAAAAGAGGGGCTTTAAGATTTATAGAGGTATTGAGGAATCCAGGTGACAATACAGTACTTGGTACCTTTTCTTTCTAGACATTTGTAGTATTTTTTAAAATACTGTAGGGACTAATATTTCCCAAGTTTGAAGTCAGATTTCAAAAACTTGTTTCACTCCATTAGAAATATTCCTCCGTTTATTGAATATATTAAAATTTTCATACTCCAGTTTTACAGCTGACTAAAAATTCACACAAATAAATTTAAATTATTTGGATAATTGCCAACAGCATTTAGTGCCACATATACAGCAGTTCTCATTCAGGGCTTATGAACTCCTATAGGAAGTTATTTAAGCAATGTTGCCTCTCTCTAGAAAATCAGGATTGCTGGACAAGTCTAGGTTAGCAGTTGAGAGACTCTGTATCCCATTCCTGTCAGTGACCAATTTGATGGTTTTGGTTACCAGGAAAGATTGTTAGGCCTCCCCTGGGAGAACCAGGCTTGTTAGCACTGTTAAAGAGGTGAGAATGCTCACTGAGCTTGGGCTTGCTCAGAAGACTGCACTAGAAGATCTAATTTGGGCTTGAAAAAGAATCATTCCCTGGTCTGTGAATAGTACTGCTGGACATGGGTGCAATGTAAAAACAGTCTCTGTCATTTGACATCACAGTTGTACCACACAGTGGTTTCCTGTGGTTGTTGTGGCCCAAACCACTGGTCTGATACACAATGGTTTTCAGTTAAATAAAGAGAATAGATTAGAACAGCTCTCTGTGATACATACATTCAACAGAGTATTTATGGAATTCATTCTGTCTCTTTACTACAAATATTATGTTGGACATAGCTCCTGACAATATTTTTCTTAGCTGATGAGTCATGAGATAGATGCAGAATCTCAGAAAGAGTCATTTAGAGCAGCTCAGGATTGCCCATGGTCGCTCATTCAAGGAATACAATTATGGGTACATCTTCTTTTGCTTAACTCCCATGGTTTGTGGGGTAGCTGGGAAGGACCCATGCATGACTGCTCCTGATTGTCTTGCAGTGGCAGGATGTGCCTCAGGGGTAAAATATTTGAGACTTTCCAACCATTGGTCCTTGTGGCTGGGCTGGTTTGGCATCACTCTTGGTATTTGAATTGATGATGTCTGAAGGATGACCGGAAAATAGAGTGAGTTTATGATTACATTTAAATTGTATCTTTTACACCCATTGTTTAGGGAACTCCGAAGTGTTGGTGACAGAAAAACTCCACTTAAACATATAAAAAGCCTTGACAAGATAAATCCACAAATAGATTTTCTTTTGTGAAGAAACAGAAATTTCACACTGAAATTTCAGATTCAGGAAGATTTTGAATTACTTGCTTGAAGATTTTGAATCTTGGTGAAGATGGGTGTGTAAGCATCCTTATAGGTATTTCATTGATTGGATGCAGATTTTCATTACTAAATTATTCCTGTTCATCTGGGCTGTTTTACCTGACAGTGACAATTATCTAGGAGACACATGTCCTTTTACCAAATATCCATTCAGAATGTGCTAACTTGGTACTTAGTGCTTATCTCTTCCTGTATTTAAAGGTATTGTTCCTCAGGGAGCACACAACACATGGAACAGTTTCATATTAAACCTGTACAGTAAAACATTATTTGTGACTACTTGTCTTTGAATGAAAAGCCTAACAAAGCTGTGACATTACCAACTATCATATATAAAAACCAATTCACACATTGATAGTCAGTTAAAAAGTAGTGGCAGAAAGCTGAAAGGCAATTTTCCAGCTTTAGTATTGGTTTTAATTTGTGTGAGACTGTAACTGGTGAGGTGATAGATGATTCAAGGTGTTTTCCAAAAACATGTAAGGAGAAGGTGAAGTCAGAGATATGAGGTGACTGATTGGGTTCATAAACTAAATATGTAGAAGGTTTCAAGTAGATTACAGATTAACAGTTGTATGACTTAATGTGTTAGTGATGTGTTCTTTACTTGAAGGAGGAATGAATGATGGAAAGAATTGTGCATCTAGAATATGTAATGAAAATTAATGATCTATAAGATAGAATATATTGCATATTTGTGATTTTGCTCTGTTATTTTGGGAGTAACGTAATAAATCACTGGTGCTTTTTTGCTTGAAAAGAGAGAAATGCATAGTCTGCAAAAGGGGATTTTAATCCCCACCATCTTAAAAATTGATAATGGAAAAAATTTAGTCTGAACTGCATGGAATGAACTTCAGTAAACGGTGAACTGTTGATGAACAGTGACCCCAGGTATTTTTGAGCTTATGCACTGAAATATCTCTCAGTCTACAGATTTTTTTTTCTCATCTGCTGTATTAAGCTCATTAAATTTTGAAAATAATTTCCCTTTATGAAACTGTTTGATTGGGCCTAGTCCAGTACACCATATCTCAGGCAAATGGATAGGTAAGGCAGGGGAAAGTAGAGGCTTCATCTTGCAGTTGGAAATCTAAGATGCTGCCAGTTAGGAGTAGTTTCTTGATAATAATCCTTCATTAATTTACATACCATGTTGTGGAAATGGCAGGTTTGTCAAAATGAGACACAGATTTATGCAATTGGGCATCAGTCACTTGTGATAGCTTCTGCAAATGGTGAGGTGCTGGTGGCTGCAGGTTCCCCTCAGTTCTGTTAAATTCATGGTGCTATGTTCTGAAGAATCCAAGCCTTAAAAAATTACTATTCATGTTTAGGTGCAGAACAAATGATGCATTTACTCCTTAATAAGTACACACTGTTTTCTACAGCCCCTTTTTAAGATGGAGAAATACAACCAAAGAAAAGGTGTGCAGATTTACCCCAGAAGGCACATGTTTGCCTCTTGGGATTTGTGCATGCAGGGAGGGGATGGAGGTTTTTCTGCTGTCTCCTAACTGTGAGGAGTCTGGAAACAGCTGCCAGGAGGTACAAGATGAGAAAGTTGATACTGATGGAGATGGTGCTTCCAGTCCCTCCCTGAATGGCAGTCTGGAGACAATGCTGTCAAACATCAGTCAGTGATTTTGGCAGATCCTCTTTAGGGCTGCTGTGTTCAGCTGTCCCTGAGCAGACCTGCATGGAACTCAAAATAAAGGCACAGTTTCTGTGTGCCTTGTTTTGCCTTGAATATGTTGCCAAAGGTTTTTTGAGTCTTTGCAGTAGCAAGAAGTGCTTTTAGGGATTAGTCCAAGATTTTGCATGAAGACAAAATAAGTCTCAAACTTAGCTATCAAAAGATTGCTGTCTGATTTTACTTGGCATAATCAAACATTTGTCATGTGGATATAAGAAAAATTTGCTAATTATGTACCCTCAATTTCAATTACAAGTCATTTACCTTTGCAATTACATGTTGTAGAATTTTAGATTATCAATAATATAGGTGAATATTATTCTCTCAACTTTTATAAAGCTCTACTTCCCAAATATATATGAAAATATATGTATATAAACTCAGGACTGGTGCCTGGAGGAAGCACTGGTCTTTTATGTTGAATACAGCCCTGGTTAAGGGGTAATCATTTTATTAGAGCTTTTGTTCTCTTTATTTGAGTACAATTTTACAGTCACAGAACCCAGTCCTTTGTTCTCTTTCTGTTTGTTTACCACCAATGCCCGTCTTAGTGTGAATACAAATATTTCCTGTAGTTGAGTGAACAAAAAATAAATGGAGGTCTCACAGCTAACTCCAGACAAGTTTTTCTCAGGATTTGAACAACCTAGGTATCTTCTGTTTTTACAGTGGATTTTCGTTTGGGATGGGAAACTTAACATTTTTAAACATTCTGTTTCACCACTGTGCCACTCTTAATCCTTTTAATAGTCCAGAAGTTGCTCTTCTCACTGTTGTCATCTTAGCATGAAACATGACCATAATTTATGACACCAAGCCAGTGTGATCTCCATCTCCTAAACACCAGTAGATGCAGCCTTGGCTCTGCCTCCTTTATTACAGCTTGCAACCCAAACCTTTGCCAACTGCTGACAGTAATGGTGCTGAAAAAATAATAAAAGCAATATAGTGATCCTTAAGAACACACACACTCACAGGTTGTTTAAAACTTGGAAGCCTGCACGAGTTTATTTGTTCTCTGTAAGTATTAAGGACTGTACCTTCTCATTTTAGTTTTTCCCTGATTTTTTTCCCCTAAAGGGAAACATATTTACTTATATATGCAGATTTTCAATCATCTTTCAAGTGTCTTCTCTATCTCCTATGGAGGCATGCAAGATGTTTGTTCTTCTGCACTAAAAAATGAAAAGTTCACAGATTAGGTGGGAAGCATCCACAGACTAGGAAGTGCAGATTAAAACTAATTTCTTATTTTCAACACTATCAGATCACAAAAAGATTTTTCTCTTCCCCCCTTTCTTGATTACCAAAACCACCTAATCCTTCTCCATTGTCTGCCAGAGAGCTGGTTTGTGATATAAAAAGGCCTTAAAAATATGAAGGCTTCCTTGTTTCCTCCTAGGTCTTCTAATTGCAAATCAATCAGTCAAGGTTGCTCTTGTCTTTCTATTCATCCTTTTCTATTTCTTCCTCTGCTTTGTCAGGGCTCTTTAACAAGTGGAATCACCTATCTTAAGTTTAATGACTTAGCAGTAAAAGGATTGTTAAGAAAAACTCACCAGAGGTATGACTGGCTTTTTTCTCATCTTGTCCCACAGATCTTTTTCTTTTAGTGGTCCTGTAGCAGAGAGAATTCTCTGAGATTTTTTTTCCTAAGCTTTACAGAGTGCTTTATGGTGCCCATTGGGTGGGCCTCTACTCATATGTAATGGCATCATATAATGTAAATCACAGAAAGACAACAGACTGGGAATAGAGCAGGCAAAGACAGGAATACTGGAATGCAGACACCTTAGAGAAATTCATCTGGCCAAGCTGGCACATCTCTACACGCAGTGTGCCATGAATTTTGTAGAGAATTAAGAGAATTTCTTTCCTTGGTGAGAATAATTTTGGCACAAATACAGCAGAGAAACTGAGGGTTTTTTCAGTCTCTCCAGCTTAGTACCTAAGCTTTGATGTAGATTTAATAGGAAAAAATCAACCTCTGGTGAAACAGCAAGAAAAAAAAAAAGTGTTGGTTTATTGTGGTTCTCCTTGGCTGTGTGCTGTGGGCAAGAGCAGAGGAAGGGACAGGAATCATCTGCCCAGCTCTGCAGTGCACATGTGCTGCCATGTGCTGGGGCAGGAATCCTTTCTCTGTGCTCCAGACAGAGGGACAGCGAGGATGGACAGGAATCCTGGGCGTGCAGACCACACGCACACATGGTGTGGACAGACAGGAATGTGATGTCTGTGTGTTTGTGTGGCTCTTGAGGCAGGGCACTTCTGTGTGGATGTCAAAGCTAATAATTGGCCATACAGAAAAAATTCTTAACTTTTATTTAGTTTGGGGTAGCAAAGCTCTGGTGGTTGTCAAAGGAAATGCCCTTTCAACTCTTCCCTCAAGCAGTTACCATGCCGGATTTTGATGGATTCAAAGATGAAAGCAAGGCACAAAAAGAATACTGGGTTTCTTTTTCTTTTATATGCAACAGCTTTTAAAATTAATTTCAGAACAAGCACAAATACTCTTGAGGTTTCGTTGTGTGTGTTTTTTTAAAGTTGCTATCAACACTGTTTATATCATGTAGACACAGATCCATTCATGTATACACCCAGAGCTGGGTTCTGGGCAGTCACAGACAGTCTGTGCTGAGATGATACTGAGCAGCTCACATCACTTTAGCATCTAGGAATTTGTATCTGTACATAACTCCTTTTTTTGCCAAGAGCAGCATGTATAGAGGGGAGGGGGGTTTGCTATTAACAACTCTTTGAAGCTGCAGGCAAATCCAGTCGAAGTGGTGAGTCACAGAACAATAAAAATATGTAACAGTAAAAGGTCTGTGGTCAAAACACTGGCATATACTTTCCAAAATTAAAAATTGCTGGATAGAAGAAAGCTTTTACTGTATTTATTGTAACAACACAGTCACAACACACAAAGATTGGAAGACTTCCAAATCTCTTCAGCTAGGAAAGGTGTATGCAGATACACATGAGCAGATGGACTACAAATTATTTTGTTGAGCCAGGGAATCATGACTAGCTTTTAAGATTTTGCAGTAGAATGCATCTTGTAAGTAAATTCCTATATGAGACTTTGCCAGTCAGGGTTCATAGATACCCTGGACTGAGAAACTTTTTTCTTGTTTCAGAGCAGGAGAAAGACTGAGACAAAAGCGGAGTAACTGAAGTGGTTGTCTTACTGAACTTTGTGAAGCTGAGCATATGCAAGTGGATTTATTTTGGAAAGGAGAACCAAATAGAATAACAAAGGAAAGGGGGACAGAGTAAGGTAGTTGAGGGTAAGATGAACAGGGTGTGGAGTGAAGCAGAAGTGAAAAGGGAAGGAGAAATTTCAGGCAAATAGTCATAAAAAGACAGGAGTCCCATCAATGTTGTCAAGTAAAGTTTGTTCTGTATTTGATAGCAATTTTTGCCTGTTCTATAGGATATAACATAGGTAATTTAGGGTGTTTGCCTTCAGATTTCATATAGATTTTGTGAGACTAACCTTACCTGTTGTGCTCAGTGCTGATGCTTAAATTGTGCAAGTTTAAAGTAACCACAAGATCAATGAAATGCTGATATGTATTTCAAGCTTAGCATAACCTGAGGTACCTTTTAGATTTTGCTTTGTAAAAGATGTTACCAACCTATCAAAGTTTTTAGGAGGACTTTATGCTCCAAAGTACATTTCAGCTTGTTTCTCTCATCCTTTTTTGTCTTTGCTTTTCTATTATTCTGTAAAGCATAAAATTAAATTTTTAGTTTGGACCCACAAATACACAGTGAGAAGGGGAAAAATGAGCAAGGGGGAAAGTACAATGAGAAGTTTTCAACAGTTTGATTAATAAGGACTGTGGCAAAGACTGGTATTTCCTTTTGTGTTGCTATAGAAGTAGCATTTCATTTCTTCTTTGGAATGAGTTTTCTTTGGTAGTAAGTATCAAAGTAGATTAAAGAGACAATAAACTGTATCTATTAAACATTCAGCAG
Source organism: Calcarius lapponicus (assembly GCA_039654755.1). Lineage (NCBI taxonomy): Eukaryota > Metazoa > Chordata > Aves > Passeriformes > Fringillidae > Calcarius > Calcarius lapponicus. Next base: position 69,535,853 of record CM077463.1, read on the forward strand.
ACACAGGAGGTGACCATGAGAGGCTTGTTTGCTGCTGATCACTTGAGAACTTGTAGCAGGTCAGTCTCCCAGAATCCAAAATCAAGGCATGTACCAAAAAAATTCCACTTCTGTGTAACATTTAGTGCAAGGATATCTTGAGAGTCTGCATCCAGACTCTTACAATTCCATCAAAATGTGTTAGTTTGGATTCCAAAGAAGAAAAGCTTGAATGACAGTGCCATCCATCTGCTTACCTGAGCTGTAATTCCTACCCAGTAACTTTTCAATTTATTGACCATTTTCAACCAAATTTGACAGGGGAAAAGGAGTCTCAAGGATTTTGTAGATTTATAGGAACTTAATTAACATGCACAGCTGGGTAGAGGCAAAAAGAGCCCAAAGAGGAGCTCCCACACAGGGGAAGGCAAGGAGAATTGAGCTGTGCTGTGTTTTGTTTGGCTCTAGCACACACATATGGCTGGCCACTCAGAACATACAGACTTTCACTCTGGTCCCAGCTGAATCTTGCCTGGAGACACCATGGGGGAGGCAGGCTGCAGAAAGAGATTGTTACAAGGGTTGAAGGCCATGCTTAGGAGATGGAGAATACAAATCCAAAGCACTCAGATTTCATCAGTCAATATAGAAGGGTAGTAAAGTGGACGCACATGCTCTTCAAGGGTAGCCATGCAGTCTGCAGAATAAATTGCTTCTTTACTCATTAAAGAAGCAGTGGAGACCTTACAATAGTCCAAGAGTGAATGTAGCAGCATACTTTAACCAAAAAAACAGTTGTTAAGCCAATTTAAATCAGTTAGTCTTTTTGTTTTAAGGGTGTGTGGCAGCAAAAGATACTGATCTTATATTCTCTTCTGCAGCAAGACCCTTCTCTTCCATGGTGTGGAATCAGGATGAGATTTGCCCTAACAAACTGCACCACAGAGCAGGCTCATAACCCAAAAAATACATGCCTATTTTAAACCCAGAGGTTTTATCTGCTCAAAACTGGAATGTGAACATAACCAGTTCTCATACTTTACCTTAGGAATTAAAATAGCAGCGCATTTTGTTTGGGTGAGAGATCCAGGATTCTTTGGGGATGCTGTTGTGGGTTACCATTTGTCCTGCTGATGCTGCCTGAATGTAGTTTCTTAATGCATAGCCCACCCATTCTCTAAAAATTAGTTTTACTGTATGGTTGTAAATGTCCTCAGACTTCAGCACTCCCTCAGACATCTTTGAGATACAGGAAGACACACCTTAATGATATTTCTGCCTAAGACCCTTAGATGCAGTGGAGAGATGCCAAAGAAGTAAGATACTTGGCTTGCTCCTGAGTAGTTAACCATGAGAGGAGGTATTTTTTATTTTTAGTTCCCTTTCAAACCTGTGACTGGGCAGGTTCCAGCTTTTATGGAACAAGTAATTGAGAAAGGCAGTTCTATTACCACTGATCTTAAACACATCTTGAGGCATCTCTAAAAAGTGTGAGAGAGCTAAAGAAACATATATTATAATAATTGTGTGGTATAGCACAAAAAGGAATCCCAAATACAGATCTGATTTGGATTTTTCTGTGTGTAACTGGTTTTCTTCATACAGAAATCGGAGCAATAGATTTCAGTAAACTTTGTCACTGGGTAATTCCATGGTTTCATAGTTTGTCCATCTCCTAAGGAGCTAAGTTCCAAGAGACACATTCCTGTACAGGGAAAATTTCAGTTCCAAGTTTATTTTTAATCCCATCCACATATGTCTACAGATGTCAAGTCTCACAGAGCATGCCCTATCTAGATGATCTGCCTCCTTTAGTTTAGTTCAAAGGCTTGTAGAGTATGAATTCTTCAGGATGAAACTTCTCAGTAATTGTCACATGTGGGGAGATGAAGAGGAAAATTGCATCTTTAGACACTGAAATTAGCTGGACTGATAAGGGCACTTTATAAAGTAATATTGTTGGAACATTGCCAGCAGCCAATGCAGAAGGCAGCATCTCAGGTAGAGCTGTGTTAAATCCTGCAGGCTTTGACAAACCCCAGTAGCTGCACAGGCTCTTTGCTGGGCTCACAAAAGCACAGGCTCCAGCATGTGCAGAAATGTAGTAACAGGAATGGGTTTCATGTCAATGCAGTTGAAATCTGTGCTGGTTTCCTGCTAATAGAAAAATCTCAGTTGCTGATCTTAAACATAGCCAAAAGGAAAGCCAAACCTAACTAAGGATGTGTCTTTTAAACTTTACAAAGAATGATGGCAACTCAGTGTGTGCCATCTCTTTACAAATTTGAGAAATTTTCATAAAATATTATGAGTGGGAAGGGGGCACAGAGTTAAATACTTAAACAATCTTTCAGAGTCCTAATGCTCTAGGTAAGTATAGTCTCAAGGTAATATATTTAGGGCAGGTATAGACTCGAGGTAGTATATTTAAGGTAGGTGTAGATAAACTCAAGGCAGGCCACGATATTCAAATAACAGGCAATAACAGGGATTATTCTTTCTCTGTTTTTCACAGCCAGATTCTAGCAGGGAGCTGGTTGGACATTAACAGGGATTATGGCTCACTGCAGGTTTTTAACAAGTAGAAAGGAACCATCTGAAAGCCTTCAATGGGGCATAATTCTCAGAGATAGGTGATTGTTCTTGCAAAGTGTGGGCTGAATTTACTGAGTTTTTCCATTCTATTTCAATGTTATTAGTGACAAAAATGTTCCTGAACTGTTGCTTTTGCATGTGCTTCCAGTGCAACATTCTACTCAGATTATAATGAGATAACTCCTTTAATGCACTAGCACACTGCCTCCACCACATGCTCATTTGTCACAAGTACAGTCATTATATTAATATTTACTTGATGTGGGTTTTTTTAAACTCTACATTAAAGGATTAATAATGCTTGTTTAGACTGGTTAGCAAAACCAAAATTACCCCACGCAAACATTCTACAAAAAATGAGAAAGGAGTCACTGATGTCATCGTTTGTGCTGTGTTTCATGGTGGAGGAGCAGACTTGATGCAGATTCTTTGAGTAAGTTACTGCAATGAGCACATAAATCAGACTGAACTAATAGAGAGAATGCACAGCTCGTGAGCTGTTTCTTAGAGAGCTTCTCTAGAGATACAGAAATGTGTGATCCCATGAATAAAATGTGGTTCCAAAAGCTTTCCAGGCTAATGGTTACCAGAGCACTCTGTCCTGCAGAAATGCTTAAGAAAGGTATGTACTCTCATTAGAACACACAACTTCGTGCAGGCTTTCAAATGAAAACATTCTGTAAAATATATTATAAACAATGTCTGTAGTTATATCTGTGGCTTTCAAATTTATGTGTGGGATTCCACAATAAAGAGTTTGTCAGATCTGGGCAGCACTCCTCTAGGCTTTACCAGCTGGAGTGCAGAGTATGTCTCTGACTTTCCCTAAACTTTGTGGATCAGCATCAGTTCTGCTTTTTCTCATGTAATAATTTAACTGTGATAAAATCTATTAATTTGGTCTTTCGTGTTGAGGGGCACAAGCAAGCTACCAGTGTGGCCTGCAGTGAACATCAGTGGACATAAAAAATGTACTTTTAGGAACCTACAGGTGAGTGAGTACTTTGAAGCAGTTCTTCCCTGAATGAAGAACTGAGTGATTCTTTAAAAATTAACTATGGCTACAGTTTTGGCAAGTAAAGTAGTGTACATGTGCAGTTTGCAATGAAAGTTTTCAGGTGTTGGTTATGTTAGTTTAACCGTGGTAATTTCCTTGTTTACCCAAACATTTAGTGATTATAGAATACAGGTAGTAAGTGAACTACATGGTACCCAGGGAAAAAAAAAAGAGTAATGAAAATACAGTGAAATCATGGCAGGGCCATGAAACAACCAAAGAGAGCATGTTTAAAGAAGTTCTGATGCTGATCATTCACATTCATGATTAAAACAGATTTATCTCATGTTTTCTCCTGGTACTTTTTCTTTTTCATATAGCTGCCTGCTGCAGCAAGGGATAGGGAAGAAGAAAGACTTAAATAATGGCAGGAAGTAAAAAAGGCATTAACAGTAACTGTATCAAAGAGGCAAAAGGAAAATTGCAGAAATTCTGGGGTGCAAAGAGGGAGGGGTGGGCGAGATCTGACATTTCTAAAGTAAAGTCTGGTATATGACCAGGGGAAGTTGAGGTTTTTTAGGTGCAGTAGCCTTGCAAATGTTGTGCTTTAGACCTGCAGTTCATAGACTCTGGTCTGCAGAGCCAAGGCCTCCACAGTCATTCCTGGCTTTCAGCTAGGAGCTGAGAGTGTGTGCTGGCTCTTGAGTAATTTTGAGAATTTACACCAGTGTGAAGGGTTTGGGACTGTTCTTTGCATGGTGACTATTGGAAGAAAAGAAGAGCATTGTTAAGGGCTGTGGGGGCTTTGGGGAAGGTATAATTGGAGGGCCAGGAATAATTTTATGAAGTCTGTCCAAAAAAAAGTGAAATGAAGGTACCTTCTGGAAAAAAAATCACAAAACCTATTGGGTTGTGGTGTTTTATCCAGTTTTCTTCATTCCAGCATTTTTTCTGCACATGCCTGAAGAACATACCTGTCAGGGCACATGGTATTTTTTATAAGCAAAATTTGAACCTGACATCCAGTTCCTATCACTGCTAGTTCTGCTTGCAGCTCTGGAGGTTTTAGACAAAAGCACTCCTGACACAACTGATTTGTCTGCACTGCTCATTTATTTTCTCACAGGACCCTGTGGTTAAACCACTTTGTTGTTCATACTTTTTACAGTGATGTAGAAATGCTTGCCCTAGGATCTGAGCCATAACCTCATGAGGTGGGAGAGGATTGTATAATAGCACCATGACAAACCAGCTCAGGACTGCAGGATGTTGGAGTGGTTCCCCACAGAAAAGTAAACGGTTTGTTTTTAAATCATTACAACAGCCATTTGGTCTAGAAATTTCCATCCTTTTTGGACTTTTTTTTTTTTCTGTGGAGGAGCAATAGGAGAGAAACTCAATTCATGTATTTACAGTTGTTTTTAAAATTTTAGAGTAAAAGTTTGTCATTAGTAGTCCAATCTTAAGCAGAAGCTTTTTATTTCTATGTTTTCTATAAAAATACTTGTAAAAATATTATAATAGTATATATTTTATTTGCAACCTTGCTTGGGCTTTAAATTTTGGAAAATAAGCTACTTTTCTTCTATCTTTTGATTTTTACCTAATTCCAATCCAAAATATATGCATAAATTAGTTACTTTGATGGAATCACAATACTAATTTTGGCATTTTCTTGCCAAGACTTGCCACAAACACTCACATTTAAATGAATGGCTGCTGCAGTGGGAGGTCAGGTTGAATTGAAGGTGGAACATAGAAAATGTCCTTCTAGGTGAACTGATCCTTTGTCACCATCAGGACACCGCAGAGATTGTTCTGGGTTTAAATGTTCAAAGGGCTCTAATGGAGCTAAGCAACTAAACCATATTTGGCAAGGAGGAGGAATTTTGGAACTTATCTCCCTCTTCTGCTGAAAAGTTGAGCTTTGAAAGTCTGAAATAATCTGATGAAAATTCCAAATAATAGGAATTGCAGCATATTTTAGGTTGGAGTAGACTTCTTTGGCCACTTGCTGAGAGCATCCCTAATTAGAGCAGCTTGCTGAAGGCCTTGTCCAGCTGCATTTTCAGTATCTTCAGGGATGGAGATGCCACTCCATGCTGTCTCATGGAGAGGCATCTCCATCCTTGTCTCTGTCTCATGGAGGGGCATCTCTCCTTGTCTCTGTTCTGACATTTGATGCACCTCATTATGAAAAGAATTTTCCTGATCTCTAATCAGAATTTTCTGTGTTCCATTTTACATCTGTCATTTCCTGACCTATCCCTTCCAATGGCTTCATGTCCTCTATTTCCTCCTATCAAGTAATTTTAAAAAGCCTCCTCTTTTCCAGGCTAAACCAGCCCAATTCCATCAGCCACTTTCTCAATACCTGCTGCCAAGTATTAATAGTAGGTTCTACTCAAATTTAAGTGACAGAAGCACACACAACTTCTTCAGTTTGCCTTCAGAATTCTCTCTGAGGCACTCTGTGCTTTTTGCTGACCAGACCCAGCCCAGAGGGAGGTGTGTGAGTTCCCTGAGACCTGGGTAAGGGACATCACCAAGAAACTTCCCAGCCTGGTGCAGCCCACTGATTGTTACCCTCTTATGGTTTTCTGAGTGGGCAGTAACAAAGTCCCAGCAAAAAGGATAAGGACCATGAGGAAGGGCCTCAGAACCTTGGGAAAACTGGCCAAGGGATCTTGCACACATTGTGTTCTATTCTGTGTTGTCATTGCAGGGAATGATGGAGCAAGAAACAGGAAAGTCGTGCCGATGTACACCTGGCTTTGAGACTGCTGTAAACAGCAGCATTTTGTGGTTTTTGATCCTGGGTGAATTTATACAACTCTGAGCTTGCTGGCAGCAAATGGGGTCCACCTGTATCAGAAGGGAAAAGGGATCTTAGCTCAGAAATCAGCAGGGCTCATTGAGAGGGCTTTAAACCAGATTTGAAGTGGGATGGGGGCATAGCCAGGCTCAACAGAGATAAGATGTGGGGCCAGCCTGCTGGAAAGCAGCTCTGAGGAGAAGGCCCTGGGGGTCCTGGTGGACACCAAGCTGTCCATGAGCCAGCAATGTGTCCTGGAAGCCAGGAAGGCCAGGGGTATCCTGGGGTACATCAGGAAGAGAACTGCCTTCCTACATCAGCATGGGGTGCTCCTGCTCCTCTAGTGAGCCCACAGCATGAGGAAGGACTTCTTTCCTGTGCAGGTGACCAAGCCCTGGAATAGATTGTCCAGAGAGGGTGTGGAGTCTCACTGGGGATATTCCAGAACCCTCTGGAGGCAATCCTGGGCCATGTGTTCTGCTTGAGCAGGGAGGTGGGACCTGATTACCCACTGTGGTTCCTTCCAGCCTGACCCAGTCTGTGATCTCTGCAGTGTTTATATTCTTCTCTACCTGTACCAGCTAACATAGTTTGTTGAGTTTTTGGGGTTTTTTTCCATGTAATATAAAACATGCTGCCTCTATCTGAGAACAGCTACGTTTTCTCTCAGGAAAGTTAATGTGCTGTACTAGCATTCTGCTAAACATCTGGGTTTCAATAGCTTTTCTTCACACACACACTCTGAAAGTCATGTAAGAATTTATTATTTATTATCGAAACAGTAAATTTCCCAGGAAATGTGAAATTGTTTAGAATCAATTGTTCTCATTGCAAAGAAGAAACTGTTGAAGAGACAAGCTTAAATATAATAAAATAATAAATATTAAGAAAGTGCCTTTACAATAAACTGGTTGTTTAAGGATTAATGTAGCATGTTTCAAGTAGTGATTTATGAATGATGAGTCAAACTTGGAATTCAGAACTTGCTTGACAAAGCAGAGCAAACAATATGAAAATTTTGCATGATGAAATTGCTTATTGCTTAAGCTCAATTTACTATTAACTTTTGTTAAATTATTCCAAAATAAAATCAAATCCAGATTCAAACCCTGGACCTTCTCTCATGATCTGAATCGAGGCAAGTAGAATCTGCATTCTCCAGCTTTGAGATGCTCATTAAACTCAGAGTTTTCAGTGAGAAATCATGGAGTTATGAAGGGATTGATTCCACAGCTGGCATTTCTATCAGCTTTGAGCTTTCATTTATGACATTTCATTTTAGTGCATGTCTTATGATTTCATATGTCTAGCTGGAGATAATGTGCTCTGTATCATAGCCAATGTAGGTCAGGGTAGCCTTTTGATTTCCTTAGAAATACAAAATTTCCCAAAGCTCAAAGTGGGGCTCTTTGTGCCTTCTGAGCTGGGAGCAGAAATGCCATCAGTCAGTTCTGGGGCTGCTCCATGTGTGATTCCCAGTGCCCCTGGCACTCAGGTAATGCCAAGGGAGGCAGCACTTGGCTGTGCAGGACCCTCACCCAGCCCTCTTGGCTGCCCACAGGGCATCACTGCTGCCTGGATGGCCTTTGTGGGGAGCTGGGACACTCTTCCAGGTGCATTTCTTTCCTTATTTGTTTGGGTTTGTAGGTGTTTGGTGACCTCATTTCAGGGTAATCTGTTAAAAGGGCTTTGTCTAACTAACATTCTCCTTTGCAGACGCAGCCAGGTAATGTATTTTAATGTTCTTTACAATTGCTTACCTAGAATGGTATTCTTAAGTTCCATTTATTCTTAAACTGTTTATTTTCTACAGTGTGTGTTTTTTCAGAATCCTATCTCTTCTGGAACTTGAAATTTCCTAAGAAGTTGAAGAAAAACAAAAACATTTGTTTCATACTTTGCTAATTCTTTATTTGACTGTGTCCAGGTTTTAATTTTATTAGCCTTCATTATGACACTTTTCCTTCCCCAATATCTATTTATTAACTTTTTAATTTCTTCACAGGATAGCTTTTGTATAATTAATATTTTTCTGACCAGTCTCAGAATTTTTTTGTTCTTTGATATATCAGTTGAACGCTGATTTGCATATTGAAACTGGATGGACTTCTTAAGTAATAACCTGTTTTCAGCTTGTTTACTTTTTGGTTTTTAAATGCTTTCTGAGGGCTTCATTGTTGTTTTTTTTTAAATTGACTTAGGGACACCTAACTCATGTTTTCATTGAATTATTCTCCAAGTTGGTGTCTGAACCGTAATCCCAAGAATCTCTAAAGAAATTAATTTCTCGTACAGCACAAGTTTTAGTGGGTACAAATCAGATGATCCACTTAATTGCACAACTAATTTATCCTTAAAGGGAACAGGTTGGAATGTGTCTCCACAGTTTTTACCAATTTCCTATGGTAATACCAGCTGATGTCTAGGCATGTGTCTTGTTTTTTCCCAGGTATGGATTTTGGATATGCACTTGTATAAATGCCCTGTTCCCTTTAGTCTGGATATAACATCAGAAAGGAGACTGAGATTCTTTTTTCTTGCTTTTTTCAACAGACTCAGAACCGTATGAAGCTGATGGCTGACAACTATGAGGATGACCACCTCAAATCCTCATCCCATTCCAACCAAACCAACCACAAGCCCTCCCCTGACCAGGTAACGTCTCTCTCTTTTTTGTTTTTAAAATAATTTTTGCTGTGAGGGCTGAGGATTTTGTGTCATAAGTAGTTTTTCCTGACATGCTTGCAGGAAAAGCAGCAATCCAGAATGCAGTTTTAAACCAGAAGTGGGTGTTGCTGTTGTGTTGCCTTTGTGCAAAGCTCCTGAATGAACAATTCCTGGTGCCAAGCTGTTGTTAGGTGGGTGGTAAGGAGGAGGAGGTGGTACAGTGAGAAGTAACAAAAACTTACTGCCCTAAAATGTGAGTCCTGTATGACATATTCAGATTTTAGTAGCTTAGGTTTACTGCTTGAGTGTGTGGAGTGTCCAGGACTGTTTCTTGTCTTCAGTAGCAGGAAATCCTGCTCCAGGATCAGCTTTCTGATCTATGGATTGCATACAAGCAGTTCCCCCCATTTCCCACGAGGAAATCCCAGCCCTGGTGCCAAATGAGCACAGACTGCTCCCTCACAAACTCAATGGGCCATGAACTGAAGGAAAATCAATTTACCATCTCCAAAGCAGTGAGGAGCCTCTTGTGGCATTTACAAAGCACAGCCATGTGCTTGATAACTATTAGAGAGATTAACCATCCCTTGGGTAGCACAGAAAATGCCAACATAATTGCACATCCCATGTTGTAATCTCATCCACTACAGTTTAATTAAAATATTAGCCATCATTAATCACTGCCTCAACAGAGGGAAGGAATGCTTCTCTTTGCCCTCTGACTCATGTAGAAATTGGTGAGATATGAAGGGAAGCATATCTCTCTAGACCTTTAAGTGTCAGCTTAGTGATACACTGAAATAATGAGTAAGGTACAAGAGGAAAATGACAAAAGCCAATTACTTATTCACCCTGCAAAAATAGATCTTGAGAAATCTCATTTCATGTCTGCATCAGAAAACAAGAAGGAGCATATACAATCAAACAGAAAAACTCTGATTTTCAAGGGAACTTCTCTTTGTATCCTTATTTAATACCTTCCTGCACTGTATGTTGACTGGCTTGACTTTTCTGCATTGTTTTTGGAAGATCTTGGTGTTTCGCTCTCCTTTTTCAGGAGAGTGAAATTTTTAATACTGAAAATGGAATGGATTTCCTAATCTTAATTTGGTGCAAATGTTAGAATATCTGTTGTTTCTACTCTGAAGTCTACAGAGAGCTGAAGCCATTTCTAGCATGAAACTTTAATACGTGCTTGCAAATAAAGGCAGCGTAGCATTCACAGATGAAATAAAATTTAGACATTTATAGAAATTCTTGCTAAGACCTCACAGGAAAGGGCAATAGGGAAGAGAGGGGGTGGTAGGAGGCTCTGATTACGCTTCCCCTTTGCAAAGGGGCATTTTGAAAGCTGACAAAGCCTACAAGGGAGCAGAGAAATCTGTGCCTCAAGGAGGCTCAGAATACTGCATAAGGAATTGAAACGCTTTGTACTGCTGTTTGTACTTTATGTGCTTTAAATACTAACCAACTCTTTATTTCGTTCCCATGCTGCTCTGGGGCTTTCCTGTGCACCTCTAGGATGAGGAGGAGGGTATTTGGGCATAACCAGTCAGATGCTCTTAGCTCAGCCATTTTGTTCAGAACGGTGAGAACCAACCTCTCCTGCCAACAGAAAAGTTTCCGACAGTCACTCCCACCCCTCACTGCTGTGCTTTGTCAAACCTGGCTGTGCTCCCTCCCCTTGCTCCCATGTCCCTGCATGAGGGTGTTTCTCGTGTGTCGATGTGCAGTTTGTGATTTTCTTCTTCCAATCATCCTCTCCTCGTTTCACCGTGTTGTGGGCAGAACTTCCCAGGGCATGTAATTGAGTTTCTGTGCAAGTACGAGGGAGCAGGAAATGTCTTTCATGTCATTTATCATTGACTTCATGGAGGAAATGTTTTCAGTGGGATTCTTTTTTTCAAAGCAGTTTGCGCCCTAGCCAAACCTATGTGTGCTTTTTCAATTCTGGTTTGTAAAGAATGTGCTCCAGGATAATGTTCCTCCTGAAGATAATGTTCCTTCTGAAGGTTTGAAGCATGTTGAGATCTGCTGCAGAGATTGCTGCCGTGCACGCTGACCTAACTAGTCACAGATATTTATCAACTCACAGTACAGGATTCTCTAGATGGACTAGGAGTATGAATTGTCTATAAATGTGAAGGCAAAGAGGAATATCCCCTTAGCCTTCCTCTCTGCCTTCCTTCTCCCTCATTCTTTCAAAACAGTGGGGGAGAAATTAGGAGCTGTTTTTCATTAAAGTACGTTTTGTTTCTCTGTGTCCATGTCCACAATTTTTTCTTTTGTGCTGTCAAATTGTCCCCACAACAATGCCCATTTCCAAAAGGGAAGACAGTGCAGAGGACAGAGCCTGCTCCTCAAGCCTGTTCCTCAGCAAAAAAAAACTCTTACTGGCCAGGAGTCAAGTACTGATTATTACCCTACAGTACACAGCATTCATTTATGCCTTGGAGTATCAGTTTTAAAGCAGAATATATTTCTCTGAAGTACTTGAAGTATTTTAAAGGACTGATGACAGTATTTTTAAAATCTATATGAAACTTTTTCCTTCTTCACTTATCCTTTTAAGAAAAAAATATTTCATGTCAGTTTCTGTGCACTTTTTTTCTAAGAATTTGGTTTTTTCATATCAGTTATCTGAAAGAAAACTGAAAATTTCTGTGGAAATCTTGGACCCTTGCATTTCTGAAAATTATTGCTTTGTATTAGATTTGTAAAACATTCATGAGAGAATAAGGCACTCTCATCTCTTGCACTTGCTCAATTAACTACAGACTTACGGTCTGTCTGCATAGATCAAATCCCTCTCTTCAAGCCAACCATCTGAAAAATTTAATCCAACTGTGGCAGTGTCAAACTTGAATTTCATGCCTTGGGGTTTGAGCTGAGAAAATCTCTTCAGTGGACAAATTGATAAAGTGCTTCATTAATTTGCACTCGCTGTTGATTTCACATTCTTTTTGAATCACCGCTCCTGCAATGGTTGCGCGCTCATGTGTGTTGTTAAAAGTTTTAGAGATGATGCTTGTAAAGATCAGCTGAAGCACAGAAATTAAACAGGGGAGAGCAGGTAAGTGAATGATGAAAAGGAAGAGGACACTCACTATGAAGGTAGGAATAATTCTGATTTTCCTTCTGGAGCAAGCATGGAGTTCATGTAGAAAAGACTGAGAAAGATCTCTCTCTTTCCTTTCCCATGTGCTGATGCATTTAAGAATGTAACTGTGCTAAGAGTATGGTTTTGCATAGTTTTCTTAATTAATGGGTGGTTGACATTAAAAACAGTTTATGTCTCCAGTTTGAGGCACTTTCCTCAGGAAAGCTGTTACAGAGTGTCCCAGTCAGAATAATGAGTCAGCCAGCAGCCTTGCCTTCCCCTCATCTCATCAGAGAAACTTGTCAGCCTCGAAATTGTCGTGCATACATCAGCAGGGAAGGTATAAAGGTGATGGATGCTTCCCAAGCCAGTTATTCCCAAAAGAGTACATGTTTTTAGTGTGATATTCCATGTTCATAAAAAAAAAAGGTCCTTATTCTCTTCGTAAAAGCTAAGATGATGTAAGTTACAGATCCCTAACCTCCATGTGTTAAATTAAATTTATGTATTATAATGATAAAGTGTAATTAATAGCATAGGACTTGGCAATAAGTTTGTTTTTTAAAGTTCCTTCAGGTCTGTGGATGCCATCACCTCTGGTCAATACTGAAGATTAAATGGAGACAAAAAACTGTGTACAATAGTTAACTACATTCTTTTATTTTTATGGTTTAGGTCTTAAGGCTTTTCCCCTCCAGCATTCTGGAATTGACTGAATTTAATATTTAATTATGCCAAGTCTGTACATGACAGCATTATCAGATAGAGCTCCCCTGAAATGGATCACTGTTCATAAACATCTGCACCCTCCCTGTAATTTCTGAGGATGGTAGTTTACATTTCAGTTTATAGTTCAATGTAAATACCATCTTTCATCCTGAAATAGTTTTTCCTAGCATTTTTCCCTCAGTTTGTTTCCTTGCTGTGTGAATTTCTTATGACTCCTTCTATTCCCCAGATGGAGCTCTATCCTCCTCTACATCCAAGTCAATTCCAGTGTGATTTCACACAAGGATGCTCTTTGGTCTTTCTCAAATGCTAAAGTGCTCTGGCCAATGGCTTAATTAGTTATCACTCACTTTTATCAAGAATAATATGAATTTACACCTTAGGAGATCTAATACATGCAGAAGGATAGGTGTGTATGTGGGTGTATCTTCTTGTAAATCTGTCCCAGGTGTGTACCACGTGAGGGAAGTAAAGCAAAGCTTCCATACAGAGATTTCCCAAGCTCCTCAATTCATCCAGTTGTCTTGTGAAACACAGCTGTGCTACCTAAAATGGGAGAAAATGTGGGTGCGGCTCAGAAATCTGCTTCATCCACTCATCCATTCATGAATTGAAAATTGTTATTATGCTTATTAGAGCAACAGTGGAATGGTCAAAGAGCTAGCATGGAACTGGAGTGCATAAAAATGGGGATATTTCAAAAGGCTCTTTGTGACATTTTTCTTCAATACTTGAGTTTAACAGATTTTAACTCAGAAGCACTGAGTATTGTGAGTTGAGTACTGAAGGCACTCACAAAATTTAACACTTCACATTTCAGAGGTGATGTCTGTGGTGGAAAGAGGGGATAAGTCATTACAGGAAAATACTTGGCTCATCTCAAAGCTTAATGTAATCTTTGCCAGAGCAGACAAACTGCAGGAAGTATTCATTACAACACTAAAAGTGTCTATACTTTGGGAAGTTTGAGGAGAGCACTGAAATTTTTTTTCTACATTATTTGATGCTGATTTCTTTTAGTGAGGTAAATAGTTTTTCATGGTGAGTTCCATGTTTAAATTACACAGGCATTCATTCACTACATAAATGTGAGCTTCTCTCCACAATCCACATTTTGTACAGAACTGCTTGTCCTGCTGTCACACTTTTGAGGTTCTCAGTATTGTCACTCACGACACTGTGACCTCATAAGCCTTTTGACTAGATTTATTTTCAATCTGGTCTTTTTAATTGTTAGATCATGCAAAATGGTCAAAACCACCAGGCCTTCATGCCTGACTCATATTGCATTGTAATTTACTGGGCACAGTACTAGACCACGATTCAGAAGATAAATTCTTTCCTGGCATCATCTCCAACCACTCACTTGTTCTCTTTCTCCCTGTCTAAAATTCTCTAATTGTAAAATGAGCTGAAGTTTTTGTAAAAGTGCAAGTCCTGCTTGGGAAAAGTTCTGTATAAGTGCTAGGTGGTATTATTGTGTGATATTTGGAAATTGTCTTGTTAAAGTGCTGTGAGGGTGATTCTAATACCTCATTTTGAAATTGTTCAGAAATTGTGTTAGATTTGTGTTTGACTCTATTACTACATCTTATTTTATTTTTCCAAAATCCTATTCCTTCCCAAGAAAAGGGAAAATAACCCATATTTTCAAGGAGTTGCCATTCCAGCATGCTGGACAAAGCTCTTTAGACCACTGTCTCTTGTTCTTTACTGTCATCTCTTGTCTTCTTAAGAGTCATTTCTTCCCCTCTCTAAAAATCTACAAACTAATTGTGTAGCATAATAATGTTATTATTACAATTCTTCATCCAGGTCTGTAAAATATTGTGAAAGTGTCTTGTGCTTGCATTGCTTAAACACATCCTGACAGAGAGAGAGAGATCATATTTGTTTTGTCATATTGGTGACAATCAATATGGGTTCTTCACTCCCCCTTTTTGGATGGGAAGCCTTTCAGTAAGAACCTTAATGTGATGCACTTAAATAAGATGATGTAACTAATTTATCCTTAGGAGGGATAGAGAAGAATGCTTTCCTTGAGACAAAGTCAGCTTCCACTCCTGCTCCTTTTCTTCTTTTGGAGAACAATTCTTCTGCTAGCTTTTTTTTTTACCTATTATTTTGCTGTTAATAACCAATTTCTGTTAGAAGAATGTATTCTCTGTCCAAGAATGTTATATCTATGAGCACAAAAGAACTGATCTTGATACACTGCTCATCTTCTTTCTGATCCCAGAATGATAAAACTAAGATTTCCAGATGGAATTTTGTAATCTGCAGCTCTGGGATGAATTAAACACTCACAACAGAGGTGCAACTGGACTGTATCACTGTCTTCCTATTATTCTTACAGATCAAAGAAGAACACAAGTAGATACTTACAGTCTAATACATTCAAAACAGATGGCTGGCTTCTTTTTGTAGAGATTTGTGCTTTTCAGCAAAACAACTGCAAAAAAGGCCATAATTCATTTCTGCCAGATGAGATTATGCCAGGTCTGTGTCTTATTTTCTCTTTTGATTTGCAGCTGAACATAATCTTCTACTAGTGGCTTGGTCTTTGTAGCAAGTAGGAATTCTGCACTCAGACATCATTGTTTCTGGCCACTTCTAGAATAGTTATTCCTTGCAGTTTGTGTGATAGTCTCTGCTATCTTACCAGGGATTCTGAGCTCTGGCACTCCTAGACAGGACACTCAGAGGCACAGGACCAGCAACTGCAGCCAAGCCCTTTTAGTTGTCATTTGGAGGAAAGAAACTGAGGAGGGGGGAGATGAACAATGTTAGAAAAAGAATCAAGCCCAAATCTGCTTTCCAGTGTATAAACTATGAAAATAAGTTCCAGAGAATGGTAACTAAAATAAAAACTGTAAGGCCATGTAGGCAATCCAGACACTGCATTTTCCTGGTTGGTAAAGTTCATAATAACTGATGGACGTGTCAGGATTTACAGTTCCATCTTACAGAGTGCTCACTATGGGCTCTCCAACTACATCTGATTGTCAAAGTAACTTTTAGATAAGAACTACTGTATGTACATATAATATAGGTGTATTTATTCATTTTGTGCTTGAATGTAGAGCAAACAACTCTTCCTAAAAAGTTCCTAAAGACAGATAAGGCTTGTGAAGGTTTTGCTTTGAAAGTGTCTTTCAGCAGGTAGAGAGCTGCAAGAGCAGAGTGAAGAGCCAGAGTTAGAGAAGGACAAGACCAAGATTCCTGTCACCTGCAGACAGGGAGGTTATAGTTCATCTGAACAGGAAAAGCCCTGATTGTGTTCTCTGGTAGGCTACTTAGGAAATACCTTCTGGTTTGCATTAGCAGTGGGACAGACAGCAGAGCACAAGCCCTGACACATCAGCATTGCCATGGACACGCTCTCCCAGTGCCCTGCTGCCATGCCCTGCTTTCAGAGCAGTGTGAGACACTGTTTCTCTTTATCCCCTATAGCAGGGAGAAGCAATAGACAAAATGCAGCCCAGCAAGAAATGTGGGTACTTGCTGCTTCACTCTTGTGTGGACAACAAGTGCTGGAAAGCTTGAATGCATTAAAAACAGAAGCAGGTTGTTCTTACTTATGCTCAAGCTGCTCTGTTTTTGTAGAGAAGGAATCAGCATAAAATCTGACTCTGTGAAAATAAATCAGATGGATTTCAAAGAATCATAAAATCTGATTCTGTGAAATCAAAACTTGCCTAGTTACACCTACAAAAGTTTGGTCAGGAGAATGCTGTTTAAATCCACAGTGTCATGTACAAGATGCAAACAGTTGTTCAACTATTTTTGCTTACTGCAAAACTACTTTTTTTTCCTTGATGATAATTGTCAATATCATCAGTCTGACTACCCAGATTCTATAATTTAATTTATTATTCAAAAATTTAACCTGGTAACTAATACAACTTACGGGGTGAAGTGCTCAAATGAAGGAGACTTTAATAATAAAGAGGTGTGAGATGTGCACAGTGCAGTGAGTTTATTTAGGGGTAAGAGATTGAGTGAATGCCCTTGCTTTTGAAAGGAAGGGAATGAGAAAACAGGTAAAATTCAAGCTGTGTGCAAACACTCCCTCCAGCTCTGCTGAGGTATCTCATTCCTGAAAGTTCATTTTTCCCATTTTCCCCTTGGTCCAGTTACAGGCCCCTCACATGATGATTTCAGTTCTGATCTCCAGCAGTCCCTGCCGTTCCTCTCGTGGTTCCCTGCCAACTTTGCTCCACAGCCCACAGAAGTGAAAGTTGCCAGTGTCATGGAAAGCACTTCTGGATTTGTTATGTATAAAAATATTTTAGAACTGCTTGCTCTTTTTGAGTGCTTTAGGAACCCTACCAACCCACTGCAATTCTCTGCCTCACCTACATGATGGGGAAAGGATTTTATTTAAACAGAGGGAGCTAATGACAAAACTCCTTTCCCTGGTTTGTTTTTTCTGTTATTTTTTTCTGGTCTGGATTTTTCCCAAGGTGAAGAGGGTGAACTCTGGAAATCATTAATCCATGGGATTTGTTCATGCTGTATAAAAATTTCAAAAATCATTTGCTATATAAAAATGATTTCCTAATTGATTCTGTCAGAAAGGAACTGAGTAAGACAGCTCTGTCAAAATAGCCAGAATCTCTTTTAGCTCCTCACGTATATTGTTCTGGTTTATGAGGAGAAAATTATGAAGGTTAGAGTTAAATCTTTTTTTTTTTTTGTCTTTAAAACAAATCTAAAGAATACTGGGCCTGTCCTTGAGCTTTTGTGTGGGGGTCTTCTGAAGAAACCAAGTATCTCTGTGTATCTGTGAACTGAGCTGAACTGAACTGAGGTCAAGATGTGTCTTTTTGAGAACTTTCTTCTGTTTCCATTTAAAATAATGAAGGGAAGACATCAGTGATAAATTGCTTTGAATTTGGGAAGGCTTTGCACATTCTGAGCCAAATTCATGCCTCATAAAACTCCATTGCATTCAGTGGTTACAATATTATTGTTGAACCCTTGTGTTTGTTGCCAAACAAAAACAAATGGTCTGAGCAAGAAAGGATAATTCAATTTGCTATGCAAATACTTCCAGACTGTGTCACTCACTATCTTAGTTTATTTTCATATTTCCCAGTATAAGATACTTAGCTATGGAGGCAAAATATCCCTGTCTGGCAATATCTGTAATAAAACCCAGATACAGGGAGGTATACAGAGATTTGTCAGGTCCTTTTGAAATAATTGCTTTTTAACAAACATATGTGCTTACACAATCTTTGGCCCCATCTTCTCCTGTGCAGTGGTAGTTGGGAAGTAGCTTTTGTTGGGTAGCTTAGTTGCAACTGCATGTAACAAAGTTTAAAAATAATTTTCCACACTCACATGGCAGATGTGGTTGATAGGAGATAAAGGACTACCTGCACTGTTTTTCCAAACATATTTATTATGTCCAGTCTGAAGTTTTGAGGTGGTGTTTGGTGGTGCTTTGGGTTTCTGCTTGGATATTTTTTCAGAATTCCTTCTTTATTTGTGCTGTGCAGGATTTACAATGTACACTCATGGTGTGTAGAGCAGGCTGGCAAGCTTGATTGTTTCTCAAATTGCTTAATTCCTTGGAAGCTTTTAGATTTATTCCACCTACACTTTCAATATGAAAACACTGTCATTTTTACCTCAAGTTGTTTACTTTGACCCCTGAGATTACTTGTCAGTTCTATTTTATTTCCTCCCTGATGTAGCTGTTTCCAGAGAGGGTTTTTTTTCTCTCAGATATTTAGAGATCCTGGGGTAAGTTCAGAAAAATTACTGAATTATTTGATTGCAAAATGAAGATCACTTACCAGCATCACTCTGCCCTTTAGGGGTCTGTAGTGGATATCTGCAAACAAGGCAGTCAGGCTAATAGGGGGGTATGACTGCAGTCCTGCCAGTGCCAAATGTATATATGGCACTTTGTGTTGCCCTTGCTGTATCAAAAAATGATATTTTATCCTTTTTTTTTAAGATAACAGCTGTTGATCCATGATCAACCTCCACAGTGATGCATTATTCATGATAAGTAAGGCAAGTTGTGTAAGGAAATAACTTTTATAAGGTCAACTGATGCAGTTGCAAAAACAGGCAGCTTTTAGGGGTGTCTGTAAGACTTTATTTCAAAATGGCAGCTGCAGGTTTTTAAAGTAGAGATTTAGAAGGTATTCTCTGAAATTAGTAAAGTACTTGGTTCTGAAAAAGAACAGTGGTTGCTTCCTTCAGAGAAAAAGGGATTGTTAGCAGGGAGAAAGGTGACCAGGCCATTAACCCTTCTGCCTGGAGAAGGCATAATTTAATGCTGGTGGTTGTGGTGAATTGCACATTGATTAAACTCACTCTTTGTCCTGCAGATGTCTGTGGACTTCTGCTGGTTTTCTTTTCCAAATAACCACCTATGTATTTTTGCATATTTCCAGTAGACACTGCTGTGTATAGAGAAATACTTAAAAGCAGAGACTTGGCATATAAAACTTGAAATTCACTTACCCATATTTCAGTTGACCATTGTCCAGCAGCAGTAGAACCACCACTGAAGAAGCAGTATCATTTCATTCTAAAGCTTTTTTGCATCAATGACTTGTACAGCTACAGTTAGATTCACATTTGTCAAAGATTTTTTTTTAAATGTACAAAATCTCAAGTTGAATTTGGGCTATGTTCACAAGTATCTTTATTAGTTGGTTGAGTTGGTTTAGGTTTGCATGACAGATTTGTCAGGCATTTCACATTTCTGCCTCAGAGTTGTAGTGATTGCCTTTTTTAGTGAAATGCTGTCAAGCTTAGGTGGCCATTAGCAATATTCTGAAGTTGAGGGTACATTAAGCAGACTTCATTCCATGCATTGATGAGGATGGCCTAAACCTATCAGGGCAATGAATGAGTGAGGGCTGCTCCAGAAGATATTCCTGGGTTTGCTCTGTTTACCCACTGTTTTCCTAGAAAGCTCTGCAGCTCTGAGCTGAGCATGAGAACACGGTGTGGGTTGTGAACCCAGCACTGCCATGCTTTTCCACTTAGCAAATGCTCTTACACCCTCTTGAGATAAGGCAGGGGCAGCTCTGCTGTGTGGGAAGCGCAGTGCCCCTTGCTAAGTGGCCAGTTCAAATTAGATAGGGCAGGAACACAGATATAAGGGCACTTCCTACTTGACTGGCAGCTTTTAATGGATCCCAAGTGAGGGGAATGATTGCTCTGTGAACAGCTTTAGGGGGATGCTGGTTAAGAACTTTCACACGCCTCATTTGGCCTCTTTCCAGCTGGAGGTAAAAGGGGGAAGGGTGCAGGAGGAATGTGCTTGGAAAGGGGATTTATCCCTGAGAGTCAGATTCAACTGTTGTATGAAAATCTTCCATTCTTACTTGTTAGATTGCTTTGCTTTCTCTTCACCACGGAGGGTTTCTGTTCACAAAGAATAGCCAGGAAAGTTATCCAGTCAGATTATTTTCAGACTGGAATCTGCACATCTGATGGATATTGAAGAGACTGGTATCTGAAGAGAAGGCAGCTACATTGATTGGACTAGTTATGGTAGTCCAATAACTACCATATTGACTATTGACTGTTACATTTTTATAGAACAGTATTTTCTTAAGATATGATAATCCATCATTTTACCCTCTGTGGGCAAACCAAATAGTAAGAAAGATAGAAAAAACAAAAAGCATCTATTAAATTAGAAGCATCACTAGTTTTCACAGGCAGTGCACTTTCAGATCATAATCTTGGTAACAGATACTGTATGAAATCAGGGTTCATGTTGCAAATTTAGTAAATAACCAAAGCTGATGGATATAATGGCTAAAGACAGTTTTGTTTGGTGATGGAAGCGAAGTGTAACTGTGTTGATTCTATTGGAATATCCCTTGCTATTGCCCTGTACACAGGACAGCAGAGTGACATCAGTTTGCAGTCACAGAATCACAGACTGGGTCAGGCTAGAAGGGACCACAGTGGTCATCAGGTCCAACCTCCCTGCTCAAGCAGGGCCAGCCCAGATCATGGGACACAGGATTGTGTCCAGGCAGTGCCAGAATATCCCCAGTGAGGGAGACTCTCCACACCCTCTCTGGACAATCTGTTCCAGTGCATGATCACTGCACAGGAAAGAAGTTCTTCCTCATGTTCAGGTGAAATTTCTGTGCATCAGTTTCTGCCCATGGCCTCTTGCACCACCAAAAACCTGCCTCCCTTCTCTGACACTCTCCCTTCAGATACTCAGACATTGATAAGGTCCCCTTCTCAAGGCTGAACAGGCTGACAGGCTCCCTCAGCCTGTCCTTGTAAGAGAGATGCTCCATTTTTGTTGCCCTTCACTGGCTCCTCTCCAGGAGCTCCATGTCCCTTTTGTCCTGAGGAGCCCAGAACTGGACACAGCACTCCAGATGTGGCCTCACCAGGGCAGAGCAGAGGGGCAAGATCACTTCCCTTGACCTGCTGTAAATGTTCTTCCTAATCCACCCCAGGATACTCTCGGCCACAAGGACACACTGCCAATTCATGGAGAGCTTGTTCCCAGCAGGTCAGCCCCAGCCTGTGATGGTACATGGGGTTGTTCCTCCCCAGGCGCAGTACCCTGCACTCGCCTTTGTGGAATTTCCAACACTTCTTCCCTGCCCACCTCTCCAACCTGTCAAGGTCCCTCTGAAGGGACACAGCTCTCTGGGGTATTGGCCACTCCTGCCAGCCTTGTGTCATCAGTGAGCTTGCTGAGGAGGCACCTTCCCCTTCATCCAAGTCATTGGTGAATAAGTTAAACAACCCTGGGCCCAGTACTGACCCATGGAGAATACCACCAGTGCCAAGCCTCCAGCTAGACCCAGCGCCACTAATTACAGGGATCTGGGACCCTCTGGGATCTGCCCTTCAGCCAGGGTTCCATCCACTCCTCGTCCACTCATCCCATCCTGATATAACAAAGCATTATTTTTGTATGTGTGTTTATATATGCGTATACAACATAGGGTGCCCCAAGGGTGCACAGGTTTTTGCTGAAGCACACGAGCTCACTCTCTCTCTCGTGCAGGTTTCCTGCCTGAATCCTCTCCCTGTTTGCCTGTGGGTGGGGCAGCACCCTGATGTGCTGGAGTGGGCTGCTGAGCTCAGCAGGACACAGAGCCTGACATTAGTTAGCTGCTCAGCCATGCCTCTCAGATCCTCACACTGTGCAGCAACTAATCCATGTAAAACAGTGTTAGAAACAAAACAAGTGAGCCCTGACAGCCTTATTAAAAGGGGTCGAAGCCAGAGTCTTTGTTGAAAGTCATGCCAGCACCCTGTTTTGTTGACTCGGAGATTATCTCACTACTTATTCATTAGCAGGGTCAGAGGTGTCCTATTGAAAAGATATCCCCAGCCCACTAACAAACAGCAGGTGCAGCCTCTGCCTGGGAACACCAATAGAAGTTGCTGGGACTTTGGCAGGGCTTCCCTGCTCTCCCTGCCCAGCACCTCATTTTATGGAAAGGAGGCCCTAAGCCCAGTTCTTCCCTAATTTTTCATCGGCTGCAAACCTTAGAGGTTTGCATTACTGCAGTTTTGAATATGTGCCCACAAACATCTAGAAGAAATGAAGCAGTATTCTTGTGGAAGGTCACAGCAAAGGGTGCCCAGTAGGCATTTATGCACTTGGGCTCTATATTTTTGTAAAAAAAATGAGAAATTGTTCTTCAGATACTTTTTATGGGAACTGGATAACTCTAGTTTGGATAGCATTGAGGAACGATGATTAGATTCAGACTGGGTAAAGTATAATGAAATAAAATAGTACTTTATTAAAGTCCTTTGATTGCAGTTTTTTAGTTTGTTATATAGAGTCTGGCATATTTAATAAAAGTCATTGCCATTTCGAAACTATAGAAGACTATACCTTAACTATCTAAAGCATTATAAAAATTAAATTTTAACTTTCTGGTGAAGATATATCACTATCCAATTTCTGCAGTAGAGATGCAATCATCTTAGAATTGTTGTGTTTTGGCATAATTTGAAATTATTCTCTTTAGAACATGTTTATTGCATACTTAATTTACAATTAAATGTTTGTTGTCAAAACAAGCTAAAATCTATATTGACATTGCTTTTGGACAAGTTGTGGACAGACACCTTTTATCAGAATTTTATTTTTAAGTAGTTAAACCAAAGTACTGGTGGATAGTCAGTAGAGTTAATGCATTCAGTTTAATATTGTTTCATTTTTCATCCATATCATCATTATTTCCCAGTCTAATCACACAGCTGTCATCACTGCACCCTCTCCCCAGTGTCCTTGGTTTCCTTCTAGCTGGTTGGTACATTATGGACCAGGAGTACGAGGGAAAGAGTGTTCAGGCTTCTTCCACTGTGGAGCTGGACAAGATTGTAACTTAGAGGCTGATCTTTGCCTTCATCACTGCTTGGGTCTCAGGCTGTTTGTCACATTCATATTTTCTGAAAAATCACTTCGCCCAGGATTTTTCTCCTGGGAGGCTGAGAAGCCTCAGAGAAAAAGGAAAACAATAATTATCTCATTTGCTTCTCCTCTGGTTTGCTCATGTGGAATGTGTTTGGAGATTGTTTACCTGTGGGTGGTTGTTTCATTGATTTCTGGTGTGAGTGTTTTCACTCTTTGGCCAATCAGTGCCAAGCTGTTTCAGTACTCTTGAAAGAGTCACGAGTTTTCATTATTATCTTTTTAGCCTTCTGTAAGTATCCTTTCTGTATTCTGTAGTATAGTTTAGTATAGCATTCTTTATTATAATATAGTATCAAAAATAATAAATTAGTCTTCTGAGAACATGGAGTCAGATTCATCATTCCTTCCTTCATCTGGAGGGAATGCAAATACAATACCAGTGTCCTTGGTTTCTTTCTAGATGGTTTCTTTCTAGTACATTATGGACCAGGAGTACAAGGAAAAGAGCATTCAGGTTTCTTCCACTGTGAAGCTGGACAAGATTTTAACTTAGAGGCTGATCTTTGCCTTCATCACTGCTTGGGTCTCAGGCTGTTCTCACTGTCTCTGCTCTCTTAATTTTCAGATAATTCAGCCCCTCTTAGAACTTGACCAGAACCGCAGCAAGTTGAAGTTGTACATCGGCCATCTGACAGCCCTGTGCCACGAGCGCGACCCCCTGATCCTGCGTGGGCTCACCCCGCCTGCCTCCTACCACCTGGATGATGACCAGGCAGCCTGGGAGAAGGAGCTGCACAAGATGACCCAGGAGCAGGTGAGTTTGTGGGCTCCAGCTCTGAACAAGGACCAGAACTTGCTGATGGAGCCTTTACTGACGTGCCACACCTAAACGTGGTGAAACCATGTTGTGAGTGGTGAAAGCAGGTAGCAAAGATGAACTCTTCAGCTGATAAAAGCAGTCAATAATTTTTTAAGTCATTGCCATTTATTATTATATTATTATTCATTATGGAATTTCGTCGCCTCTTTTATCTGTATTCGGGGCCATGCATTTCCATGCTCATGGGAAATCAAATTGCAAGATACCAAGAGATATTCACTTTTGCCATGTTTTAACTGTTAACAAATTTTAGCTGCTGTCTATAATTCAGTGTAGTCATCAAGATCTTAAATCTTACTTTAATTCTATAAACCATATATATTTTAACTGACACATTTTTATGAGTCTCTTTGTATAAGTGAACGCAGTGTCCTTACCTGGTGTTAGAGAATATTCTGCCATTTCTACAACTTACCCACCTTGCCTTACCTTGAGTATGTGCCCACAAACATCTAAAAAAATGAAGCAGTATTCTTGTGGAAGGATGCCCAGTAGGCATTTATGCACTTGAGCTCAATATTTTTGTAAAAAAATTGCAAAATGGTTCTTCAGATACTTTTTATGGGAACTAGATAACTCTAGTCTGGATTGCATTGAACCAAGATTGGACTCAGTGTGCTGGATGTGATACACCCATGCTTATATGCACACACACAGTGACTTCAGAAACCCAACTGTGTATTTCCAGGGGTTTTGGAATACAGAACTGAAAGGGTTTAATAAGGGTTTGTCAGATGATGTCTCCACGAGAGGCTGTCAATCTAGTTATAAGTCATCTACTGAAATAATCTTCCTTTCTCCCAGCTCTGGTAATGCCTTGCCTTTCTTAGTCCCTTCATTGGCAGTTTTTTATCTCTTGTTTCTGGACTATAATTTACCATTCCCTACAACCTTTTTTCTAACTCGTTCCTATTTCTCTTTTCAATTGTCTTTACTTTACTGTTCTAGTCCTATATTACTGAATGCCTTTTTTTTTTTGTAATTAAACTACTACAAGGAACTTGTACCAGAACTAAATGTGACTAGTTTTGTCTTTTTAACCCTGACTTTGGATTATAATGCCAAGTCTTTAACTATTCATTTTCACATCTTTTATACCAAACTCTGTCCAATGTGCACACAAGCTAGTGTAAGGCCTGTACAGTTAAAAATGGATTTGTGGGTCAGTGAACATACATTGAGCCTATCTTGAACATTTCACCTCTGGTTTTCTTCCTTTGTGATTTTAAAGCTAATTTCCTTGAACTTTCTAATCAAGACTGAATTTTGATTCAAAAATTGGAGAGAGCAGTGAAATTGCAGGAAACCAAGAGAAGCGTGTCTGAAAATTCAAGAAGAGCAAGCCTCTGGAGATAAATATGCCTGTAACAGGGCCAAGATGATACACAACAGTCATGCTCTCTTTCTGTACTTGTCTTCATCCTTTCACTGATTCATCCACACACTGATGTACTGTGTGCCTCCCACCATATCTACATTTGCCTCTATAGGCATGACACATTCCTTTTCCCTTCAGAGCCTCCTAACATCTGTAATCACTGATACAGGATTAAAATTTCTTCAGTTTTATGCATGCCATCCTCCTCTGTTAAAGCCTTACAGCTCCTATGGTATAAATCAAAACATGAGGCACAGTATTTTGAGCCACCTTGTCTGTCAGATTGGGATGAAGCAGTGGGTGACAAAACCTGTAAGCATGTATGGGAGGCACCTCTGAAAATGAGAGTGGATATGGACAAAGTTTGGATATCACTGAAATAAATTGCCTCATTAATTATAGCTGTGGTGGTCTTCATATATAATCAGGATCTGTGGGGACAGGTGGTATTTATTTGCTATTTGATCAAGAGATGTGGGTAAAGAAAATAAGAAAAGCTTTCTTTGTCAAGTTCTTCTGAATAGTAAGCCCAAAAATAATATTTCCCATTAAAACTTTGCTAGTCCATGAGCAACATTTATGGGTTACACAGTAAAAAAAGCATTGTGAGAAATTGTGAGAAAAGGGAATTACCTAAGTTGTTCTGGAGAGAGAAAAGAATTCTTTTTCTATCCTTTCACATTATTGTCTTAATTCTGCACTGCTGTCACCACAGTTGTTTAAAGTTACTTCTCCATTCACGATTCCCAGGCATAAATAATGTCAGCTAAAATAAAATGTAGCTGTCTCTTCTGCTTTCCCATACTCACTCAGATGGTATTTAAGAAGCTTCAGTTGCAAAACACAAACTAATGATATATTTCAATTTACAAAGCAGGCTTTTCATTTAAGACATGAAGCTTTTCTGTTTCTAGCTGCAGAGTTTCCTTTGTGCTTAAAGTATTCCCATGGGGGGTGGGAATCAGTTCTCCAGATTTGCAGAAGCCCATCACAGAATACCCATTTTGCATCTTTGGAATTTTAATGAGTTTTATAAATTACCTCAAATCCAGTGCATTAAATTCACTCCTGTCCCTTCTAATATGATCTTCTGTAGATAATGCTTTACAAGCCTCAGTGGGAAAAAATTAATCCCCTTGAATGTTAAGAATTGCTAACATGATTAGGGAGGATACATTTAACCAACACCAATAATATTTAAGCATGATGGCAACGTAGCCACTTCACACCAATGAGATTACCTAGTTTGGTTTGGTTTCTTTGAGGTTTTTTTTTTAAATAGTTAAGAATTCATTTTTGTACTGCTGCTTTTGGAGCTGTTATTTCCCTCTGCAGCAGCTTCTGTTGACAAAGGTTGGTTTGCCGTGTTTCATCATAACCAATATACTTGGTAGATCTTTCATCCCTGCTGGGGAGGTTCAGGTACAAAAAGCAGGAGTTTTCTGTGGCTTGTTTTGGTGGTAACAACTGGTATGTGAGGTAGATTTAACCTTCTCACTCTTCTAGTGTGCCCACAGTAACTAATGTACAAATAGTTGTTGGAGAAGAATCTGCCGGCATCGGCACCGTGGATCTAAGGGGAATTTGTTGCCACATAAATAATTTTGTAGTCTCAGAGTCTGACTTATAATTGCTGCCTCTTATCCATAACAGTGTCTCAACACTACCATTAAGTGCAGTGATAGTCCTTAGTGACTTCAGCTGATTACAGATGATGCTGAGTTGGAAAGGACCCACAAGGATCATTGAATCCAACGCTTATCCCTGCACAAGACCGTTCCCAGGAATCACAGCAGGTGCCTGAGAGCATTATCCAAACACTTCTTGAACTCTGTCAGGCCTGGGGCTGTGACCACATCCCTGGGGAAGATTGATTGTAATCAAGCTGTGGGGCCAAGGTACTATATCATTCTTTGTTGGCATCTTATCAAAGATGTGGTGTAGGCTGACTTATTGTAGTAAAATTTTGGTCCATTAGTAATGAAGAACTGGAGCGAGTACTTATGAGTATATGGTGTCTCAAAACCTTATCTAAAATAATATATTAGACTAAGTTGTGGACAGTGAAGCATCTGTAGAGCTCAGAACCATGTCATTAAATTATTCCTGTGGTGGAAAATGTCCCTTTGAGCCAGTTCTGACCCAATGTCCCCAAAGAAGCTGAATTTTCATTCAAAAATTGGAGAAAGCAGTGAAATTGCAGGAAGCCAACAAAAGCATGTCTGAAAATTCAAAAAGAGCAGGCATCAGACTCTTTCTGGAACTGTCATCCTTCAACCAGTTCATGTCCTATTTAACTTTTCTTATTAAAAACCTGAAGTTACCAGAAGGAAAGAGAATGTTCAAAGTCATGACACTCAGAAATAAAAATTCCATTCATTCATTATAAATAATTGCATTATCCTAGCAATTTCTATTAAATGCCATATTTTCTTTCACTTTGTCCTGGAGGTATCATTATGTTAATATCCTTGAGCTCTGTAGAATGACTGCTCTGTTTCACATTTCAGATAGTTGCCTGTAAGTGTGAAATTTTAGTCCTTTATGGAAGGAAATGGCATTAAGAACATAATTATATGGTCCACACTTTTATTTATAGTTTGGGTTTTGTTTTGCTCTTATC
Source organism: Calcarius lapponicus (assembly GCA_039654755.1). Lineage (NCBI taxonomy): Eukaryota > Metazoa > Chordata > Aves > Passeriformes > Fringillidae > Calcarius > Calcarius lapponicus. The sequence continues at coordinate 69,564,006 of CM077463.1, forward strand.
TGTACCAAAAAAAAATAATGGAGTAGAAACTGGAATTTGCTGAAAATCTTCACTTGAGTGTGTCAGAGGTGGTGCACTGCACTGGGGTTGAGAGGCAGCAATGTGAGAAAGTAAAAAGAGCCAAAAAAACCAGAGCTACCAGATATTAGAAGTAGACAGCAGTATTAGGTTCATTAATAGCTTAAGGACTATCAGCAATGTTTCTTAGCACCTCAAATCCAGCTGTAAATGTGCAGAACCTTGTATGACAGGGAATTTCTTATTTTCAATAGGTCTTGCACTGATATTTGGAAAAAAATATATCTTCCAGCAGAAGATCTATACAATTAAAATAATTTTCTTAACCCTCAGAGTAGGAGGCATTTATCCTCCCTGGCTGCTTGCCATCAGAGGCTCCTTCCAGCCATGTCCAGCATGTCCTGGCTTCCTCAGGCTGCTGGGGGTGCTGCCAGTTTCTGCTGGCCCTTAAGCACCAGTTTGTTCCCTGCACACTCCATCTCTCCCTCCTCCTCCAGAGGTGTTTCTGGCAGTGTTTGCATTGTGACCTGGGCATCACCTGCTTAATCTTAATGATCATCCAAGAGCCTTTGTTGTGCAGGAGTTTTGTCTTCCCTTTCCCTTTGCACCAGCCAAAGCACAGACCTTCCAGGGATTCCTGCTTACTAATCCTCTCCCAAGAAATCAGGAATGCCTCTTCTGCTCAGCTGCCCAAAGCAGAGGAAGGAGAAAGGTGATAATGTCACTTCACTGTAGCACTCACAACCTGCTGTGTCAGCTAAAGAGTCATGGCTTGGTTCCAAGGAGCAACTTGCACTTAATTCACATTTCAGCCTCCATAGAACAATGGTAAGCTTTCTGTACAAAAGGACACCAAACCTCATACCTGTAGCTGTCAAATTTCATTTTAAAAGTGCGTATTTGATTGTTAAATCCTGAAAATATTCACACATATTTTGATTTGTTATACAAATAATATTGCAAGTGGGATAAACTTTACTCTAAAGTACAAATAGTTATTTTATAAACATCCTGTGTACTTCTTTGTTCAGATTCTGCTTGTGTTCTTGTGTCATCTGTGAGGAATTACTCAACTTACTTAGTTTCTGTAAAGAAATTACTCTGCTATGATTTGCATTTAGTCATTCTAAATTACTCTGTTACTTCAGAGTTTACCCTTGTCTTCCTTCTCTGACTGCTCTTCTATTAGCTTGTTATCTTCCCCTACTTGATTTATGTCATTTATTTTTAATTTGTAATCTTATGGGAATGCATAATGTATTTTAAAGTTAAACAGTCCACTTCTGGTCTCTGTTAGAAATTAGAAGTAATAATTGCAACAATTTATATCCTTCTTCATGTGCAAATCTATTTCCTGAGTTTGGTTGAGAAAGCAGTGGATATGGGAATTCTCTAAAACTATTAGTGTTTTAAACTTTCATATTTAATGGTTTGGGTGAGGATGAGAACAGTGTCATAGTTCTTAAATACTGGTTAAAATCACAAGTGTTATCTGTAAGTTAGCCATAATGCTATGACATCACTCATTTTCATTTGTCCATGAAATTGCTAATATTAATTACAATACATGCTATCAATCAGGAACATTAACAACTCCTAACTTGAAAAGAGATATGAAAAGAAAAACACTGATTTCAGGACATCATCAAGCATTTTGTGTGTGTGTGGTGTGTCAGAAAATGAGAGTGGTCTCATTAGAAGCAGTCCCTACAAGTAGAAGGTACAACCCTGAGCTGTTCCCTTGTTTCTCAAGGCCAGCTCACCTCTCTTCGTGTTTTGCTCTTAGCAGTAAATTCTGTTACTCTGGCCCTTGCTCAGACACCCTGGTCCTTGTGACAGCTGTGTGCAGCATCTCCTGGTGCTGAGCTACTGCTGTGGATTCTGCTTGGCTTTATATCTCTCTTCAAGTTAGGAATAGTTAATGTTAATGATGGATAGTATCTATTTTAATTAAAATTAGTAATTCCATGCACAAATAAAAATGGGCAATGTGCATTGTAGATATTATTTTAAAAGACAAGACTGTTTCATTTGAAATCTTACTTGAATTTTTAAATGCGTGGTTTGTTAAGTATTTTGAAAGAGCTAACATAAACTTCAAATTTCCAGATAGAGCAAAAATATTTAAGTGTTTACACTAAAAATTTTTCTTCTTTTGTTTTTGAAATTCGTCAGACTGGATTTCCATACTTGTTACCCTTTCTTTTGGCTCCTTTATAGGTACATAGTTGAGTTAATTATATGTAATTAGCTCTCACTGCATCAAACACATGTATTTACACTGGTTTGTCTGGGTACATGCAAAAGCTCTTGATCATTTGCCTGAGCTACAGTGAAGTTTAACTGGAGACAAAACAAAGGTTTAGATTAAATCAGTGTTATTTCTTATTGATGCTTACTTGTGTTACTTTAAGCTCTAAATGTATTTTTCTGACTAACCATAACCTGATCCAGAAACACTTCAACTTTGGAGAAACATAATTTTATATTCTGGTATTGTATCCTTATAGAAGTTCCCCACTAACTTTCTTTTTGTGCTGCTCTACAAACTCCTCCATGTTCTGTATTCATTTTTACTGTCCATAGCCCAAGATGAGATTCCAGTTTACCTGTGTTTGCCCTTTTTCATCAGTGTTTCTGTGGAATTGTTAATGAGGCAAAAATCACACTGGGCAGTATAAATAAGTTTTAAAGAATCTTAGTTTAATTATGCCTTTTTTGCATTATTGGAAAAGCAGAGGCCATGAAGGTTCTGCAGAGCAACAGCACAATTCACCCAGTTTGCATATAAAACCATAACATCCTATTTCTTAACCATGAAGTTATCTTCTTATGAATCATTCATATGACTCTGAATGTCTACTAATCTTTAAGTAAGTTCTGACATATCTTGGAACAGAGAAGCTAAATTAATGGTGAATTGTTAGGGATTTTTTAACTATAAATGGAAAATTGTTCCTATCATGACTTGCTCTAAACACAGGAAGGAAGGCAGCAGTGCTGAAAAGTGTCTGAATCTATTGCAGATTATCTGCAAGCTTTCTTTCCCCTGAGATGTTGAAGGCCATTTCTGTTGTTCTGTCCAAAGATAAATACTATTAAGCACTTCTGGGGTCCTTGCTGTCCTTTCCTTTCTGAGCTGTCTATTCTTACTTGTCATCAACTAGACAAAGAACATATCTGGCTTTGCCTTCTCATTTTTGGTCATTTTTTTGGGCAAGTATGTGAATCTCCTCATATCCTCAACTGCTGGAAATGCCAACAAAAAAGGATTGCTCACATTTCTTTATTTCCATACAAAAATGGAAAGGGAGAGGATAACACCATGTCATCTTGCATTTGGAAGAAAAAAAGTCTAGGAAACTGGGAGCATATATTAATACTTTCAGAGAAGCTTCCCTAAAATTTGGACTTTGAAACATGCAGGTGAATCCAGTTATGCCACTGGGAACTGGATGTTCCCCTTGGTGGATGGAGGGCTGGCGCATGCTGCTCCCAGCTGCTGCCGAGAGCAGTGACGTCAATGGAGATGATATCCCTGCTCTAGAAATGCTCAAACCAGCCATAGAGTCAATTAAGATGTCTTTGTTGAAGCAGGAATCACATTATTAAGTCTTGCTGTTCTGAAGCTAGCAAACTCAACTCAAGGCTATCGTTGCTGTTTTTCCAAAGACGTTTCATCACAGACATCTGCCAGCCAGCTGTGTAGACTTTCTGTCTGTGCTAATTTGTAAAGTATTGTTGCTGGCCTTCAGCATTCAGAGCCATCTCCTTTTGGGCTCTTGGTGGTCAAAAACTCTCTTCTTGGAAATATTTTCTTCCTCTGGTTAAGTTGGTTGCTTGCGTTTGGTTGCATTTGATTTATCAGCTTTGGCATCAGCTTCTTTTGTTGGGCTTATCTTAGATTTTATAAGGCATCTTATAAATACATAAATGCTGACTAGTACAACAAGAAAATGAGACTTCGCTGATGTTGCAGTATTGCCCCACTGAAGACAACATCCTGCAGGATTCTCCTTTGTTCACCAGCCCTCTTTCAGTTTTGAAGTTCAATCTCTTGCAGGCGCTTTTATATTTCATTAATTTAATTGATTTGTCCTTTCCTGGAGCTTCACCTGGAGGATTTGGCTGAAAGGCCAGGAAGAGGGGTGCTGGCTGGGCAGGTGGTGGTGGTGCAGGACCTCTGCTTTCCCTGCTAACACTGCCCTCTCCTGGTTCTCCTGCTGTGGACTGAGAGCTCAGGACCCTTGCAGGTGCCAGATAAGAAAAGGAGAATGATAACGCTGGCTGTTTCTCCTGTTGCTTGCTCTCTCCCAGCTCCATGGCCTCCCATCCTTCTGATGGATGGCACCATGCAATCTTTGTGCTGGCCCAAGAAGGCACAAGGCAGCCCTGTCTCAGAGTTGTAGGCTCAGAGCATTCCCAGGAATGCACCAGGGGTGGGGTGGTTTGCTGTAGCTGGGGCCGCCCGGGATCTCACCAGGCTTACAATCCCCGCAGTCCCTGAATCCCAGTCCCCTGGCTTTTAACATCCAGCACCAGCTCCTGGCTGCTTGTTCTGACTCTCTCAATCCTGCTTGCTGACTGGACCTTTCCAAGGCTTATCCATCCATTGTAAGTTCCTGACTAATACCTCTGCCAGACTGATCACCCATCCACAGCCTGCCATTCCTGAGCCATTGTGGGTTAGTGCTGAGCCCCCCCTTTCTCCCCCAGAGCCCTGCCTGAGCCCAGAGTGCTCCCCTCCCTCTCTTTTCCCCACTCCCAGCTCATGTCACTCCACAGAGCAGGATCAGGTTGCCTTTGCATTGTGATTCTTGGCAGGAGCCCCTCTCGGGCTCCTATGGCTGTTCTGTGAGTGCAGCAGCCAGCAGGAACAAAGCACATAAGAGCACATTAAACCAACATTCAGCATGCAAAGCCCCAATAATTTACTATATGCTACCCTGCCTAGTAAAGGGAACAGTGTAGCACGCTTGCCCTTTTAATTTCCTTTCTCACACTTTTGTCTACAGAAGCCTGCACCATAACTTTCTTGAAAAGCATTTTTATTTATTCCATAGTCGTTGTTAGGCTGTTTGTTTTAAAGCAGTGTTTCTTGCAGAAACAATCTGCTGTGCTTTGCTTGATACCATCACTAAACAGAGACATGCTGTTGTATCTGATTAGAATTTTAATTGTAGAAATCTAACCTTTGCCACTGCATTGTGCTCTTAAAGTGGTAAAATGATCCCTGCTGTGCTGCTGCCTGATAGTTCTCTCTTCTTAAAACCTGCATTGAGCAGTGTTACAGAAGTGCCAAACTGAGATCAACAAATTTGTATGCTGATGAACAGTTATCCCTTCAGGCATGAAAAATGCCCGTTTGACATTCTTTCCATGTCTTGTATTAACATAGTAGAGTTCCAGTAAAAATACTAATCAGTTAGAAATAAGAAATGTTACAGAACTGACAGATAATATTAATTTTTTTTTAAACCATACAAAATTTAAAAGAAGGTTCAAATAAGATAAAATGTTTGCTCATAGCAGCTCAAAGTGACAAAGAACTTTTGCTTCAGAAGCTGGAAATAAGCTTCAGAATCCATCTTAAGTGTATGTACCTGCTACATATATGCTTGTCTTATATTCATAGGGACTATACTTCATTAGAAGAAAATCCTATCAGTAAACAAATAAAAGAGCTTTTTTGGTATATAGCACAGGGCAGGGCTGTCTGCTTGAAAGCTTATCCGGTCTACCTATCTATATCATCTGACCTAGTGAGGGATACTGCTCCTCCTTGTTCTCTGAGGTCCCTAGACCACTGTGAGTACAGTAATCCCTAAAATGCTCGCACAAATTACAGCCTTCCTTGGGATTTTGCACAGTTCACAGGCCAGCATGGACTTTATCAATTGCTGGGCAGCTAAGCAGGTTACTGAAGGCAGATGTTTCCTGCTCTTTATTAAGACTCTGTGGGCCCCTAAATCTGGCAATGGCATTAGGCTCAAAGCTAAAAGCTGTGTTTGCATATGTTGTGTGACATGGTTTGGGACACCACTTGTTGGAGAAACTGTTTATAAACTGTAGACAGAGTGAATAATATAAAGTTTGAAATTCTGTGTCCTGTTCTGAGCCAATTGTAGGGATCTGAAGAACGAATGACCCAACAGGAAATGCAGAGTTAGTAAACAAAAATCGTGTATGTTCCACTGCAATTGTGTGTAGTCATCTTCTGACTAAATTAGGAAAGAGAGTTTCTGAAAATTTGTAATTCTTTGGGAAAAATAGAATTCCGGTTAACTTTGGGTGCATTTTGTATAATTAGGTGACATTCCTATTGATTTCAGATGAGGAATAATTCTCAGGTAATGACCTATGAAACATCCCATTGTTCATGAATAAAAGTGAAGCTATTTAAAGCAATACACTAGCAAGCTGCTGTATTGCTCCTGCAATATGGTTGCCTTCAGAAAAAACATTCTACAGAGGAAGTTTTTCTTATATTTATCATAGAACCATGTATTCAGGAGTAGTTGAGTCATGTGGACATGGTCTTTACTGGGAAGGTGACAAACCTGGTCCTCTAGAATGAAAAAGTGATATATAAATGTATTCAGGAGTAGTTAAGTCATGTGGACATGGTCTTTACTGGGAAAGTGACAAACTTGGTCCTGTAGAATGAAAAAGTGAAATAAAAAGGATGGAGACCATTCAGTTCCAGGTGAGGGGGTCTCCAAGGGAAGATGCAGGTGCTGGAAGTGCTCAGCATGTGTCACCTTGTTGTATTTGCATTCCCCCCAGATGAAGGAAGGAATGATGAATCTGACACCATGTTCTCAGAAGGCTAATTTATTTTTTTATGATACTATATTATATTAAAGAATACTAAACTATACTAAAGAATACAGAAAGGACACTTACAGGATGCTAAAAAGATAATAATGTAAACTTGTGACTCTGGAGAGAGTCCTGACACAGCTTGGCCGTAATTGGCCAATGAGTCAAAACAATTCACATGAAACCAATGAAACAATCACCTGTGGTAAACAATCTCCAAACACCCTTTAAAGGAGCAAAACAGAGGAGAAGCAAATGAGATAATTATTGTTTTCCTTTTTCTTTGAGGCTTCTCAGCTTCCCAAGAGAAAAATCCTGGGCAAAGGGATTTTTCAGAACACGTGAATGCCACATCACCTCTGTTAGTTCCCTTCCCAAAGTGGTGGTGTGGCAGGGCTGTCACACAGTGAGCACGGTTCAGAGCAGGGGCTGACCATGTCTCTGTGTGTCCTTGCAGCTGCACAAGGAGCTGGAGAAGGGGGAGAGGGAGAGCGTGGAGCTGCAGGAGTTTGCCAACGCCATCCTGCAGCAGATCGCGGATCACTGCCCCGACATCCTGGAGCAGGTCGTCAACGCCCTCGAGGAGTCCTCGTGACCCCGGCCACCAGCCCACGGAGCAGCACACCAGCGGCCAAGCCCGGGCAGCCCACGGAGCCATGGGAGTGGAGAGCAGTGTGAGAGACAGAACATGGAATAGAAACTTCTGGTGCGCCTTTGACAAAGAAAGCAAAGGCAAAAAAAAAAGAAAGCCCCTTCTAAGAACTACATGCTCTCTAGGTTCTTCCAGTCTATGATTAATCAGCCGTTTTTGTATTCATCTTCTCACTGCCTTTCTACTTTAGAATCCAATTCCCCATTGACTTTGTTGGTGGTGACTTTTGGATACAGCTAAGCAGAGCTCTTCCAAGTCTACTGAGCAAAGAAGAGGGGATCCACTGAACACTAGCAGCTCTAGTTCTCCGTGAGGTTGCAGAAGAGTAGCCCTCACCTTTCATTAATATATTACTTTTTCCTTCTTGTCTTCTTTCCTCCTTACTGTTTTTATTTTCATGAAAGCTGAAAGCCTGAATTTCATAGTGCTAAAACCAAACCTGAGTGTGCTCTGATTATGGCTCATGGCTGGCCAGCATCAGCTAGCTCAGGTCTTGCTGCCTGTCTCAATGCTTCTTATGTTCTTAAATAACTGAGTGAGGAAAGGGAAGTTTCCCTCCTTGCTCCTGTTAGTCATTTCATCTAGCAGCTGGGAGAAAAGGTAGGCATACTGGTACTTTCTGTTTACTTAACTTGGAATTTTATTGTTCACTGGTCTGACTCTGAATTGCTAGGTGGGCCATTTTTTGAGGTAACTGTTTTCATCTTTTGATTTTTTTGGGGGGTTTTAGATGACGTTTCTCATCATAGGTCTGTGTCTCTTATGTTCTTACTTTATAGAGAGCTCTCTCCCTTTGAGCAGGTGTGGTCAACAGGTCAGTTCCCAGCTTTAACTTGTACAGTTTGTCCAGTTTTTCAGGCTATGACTTTGTGAACACTGACTGTCATCAGAATAGTCTTAAACATTCTGTAAATGAGAAATTTGCATCATTTAGCTTAAAAGTATAATTTTAAAGCTAAGTTAGGTAAACCAGTAGCATATTTCTTACTATAATTATAATTTAATTTATTTTGGTTTAGCTTACATTGAGGAGGAATGAGTTTGAGTTCAGAGCAATAACCCTTATGAAGAGGAGCATCTCTGCTGGAGTTGGCACCCAGCTGAGTAGATAGGTGTAAAATCACAGCTTTACTTAAACCAGTGCAATTCTTCTGTGTATATGAGAGGCCTTAGTTTTATTCCCATCCACCTTTGACACTCGTTACAGCTCCTGCTGATAGGTAATATGACCTGAAATCCCAGATCAGTTTGTCTGCAGTTTGGTAGCAAGTCAGAAATCCTGTTTTATGGGTAGGACTTGGGTGTTCATTCTTGGACTATGCATTAATGGGGAGACAGGTTTTTTCCTGGCTGCCAGTGGTTACGTGTGTCTGGGGGCATCTGCAGGACAGAGCCCTGTAACATGTCCCCATGTGCTCCTTAAAGGAGCTGCTCCCTTTGGCTGGCTCATGTTACCTCAGAGAACAAGGGGAAGGCAAAAGGAGACCAAATAACAGAGCAGTGGAAGGTACCTTGGTTTCTAGTCAATAGCTAATTATGAATATTCTCAGTAAACATCCCATTCAGAGCCTGCAGTTAATTCCATATAGCATACTACATTTTCAGCTTTTGCTAAGGAAAACGTTCCAGGCCTTTTCATGAAAGCTGCATTTCTTGCATCTCTCAGATCCACAGCACAGCTTGCCTGTAGGTCCTTAACTCCTTGTTTTTATCTTTAGAATTCACCAATTGCTTCCATCAGAAAGGAGATCAGCAAAAGTTTGAGCAAGGGAAGATGTACCCTGTAGTTGTTTTCCAAACAAGCACTGAAAATTGGGCAAAACTGCAACCTTATGTACCTGTAGACTCTATTGACAACTAGCTAATTTAAAATAAATCACATCCCCATTGATTCTACTGTAATAATTCAGCAGAAGGAGCTGCATTCATAGCCAGGGGGTCTAGGAAGAAGTAAGTCTCAAGAGGCAAATCACTCCTTTTCCAATTCTTTTGGAATTACCAGTGCTTTGCAAATCAGGAGAGCTAACTTTAGCTCTTCCTGTAATTGCAGCCTGTGTCTGAAGCTTTTTTTTTGTGTGTGGTGTGTGAGGGGAGCAACGGGAACCTGGATGTGTGGAAGGGGGGAGTGCCGGAAGGGCAGCAGACAGTGACTGTACCACTGCTGGGCCCTGCCTCGTCCCAGAGCCACCCCTTTGGTCCCATTCTTTGAGTCAGCACGTTCTCGATAGGAGCTGTTGTTTTGCAATCTTTCCTCTTGCATTTTCCTCATCACCCCTAATTACTCACTCAAGGAATTTAATGCCGCCTGTAAAAGCATCAGAGCCATCAGCCCGGCATCATCGGCCACCGCCGCCCCTCCTGACTCTCTCATTAACTTATATGGTCAAATCTCCAGCTGCCCTGGTTCCCTGCTGTAAAACAATCCTTCCTCTGTGAGAAGCTGTGGAATTTCCCTTATTGATGGTTCAAATGGCTCCTGCTTGTAAACCTCTTACTGAGATGTTCCTTGATAGTGTTTCTGCTGGAGGCAGGGGCAGGGGGAGGGGATGGGAGTGAGGGGTGATCACTTCAGGCTGTTATTTCAATTCCCTGGCTTTACTGCATTGCCCACACATCGCAGGGAAGTGCTGCTGCTTCTTCAGCATCTCCAACTCAGCTTGTGGCTGCATTTCTATAGTCCAGAGTGCCCCAGCCAAAGGCCTGGTGCTGTCAGGGCAGCGTGTGCAGGATCTGTGCATCAGCAGCCGGGTGAAGCTCACTGTTTACACATCTCCTGGCCTCTTCCCAGGGAGGATTTGTCAAGCCTGGCTGGTTTTCACGCTGGCCATTTGGTCCTTTATCTGCCAGCCACACACCTGCTGTTCCTTCCATCTGAATTGTTGGGCCCTGGTGATTTTTCTCGTTAACCACTGTTATCTCCTAGGTCTTGTAGGCTTCCCATCTTAAAGATTGATCTTAGACCTCTGTGAAGTGCTCTCAGGGAGGGAGCACATCTCATTTAGGAACAGTCTTGATCCGACGTGATCTCCATTGAACTATTTCAGGTAACCTCTCTGATCCTGTGTCGACAGAGATCCTGTGAATAGCTTGAGGAACTTTGGGGTTTAGGAGGTACTGCTGGCCACAATTTAATGCTGAATGTGACCACTGAAAGCTTTTTCTTTTCACTCGTGTGGAGTGCCGCACCATTGGCCTTAAGGCAACAAAGGGATTTTATTCTCATAACCCATCATGGAACTGCATATGAGGCACATGGGAGAAGGGCCATATGTGGCATACCCTGCAATGCTCATCCAGTTGCCTAACCCACCACTGCTCTTTTAAGATCTTATTCCCAAGTGTCAGCAGCCAGGCAGATGCAGATAGTTTCCTACCACAGTGGTCCTGCAGTGCAGCAGCTCTAGGAAATCAGGGCCCCTTCCCAGGGACCCTGGGGAACTTTGCTTTTGCTTCTCCTGTTGAATGAGGTTCCATTTGCTACAGGAGCTGTGAAAGTTTTAACTGCTTTAATATTACTTCTTTTTCTTCTGAGCTGTCATTCGCAGAGAAACTGAGAGATGTAAGGACACAGGAGCTGTTTGTAGAAAATTAAGTAGGTCATTTTGGCAGGGTTTGGGCTAAAAAAGAACTTCAGAAGTCTCTGAAGCCCATATACCCTGTAAAAGCTGACACTGCAACCACACTTGTTCCTGATATCCATGAGTCCAAGTCCATACTTTCCTCTGAATCCAACCTCATGTAAAACACTACGAGGACATAACACTAGAATTGCAGGGTGAGGACAGGAGCACTGTTTGCCACTGGAAGAATTACCTGGCATGCTCCCAGACGAAGCTCTAAGCTTCTCTAAGTATTCTCTCTTGTTCTGACTGCCTTTAACCAGCTTTCACTCCAGAAAATGCCAAACCCTCTTTGGACTATCCAGTTTTTGCCAAGTCCTGGGGACGGAAGGTGAATGTCTGATGTGATGCGCGGAACCGCGGGCGCTGTTTCTCGTCGCACGGGTGGAACATGCCTTCTCTGGAAAACCTCCTGGTACTTCAGGGCTCTGAAATTTGCACAAGGGAGCATAAATGTCATAAATCTTGTAGAGATAACCCTGGTTGTTGAACCAAAGGGGCACCTCTTTTCATTTGCCCTGTAATTCCCATCCATTCTGCTGCTAGTGCTCAATTTGTTGGGAAATTTTTACATCTGATGAGGGTTGACAGGGTTGAGTCCCCACTCCTGTACTAATTGCCAATTGCTGCCACTGCAGGGGTCTTTACAAAGGATGTGGAGTCGTGCACTGATACGATTTTAAAGCAAAAAAGTCACTACATACGAAAACGTGTATATCCCTGAAATTATTCCAGTGAAATGCTAAAGGGAAAGAGTACAACCAAGGCATCTGATACTGAAAGGAAGCTTCTCCTCAGCTCAACATCCCCACTGGAAGAGGGACCTGAAAAGGCTGTGGAAGGCTCTGGAAAACCAACACTGCCCCAGCAGAGCCAGCAGGGTAGGAGGGCTGGGCACAGGGCATCGGGGGCGTCGTGCCTGGCAAGGCCAACTCTGCTGACCCCTCTCATCTGCATGGTGAGGAAGAGGAGTATCAGGGGTTTTTTAAAAACAAAACGATGTTTTTAATTGTTTTTTCCACATAAATGGAAGGAACCTTACACAACAGCAGATCCTTCTGAACAAAATGGCTGTATCCGCTGACTATTTTTAAAACGAAGAAAAAAAAGAGGAAAAACTGTTTCAAAACTTTTTAGTGTCAAAAGCATAAACTCAGAAATCCTGACTTTTTCCAGTGTGTGTGGTGAGTGCTGTAACCCTGTCATCAGTATCTCCCCTGACTTTTTCAGGGGTGTTTTTTTCCTGTTTTGTTTTCTGCTTGTCGATATTGTCTGTGTGGTCCTAAGGCTGGGGCAGTTACCAACAATGTGTGTCTATTGTCGGTTTGAAACAAAAGATAGTAGTAGAACTGAAAAAGATGTGTTTTTAAAAATATATAAAAATAAATTTCATTAAAAGGAATTCAAGTAAAGAAGCAACAAAGCCATGACTCCTCCTCTCGGGATTGTATGGGAAAGGATTTGTGGGCTTATAATTATAACCAGTTGCCTTTCACAGGCTTTTGAGGTCCAAGACAGCTTGGCCTCTTAGGAAATGTTACAAACCCTGTATAAATTCCTGCTTTCCCAGGTTTATACTGTACATGTGTAAGACAGAAAAGGCAGAATGAAACAGTATTTTGGAAGTCAATCTTTTCTGGTACCTGTTATCAACACCAGGTGTCCCCGAAGATGGGGATGTGAATGGGCCAAATGCTTTGGCCAAATTTTCTGTTTTCTCCATCCCACCCCTTGATGCCAGGGACATGAGCAAGTGCAGATCAGCTAGTGCAGGTAGTTGTGTGTAGGTTCATTATCAAAGTTGTATTTCCATGCCTCTGGTGTTGGTCACATACCCAAGCATGTTATGGGGCAGGAAAGGACCAGCAGCCACTTTCTGCTCTGGTTGCCTCAAAGACTTGCATTGCTTGAAAGGAACAACATGAGGCTAAACTGGTGTATAAGGTTAACATAAAAAACTCTGACAAATTGCTTTACCTCTGAACACAGGTAAAGAATTTCGTTAAGTGAATGTATTTGTATTATCAAACTTAACCATGTGCTGTTTGTCCCCATTTTGCAAGTTTAGTTCAGATCTTGAAAATCAAGTCAGTGTGATTTGCTTTTAAGTAGGTATTCCCATTAGGCTCTTGGTGCTTTGGTGGGCTTTTTGTTCAAAACATTGGTTTCTTTCACTTGGAAACTGGCAAAAAATTGATCTATTGGTCACGTGTACTCTTGTTATAAAATGTGTTTATCTTAAAAACCAAATTTGAAGCCAAATTTTAGAAATAGACATTGTTCCTTTTATCTGCCCCATCTTTCCAGCTCTCTGTGGACAAGGCCAAGTCCTCCTTTCCTCCCTGCCCAGGGGTGGCTGCATTTGGCCCCTCATTACACACTCATTACAGTATAACTGGGGAGGCTTCAGTGTAAGATGCCTTTATTTGTCCAGATGCAGGAGGAGGACGAATCCAATGGGACCACAAACAGGGGAATAACTTCTGTGCTAGCCCAACATGCTGCTCCAAGCCCACTAGAACAGTATATTGCCGTTTCCTTCCGAGGCAGCGAATGAGGAGAGCTGCACACCAAGTTCACAAATCATCTGTGGAGTCGAATTCTGTGGGATGCCCCATCCCCTCCACAGACACAGATCCCTCATTTGCTTTGGAAGAGACGTGTTGCACTTTAGTGGAGGGGGAGGCAGGCTTTAGGGATGGGATCTAGTGTGCTTGAATTCCTTTTGGAAGTGACAGCAGCGGGAGACATTGGTGTCCGCGATGCAAAGCGCGCACGCTGCCTTCAACTCGTATGTGTTTTATTGCTGGAGTCATGTTACTGACAGGATAATGAAATTGCAAAGAAAATGTGTTATATTCAACTTTGCCTTGATAATATAAACACTTTGTTCATTTTTTTTTCTTCTTTTTTTATTCACAGACTAAGTTCATCAGGAAATTATAAAATTATTTAAAAATTCCGGGCCCTGTCTTTATTTCAGTGTGTGTTGCTTGGTGTCCTTTCCTGCATGCCCAGGTAGGCTGCAGGGCTGTTCCCTGACACCAGGCTTGAGGTCCCAGTTGTTGCCCACCTGCACCAGTGGGACAAACCTGCTGGGATTTGGCTGCACAACATGCCTGGGGATGCTTATGGACACAGCTGGGGCTGCCTACAAGGTGAAGGTGAGCGACTGGCAATCACAGGGGTGTCCCAGATAACCTCACAGGTGAGGGGGGTGGAGATAAAATAGCTGCTGTTACAGTCAGCTGTCCCCTTTGTCTCTCCTGCCTGTTTCCCAAGTCAGTGACTTAACTATTGCTAATGGGTGACTGAATTCCAGATGTGCATCCCGTGTTACGTCAGTGTCGGGATCACATCTTCCAGAGCAACGTGCCTGGAAAGCCTTGCTGTGGGAAGGCCAGCAAGTCTGTCCTATTGAGCATGTTCCTGGTGAAACCTGGATGTGGGTCCTGTCCCTCAGGAGCAGAGGAGAGTCAGGGCTTTGTGGCATAGGATGAGCTGTGCTCTCTGCAGCGCTGGTGGAAATGGGCTCTACCCAGTGTCCAGTCTCCAGATGCATTTTGATGACATGAGAAATGCCTGAGTAATGTCAGTATGAAAATTTCATTTTTCTGGGTTTTTTTTGACTGTTCTAAAGAGAATAGCATTGCAACACTGGATCCCACTGGTAGAACAATGTCCATGCTAAACACACTCCACCAGATTCTCCGCAGCTATCCTGAAGCCCTGACAGCACAGACCTCCCCAAGTTGGGACACTTTCTAACCAGTTTCTCTCCATTTCTTTCTCTTTTTGTCTGTCTGTACAGTCAGTTTTTCTCTGTGCTTTCTTGCTGGTCTTGTCCCTTCTGATTTTCCTCAGTTTATCATTTCATGAGGCTCTTGAGGTCCTGACTTATTTCAATAGAAGTGACTGCATATGTAACAGGAACAGGCATCCTGATCTCAGTGCCTGGACATTCCCTTCCCTTTGCTGATTGGATTTCAATCACTTGGGCTTCAATCAGGCATGTAAAGCAGTGTGTGGAAAAAGGATGCATGGGGATTAAGGGTCTCAGGAGCTTTGACAGAGAGAGTCCATCAGCCCCTTGGTTCCCAGTCTGGTTTATGTTTGCTCAGGCGTCTTTGGCTGAGAAGGGGATTCGTGATTCCTGTCAGGCCAGGGTGTGCCTGGCTTCTGCAGCACAGTCCAGATCAGCTGAATGAAACCACATGCCACATAAATTTAACCAGTTACTGCACAACAAGGTACCCATCAGTCTGATAAATGGCACAAACACCACTCCTGAAGGACTTGTCCTTTTTAAAGGAGCGGTGAAAGGGCAGGAGTCCGAGTCGGCACCAGCAGGGCAGCACATCTGCAGGGAGAGCAGCACATCTGCAGGGAGAGCTGAGCTAAGGTCTGCAGCCCTGGCTCTGCTGCTGGGTGAGTTGCAGGGCCGTGTCCCCGCCGGCTGACTCATGTTTTGGATGGCCCATAACAATAACACTGTTCGTGCTGAAAAGAGAAGATGCAAACGCCTTTTGTGCCTTATCGGGTTACATTTCATGCATTGTGCAGTAAAACACGAGGCATCTGAACAGAATTGTCTGGGTTGACTGCAGCTACTGTGACACTGAATAGGCAAGGCAGCAGTGGAAACAGCAAATTGTCAGCCCTGGGATCAAGCACACACAGATTTGAAGCATTTTCCCTTGCAGGTAGGTTTGTAGGGGTGGGCACAGTCCCTGTGTTGCCCAGGCTCCTGATTAAACATGGGTCTTGTGCAGTGCTCCAACAAGGATGGCTTGGGAAAACCTGCTTTTCTAAATCACACCAGTCAGGGAAACTGCTGAAACCACATCTGCAATCCACTGAGAGAAGCTGCATATTTAGGATCTCCTATTTCTGACAGGATCTGCTGTGCTTGTGCTGCAGATGCCTTTTGCTTGTGTGGATTGAAGCTGTAGGGGGGCATCAGCCACTCCAAAGATTACCCCAAAACAGTAATTAAAGCCAATTGCCCATGCTAATGATCTGTATGTGACTAGTGACCTTTAGACTGGGATTTTGAGACATCAAGTAGGTTTTCTCACTGGGCTTCAGGATGTTTAGAAATCTCAGGCAAATAGCCAAAGTCCTCTTTCTTTAATGTCTTTAAAAACCCTCAAACTCAAGTAGGACATACAACCTGGGAAACGAAATGTTTTGTAGGTGGATATACTAAAATTAGGTGCAAGCAACCTTTTTGCATATCAAGCAAACAGAACCATACACGTTGTGTTGGTAGACCTTATTTCTGAATGTGCCAGTGATGTGTCATAAAACATAGGTGGAACAGCTGGGACCAGCTTGGGTGTAGCTGTGGGGTTACAGCAAGTGATTCTCAGGGCGTGGGCTTTGAGTCCATCTGGTTTTAAGTACATGAGCAGTAGCTTTTCCCACTGTTTACAATTGCAAGCATTAAAGCTGTTCTAGAAGGTTGACTAAGAAGTTAAATGTTTAGGCCCAGGTACTGCAGCCCATTTGTGTGAAGTTGTCGCTTACTTCAGTGGGAATTCAGCTCCAAAAATGTCTATGGACACAAATCTCATGACAAGGCAAGTTAAAAAATCTTTGGCTTCTTTATGTATAGCTAAAAAGGATGGGTGGCTGCTGTAGCTCAAAACCCATCCTAGAAGGATTTTTGTTCAGCTTGAGTAAACCCTTCATTTTCTGTAAGGGCACACCATTTTGGGGAACCACAAGTCTTGGAATGTATATGAACGCTCTTAACCTTTCTTATATAATGCACAGAAGCTGGTTTTAGCTCTAAGCAGTGTATCCTCTTGTAGCCCAGTGCACTGAAGTGCACATATGGATATATGTGTCTGTGCCCATCTGTGTGATCATATATAAATACACAGAGCTGCCCACTGGAAACCACGCTTCAAGAATGCCAAAGCTGCAATGGCGAAGGTCTGGAAATTAGAAAATCTACGTGACTTCATGCCTAATATGTCCATGATGCAATCTTCAGTAAGGTATTTATGTACCTAATTTTTTGCTAGATGCTTCCTTCATTAAGTGTCCATAAATTGATTTCTTCAAACTGGTGATTGTCCAAACCCTACCACTGCTGCCATCCAAGACCACCAGTTCTCTGTCACAAGCCTCTCGTCACTTTGGTTCTTTAAATTATCCCTCATGCTAGTGGTAGCTTAGACATTAGGAGAGCTGTTCCTGTTTGTGCTGTTGCTCCCTGATCATTCCAGCACTTCCCCATGCCCATATCTCTGACCTGTAATTGCCCCCGCTTACTTCTGGTGGGTTTGATAACCCAACTCTTCCCCTAGCAAAGAGGAGTTCTGTTTCTTCAGCCACAGAGCTGAGCTTTCACTGTGATCACACACCGTGGACTGCCTGAGGCTAGTCAGGAATTCAGAGACTTGGAGATATGATTTGATATTAAAGTGGAGGTAAATGGATGTTCTTCCTCTGTTCTTCCTTATTATCTACAAAGCACATTGACTTTCCCAGCCAGGTCATTCCTGGCAGTAACACGAGCCCTTCTCAAAGTCCCATATGAAATATTTGAGACTACCTGACAGCTGAAGTGACTGACACATCACAGAAGGGGCACAAGTTTGCAGACACTCGTAGGCTGCAGGTGCAAAGAGATCCAAAATGCTCCATCAGATACTCAGTGACCAGAGAATGTGCAGTACATGCACATGGGATTTACAGACCGAGTGCAAAGTGCAGAAGGAGGTAAATTTAATTTCAGCATCTCATTTTTTTAGTACCCACATGACTTCAATCAGCAGTTCATGCCATTCATCTATGATTTAATTAAACATTAATAGTTACTATGAGTGTGGTGGTGGTGGTGGTAGTCCTGGAACTTTGAGAAAGCTCCTTCTATGGATATTTTGAATTGTTGCCACTTTTGCTGATATCCTTCATTATAAAGTAACATGTTCTGGATTCAGGTCCGTTTTCCCAATCCAAGTGGTGACTGCGGCTTCCCACAACCAATCACCCTGTGCCACCAACACTGCAGAAAATGGAGTAGATGGTGAAGGAGAAGAAGAAGAAGTTCAAGATCCTCCCTCTTGTCTCCTGTCTACCTCTATACTAAAATCCCAAAACTCTAAATTTCTCACCCTGTGACAAACTACACTATTCTCTATTATCTTTTTCACACACTTGTAGACTCCAATCCTTCCCAAAGTCTTGGAAGCTTTCTCCATGGGCAAAGGTTAAAGGCAGTGCTTCCCTGGGAGTCAGGACCCCTCAGAGAAATATTCCCCGTGCCCTGGGTTCCAGCATTTAGCTAATGTTGGAAGTCCCATTTGGTTTATGAAGTGAATGGAACATTTAGTTAATGAAGCGATGACTCCTGACAACAGGAGTGGTAACACAATGGTTTGTGCTCATCTGTCAGGAGCAGATCAAAGCCACCTGTGGAGCTGCAGACTAATATCACCACGGATGACCCAGAGGCTTCCTCTGTGTGAGTGACAGACAGACAGACAGACAGGACCATGACTTCATGGTGAAACCAGTCCTGGGTCTGTGCAGCAAGGTGAGCCAGCCTAACGCTGAGCCAGAGCTTTCCTCAGCAGTGACAGGGGCTCGAGAGGGTGACAAAGCCAGCTTTGCCTGGCTTTGTTTTCCTGCTGAGAGCCCTTGTTCAGCACAGCTCTGCTGCTGGTGCTCACGGCTGGGTGTGCAATCTCCAGATGATATCTGGGCAAGTCCAGGCAGGATGGAGCTGTGTGGCCGTGGCTGTGCTGCAGCCTGGCACTGCATGGCACAGAGGGTGTCACAGGTCACTTGGGAGGATGTGTGTATGTGTGAAGAGTCAGAGGCAGCCACCGTTTCATGGCCAGCTTGGAGCCAAACCTGATCTGGGCCGGGTATCCTGAAGCACACCCACACTGCAGCCCCAACTCCATTAACTGCTAACACCTTCTCAACATGGAAGAGCTGAGGAAATATAAGAAAATACAGAGCAAATCAGCCAAAGATGTGCCAAAGGCCAGCTCCTCCTGCTCTGTCAGCGTGTGCCAGCTGCAGTCCTGGCCTTTAAATGGAGCTCTGATGCCTCTGATGATGGGGTTTAGGTGCCGTGTGCTTGGGAAGGTTCCCATAACTCACCACAGTGATGTGGTCCCCCCTAAAACCCAATTTTATATCCTCATGAAGGTCCACAAGAGGCAGGTCTGGGCCCTCTGAATCTCACAAAAGCTTATCTGCTCTCCACAGGTCTCTGTGCCTGATGTTATTCATGCTGTTATAAAAGGCATTATATACAAGCCGTGTCTCGAAGGGTGTCAACACAAGGTTACAATCTTCCATGGCATTTGGTTCTTCCAAACACAGCCCCTGAAGCCCTGTGATGGAAAGGGGGTCCTCATCTGCATTTACCTAAAAAAGAAACCCAAAAAAAGAGAATTCCAGCTCTCATTGCTGGAGGGAAATATAGAAAAATGTAGCTTCAGTGAACAGCAAATGCTCAGAAACAAGAATCAAATCCACAAAAAAGATCCTCCCAGACAGCACCATTGGAAGCTGAGACAAGACAGGAATCCCCCTGAGTAAAAAAAAAGATATTAAGCACATGAGCAAATACGTTTTGGGCATGAATCACGGTGCCTTCCATTTTTGTGGGCTTCTTTGGGTTTGGGGACTTTTTTGCTTTGGGTTTTTTGGGGAGTTTTTCTTTGGTTTTTTGCAGGTGTGTGTAATTACAGTCCCAGGATGTGATGAAACATTTAGTGATTTGCTGTAACTTCAGATGCCACAAGTGGTGTTAGCAGGTAGGTGCTGTGCACATCCTGGAAAATCCGTGTCTCAAGCTGAAAATTCCAAGTCATCACTTCAGGACGTCAACCACAGAAAATACAAGAACACATACACAATGGCACTTAAATTATGTGGGGGAACTCTGGTGTTTTTAATTTTAACTTTGCAAGAGTACATGACCAGATTCTGAGCTAGAACTCACTGGTTTCTACATCTTCAGTTTCTTGTATGTGTAAATACATACACACACACACACACACTTTTTCCATGAACAAGCCCTTGAGATGTTCCAAGGGCTGCTTGTGCCATGGGAGCATCAGTGTCCATGCACAGCTTTTTGTCTGGTGGCTGGGCCTCAGGACCATGTTCATGACAACATCTGAGTGCCTTGGAAGAAAAACATCTATTGCCATGTGGCTTCTTCCTTCTTTGTCTCTTTATTTATTCATTTATTTAGAAGCTTCAGTGTCCAGGGATTATATTTGTGTTCCCTTCAGCTCCCACTGTGAAGGTGAGACTATTAAGCAAAGGCATTTGTCATCAAAGGGCACTCTGGAGCCTACAAAACACGGTGGTTTTCATACAAAGGCTTTATTGTCACCAGGTTGGTTTGCAGGAGGACGTGAGAGCAGCACAGCCAGGAGCTGCAGAGCCTCGCTGACACTCTCCAGTTTGTCCCTGGGATTTGTGGGACCCAGAAATAAAAACAGGAAATGTGCTGTGGCTTCACTAGCTGTAAATAGTGCCTGTCCCTAGGCTGTGTGACATCCCTCCCAGGCAGCAGCAGCAGCAGCAGCAATCACAGCCCTGGCAGACACATTACACCACGGATCTCCCTGCCTGCTGCCCTAACCCTCCCTCTGCAGCCTCACCGTCCGTCCTGACACCTCCTAACACTGTCCTGCTCTGCACACTGATGCTCCAACTCATCCAGCCTCTGCCCACTGCCTTGGCTGCCTGGTGGCAGGGCGGCACTGGTGGCACTGGTGGCAGGGCAGCACTGGTGGCACTGGTGGCACTGGTGGCAGGGCGGCACTGGTGGCACTGGTGGCAGGGCAGCACTGGTCGCACCCTCCTGGCTTGGTGTCTCAGCACATTTCATTTCCTTCCCTTCCACCTGCCAGGCCACAGAGAACGTGGCACCCTCCCCAAAGCCAGCTGCGTCACCTGTGTGTCCCCAGGGCCATCAGGGTGCCAGGCTGGCCCTGCAGCCGGGAGTGCCCAAGCCAGCAGGGACGCAGAGGCACCAGGCAAGCCCAGGGAGTGGCTCTCACCCCTCGTTTGGGGTTTGTGGGGTTCTGCCCTCCACAAACCTCTCACCCCAGGTTTGGGGTTTGTGGGGTTCTGCCCTCCACGCTCACCTGCAGCAGTGCCTGTGGGGCCAGGCAGGGAGAGGAGGCTGGACTGGCTTTGTCCATCCTGTGCCCCTCTCCCCTGGCATGACCTCACGCATCTCCGTGCTCCATGGGAAAGCTGGATGTCATGTCTGAATGGTGTTGGTTTCCTCCTTTAGCTGAAGTTGCTGTGTGGTAAAAATTCCAGTGATTATCAGGAGAATAATCCCCTTCCCTCTCATTAGCCAGAGGCCTGCCTACCTTTCAAAGGAAAAAATTATGGAAGATTGTTTGAGTAAGGGAAGAAGGAAATTTCAAGGAAAGAAAAGGAAGTTTCAAGAAAGGGAAAGGAAATTTCAAGGAAAGAAAATTTTGAGGAAATTTCAAGGAAATTTCAAGGAAAGGAAATTTCAAGGAAAGGAAATTTCAAGGAAAGGAAAGGAAATTTCAAGGAAAGGAAAGAAAAGGAAATTTCAAGGAAAGGAAATTTCAAGGAAATTTCAAGGAAATTTCAAGGAAAGGAAAGGAAAGGAAAGGAAAGGAAAGGAAAGGAACGGAACTCAGCTACATGAGAAGGGAATGCTGGGGCTCATCTGTCTCTGACAGATCCCAGCTAGATCCTTCCGTGCATTTTCCCCAAAACCACCTGAGGATGCTCAGCTGTTGGGAGACATCTTCTTGCCATATTTGTGGCACTTCAGCATCACTCCACTAATGTGGAGGGAGAGGGCTGGCAGGGCAGCCATCCCCTCCTGAGTGGGGCAGGGAGGAGTTTGTGTTTCATCATTCCCTGGCAGAGTGAGGGGAGCCAGGGTGCCAGCCCCAGCTCTGGCTGTGCCCTGGGGCTGGGGGCAGGCAGGGGGGCACTGTCACCTCTCTGCACACACACACACACACAGGGGCTCTGCTGCACACCCACGAGCTGTGGCCCCTGCTGAAGCCCATCCCAGGGTTACCAGCACAGCCCAGGTTTAATTGCACTGCAGAGCTCGTTACCACAGGAAGCAGGGGAGGCCAAGAAAGGAAGAGTTCAGAACAGGATCAGCCATTCACAGGGACAATAAGAATATCCAGAGTTTTCATCATTCATGCCGATAAAGATTTTGGAAAGGATGTACAACTCTTCACCTCGGGGTTTAAGCCAAGTAGAAGAGGCTGAGGGCCTTGGTCCGAGAGGAGGGAAGTTCAGGGGCAGATTACCTCACTGTCTGGCTATGGCTGTGGCCCTGTGCCTCCCCACTCCATGGAGCTGGGCCTGTATGTGCCAAGCCTGGGCCGCCCCAGGCCCATCTCCTGTCCCCCTTGCCCAGCAGTGCCCTGGGCCGGGTGATGCTTATCTGCCCACAGGAGGGAGGGATGGGGGAGTTCTCCCAGCTCTGAGGAACAAAACCTGAGAGGGCCCTGTGCATGCCTGTGCTCGGGCTGTCGCTGCCAGCCCTCAGGGAGGGCCGCTGGCACTGGGGGGAGGCTGGCGCTGCCCTGGTCCCTGGAGCCAGGGATCCTGGCGGGGCCGCCGAGGGGGGCAGTTACACTTTAACTCGGCCAGCCCACAGAACCGGCTGCTGGGAGTGCCTGTCTAATGATTAAAGGGCTAAACGAGGAGACCTGAACTCCCCGTGCTCTCCCCAGCCTTGCTACCAGCGCTCATGGGGACAGGCAAGCCAGGGCTTCACCCCACAGCAGCCACCAGGTCAGCCTGGTCACTGCTGGGTCCTTTAAACCCCAGAGTCTTCACAAGGGCTTCCTGTTACTTCATCTCTTGGTTTTCCAAACCCAGTAAATGGCTTGGCTCACCCCTTTGCACCAGGACTGTGGAGGAAGAGCAAGGAGGAGAGCTGCAGTGGGAGAGCCATTCCCTGGCCTGCTCTCCACCCCGTGGGCCTTGGCACTCAGGAATGCAGCTCCAGACACTGAATCCCTTGATGGGTTCCCAGATCTGCCTGTTGGAGGACCAGGAGGCCAGGGGCAAACTGGACAGAGGGTAAAGTGTAGCCACTGAATGTGGAGAGGCAGCATTGCAGGCTGTCTTCATCTGACCTCTGGAGCAGCCCCCCCAGCCAGCAGGACCATCCAGATGGGGAGATCAACCCCAGGGACCCCAGTAGTGCATCACTGAGGTGAGGAAAGGTATTTGCACATCATACACTTGCTGCATTCCCTTTGTGTCCCGTGCTGGCAGAAAGGAAGGGAATACTTGGAGATGTCCAGGAGCTTCTGCGTATCCCACAGGATGATCAGTGACCAGCCCCAGCCTGGCTCCTGTCTTTTCTCTGAGTCCAGGATGGATTTTTCTTGGTGATGTGAAGCCAGATGAATCCTGGTTTAATTGACCGTGAGTGAAGTCGTGCTTTGATGGTTAATGTTATACTTGGGGCTGGGAAAACTACTGCAAAATCATAGCAATTAGAGCTGGAAATGATTCAAGTCATCTAATTCATTTCCTCTCCCCCCTTGCTGTCTCTCCCCGGTCCAGGAGCAGTGAGGTTCCCAACAATACCTCTCCCCTCCCCTGCACTGTCGGGTCCTGCCTCTCTGACTCAAGGAGCGGAGCATCCACGTGTCCCTGGGGAGACAATTCCATCATCTGAAAGACGTCAACATTGGAAAATGTTTCAGATGTTTAGCCTATATTTCCTTTTGTGGAGTGCCACAGATTCTCAGGTCATGAGCTCTACGCCCCAAGGAAACTGGCTGCTTCCCATGAGGACAGCGCCTGGGAATGAGGTGCTGCTTTCCTCTGGGGTTTGCAAGGGCAGGTAGAGAATGTGGGGGTGGGTCAATGAAGGTTTTCACACCTGCAAGGCAGGTCAGATCAGGTAGCTTGTCTAGAACGAGCTCTCCTTTGGCAGGAGCTCAAGATTTTTTTTTTCCATTTCCAGATTTTTATTCCGTGAATTCCACCTTGACTCATAACAGTCTCTCTGCTGGAAACGTGTCCAGTTCCTCACAAATCCAGTTCCTTTCACTTGCTTCTACTACTGGTACTAATCCCACCACAGGGATTGCCCCCACCAAGTGGTGAAGGACAAAAAAAAAAGATCCATGTCAATGAAAGAAGCACAGTGAATATTCCTTCTCCTTGAAAGCTGTCCCAGGATAGGCATCATCTCTGCCTCAGCTCTACCCTGGATGCATGATTGGCTGACCAGGGGGAAGATGATTGTGCAGGGATGGAAGAAACTTCCCAAGAGATGAGAGGTTATGGGCACCACAGACTGGGCTATACCTGATTTAAGAGAAGTTGGAGCCACGTGGCTGAGTTTCCAGTTGATAAGGTCTCCTGTTCTCCATATATTCTGCAGGGTCCTGCCCTTAACTGAGAGGGATTTATAATCCTTAATACATTTTAAATTGCTCTTCTCCTCTGCAGAGTGAGCTTAGCATTTCCACATTTCAAATGGTTGGAGCACTTCCCCACCCTCTTCCTGCTCACAGGTAGCAGAGACCAGGAGGGGACAGACACAAGATGTACCAGAAGAGAAGGAGGAGCATGAGGACAGTTGGAGCCATAGGAATGTTCCAGTGAGATGAAGAGAAATAAAACAGCTTGTGCTGTCCGGGGGGGGTGCATGGGTTAAGCTGCTTTTGACAGGCTTTTTTTGGGTGGAGGATAAAGCAATCTTGTGGGGGAGACTAGGATAAAAGAAGGAAGAAAACAAAGACATTTCAGCAGAGAGGACACAGTAAGGTAAAGATGGTCTCCTGTCATCACCCACCCACACCAGCACCATGACCAACTCATTCTGTGGGGTTTTTTGTCCTCAGCAGTGGCAGCACCGCCAAGGCAGCCCCTTGTGAGACACAGACCTCTGAGATGGGCCGTGCCCCTCGTTCCTGCTGGCTCAGGACACCTCACCTCTTCTCAAGCTCTCCAAGTGGTCAGCTGGGAAATCACTCCCACACAGTGTGGGGATGCACAGCCCAGCTGTCCCTCCTGCCCTCCTGGCACCCAGCACACCCCGACTCACATGCATCTTTCTCCCAGTGGCCCTTCTTGTCTCACCACAGCAGGAATGGAGGCACCAAGGATGGATTAAAGCTGCAGGAATTCCCATCTTCCTCATGGACTATGCTGAGGCCAGAATGGTATTTCAATAACCTGGTCTCTTTTTGGAATGATCCACATGGCCACAGCTGAAGGTTTTAAGGAACACATATATCCAGTGCTGCCCAATCACCTCTGCTCATGGTCCAGTGGCTCTGCCTTCCCTGTCTGCTCCCTCTAGCCCTGATGTAAGACACCATCCTGGGGTGTGAAGCAGTGCCAGCCCCGAGAGGATTCCCGTGAGGACGGATGAGGATCTCTGGCCGGCTGACCTGCTGTGGCCAGCTGTCCCTCGTAGCACCAAAAGTGGAAAAGCACATTACTCTACAGACCAAGCCTCAGTTCTGTTACACTCCCTTTCACACCTCCAGGTGCCAGGAGGGGTCCCTGCTGTTTGCTGGGTGCCCAAAGCAGCACCCTGCCTCTCCTCTGTGCAGCCTCCGTGTGCAAGCTAGACGTTCAACAGACAAGCAGGGAACAGCAGCCCACATGGTAAACAGGCTTTACCTCTGAGCAAAAAAAGCTGGCACCTCAAAGTTCCTGCAGCCAGCTGCAATTTCAGGACTTCCTTTGCCCTCTAATTAGTTGGCATTTGCTGTACCAACTATTATCTTTCTAGTTAGACAGCACTGAGGACAATGGCTCCTTATTTCCTGCCACAAACACTGGGTTACTATTTACCTCTAGCTGTACCTCCTCTATCTCCTATTCACATTAAAAGAAAGTATCATTAATGGCTGCAGTGATGGGAAACACTGGCGCATAAATTAAGACAGCTGGAGCTTTCAATTTCTTGTAGTGTGCAGCCTGTACACAGACACTTACCTGCTCCCCTAAAAATGCTCATGTATTTCCACCCTGAGCCCAATGGATGCTCAGAGCTGTTTGAAACAAGATGCTTGTGTCAGTGTGTGTCTCAAGCTGCATTTTGTCCCAAGCCAGTACAAATTTGAGGAATTCCAGGGGGCCAAATGCCTCCCTGATGTAATTCCAATTGGATCCTTACATGTGTGAGCCTGTGTACGTGTAGGAGCAGCGAGGTACTCTTTGCACTGGGTATGAGGCTCTGCAGCTCCTGCTGTGTGGGGACTTTGGATGCCTGACGATGTGGGGCCCAGAGATGGGGACCTGGACACAACAAGTGTAACTTCTGGCTGCCGCAGAGCTGCCACCGAGCTCGGAGACCAGGCAAGCAAACCCCGTCTCCGTGCACGGAGCTGCCCAGCAGCCCCGGGGGTAGGCACCGCTCGCAGCTACACCAACATAAATTTACGGTGATCCTGCTAATGCCTCTGCAGCTACTCCCGCTTCTGCCAGGAAAAGTGAGAACGGGATCTGGCTGCGAATCTGTGAAGTTTTATGGGAAGGAGGGTGGGGGACAGCCCCCAGTGCGATTCCTGGTGTTGCACGCAGGGGATGGATGCTGAGTGCCAGCCCCATCAAGAGCTTCTTGCTCTGTCTCCTCTGCCAAACTTTGCCAGTCTATTTCAACAGCATCCCCGAACCGGGCTCTGCCTCATTCGCACCTTCCCTGCAACCCAGCCGCCCACCCGCACTGGGAGACAGATGCCAAAAATCCCCGCTGAGATGAAGCCGTGGGTCACCGGGTCAGAAGCCTCCGCTGGCGGGGCCAGGAACCCGCTGCCCGTACCGGCGGGGTTCTGGCTCCCAGTACGTTTGCGTCCCGGGCCGGGAGCCCCACGAGCGGGGTGCCCCTGAGCCCCCGGAGCGGCCAGGGAGGGAGCACGGCAGGGATGCGCTGGGAGCGAGCGACACACGAGTGTCCCTGCGGGGGCTGCCGGGGGAAGGGGGCAGCCCGGTGGCCTCCAGCGCACGGCACCGCCGCGTTCCGTCCCCGCCGCCGCCTCGCTCCCCGGCGCGGCCCCCCCGACGGCAGCGGCCCCGCAGCTCAGCCCCCGGCCGGGGAAGCCGCCCGGGCCCCCAGCGAGCCCCATCCCGGCGGCGGCGGCGGCGGCGGTGCCCGCGGGGGGGCGGGCGCAGGGCGCGGGGGGCGGTGCGGGGCGGGGGGAGGCGGGGCGGAGGCGGCCGGAGCCCCCGGGATCCGCCGGCACCTCCCGGGCCCGGCACTCGCCGCCGCCGCCAACTTCGGCCGGGAGTCGCGCTCGGTGCCGCCGCTGCCGGAGCCCAGCGCCGCCGCGGGCACGGGGAGGGCAGCGCCGGCAGCGTCCCCCCGCTCCCCTCACGCAGCCGGCGGGGGGCTCGGCCCGGCGCGGCGACGGGGCGGCGGCCCCCGGGGCAGGTGCGTCCCCTCGCGGTCTCCGGCCGCCGCGACGCCGCCGAGCGGGACGCGGAGCCCCGTGCCCGCCGCGGGCGCCCGCTCACCTGCCGCTGCCGCCGGCGGCGCCCGGGAGATGCAGGTAGGAGGCGGCCCCGGCCCGGCGGCGGGAGGAGGAGGAGGAGGAGGCCGGGGGCCGGGAGGGGTTCGGCCGCGCCGGGCGCCGCGGACCCCCGGGCTCGGCTCGTCCCGGGGCCGGGCGCCTCCCTGCGCGGCCCCCGAAGGGGCGGGAGGCGGCGCGGGCGGTACCGCGGGTTCGCCGCTTCTCCCAGCCCGGGAGACGCGTCCGCGCTTTGCCGCCGACCCCGGGAGGCGCCCCCGGCCCGGGGCGGCCGCCGGTCGGGGCGGAGCGGGGGCTGCGGGGCTCGGGCTGCCCGAGCGGGGCCCCCACCGCGGGCCGGGGCCGTCGGGCCGAGGCGCCGCCGCCGGCAGCAGCCCCCGGGCCAGCGGAGGGGCCAGCGGAGCGCGGGCTGGGGCCGATCGCGGGGTGGCCTTGGTGGTGTCGGTGCGGTGGGAGAGCCCCGCGGTGTCGTGAGAGGCGCTGCCGGGGTGTGAGGGGCCGGCCCTGGTGTGAGGGACGGTGCTGGGGCGCGAGGGATGCTCCGCCGGGGTGGCGGACGCTGTGCTGGTGAAACAGATGTTCCTCAGGCATGACAGACATGAGTTCACAAAACAGATGTTACTCCAGTGAGGTGGACCGTAGTGTGAGTACAGGGATTTTACTGTTTCAGTGTTAGAGGAGGATCCTTTCCCTGGGTATGAACACAGCGGCTTTCCTGTGAGCGCTCACAGTGTCCTTCTCACCCGTGCTGTGTGGTGTGGCTGCATGTGCTAACAGGAGCCATGGCATCCGTGCTCTTGGAAGCACACAGGGGAAGTGAAAGTGTGCCCGTTTTCACAGGACCAGAGCATCAGCATCCCAGTTACGTCTGTGACAGACACGATCTTTTGTGAAACTTGGTTTTTCTTCTGGGAATTACGGTGTAATACTTCCCTTAGTGGTGTGGGTAAAACAACTTCCCCAAACATATTTTTGTGTTCTCCGATGCACTTTATTGCCCCATGTTTTTGTTTTTCTCTGCCATCAGGAGAGTGTCCCTGTAAAGTCTCTCTATCCAACTTTCACCTATCTCTTAATGCATTCCTGGCTGCTCTACAGTGCATCATCATCATCATCATCATCATCGCTCTTGCCCTGCTGCCTGCACCCTCATACTCACCTGTTCACCTTTGGGGTCGGGGTTTTTTGTGACAGAGCTTTTTCTTACACATGTACTGGCACTTAAGCTCTTACTTCAATTTCTTCATAGCCAAAACCTTGGGTGCCTGTGTGTGGTGTTCCTTGTGTGCACCTGCACATTTCCACTGCAGTCTGCTCTGCTCCACTCACCTGCACATAAGGACTGTGTGCATCAGTGCTTGCTTACCTGCCTAGGTGTCGGGGGGTCTTTCCTGGTGCCCTTTTTGAGAGCTTTTGTGCCCACACAGCATCGGGCACACACAAGGTCTGTCTCTCCTTTACACTCATCTTTGTCCGTCTGTCCCTTTGGAGCCTGCCTGGTGCATGCACATCTCCAGAGTGTCCCCAGCCTTCCCCACGCCACTCCAGTGCTCAGGTGTGAGCCTGTCATGGCCCTTCCTTCTCACATTTGCTGCTGGGCATCGACACATGAGTTAAGGGACCACTTTCTCTGATGGTGGCACTTTCACCTGCAGGTGCAGCTGTAGATGGAGAACCAAGCTGGGTGCATGCTTTTCTTCCCCAAAGAGAAAGAGGTGGTTGGTTCTCAAGGCTGGCAAGAGAGAGACAGACTCCTCTTGAGCCTGTGCATAGACACCTGGGTTTAGCCAAGGTAAAGGCTGGGCTCTGCAGGAACTCAGGTGGAGTGTTTTTCACCCCAAACATCCAGGGCATGGGATGAGTTGCCACGTGTGCAGAGAAGCTAGCCCAGCTACTTGGGGTTTTTATCCTTCTTTAAAGAAAACAGCTGAGTCTGTGAGGAGAGAAGCATGAGGATGAGCTGCCAGTGTGGGTCAGGAGGCAGAGCTGGGGAAGTGAGCTGGCCCCATTCCAGCCTCGGGTTTCCTCTGCTCACAGGCTCCGTGTCTCATTCATTTCTGTGCCCAGGAGTGTCTGCAGCAGATCCCTTCCCTTTGGAAAGGAGTCCCCCCAGGCTCCTGCAGTGTTAGCGCATCTCTCCTCTTGGGAGCTGTCAGCAGCCCCTGTGTCCTTTCCCTTGTCTCTGGTGCATGGACATTGAAAATGTCCTTCCACATGTGGCTGATCTCAGTTTAGGAAAGCTGAAACTGAAGTGGCTGCAGGCTCCCAGTCCTGAGAAGTCTTCTTTCTCAGCCCTTTCCCTCCCAATCTGCCAGAGTTCATTACGTCAATTGAAAAAAAATTGAAATTTGGAAAGAGCTGGGTCTAGAAAGTTGGGGGTCCTGTGTTTTAAAGAAAAATGAACATTCTTGTATAGTAAAGTCTCCAGGAGCTTGTTCTTTTAGGAAGAGATCAAATACTGTGAAATTTCAAGTTACCTTTAAGCTATTTGTCCCTTTCTCTAGCCCAGTAGGCCCCTTTGTTTCTGGACTGCTTCACATCTTGAGTCTTTTGTCCTGAAGTTGTTGGGTTTGGGTTTCAAGGCACACAGGGAAATAGCTCTTTTCTGAAAACTGCATGATTGCTCATTTAAATGAATATAAATTGTTTCTATTCATAAGATTTTTTTTTTTCTAGCAGCTGATCAAAGTTTGAGTGAAAACCATTTCATCATTTCCAAGTAAATTGGACACACATGCACACACACACACACACACAGAGGGCATTTCAGAGAGACTTTTAAACACAGTACTTGTAAAATCAGAATATGGACAGCCAAGGCATGCTGTGTAAGACAGGGCAGTCTGTGATTTGATCCCACTTTTGCATAGAAAGGGATCTTCACTTCCTGGGAGAAGGCACACAGACTTTATTAAAGCTGAACACAGCGCAGAAAGAGCTCAGGGAAATTTCTCCCAGACTACAAAAAATCCTTTTCTAATGGGAGATTTAAGGAATGAGGACCTGTGCAGCATTTGAGAAAGAACATTAAGATGTAGCATGGTGGGATCCCTGACTGCTTTCAGCAGCTCTGAAAGGAGCTGGTGCTTGGAGAGCTTTCTAATTCAAGAGGACTTCAGGCATGGGGCTGGGCATTCAGGCTCCGTTAGAACCAGGCAGTGTTTTAACAGCAGGGTGGTTAACCTTCAGAACAAACCGAAGGCAGCATTTGCTTCTCCACCTCTTAAAACCTTCCAGCAGGGAGGAGGTGTCTCTTTGGAAAGGACATTTCTGCTAAAGTGCAAGTTCTTGGGCTCAAGAGACACCTGGCTGAGACCAAATGGGCGGGATTACGGATGAGACCCGAGCCTGCGATCCACCTCCCCCTTCCAGGCTTTGGCTTAGGACTTGATGGAGCTCAGGCAGGCCTTGCCCTGCCCTGGGAGAGGTGGAGCTGGGGGTCCCTGGGGCAGATGCTCACTCCTGGCACAGCAGCTCCCCAGGATGGGGGTGCTCTCCCTGCCTTGGAACTGCATGGCTGCGGTGTGTGTGCTTGTGGGGATCCTTCCCTTCTCCTTGGGGCTGTGAGCAGGCTGGGAGCTCTCAGGGCTTGCCTCAGGGCTGCAGGCAGGGCAGGGCAGAGCAGGGAGTGCTGTGTGTCCCCTCCAGTTCACAGAGTCTGGATGACTTGAGCTCTAGAGGCTGGCTGAGTTTGCAAGACTAACTCCTTGGTTTTGGTTCTTTTACTCTTTTTTTCCCCCTCTGAAAGGGAGCTCAAAAAGGCTCTGACACAAAATGGCCAAAGCCATATTGCTGGTTGGGCTTCCCCTGCTACGTTTCCTTTGCAGGGTCCTTTTGTACCCTGTGTACTCAGGATTTGCTGTAGTGATTTACCTTTCCTTGTGCTGTAGTGTCCTCCATGCTTCTCTCATCAGCTTTCCTGCTTGCTGGGGATGCTGCCAGGCAGGAAGATGCTTGGAGCAAACACTGGGGTAATAATGCCCCACAGAGCTGTGTGCTCCCAGCCCGCTGGCCCCGACATCCCTGCTCCGAGGTGCCTCAGCCCCCAAGCAGTTCTTTGAAGGGCTCTCCCCAGGGGCTGGCAGCGGCAAACATGAGGCTTGTGTGAACCCCATCTCTTCCCCTCGGAATGTTTACCTGTCTAAATTTAACTCCCCAGCCAGCTTCATCCCTCCTGAGCCGACCCGTTCTCCTGTGGCCGGGCTGCGGGTCTGGCTGCTGCTGCCGCGTTTCCTGGCTGCCTCGGGCTCGTGGTTTGCTGCTCGCTCCCTCTTCTCGCTGGATGCTGGCTCTTTCAAGGTCCTGGGCAAGCCAGTTCTCCCTCTCCTAGGTTTTATTTTTAAATCTGGTTGCACAGCCCTCAGGACTGGAGGGTCCCTTGTCCTCTCATCTCTGAGTGTTTATTCTGCAGCGGGCTTCAGGAAATCTCCCCTTGTCCCACTGTAGCCCACAGTTTTCCTCCCTGGCTGTGGTTGCTCCCAGAGAGACCAGGCATGCTGAGTTGCTCCCTGGCCAGCTCTAAAGGAACAGTGCCTCTTTCTGCTCCCATAGGGATCCACTAGGTGCTTCCCTGCAAAGGCATCTTCCTTATTTCACCTTGTTCAGAGCTGGGCTTCCCCAAGCTGGGTTTTAGTTTGTTTGAGAAGTGAGTGATGTGCCCCTCATCTTCACAGAACCTGGAGAGAGGGGCAAGCAGAGGAAAGGGAGTGCTCCTGTTTCTGTCAGGCTGGATAGAATTTGCTTTCTTTAGAATTTCAGAGTTTGGGACAGTAAATAAGGCCCAACCTGGCAGCCTTCTCCATCTAAATAAAACCATCAGGATCAAACCATTCGTGTCCTGCATAACCCTGCAAGAGACCCCTGACTGCTCCCTCTTTCCAGGCATGCCTGCAGCTAATGCTGTGGTCTGCCACATGAGAGAGGTGGTTTGAGCCCTGGCCTCCTCTGCCCCTCTTTGAGCTAACCCGGTGGCCTCGGGTTTAATGCTCACATATTCAGAGCAAAGGTAATGCAGGCCAGGGCTGCCATGACTGGTGATTTGGGGTATCCAGCTCTAAATGCTGTCAAAAGTCCCGTTTTTCCCTGAGGTTCAGCTATTTCAGATACTTGGGCATTCTTGAGTCGTCTGGCCTTGATTACTCAAAGTGACTAGTTCATTTTGCAAAGCTTCATCTCAGCCTCTGGAGCAAAAGAGAATGAGATGAATTAGTGCAGAATGTACCACTCAGATGAGTGAATTTTCCTGGGAATGGGTCTGTGGCCGGAGAGCTCACGGCGCTGTTGCGTGCAGGGATGGGTAAAGAGCTCTTGGTTTTGATTAATTCATGGTTTTAAGTAGCTCGTGGGAAAGGCTCAAAGGGTTTGATAGTTTTTGTCTTAGGGGAGGAAAAGCAGAGCAACATTTCGTCTTTGTGTAGAGAGAGATTTGTGAACACACATTGAAGGATTTGAGGGAAAATACGTTTTCTGTAAGCTCTCCCATCTCCATTGGAGGTGAGGGAGACTGAAGTGATTGGGTGGAACATGTGTTTTGGATTTGGTTTTGTCCATCATTAAGGACAGAGGGTTAACAAAAGTCACAGGAATACTAATATTTCAGTGGTCTCTCTAAATTTGTCTTCCTTTTCCAGTTGTTCTGTATTTAGCTTTTTGGCTGGTTTGCTGCCATTGTTTAACTGAGTCCTGAAGCATTGTAGCACCTCTGTTATGGACAAGTTGGAGCTGTAAAGCAAATTAAATGAGAATCTCCCTTGCCTAGCTGGAAAACCTTTCTGAGCTTTGTTATGTGTCACAGAGTGTCGAGAGAGACATATGAGCCCAAGCATGTCTTCATTAATGGAACATTTTTCAGAAGAAATAATTTTGTGACTGTCAGGTTCATTACTCCCTGAGGTGTTCCTGAGTACTTCGAAATCGTCTCCAATCATAAAAAATTGATACTGTACAAAGGCAAATTAAGTTCCTTTTTTCCCCCTCCTCTGTTTTTACAGCTCGAGCAATTCTACAGGTTCCTTTATTATATTCTGTGGCTCAGATTTGTTAATAATTACTGTAAATACTGGTCCTGGCATCATGTCAGGGTTTTGTTTAGTAAATATTTTGCCTTTATAATTTCTGTGTCACAGCTGGGAAGGTTTATAGTGTCCTGTGAATTTTCCTGTCACTGTCAATTTTGCCCAGTTTTGCATCTCTGAAAACTAACGGAAGCTTTACAGCCTTACACTGAGATGATGCAGGTATTTATGGGGTAGCCCCATTATTCTTTACACTGCAGTGGAAGTTTCTGGTTTCAGACCAAAATGTCAGCTCTTGCTCCCCATGTGTGGTGTGCACAAACCAGGTTTCACAGCAACATCTGCAGCCTTGTGGGTGGCTGCAGCTGTTACTCCACCTGTGGAGATTTCACAGCCTGGGGTACAGGTAGAGTGGAATGAGTGCTCCTGTGAATTGTGACCAATTACCTGTCCTGATTTCTCTTCTGTTTTTTTTTAACTATTCCCCATTCCCACCTATTCTTAACTAGCTGTTTGGGAGTTTTGCCAATGTTCAAAATGAACTTCTAATAATTTTTTTATGAATGGCAAGGAGGTTTTTCAGCTGGGAAAGCTTGGTAAGTGCAGCACTGGCTTTGTTCAGTTTTTACTGAAGCTTCACAGGCTCTTTCAGCATCTCTGCTGTTTTCCAAGGAGCCTGCTGGAAGGCTCAAAAGCTCTCCTCCACAGCATGCTGAGAAGATGTAAGGGTCTGTACTTCTGCACAACAACAGCTGCACCCCAGTGGTATAAAACCCCATTGCAGGTAACAACCCAAACTTTTATCTACAAGACACATAAAACTTCTTTATCTTCCGGGAAAATGGTGCCAATTAGGTCAGACTCACACACCAGGAACAATTTACTGTCTGAGTTTGGCTGCTTGTGTTAGACTGTGTCTGTGCCACAGCCTGTGAAAGAAGGGGAGCCACAGCATTTTCTGTGGGCACAGCTGTGACCATGGAGGCATCTTTGTCAGCACAGCTGACATTGGGGCATTGGCAGGAGTGTGTGTGTGTTTTTTTTTTTTTTGTTTTGTTTTGTTTTTTTTTTCACATTTCTTGAACTAAAAAAAAGTTTAGTGGGGTAACCTTGAAAGTCTGTACCAGGCCTTGCTTAGGGAGGCCAGGTAATTCTTTCAAGTCAAGCATAAAACCAAGCTAGAAGCAATAGGAATAGCAGTTAAGTTTAGACACAGTCTGTGCTACCTAAGCCTTACTATAGCTTATGGACAGGGCTGAACTAGGAAATATGTTTTAAATACATCAGAGAGAAAGTTCTGTCAGTTTGCTGTGGTTTGTTTTTGGTAAACCTGGGTGAGATCTGAGTTGGCAAACCTGGTGCTTCATGCAGTCCATCCCCAGCTGGGCAGATGGAAGCTGGCCACCACAGGATACCTCAGAGCAGGCATGGAAAGCTTTGCTGGTTACCTCTACCAATTCCTGCACCTCCTGAGACAACAAGAAATATTATCCTCTTACTGCCCAGCTGATAAAAGAGGTGGTGATCTTCACAGAGCCGAAAACCTTTGTCCACAGCCAGGATAGGGTTCCGTCTGTGGAAATTGTGGCTCATGGACACCTTGGGACAGGTGTCAGAGGCTGCCATGGGGTGGTCAGAGCCTCCTAAACTCAACACCCTTTCCCAGGTTGTAGAGTGACATCCAGAAAGTCCATCAGTGCGCAGGTGCTGGTCTGGTGTCAGAAGCTCCAGAGTTGCTTGAACATTACCTGTTCTCCATTTGGTTTCAGGCAAATGCTGCTGGTTTGCTCAGTCAACAGTTGTGACTCCATTTAAATACATTTTACTTTTCCCTTCAGCTGCTCTGTCCACATGTACAGAAGCCTTTGGCTTTTAACACCAGCATCATCACATCAAATTCATCGCCTGGTCCCGTCACTCCTGCCTTGGCAAGGCTTTCTCTTGGCATACCTCAGCATTGTGCCGGCTGGATCTGCCAGAGTGTCTTGATGAGTGGCAATCTGAGGCTTTGCAGCTGTGACTAGTCCCTGTAAATTGTTGTGCTGTGCCCTTGTCCCCTGGGTGTGAAGCAGCAGGTGTTGGGGAAATGCTGCTTTCTGTCCTTGTCCCTGCTCCCACAGCAGCCTTTGGCTGCTGGTTCCTGCACAGGGCAGAGGGTGCTGGTAGTTGCTCATCTGCCTAAAGGTGTCTGCACAGGAATTTTGTGGGTTACTGAGGTTGGAGATAGGTTTTTGTTTGTAGGGTTTGTTTCTGCAAAGGAATAATATCAAATAAGTAATGAGATTTTTAGAGATAGTTTAGTGCTTTCCAGAGGCCCACTTGCCTTTTCCTCTCCAAGGTTTTGCAAAGCCAACCTTTGGAGAGAGATGTGTAACCTTGTATGCTGATGAAGAGGAGATGCTTTGGAGGGCATCCAGAAGTGTCTGCAGACCCCACTCCTCCTCTGTGTGCAAAGCGAGTTTCTGTTTGTTACTCATCTGACACCTTGGACCATTTCCCTAAATTAAAATATCTAATTACTCTGTGACAATTCAGGTTCCTAAGAAAGTCTGGGTGCCAGTGTGTTCCTGGACTTTGGTAAGGAATCTCCAGTGTGGATAACCTCAGTGCAGACATCTGTATGTCTGGAGCCAATGTCTGATCCTCAAGCAGCGCAACAAACAAACACAGAGCTGGTAAAATGAAAAAAAGCTCCCAGAAGAAAACATGGTTTGATCTAAATTGAAATTTCCAGAAGAAAAACATGCTTTTCTGTAGAGATGTTTCAAAACCTAATGATTTCTGTTTCCAATTGACATTTAAATGTCATTTTATGTTGATATCCAGAACAAGAGTTTAAATTTCACGTCAACACCCAAAGTCTCTCCTTTTGGATCGACATTTCATTTTCACAGAATCACAGGATAACAGGTTGGAAGGGACATAAAGGATCATCTGATCCAGCCCTTCTTGGCAAAAGCACAGTCTGAACAAGATGGCCCAGCACAGTGTCCAGTGAATCTTGAAAGTGTCCAATGTTGGGGAATCCATTTCCCTAGGGAGATTATTCCAAAGGCTGATTGTTTCCATTGTGTAAAATTTTCCATTTCTGTCCAGTTGGAATCTCCCCAGGAGTAACCCATTACCCTGTATCTTTTCCATGTGGCTCCTTGTAAGAAGGGAGTCTCCATTTTCTTTGTAGCCACTGTTTAAATACTGGAAGATGGTGATAAGATCTCCCCTAAGCCTTCTTTCCTCAAGGCCCTCTTCTCTCAGCCTCTCCTCATCTTTGTGGCCCTTCTCTGCGCTCTCTCCAGCCTGTCCACTTTTTTTTTTTTTTTTTTTTTTTTGCACAGAGGGGATGAAAATGGAAGACAGGATTCCAGGACCCATACATTTGTACAGTGCTGGTAGACAGAGAAAATTCCGCTAAAACATTTTGAATGTTTTGTGTCTATCAATAATATCTTCCTTCCCACCCCTGCATTTTCAAATCAAGAGCATTTGGAATTTGTTCATACTGTGAAATAGTGTAATGTTTTGACCTTTCATCCCTATTTGGGATGTAGGCAAATGCTGAAATCCCAGCCCTTCTTGGGGAACTGAGATTCTGTTCTCTGACCAGATCCACAAAAGTGTATTTCCACTGGTTTTGCTGGCTGGCTACTTCAGTGCTTTGTCAGTGCTGACTTGTAATTCAGTGCAGATTGAACCCGTGGTGCATCCACATGGCTGGAGAGGCTGAGGGAACTTAATCTTTCTTGCTCTGTGTTGTGCTTTCAAATTAATACCCAGATTTCTTTCCAAAGATAAATTTTCCTTCCGAACCGGCGTTTGGTAGTGGACTGCACAGCTGCCTGCTACATGTTCCATGCACACATGAGGATCCTGGTGCTCTCCCAGTCTAGCTACAAGCTGTTACATGAAATCAGGATGTTTTAAAATTTAAGACAGTTTCTGGTTCATCTATTGTTTGCAGTCTCACAGCTTGCCATATATCTTTCTCCTCAGAAGTTCCTTTTGCCCCTTCCCAGCATTGTGGGGAGGTTTTTCCTGCCGGGCTCAGTGCAGTGTGTCTCTGAAGCAGTTTTATGGTGTTCCCCAGAAGCCTGCTTTTGTCAGGCTGCCTCAAAGTGTCATCCAGAGAAAAGCCTCTGAAGCAAGAAATGTCCTTTTCTGTCTGGCTTTGAGGTGTTATCTCCCCTCTTCCCAGATGCAGTTGGCTCCATCTGCATCCCTAAGCTGTTTTGTTTGGAGCGAGGAGAGCTCAGAAAATCAAGGGAGGCCACACACATAAACAACTATGTGTGAAATCAATTAATCTAAACGAGGGGGAGATTTGTTCTTGCAGGAGAAAAGCCTGGTTCTCACAGAAACCTCTTCTGTGCATTGCAGGACTGTTACAAACCTTACATCACTGGAACAGTGATGAGCTAGGTGAGTATTTTAACCTTTTTGGCCAGTATTTAGAGGAAGAGTGGTGTTTAATTGTGTTTGAAGAGCTTACTGTGCTCTTTTAACAAGTGATTTTCATTATGGATACAGTGGTAGCGTGCTAAAGCAGGAACTACTGAAGAGACCTGAATTTTGAAATCTTATTTTCAAATATTTGCATCATAAATTTGGTTCCAAGCATTGCACTCACCCAGTCAGGGATAAGAAGCTATGCCTGTCATTTCTCTGTGTGTGGGTAATAGACATTGTCAGTGACACATACACAACCTGTAGGGTAGAAATTACTTGCAAGAGTTTTGAAAAACAGTATTTCAGCCTCTAATTAGAGAAAAGTCTTTTATTGCTTCTTAAAAAGGCTGATAAGAAAAAGAGGTTTCTTCAGCTCTCCTGCAGGAGGAGGATTATTCACATCTCAGCACATTGTGGTCTCTGCTGCAGGGTGCCCAGGGGTCAGTAACTACAATCATATCCCAGTCTCACTCTGCACATCTTTAAATAATAGTCTCCTGGCTGTCTGGGGCAGCAATAACGTGAGCAAAAACTGTGCTTGGCCTCTCTTGGCTGAGGGAAGGACGTGGATCTAGGGCCTGAAGAGAGCACACTTTAGGGGAGAGGAGGGAAAGTGGAGGAGACAGCCACTCCACTTGGCCCCTTAAATCGCCACAGGAGAGGGTGAGCTAGTGCAAGGCTGAGAAATCAAATGTCTCTGTGCTCGGAGTGTTACTCAGACATTAAAGTCTTATCGTGGCCACAAATCTTCCCTGACTCCACCTTGCCTCCCTTTTGGGGATGAGGAAGATGTAAGAGAAGTGGTTTGTGTTTTGCGCTGAGGGCTCCTTAAGGAATCGCGCTCTGCTTGGGCCAGCTCGGAGCTGAGGGTTCATCCTTTGGAGGGAGAGTTTCCCAAAGACTTGAACTAAAGCCAGCCCTGTTAGGCAAAGCTGCAGCCAGGGGTCTTGACAGGATACTCCTGTTCACACAACTTTGTTATGTTTTGCTGTGATTTCTTGATTCGTTTCCAGTATGCAATGGATCATCTTCCTGATTTGAGAAGTCTTTTATGCCTGAGACTTCAGTGTGTAATTTCTCCAGCTGAGGCCAGGAGGTTGCCCCACATGGAAGCCAGGAAGATGCCCATGTTCCTGTATGCAGAGAGCCCTTCTGGAGAAGGCAGACAGCCTTCTTGTAGCTTTCTGGCTGGAACTATCTCTGGTTCATCACCTTGTACAACCGGCTGGTGCCTAAATCCTGCCTGGTGGATGCTTCTGAGCAGCTACTGCCTTCTGTCATTCTAATCACAATAATTTGGCTGGTTTGTTATCTGATTTGATGGAGGCTGAGGAGGAGATCGCTTCCCAGGGCCCTGAGGGCAAAAACTCAGCTTCCTAGAGCTACATTTATTTTCTAACCCTCCCACAGCCCTGGGGTGATCCCCTGGAAACATCCTGCAGGGGAGGTGTCTTCTGAAATACACCGAGACATTTGCAAGTTAGGTGTCTATACACCACTGAAATTCCTCTCCCTCAGGCACTTTTCTAGATCCCAAAAGCAGACAGTGTGCTCCTTCAGGCACCCAGGTATCACTGTTCAGGTGGCTTGTTTTCCTCATTTCACATCCACGGAAGGAGATTCCATGTTCACATGGACTGATGCACCATTTTTCTCTCACAAGCTTCTGGGGAAAGGGTGGATGCTGGTTTTGTCTGACTCTTGGATGGAAATGCAAAGAACACCCAAAAACACAAATAAGTTAAACTGCTAAATTTCCAGGACATAATTACAACTGTTGGATTTGCAGCCTGACCTGAAAATAAAACTCCTCTTGCGAGGTTTCCTTGTTTTGGGGCTTTATTTGTTTGCTTATGTTAAACAAAGCAAGTGAACAAGAGCCATGCTGCTGACTAGGAGAGGATGGTTTGCCTGGTTTGTTTCCCTGTGTCCTGCCTGGATTCTGCTCAGCCAGTTGTGCCCCACACTGTGCCTTGGGAGGGGCATGCTGGGCTAAATATATCTGTACTGCCTGTGAAATGCAGTATGGGGTGCTGCGTCATTTGGTGGCGTTTACTTGGAAACTAAGGTGGGAAGCCAGCTTTTATTTTCAGCCTTGGGTCAGATGCATTGGTCAGTTGTCTCACCCAGATTTTTAGTCTTGATCAGGAGTTTGTCCTTGCAAGACAGACGTAAAACCTGCTCTCTAAATAAAAAGCCAAGCTCGGTGCAGTGACAAAGTCACGTTGGGGCAACCATATTTTTCTTGCTCAGCAACCAGATTTACAGTGTGAGAGGTTGTTCAGATAGATTACCTTGAAAGCAGCAATGAAAGTCATAGCTCAAATATCATGGCTTAATGAGCAGAGGAGCTGGTGTGATGCTGTGGGCTCTAAATATATCAGAACCCCAGTGCTGGCAGCACACTGACAGCTGGAGACCTTGGGCTCTCACTGCTGGTGGAGCAGAAATGTATCCTTCCACAAAATGTGTGAGCAACAGATGCAGCTTGGTGACTAAAGAGGCTTGGGCTTTGCAGTTTCTAGTTCTGCTTGTTGGCTTGTCTGCTAGAGCAGTGGGAGTGATTTCAGGAGAAAGGAAGATATTCCTGGGGTGTGGAAGCCACGGGGTGGACACAGCCCACCTGAGCTCGCTGTTGTCTCTGCCACATCTAAATAACAGCAAGCAGTGCACTGTGGCTGCATTGGTGACATAAATCTGCTGGCCCTCTGGGGGATATAGGCAAACAAGTGGGTGGAAACCCCTGCTCTTTGTCCATGAGCTCTCCAGGGTCACCTGCCTGCACATCTGACATGCTGCGGTCACATTTCTGGCAGCTCAGTATGTTTTTCCGTCTTCTCCCTTATGCCACTATAAGTGAGAGGAATGCCAGCATTGCTATTTGATTGTCCTGCTGAAAAAGGAGGTGAGAAAACTCTTCAGTATAAGGCTTTGCATTTATCTAGGAGGACAGTAACTATGGGAATTAATTTCTGTCTCGTGCTTTGTAGTGCTTAGCATATTGGGGCCCCTGAATATTCCTGCAGCATAAGCCACACGTTGCAGACCAAAGCCACCCAGCTTTGCTGGCAGAGAGCTCGTGGCACACTGGGGTCCTGGTCTGAAGTGAGATATCCAAAGGCTCTGGGACATGCACTTCATGCTAATGGCAATAAAAGCTTCCAGATTTAACGTGGAGGGTTCAGTTGTGAGGGTGAGGGCTGGGAGCTGAGGTTTATGGGGTTAACCCAGCCTCCGTGACTTCTGTTAAGCCTGATTGGCTCCTTTCCTTAGTGGGCTTTACCTGGGCACTGATAGCTGTGAGCAGCTGAGAGTGCAAATAATTACAATTGCCATTTAAACCAGCCCAGGTGTAGTTTATCCTCTCTGTTACTCAGGAGTGTGAGAGAGCAGAGAAGTGCTCCTCTCCGGCTTCATTTGTGGGCTCTGTGTCTGGTCCTGCTTTTTGGCTGTCCATGGTTCATAGGAAGGGGGTAAGTAATTGATCAATACTGGCAATATTATAGAAGTTTGGTAGCTTTCAATCTCCTTGAGTTTCTTGCACTTTGTTGCTTGGTGCCTTACAGTGTGTTCCAGCTGCTGTTTCAAATGCTGTGGGTGCAGACTTAATATTCATGGCTTTTAATATTCGTGGCTTTTAATCAACCATTTCGTGACAATGGCAGTCTGCACGGTGTGTCAAAAAGATGTCTCTGTTAGGTGAAGAGGTGCTGCATGGCAGTGTGTGTCTCACTTCAGGTTATTAACTAAACCACAAAAACATACAATTATCCATTGAAAAATGAGTGTTGCTCCTGTGTGAAGTTTGCTCCTCTCCTACTTTCTCCTCAAGGCCTTTTCCCTGTGGCTGTCGTTGCTGTGGATCTGTTCCTGGCCAGGCTTTCTGGCTGTCCCGTGTCAGTGGGCAGGCTGCAGCCCAAGTGGGTTTGGGAGAGCATCTGTGGCCTTGCCTTAAGTCTGGGGAAGGTGAAATTTGCTGAATCAGTCACTGTCCCTGCACAGAGGGCGTGCTGTTTGAAACTCAGTGATAGTGCTAGGCTCATGAGGACGGTGCAAGGTTTTTGCACTTCAGCAGTGCTGTTGATGCTCAAGCTGGAGTTTCTGAGTTACTCTGGGAATACTAAAGGGATGTGGTGTGTATTTCAGTGTGTTAATGTCCCCAGTCCCTAGGCCTTGCCTGCAAAGGGCAGCTGGTCTTGGGGTGCTGGGTGCCTGAACTGCAGGTTCCCAGTCCTCTCTGTGTGAGGTGGTGGGCAGAAAAAACCTGCACCCTCCACTAGTTCCACCCCTCATTCCAAATGAGAGCATAAAGCTCTGTCCTGGCAACCCCTGCTGTCCCTCTGGCTTCCACATGGACCTTTCATTTTGGTGTCCTTAGGAGGGCTCAGATGGGTTCAAGGCTGCAGGTTTGGGGAGCAATTGATTCAACCATCCCAGCTGACCGTGGTCTTCCGTGACCTTGGTGGGCATCGATTCAAGGGGATGGGGCAAGAACAGAAAAGCAGCTTTGAGTCTGGAAAAAGCAGGGACAGAAAAGGAAATGTGTAGGGATGTGGTAACCCAGATGGGATATGGCAGAAGAGAAGGAAGGTTTGGTCATCCACCCCAGTATTGACACTGCTACCCTGGCGAGCCTGGCACAAAATCTCACATAACCAGTGGGCAGTGGTGTGTGTGGAAGAGCTGGGGAAGGAGGGGTTGTGGTGACACAGAAAATTAACTCCACTCCCATGAGTTTTTCTCTGCTTTTTCTCACCCTGCAGAAAACAAAGTATGGCATAACTTTTTTTGTTGTTGTTGTTCTTCAGTCATTAATGAGCCATTGTTCCAGGGGAAAAAAAAAAAAAAAGTAGGGGAGTTTTATCATGGGAGAAGTTATATTTCTCATGGGACATAAAACTTTGTGTGTAAATGGATCATCCTGGCACTGATGCTAATCCTGCCCAGGTCTGACTGTACAGCACTTAATGTAAAACACGTGATAATTCCTTCTGTAGTTTCAGTAGAAATCTCTCATTTCCTAAACAAGCGTGCTGTGTTCCTGTGTCCTGCTAAGCTGCTGCCGTGTGCCGCCCCAGCAGCCCTGCCCCAGCAGCCTGCCTGCCCTGCCGGGTGGTTTGGAGCCCTTTGATGGCAGGCGCTATTTAATTATCAGCGGTGTTATGTTCCCAGAGCTCAGCTACATGAAAGCAAAACACCGGCAGCCTGTAATTAATCTGAGCTAATGTGCCACTGTTTACACTCCAGCTCGGAAACCAGACAGATGTAAGAAGACACCCGGCCTTCATCTGGGATCCTCCCAGGTTATTTCTGAGCTATCTTGGGAGAGCTGCGCTGTGTCTGCCCACCCCGCAAGTCCCTCAGAAATGAGTAGCTTTAACTTTTCTGGGGAATGAGTGAGACACTTTGTTTCCTAGCAGGGAGCAGGGTTAATGCCTTTTTGCTGCTTTACCACAGTCGAGGCTGGCTGGCATGGGCTGGGAGCACAGAACTGCTCCAGCAGTGGTGAGTTCTGCAGTGTGACAGGGTGAAACAAGCCCTGCTTCCTCCCTTTCTGCCCTGGCTTTGGCTGAGGAGGGGCCTGCTGGCCTTGGGGATGTGTGGGATCTCCCGGGTGGAAGGACAAGCAATTCTCTGGGTCTTAAAAATAAAATGTCATGAGTTCATTTCTGATCACCCTACAAGCGATTCTCTGGGACTCCAGTCTTAAAACATGAAATATCATGCGTTCATTTCTGATCACCCGGCTACAAATATTTAACAGAACAAGGTGATGAAAATGCCTGGAGGTGTGGA
This sequence comes from Calcarius lapponicus, assembly GCA_039654755.1. Taxonomy (NCBI): domain Eukaryota; kingdom Metazoa; phylum Chordata; class Aves; order Passeriformes; family Fringillidae; genus Calcarius; species Calcarius lapponicus. The sequence goes on from CM077463.1 coordinate 69,607,879, forward strand.
AAGACTGAAAAAGACTATGCATCCTTCATTAGGGTGAAGAGTAAGAAAAAGCAACATGACAGAAGTATATAAACTTAGAAGTACAGAGAAGTAAACCAGGCATTCCTGTGTATACTTTTATGTAATACAAGGTTTCCAATGAAATTGAAATTAAACATCTGACACACGTGAAGCTTATTTTTTTGTTACAGCACATAAATAATTGAGACTGAGAGCATAGTAGAATACAGAAAGGATTAGATATATGGATAAAAGTCTTGCACACAGTTTATTAATTTTATTCTAGCTCATTTAGAAGGTGTGTGGGGCTTCCTTCTCCGGGACAGTCTTCCAGCTGTAGGCAGTTAAAAGCTGTTCCTGGTCCTATAAACCTCCAGTGCCTTCCTGGGAGACATCTGACAGTGGCCACTGGCTTAGAGGAGTCACTGCCTAAGCCTTGCATTCCAGAACATCTCTGCATTGAATGATTGCTGGGATCAGAGGTGGCCACAACTTTCTAACCACCTGAAGGCTGCAATGTGGGATATGAGGCTGCTGGTTTTTTTCCTCATGGACTGTAGATTCAAGGTGACAATTGCCCATCTTGTCTCGCCTGTCTCAGTTACTCTTTTGCCAGTCATCTGCTCCAGCCTTGTGGTGGACAGGTGACCTCTGCAGGTCGGAGCTGCAGGAGGAAATGTTACATCATCAGAGCCTGTGCAGCTCCATCCTCTTGGGGAACAGTGCATTTTTAGGTGCTCCCATAGGCATCTTTTTTCAGCAGAATGTTTCATTCAGACTCAGGGAGTTTAAGCAGCTCAGTCGTGTGGGGAAGGCTGATGCTGGGTTTGACTTTTCTTGGTGGCGAGTGTCTCTTTGGGCTCTGCTTTCAGCAGACTCTGATTTATCCACTGTGGTGCCCTCACACAGCACGCTGGCACATTGTATGCCAGGGCATCCCAAGGGTGCCTGGCACAGGCTCCCTGCTTCCACACCCCAGCATCTTGCTGGGTGATCACAGGTAGCCTGCCCTGCATCTCTGGCCTGGAGGGGATTAAGAGTTGTAATATCCAGCAGATGGTGCTCAAAAGCAGATATCCCAAATAGTTGGGTACTGATGCACCTCTGCATTCCAGTTCTTGGGCAGCAGAGTCCCAGTTCTTGGTGGCTGTGGCAGAGTGGGCTGGGAAGAGCAGACCTGGAGGGGGCTCAGGTGGTGCTGAAGACCTGGCACCCATGCAAGAGCACTGTGGGGTGGGGGAGTGTCATTTTGGACTGGTTTTTATCTGATCCCATGGATGCACAGAGTATCCTTCTCAAGCATGCTCTGCTGTGCAGTTTCTTCCAGAGAGAATCCAGTTTGCAAGCTCTAAGGCTGCTCAAAGTTGCAAACCACTTGCATGGGTGGTGAGACTGGTGGGGGATTTGCTTCAGAAGTGGCTCCCAATTTGACCCACAGTGCTGGTGGTAGTGGCCAGGTCTGCTCTGAGTCCCTGTCATCTGTGTTGAGCTGAGCCCTTTGCCATGCAGAGTGCAGATCCTTTGGGTGCTCTCTGTTCCAGCCTGTGAGTGTGGAACTGAGTTTATACCAAAACTGAACTGAAGCTCTCCAGCTGCATCTTGGTCAAAGCTTCCAAGTTTGATCGCATTTTTTACTTGCCCAAGCTGCAAGATACAGTGCTTGTAACTTGCTCCCGTTTGTGCTGAGAAGAGTCACAAACCTTTGGGGGAACCTTTCAGTGAACCTTCAGCAAGTGTGTGCCAAATCTCAGATCCACTGTTTTTCCTCAGTGTTTTTCAGACTGTGTGTTGTAAATGTCTCATGGCTCCAAAATGGAGTCCCCAGCACAAATGTAGAATGGGATCAGAGCCCTGGGATTAGGGAAGGAGAGGATGAGTTTTTCTTCAGGTAATTAAAGGCAGCAGAGTTGCTTGTGGAAAAAAAAAAAACCCTCCTGCTAATGCTCAGCATCTTCTGGGAATTTCCTGTAGAGTAGGCATCACTGAACTCCCTCACATCAAAGGGGGAAATACCTGTCTGGTCCTTAATCCAAGGCTCTCTTGGATTAAAGAAAGATCATAGGTCTTGATTATATCAAATCCAAAGACTTCATTTCTTTCTTTACAAATCTTCCTTATTTTCCCTAATGCCTTTTCTACTGAATAAACTCCCAGAATGTTTAATCAGCGTACCTAATTAATAATGCTGTCTCACATAATTCACCTTTCTGGTGCTCTCTTACATGGGGTTTTCCACCAGTGTCTTTCAGTGCATTTTACAGAAGAGATTCTTCTTGTGATCTTCCCTTTGCATGTGGGGAAAGCAAGGGAGAAGAAAAGGTGGGAGGGACCTGCTTAGGTCATGCAGCCAACCAAAGGTGGGGTCAGCAGCAAAATTCCAGGTTCTTAGTTTTGGGCAGTGCTGGGGCTGTTCCTCCAAGCCTCAGATGGCATTTAGGGCTGGGTGAAACACAGCAGCCATTGAAGCAGTCCAGGACAGAGCAGAAATGTAATTACACACACAGGGAGCAGTCACGTAGCCAAATGCCAGTGTTTGTGCCGAGCTTAGTGTTGGCTTCAGCAGCCACCAGTGTGGTCAGGTACCCATTTATTTCCTCTGAGAGACAACAGGTCAGCTCCCTCGGTGTGGTGCTGGGGGCAGTGTTGACTCAGAGGAAGGAGCTGACTGCCTGAGTCACCCCCGTGGCTTCCTGGAGCACCCTGGTGTCCCTGGAAAACCCAGGGCTGCCATCCTGCTGAGGTCAGGTGGAAAGCATGACCTGAAGTGGTCTGGCTGCAGTTGAATGAAAAGAGATACTGAAAAAAACACATTTCACCCTTAAGGGCTAGAAGGGTGATGGGGTTTTGTTTTGGGGTGGGTTTTATTTGGTGTTTTGTTTTTTGGGGTTTTTTTTTGTGAGCTTTTATGCTTTTATCTTGAAATCTAGATTTTTCCCTTCCACTCCCAAAAAAAAGAAACCTTCTTTAACTAATTTGGTAATAATAGTACAGTTTCAAAAGTACTTGTTTAGCTAGTGCTGACTATATGCTTACACAGCTACCTCTGGCCTGGGAAAGATGGAAACCACAATGGCTAAGTATAGAGGCCTCTAAAATATCTTCATATATGCAGTGCCTGAGTACACAAACAGAACTGGTCTCTCTTCTGTCAACAGGAGCAATATTTTCCATAGGATTTGTATTGAGAGAGGTTTTCCCCCTGCATATTTATTAAAATAAAGATCGTCCAAAATGCATCCATGTACTGAATCCTATTCCATGGCCACCTTCAGCCTGATATAAGAAATATAATCTGTTCCTGAAGAAAAGTAAGCACTTTTTCCTTCTGTGCTGCAGCAGACTCTTGATTTGGGATGGGTTTTTTAAAAATTATTTTTCTTTGTTGTATTGGGTGGGTTTTTTTCTTTTACTTTCTAAGGAAGTGGAGAACTATTGCCAGGATTTCAGCCTTAGCTTTTGAGACCAGCTCATGCAGAAGGGTGAGGTGCTCCCATCCTTGAAGTGTTTAGGATCTGTGGACTGAGTGACCAGAGCTGTTTTAGGTGCATCTGTGTGCAGTGTGACACTTGCTGCTGGGATCAATTCCTCTCTGCAGCCTCTTTTCTGGAGTCTGAATCTGTGTCCTTCTTGGAGCCTGACCCCAACTTCTCTGTGTGCCTCCTTTTAAGCCTTTGACTTAAGCTGCCTGCAGTTTTTTGGGTGGTTGTGAGCAAAGCAGTTTTTCTGTTCCTGCCCTGTGAGTGTGATACCTCAAGCATGTCCTGCCAGTTCCCAGCTGTGGGCTGGATTTGCACTGACACCACGTATTCTTGGTAAATGACAGATTTCTCTGAGCTGGGGCTGGCTCCTGGCTCGTGCGCGTCGCTGTGGGCGGTGTGTGACAGTGACATTGTTCTGGTGGGAGCTGGGAGGAGTGGCACACTGAGTGCATGCCCAGATTACGTGCTCCAGAGAGCAGCACCTGGTGCATGAGGCATGCAGGTGTTGCTTAGGTGGTCCTCAGGCACTTGTAGATTCTTCTGTTGTGATGATCTGTCCCTCTGCTGGCACACCAGCAACCCTGGAAACTCCCCAGCTTTCATAATAAGAATAACTTGTCCTTCATTTCTGGAAACTGCAGCTTCTTTAAATGTTTGTAACAATATGCAGCTGAACATATAGACAGTCCTTTCAACACCACCAGGCCTCTGACAGAGCACAGCTCCAGAGCAGGAACTGCAGACGTGTTTTGAAACCCTTCTGTCTGCAGGGCTCATTCTTCAGGGAAGTGGCATGGGTGGGACAGAAATGAACATGTGACAAGTTGTATCTTCATTACAATATATACCTTAACAATATTATAATATTGAAATAGAATAAATCTTTGTAACATCCCAATGAAGTAAATCTCTTTACATTGTCAGGATTCTCGTTTCAACTCTTGAGGGACACAAACATTCCTGAGGATAGTAACAGTTTCCTGACATGTTTATCTTACATCCAGAAACCCACTTGTACAATGCAGCTTGGAAACTGGGCTCTTCACAAGGCTGACTGAAGCACCTGAGGTGCATCTGCAGGAAAAGGAGTGTTCATCCAGGATGGAAGAGGCTGTCTGAAACAGAAAACTCCTCAAAACTTTTTTTCTGTTGCCAGTTGTGGAGAGCATTAAAAACACAGCTTAATCTGGGGGAAAAAATAAAATATTTGAGGTGCATAGGGAGAAAAATTATTAGAGGTAAACTAGAAGTGGTTGAGTAAGGGGGCTGCAGGCTGTATACAGATAGGATAAACCCTTTTCAGAAATGATCCAAGGATGTATGATCCTGCCTCTGTGCAGAATTTGGATGCTGGTCTCTGGAAGTCCATGGTGTTTCAGTGATACTGAAAGTTATCAAGGTTATCTGTGGACAGCAGACTCTGTCTAAGCAGAAGGAATTACGGCTTCCACAGCAAGGCTCACCAGTGGTGCTTGAGAACAGCAGGCTGAGGGAAGATCTGCTTCCTTGGAGGTAGCAAAGGATGGCTCTTCTGTGGCCCTGGGTGAGAAGTTGGGGCTGGAGCTGCTCTTACACTTGTAGCACCACTAGTGAATCACACAGGTCCCATCCTGTGCTACTCTTTACTGGTAACTGTCCATTCCTTATCTTGGGATGCTGGATTTCACAAGCTGTCTTGGAGAGAGGACTCAGAGTATCTCAAAGCGTATCAGCCTTAATGAGCAATTTTGAGCAGGATTGGCCATTTGTCTTTTTATCTTACTGTCTTTAAATCCTCCAAAAACAGCATCCATATGGGAGAAGATAATGACATAGAGAGGGTCAAAAAAACCAATCCAAGAAAAAACCAAAACAAAGCCAAATGACATTTAGGCAGCATTCAAAATTGCAAAATCAAAATCCCCAGCTTAGGCACCACCTAGCTCCTGGAGGCATCATAATTCCACAAATACCTCATTTGACTTTTTCTCTGTGCTTGTCTAGGGTTTTTTAATTATTTCTGGTTTAACACCCCTCAGGTGCTGAGTTTTTTACTTAAATGCCTGCCCAAAAGTCTGACCAGCATCCAGAAAGCAAGCGTCCTGCCCCTCAGCCTGCCCAGGTGCTTTCAGAGCACACCCAGCACATGCAGCCACAATAAGATCAAAAAGCCCCAATGCCAGCTGCCACTTAGTTTTGAAACATCTTGGGAAAGCTCAGGGATCACAGCCTGCCTCTCCTTTTTAACCAACAGCTGCTTTATGCCACCTGCTGAGAGGTCTTCAGCCATTGCTTCCTTCACATGTTTTGTTTCTTGCTCCAAGTCTGGAATTATCATGACATGGGAGCAGTGAAGAGTAGCCCTTTTTCCTGTGGTTAGTTTGTGCCTTCTCCACATGGGATGAGTTAGAAGTGAAGGGAGTCAGGGATTCAGGCAGGTCTCCTGCTTCCTTAGGCTACTGTTGGGAAGCAGGGAGCTCCTCTGCTCCCTCTGGCTATGGCTCACCTGCTCTTAGGCAAGTGGGAATGTTGCAATTTGATGGAAGAGGAGCTGATTTTGGGCCAGGTGTGAGTGCAGGCAGCTCCTGGGAGCTCTGCGCAAGGCACAGAGCCCCTCGGACAGGAGAGCCAGCAGTGCCTCTGTGGAAACCCAGGGCTCTGGGAATGTTTCTCTGTCTGCTCTGGGGTGCCCTGACCCCCAGGGCAGCACTGACTCTGACCCTCATTCATGGAGAAAGTTTCCCAGACTTCAAGACAGGCTGGAATCCACAAAACTGTGAAATAGATTATAGAGAGTAGGGTAGGTGTATCACTTGGTGAGCAATTTAGGTTTTAGGATTTTTAGTATGTTGTGGATGGAAGCAAGATGGAGGGCACAGGGTGTCATCCTGAGTTTCTTCTTCATGCTTCTTCTTCCTTCTTCTTCTTGGGTTTGGGTGGCATTTTATAACTGGGCAGGAAAGTCCCCATTGCAACTCTTTGGGATCAGTTATTGGGTAAAAAGGGAAAATAATCTAGGTGTCAGTTCTTAATTGGAGAGTTTAGTTTTAAAAGACCTGTAACAAGAGATTGTTGGCCATTTTGTGCCTTGCTGCTGAACTCACAGTAGTAAGACTGTTCTAATGATAAGAAATAATCAACACCTGAGTCCAAACATGAATTACTGTCTCAAGTGCCTTCAGTCCAGACCCAGAGAAACCCACAACTGGTACCTCCACACCTCTCCTCTGGCCTGCCCGTGCTCAGTGTGCTGACATGAGTGGCTCTGTGCCTGGCGTTGAGTTCTTTTGGACCCTCAGTGGTGTGGGACTGTTCTCAGAGGCCACTAAAGCACCAAGGACCCCCAGTGCCAGGATCCACCCTTGGAGCAGAGCCCTCAAAAGCTGGGTGTTAGTGTGCACATCTTCCCTGCCAAGTCTTTTTTGGAGCCTGCTGCAAGTAACTTGTGTAAGACCTCCTACATAATGGCTTTGCAGAGCCAAAGCCCAGCCTGTCCAATGGACCTCATCCCTCCTGGCTCCTTGGTTTCTCAGTTCACTGAGGCTCACGGGGCTGGAATAGTTTGCTTTTTCTCAAGCTTTTCTTTAAGAAAAAATATCTCAGAGCGTTGCTTCTGTGGAAAAGCACTTCTGTTCATTGCATGGGGACTCATCTAACCTGGAGTCTGGGATCTGTCCTGTGAGACAGAGAGGAGGCAAGCTGCCCAGCCAAGCCCTGGTTTTGCTGGATCCAGCTGCGGTGGTTTAGGTTTCTGGCTGAGTCCATCTGAAAGCAGCACAGAGCAGAGCACAAAGAGAGGGAGGGTCGTAAGTACCGCCATTCTCTCCTGATAATCCCTTAAAAAATAATTGCAGGCCTAAACCTCTGGCCTCCAGCAAATTTTCCACTCGATTAGAGGCTTTTGTGAAGCCGGGGAAAGGGACACGCAGACTTGCACATTGTGCCGCTGCCCAAAACTTCCAGCTGGGATTTTTTCCATCAAAAGGGGATTTTAGTAAAACCATTATAAGGGGCTTAGTCACAGAAAAGCAGTTGAGCTGAGACAGGGGTAGATTAGCTTTAACATGCTTGTTTTTGGCACTAGGGACAGGGTGGAAGTTACACCCGGCCGCTCACATGCAGCCTCCCCTGTCCCGCTGAGTCCCTGGCAGGTGTGGGTGGGAGATGACATTTCCCCATGTTCCCCCCGATGTCCCCGTGGCTCCTGCATTAGAGCCCAGGGGAGGTGAGGGGAAGGCAGTGGGCAGCCCTGGCTCCAACCCTGGTGCAGTGGGGTCTGGCTGTGGGGGGCAGAAGTTGCTGTTGCTCATCTGGCCTTCGGTGTGGTCTGGGCAGGTCTGTGCTGAAGGACAGGTGACTCTGGGGAAGGGACACCATGAGAAGAGACCTTAGGGACCCTGTGGTGCCTTTGATCCCCATGGGTGGTCCCTGCTCAGGGACAGTCCTGGTGGAGATGTCCAGGCAGCAGCCGCAGGGCTGCAGGCAGAGCAGTACCTGTTGTTGTGCTGGGACATCCCTGCAGGGCTGGCAGCTCTGCTTTTGTTGGGTCAGACTGGCCACTGCCTGCACTAAAAGCTGTGACAGCTGAAGAGTTTGCACAGAGCTGGATGGAGAGATGGCTTCCTGGAGGGGCTCCTGCTGCTGGGAGCTCTTCCACAGCCCACACTTGTACACCAGCACTTCCAGGCTGCTTCCACACTTCTGGTGTGGAAGACAGGAAGATGTTCTTTGTCCTGACCCTCCCTCTCCAGGGCTACCTTAGGCTGGAAACCTCATTTCCATTTTTGCTGCTCCAAGAGGCAGAAACCAGCAGGACTGGAGATGCAAGGGGTGGACACCAGGCACTGTGTGGTGACACACGGATCTGGGACATCACCTGAGTCAAGTTGTTTCCACCTCTCTTCCCCCATTAGTGCTGATTTTCCCTTTTTGATGTCCGTGTATGTAATGAGTCTGCAGAAGCTAATTATTACAATTCTGTAAATTATAAGGTGTAGTTGCTTCTGAAAAAGACACCATCACTGTACCTGTAGCAGCAGTGTGAGAGCTGGCTAAAAAAGACTGCTCAAATTTATGTGCTAAAAAGGACACACGCACAGATCCAGATACCTTAATCACTGCAGAGATATCCAGTGGAGTAACTGTGCTGACAACACAGCAAAACCCTGCTCAACAAAACCAGAATAAAATAATCTGAGTATTACTTTAAGTTTGGTCCAGCTCCATTACCACTCTCACATTTGCATGCTTAAAAAAAAAAAAAATTGTTGTCAAGCTATAGATGTCAATAGATGGAGTTCTAGGGCAGAAGTGCTGAGTTTAGGATAGATAGTTTCCGGGAGGCAGCTCTTCAGGCTGGGGTGTGAAGTTCTTGCATGATGGGGAGCATTGATGCACAGTGCAACATAAGGAGATGAACCTGTAGGAGCAAGTCCAGAGGAAAGCCATGGAAGTGATCAGAGGGCTGGAGCATTTCTGTGGTGACAGCCTGAGAGAGTTGGGGTTGTTCAGCCAGGAGAAGGGCAAGCTCTGGGGAGGCCTTGAAGCACTTTGCAGTGCCCAGATGGGCTGCAGGAGAGCTGGAAAGGGAGTTCTGACCAGGACATGTAGTGATGGGACAAGGGAGGATGGCTTTAAACTGAAAGAGGTTGGGTTTAGATTGCTTCCAGGAGGAAAATATTTTGAGGGTGGTGAGGCCCTGAAATGGGTTACCCAGAGAAGCTGTGGATGCTCTATCCCTGCAAGTGTTCAAGGCCAGGCTGGATAGGGCTTTAAGCAACTCTTTGATAGCAGAAGGTGTTCCAGCCCATGGCAGGGGGATTGGAACTCGGTGCGGCCGCAGCGGAGCCGCTCGCCGGCGGCACTCGGCGGGCAATGCTGCCGCCTGCGGGATCGGCGTGGCAATGGCATCGGGATGAGGATGCGCCACCCGGCCCGTGCGACCGACTGCCAGCGCCACAGGCAGCAGCGTGGTCTCTCCATCTGTTTCTCTGGCTGTCCTGGGTGTTAGGTGGGCGAGCCACCCGAGGGATCTCGTTATCGCCGTCACCTCGGGTCATTTCGCATAGGGCGCCTCGGCCGAGCGGCTGGAGATGTGCCAGAGCCAAGTGAGGCACTGCATCCCTGGCAGCTCCGGGAGCCCGGGGGAGCCGAGGGAACCGGCTCACCTGGGGTACGACTGCCTCGCAAGGCTTCCAGCCAGCGAGTGGCAGGAGGGGTCTGTGGCACTGAACGATGCGCCTGGGCCACGCTGAAGCTGGGGCGCCAGGAGTGCCACCGCAGCTGTCACCAAGGGAGATAATGGCAGGGATTTCTTGGCATTTCAGCTCACTGAACAAGGAGAGAGGCTGCAGAGCTGTGATGCTGTGTGCCCCTGTGATGCTGTGTGCCCCTGTGATGCTGTGTGCCCCTGTGATGCTGTGTGCCAACAGCCAAACCCCTAAACATATCCAAGGGACATTTGGGGGGAAGGAAGAGGCAAAGGAGACGGAGGAACGGGACCAAGCTCAGATAAAATTTGTTAGGGATATTTTTTTTCCCAGAGCTGGGAGGGGAAATTGCTTCATCATGAAATCATTAGACTGTGCCCAGAGAAACAAGACTCAGAGGAAGGAAAATAACTAGGAGGAGGTTCCCATTTCTAGATCTGGGTTAGATTCTGTAGCAGAATATTAGTTTGGTTTATGTCTCAGTAACCCTGTCATGTGGAAACACTTGCTCAGGGCATGTGTCCAGTCACTGGTACTAAACTTTTGACACCTTGTCTAAGAAACACCACAGATTTTAGGAAATTTTTTTAGGAAAATCCCATTTCCATTTATCTTGCAAGGACAGATCAGATTCAGATCTTTCAAAATCTCCATCACGCGAGTTGAGTTTGGGCTGTCATTGAGCTAGTGCATATGGTAAATGTAATTAAGTAAGGGGGAGAAGCACTAGCATCCCTGCCAAATGTGGCTGGAGGCTTAAGTTCTGGCACAGGAGCCTGATGAACCCTCTCCAGCTCTTTCTTTCGTGCAGCTTGGGGCTGGGGAATTGAGCAGGACGGCCTGGCTGGCTGGCCATGGTGGGGAGTGTCAGCGCAGCCCAGCCAGCAGCTCTGGCGCGGGGCCTCGCTGGTGTCCTGAGGGGTCCAGCCCGCACCACCCAGTCAAATTTATCCATTTATGTTTTTCCTCCACAGAAGGCACTGTTAAAGAGCTGCTGGCTGAAAGAGTGGCATTTAAGGTAGAGGAGGGAGAGAGAGAGAACAAAAAAAGGGTTCACTTTGCCAGGAGCATCCCACATGCGTACATAGTGAGGCTGCCAGATCCAGGGACATCTCCCCTTGAGCTGTTAATGGTAGCCTGTGCTGACTTCTAGCTTTGGGTCCAAAATCCGTGAGCCTCTTGGCCACCCAGGTCTCATTTTAACCCTTCGCTGACCCCAAAGGGCAGGTTCAGTGGTGAGCTCTGTGCTGTCTAGCAGGGAGATCACCTCTGGCCATAGCAGAGGCCCCAGGTGGTTTGGCTGACAGCTGCCCCGTGACCCTGTTATTTATTAGCGCCAAACAAAGGCCCCCAGAGCCACCGTGACAAACCGATTCAGCCCAACCCGCAGCGTGCAGGGGAAGGTATAAAATGTGTAAATCTGTCATGCATGGACCTCCCATGTGCTAGTCCAAGGGCAGCAGGACCCAGGTGGAGCCTGCTTTTCCTCTCAGCTCCCAGGGAGCGGAGCCATCCATGGATCTGGCGAGGGGAGCAGCTGCTGCAGCAGACCAGGGACCCCACGCACACGCAGGATTTCACTGCAGCTTGGAGCTGGCGTCCCCAGCTGCTGCCTCAGTCCCTGGCTGCCTCCTCTCCTGCTCAGTCACTTCATCCCTCCTCCACATCGTTCCTGCTCTGCTTTCTGCCATCACCTCCTTAGTGTGGCCCCTCCGCTCCTCAGAGCTGTCCACAAAGCAGGTCCCTGGGCCACCCTCCTGCCCTGCCTTGTGCCCTGCTGCCCCAGCACTTCTGCTGGCGCCAAAGCCGCTGCTGGGGCACGGTGGGCTCACAGACAGGAGACTTCCAGCTCATTTCCAAGTAGTGGAGTGTTTTTTATGGTTTTCTACCCCGGTTTCCAACTGAGTCATGTTCAAAAATTCAAGAGTGGTTGGTTATGCTGAGAAGTTATGTGGTAATTGGTCTATGGTTGTTGGCCTGTGTCTGTGTCCAAGGAGGTGCTGTCACAATGGAGCATGAGAGGAAGATATGAGGAGCACTTGCTCCATCTACGGGAACAGTCCAGGGTGTCTAAGAACTGGGGTTCAGGGAGGCTTTGGTTTTGGCAACTTCCTTTGGGTTGTGTTCCTCTTAAAAGGGGATGTTGGGCCATGTGGGCAATGCTTTTGGTTTGTTTTTTTTTTTTTTAAGTTGAGAGAAGTTCAGGGGATTTTTTTAGGGGAAAAACAATCCTGTCCTGGGTCTGATTACAGCACTTAGGAGCACACATATTGAAACATAGATGTCCTGCTGTTATCCATGTGAACATGGGGCTTAATAAGGAGATGCCATTTTCACCCAAACCCAGCAGAAACAAACCTACTTTATGAGAGGTTTATCATTCCCCATCCTTGGCTGGGACTGCTGCTTGACCCCAGGAGCAATTACCTTTTCAGCTGTTACGGGAACCTGATCTGGAATTCCTGTTGTTTATAACACTCATACATACATGCTCTTTTTCCATCAAGAAGTTACTGTAAACTCTTTTCTTAATGCAAGAAAGACAGACCCCAACACCTCCCTCCAAGTAGGGGAAGATGGATATAGTGTCAGGCTCAATTAGATCCAATTGTGGTGGGTTTTCCTGAAGCGAACAATGCAGCTTTTGTCAATGGACTCCCAGCAGAAAGCTTGGAAGTCTTGGAAAGGAGGGAATAGAACAACACACGCCCCAAAGTCCAGACCCTGAGATAGTCCAGGTCCTTAGGATGCGGAGGAGATGTTGTTTCTTTTTAAGAGGGCCAGAGTCGGGCACTGCTTTCCCCTTTGAAATGCAGCACTGCATTATGAGGTGAGGTGGGCAGAGCTGGCAAGCAGAGTATGCCCAGTGCAGCCTCAGCCAAACCAGCTGTGGAGGCAGGGCTGGGCAGGGCAGGCGGGTGTGGGCACCTCCTCTGGCAGGGCATCCCACCTGGAGCAGCACCCAGCCAGGCCGCTGGAGCGGGGAACAAAGTGGCCTGCTCAGCGCTGGAAGTGCTTAAAATGCAAATGTACAGGAACTTCAGACCATCCCCCTCCCTCCTCCTCGGCGCGGAGGAAAGCAGCTTAAATACAGCCAGGCCTGGAGAGGAATGTTAAAAAGAGGGGAAGAATCGCCCTCCTCCTTTCCATAGGGACTCGGGCCCGGCCAGATTGAGTATGCATGACTGAGCAAGCAAGCAAGGACAGCTCCTCTTTTAACTTTCCTGAACAATGGCTCTGCCTTCTTCCACCATTTCGCATTCCCCCTCCTTCGAGGCAGGAAGGGGGCAGCGGGCGAGCGAGCCCCGTCGCGGGGCTGGGGAGACGGACGGGCTTTGTGGCTGCCCTATAAACACCGCTTAAGCTCCATCTCCTGCAACAATAAAACACCCCACGCCGGGGAGGCCAGAGAGGGACCGCATCGGGTTAAAAGTCATAACGCTGAGGAGAAAGATTATGGTAGAGGACAAAGGACACCTTAGATTATTCAAACTTTTTTTTTTTTTTTAACACGGTTCCACTTTTTACTTTCTCTTTAATCTTCGGCTGGGTAGTGGAAATCAACCAAGACGTTTCAGATTTTCCAGGTCTGCAAGGGTGCAGGTTTTTGGTGGTTGTCAGTGCTGGGAAATGTTTTTATTTGATAGGTCTTCCATCCGGGGAGGGCCACAGTTTAAATCACTAAAAAATCCTCCACTAAGCAATTCATCTGGAGCTTAAAACAATTAAGAAATACGGGCCTTCTTCCCTCCCTCATAAATGCTGTCCTCTATCACCAAGTAGTCGATTCAGCTGCAACCAAGTTTCAGCGCTTTAGGTTTGTGTGACCTCAGACTCAGAAGTCTGAACGCGGTTTGTCCCCAGGGATGCTGCCAGCACCCTCGCGGCCGCGGCTGGTCCTGCCAAAGCCCTTCCTCACCAACTCCTGCTGCTGTTTCCCAGCATCCTGCACAGGAGGAGGCTCCCTGCCTTCCTCAGCAGAGCCAGCCCCGAATCCCACCGTCAGCCACAAGGCTGTTCTTACCAAGCCCAACAGACACACACATCGGCAATAAGTACAGACAACACAGATACGGCTTTTTTTTTTTTTTTTCAAAAACATACTTCATATTTCCTCTTTTATTATATAAATATGTTTAACCTTTTACTGTAAGAATATAAAATGTTTTAAGAGGATCTTTGTTATTTTTTATACAAATTCACAAACAGTACAATTAATCCATAGGGGTCTCCGGGTTTGTGTTAACTCCGTGGTCTGGCCTGTTACTGTGGAGGATTTGAGATTTTGAACAGATAAGCAAAAAAAAAGCCAAGATACTTAAAAACAAAACAAAAAAAAAAATCAAATCAAAACAAAACCCAAACTTACTCTTCCTCTTTCAAATAATAATTAAAAAATAATCTAAAGACCCAGCTCCATTTTATTGACAGAACAGAGATAAGACAGATGAACTTCAGTCTCCTCCCCTTCACATGGCAGCCCTGGGGCCTGCAGGCCAGCTCTGCTCCTCTCCACCTACAAACAGGAAGCCTGGCATAGTGACCTTTTGTAGGTGGCTTAGGAGGGGAGGGGAAAGCACTTGCATATATCCATATATATAATTTCTCTTTTTTTAAACAAACTTGCATTTTACACATTTCAGTTAACAGTAGCCCAATCCGCAGTGTGGATTCTCACGTTACATATTTGTGCTAGAAGAGTAAAAATGCAGAAGCACAGTTTGGGTCCCCAGTTCCCAGTGAAGAGGGAGGGAGAGGCACAACCAGAATGTGGAGGTGGGACACAGTAGGGTAAGCCTAAAAACAAAAATTAAAAATTAAAAAAAAAAAAATTAAAAAAGGGGTGGGGGTGGAGGAGGGGATAAAATAAGAACAAACCCAAGGGGCATTATTCCAGTCTAGGCACAAAAATGTTTCAGTCTCAAAATCTCTTTCCTGTAAGAATTCCAGGGCTTTTGAGGAGGGGAAAAAAAAGTAACAAATTAAAACGAGGTAGCCAGACATCATATATATATTTATATATATAGAATATATTCAGCAGAAAAAAAAGTACTTAAAAATCCACAAGAACAGCAACTTCATATGTCTTTAAAAATAAAACCATGTAAGAAAATGAATACTGTAAAGGGGAGGATGAGTGAGGAAAACTGGGATCAATTACAGGATGTAAGCAAGGGATAGATGGGAGAGTAAGAGGCTGTTTTTGTAGCAGTAATTTTTTTTATGCATTTCAAAATAAAAACAGGTCACAGTATCTCAAATGAAGCAGAAATGAAGCTGGAGATTCTTCCTCATGTCCCCCAGGTAGAGAGGAGCAAGAACTCCCTTCTACCTGCTCACCCCCAACCCAGAGAGGAATGGATATGTGGCTGGATATGTCTATCCCTGTTGCCAAGGAGGAGGAGGGGAGAAAAAGAGAGAATGATGAAAGGGAAGACAAGTCTCAGTAACTCTCAGAGTCCCCCAGTGCATGGAAAGGCTTAAGAGAGTGGGGTCTGTGTCCAGCCCCTACAGAGACAGGAGGAGGAAATGGTGTATTCATCTCCAGTGGAGAGATGGGGAGGGAGAATGGAGTGCCTGGACTTTTCCATTACCCATAGTGCAGGATGACATGGAAACATACTGACAAAAGGGGAGGCTGTAGGTATCGCTAGTCTCAGTGCAGTGGAGAACTGGAATAGTGGGAGGTTGTATCCACCCACAGCAGAGAATAACATGAAACTGGAGACTGAAGAGAGATTTAAAAGGGGGGGGGGAAAAAAAAACAATGTACCTAGGGAGCAGTATTTCTGTCACAAATGTGTTGACGGGGAGGGGCAAGCACAGAGGTGGAATGGTTGTTTTATCAAAAGCTTTGTCTGTGCCCAGCACACGATGACTGGGTGGCTGGGTGCACAAGTGTAGCTAGGAAACCTTTGCTGCTGTTAACTTACTTTTTGGCCCATCTCCATTTCCACTCTCCTTTATATAAAACCAAAAATAATCTATTCTGAATACATGGCAGAACAAGGGTCTTTCTTTATCCATCCTTAGTGCTTGAGGGGATGGAATGTGGGAGTGGGGATAAAGAGGGGTGTCTCTAGCCCCAGTGCATAAGTGTGGGTTTCTACCTCTTCCGCAGGGAAGGATGCTGTGGGAAGGGAGAGGGCTCTGTCTCCCTAGCACGGAGCTTGAGGCATGACCTGGAAAATGGATAGGTGCTTTTTGTCTGTCCTCCTGGTCCCCCTTCCTCCTCCACCTCCACAGCAAGGATAGGTAGGCAGCACAGAAGGGTCGGGGATATACCCTCTTTCTGTGTTCCTCCCTACGGTGCCAGAGTGCGTGGGTAGCATGTCTCTGTGCATGCTCCTCTCTCTTTCTCTCCTCCTCTGCAGCAGTCAGTCAGTCAGTCAGTCCGTGAGTCCCTCCAGAGGAGATGGAGGTCTCGGGGCACTCTCCTCCTCCTCTCACCTGACCTTCTCACTCTCAGTCATTTCCCAAAGTCCCAGGTTGAGCACCTTGAGGCAGGGCAGCTGGGTGATGCGCTCCAGGCCCCGCTTGGTGATGCGGGTGCAGCCGTAGAGGTCGATGCCCGTCAGCTGGCTGAGGTGTTCGGCGATGAGCTCCAGGCCCTTGTCGGTGATGCGGACGCACTGGCCGATGTTGAGGGTGCGCAGCCCGTGCATCTGCCGCACCATGCGGTTGATGCCCTCGTCGCTGATGTGGCAGGAGCAGAGGGACAGCGAGCGCAGCCCGTCGAGGCCCTGTGCGATGTAGGCTAGGCTCTGGTCCCCCACCTTGTCGCAGAAAGAGACGTCGAGGCCGGAGAGCCGCAGGCTGCCCATGGCCAGGTGCATGATGCCCGTGTCGCTGATGTTGTCGCAGGAGCGCAGGTTGAGGCTCCGCAGGCTGCTCATGTGCGACAGGTGCAGCAGCCCCGCGTCCGAGATGCCCCCGCAGAAGCTGAGGTTGAGCTGGCGGAGGCGGCCCAGCCCGCGGGCCAGGTGCTTGAGCGAGAGGTCGCTGAGCTTCTGGCAGTCCTGCAGCGTGAGCTGCTCCAGGCCCAGGCAGCCCTCGGCCGCGCTGCGGGTCATGCCCGCCAGGTGCCCGATGCCCACGTCGGAGAGGTGCCGGCAGGAGCGCAGGTTGAGGCTCTTGAGGCGCTGCAGGCCCCAGGCGATGAGCAGGAGGCCGGTGTTGGTGATGTTGCTGCAGCCTCCGAGCTCGAGCACCTCCAGGCCCTTGAGGTACTGGGCGATGCGGCCCAGGCTGCTGTCCGTGATCTGCTTGCAGAGGCTCAGGTTGAGCGAGCGCAGGGAGCTGATCTCCGCCACGAAGGCGTGGCTCAGCCCGTTGTCGGTGAGGTTGTAGCAGCCGCTGAGGTTGAGGCTCTCGATGTCCGCCATGCCCTGGACCACGTAGCTCAGGCTGCGCCGCAGCGACAGGATCTGCACCCGCCGGATGCCCCGCGCCGCCAGGCTGGGGAAGAGCGAGGGGTTGGCGCGGCGCAGGTGCAGCTTGGCCTCCACGCCCCGCCACACCGAGCGGTGGTAGGCGGCGTCCCGCCAGGCCGTGCACACCTGCGCCGCGCGGCCCTTGTCGCGCACCTCCAGGTACCCGAAGATCATGGCGAGCAGCTCGGGGAACAGGCACGAGATGTGCGTTTCCATCGCACGCACGCCCGCCCGCGCCCGGCCGCCCCCGCCGGCGCCGCGCTGCTGCCCCTCGCCGCCGGGCCCGGCCCGCTTCCGCCCGGGGCCCGCCCGCCTTCCGCTCCGCGCCGCGCTCCTCCTGCCGCCGCCGCCGCCCTCACATCGCCGGCGCGGGCGGCGCGGGAGACGCTACTGCGCGACCGCCGGCCCGGCCCCGCCGCCTCTACCGCCGCGCCGGGCGGGCCGCGCCGCTGCCGCCGCCGCGCTGCTGCCGCGGCCGCGCCGCCCCGCGCCGCATCCCGGCGGGCGCGCCCCGGCGGCGGCCCCCGCGCCCCGTGCCCAGCGCCGGCCGCCGAGCCCCGCCGCCGCCGCCTCCCTTTGTCTCCGCGCTGCCGCCGCTCACAGCCCGCGGCCCCGCGCCGCCCGCATCCCGCGCCGGCGGTCAGGCAGCGAGGGCAGGGGGTGGCGCGGCCCGGCCCGGCCCGGCCCGCCCGCCGCCGGTACCGACTCCGCCGCTCCGGGCCCGCCCGCTCCGCTCCGCGCCGCGCGCTGCTGGGCCCGGCGCCGCTCCGGCCCGCGGGAGGGGGGGAGGCGCGGCCAGGCGCGGGGGGAGGAGGCAGCCGGGGAGGAGGCGGCGCCGGGCCGGGCCTGTTTCCCCTCCCGCCCCCACCCGCGCCGCTTGCGCAATGGTACGGTCCGGAACACGGCGAGCCGTCGCCCTGGAAACAGCGCGGGCCGCGCGGCGCCCCCGCCGCTCCCGCCGTGCTGCGCTGCCCCGCGCCGCCGCCGGGGGCGCCACCGCGGCTGCGGGCCCGGCCCGAGCGGCCTCCGCGGTCACCGGGACCCGGCCCGGCCCCGAGGGGCTTCAGCGGTCACCGGGATCCCGGCCCGGCCCCGAGGGGCTTCAGCGGTCACCGGGACCCGGCCCGGCTCCAGCACATGGCACATGGTGGCCTCCAGACGGCTCTTGAGTGTACAGAGAGGGAGGCGCCACAGCCTCTGTGGGCAGTCTGGTGCAGTGCGTGGGCACCCACACAGGAAATAAGTTGTTCCTTGTGTTCAGGAGGAACTTTCTGTGCGTCAGTTTGTACCTGTCGACTCTTGTCCTATTGCTTGGTGTCACCAAGAAGAGCCTGGCTCCATCCTCTTGACTCATCCTTAAGATGCTTATATTGATGAGGTCGTTTCTCAGTCGTCTGTTCTTGAGGCTGAACAGGCCAAATTTTCTCGGCCTTTTCTCACAATATCAATGCTCCAGTTCCTTCATCATCTGTGTCACTTTTCACTGGACCCTCTCCAGGAGCTCCAGGACTCTCTAGTACTGGGGAGCCCAGAACTGGATGCAGTACACCAGGGCTGAGTAAAGGGGCAGGATCACTCCCTTGACCTGCTGGCAGTGCTTTCCCTGATGCGTTACTAATCCTAGTTCTTCTGCCAGTGCAGAGAAGCCACGGTGGGTGCTGTGCTGTCCCCATGGATGACAGGTCCCCACCAGGGCAGGGCAGGGGTGGCAGGGCTGCAGAGAGCAGCGCTGTTTCACAGAATCACAGACTCAGTTTGGTGGGAAAAGGCCTCTGAGATCATCGAGTCCATGACCAGACACCACCAGGCCAACCAGACCATGGCACTGAGTGCCACATCCAGTCTGTCTTAAACACCTCCAGGGACAGTGACTCCACCACCTCCCTGGGTAGTCCATTCCACTGTATAATCACTTTTCTATGAAGAAATTCCTCCTAATGTCCAACCTAAATCTGCCCTGGCACAGGTGGAGACTCTAGCTCAGTAGTGAAGCCAGCCCCCCTCACTTCACCCCGGTATCTGTCACTGGGCCACCTCTGCACTGAGGTTTGCCAAGGCCACGCTGGGCTGGCTGGTAACTCCTCGAGCTCTCTGGGAGCCCCGTGCTCCATGAGGAGGGACAGGGGTTTGTGCAGCTGGGGAAGGTAGCAAAGAGAAGGTGGATGGTGCCTCACCCTTGGCTGCTGGAGCGCTGGCTGCTGTGGCTGGCAGCACGGCCGTGAGGCGGTGTGACAGCCTTGAGGAGCAAAGTTTGGGAACCCTCTGTCCAGGCATGCCTGCGGGAGCGATAGGACAGGGCTGTAATCAGCTCAGAGCTCTGGGTAGCTGTCAAGGTTGCTGTGCTGTACTGTATCTCTGCATGGGCTCTTAGGGCTTCTGTAATGGGAAATAGAGAATCTTCTGAAAATGGCTTTCAGCTAATGGCCTCCTTAAACTAGCTCTGAAAATTGTTGAGATACTCACATAAACCAAGCAATTTCCAGTGACTTGCAGCAATTTCAAGAAAGAATGTTTAAAAACCATGTTTCCTATGTGTCTATAGCCTCGTGTAATGGTGCCCGTGTACATCTCGACACTGGGCAGTATTGCAGCAGTGTTAAAAACGGCTTAAGTTCTACCAGAGATCGGGTAAGGCTTTTCAAAACAGTTTCAGAAAAGCAGGACTACCCTTTCTTTGTAAATAAAAAGTTTGCATTTGTTCAACATGATAGGGTGTCTTTTTAATGTGGTCTGGATTGCTAAAATACTGCACAAATCAGCCTAGTTACTGATGTGTTTGCTGTGCTGATGCCTTCACTAACCTGAAGGAACAGGCTCTATTTTACTCATCATTTATATTTATCTGCTACAGAAGCAGTCCTGGCTCCGCCTTTATGTACAGATTCCATATTAGTGGATTCTGTTGACTACTTAGAGGTTAAACATTCAGGTTTCACTGCTTTTTTCCTTCCTTTTTGCTTCAAGTTGGAGGCAAGGCGAGTTGAAGGACTCTGAGGCCCTGATCCTGCACTGAGTTCCCCATGCATATAAACATCACTATCAACATTTGGCTGTGGTTTGGCAGAGCAACAAAAGCCAGCAGTGCAGCTCCTATTATTGGCTCCAAAATGGGGTGGCCACATGATGTGAAGCGCTGACCTGGTATTCATTCACCCTGCCTGCTCGAGTTAATTCAAGAAGTTTCTGACAGGTTAACTTTTTACTAGCAGACTTTATGCCGGCTCAGGTGTCACTGTGCTCAGCTCCAGCCAGATCAGGTATCGTCTGCACCCCTGTGCCTGGCGCGTGGCCAGAGCAGGATTGGTGTTGGCCCTGCATCCTGAGCTCTGGCTCATTCAGCAGCAGCCTGATCACATGCCTTGGCCTGATCCCGATGAAATTTGTACTCCTGGGGGATCCAGCAATGCACAGACCTGGATTTAGCGATTGTGGAGCTGCAGTCCCACACAGGAGCTGTACGGGGGTGTTGCCCAGTATGAATTACTTTGTAGTATTATTTTTGCAGTTTGTGCTGTTGGAAGGTTGGTTAATAAGCAAAAGATTGGGGGTGATAGATTTTTTTTTTCTCTGCAGATCAGCTGTGCTCAGATCAGCTGTAGAGCATCACAGCTGAAATGGAGAATTTCCGTGGAATGAGGAGAAAGGGGTGGCATCTCCCAGGCCTGTTGCGGCAGGGATTCCCTGTCTGGAGGCAGTGGGATCGCTCACAAGAAGGCTGAGTCCAGTAGACATCAGGCAATGTGTGAAGGAAATGTGGCACAGAAGTGTCTCAGGGATTGTTGCATTACTCATAACTGGCAAAGCTACAAGCAAGTTCTACAAGTCGTTCTCAAAGAGTGCTAATGAAGGCTTTCACAGTATTATCCCAAACTCAGCTGCGGAATCTTACCATGGAAATAATGTGGAATTTCCTCTGCCTGAGCCTTTCAAACCACATTTGAAGGGGAGCAGGAAAAGGTGTGCTCTTCAAGGCAGAAAAGCTTACCTGAAACACTTTTTTCTTTATATCTTGGCACATTGTGTCTGTAATGTCTCTTGTGTGTAGCCAGCAGAAGTTAGAAATAGATGAAGCATTTCCTGGAGACTCTAAAGTTCTCTTTCTTACTTCTTATATACTTAGACCATCTGTCCTTCCTTGTGAACAGTTAAGGTTTACATGTTGAGGGGAACAGCCTGGAATTTGGATTCGTAATCCTAATCTACTGTAGTGTTGATCTGGGCGAGAGGAAGGCACAGAAGTTACTATTCCAGCAGATTTTTATTTGCCAGTCTAAGTGACAGATGTTTGGAGATAGAGATTTGGAAAGACAAAGTACAAAGTGCATGAAAAGGGCCAATTTATCATATGGTTGTTGGGTTGACTTTGTGTTTCCAGGAGTAAAGGAATATGTGCCATGTTTTTCATGATCTCATGTGGTATAAATAGGAGGTGGTAATCACCGTGTGATAAACTGCATTTTATTAAAAATCCCTGCCTGTCTCTTAGGCACTGTGATGGCTGCTCCATCCCCCTGGAACCATCTCTAGCATTCCAGCTCCTTGAGCAGCTCCTGACAGCCATGCTGTCTTTTAGAAAGCACTTGCCAGATAAATGCTTCATTTTTTTTCTCCAGTTACACCGGTATCCAGTGGAGGCTGTACAGTTTTGCTTGGCAGGGGTTCAGGAGGATTCACATAACTCGCTCGTGGCTTCTATGATTGGAAGCAGCTCATACTGATAAAGCTTCACTGTTGTCCATCCTGCATGGTTGGGTAAAACATCCACCAGGTCTCTCTCCAGCTCCCATCTCAGCCTGGCCTTGTTTGTTACTTTTGCCTGTCAATTTGCAGGGTAACTTTTGGCTCACATTAGTCATTTAAGATATAACACAGTCCTTCCTTATCCTTACTTTTCTTCTGCCAACCTACTCCATGTGCTTTCTGCATTTTCACAGCTTCAGCTGCAGAATGAAAAACTTGTGAATTTACCCACAGGAATCTTTTTAGCCTTTGGCTTTTTTTTGCCTCTGGGCAGTAGCCATTGGGACTGCAGGACAGAAGTGATGCAAAAACACTTGGACAATAAAGCCCATGCCCAGCTAACCCTTCTCTCTCTTTTGATCCATTTAAACTTAGATGCAGCCACAGCTGTCCTTCACAAGTTGGCTTCCAGACCTTCTTCATCAGATTTAAAGCATGACCACAAAAATCAACTAAGTTTGATACAACCCATGGTGTTGAACTGGGTTTAAAGTTGGTTTAGTGGCGCTTCTTCAAATTCAGTTTGGAGAATGTTTTTTGTGTGTGAATGAAACCAAAATGGTCCTTTTGGGACTGTTGCAATAGGACAGTAGTTATGGTTTTAAACTAAAGGAGAGTGAGGTTAGACTGGATGCAAGTTTTCTACTACTGAGGGTGGTGAAACACTGACACAGGGCACCCAGAGAGGTGGTGGCTGCTGCATTCCTGGAAACATTAAAGGTCAGGTTGGACAGGACTCTGAGCAACCTGGTCCAGTTAAAGATGTCCCTGGTCATTGCAGGGGGTTGGACTAGGTGGCCTTTCAAGGTCCCTTCCAAACCAAACTTTTCAATGATTCTGTGTTGCACGTGTGCATATCTGTATGCATACACACACATATAAAAATCAGCGTAGGGAGTTCAGTGAGTGGATTCCCTTTGGAATTCATGCTGGTTTTTCATTTTCATGATCTTTCATTTTTTGATTAGAGAATTTAAAGAAAATATAACTGATAAGAGGGTTATTTGGAAATTGTCATACTGGGGTCCTTTTGCCTATTGAGCTTTGTTGTGAAAACTAGATCACTGTTAAGCTTTCCTTAAAAAGCAAAGTGGGTTTTTGTACTTTACAGGCTTCATGTCTCTAATAGGTGCTACATGAAGGATGTATTTTAGGATTACGTGGTTTGTCCTGCACAAAGTAATTCTCATGTGCCACGTATTTCCTGGAATTGGGTGGTTTATTCAAAATACAATGTAGTGTGGATATGTGGTTAGATGCTGGGGCAAAATTCAGAGCTAATGTCTCAGTGCAGACTCCAGCTATAGCTTGGAGCCTTTTGGATTTGGGTATTTTCTTCAGGTCTTGTTTTTACTTCAGTCAGTAGCTGACAAGAACACAGCTCTGCTGATATGAGGGGGAATGGTCAGAGGGTGTGAAGTGTGGGAGGACAGGATTACATTCCCAGTTTTGCTGTTAAATTGGCCAGCGACTGTTGCTGCTGTAACAGATTGAACCAAGCGTAAATGAAAGGATTGCTTGAAGAATCAAAACAATTTGTGACTGTCCAGACAACTCCCTCGAATGCCATGTGCCTTTCATGTCTGTCTGTCTGTCTGTCTGCTTCTGTGGGACAGGACTGTCTGGTGCTCGGAGCAGGTGACCTGGGCCCCTGCCCGCGGGCGATTCCCTGGTTTGGCCATGCATGTCCCACCCTTCAGGGCTTATGTGGAGCTTGGTACTCAATGGTTAAAATCATCAAAGGGAAGGTGCTTTGGGAGGGCAGGATGTAAAACCTCAAACCTGAAGTGTTTGCAGTTCATTGTATTAGGTGCTATTTTGAGTCTTGGGTGCTATTTTAAGTGTTGGGCTTTGTCATTTCTTCATTAGCAGCAAAGAAGATCGAGATGGCAGAAAATGTCTGATGCAATCATTATTATTAAAAGCAGTGGCACAAAAACAAAGAGACCTTTCAGGTGGTAATTGCTTTCATAAGCCATTCCTGGGGATTGAACTCTGAGACCTCTACAACTTGATCTAATAGGGACAGCCCCTGCAGTCACAGCAGAAACATGTGTGTCTGACATGCTGTGTGGTACCTGTTACAGCAGCAGGTCTGTGAAATCTTCCTTTGTAACAGCTGTTTAGTCCAAAAGCCAGCAGAGGTGGATGAATGCTCTGTGTGTGTCACTCTGCTGCCAGCCAACACGTTCACCCTGGGATGGGGGAGATGCTCTGGGCAGAGCATCTCTCTCTGCAGTCAGGGCAGATGTAGCATTACTGGCCTGTGAGTAAGGGGAATTTGGCTGTCAGGGAAGCTGCTCCCCGTGCTCTCTCTCAGAAGCTGCAAGGAAGAAAAGACATCAGTCCCTGGGCTTTCCAGTTAAGCCTTGCATGAGCCCCCCAGAGTGAGGTCCAGGCACAAGTAATTCATATATTCTTGCCACAGTGAGAGCGAAAGGTAACCTCACAAGAGGGTGAGCTCAGCTTGGGGAGGGTGCTGATGTAGCTGTGTGGCCCTTAAAATACAAGATTTTTGTACCCATGGATTACTGCAGCTTTACTTTTGACTCCTCCCTCTTTGGACTATGGCCACCAGCACATTTTCAGGTGTAGTAAATGGCATTCTAAAATTGGCAATTTACTTGAATTGGACCAAGTTGTGTCACCTGCCTTCTGAGCACCGGCTCTGAAGTAAGTTCTTGGAGGAAAACTGAAAAATAGGGCAATATTTTGGAAACATGCTGTGAAAATGAGATTCACAGTTAGAGCTTGGCACAAAGGTGAGAGTTAGAAAATACAGTTTTATAAGGAAGGCAGGCTAAAGACACAAAATAGAATGTTATATTTAATGGAGATTTGGATTGCATCTGGCCAAAGGAAGGTTACTATAACATTTTAATCCTCGAAGTACCAGCATAGAGACTGTTTGTGCTAAATTCCCCTGATTTTCTGAAAGTTATCTGGTGCAACTATAATGGGTTCATGAAAATATGGTTGCAAAGGGATGCCCTTTCAGAAACTTTTTTTGTTCTTGCTTCTGTTCTTGGGTTCATGTGGAAACTCTAAAACCCCATTGCGGCAATTAAATTCACCAACACGTGTTATCTATCTGTGCACGACAAAATCTTGGAAATCCTCTCTGGAAATGCAGAGGTAAAATTAAGGACAGACACAAACAGGGCAGGAAGAAAGTATAGAGTTCACCATGCTGGAGATGGAAATATAAATGGGTACAAGATCTCTGTTTTACACTTGTTCTTTCAACTTGTGTCTACACTTTTCACTAAAAAAAAATCCATAATAAATCTTTGCCTACAGTATAATGTAAATTAATGTGTGACCAGACCCCCCTCATGTACCATGAGAATACAGCTTTCTCTAGTTCTGATCGTTCCAATTTTTTTTAAAATGTGTGCATACAGAAGAGTATTAGCTAGAAATATGGCTTTTACTTCTGGTTTGTTTTTTTTTTCCCAGCATACATGCTGACTAAATTATGTGGAAAAGCCTCTTTCTTTCCACTGTTTCACCCTTGAGATCCAGTATTTTCCTAGTCTTGTCAGTGTTGTTGTTCCATGCTTTTTGCCAGCAATCCTGATCTGTATTCTTTAGGTTTCTTTTGGAACAGTGAATCCTTTTGTGAGAAGATTATTCCTTGATGCCCTGAAGCAGGAAATACAAACAAAAGTCTTCAGATATATTGAAAATATTTATAGAATGGCAATAATTACCACAGGACGTGGGAAGCACCAGGTAACTCATTAATAGTCCTTTGCATATCCATAGCATCTCTCCTGTGGCAAAAGATGTCTGATCATGTAATACCTACCTGGAGCTTTGCAGCATTTCAGGTGCCTTTGCAGGTTTTAGCCCTGCTTCATCCACGATGAAACTAAGCCCCAAGGTGTGTGTTCCTCATGGATGGGAAGTGAGTACCTGCAGCTTACCCTTGTTTGAAGGCTGGGATGTTTGGGCTCTCACTGTCTCACTCTAGGTGCCCAGAAGTGCAGGCATGAAATCGGGTTTTGGAAACTGAGAGCTGAATGACTTCCCAGCATCACATGCTGGGTTTGTTGCAGGGCCAGAAATCCAGCCCAAATCTCCTGGCTCCCTACCCACTCCCTGAGCAGCAGGGCCAGTCCTCAGCTCGGTTTCAAGGGATCCTAGAGAGCACTGGCATTTTAGCAAGTCAGCTGGCAACTTCCCTCTGTTTTGTTTAGAATGGTTCACATTCTTCCATCTAATTCCCACACTGAAAATTTCCAGCTTCCTATTTTTCCCAAGCTGTCCCAGCAAGACATATTGAATATGCAGATATGGTGGCACACACGTGCTTTTCCTGAGTCAACCCCTCAAAGTTTCTTCTGGATGTTTGTTTTACTCCAGTTGCTGTAATCCCCAAAGTGACATTAAACAGATTTTTTTGTTTAACCTTTGTATGAAACTCTCCCTCTCTCTGTCCCTTTATTTGTAAGGATATGTGGTTTTAGTTACATTTTGCTACATTCCCTTGTGTGTGGAGGAGACACTGTGTAAATGAAAACACATTATAATTATTACACACCACGCACAAATGTCTCCTCAGACATCTCCCATGCATGCCTTCTCTAGAACATATTTTTGAATGTGCACATTGCTGTGTTTTCAAACCCATTCATGTAGTAAATAACTTCTTTCTCTCTACAAGTGTTCAGAAACAGGAGGGCTGTTCACTCAAAGTCTTGGAAGTGCATCTCAGAGGCAAAAGAAATTGTGACTTAGAGCAGGAGTAGGAGCTTTGCTAGCCCATTTCCTGATGCTGCATCTCTCTGTACAAAGCTGGCACTGGGCTCGACTGAAGAACTGCCTGCTGTCAGCACGAGCAAAGTCAAGACAGTGAAAAAGCTGGCTTCTGCTTCAAGTGAGCAAGTTATTTTGCTGGAACAGCATAAATCCTTAATAGGATTTCTTGCTTCCCCTGCAGTGTAGAGACTCAGGCAATTCCCTCTTTCATCCTACACCTTGCCTGCTGCAAGGATGGTGCACATATCCTCAGACAGCAGCTTTCTGAGGTCCACACCTGCGAGCAAACCTCTAACCCCCATATGCAAGAAGAGCCTGCTTCCCTCTCCTGCAAGATGAGCAATTTCTATCTTCTCTGTGGATACACTGGGGTGGGTTGTTTTGGTTTTTTTTTTTTGCAGGACAAGCACAATTTTCTTTGCAAGAACTTCGTAGTTGTCCAATAAAGCAGAGGTTGCATTCCAGATGTACAGCTGTTCCACCTACGGAAGTTCCCTATCCCTGTCTAGTCCACTTACTCAATAGCATATTGCCAGAGAGAATAAATATGTTCAAGAGGTTGGGGAAAGCATCTCCAGGACTGTAAATATTCGTTTGGATTGTAGTGTAAAATAGATAATTGTAATTTTCTCTATTTGAGTGGCAGTTGGCAGAACTTAACCTGCTGGATTTCTCCCACTGAATATGTGTTTTCCCTTTAGTTTCAAGGGAAAATAAATTTTTTTTTTTTCTTTAAAAAGAAAGCCATCTCCTGTAGACTGTTCAGTTGTGTGTGGTAAGTTCTGCACAAGGTTTAGTGTGAGCATGGACTAAATAATAACAATATTTACATGTTTTCACTGGTGGATATTTATGGCCAGGTTCTAGCATAAAGGTGTGATGGTGAGTGGGGAGGGGGAACAGTTCTGTCCCTGAAGGGCACCTGATGCCCACCCCGTGCCCAGGGTACAGTCTGGCCACAGGAGAGGCCAAAGTCTCAGTCTTCCAAGCACTGGTTGCTTCTGAGAAAAACACCCTTCCCTCTGAATTGCCACCAGGAATGGGAATCACAAGTACCTCCTCGTTTCCTTCTTCAGGTGTGATCCTGAGACTTGGTGACAGGCTCACGCCACATGACACTGGAGGTGCATGATCTTTCAAACATGACATCAGCCCACACTGTGGCAAAAGAAGCGGTCCTGCCCTCCCTCAGCTCTCCACAGCAAACTGGATTGGAAACTGGTTGGCACTGGAAGTAAAAATATCCAAATCCCTTCCTGAAGTTTGCAGGATTGTAGTGATCCGAACTGGGCAGGCTTATCCAGCTCAGCTGCACCTGCTGTGGGAACCGTGACTTTTAAATCCGTATTTGAAGGGCTGCAAAATTTGGGTGTTAAAATCTGGACTCTCAGAACAACTCAGGGCCAAATTCTCTGGTGCCAGTCATTCAT
The DNA here is from genome assembly GCA_039654755.1 of Calcarius lapponicus. NCBI lineage: Eukaryota > Metazoa > Chordata > Aves > Passeriformes > Fringillidae > Calcarius > Calcarius lapponicus. Next base: position 69,635,913 of record CM077463.1, read on the forward strand.
GGGCTTGTACACTGCTTTCTGAGTAGATGAGGTGTTAGATAAGCACCTACTTTTTCCAGATAATTTAACCTCTTGGAGTTACATTTCTGGTAGCTACAACATTTTTCATGTCCAAAGCAGGAAAGGAAAAACACAGTTTTCCACAGGCACCTCTGAAATCCGATTCCTTGTTTTGAAGCCTAGGTGTGGGCTGAGCTATTTGGAGGATGAAATTGCCACTGGTGGAGTGCAGGATGTGCTCAGAAAGCCTCACCATGGGTGGAAAGTCAGTCTGGTGACAACTTGCACTGGCTGTGTTGATGTAAAGCAAGTTTTGATTTTGGTTAGCCCTGCTGGGCAGGCAGAGCTGTGGGAGGAGGAGATGGATGCTATTCTAGTGTCTGCACCAAAATGTCACATTAGAGTTCGTGTTGGCGAGAGAAGCAGGAAAAAAGCACAGCTTTTTTTGGAAAGCTTTTGGATAGCTTTGGCAGTTAAAATATCTATATAATATGCTTTGAAAACTGAGGCAAAGTCAATGAAAATGAACAAATTTGAATAAAGTGCACTAGCAGCTTCAGTTACTTTTCCAGTTGTTCTTTTTTCCTTTTTGGGAAGGATTTACAAAGCAGCAGATGCTAGCACAAATACTGGAAATTTCATCTTTTACAAATCAGGTAATTTTACACAGAGCCATCTTTCAAGCTAATGCTTTGTTATCAGTTTTTTAACACACAGATTTTTTTTCCTTTTTTTTTGCTATCATGTTCTTGCACTTCAGGCCTTGACCTGATAACACAGGGGGGCTTTGGCAGCATCTTGGCTTTGTGTAGTTCCTGTCCAGGAGGCTGATGTTCATCCTCTGTGCAGTTGTGCCCTGGGCCTGTGGCAGTGAACTTAAAAACAAGATCTATAATAGGATACCTTTATGTTCTGCAGTTCAAATTGCATGTAAGCGATTGGTGCTAGAATGAAGCTGAGATATAAAATTATCTCCTTTTTGGTACAAATGTATATGCAGTCTATTCCCCAGACAGTTTGAATAGGTTTAGCTTAAATCTCTTGCACCCAGAATTAACAGGAAATTCCTTCATTGAAGTGTGACGGTATAGAAGATAAGTTTTGAAATTGGATAAATTGGTGTCATCTCCTGATACAGACAGGGCTTTATTTATGGTGCTTCAACCTTTACTAAGTTTATTTTTAATATAAAACACAGTAAGCATGCTTGAAAAAAAAAAAGCTTTTTCTCTTTTTTTGTTTGTGAAAACTATGAAGATGATGCAGTTATACACTTGGGCATTATTCCCAAAATGTTCTGTATTTGAATCCACTGTATTTGAGCAGGAGCAACATTTAATTGACAGCAGAAGTATTTGATGGTTGAAAGAATAGAAAAAGCAAGCAAATTTTAATTTTGATCCCAATTCAGCAAAAATGAGTAGGGATATACTTACTTTCAGGCACCTGGTTTAATGCTTTACTGAATGGAGTAAATCTGCACCACAGTTTTACTGTTTCAACTTGTCACTCAGCCCCTCCTGCACCTCTCTTTCCCTTTCTGTAAGGTAAAGGAAAAATAGTGGCTGTCAGGGTTGTGGGGTTTAAGGGATGGGTGTATGTGCTTGCTTTGCAAGTCTAGAGTGGAGGAAAAGCTGACCATTATTATTTTTATTAGACTAGACTTTTAAAAGAACCTCTTTGAAGAGTCTGTTAGGAAGGATAAAAATTATAATGAATTTGGATTTATTCCAGTGGTTTACTGTTTCCTTTGGAAAGGTACATGTCAAGCTTTGCTGGCAGTGATTTACTGACAGGAGGGTCTTGATCTGACCCAGTCTGGTGCTGGTTCCTGTGACCTTCACTGAGGTGCAGAATGTGCAAGACACAGCAGTAATCAGTGCATCTCCATTTCCTCCAGTCATCCACTCCTGGAGAATGAAGAACCACTGCAGCAACAGTTTCACTCTACTTTGAATATTTGATTTCCTTTGGCAGTTGATGTAATGATTACAAGAGTGTGGAACAAGCTGAAAGGAATCCATATCCAGAGCAAAAATGAGGTCCAGGCCTGTGAGATGTGGAGACATAAATCTTCTTGGTTTGGGATAGCTCCACTGGGATGGGAGTATCTGGACACCCCTTTAGGGAGGATGAAGCAGCTCTGTGCTTTCCAAGATGAGAGTGAGGAAGAGAACACTTAAAAGTCCATCCAACTGTTTCCATCCCCTGGCCTGTCCCAAAATCTCTGCAGAGAAGTTGCTTTGACTTGGATTGCCTTGCTCTGTCTCCTTGCTCATGTTGTCAGGGAACTTTGTGTTCCTACGCTTCCTGGCCTTCAAGGAGGGCTGATGGGTGTGCTCATAACCACCATAATCTGAGCCCAGAGTTCTCACACAAATCCTGCGGGCAGCATCAGCTCCCCATCAGAACCAAGGCTGCCCTCCTGTCACTGCTTGAGGTCTGTGCTGTGGTCAGAGAGAGCAGGTAGGAAACCAGCTCCCGGGGTTGGCCTCTGGAAAAAAAAGGAGGGATGTATGTTCTTCTTTTCACTTTTCTCATGTCTTACTGTCATCTAGGGTTAATCCTTTGTGTAAATTTAACATTTGGGAAAGCTAGACATTAGCTAGATGGCCTTAAGGGATGGAGTCTCTCATTCTTGGAAATCTGATATTGGGGAGCAGCAGCATGGGCTTCCTAATCCTGCCTGGGCTTGTGTTTCAACCTGACCCCCCATGGCTCCTTCGAGGGGACCTGGGGAACATTTTCTGAAGATGAAATTGTTAGTGCAATCGGAGGAGATGAGGTGCTTGTCTGGCAAGGAAGCTGTGGCTCCTTGGGCATCTCAAATAAGCTGCTGGTCGGTCAGGAGAGGATAATGCTTGGTACTTCTTTCAAATATATGTATCTAGATGTGTTAGATTTATAATTCTACATAGTAGAACTGGTCTAATTTCTTATGGGACTTTCCCATATAAATCGAGGATGCTAAGAAGGTTTCAGTTTGTGATTATGGATGATTGCTGAAGCTCCAGAAACCCTGGTATTATACAAGTCGTGGGAACAAGAAGTGCAAAATGTGGGCTAGACATGCCCTGGTTTAGGACTCTGGCTCTCAACTGAGGCTGCCAACATGCAAATAGATTTCTCATGTAAAGTGGAACTGGACGGCTTGGATCTGTCCATGGGAATATCACAAATGTGGAGAGTTTCCAGACAGCCATATACCTGCAGGGATGGGTCTGTGTTGCTTCTTTCTCGATTTCAAAAAATCTAAATCAGCTTTGTTTCAGCATATGCAGCTTTTGCTGAGTCTCTTGCACTTTTCTTTGGGACATCTTGTGCTGGTCTCAGTGGACCAGGCTGGCTCAACACTAGGATTTAATCTGGTGTAAGAGTGAGTATAGTACCACTGAATCCCCTTGAGAGGAAGGAGGATCGTGTCCTGATTAATCTTTGGAGTTTGCTTCTTTTCTTGTAGCGGGTGAGATGGTCTTGCTCCAAGTGAGCTCATTGCCTGTCATGAAACACTGTGTTGAAAATGACAATGTTCATTAGGCTATACATATATTTTGTATCTTTCACAAATGAGAAATTGTTTTATTCATAGAAGCATTATCCTTCGTACATATTCTGGTTTTAAATGGTGAAAATGTTCAGTATCTGGCTGCTTTTGTTGTCTAGTACTTCTGCTTTATTTGCAAGCTTCCTCCATTCTTGCTCTCCCTCATGAGGCACTTCAGGGACAGCTGTCACTGAGTCTGCTGAGACTGGCAGGTATATCTTGGCATTTGCTGCACTACATGCCCTGGTGACAGGGAGGCTGGATGTCATTGGCCAGGGGAGTCATGGAAAAATTAAAGGGCAGGGTAGTGGTGAAAGGAAATCTGGATCTGTCAGCAGGGGTGACAGGTGATGAGATGCAGAAAAAGGTACTGCATGAGCACATCAGGAGATAAAACCAAGCCTGTAAGTACCAAAAGAAACAAGCAGGATATAAGCAGGAATAATCTGCCTTTCCAGCAGAGACAGACAGTGCGTAACAATTCAGTGAGGCGAGGCAATGTCAAGACAAAAGGGCAGACATGATACGCTGGGATACCTTAAGAAGGTTTTATTGCACCTTCTGTAACACCCCAGCTGTGTCTGGACCTATGGAGGTGGCTCCAGTTGCTGGTTAAGTAATGAATAAATGAATGCATTTAGATCTGGGAAAGTTGACACCAGCACAGCAATGTGGTGGTACAGTGCTGAGAGAGGACAGGCTGGCAGCAGGGGAGCAGCACAGAACCAGACTAGTCAGGGTGTGGTGAGATAAAAGATGATTTAGGTTTCTGTGTGAAGACTGCAATTTACCTTCAAGTGATTTTGGTGCTTTTTTTTCTTTTTTCTATTTTTTTTTTTTTTTAATCTACACTCCCTCTAAAACTGGTTCAGCTGAATGGGCAAGTATGTGACTTTAATGAGATTCCTGAAGTCTTAGTAAGAGCTGTGGTTAAGGCCTGTCTGCCAGAAGCAGATGGATAGCAGGACATTATGATACATCTCTTGATGCTGTCAGCAGCAGGTCCATGGCACAGAACCAGAGGGCAGGGATTCCCCTTGGAGCAGCACATGGAAAGCCTCCTTCCTGGGTGTGCTGGTTTTGGCTGGAGTAACGTTAATTTTCGTCATAGTAGCTGGTATGGGGCTGTGTTTTGGATTTGTGCTGAAAACACTGTTGATAACTCCAGGATATTTTGGTTATTGCTGAGCAGGGCTTGCTCAGAGTCAAGGCCTTTCCTGCCTCTCACCCCACCCTGCCACTGAGTGGGCTGGGGGAGCACGAGGAGTTGGGAATGAACACAACTGCAACAGCTGATTCCAACTGGACAAAGGGGCACCCCAGACCACATGAAGTTGTGCTCAGCAATACAAGCTGGGGGGAAGGGGGAGGAGGAGGGGTTAAACCATGACACTGGGCAGTGCATCTCTACTGGCTCCTCAGGCAGAGGACACTCTACTTTAGTGAATATCCTTCACATCTTGAGAAGTGTCTTGTGTCAGAGAAAGCAGTAAGTGTTTCTGGATGCACTGGACATTGTGAGGCGTTAAAAGCAAGCATTGAACTCCAGTCAAGCTGCAAGAATAAACAGGAACTCAAGCTCTTGATCATTACAACAAGAATGAATGTCCAGCTCTCCCCAGACCAGAAGAAATCAGACAAGTTGCAGAAATGAGGAACACTGGAGTTATGTGGAAGTGATGATTTCTTTCAGCACTCCTTATAGGACTCAGTAAAGATCTGTGTCACATTTGGGGACATCCTGAATTTTTAAGAAACAATAAGGGTAGGACAAGGAATTTGCATGAGTACCCTCCCTTTCTCATTTATCAGGGCTGTCTTCCAGCAAGGGTTCAACTCTTTTCACGGTCTGCCAAATCTTTGCAAATGATCTCATGGACGTGACCTCCCTTTCTTGGAGTCTTGCAGCTTCCCTCCAGCAAACATGGCAGGGACAGTGTTGAGAAAGCAGTGATAGCTTTCCAATTGCTTCACTGTGACTTTGGAAGCTGGATGTGTAAATTTATGCTTCATGCACAGTTGTCACCTCTGAAGAGTGAACAAAGGCAAACACAGGTACAAATTTCAGGCCAGCCAGCCAACACAGGAGACAGTTGCCTAGGGCAGCAGACTGTTGAATGCAGCAGAATGCCAAGGCTTACAAAGATGAAGATTGCTGCCACTGCTCTGCCCTCTTAGAAGCATTAGACCTTTAAGGGTTGAGATGCATGTCCTGTTTTCAGGCAACAGCTCCTTACTTAGCCCAGGTGATCCTTAGTGCTCTGGATGCAAGCATCAGACCTGCAGTGCTCAGGCAGGTTCACTTCTGCTGTTGAGTGATCCATGCCCACTGGAAGGGGTGGGATGGGACCTTTTTCCACAGAAGTAAGAGCAACCTGTGGTTTTGGAGTTCCTCCTCCTGCACTTCTTCCTCCTCCTAGTGTGGCAGGAGTGGTCTGAGTTGGTGTGAGTGGGCTGCTGCTGGTTTGGGGTGAAAGTGGGAGTCACTTGGATGGGGAAGGATGGACAGGGATGATGGCCAGGAGGGGTGAGGGGTCTGCCTGCAGTGAGGTTGGGCTGTCCTACCTAATGCTTCACTGACTCCGTTCATCCCAGCCCACCAGCAGCCCTGCTTCACCCCACCTCTCATCCTCACAAAATTTCACTGATGTCTCCCACCCAGCCCTGCTTGAGCAAACAACTCCTCAAAGCTGTTTGAGCTGTCCTGCAGTTGGGCTTAAGAAATAACCCAAGCTTTTTATTTACAAAATAAAGTCTCACATTCAGGATTTTGGTGGCAAGTAGAAACCAACACAAGAGGGGAAGATCATATTCTTCAGACCACCAAGCAAGTGCTTTTCAGCTTTTGGTGTGGAAGGTGCTGGCTGAGCCTAAATCCCTGCAGCAATGCCTCATCTGCTATTATCACTGTATCTGAAGTCATAAACACAGCCAGTGAAGAAATTATTTCCAGCAACTTAAAAACTACTCACTTCCATAATTCACATATTAGCTCAATGGCAGTTGCTTTCACCAGCAGCAGATTTTAGGTAGAATTCAGAGTTTGAGACCTCTCCTGCTGAAGGAACTCCTTTAGTTGCTACCTTTGACAGGATATTAGGCTGGCTGCATAAGCCATCTTATCCCATACAGCAATACTTATGTTTTGTGTTTTCAAATAAGATGACAAGCGCTTGCTTGTGCTCATTGGCAGTCAGGTTGCTGCCAGCAGTATTCATAACACTTTACTGTTATTAATCATCGTCTGCCTGTGCATATTAATATTTAAAAGGAGATATGCCATTAATGCCATGTGTTTCTGGACCAAGTCTCACGTGAGCATCTCCCAGGCTTTCCCAGCTGGAAAGGTTTTAGTTTCCACCACGCCGTGGTGCTGTCAGTTGGCCACCAGTGCAGGGCTGCCTGGTGCTATGTCCTGGCTGTGCACATGTGCTCAGAGAAGCTCACAGGGACATTGACATCACCTGTATTTGTGGAACTGCCTCATCAGCTGCTGCCGTCTCACATTCCTGGCTGGGAGAGGCACCCGGGCGGCTCGCCATGGTTTACTCCTTTCTCAGAATCCGCAGGGTGAGGGCAAAGCCTGGAGATACACTTCTCCCATCATGTCATCTGTTTACATGGCACATGCCTTGTGTGTGTGTGAGACAGTGAGGGCTTTTATTTTTTTCCCCTTGCCCTAGTTCTTCTTTCTGGCTGTGGCGAGATGGAAAGGTGGGACGCTCTCATCTCTGCCAGCGAAAAGGTTTTCTGTATCTGAGGCTGGCTTGGAAATTCTTTAGGTGACATCACACCATGTCTGTGCAGACTCATTGTTTGTCATGGAAAAGCCATTCATCCATACATAACTTCCTTCCTCCCCAGACTCAGGGAGATAAACTTTCCATTCTGTCTATTCCCTATAGAAACAGACCCAAAACATGTATGCGTGGCTATACACACATACACCTCGCCATCCCTCCGTCACGCTCGTGGCTGTGGGAGGAGGAAAAGGGAGGATATAGAAGATGTGAATAAAGTCACCCTGTTTTCTTCAGACATGGATCCCGCTGTGCCCAAGCAGTAAAACTCCCCTCCCACTGAGGTGCTGGGTCACACAAGGCTTTTTTGTCCTGAGGCTAATTCTGGCACTTGCAGCCCCACATCTGCCTGCCAGGTGAGATGGGCCACCAGCTGCAGGTACAGCACATCTGGATGGGGGAGGAAGCGAAGCGTGCTGCAAACAAACACAGCAAGTCCACCGTGGCGGGTGCAAGGAATTCGATAAAAAATATACTTGAGCAGTCTGGGCTGCCGAGGCTGGTGATTCATGTCTAGGGTGCTGCTCCCGAGGCAGACGGCAGGGCTGGGTACTCGTGTGCCCCGCAGCCTGGGGGGACTCTCTCGTCCAGCCTGCCTTTGGGGACCCGCTGCTGCAGGGGCAGGGCTGGGGGGACAGCAGGCCTGGTGAGGAGGCAGGGGCAGGAGGGGCATTTTTCTGTGGAAGAGAGGTGGGAAGTGTGTGGTGCAAGGTAGGACAGGACAGTGGGAAGCCTGGTGAGGATGGAGGCAGCAGCGGCAGTGTGATAAGGTGGCTGTGTCCCTACGACGTGAAGGAGGCAGGGTGTAAGGAGCACGTTAGAAGTACCTGCACGGTGCAGGACGCCTGTATTTGCTTTCTGCCGGTGTCTGGCAGAGACAGGGCTGAGGAGCTGCCGGATTGCCCTGCCTTTGAGGTTCGCGGTGATTCCAGCAGGGAAGGGAGAGGGTGTTCGGACAAGAGGAGCCTTTGAATGTTTTCTCCTGTCCACCTCCCCTAAATGCCCGTAGTTGCCCATAAAGCCATCAGGCTCCGGTGCCAGCCCTATCCGCACTCGTCGCTGGCGGCCCGGCCGAGCCTCGCAGAGCCCCCGCCCTGGGCACGGGGCTGGGCCCGTGGCGTGGGGCCCTTCAGAGGCCCTTCTGGGGAGGGGGCCGCTCGTTTCCGAGCCGCCCGTGCATGACAAAGGCAGCGGGGCCAGCGCGGCGCTTTGATGCGTCCCGCCGGCTCCCGCACACCTGCGGCCGCGGGGCTCTCGGCACCGCCGGGCCGGGGCGCGCTTCAAAGGCGGCCGGGCCGGGGGCTGCCCGGAGGCTCCGGGAGACCCTCCCGACGCCCGCGAGGGCGAGAGCAGCCCCGCCGTCCGTGCGCTCCCCCCGGCCGCACGGGGAGCCCCGGCAGCGCGGCCCCTGCCCCGGGGCCGGGGGCGGGCGGGAGGCAGGGCCGCCGCCGGAGCCCCCGGGAGGCGGCGGCCGGGGGAGGGTCCTGCGGGGTGGGAGGGGGCGGCAGCCGGGCTGAGCTCGCCGCGCCCCCGCCGCACGCAGGCCCCGCTCCAGGGCTTCTCCTCGGCACTTCTCCGCAGGGCGCCCCGTCCCGGCGGCCGGCTCGGCGGGGGCTGCCCCCGCAGCCCACCATGACCGGGCCGAGGCTGGCCCTCGCCGCCGCGCTCCTCTGCAGCTGCACCTCGCCGGTGGCCGACGCCAACTCCTGGTGGTAAGTGAGGGGAGCCGGCGGCGCCTTTGTCCGCCGCGGGCCGGGGACCGGGACCGTCCGAGCCGTGCGCTGCTGCTGCCCTGCGCCCTCCGCGGGAGCTGCCCTGCCCGCCGGGCTTCTCGGGCAGCTTCCCTCCGCGTTTCCCCCCTCCCGCTGGCTCTGCCCAGTTTCGGGAGTGGTGGGACGCGGCCCCTCTCCTCCAGGCATTTCTGGGCTCCTTTTGTACGGGCTCGCTGAAATGCCGTCCCGGCTTTAGGATGTAGGGAATGCGTAGGGAGTGGATGGGTAAGGTTTCCTAGCCGCTGCCAAAAGCCCTGGGAGCAGCCGCGGAGCCCCTTCCCCCGAAGAGCGGAAAATAGCCTGGCTCCAAGGCAGGCATCGCTCGCTGGCGCTGTGTAAAATAGCTGCTGGCTTTCTTCTGCAGGAAAAGTGCTGAGCTTTCTCTCTGCCCCCTCCCCATCCCGGGTGTCCTCTGTGTTTAAACTCGGGTTACAAACGAACAGTGTTACTCCCGCTAGCGCCCTGGAAAAGCCTCGCATCTGGCAGAGCTGCGGAGGGAGGCAGCTGACATGAGAAATGCGCCCGGGCTCCCGGAGCGGGGCTGGGCTGGGCTGGGCTGGGCTGGTGGCGAGAGGTGTCGGGCGCTTCGCGGAGGGGGCCTCTCCCTCCACACTCCCTGGGATGTTTTTCTCATCGTAGGTCTTTGGCCATGAACCCCATCCAGAGGCCTGAGATGTACATCATCGGCGCCCAGCCGGTGTGCAGCCAGCTGCCGGGGCTGTCCCCCGGGCAGCGCAAGCTCTGCCAGCTCTACCAGGAGCACATGGTGTTCATCGGGGAAGGGGCCCGCAGCGCCATCAAGGAGTGCCAGTACCAGTTTCGGCAGCGGCGGTGGAACTGCAGCACGGTGGATAACACTTCCGTCTTTGGCAGGGTCATGAAAATAGGTAGGAGCACCTGGAAGTACAGAAGTGCACCCAACAGTGCAGGGACGTGCTGGGCTGCTGTGTCCCGTCCATCAAATGCGCACGCAGGAGTGATGAGCCCCATTAGCGCGGCTCCTAAAGCTGCCTTTAACGAGCTTTCCCATTCCCCGGTGAGCAGGCGCTGCCCGAGTGCTGCCTGTGCCTGGCTGGTGGCACCGATGCGCCTCGGCCACAGCAGGAGCCAGCTGGGGCAGCGGGAGGGGGGGCAGGGGGACACAGTTTCTTTTGGGGGGAGCACGGGAAGGTCAGGAAGAGGGGGGCTGCCTCTGTTCGGTGGGCTTCTTTAAAGGTAATGAGGGAAGAACCCGGAGGCAGGAACAATGGCCCCGTGTTATCGTTCCCAACATCTCGGATGGGGAATGCAGCCCTGAGATGTGGGAAATATGGACTCTCCGGGCATGGAAATTCCCCCACTTCCCCGTAGTGCCACTTTCTGTGTAAACCTAAGAGATTTTTATAATTCCTGCCCTGTTGGCCGTAAAAGGCACATTGACAGGCCATTGCTGCACTTGAATTGAGGTGTGACCCAGCTACATTGTCCCAGCTCCTTTTGAAATGCAGTCATCTGCTGGCAAGAAACTGAGAAATCCGGGCTCGGTTTGATATGTCCGACAGCCAGGCCAATAAAGAAAAGGTGTTAAAACAGCCACACACACACACACACACACTCTCTCTCCCTCACTGTCCACAACCCCTGTCTGAAGGTTTTGTTTCCCACCCACAAAGCCAATCATTTACACAGAAGAATCAGAACTATTTCTCGGTTGTGAACTCGAGGGATGGAAAAAGACCTTCCCCCAGTATTACTCACACTGGTTTTGGCTTCACTTTCAAAAAAACTGTATAAGCAGCAGGACACGGAGAGACAATGCATCTTTAATACCTCTGGGGCGTTTAAGAGATAGGGCACAAAGTCCTGTGATCTCTTCTGTTTGATCCTGAAATTCATGTGTCACCCTAGAGAATTCTAGGGATATTTCTGCATGTGTTACTCAGTCTTGCAGAATTCCTAATTTCAGCACACCAAAGCTGCTCTAATTCCTCCCTCTCTGCCCAGCTCATACCCCAACAGTTCTTCTCTGGGGTTCTCCCCTGGGAAATGCAGTTTCCTGGAAATTCTTCCAGTTCCTGACACACATCCAAGGCATCTGTGCATCCTTGATCTCTCACTTTCTGATAGCAAGGGTGGTGGCCAGATGGGGCTGCGTGCAATCCCAGCTTGTTAAAACTTGTGCTTTGGGGGATGAAAACTGAAATTTCATCCACCAAAGGACAGAAAATACACCTCCATCTCTCCTTTCTGATGTCACTCCCTCAGGTGTAACTTCTCCTAAAGAATGCTGTAAATTTCAAATTCCCAGAGAAACACTTGTGACTCCACAAGGATGCAATAAAGTAGGAATCTCCCCTTTAGGAGCAATCCTCATCCTCCAGTAGCTTCCTGCAACTCTGGGTTAGTGCAGTGAGAGGGTCCATACGTGGAGAAGAGAAGTAAGGGTGAAGTAGGAGGGAGCAAAGATCAGAGCTGAAGGATGAAAATCAGTCAGGAAGAATGAGAATGTGTAGAGGAAGAAGGAACTAGAGTGGACAGTGGGACTGGGAGGATTTCTCCTCACTAAAACGAATTAGATCCTGTGAGTTAAGATTGGGAGTAGATTTCTTTGTGTTTTGGTGAAGGCAGAGGTATTGTAGGTGTGTGATGGGTATGGCCACTAGTCCTGCTCCTGCCATTTGGTTTGTGTGTGCATGCAATTTTTGAGTGCTGTTGTATCTGTGGTAGGAATCTGCTGGTGGCAGTGTCTGAGGTGGCTGCCTGCAGTTGCCCACTCTTTGCAAACCTGTCCCAACAGGGTTTTGGAACCATTCTCTGCTCAGTTAGAGCACATTCAGATGTTTATGCTCCAGCACCAGACTGCACAAAAGAAAAATGTCACTAAAGGTGTCCTGGGGTATTCCAGGATCTCTGGTGATTCATGGCTGTTATCTGTGTCAGTGATAAGCTGCTGTGGAGGGAGATGCTGCCTCTCCTCCTTTTTTTATAGCTTCACCTTCCGCTTTTACATTTTCCTGCACCGTAATGAGTCATTGCTTATCATTGCAGCAAATAGATTTTCCACACTGGGGAAGAAGACAAAGCCTTTCAATCTCTTAGGTTATGCCAGATATAAAGTCGTTCTTCCCTGGGTTCATACTGTGTGTCTGTCTCCTGTTTTCAACCTCTGAGCCCCAAATCTGGACCACAGCCCTTTTTCTGTACTCTGTGCCAATGGCACGAGAAAGGTCTGGAGACCAGAATATCTGCAAGAGTGCACAGCCATGCCAGATTGTTGTGGAGAGGGAGAGGAAGGGAGATAAGAAGGACCCAGAAGGTGCACAGTGTGCCAACAACCCTCGCTGCCCACCCACCGATGTGAGCATGGCATATATTATGTGATTTCTGGAGCTGCACTGAGTTGTGAGAGGGGAGGAGAACCTGACTTGGCCAAAGCCTGGGAGATCCGTGTGAGAGCACTTAGAAACCTGGAAGATCAGTTTCCTTTCCCCTTCACAGAACTTGACTCTGCTCAGGAACAGGAGAGCTGGTTGGTCTGTGTTTAATCATTACACCTTCATTTTGTGCTTTTCATGGGAGTGAGGCAGCCCAGTGACACTCAGCTTTTGGAGGGGCACCCGTAGCACTGAAGCAGGCTGCTTTGGAGCATTGTTTTCTCCTAGTGTTTGTGTTGTTATGAGACATGCTCTTAGCTTTTAAATGTGGTTTATTCACTAACAATATATAATGATGTAAAAAATTATCTTTGCAAAGTTGCTTCCTGTTCTGTCAGTGCAGATTTTAGGCTGCACGTGTGTGTATATATAGCTCTATACATTACATACAGACACATTCCTTACTGCTGCATTTATGAGGGGGAGAGGACAGAGCACCCCAAAAGGTCATGTTAGACTTTCCTCGGGGGAGGAGAGAACATATCTCCTCCAGAGGAATCCTAAATGCAAGGCTGGGATTTCCAGGTTAGTCCAGTCATTTCTGGAGCCAAAGATCTTATCTCTTCTGCCCTTTCAAATGCTAAAAGGGGGAAAAAAAAGAAGACAGTCGTAAAAGCAGAGAACAAAGAGAATTTTTTTTTCCTTGTTTTTCTTCGAGATCTACAAACTTCGGGGTAATGCTTTTAAAAACAACGAGCTGAAACGAAAACTTCCTCATTAAAAAAGTTAAAGCGACACACTTTTGTGTCCCCGACGTGGGGGGGGGGGTGCGTTCTGTTCCCATTTCCTTCTCGAGCAGCTCCGGAGAGGCGATGCTCGGGAGCTCCGGATGCGGGAGCCGCAGCCCCGGCGGTGCCCCCGGAGCGGCCGCAGCCCCGCTCCCGGCGGGCGGGCACAGGAGGGCAGCAGAGCTCCGCCGAGCTCCCGCCGCCGGGCACAGCTCCCGGGGCCCGCAGCCGTGCCGATAATGTTCGGGAATGGCACCCCAGCTCTTCGAGACGGCAGCACAGAGCTGCGGAGCTGGGCTGAATTTGAGAGGACAAGCAAAAACCCAAATACTTTCCCAAGTGTTTGCTTTGTCGGGGGGACCCCACCGTGCTGTGACTTGTTCCAGCCTCTTGTCCCATCACCATCCTCAGCAGCCTGAACAACTCGTTCAGATGCAGGGGCTGCGCACTGAGTTGTGCTGCTACATCTGACAGGTGGAGAGGGTTAAAATGTGGACGGTCAAAGTGTAAATCCCAGTGTCTTTTCAGGGGTCTCAGTCAGGCTGTAAGGATGCTAAGCACCTGGAGTCTTGAAGTCTCTGTTGCACGGGCTGTCACAGTGTGAGGTCCTTTCCTGTGCATGTATTTTAATCTTTATAGACAGGGAAGTGCTCTCCAAAAGGATGATTGGTGTGTCCTCAGGGCTTTCTCCGTACAGGTAGGGGCAAAACTGCACATTGGACTGTTACCTTAAAAGACTCATAACATGGAAAACAAACTAGATGAGTAAAAGCTTGATTTTGGTTACTGAAGAATTACCCTAACTCTCTAACAGGTCAGTCTCATCTGAGTAGCCTCAACTAGGAGTCACTCCTCTGTATCTCTTAGACTAGGGAGCTTTGGTGAGCATAGGTCTCTTCTAATGACCTGCGAGTAAAGACCTCCCTTCTGTGCTTTGTGTCCTGTAGCATTCTGTCAGCTGTGTTCCAGAGTAGAAACCCTTAGTGTTCATCTCTCATTTAGGTGGGGTGAAAAATCCAAAGTTTTTCTGCCAGGTGGACGCCATTTACAGCCTTGCCTTTGTCTTGGGTCATTACCACTAAGCTGGTGATAAGCTGCTATTAATTAGGGATTGTCAGCACGTGCAAATTGGAACAAGAGCGCACCAAATGTGTCAGCTCAGCCCTGCCGAGGGAGCTGGCACTGCGAGCCCCTTGAGCTGGTGATAAACTATGCTTTGAGGATCTGCCCTTTGAAGTCAGCAAAATTTGCTTGAGAGCATCTTGCTGGGGTTTGGTGTAAGTAGCCCTTCACAATTAGATTGCTTATTCTAATGAAGCTTTGGCAGTTGTTCTCTTTATCACCTGCAAGTTTGGTGATGAGCACAACGGCTCTGAAGGTGTTGGTTCGGCTATTTATTAGACATGTGGTGAGAGTGCAGGTGTGGATTCCCTCCCAGTCCCTCTCCCTCTCTGCAGATACTCAGCACTCGTGGTGCTTGGCCTCACGCAGTGCTCTGTCTGTGCTGGTGCCCCGGTCACACCGGGGCTGAATCCCTGCCAGGAATACCGAGCTGGAGACCTGGTCCAGCTGCGTAGGGCATGCATGCCAAGCAGGGCAGCCCCTAGTAAATCTGCTAATGGAAAAGTCTTTTCATGTTTTATGGTGTACATGGGAGTTTTACTTCTTCCAGCACCATGGTTCTGCAGGCAATGGAAGAGCCCCTGCCTTGATGTTGCTGTGTAAAAACAAGTCTCCTTCACTTTGTCTACAAATAATTTTCACCTTGCCTCATGTAAACTAAAATCAGTTAAATGAAGAGGAGCCCACAAAGACTGCACGTCCCAGTTAAATGAAAGCCATTCCAGAGCAGCAACTGGCTTAAGCAGAGTACTCCTTTTGCACAGACCCACCCTCATTACTTGTTCTTAATGATTATTGGCAAATGCAGTGGCGAAGTCAGCAGCCGTATTTTCAGCAAGTGAACAACCCTCCTGCTGGCTGAGAGTTTCCTCCAGGCTAGAATGAAAGGATAAGAGGGTCCACACATGGAGAAGAGAAGTAGGAGTGAAGTAGGATAAAGAAAAAAGGATAAGTGAAGGGGAAAGAGGCTGGAGTTGCAATCCAGAACGGGATGGGTCCCTTGCACTTGACCATCACATCCTTTAGCTCCAGTAGATTCTCAGAGCGCCCCGTGGCACCTGTTTGCGTGTTCCTGGCTGTGTGTAGCGCACAAAATGAGACCTGAGTGGGGTTAATTTGCTCTCCCCTCTCTCGCAGGCAGCCGAGAGACGGCCTTCACCTACGCGGTGAGCGCGGCCGGCGTGGTGAACGCCATCAGCCGCGCGTGCCGCGAGGGAGAGCTGTCCTCGTGCGGCTGCAGCCGCACCGCGCGGCCCAAGGACCTGCCCCGGGACTGGCTCTGGGGCGGCTGCGGGGACAACGTGGAGTACGGCTACCGCTTCGCCAAGGAGTTCGTGGATGCCAAGGAGAGGGAGAAGAACTACGTGCGGGGCTCCGAGGAGCAGGCGCGCATGCTGATGAACCTGCAGAACAACGAGGCCGGCCGCAGGGTAAGAGCGGGTGCTGGACCTTCCTTTTTGTCAGAGGGACAGTCAGAAGGGTGGGGGGAGCTGGATAGCAAATTCCATGGGGGTTTGATTAGGGCTAATCCAGTGAGGCCCCAGTAAAAGCATACAGTCATGTTTTCTGCATTTTTGTGACTGTTACAATGTTGACAGGATTCCGGTTTTAATGTCAGGTTTCGGTTGCCAGTGAATTTTGGGATCTCTTGAGATACTGTGTGGCACACATATGTAGGCATTTAAGCCCTTTCCAAATAAACTAGGTGCTGTTATGGCCCATTTGGGAGATACAGGCTAGAATTGGGAGATACAGGCTAGAATTAAGGAGGAAGTATTTTACAGAAAGAGTGGTCAAATACTGGAATCATCTACCCAGGGAGGTGGTGGAGTCACCATCCCTCGATGTGCTTAAAAAAAGACTGGACGTGGCACTTGGTGCCATGATTTAGTTGAGGTGTTGGAACATGGGTTGGACTCGATGATCTTAAAGGTTGCTTCCAGCCTAGAAATTCTGTGATTCTGTGATTTTTAAGGTTTGTGTCTAAGAAATTAGCTTCCCAGAGCTCTGAGAGTAACAGGCTGCTGGTGAAAAGAAGAACCTTTTGGCACATAGAGTCACAGAATAATGAGGTTGGAAGAGACCTCTAAGATCATCGAGTCCCACCTATGCCCTAGTTGTTTTCTACTGCCATCATTTAGATTTTTTGGGAATATAAGGCCAGGAGTCTGACTACCTCTGGAACTCTGGCCTTGTTCAGTTACCTTGGCACTGGGCACAATAAAGAGTTTGATTTTAGGTGGCAAACATTTTCTGAGAAGATTCACACTTGTGATCTGAGGACCCCTAGGGATGGAGAATCCGTCACTTCCCTTTGTAGTATGATACCAGCATTCATGACTGTTTCAGCTCTGAACCTAATTATCATTTGAATTTATCTGACACCGGCTTCCTGTCAGTCCTTTTTCTGACTTTTACAGCTATATCCAAAACCCTCTTAGTAATCAGAATTTCCTTGGCATACAAGTATTTATCTGCTGTAATTTATTCACCATTCTTTCTTGACAAACTAGATTGAGCACTGAAGACTCTCTCACTTTCAGAGGTTCTCATCAGCCATCAAATCATTTTCCTGTCACTTTAGTGTACCCTTTCCAATTTTCCCATACCCCTTTTGCATGCATTCAGTGTATGCACTTTTGCTTTTCACACAATTCCTCTGTCTGTGATTAATAGCCTGGAAGGTGTAGCATCATTCATATGCAGTGCAGCTGTGTAATCCTGCCTCTTTCCAAAAGTAGAACAGGAATACTAACTTGAACATTTGTGCATTTTCCCCAGGGTGTTTTAAATTTTTATCATTCTTCCGTAGAAGTAAGCTTTTCAAAGGTTAATTTTGCTTCTAATTCATGTTAAAAATCCCATTAAGTGTACTTAGTCTTGCTCTTCTGGACATTTCTAACTAATATCTTTAGTTTTCTTATCAATTTTCTGCCCTTTCTTACTTCTAATTGTTACTGAATTATCTTTCCCTTTCCCTTGGATGTCTGTCTTTTCTGCATGTAATTTCAGCTTCATTTTGACACCAAAGATGATTTGTTCCATTTTTTTGGTTGTGAAATTGTTGTGTCAGGTTGAAGCATTGCAAGTACTTCATAGTTCTTTTGCAAAATCTAATTGGGGTAAATTTGCAGTAGGTAAAAAACTGGATTTGAAAGCTGAGTTTTGGTTTGGGATTGGGTTTTTTTTTTTTTTTTTTTTTTGCTTGGATGGGTAGAGGCTTTGCATTTGCTTAGGAAATGGAGGGGGTGTGTGGTGGGGCAGTAGCCTGAATGTGACATTCTTTTCTGAATTACTTGCTTTGGACATCCTACATGTCGAGAGCATGAACTTGTACTACAGATAAATACCCTGCCTAAAGCAAGGAGTGAACCTGAGACTCCAAGAGCCTTGAGAGGTCGAGAGACAGGGTATGGCCCTTAGGCTGAGGTGCCAGGTGGACTGCAGTAACATAGATTAAATTATTATTTTAGATTAAGTTAAATTAAAGGGAAGTATAAACCAGTGTGTAATTAAGCTCATAGATTTTAAAAAACCCAAGCAAAGAAAACCAAAAAACCCCTCTGATAAAATAAGGGAGCTGGTTAATAAGCTCAGCTGAGGAACCTGGATGTGGAGGAGGTCTGGAACTTTTTCAAGTCCAAGATGCTAAAGCCATTACAACTCTGCATGCCAACAAGAGTAAAAAGGTTGTAGGAAGAATATCCAGACCTCACTGAGTGAATAACTGCCACAGAGAAGCTGTTAGGAATAGATCAAGGGCCTACTAGCAGTGGAGGGGAAAAAAAAAGATAGCAAATAAATAATGAAAAGCTCTGTCTTAGAGGTCAAGAAGTGTAAAGAGGAGGCGAGAACAGTAAAACTCATGCTGAGTCAGACCTTGAAAAGGCTAATAAAATAAACAGCAAAAGTTTTCTAAACTTTGCACACTGGAGGAGGTTGGAAGATAGGAGACAGCCAGTGAGGATGGGGCTGAGTCTAAAGGCAGAGAAATTTTGGTACCAGAGTGAGCGAGTGCTTTGCCTGGGGCTTTGAGTTGGGGTGGGGGGCACTGGATATCTCAGAGGAAAATATGAAATAATTTGAGAAGACTTTTTCAAAGCTTGGTCACACAATCATTCAGAACATTACTGGTTTTCTAAAAGCAGACTAGATGTGATAGGTTACATTTATGTGAACTTCTGTGAAACATTTGAGGTATTTCCCCCATGGGAAATTCTTGGTAAAACTGGAAAATGTAAGGAAATTTGCAGTAGCTATGAGATGGACAAAAAATGTTTCAAGGAAGGATGTTAGTAAGTTGTGTGAAAGAATGTAGCTTGATTTTAGTGGAGCTTAATTAGCAGAGCTCATCAAGGACTTGCCTTTAGGATTTTTGTTTCTTAGCCTCAACACAAGTGCTAAGAATGGGCTGATGAACTTTGCTGTTGATGCAAAGGTGGCAGGTATTATGACCACAGAGGAGAATCTGAATTTTGTACAGCAGCTGATGACACTCAGTAAAACAAAATAAAGACCATCATTTGAGGCCTTGCATGAAATACATCTTTAGTCATTAGGAAAAGAGTAGGAAAGAATTGGTTGCAGCAGTTGGCTGCAAATGGCTGCAGATGTAATATGGCTTGGAAGGTGGTAAATATCCTGTAACACACTAGACATAAGTCTTTTTATACAACATGGGGGAATACTAATGCCATGTATTAAGCTCTCGTGAGGCCCCACAGTATTGTGTGTTCTCATATTCCCAAGTAAAATGACCTCAGACTAGAAAAGGCTTGTTAGGGCTGACCCAAGGGATAGGAATCTTTTCTTAAGAAAGTGTGCTAGAGCAGCTTGCCATATTTAGCCTAGTAAAGTGAAAGTGGAGAGAGGATATGACTGATGTCTGTGTTCGTGGGAGAAATAATAGGGAAGGAAAAGTACTTTTTAAGCAAAAGGCCAATTTGGCACAATAGCAAATGGGCATAAAGTAAATACATATAGGCTGGAAATCAGAAAAAGATATTTTATTGTTGGAATGGCAATCAGAATAATGGTGGCTGAAAACCTAATTGCTTTTAAAAGGGCATCCTATGCATTTAGGGAAAATGTTACTTGAAGCAGTGCCTACAATAGCAAGACATCATACTTTATAACCCAGGAGGTCCTGTCCAGTCCTGCATTCCTAAACCTCTGAGATACTGGTTTTGTAAGTAGGAAGGTGCTTATGTAACTCCTCATTCACGGAAGTTTATGCTGGAAGAAAAGAAACTGCTGGAGACCCAGCAGTGAGCACTGCAGAGTGACCACCAGCTGCCATCCCACTGCAGCCTTGCCCTGCTTTCACAGCCAGGGTTTCAGCTGATACCTTCTGATTTATAGGCAGATTTTTTGGCATGTCCCTTCACTCAGTTTCCTATGAATGAGAAAGTTCTCCTTGAATCCTGAGGAGCTCTGGTGGCAGGAGAGAGGATTGTCCCTTCTCTCTGTGGCTCTCAGAAGGAGCTGGGGGGGACAGGAGGGAATCAGATGTCTTTTATCTTTCAGGCAGTCCTGACCCCATCACCCCTTCACTCCACATCGTAGTCCTTGTGCTGGTGGCTTCTGGCTTTATTGCCCCTGTTTGTTTGTCTTTGGCTGTTATCTCAATATGTCCTTTCCTTCCATCTGTCTTTCCTTCCAACTGGTCTCCATTACCCTCTCTTATTGCCCCCCTCCTTATCTGTGGCTCTGTCTGGCAGGCTGTGGCACTCAGTCCTGCCTCTGTTTACCCAGTCAGCATATGGCAGCCCTCAGTCATCAGTCACTCCAGCCGCTGCCCGAAGAGCCTGCAAGGGGGTCTGCTTAATTGACCACAGAGGAATTACCCATTAATTCTCCTCCTGCTCCCATTCCTGCACAAAGAGAATTGGAAGAGAACTTGGGCTTATGGGAAGGGGCTTTAAGCCCTTCCATTAGAGGCATTTTTAGCCTGTTTAAGTGGCATGGCCATCGGTCAGGTCCTGCCCTCAGAACTGCTTGTGGGGTCTGTTATTCTCTGCCTTGACCCGAGCTCTGTCAGAGAGGGATTCTCCAATTTCCTCTGCTTTCTCCTCGTCTGGGCAGTGAAGGGGGACAGTGGGAGAGTCATTCAGCAGCTGAAGCTGGGTTGGCTCTGCAGCACATGGGTGGTGGGAGCTGTGTGGGGCTGAGTGGCACCATGCTCACCTGTGAGCGCCAGTGGCACTCTGTCCTTCCCCAGAACAGCTCCTGCCCACATGGGCCAGATGTTTTGAGCATCAGTTGCCTAAAGCCAAGTCAGAGTGAACTCATTCCCATGACATTAACTGAAGGGGATTGAGTTGCAGTGTTTTTCTAAAGGAACAAAGCCCAGGATTAGGAAGAATCATAATACTTTATAAAAACACATGCAAGGGCAAGGGAGGCATGAGTGGCCTGGGATTTGACAGAACCATAACCAAAAAGTGCTAACACAGGCTTATAACAAGCAGGCTGGCAGTGTAGTGAGGATATAGTAAGTGTCTGGTGCTCAGGAAATTTAGCTGTAGCCTGTCTGGTCATAGTACAGCAGGAATCCTTAAGTAACAGTGTGGTTGGTCCTCTGCAGTTGTAGTTTGATCCAAGACAAGTGCTTAACTCCCAGCTTGTAGCTGTTACATTGCGCTATGAGGGATTGCCTTGGTAAATTGAGCTCTGAGGAGCAGAACTAAAGCTTTTCTGTTTTAAGGGCTCACTCCATTGACTTTCTCAGGAGCTGCATTGGCCTCCATGTGATTTAGCCATTAAGCCAAATTGAATCTTCACTAGCTGTCAAAAGCACTAGACATTAGCTGGGCAAGGAGCAACCAGTTGTTGTAGGAGAACTCTGACCTCTCCCTGCTGGTCCAGAACGTTGTTGCAGGCAGAAGGTTTTGCTTGCAGTATGCTCAATTGCCTTAATCATCTTGGCACGTGAAAGCAGAGAGCTGGGAAGCTTTCTTCTGTGTCAGCGAGTGAGGCAAAAAAGAAACCTCTGTGTTTGGCTGCTTTTTTTCAGCAGAAAATCTGGCTGGAAGACACATGGCCATCTCTTTCAGAGCACCCTGTTTTGTTCTCTTGCTCTCCCCCACCAGATACAGCTGGTGGAAATTTTGCAGCTGATGCCAAACGTCTCTGCTTGGCACGCAGGATCTGGCAAAAGCACTGCAGGATGCAGGATGGTCTTGGGAGAGCAGATGTGAGCCTGATGGTGAGAGGATGATGAGCCAAGGGCTGGGGGTTAAGCTGCTGTAACACAGAGTAGCTCTGACGGTGAGGGAATGCCCAGCTCTCCGTGGCATTGCCCCTCTGCACCTGTCTCTGAAACGAATGGGAAGAGCAAGCCCAGCCTGGGTTTTTTATTTCTCAGTATTTCTCTCACCTCCCAGCTAGCGTGGGGAGGAGGAGAGTAAACAGGAGAGTTTCCCTTCACATCCCGTGCTCGCTCTGATGAGGGTTTTACATTCTGAATTTTCAAGGCTCTTTGCTAACTTTGATGCTGGATTTCCAGGGGTGTGATGCATCTGCAGCCCCCGCAGGCTCCTGAAAATGTAGCTGGAAGCGTCTGGGAGAAGACAGCCCGGGAAGCTTGCGCGTGCTGTTGGAATCCTGGCAGTTCTGCCTGGCGACAGCCGTGCCAGTGGAGGGAGCCGGGCACGAGATGGCGCAGGAACGCAGCCAGGGCTCCCGGCTCAGCCCTGCGCTGCCAGGGACGCCTGGGGAGCACCTCAGAGTACAGGGGTAAAACGGTTCTGAAGTCATGGAATGTTCAGGGAAGTTAGAAAGGAAAGATAGGCCCTGAGAAAATGTTAGGCTGCACCTGTAGAATCAATTAATGACTGTGGTAAAAGATATGATTGTTAGATGTGATGATTGTTTGGCAATTGGGTGTAATTGTTGTTTAGTCGTAACAAGAATCGTGAGAAACGATGTTGGGGGTTTGATAGAAATTACAAAAATCCGTGCTTAGATGAAATCACAATATAAGTTTAATAACTAATATGTAGTTATGTAACGATAAAGGTATAAAAATGTGTTCATCCTGAACCCATGTCAGAGTCAGGTTTGGGTCTGCACCCCTGACACCCAGAGCTCTTGAGTAAAAGCACCTGCATATAATGATTATATATTCCTGAATGCTAACACCTCGAGCTGCCTTCCAGGGAGATGTCCCTGGTCCCTCTGTGTACCACCAGCCCTGCCTGCCTCTCTCTGGGCGCTACCCCTGGAGGAGCTCCTGTCGGGGCAGATGACGGGAAAGGGTGTGGGCCTATGGATTTGTTTCCAAAGGATGCAGATGTATCCCTGTAACGATAGTGTTGGTTCCTGGTGCGGGTAGTAGGAAATGGGCTGGTTCCCAGGTGTTCCCTTTCTGCAGCACTGAATGGGAAAAACATGCCACACCGTGGAGGTCAAGCTTAGAGCTTCTTAATATCTCACTAGATATACTTTTCTGCAGCTTAGGGAGTTATTCTAGACAGGCGTTAATACACAGACCATTGTTCTTCTTGTCTTTAATTTTCTACTTTTTACGTAATTTTTCTGCTGAGCTATCTCATGGCTGCTGCTTAGCTCTAATCACAGTTCTGCTGTCTCTGAGGCCTGCCTTTTGCAGCTTTCCCAAAACCCTCTGATTTGATGGATTCCCACAGTCTGTGAGGTGGGGAGTTTCCAGGGTCCATGCAAAGGAAAAAGGTCCTTTTTTCTCCTGCTCTTGACCCTGCTCTCAAGCCAGAAGGAAGATGGGGTGAGGAAGTCGTGTTTGCAGGCAGCGTGACCAGAAATAGAAATTCTTAGGCAACAGGAACGCAGCGGTCGCAACAGGGGGAGGAGAAGACCTTTGTCTCCTCCGAAGGGCGAAACAACAGAAATTGCGGGATAATCAAAGCGGTTCCGAGAGCGCCGTGAATTCGTTGTAATTAAGCGAGCTGCCGGCGCAGCAGGAGTAACCACGGCCCTGCCTGATTGCATTTCTCTCCCCACAGGCCGTGTACAAGCTGGCAGACGTGGCCTGCAAGTGCCACGGCGTGTCGGGCTCGTGCAGCCTCAAGACCTGCTGGCTGCAGCTGGCCGACTTCCGCAAGGTGGGCGACCTGCTCAAGGAGAAGTACGACAGCGCCGCCGCCATGCGCATCAGCCGCAAGGGCAAGCTGGAGCTGGTCAACAACCGCTTCAACATGCCCACCCAGGAGGACCTGGTCTACGTGGACCCCAGCCCGGACTATTGCCTGCGCAACGAGACCACGGGCTCGCTGGGCACCCAGGGCAGGCTGTGCAACAAGACCTCGGAGGGCATGGACGGCTGCGAGCTGATGTGCTGCGGCCGGGGCTACGACCAGTTCAAGAGCGTGCAGGTGGAGCGCTGCCACTGCAAGTTCCACTGGTGCTGTTATGTCAAGTGTAAAAAGTGCACAGAGATCGTTGACCAGTACGTCTGTAAATGAAAGGAGCTGCCAAAGCAACAAATCTATATTATATAAATCTATATAAATATATTTTATATTTGTATAAATAAACAGATTATAATAATTAAAGAAGCTTATTTAAGAGACATTTTGGTTTTGAAATTGCCCCCCCCTCCCTCCCATCAGGCCAGCCTGCCATCAGTTCTGCCAGGGAATTTGTCTTTGGGTGCATCTCCTCTCGGATGCTTCAGTCAGGCTGAAGAAGCTGGGGAGGTGCTGGCAGAGCACACCAGCGTGTGCTCTTTCATTACAGAAAGAAAGCCATTAAGAAGAAGAGGAGTGGGTTTTTCCTTCTCTCTGATCAGTAAGTCTCAGCATTTTGGAACAGTTACTGCACATTGGAAATTACAGCCAGTCGTGGGTGAGTCCTAGTTATTCAGAATTCAAATCCTGCACTGGGAAATTTGGAACTGGTTCTTGGTCCCTCCAAAGGGCTTTGTCACATTTAGAGGGAAGGTTAGCTAAGGCTACGTGAGTATGGCTTAAAATCCAGAGTCTTGTAAACCATTCCTGGATGCTCCCCAGACCACAGTGGGGTAGAGGAAAGTTCACAGCCTGCTGTTGTGAGGAAGGAAGGTTCAACCTGTGGCTGACCAGTGCACAGCCTAGGAGTGCCCATGAAGCCAGCACTTGGCTCTTCTGTACCACCTGGGCCAGGGGAAATCTGCCCAGCTCAAACCACATGGCTGTGTGTGAGGGATTTGTTTTTTCTTTCCCTTTAACTCCCATGCTGAAACTTAATTTTTCAATAGAGGAGAAAAGCTGCCGGTGCCAGGGGTGTTTGCAGAGTATATTTGTCAGTGGAAAGAAGTGTTGCACACTCACACATGGTCAAAGCTGCACTCCTCATCCTGCTGCCAGTTCTCCTCTCACCTTGTTCAGCTCTATTAAATCCTCCTCACCAGCAGCCCAGTTGTTTCTCTTTAACACTAAATGCCCCTCCATGACATTTCTTTCCCTGTGTTACTTGTGTATATGCCTGTTTTGTTTTATTCTTTCCGTGAGGTTCTTTTATTTTGCTGCTCTGTGTTTCAGAGGGCAGGGGCTGTGCTCTTCCCTGGCATAACCTAACCACAGGAATGTTTGCTCCCAGGGTGTGGGTGTGTGTTCACTGTGGAAGTCTTCTCTGTGTTTTTCCTTGGTAATAAAACTGTACCAGGGCACAAGGCATTACCAAAGTCTGCTAATCAGTCTTACCACATTGGGATTTTAGTTCAATCCAATTCATAAAGCAGGGAGCAAATGCTGTTTCTAGCACAAGACATTTCCTGTACCTCTCAGCATCTGCAGAGTTCATTTGCAGTCAGAACAATCAAGAGAAGCCAATTCCCAAAATATAAGGGTTTGCTAATATACATCCGCTTTGTTACTGACACTGCAAGGGTGTTGGGGTTTTTTTCCCTGTAAATTTTAAAATGCTTAAAATATGCCAATAAGCAATGAGCCAGTCATGAAGATTATTATTTTTATATTAAACCTCTGTTTCTTATAAAACATTGCAGTTTTACAGATTCCACCATTTCAACCTCCAGAGAACAATTTATATGTACCTTTCATATTTTAAATATTTGAGAACTCCAGAAAAGCACAAGGAAGAGAAATTATGCTTAATAATTAGGAGCTGTTGTTTTTTTAAACCAATGTGTCCAGTTTTTATTTTATTTTTTTCTTAATCCAACAGGCAATATATTTGCTGGCATCCCAGAATGCAGTTTTTTGGAATATAAACAGTGGTCTAGATTTACTTCATTATATAAAATCCAAAGCCAGTGGTATTGTAATTCAAAGTAACGGAAATAGTTTTCCATGCATGGAAAAAATGTGAGTGCAGTGGCCTGATCCAACTTCCATTAAACTTCAGTGGGAGTTGGACTGAGCCCAAGACGGGATCAAATGTGTGAGCTATTCACTCCTGGGATACTCTGTTTCTAGCCCAGTAATAAAATTTGCTCTACCTTTGGATACATCTGAAAAAGACCTTTCCTCCCACCACCCTCACCTCATGTTCTCGTCCATCCTTCTTGCATCAGTGCTTGAAGGTGCCAGCTCATTGTGTATGACACCCTCAGGCATTGTTAATGTGTCTAATAGTTCAAAATTACTTCATCTGGCCTTTCTGATAAAGACCACACATTTTAGGGAGTCACAACACTCCTTGTGGTTTGGCACCACAATTAATTTTGTGGGTGTAAACAACTCTGGGAGCGGAAAAGTTGGCATTGTTAGGGCTGCTATTCATCTGGGTGTCCCTGGATATGTCCTTCTTTTTCCACCTAAAATGTTGTCTGGATGGAAAAAAATATGTTTTTTGGCCTTTTGTCCCGGCATTCCAGACCTCTGGCAGGCTGGTTGGAGCCAGCAGCTCCTATTGGACTGGGACCATATAGTGATAGGAGAAGTGACCATGAGATTTCTTTCCTCTCTTTTTTTTTTTTTTTTTTTCAGGTTTCAGTATTTTAGATTTTCTGGGAATTTGGTATCCAAAAATTTGATCCCACTAAACTCTAGCTTCAAACCTAATTTCAATGTCACTCACACATAAAAGAACCTCCATAGGGTGGTAATAAGTAAAAATAAGAGCACAGCCAAGCCAGCTTGATGCAATCCAAAGGAAGTCAAACAGAAAGCTGCAGCAGAACTGCTTATTTCCCATGGAAGGTAAAAAGTGATGGATTTTAAGTTGTGCCTTGTTACATGATAGAAAGGGGTGTGGTGGGGCTGGGAGCTGAGCTGAATTCTGAGCTCTGCTGATAATCTGCTTTGTAATTTTCACATAGTTACTTAATTTCTTTACATTTTAGCCTCCAGGCTCCTTCAGTATAAAACAAGGAGTAAGATACTTCCTTTTTCTGTAAAGATCTTTCAGAAACATGGCTGAAAAAAGGTTTATTGAAGGCTGAGGTTCTGAGCTCATTAACTCTGGCAGGCAGGCAGGCAGCTGTATCCTCATTGTGTGGGGACACTCAGTTTGGCACAGAGGGGCTCAGCAGCACCTTGCAGGGTTGGAGGGGGCTGCTGGGGGGCTCAGCAGGAGCCTTGGAGGGTCTGTAGCAGCAAAACATTGCCCTGGCACAATGCTGGAGGCAGGGCCGTGCTACAAAAGAGAGGTCAACTCAGGGCTCGTTTATTTATGGCTATTGAAGATCTTGTAGCTAAAGTAAGGCTTAGGGAGGTCAGCCTGGTTTCTGCCTGCTCAAATTCTGTTTGCAGTTTCATGTGGATAAGATACTCACACAGTGCACTGTTATATGCTGTGGTCTGGCAACTGGCTGCCACATTCCAGCCCTGAAGTTGCTGCACTTCAAGGCTGATAGAAATGGCCACCCTTAAGTCATGTAAAATTACAATATTTTGGGCTTAAAGGCACTGTGCAAATATACTGTTACTGCCAGGCAGTGAACACGGGCTCCTAAACAGAGCAGAACAGGATGCAAATCTGTCATCATTTTCCAGCTGGCAACTACTGCCTAAGTTAGAGTGGGAATGAATGAGGCCTCAGTGTGCTCTGCTGCAAGGTAAGCTAAGCAATAGCTGATCCCAGAACAGAAACTTTCAGTTGTTATTAATCATGCTACAAAGAAGGTTCTGAGAGGTTTGTGAGAAAATTTAAATGAACCTTTTAACACTGCTGAACTTCAGGCCACTTGAACCATTTGGAGGCTCCCATTCTTTGTCTCCAAACAGTCTGTGCCTGCTCAGAGCTCAGTGTAGCAGAGTGGCCTTTTGCAATTCAGGAAACTGCCACGTTGAATCCAGACATGCAGCACTGGTGTAACTTGTACTTTCTATATGGACCAAAGTTTGTTCCCTATGGACCCTGAGAAAGCACAAATTGAGCAGATCTTGATCAGTCATATGAAATCAAACATGCAAGAGTCTTTCTGCACACTTGACCCCATCCAGAGAGTACCCTAGTAGGTTTAAATTACACTGTGGGAGCAATTCCTCATCACCTGTGGCTACAGAAATATAGACAGTATTTTCATCTGCTGACACAGCCACAGAACATCGCAAGGAGACCTTGGGAAATACCTTCCAGTAACTACAGGGCATTTCTCAAGTGTCTGTCACAAGGCAGTTCCAGAATCAGCTGCTTATATGGTCATTAACTTTCATTTAGCTTTTGTTTAACTCTATTTCAAGTTAAATAGTTTCTAGCAGATACTCTGTGAAGGGAAATTCACTGAAGGGCAGACTGTGAAGGAACTGTCATAGGACAGACACACAGCAGATGTGAACTTAAGGTCCTTTTCTTCTCACAGGCAGACTCTGGCTATGTCTAATCCCTGGGACACAGATGCATCCCATCTCCTTGGTGCAGATGTGCATCCTGGCCACATTCTAACTGCACACACCAACACCCTGTGTGCAAAGGCTTGTGGATGCAGAGCCTGTCCTAGCTCCAGGCTTTGGGACTGGGCCACCTCCTCCATACCAGCTCTCAAGTCTAAATATAACCAGCTCAAAGATAAGCAAAGGTTAAATTTCTGTGCCCAACAGAACATGTACCAGAAAGGACAAAAAGAATCATGATCAGCAGTTGTGAATCCCCAAATAACAATAATAAACCCCCCAGTATGATACAATAATCACAGTTCCATCTATCTATCAGTCTTCTCCTGCAGGGCCTGGAGCTGTTACTTAAATCTCTTGTTTCTTAGCTCTGTTTAAATGACAGTTGATTTTTAATTTTTTTTTTTTTAATTAGAATTCAAAAAGGTATGATCTACATGATAGCATTTCCTTGAAGACAGAGAGAAAGGGGGAGCAAACAGGGTCAGGAATTCTCCCTGTGAGCAGAGATAAAATGCAGCAGCCATAAAAAGAACTACTAAATACTGCCCTGTGACACTCGAGTTGGACACCTGCCCTAATGTCGCAGTTCCCTCTCCATGTCACCCACCCAAAGCAAGCTGGCTTTGATGCCCCCCAGCTGTCAGTACTGGCAGCAGTTCCAGCTGTTTGGAATGTTGTGGGTGCACCAGACTTCAGCTGCCTGACTGAGTGGGTGGAGAGGGTGGGGCCCTTGGTGATTTGGGAGGAGAGGAAGACTCTGATAAGGAAAGAAATACAAATAGAGTGAGCAGACGCTGCTTTGCTGGGAGGTTGCAGTGCCTCCCCCAGGCCATTTTCCCACCCATTTTCCCCCTTTCCCACTCATTTGCCCCTTTTCCCACATGGTGGCAGCTGTCCTGGGGACTTCAGAAGGGAGCTGCTCAGGTATGTTTGCCAACAGAGATGAAGGGGTTTAAAGGCTCGCAGCAGTAACACAATCCTGAAAAAAAAAAAGAAGAAAAAAAAAAGTCCAGGCTCTTGCTTGCCCTAAGGCAGTTTTATTCTGACTCATCATTTGTCTTGTGGCTGTTCCTAGAGTGCCATGTCGCTGTGTCAGCCCTTCACAAGACTCCCATAACATCCAGCTGATGCTGGATGGGGCATTACCATGCTAACACTGCTGCCTTTCAGGGGAAAAATATGAAAATATGTGGGGTAGACCCAGTGTTGGAGATAAGTGTAACCCTGTCTTGTCCACAGCCTCAAGGAACTGCACAAGGATTTGGCATCTACTTGGCCTGAGCAAACAGCTACACCAGTTTTTTAGAGCAGCAGCTCTCTGCAGTTCACTGTGATGATTCTGGCCAGGCTCAGTTTCATTTGCCGCAGGCAGATTTGTTTTCTCTTGCTCGGGAACAACAGAGTTAACCAGTAATGACCTGCCAACTTCCACAAATCACAGGACTGTGTATATAGGACAGGCACATTCTGAAGGAATTAAGGCAATGAACATCTTATTACTGCTACATTTTCTAGGAATCATCTGCAAACGCCCAGGCAGTACATAACTCTGTTTTTGAAAATGTCTTTTACTGTAATGCAGGGCACAGCTTTGCTTTTTGATTTCCAGCCTCTTGAACCAGAATAAACTACCCAAATTCCTTTTATTTAATATTTATTGAATCAGTATTCCTATCTCATTTTCCCTCTTAATTGGCTCCATACACGTTAAGTTATGGTGACAGGAAATGACAGATGAAAATGACATGCAGCCTTTACGTATATTTTTCGTCAGTGAAGCTCAAAATATTTTCAAATCATTAGCGCCATTTTACAGAAGAAATCCTGAAAGACAGGGCAGGAAATACTTCATCCGACAGGCACGGGGTGGAGCTGGAGCAGCCACTGCAGCTGCTGCTCCCCGTGCTGCTGCCCAACGGCTGTCAAAACACATTTTGATTGATGAGAGAAACCGTAAGGACGTGTAAGAGTGAAACTGTGATGTTCAGTAACTACCCTGCTCCTTTCACAATAACAAAAACTTTGATGAATGCGCGAGATGGGACATATTTTAAAGGAGACAGTAGGGAATCGTAGTTTTATAAACAGTTTTAAGGAACAGGCAGGATGTATTTATTGTTTGTGGGTATTAGGGATCAAAACGACTCAAATATTAATTTATAGGGATAATTTTGCTTCCTTTAAGTATCTTATTCACAGTGACTGGTTTGAGCTAAAATTTCTGGGTGTGGGGACAAGTATATTGGCTCAGCAAAGCACTACAGTAGATAGAGCCACACAAATTACAGACAGGCTCTCCAAATCATCCAGTTATTCTCCCTGGCAATTGCTAAGATTGTTCTCTGACAGAGTAGTGTTTTGACTGGTCTCACTGTAGAACATGCAGGTGTAGGGTTTCCACCATTTTCCCCAAGGACACTGTTTTGGGAGGTGAATCTCCACATTGCAGAGGTTTCCTCACTGCTCAGCCAACACTTCCCATTCCTTAACAGGGCAAGTTCTTGCTCTCTTTGGTGCTCCCCCTGCATGCTTTACCCCAGACACAGGTGTTTGGGCCCTGGACAGGCAGGCCAGCCTGTCCAGTGAGGCCTCTTCCCCCTCCTCCAGCTGCCCTGGACACAGGGGTGTCCCCACCACAGAATCACAGACTGGGTCAGGCTGGAAGGGACCACAGTGGTCATCTGCTCCCACCTCCCTGCTTGAGCATGTGACACAGGACTGTGCCCAGATGGTTCTGGAATAACATTCTGTTCCAGCGCATGGTCACTCAGACAGTAAAGAAGTTCTTCCTCATATTCAGGTGGAATTTCCTGTACATCAGTGTCTGCCTCTTGTCCTATTGCCTGGCATCACTGAGAAGAGCCTGGCTCCATCCTCTTGGCACCCCCATCCAGACACATTCAGACCTCCATTCAGGTCCCCACCCAATGTTTTCTTCTAGTGAAAAAAAATAAATAAAAATAAAAATTCAACTGGCGTTTAAAAAGAGCTAAGAGACAAGAGATTTTAGTGACAGCTTCAGGTCCTGCAGGAGAAGACTGATGGATGGAGGCCATGAGCATGATATGATCATTATATTATAATAGGGGGTTTATTATTGTTATTTTGGGGATTTACAACTGCTGATCATGATTCTTTTTGTCCTTTCTGGTATGTGTTCTGATGGGCACTGCAGTGAGTTGTGCTGTGCCTGGGTGGCTCTGGGCTGTTCCCACAGGTGGCCTGGTGCTCATGGAAGTGCTGGGGTTTCCCCTGACGCTGATTCCTAGAGGAGAGGGTGACACTGCCTGCTCAGGGCACACAGGAAGCAGCCAAAAGGGGAACTCCCCTCCAGCCTGGAGGCCGTCGCTGGGGGCTGGAAACTCCGTTCTCTGCCGATCCCTTCTGTTCTTTGGCCACAACAATCCCATGTAGTGATACAGGCTGGGGACAGAATATCGGATCATCAGGCAACCCCAGTGTCTGGGAAGAATTATGTGCATAAATCCATGATATCAGAAGGCTAGTTAATTACTTTATTATACTATATTGTATTATAACTATATTAAAGAGAGACATACTATAGTACATCATACTTCTAACTAATTACTGGAAAACCCATGACTGTCAGCTGACCATCCCAACACACACACATGTGGATCCAATTGGTCAATGAATCAAAACGCCATCACCAGAATCCAATCAAGCAGTCCCTTCAGGTAAATAATCTTCCAACACATCCCACATGTTCAAAACAAGAGGAGCAGCAAGCAGAGGTAAGGATTGTTTTTCCCTCTTCTCTGCTTCTCTCTGTTCAGAGGGCGTGTGAATACCACAACAGAGTGGTTGGAAAGCCAGCTGGAAAAGGACCTTGGAGTGTTGTTCAGCAACCAGCTGAACAGGAGCCAGCAGCGTGCCCGGGTGGCGAAGGAGGCCAGCAGCATCCATCATGGCCTGGATCAAGAGGATCGTGGCCAGCAGGAGCAGGGCAGTGATTGTCCTGCTCTCCTGGGCACTGGTGAGGCCTCAGCTCAAGTGCTGTGTCCAGTTCTGGGCCCTTCACTGCAGGAAGAACATTTTGGTGCTGGAGCAAGTCCATATGACGGCAATGAAACTGGTGAAGGGTCTGGGCACGTTTCACAAGGGGTGGCTGAGGGAGCTGGGGCTGTTTAGCCTGGATGAAGGGAGGCTCAGGGGAGACCTTGTGGCTCTGCACAACTCCCGGACAGGAGGGTGCAGCCAGGTGCGGGTCTGGCTGTTCTTCCAGGCAACAGCGACAAGACGAGAGCACTTCGTCTTAAAAGTGCCAGCTGAAGGCTTAGGTTGGACCTCAGGAAGAACTTATTTACAGAAGAATAATTGGGCTGCCCAGGGAGCCGGGGGAGTCACCGTCCCTGGGGGTGTTTACGAAAAGAGTGGACACGGTCTTGACAACATGGTGGTGTCTGGCCACAGGCTGCACCCGATATCTCAGAACTCTTTCCCCACGGATTCTGGGAATCTGTTCCCGGGGGGGCGGGATAGGGATGGCCCCGCTCCGGGCCCCGCTCCGCTCCCGCTGCGGCTGCGCGCCCTCAGCGCCGCCTCCTCCGTGCGCGGCCCGGGCCGGGCCGGGCCCTCCGCGCGTCCTTCCGGCCCCGGGCGCGCAGCCGCGGCGGCGCCTCCCGCATTGGCGGCGGCGGCCTCGTGCGATGGTGACGCCGTAGGGCCGGAGGAGGCGGCGGCCGGGCCGGGCCGGGCGGGCGGCGGCGGCGGCAGCGGCGGCCGCGGGACGGGGGCGGCGGCAGCACCTCCGCCGGCCGTTGCCAGGTGAGCGAGCGCCGGGGAGCCGCGGCCGCGCTCCGCTCCGCGGGGGCTGCGCGGCCCGGCCGCGGCCCGCGGGGCTGGGGCTGCCCGCCCGGGCGTGCGGCCGCTCTTCGGGGCGGCGGGAGGGACCCGCGGCGGGCGGGCTGGCGGGCGGCCTGCGCCGGTGCCGCCGCTGGCGGGGCGGGAGGCGGGCGGAGGGCGCGGGCCGGGCCGGGCCCTGCGGGCGAGCGGAGCCCTCAGGCAGCGAGTTGGCTCGGGGCACGGCGGAGCACCGGGAATCGCCGGCTGCGGCAGGAGGCTTTGGGCCAGGGGAGAGCTCTAAGTGGGTCAAGAGCACCGTAAGTGGGTCTTGTTTATAGCCTTCCGTGCACTTGTTGCTTGTGAGGGCAGGGAGATCTGCTGCTGCGCCTGAAAGCTTCTTAGGGAGGCAATAGAAGTAATAATTCCTCCGCTTGCACAGTGTGGGAGCCCTTTTTGACAGCAGAGTGTTTTTTAAGTGCTTATATCTATAAACACTGGAGTTACCCACCGTAGATAATGTAATATAAATATTTGATATTAGGGTAAGCGCAGTTTGGATATTCTCAAGTGGCATCAGAAGAAACTTTTAAAAAGTTTTGTTGTTTTTTTTTTTTTTTTTTTTTAATTCCTGAGGGAATCAGGTGTTCATCTCTTGCTAGCTTGGGATGAACAACAAAGAGGTTGAAACATATGGTAATCGGCCGGAAAACAAAGAAGAGATGACAGCTGCTGTTCTTTGCTGGGGTTTTCAAGCACTGTTAGTTTCTTCTTGTGCTTGTCTTAGCCTTACAAGTCAGATGATTTTGTGGCTTCCGTAGACGTGTGGGCATTTGCTTTGAGAAAACCATTAACATTAAATTATAACTACTTTTTTTGTTATGCGGGCTTTGTCGCTTTGTGTATGTAAACCGTCGTGCACTTGTCACACGGCAGAAAAGCTTTTAGATGTTACCTCTCGTTTAAAGCAACTTTGTGTTCTTCAGTGCAGCATTGAAGCTTTTCAGGCAGCTGAATTGTCCTGTGTATCACAACCGTGTTGTGTATTTTTAAAAATGGATTGAATTTTATGAAACCGGCCAGGCCCTGTGGGCAAAGCCTTCTTGGCATAATCTGGTTTTGGGTTGATGTCTTAGAGTGTAATTTAAACTCCTGTTCTCACTCCGTTGCTGTAGTCAGTGTCAGGGAGTATCGAATTTCTGCCTTCATCCTGGCTCTGGGCTTCACAGGTCTGTTCTGGAAGGCAGTGAGGAGCTGTGTGCTGCACAGCACTCAGAATTGTAAAAATCCTCAGAGTCCTTTTTGTAGCATTTCAGTGTGGAGGTGCTTGTTTGCTGCAGAACCTTACTGAGGCCACTTCAGATTTGTGGTAGCTGCAGTAACAGAGCAAAATGTGTTTGTGATCAGCAAAAGTAGGCGTTGTGTCTTGGAGTTATGGGTGCAGCACGATCATGAAACATGGCCAGTTTTCCTTGTTATCTTTGGCTGTGACCTAGCCTTGTTTATAGGAGAAAGGAAGTTTGTGTTATGAGTTCCTTTTTTTCCTTTTCCTGCAGGGTTGCCAGCCACTTGCAGTTAAGATGATTTCCTGCTGTGGTGTTTGCATTATAGGGATAACTTATTAATAATGTGTGAACTTCATCTGTTCTGTGACACTTAAACCTGTAAGAAGACTATAAGTGTGTGTTAGTAGGCAACTTAAAAGGAAGTCATTGTGGTGTTGGAAATGTAAGATTAATTGATACAATACAGAAATTATTCCCTTGTCTGAGCTGACAACTAAATATGGTTGTGAATAAGGTTGTTGGCAGCTTTGCTGTGAAAGCCATGGAGGATAGTTGCAAATGTGGAAAACTGAATCAGAATAAGTGATGGAGGAGCTAAAAGCTGCATCCCAACCTAGCCCAGGTTTTCAAAATGATGCTTTCTGAGCGTAAATCAGATCTGAAAACATAATGTGGTGTGAAGGACAAGAGTGTTTTTTTGGCGTACTTCAAGCAAAACCTTTCATGGTGAAAATTTCTCCAGCAGATTCTTATATGTATGTTCTCAAATACAGATTTAAAATGCCATGGGTAGGGAAGCTTAAATTGTCTTAAAGAGACAAGAGAGCCAGACCCATGGGGCTTTCCATCACCCCACACCCCAGTCTTTGCCCCAATGGACTTGAGTCAGTGCTGTTGAGCTGGTGACATTGCTGTGAGTATGGCAAGTGGCTAGTGACCAGTGGTTTTGGCAATGTGGGTGAGATTCAGACTGAAAGCCTGACTCCTGGACACAGGATTAGAAGGCTGAGCTTTGGAAAGCCCGTGCTTGCTTTAGGCAAGCATTTCTGTAGATCTGTGATGAAGGAAAATTAATGGGAATTGGCGGGGCATGTAATGCCAGTGATTTTAATGCTGGGATCTCTGCTGTTATCTCATGTCTTCAGTTGCATGTTCAAGGAGCTGTGTCAAGCATTCATGTACAAAAGATACTCCATATTAGGCACTAAAAATTTTGGAAGTTTGATGGGTTTTGGATTGCATAACCGTATTGTCCAAGGCACTGTGCAAAGCAGCAAGGCTGGCTTTCGTCAGTGGACATGCTATTTGTGCATGGGGGAAATCTTGATAAGGAAACTTCAGGAGGTCATTGGATTATTATGCCATCAGCAATTCAAATCCTTGAACAGAAGTAGTTCTGAAATGGAAATAGCAGTTTTGAGTATTTCTGATTTGAAAGTGTCTGTCTGAGTCATTCAGTGAATTTTCTGACAGACGGTGTTGGTAGATTTGAAAAGACGTTGCACAAGATAATGGTGGTGATTATGACAAAGTGTTTGGGACAGTGTTTAAGGGGAGGACTATTAAACTATTGTTTTCTCATAAAACTTGTTTTAAATGCCTTGTCTTTTTTACAAGATGTATTTCAGCTTGTTGTGGTTCACATGGTGCCTGTCTTTAAAGCACTGTTTGTCAAGAGAAGTTTAACAAAGAAACTGGTTTTCAGAAATTAAGAATGTGGAAACAAATAAGATTCTAGTTCTGATTCTTCAGGAAACTGATTCCTGAAAACATTTTGAACTTTCATTTGTTTATTTGAATATGCTCCTACTACTGGAACATTTGACTTTTGAAGTAGGATGTTGCAGATCAGTGTGTAAACTAATAGGAAGCAGGAGGTGAGTTGTTTTCACATAGTTCCTGTTACAGAGCTTTGAAGAGAACAATCTCCTGCTTTCTGGGTTGTGGAGTGTGAGATGCAGACTTTCACCATCATGTAACTGTAAAATTGAACTTGCCCAGTGATCACATATACTTTCTGGAAAGTTTGTCTCAATGTTTGACATAAAAAATATAATCTTAGCCCAGCTTGACCGTGAACCTGAAGGTTCCCTTTCAGGAGAGGGTGACAGACTTGCTCTTTGCAGAGGGCTGCTCCCCACCTTGGCACTGGTGAGGTGATAAGCAGGCAGCCTGTCTCGGGAAAGGAGGTGCCACACTGCTTATGCTGTTGCTACTTGATTTGAGAAACAGCAAAGAACTTGAAGTCAGCTGGCAAAACTAAAGTGCTCAGAAATATGAAAAGCAAATATTATATGTTTAAATAGTATTTTGCTTTCTGATTTAACATGATTACTCATGTATTCTGGAGTTGCAGGTCTCTGCTGCTCTGTTGGTGGAGGAGAGGGTCTCTTTGTCTGACCAGGCAGGATTCTTTGGGCTTCTGTGAGCTGCATGTGTGTCAGTGATTTTGGGACATCTCAGGGCTGAGCTGTTAAAGGTGTCCTGCCCATTAAAATTTAACCTGTCCAGGTTAATTTGACTGCAGGAAGGATTCTTCAAACATATAGGTGGATGTAAATTTCACAGGACACATGATTGTTAGTGTAGAAAAATTTGCTGCATGGTTCAGATGGATTTCAATAGCTGTGAAAATGCACTGGAGTCTGCTGGGATGTGCCAGCTGCTGTAGCTCTCTGTGAACAGGACTAATTAAACCCTTGTGAGAACAGAAAATAGTCAGGCACTATTTACAGGAGGAAAGTGTTGGAACAGGCAGAGCTGTAATCATTGGCTGTGAGGTACCTTCAGACAGCAGTAGGCAAGAGAGTAGACAATTTACTGCAGAATGGGCTGAAAGTCATATCTGAATACTCAGAGTGGGTATTTCAGTGTGCTGCCAGCACATCTAAGTACATTGCAAACCTGCTACAGGAAAGGCTACTTCCTTTTTTTTTTTTTTCCTGTTTTATTCTCTTCTTTCTGCTAGTATTTTATCTCAA
This sequence comes from Calcarius lapponicus, assembly GCA_039654755.1. NCBI lineage: Eukaryota > Metazoa > Chordata > Aves > Passeriformes > Fringillidae > Calcarius > Calcarius lapponicus. The sequence continues at coordinate 69,673,119 of CM077463.1, forward strand.
AATGCTAAATGTTCATGTTTCTCACCTAATGGTGAAAACCAAAGGTACACCACATATAGATGTCATAATGTTACAATGTTGCCTGCATTTTAATAGATCCTGTGAGAGTCCAGCTGTCTGCCACAGTGGTTTGTTGTTGTGAAATGGTTGTTTTTCTAAGGGTATCTGTGATCATCTGCATATATTTGAAGATAAGGTGTCACTAGGCTGCTTTATCACAAGTACACCAAAGCAATTTCTCGTATCTGTTCATCTAGTTTTCCCCCTTCTCCTCTTAACCAAATTAAATGCTCTTTTTCCCCAACATGTTGGTTCCATCTGCTTAGAGGATTGCAGAGACTGCCATTCTTTGTTGGAAGCCCAGGTCGATTGTGCTGCTCTGTTTAGGTCTAGAAGATGACAATTTATGTGCTGTGGATTTTTTTAGATCGCTGGATTTGTTAAGCAGTTCTACAACTTCTAGATAAGGGTCATTTTGCTGGTAGGAGCCTTTAGTGGGCTTTTCTGTTTTAATGACAGCACTCTGGCAAGGTTCCTGTTTTAGCTCCTTACTGATGGATTTTTTTTACTTGTCAAGTTTGATTTTTCTCAAAATGTTGTCATAAGTGTGTGTTAGTAAATTGGATGTTTATGGATATTTGAGTAACAGGCTGTTCCTTGAGGGAACGAGCCATGGCCCTTCCTGCTGTAGGAAATATTTTCTTCATGGAATTCCACAGACTTCATTGAAGGCCCTTACTTGTGCTCCTTTGATTTCTTGTTCAAGCTGTTTGGTAGGTGAATCTAGATTTTGGGAGGTGTAACCGTGATAAGGACTTCAAGATCCCATTGTTTCTGTTTATTGTAAAATGCAAACTTGTGATGGAAATGAGACAGTTGAAGAGAAGCAGTAAAAGCTGTCTTTTGAGAGCAAATACCAACTGGCTACTTTGATTAAATCTGAAAGGTAAAATTCTTTTAGTTGGTGGTAGAATGACATATGGCATTGCAAGGCTGCTCACAGCAATGTTGCACTGTTCTCAATATTAATCTTTTAGGCAAATAGTTTTTTGTTTTAATGGAACATGATTGTAGAAATAAAAGTAAGAGCCTATTCATAATTTTTATTAAAGTAGCTACGTGACAAACTGCCAACTATTGGCTTTCTGCCTGCTGTACCTTCAGTGGGGAACAAAATGGATTACTTCTGAGGTGAGTGTTCTGAGAGTTGAGAAAAGCATAACAAAGTCAACAAAAGCTTTACTTAGTGGTTTTCTGACCTTTATATACTCCAAGCTGGAAGGAGGATGCTGAAAAAGGCTTGTGTCATGGTTATCTTAATGTCCGTGGTTAAGTGCAACTGCTCCTTGACTTCCTGCTCTGTGACATTTTAATAATTGGCAGCCATGTGAAATCTGCAGCGTTACAGAAATAGTTCAATAAGAGATGTCTTGTAAAAATCCTTTCCTTTTTATGAGCTTCACTAATGCGGGGAAGGAAGTTGCTAGGTGTCTTAGACTTGATTTGTAAGGTATTTCTCAAGGGGCAATTTTCAAATACATTTTTGGTATAGAAGAGGAAATTTAAATATAAATACACTATTATTTAAATATAAATACATACCAATTATTTGTTCTCTTTTTAGATCATCCCTCAGAAACACAGAGTGTAATTTGCTAAAGCCTCATTTCTCTCTGTTAGGATTTTTCATAGGTGTTTCTTCTGGTGTTCTTATATCAAACAGGACTGTAATCAGTAATAAAATGTTAAAACTTTCTGGGTTACAAAAGAAATATTTGATTCAGTAGGAAGTGACTTGTTGCTGAAGTATCTGAGGCCGTGTCTGTTTGTTTTAGTTACTTTCTCTGTAAGACTCTTCTAATTTAGCCTTGAACCTATGCTCTAGGGTTTAAGGGTAGGATGTATTCTGTCTTGAAGTCAAACCCAATTTTAAGTTAAGCTTATCCTTGATGGGCAGCAAGAGAAGCTGACCAAGTTTCAGAGGCCTGGCATAACTGTTTGTGTCCCAAACACCCAGGCAGCATGTGATGCTGCTGAAAATGCCAGTTGTGTCAACAGGACTTCAGGGTACAGGTCAGTGTGGGCAAAGGGAGGGCGTACACAAAGCTGTCACAGATAATACTCCACAATCTGAAGCACTCAGATAAGGTCAGGGTCGGTGTAGCAGGACTGTGAATAACCAGGACACGTGTTGGGCTGGGGGCAGCAGAGCCTTAGAGTGCTGTTGGAAAGGTGGTACAAGATGCTCTCAAAGCACATTAGTTTTTCATTCCTCCTTGTAAGCCCTTTCCAGCTGACTTTTTCTGGACTGGTTAACTGGATCAAACAGCCCCTTGTTATACATCACAGTAAAGTCATTGTGAGAAACAAAGCATGATCACAGAACCCATGACTGTTTTCCTCTGAAAACTCATGTCTTGGCTCTGCTTCAATAGTTCATTATTATACAAGTGCTTGAGGGCTTATCTGCCTGCAAGACTCACATGAGTGTTTTCTGTAGGCTAAGGCCATCCTTGAAAAGGCACAATTCCACATTCCTGTTCTTTTAGCAGTAAGTGTGCTGTGTCCAGTAGTTCTTGTACTACCACTGGGAATCACATTACATTTTGAGAGACTATCACCTATAGACATTAAAACTTCCTTAAAGCTCAGCTTCCTTCTTGAAGATCCTGTTTTGAGGTAACACTTTCTCATTTGAAGCACAAGGGACTCATGGATTGGACAGTAATGGAAGTAATGTCTTTGTAATAAATGAACAGTTCATAGGCGTGTTATTTGTTAGAACATTCAGAGTCACAGGTAACAGTGGTGGTATTTGGGGTTGACCAAAGCATACTTGCATAATTCCTATCGTAGAATGACATTTAGTCATGCTAATGATGGAGCAATTGAGAATTGCTGGCACTTAAAATTAATTACTAGGCAAACATAAAAAGGAAAGGTGGGGAGTATACTCATTGCTGCTGCTTGCATCTGAGACTGCTTCTTCAGGGGATGTGACAGGTAATGGACCAGTACCAATATATTGTGCTGCTTGTGGTGATCCAGTTGCTAAGCAAACATACAGGATGTGTATGTTAAAACTGCTTCTCTTCAGGGATTACCCAACAGTCTTTATTCATCTTTGAACTTTTGATTTGTTTGTACTGAAATCTTGGATCGTCTGGTAAGTTGTCTAGAGAATTGATTATATTAGGAAGCAAGTGGTCTGCTAGTGAAAACCAGTTCTGCTTTCTGTTGGAAATGTTGAATAAGGAAGCCATGCAACTGGGGAGGTTTTAAACTGTTGGATGTGAGGCTTTGTATAGAAATATTACCAGCACTCAGTGTACATAATGTATTGTGTGTAATGTTGGAGCCAGATTTTCTGGCTGGTGTACTACTTGCAGTATGGATGAAGTAGGTTGTATAAATTACAAGCCTTCCCTCCTCCACTGGAGTGCAATGAATGTCAGATTGAAGCTGTCATGCTGGTGCTTTACAACTCCAGTGACACAGGATCCTAAGATAAACTCAGCCTTCATTTAGGGAAATTTTTAGGCTTTAACAACATGCCATGAAGTGAAGCAGAGAAAATGGAAATGGATTACAGGAAGTCTTCTGCGTTCCTTGCTGTTTTCATGCTATAATATTTATGTCTTAGAGGATCTCTCCCAAGCTCTGATTTTAAACTCCCATGTGGACCAAAAGCAACATTTTATATGGCTTGACAAAGGTCCCTTTTCACTAACTTCAAGTGACCTGAGGCAGATTAACATGCAGATTAATGTATTTGACAGTAATAAATCAGCTTTAACAAGTACCGAGGCAGAGATTTGTTTGGCAGAGAGCTCGGATAAGATATGGTATTTGGAGTTAAGTTGAACATTTTGTAGAGAATGATATAGTGGAGATGGTTGAAAATTTCCCGCTTTCCTTGGTTTTATGCTGATGCATCTTTATGCAATTTAGCTGTAACTGTGTGGAGTTTAAGTCAAAGTTATCTGGGTGAGTGAGCCTACAAAAATGGAAGGCTGTTCATTTAGATGAATGCATGCATTTTGTCATCCAGTGTGATGTAAATGTTTACAAGCCTCTGCGTAGGACACATACTCTTTGCATTTTTTCCCTCTCTATGTAAATTTATTATGTAGTTTTTAGTTTTCTTGGAGAAACAGCCTTCAATGTTGATTAAACATCTTTCTTGTAGGAATCTTGGACTGTAACCTTCCCTAGCTTGAATACAAACATCAAAAACCAGGGAGGAATTTGAGGCTACCTTCTTCACAGGTAGCGCAGCTGTTTGTCAAGAGAGCAGGTGTGTTGGGGAAAATTATTGCAGTGGTTGAGATAACTGCTGTGTGTTACTCCATGTGGAAGGTACGGGATCTGTCTGTTTCATTGTTCTCTGTTGTATTTCTCAGAAATGAGGCTTACGGGAAATTTGAATGTTTCTGTAACAGGGTGACAGTGTGTGACAAGTGGGGCTTCCAGATTGGTGATTGTTGAAGTGAGCTGCAGGAGAATATAAAACAGTCAGAGACAGGACTAGAAGATGTCATTCTTTTCCCCTTCAGGAGGAAAACTGTAGCAATGAATTTTTCAATTTGTTTGTTTTTCAATTTTGTCAGTTAGGGTTTTTTGTTTTTGTATGAGGTGGTGGGGTTTTTTTGGTTAGTTTTTTCTTTTCCATTTGCACCTACTGTTCTGACTTTCGTCAGTGGAAATCAGTGACATCAAATTACTGTGTGACAGTTGAAACACTATCTCTGAAAGAAGTTAAAAGTCACAGTTAACAGATTTTATCTAATCTGTATGTAAGAACAAAAATTAGGGCATACTGAGTGTTCTGATTTCTTCAAGTCTCTGGAAAAAAGCAAGTTAATTTCACTGAAACTTGAAATTCCAGGAGAGCTATAACATAAGGCTCAGGATTCTGCCTTCATTGTGGAGCTGCTGCTCAGCCTTCTGCCTCCTGAGACTGAGCACCCTCTTGTGTGCAATCCAAACAGGCCGTGTGATGCCCACGCTGCCTCCAAGCCCTGCTGCAGAAACATCTTTATGTTCTGGTGCTGCACTCACTCAGTTTTCCTCCTCCTGTGTGTCACCCAGCTCAAAATGACGAGACCTCCCTGAAGCAGGGAGACCCAGCAGATTGTGCTGGCTGTGCTCAGCAGGCTGTGGGTGTGGGCAGTGTCAGGGCTGTGCTCAGGGTCACTGCAGGATGAAATCCTGACGGGAGGCTGCCAAATGTGCCGGGTTGCAGCACCTCTAACTGAGCCTTTGACTGTGCTCTGTCCCTGACCTTTCTAGTTGTACCCTTTGAGTCTGAAACCTGGCCAAGCTGCGGGGCCACCCAGCCGAGCTGACCATTCAGGGCAGGAGGCAGAAACCTGGCAGCCACGGGGTTTTTCTTTCCCCTTGTCCTCTTATGTAAGTCCCTGGCCAGAGGCTCTCAGGGCAGTGCCTGCTGGCTTCTTGGATGCCTTTGGGGAGCTGTTGGTATTCTAAGGGTGCTTTGCCTGCTGTCCCTAGGAAATTCTCTGTTTCAGCCCTCATCCTTTCTTCTACAGAGATTTTTGTTTTCTGTCTCATAATAATTTGACTTCCTTCCTGTTTTATTTTGTTTGTATGCATTAGGCCCTTTGCTGTCCTTCCTCAGAGAGTACTCTATTTTAGAGAGTTTTTAGTGAGGATGTCCATCCTCTAAGGAAGAAAATAGCTTCTAAGCAGGAATGTGCAAGCAACTTAAAACAGACATGCGCTGGTATTCAGAAGGGTTTTTACAGCTAAAGGTGGCTTCATGTGCTTGATGGATTTACACTGCATATTTGTCCATTTTCCCTGTGAATCCTCATCCTGTAGCAAAAGGTTCCAAGGTTTGCCTATTGCTGTGTCAAAAACGAATTTTTTGTGTTTGAGGTCACCCAACCTGATCTGCTAACTCAGTGTGGCTTTACCTTGGTTGATGGCCAATGGTTGGTATCTTCATTTTTCTTATTGTTGTTTGGGGTGATGCTGTTTCTGTAGACACAAAGATTAGGAAACCTTGTGCTTTGTTGGAATCTTAACTGCAGTTTTGAGTGGTCACCTCTGGTTTCACATAAAGCTTTCTTTCTTATCACAAACAAAACCTTCTCTCAGACAATTCAGTAAATGTGTAAAATGTGATGTAAAACTTAAAAATATTACACATTAACTAGCACATATTAAAAATAGATATTGGATTTTGTATTTTATAAGTTCAAGGCTTGTTTCACTTCTTACTTGTTTACTTAGTTACAGCTGCTTGCTTATCTGCATAGGTCAGGGCTTGCCTGGTTATCTGGGCAGGCTGAAGGTCTTCCAAGGTTTTCCTTCTGCTTTTTCTCATGTATTAAATTCACAGCACTGCTTATTGACTTTCTTAGGACTTAGAGCCTGTCAGGGTCTCCTTTTTTTCCCAAAATCATGTGTGCCACTGCTGTGCTGTCAGCATTGGAAGAGCCTTTCATGCTCTCTCCATGATGGTGTACCTGGGGATACAAGCGGGTGAGGCAGTGGCTTTGCTCTGTTCAGTTCTGACCCCCTGTATGGAGTTCTCAGCCAGAGAACTCAGCTGAGTACATCTTGAGCATACAAATTAGTGACTGGCTTCTCTATGTAGCACTCAGCCTCTGCTGAGAAGCTTGGCCTGTGTCTTCTGTCTGTCTGTCTGTGCACATCAGGGGAATCTGAAGAGCTGTGTTGCATCTTGGTCACGCCCATTATTACAGTAGCTTGTCTTCACATCAAAATGACATTAGATAGCTTATTTTTCTTACAGAGAGAGAGACCAAACTCATCCTAGAAAGAGGTTATTCACTTGCTAAATCCATTGACAGTAGATGTTGTCAGCCTAAGGTATTTTTTCTTCTTTGCAGAACGGTTTATCTGTGTAGTTCTATGTGAATTAACACCCCTTACAGATGCAGTTGTTCAAGAGTACCTTCAGTAAGTATTTGAAAACTAGGACAAATAACTATTCAGTAGTTTGCTGACCCAGTTCTTGCTTTCTGCTCGTGTTCCTTGTCTGGGCCCTTGTCCAGGAAATCAAGTGAAATTCTTACCCTTCCTACTCTTAAGTTTGTGAAGGCTTATCGACTTGGCCATGTTTCCTTCCTGTTCTTAAAGCAATGGAGTGTCTCCTGTGATATCTAGAGATCCTTTCTGCAACAGAAGGCACAGGCAGTGAATGCCAGGCTCACTGGTTTGTGTTTGGGTGCTGCTGTAGTAACCTGTGTATGTCTGAAAGGCTCTTGGGTACAGAACAGCACTGACAGGTCACCCCAGCACAGAGTTCCCTCTCTGGGCAGAGAATGTTGCCAGTTCAGGTGGCCCATTGGTTTCTTTTCCTGGGGCTGTTTCAGACCTTGTTATTCTATTGTAATTTTCCTGTAACACTTTGAAGACAACAATGGATGGAGTCTTGCATTCCTTCACCTTTCTTGTTATGTTCTTGTTCATGGTCAAAGAGGAAGTGCCCCTTGTGCATATGTCTGTTTATTAAAGTGGCATGTGTGCTGGTACAGCCCACAATTTATTGCTGGTACAATGGAAATCTTAACAGTGTGACTCAGTTTTTCTTTCTGAAGTCTGACTAAGGATTCTAAGAAGAACGTTGCAGTTGCATACATGAAAATGTCGCCACAAGCAACTAAAATTGTAACACATGGACTTGTTGGTTTCTGTCTCTTCTCTGTGATTTATTTTCGCCCTTCCATTGCTGCTCTGGGTCTTTGGGTCAGCAGCTTTGGACTGCTGGAGAGGGTAACAGAGATTATCAGCCCTAGGAGTCATTTGTTGGGGGGAGTATGATCTGGATGTTGCCTGTTTCTTTTTCCACTCTCTAGGATCCACTTGAGTTTCCTTGGTATCTTTGCTAATATGCTTTTATCCCTCTTTTCTTTCTTCATTGGTCCAAAGCTTCAGGTTATCTCTGAATTTATTATATATGGTGCCCTTTATGTATGTTAGGTATAATTTCTTTGTTACTCCTAAAGCCAGGTTTGCCCAGCTGCAGGTCTGCATTTTTAAACTGTCATTAATGGGTTCTTGAGCAGTGGGGTTTCCTGGTGGCCAGGCTGTGTCCTGTCTCGTATCCCATGCCTGTGCTCCTGTGCACTGCATCCTCCTTCTCCACTGCTGGCATGCTAGGCCAGTATTTTTCAACATCCCTGTAAATTCCTGTTTCTATGGAATATAACTAGAAGCAAGGTAAACAAGTCAATGGCATCTGGGCAGTTGGAAAAGCTGCTGTCACAGCTGAAGTGCATGAAAGTTCTTACAGAGGAAGCCTGCTAGAGCTCAGTCCCGGCCGTGGGGCTCGGTGGGGAGCGCCTGGGCTGCTGCTGCCATCGCTGCATTCACAGGGCTCCGTGGCTGTGGTTTTCCCCTCGTTCCATGTCCCCACATCCCTGCACGTCACTTGCAACTCTAGGAAGGGTGTTGCTGACCCTCTTATGACTCCAGGCTCTCGAGCAGGAGTAAATGATCCTGGAGCAATCCTGTCTAACCATGCCTTGTGGGGAGCTGTGTAGGTGTGAGGGTAGCCAGTGGTGCTTGACTGTCATGTACATCCAGCGTTGCTTACGGGGAATGCTTCACATAATGCTGTGTTTTCTTTTGTCAATTTCATAATTAGAGTAAATGCTGCATTCTACGTGTGATTAAGGCAACCTGGGTGTCTAATTTCAACTTTTTCTGTTTATGTGAAATTAAGCCTTTATTCTTGTTTTGTAATAAGAGATTTTCGTAAGTGTAAACTTCGTGTCTGTTTCCCTTGAGGATTTTTTTGCTTAATCTGCTGTTGTTGGAGTTTTATGTTGTAAATTATCTTCTGTAAATAGCTTGACAGAAAAAATAATCTTTATTTTCCTCTATTGGTGCTGATTGTCACTAATCCAGTGTTACAGCCAGTCCTCATTGTGCTTAGCAAGCAGTGTAGCTCTGTAACAAAGGGTGGATGGCAATTACATGCTTCAAAGTAGGGACACAATATTTTTATTGCACTGGAAGTATTAGAAGGTAGGTGCTCCTCATTGCCCAGCTTATTTACAGCATTTTTTCCTCAATTCTGTTGTGTGTTTGGGATGTTTTCCTGGTTTTGAGGTTTGGTTTTGTTGGTTTTTTGTTATTTTTTTTTTTGAGTTGAAAGAGATGTGGATCACACACATACACACACCCCCCCTTTATCCCAAAATGATTGTCTGAATGCACCAATAAGTGGTGTTAAGTCATGGAAGACATCATAACATGTATATTCACAAAATGCTTCCTGATTACTTGTAAGTTAACATGAAACATGTTCATGATCTTAAACTGTTTCAGTCTTAGAATTTACACTGGGATAGCTGTACTGGTTAGACCACACACTGCAGCAAAAACCTCTGTGGGGAACACAGTGCTACTAGCAGAAAGTATTATGGTCAAACAAACCACATCAAGATGACATTTTGTGTGAGTCTCTTAGTCCTGGACCTGCAGATGTGTTTTGGGTTCAAGGTACAGCCCTACTTCATTTTAGCAGTATTCTCATAAGGAGTCTTGGGTGTTTTGAAATCTCTCCTTAGTCATAGGCCAGTAGAAAGTAAAATATTAACTTAGCATTTCTGCTTTTAAATTGCATCACTGGTGTCTTACGATATCAGTGTCCTTGTTTCAGAATTCAAGATGAACTGTGTTACCAGGAAATAAATTTATATCTGAGGGAGTGGCATTAAATATAGAGAAGACTAAATGTTCACATTGGCTTTTCCTAATTCTCAACAATATTTGTCTTTTAAAACTGAAATTATTCTCTGCCTATTGCATTAAGGAAGGAAAGTAATAAGTAGTTTTACTTATGTGGAACTTCAGGCACTTGACTAAATCTGCTTTTAATTGGCATAAATTAGATGCAGTCTAGTTATGGTGAATCTGCTTCTTTTCCTTGAATTTTGGTTGTTAAGAAGGAATCTGAAAGATGATGCACCACTTTTTTGATCCTAGACTGATACAATTCTGTGGATGCTATTTCTACAGTGTTCTGTAGCATTTTTGCTACAGAAAAGTAGCAACTTTTTAGTTGTCTGACTTGTGGCAAAACAACATTATGGCTTTTGAGGAGAGGGATATGTGCTGTTTTCAGCTGAAAAAATGCCATTGCTGAGGGCAAGTGAAGCAGTAACTTTGCTTCATTCTTAATTTTTTACTAATATGAGAATGGAAACATTTTGTAAACCAAATCTGTTGGCCAAAAAACAAAACCCTGATGAGCAAGCTCACAACCTTATGAGTAAAAATTATCAATAAAGCTAGAGAGCAGGTGGTTCCAAAAACTGGAAAGAGTGTCATCTTTTTTACAACCTGGCCTCTCTTAAAATGAGTGATCTTGGTAAGGTGATGGTTTGCTGTGCCAGGTGTGGTCTGCTCCTGGTCAACAGGTCATAATAAAGGCCAAGATGTGTACATTTATAACAAGTAAAGGTTAGGGCCAACAGATAACTGCCAGTTTTTCATAGATTAGGAAAATACATATAAAATATATAGAACATATAATATAAATATATAAAATATATACAAAATGCATGTATACAGTTAAACCTTTGGGGGTGGGGTGCTGCCCTTGGGCACCTTGTCCAGGCTGTTTCCCCAGGGCTTTGAGCCAGTGCAGTTTGTGTGTGTGACAGCATTTCATGGCAAATGGTGATCTGTTCCCCTCCACTGGTTAATGTTTTTCCACAGTCACCTGGAAGGGTTTGTGACAAACATCAGAGTGCCTGTGGGGTGGGCAGCTGGGAGAAGTGGAGCTGTTTATTGCCCAGAGAAGGGAAAGTGGAACTTCCCCCTCTGGGCACCAGCCAGGCCTTAAATCTGCACATGTAAATCAAGAGATGTCCACTAAGGAGCACTGAAGGCAGCTGTCCTGAGGATTTGCTGTTGGAAGTTTGCAGCCTGAAATGTGCATGTTCCTCTTTGGTTTTAAAAGCACGGCTGCAGTGTTTGTTTTTGTGCAATTGCTTCAGGCCTTGGAGCATTTTGTGGAGTGGTAAAAGATCTTGATTCAGTTTTTAGAGATTGGAACTCAGGCTTCCTAGGAGGAAAGGTAGGGGTATGCTTGCCTGTGGATTGCTGCTATCTTGGTGCCCTTTACATTCCCATGCAAAGATTGTCTCTGTAGAGGGTTAAAGGATGTAACCTCAGTTTCATGGTGTAGCTCTGCATTTTAGTGCCTGCTCCAAATGCTTTAGTTTCTTCATCTTCCCCCAAGAGTTTTGTGAATTGGATGTCCTTGAGGCATAGTTAAAAGTATGTGTTCTGAATTTTCACTTAAGAGGAAAGTGATGTTTAGTTTCAGTCTTTCACTTGTAGACAGTCTGTGATCCCAAGTGTTACTAACACAGAAGAACTGCATCTCTTTGTTGTTGGCAGCCATGAAGCAAGTTGGTGTGAGTAGCATGCCATGGAAATAAAATCATGAAAGAGCAAAAGATGGGATTTTCTCACTTGGAGAAACTGAGCCACTTAATGAAAAATGAACCAAAAGCAAGTTTTGTGGATATTTGTGGAATGTAATGTGGAAAGAACTTGAAATTCTGTTCTCTGTTTTGTACTTCTTTTGTGACAGTTCACTTGGTTTTGGTTTATTGAAGAGTGGAACTGATTTACAGCAGTCATCCAGTCTGTAAGGGCTGGACATTGTGCTCTGGGGGTGGGCCAACCTCTGACATAACTCTTCACTCAGTTAAAAAAATGGGGTCCGATTTGCAGTACAAATTGGACAAATGTTGTAACAATGTAATGGGATCCTCTGAAATGGAAGCATTTCGATAATGCAGGCAGGCTGCTGGCTTGTTCCCTTTCTTTGAATCCAAATGCATCAGAATGTGCTTGATTGTTTGCCTCTGCAGCCTGCTGTGAAATAGCTCGGGCTGAAGTTCCAGTGACAGTTTACAAGTTAAAAAGACAGCTTTTTGGCCACTGACCCTCTGCGGGAGTCTAATCTTTGTTTTGTAGATGCCTCTTTATCTAGGGAAATTACATCAAGAAAAGAGGTGTTGGATTACTTCCTCATTGTTCCTCTTTGTTAAAGATGACCTCCAAAGAATTTTTACAGGCTGATTTGTACTTTTCCTTTAGGGTACATTGAGAAAACAAAGTCCTCTGTGAGAATTTCCTTCCCCTCCCGTTCATACAAACCCTTATTTGCTTTGTTTTTGACTGTAGCTTTGGAATGTTAACTGTGGATGTTTTAACTCCTGAATTGAAAAAGCTCAAGACTGTTAAATTGAAAAAAAAAAAAGGAAGATAAAAGTTCCTTATTTCAAGTTGGTGTTAGAATGCTGTTAGTGAGGGACTGCTTGTGGCAGAGCCTCCCTACCAGAAGATTGTAGTAGAAATACAATGTGCCAAGAGAACTGCATTTCAATTAGTATGCCTTATTTCACTCAAGGTAGCCAGAATCAGCTGTTCCATAGGCACAAAAATAGGCTGTGTTCTTATCCCAGTCAGTCTGTCCATGGGTTGTAGTGGAGGTGCTCTGCCATTTGTACCTGTGCTGACAGTTCTGGGAAGGGAATTGGGCCTATTCTGTTCCTAAGGCCTTGCCTAAACCTCTTGGGATTTGGTGAAGTCTTGCTTCAGTCAGCTTTGCTATTCCACTGGCATGGTGGTAGCTGTCATGGCACATGGACACAGGCAAGGCAGGGTTTGTGGATTGACACAGCTTCTCTCACAAGATTTTTCAGGCACTCAAGCCCTTCATTAAATATTAAGCATTAATGAATGTTCTGAGAAATGTGTAGCCTGAAATTTTCATGACAGTCTTTTGTTCTTTTGATAACTTAAGGTCTGTTAGGGGGAATGAGCTAATCTTAGGAGGAATCACCCGCTGTGTATACATTGTTTATGCTGCTTTAATGGCTGCTTTGGGAGAGGATCAGCAAGGAAAGAGCCTGCAGTGGATGCCATTGCCTACCTGAACAGGCAAGTTTCTGCCAGTGAGGCAGTTGAGAGGGGATTCTAGGGAGAAGCAGTTTTCATTCTTGTTCCAAATACCAGCTACAGCCAGAATTAAATACCTTCTGAGGATCATTCTCATGCTGCTTACAGGAAAGAACATACTGACAAGAGTGGAGTACTGGAGAGATTGCTTTGCTTAGGGATAGTGGGAGGTAGTCTGGCCATCCAGGACTGTGTTTTATCCTCAAAAGGGAGTGACAGATCTTTTAAATTTAATTAGAAACACTGCTGTTAATGTGTTTTCTTTGTTTTTACTACCATGTGTCATCATTTAGCTGAGGCAGTAAATCAGCCCTTGTGCCAGGTGAGCTCTGGGAGCTTGGAAGGGCTGCAGTGCTTATCCTAGGGAGTGTCATACAGAGAATAATGGCATTATTCTGTGGTGCTTAAGTCCGGGTAACCAGTCTTTGCTTATCATCTTTAGGAGTGAAGCAGTGTCCCAGATATGCTGTAGTTGTGGGTGTTGGCTCCTGTGACATTGCACAGCTGCAGTGGGTGCTGAAATAATGCTGCCTTCTAGTTCTGTTTGGGAAGATGGCAGGGCTGAGCCTCAGACCGGCGCTGACTGTGCTCCTGTGGGGCTGGACTGGGCTGCAGGGAGCAGCTGGGGCTGCTCCTGGGGCTGTGTGGCAAGGCAGCAGCACACTGAATTGGCTGAAGCCTCATCTTGTGCTTCTAGGCTGTGTTTAGAACCCTGCTTGCATTAAACTGCCAAGTCCTTCCTAAAAGCTGATGGAGCATTTAGAAGTTTTCTGTATTAAAAAACCCAACAGACCAAACTCTGTAGATGCTTTTCTCAGCTTATTTTAAGCACAGCAGGAACTCACTGATTCATCTACATGCTGATATTATGGATGCAGTCATTAAGTCGATTTTAAGTCATCATGGCAACTTCCTCTTTAAATGGAAGCTAATTTTAATGAAACCTTTAATTTGCAGGCTACAAAAAATGTTGAAGGATTTCATTTATGAGATTTGAGACACAAAACAATATTTTCCAAGACCTCAAGCGTTCTATAGCTTTCCATTTTCTAGCTTTTGTTTTTGTGAACTGTGCAGTCTTAGGCAGAATGGGGCAGTAAGTATCCTCACAATGGCTCAACCATCATCTCCTGGTTAGATTCTACTATACTTAGCAATACTTCCTGATTTCTTAGGAAAAGGTCATCCTTCACTGAGCTGTGAGTCATAGAAACTTCATGATAGAGCTTAAAGACAACCTATGCCTTTCCTGTTCATAATCTTCACTGCTTTCTTTCATTTGTGAACAAATATTTCAGGCTATTTGCACTTCTGTGCTGGCACCTTCCAGTTGCATTCAGTCAGTAGTACATTTTTAAAAAGAAGTGAAACCCAGTAGTGGTGCTTTTGGATTAGCCTTTATCTTGCTTACCTTTGCATGCTCATTTAGGGCAAGCATACTTAGCACTGTGAGGATCCTGCATGAATGACATGGAAACATCTTAGTTCACTGAACAATCTCACTGTCATTTCAAGAAACAACAACTTCTATTTCTGCAGAGCTCTGAAGATCAGTTCTGCTGCTCAATGCAAATCTGACTCTCTGGAGGTGAAATGCATCTTTTATTTTTAACCTTAGTGAATACTTGGCAGTGAGTGCTGGTGAAGTAAATCCTCAAGGCCTGATGTAAATTGGCATTCCTCTATCTATTTTATTAGGAGAGCCTTTTGCAAGCATCTTGGCCCAATGTGGTTCAGCCTGTTGTGTGGTTGTGCTGTGTCCCAGAGCATTGCTCTCACAATGTCACAGAGGTGATGTAAGGACAGATATTAGGCAATATTGCTGGTGCTGCAGCACACAGTGGCTGTGCTATTGCTTAAATCTGGCTGAAAGGAGAACCAGTAAAACTTGCTGGTTAAACGTCTCATGAGATTGCCCAATCTGTGGAACTGACTAGGGCTGTTTGTAGTGACTACCTGTTTGAAATGTGTGGATTAGCAGGCAGGGGGGTGTGCCTGTGTGTAACTGTTGTTTATAAACACCTGCTCTGCTTACTTGCATTTTTCTGGTTTTAGCTACAGCTTCAGATTGGTCCAGTGTATTTATTGTGGTCTAACCCCAGCGGGCAACCAAGACCCACACAGCTGCTTGCTCACTCTGGGCCAGTGGGGTGGGAGAGAGAATCATAAAAGAGAGAACCTGTGGGTTCACATAAAGACAGTTCAGTAAGTAAAGCAAAAGTTGTGGATACAAGCAAAGCAAACCAAGGAATTCATTCACCACTTCCCATGGGCAGCCAGATGTTCAGCCATCCCATCAGGAAAGCCAGGGCTCCATCAATGTAATGGTTACCCCAGCCAGAACCAGCACAGTACTGGTCTCTTATAGGTTGATTTTTAAATTAAGATGTCCATTAGCTTCATTTCAAACTGTAGCTGTTGTTGTTTCTCTGGTGTTCAGCCATCCCATCAGGAAAGCCAGGCTCCATCACATGTAATGGTTACCCCATTCTTCTTGGGAAGAATATTAGGTCTCCCCCAGCCAAAACCAGCACAGTACTGTACAGAAATTCTCTTATAGGTTGCTTTTTCAATTAAGATGCCCATTAGCCTCATTTCAAACTGTAGTTGTTGTTGCTTACTGTTTTCTTTCTTACATCAGTTTTGCCAAATGGCAGTGTGATTATGTCTTGCATAAAAATAGACTTGTGAATTGGCTGCTTGAAATACGACAAAACCAGTTAAGATTTCAGTTCTGTGGCTTCCTGAATATTTGTTCCTGCTCTTAAAATCTACTTGCTCAACTCCTTCACTGAGCTTCCTGTGTAATGTTGCTAAACCTCCTCTAAATTCTCCAGTGGCTCTGGTGTTTACGAAGTAAACAGCTGTGGCCATTTTAGCTGTTGCATCTCAGATGGAGGTCGCTGACCCTGCAGTGGAGGTAGCAGGAAGGTGGGGATGCCATCTGCTCTGCCGGCACATTGTCACCTCACCATCCCGGGTGATTAAAGCACTGTGCCGTACTGAACTCGGACAACTTGAGGTATCATTTAGTTCTGCAGAGTCTGTTACCTGCTCATTAGCAGCTCTCTCCTCTGAGGATTGCCAGGCAGCTGAGGGGATATAATATTACAAACTGCTGCAGCAAAATTAACTATAGCCCATTTGTCAGAGCTGAGAATTATCTTGCAGTGATCGTATGTAAATGAAATGAGTTCCTGTAAGGACAGAATACATTATTTATTGGCTTTTTGGAGGTGACATTTTATTACAAAACTGCCAATATCAATTCCCTATCTTATATTTTTAATTTTCCCTCCTACATTATGACAAATTTCAGCATGTTTTATTGGGCAGTAAAATTCCAATTTAATTATGCATACTGGCAAGTTAAAACTTGTTAGATGGGTTGTCTTAATGTTGTGTGTTAGTCACATCAGAGCACTTAGGTGCTACAGTAATGACACCAGGTGATTAGTGCAAAAAGAATAGATTGTCATTTCAGAGTGATTGTGAAGCCTCAGCTGTGGCTTCACTCTCATAATACATTCTGATGCTTTCTGGCACTCAGACTGCAGAGTTCTCTGCAGATTGTGCTTCCCAAGGCTGCCACCGTCAAGCGGGTCTCTCTGAACTGGCTGCTGAAGTGACGCCACACAGTGGTATACAAAACAAATGGGAAACCAAAAATACTCTGGATGAGGGCTCAGGTTAACAGGTGTCATCAATTTTCTGTAAATTTGATCAAGTCTTTAGCATTTTGAGTTAAATTTACCCTGAATCTTTTTTGCAGTGTTGTAAGTGTAGAAGACAGTTGCTTTTCTGAGTAGGAACCATGGGTTATTGTTTTCTGGGGGATTTACCTGTTTCTGATTGCTCTGATGGAGTGAACAGTGGTTAAATTTGTCTGCTCTAATTCCTTGCACAAGTAAAGGTACAAACCCATTCCTTGCAGTGATTGTGACCATGTTAATTTAAGCAAGGGAAGCAGAATCACACTGTGTACTACTGCCCTCCTTGCAGTCTGTCTAAAATTAGTTGCTGCTTGAGCTTTGCTTGAGCTTTGCTTGATTGCTATTACTAGTACTTAATGTCCTAGTTTGGTGAAACCTAGTCTGGATGATTGAGCTTGGGTATGAGCTTCATACCTGCAAAAATACAGTAATTATAGGCTACCTGTGATAAATATTGTATTTCTAAATAATATTAACAGCCTGCTGCTTGCAGTTTTGTAGAAATAATTCATAAAAGTCGACTGGTTTTGTAGATTTACTGTTTTTTTGAAGCTCACTTTCTGTCACCTTTCAAAGTTGTGTTTAACTTGTGTTAAACACAAGGATATGAAACTGTTAGTGGTCTCAGGATGAGAATTCATTACCCAGCAGTGTAGAAATGTGTGTAATTGATCCTGTGGGATTTTGGGCACATACAAAAGCAGTTGTCGTAGCTGTTTGGTGGCTTGTAAGCAAGCTCTTCTTCCAGCCAACTTCTGCATTCCTCTTTTTAACTTCAGTTGAGTTACACAAAGGATTTTGTTCTTTCAGAGCCAAGACATAATCAGCCAAACTGAACCAAGAGGAAAGAGAATATTTGAGAAGGCCTCCAGCATCTCATGAACGAACCAACGGAACTCGATAATGCCGGTTCTGCAGAGCCAGGTCTGCGGCTCAGAAAAGGACACATGTCTGACCCTGCAACCACACAGGCATCCTTTGAAGAGGACAGCTCTCCAGAGAGCCTTCTTCTAGTGGAGTCACCACTGTCTTCTGACCAGGAAAATGTAAGTCATATGATTCATTACCTGTTAGGTTTTCTAGGAAAAATGAGTTTTGACCTAAGCGCTTCAGTGTTGTAATCTAACTTTTGGAAATGTGGACCATGAGCCTACAACCTTTTATTGCCTGCTAAATAACTATAATAATACCAGGAAGGTTCCAGAAGTATTCAGTTGAATAAATGTATGGGAACTTGGGTGACAAGGCTGGGTGTAACTAGTTTTACCAGCTTTTATGTTTTTATTTTGTCCTCAAAGAAATGGGACTTGTACTGGTTTGTGTTCTGCTGAGATGCTGTTCATACAAAAAGATTTTTGTTCTGTGATTTTCAATTAATTGTAAGTGAAAGGAGAAGTATTGGCTCTGGCTGCATGTAATCAGAACCTTGGCTAATTGGTATCTTTTTGATGATTAGGACAGAAAAATCTGTTTGCAAGCATTCTTGCTCTAATTAGACTGAACAGTGCATGATATCTTATCTCAGATAGTAGCCAGTGACAGACTCACAAGGCAGAGCAAAAGGCTGGGGAAGCCCCTTGTGTTACTTGCCTAGGACACTCTCCCAGTCTTTAGTAGTTGGTGGCTCACAGATTTTCTGAGCCAGTGGCAATGTCTGTAAGTTTTTGGTGCATGAACCTCTATAAATTTTAGCAGCCACAACATGCAGAAAGACATCCACAGCTTTATTAAAGACACAGTCCAAGCTCTGGACAAAAGTACCTTCTGGTTAGATATTTCCAGAACTGTAATTAATGCTTCTCTCAGGATACATTCAGATGGATATCAGCATAGTTAAGTGGAAGAGGCATTCATCTTAGGCTCACTATCCAATTTATCATGGATTAATGGGTTTACTGTATCAGCTCAGTCACAGCAACTGTGTGGTTTTAGCCAGCAGCAAAAACATGCTGGTGCTACTTAGTGTATGTTGGGCTGTGGCTGTAATTGCATTTGCCACAAGTTCTGGGTGTTTGCATGGCCCAGTGTCGTGGATCAGCTGACATGAGAACTGGTATTTGCCTTCTCAGCTTGATGAGTTGGAGCCCTTGCAGAATTTAGTTCCAAGCATTCTTGTAATGAGAAGTCAGGATTGGTATTCATGTCTAGTAAGCCAAGCCAGTGCACTCACAGTTGTACTGCAATAACTTCTCTAGAACATTCTCAGTATCCTGATAAGGGAAACACCCAGAGTCTTTATCCATTTGGTGGAAGGGTGTGAAGCATGGGTTTAAGGTGCAAAGTCTTGGACAAAACTGGTTAGAAAAAGAAAAGTTGAGTTGTGCTAGCAGATATTTTGAATTTACATGTTTATCTCTTGGTGTGTTTGGGATCATCTGCTTTGAAGGCTGTTTTCATTCTTGTCTCTGACTTTCCTGGTGAATAATTAGAGTTACCTGTAGCCTGTGGATGGAATGCTCAAGGTAAAAGTCCATAACTGATTTTGTGCTTTAGTTATTTCTGTACATTGCTTAGCTAAACAGAAATTATCTGGCTGAATCAGTGTTTAATTCTAAGATTTTGGCAATGAAACAGTTGAAATACTTTCATTCTCTCTTTCAAGCATTCATAGCACATGCTGTCTTTTAGATTTTTTTTGCTTTCATCCATACAACAAATGTTTGTATTTTTTTCATTTTGGCTCACTACAATTGTTTGGCTTTCTCGTGTTTGATTTCTCTTTCCTGGTCTCCTGAAGTGCTGTCACAGAAATTTGTTTTTGCCATTTGGGTCTTGCTGTTACATGCTAATCTGCATCACTTTCTCTGCCATAAATGGCCTTGTGCTTTTTAAATTTTTTTTTCATCCTTTTATTCCGGTCCTCAGTGATTTCTTGGGTTTGTTAGTATGATGTCCTTAAATTGTTTTTTCTCTTAAAAGGCTGAATAATTGATGCCTCTAATGGACCATCCCAAAACACTTTGCTGTCAAAAGTGCCAATATTGGCTTGCCAAATGGCCTTTATTATGTGATATTCTGCCATGTTCCAGATAATCTGTAAAAAACATTATGCTATACATCTTCCTCTGCCTTGTGTAAGCCTCAGCACAGCTGTTGCTCAAATGTCAGCTTGGATTCCCTCTTTGCTCTGCTGTGCATTCTGGCTCTGTGCATCTGTCTCAGCAGAGCAAGGTGTATTAGTTCATTAAAAAGTCTCATTTTCCTCTGGCCTGGAAGAGATTCCTGTTCAGATAACAGTAATATAAGGGTATTGTTCTTGGCTAGGTGGCACTCAAGCTAAACACAGCCTTATCGAGGTCTCAGGTAGTGCCCACTCTGGTGGTAACAATTCCGTGTTGGATGAGGGAAGGCAGTGAGGGCTGTGCCGTGTCTCGATGGTGGAACCACTGTTGTCATTTAATATTCTTGTAAATGCTTCTACTTAGGAAAAGCTTTTAGCATATTTATATGTGTTCTAAAATGTACTGGGCTTAGGACTTGAGGTATTAGTGTAAAAAGATGTATATTTTTATCCTGTGATAATATGACATTGTTTATTTTCCCAGTGCCTCCTATTGCCATGCTTATATCATTGCAGCTCTTAGAGAAAATCTTCTCCAAACCTTTCTATCCAAGATTCCTTTCCCTACTTGTATATCCACTTCCTGCTCCACTTGTAGAAGTAAGCAGTCTGAGCTCTTAAGAGGTAGTAGTTGATGAATTTTTGATGAATTATTTTAATAGTCTTTTCTAAGGAGGAGGACATGGAAGAGTGTCATTATGTTGTTCAGAATTAATTTCAATATTCCTCACAGCTTGCATTGTATACTATGTACTTATAATTTTGATGGACCAAAATATTGGTCCTCACAAGTAATAAAGCATTTTTTGCTAAGAAAGTGAAGATGATATTAAGAAATAAGATTTACTTCTAAAAGTTTTTTTTTCTGAGGCTTTTGACCGGGGCACCTACCTGAGAGATTCCATAGCTCTGAAATAAAAATGAAAGATCCTACTTTCTGTAAACTGTGGCATTCAGTAGATACATGTAGCAAAGAATTACTAGCCATAAGCATAGAACATGCTTATTCAAAATAATAGTAACACAGCTGCATTCTTCTGCCAGTGCTGTTAATATGCCAATTTTATAACAATTTTTATGAGAAGATACAAATCATATGACATCAATATCCTTTTTATACCTGAACCTCTCAGTCTGTATTTTATTCCATAACTCTCTGTTCTCTCCAGGAGTGTTAATATGTCCATAGATTATCCCCTCTTCCCAGTACCAGTTTCAAGGACTAGATACACATCTTGCTGTCTTTAAATGTGAAATTCGTGTAGTGGCAGGTGAGTGGTGAGCCTTCTGTGACTTGGACAATTAGTAACCATTTTTCTGCATGATAAGTACTTGATTATGAGAAAAGCATCAAGCAAAAGCTGCATAATTCTTCTCATTCCTTCAGGAGTTTAAACTTCTTTTCTTGGTTTCCACTATGTGCTGATAAGGCATTTTTCAGCAGGTGCTTCCCTCCTGTAGCATCCTGGATTGCCTTGCCTTTGGGACAGCATCCCTTCTCCTGTCCCAGAGTTTCTGTGTCTTAACTGCCTTTGTAATTCCAGCAGTGATAGTTCCTAAAGCCATCTCTCCTACTGTGACTTTGTTAAGCTGACACAATCAAATGCATGTGACTTCTTACCATGAGATGAATGGGCTCTTTATGCAGCCCTGAAACCCTGTGCTTGACTCTTTGCCTTTGTACTTTAACCTGTCAGGGACAGGAGGTAAACAACAGAACCATTTTCTTTGCCTTTGTTCCAATCATGGGTTTTCCCCGTGCTTGGATGATGATTCCTTTCATCTTCCATGAAGCTGAGCTGTTGTGCAGTTGTCCTGTGAGGCACCAAAATGTGCCCGTAAGGTGGGGAGCTGTTGCTTTGAAGTGTTTGATAATTTACAGTAAGGTTCTGGGGGGAGGTTTGTGTAGCCCTCAAGTTGTCTGAATGGGCAGAAGGAATTTGGGTAAATACTCCTCTGGATTGCTTTTCAGGGAGTGTGGGCTTTGGAGGGAGAACTTGGTTGACATCTGACAAATTTCATGATATTTCCATGTACTTACAGGAATCTTTCTAGAGCATAAATACCAAAGTGACTTGAAGGAGGAAGGCAGAAGGATGTAACAGAATTTCAGGTACAAAAGAGAATTTTTAGAGTAATTTAGGGTGAGCAAATGACTCAAGGCTTTTAACTTGAATCATAAAACTTAAAGCATTTTCTGTTACAGAAGTGTTTATGTATTATCTACAAGAGCAGACTACAGACAGACTTTTTGGATACTGTATTTATTTACTCCATGTAAATAAATGGAATTGTCTTCTTGACTTTCTGGTGCATGCCAGCTGAGTGAAAAAGACAGGTGAAGTCTTGAAGGTCAAAGAGAGACATTTGAGTCTTCAGAATAGTTTTTCTGGAGGGAAATATTTGTAAATTCTAATTGTGTGAAATTTCATCCATTGTAGATCTACTTGCAAGTTTCAAACAATTTAGCTTTCTTTTCAGTCTGGCATTTTTCTATTGGTTCTTTGGGGTTATGATTGAAATCTTGGCATTTGCTTTTGTATTTGCCTTCCTTCTCCATTGCATTGAGGTTTTGTTGGAAGAGGCCTGGTAAAATCAAGTTTGACTGCCCACCAAAGCATATTTCCTTTTGTTTTAAAGCTGATTATGTTCAAATGTTGTTGTTCTGTAGATTTCTTTATCACCTCTTCCATTCCTTCATTTTTGCAACTCTTGGGAAGAAATGTTAATTCTTTGAAAGCCTGTGAGTTGACATTTTGCTTCAGATCAAAAGATCTTACCATCTGCATTTCTCCTTCACTTGCTGTTCTAAGGACTGGAAGTAATGTGAATTTTACTCATACTGCTAGTCACTGAAGTAAGTGCTCAAATAGAGTAAATTTTTTTCCTACAGAAAAGCATTTTTGGATAGACAGAGCAGAATATCTCCAAGTATTCCCACTTAGACAGTATGAAGGAAATGGGACACGTTTATGGGGATGGTTTCCAGTCCCCACTGGTGCCTCCCTTGCTGGCATTGATGTGCCTGGGTTATGAACAGACTGTCAGAGCCTGAAAGTCTGTAGAAAAGGCAAACTGGTGATCCAGTCAGCTGTGCATGGGCAGTGCCCAGGAGGCTGGAACATGTAGGAGATGGCCATTCTCCATGTCTGCTCTGTCTCCCAGAAAACTCTCTCTGAAGCACCAAGGAGTTTGTCCTAGGGGATGGTTGTGGAGTTGCAGCTGGATTCAGCTGTGTCCTGTTACTGGGGAGCGTTTCTGTGCTTGGGGAGGGCAAGTGTGGCTGCTCAGGGTTTGCTGCCTGTCAGCAGGTTTTGTAACCATTGCTTGCTGTGCTGGGTGTTGAAACTAGGAGAGGGAGGGAGTAGTTCTGTTTATAATTCACTGGCACAACAGTTTCCCTGCACAGGGGTTAGATTCCATGGGTTTTGCCTTTGTTCTCCTGGAGATCCTATCTGCCTGATTTGGGCAGCAGTGGGGGGGTTTGTCAACCTTCTACAGTGATATAAGAGAAAAAAATAGTGTTGTACTGCTGGGTTAACTTGCATCTTCCTCCAACTGTTTCAGATTGATAGACTCTGCTGTTATGTTAAATTCAGCAGTACACTTTCAATCTCTCTTTGTTTATTTTTGTAACAGAGCATTTCTTTTTCCATAAGCCCAGCATGCTTATTTTCTTTTTCTCTTGTCAGGATTAACAATGGCAGAGAGCAAAAAATGGCACAGGAGACTCTTCTGCAGCAGAAACAATTTCTACAGGCCCTCCCCCAAACTGCTGCTGAGCACATTTTGGCATTGAGACCCCGGGCCCTTGTCAGATACTGGGCTTTTACAGAAAATCAGTATAAAATCAGAAAATCAGCTCAGAGATTCAACAGACCCATTTCATCTGAAGATATTTAAGAAGGGAGCTAGTTCTAATCAGTGTTCTAGCAAGGCTGCTGCAAAATGTGACTTTGTCTTAGGACTATTTGCTAAATGAGTTTTGAATGTTAGTGCTTGTTTTTAATGAGTGCCAGCCAGCAGTCACCCATGACCAGTTGTGTAAAGCTGTTTTCAAGTGCTGTATTAAATGGACTGTATCTTTTATAAGAAGGTGACCTACAAAAGAAAAACACTAAACTCCAGGAACCTCCAAGTACTTGACATTTTGACCAATGGGCCTAAAGGGGTTTTGGCACTGTGCTAATGAAAGACTTTTTTTGGTCCAGTGACAGCAAAGGCAGCTTTGCACACCCTGCTTAGAGGTTTCCTTTTGGAGACTGGTGTGGCTGTGTTTACAAGCTTGTCAGGGAGAATGTGAATTCTAAAGGACAAAGCTGTTATTTTAAAATAACTTGATATGTGCAGAAGTTAGGGAAAGTCAGGGAAAATTTTATGATGCTGTTTGTTTCCAGTTTATTTCTCCCAACTCAAAGAACATAAGTTGATGAAATTCTGAAAAATGTGCAACAGGCTTTTAGGAGAAATGGCATGGCAGCCTGCATTTATTGCTGCTTCCCCCTTACAAAAGGCTGGTTGATAAAAGGTCACTTGACAGAATGGGCACAGAGGAGTTGCTGCTGAAAGAAAGCAATCTGGCCAGCTGAAAGTGATGTTACAGAACTGCCATTAGAAAAATAACATTTTTATATTATAGCCTTGAACGTGTTTTGGCCATTATGCTGAAAGCTCTCGAGTTACTGAATCTGGCATGCTGCGCCAAGGAACATAAAATGATTTGAATGTCATGTTAAGCACTATTAATAATTCATCTGATGAGATCAAGATAAACAAGAGCAAAAACTCAGAGTCATGTCTAGACTTTGTGACTTCAGTTTAATGTGGGGGATAACAGTGGTATTGTAAATGCAGCAACATATGTTTTGTAACTTGAGTTTTAAGAAGAAAATAATGTTTAAGCACTGTGTCATGTAATATGCCATGACTCAGTGTTAATCAAGACATTTGGTTTTTCTGAGCTGTCTTGCCTGTGTCTCTACCAAGACACAGAGTTTTGCCAGGGCATTGATCAAGAAGACAGTGGGGGAGTGTCTGTCAACAGCTGAAGGAAGCAAGAATACTAGAACAAGATTCAGACTGCATCATGCTTTGAAAATTCCTGTGGTGGTAGGTTTAGGGCACTGGTGGCATCTTGGTGGTGAGTTGGCATCACAGACAGCTGGACTTTGAGACATGAGAGTTCATTAACTCCAGAGCTTAATACTACATAGGTATGTGCATGGTCAGTTAGGCTCCTGGGTAACTGAGTAATGACTCTGTCTGAAAAGAAACTCTAATGCACAAAACTTGTGCCCTTTCTGGGGCCTAGGAGAGCTTTATTGCATTGCTAGTTGCAGTGGGTTTGACTGGGATAGCTCATTTTCTTCCTTCTGGCTGGTACAATTCTGTGGTTTGGATTTAAGGTGAGAGTGACATTGATAACACCCTGATGTTTGAGTTGCTGCTCAGCAGTGCTAGCCCTAAATCAAGGACTTTTCAGTGTCCCATGCTGTGCCAGTGAGGAGAGGCACAGGAGGCTGGGAGGGAGCAGCTGGCCTGAGCTGGCCAAAGGGATATTCCAGACCACGGAACATGGAGCTCAGTACATAAACTGGGGGGAGCTGGCTGGGAGCTGCTGGGCTCTGCTGGGAGACAGGGTGGGTGTTGGTCACATGGGGCTGAGGGAGAAGGTGACCACTTTTTAGGGTAAAAGGTGGCTCCATTCATATTTCGTTTATCTTTTCGTTTGCACACTCAAATGACAACACTGACAGCACTTTCTGAAGTGATGAACCAGAACTTGTCACCTGTGCAAGGAGCAGTCATGTGCAAACTTTCTAGAAATCTTTAAACTGACATCAAGAAACTAAAAACCTCAAGAGAATACACTTTGCTTGAAGTCCATTGAACAGAACTTAGTCAAAAGTGGGAAAAATGTTTCTGGAATCTTTTTCTGCAATTATGAATTTTCTTCTGACAGGCTTTTCCCTAGTAAGGACATTATTAATCAGCGTGTCTGTTAGCAAATTTGAGAGTGATAGTATAGAAACTGTTAGTCTGTGTGAGGAGGATAAGCTGTTGTAGGAGACAGAAGTATGTTGCATTTACTAGAGCAGGTTTTACTGCACTTTTCTCTGTAACAGGATCTTTGGCTGTGTGATCTGACATTTTTGGACTGCATTCAGACGAGAAGTTCTTGTACTAAATGCAAACTTTTTTTTTTTAACCTTTTGTGCTGTTGCTATATAAAAGTGAAATTTTACTGTTAAATTTACTTAATGATCAGCCCTGTGCAATTTAGCTCTTGGGTTTCTTGCTCTTTGTTTGCTCTGGTTCTCTAAGCCTTGGGTTTGGTATTAAACCTTTTTGATCCCTACCAAAATACGCTCTGGAATTCTTGTTTAGGTGATGATCTGTCCCTGGAAGTGTGTTGCCTGGTTCTCCATACAAAGTAATATAATTAAGTCTGATTTCTGCCTTTTCATTTGCATTCTTGTCTGTCACTGTTATCACAAAAGAACCTGTAACACTTAACAAACTAAAGTGAATATTGATAAACCAGTAAAGCTGGTTCTGGATATTTTCACTTGTCCTTTAGATTTATTTTATTCTCTGGTACCGTTACTCAGGTTGTGTTTATACATCTGTTGGATAATTTCCCTCTCATATGTACCTGTACTGGTTTTTAGTAGATTTAACACTTTGTGAATTTGCAAAGGGAGTAGAATTAAAATTGGAACAATTGCTTGGCACTTCCATAGGGTTAAATGTCCAGACCTTTTAGAGTGTAAGTGTCCAGAAGCCATGATTTTATGATTTTTGATTATTGTGAAAGTCTGATTGTAAACATTGCTGCATGTGTTCAGCAGAAGAGTGACAGCTGCTGATTGTAACAAGTTTACTTGTTACAAACCAGGGGGTTTATTTAAAGATGTTCTAAAATGCTCTGAAGACCTCACAGAATTGTTTAGTCAAATCTGAGATGCTTTAAAAGAGGTTGAGTAAATTAGGTGATGTATAAGAACGTCTGAAACATCAGCTGAGTGAAAATCCCTTTGGCCTATGGCCTAGAAACTACAAAGGCAAAAGTTATTTTTGAAGCACTTAATTCAGGATATACCATAGCTCGTTAAAAGTGGGATTCTCAGAGTTTTCTTCTGGGCTCTCATTTCTTGCACAGTTTTAGGCAAGTGATACTATTTACCCAATATGTTTCTCATTTCAAAATGTGATTCTGTGGGCAGGACTTAGAATAGTTGAAAATGTGTCCTGAAAGAATGCTCTTGCTTATGTTGTTATGGTCTAGAATTACTCATGAATTTCTGATACAGTCAGCTGAAGAGGAGAAGATATTGAGTCCTGAGATATGAAGGAAGTTGTCACAGTAGAAATATTACAATATGCTTTCTGAGCAGAAGAGTGGTATTCTTTCCTGTCAGTCATTGACTTAAGAACTGAAGGTCAGCAGAACTCCTTCAGATACCCAAGTGAAAGCTGGTTTTGGTGTTACCCTCCAGTGTAGATTTCTGACTCTGAACAAGCACAGTTTACTGTTCTTCCCAATGAGATGCTACAGGAGGGAGTCAAGGGAGGATGGGTGTTCCAGAACAGGCCTCCTTTTGCCTCCTTAGCAAGAAAAGGACTAAGAGCTGAGCTTTAGGTTTTTTTCCCCTTGAATGCTAATTATGAAGTTTAATGGCAGGAAGGAGATAGTAAAATCAATTCCATTTTTTGGCAGTAATCTGGACTGTGTATATGATATGAATTCCTTTTATCACCAAAAGAAGCTCAGTAATGATTTGTTTGTAGGCACATGGCCAAAATGCAAAGATTTTGGACTAGCTCAGAAATAGCTGTGCTCTTCAAGCTTTACAGTCTGTTCAAATTTAAGCCTTCCCATCATTCTAGAAATGGGAGTGTGTGCAGAGGGGGAAATGAACATTTTTTGGCTTTGAGTCACTGGGCAGACTGCAATGAATGCAGGCTTTGATTCTGTAAGGGACCTTTTTTCCTTCAGTCCACCCAGTTGTGTAAATTGAGGGTTGCTAACTTGTCCCCCCCATTTGAGCTGGTTATTGTGTGCTGCTGGGGAGGGAGCTCTGGAGTAGCTGAAAGGCACAGCACTGCTGCCTCTTTCAAATGCACTGGGACTGAAATGCCAGCCTTGCTTTTCCATAGGGCATGCTCTTGGAAACCAAAGGTTTCTTTAGTTTCTAAACTGTGCAGACTATCATGAGCATTTCCTCCAGACCTCCATGGCAGGGCACTTAGACTGGTTGATCTTTACATCTGCCTTCTAACCCAACCCATTCTATGTTTCTATGACCTTGAGTTAATTATTTATGATATTGAAAACCCAGAATCCTAGAGAGCTCCATTAGTAGAAAAAGCCAGTAAAATTGACAGCGTGGGGCAGCAATGTCAGTGAATGTTGTTGAGTCAGAATGAAACCAAATTTGCTTTTTATTTCTGTGCCTAGCAGGAATTGTGCCTATTTTAGAAGGATATTAAAGCTATTTGCATCTTTCTGTTGCCTGATGCCTTTGTGAATAGGACTAATGGGCTAACCTAGGCAGAGTGAGTGTATTTAATACTGTCTTTTTCTGCTGGAGAGTCTGCTTGGAGCTGGTCAACATATCAATCATTGCTATAAAATACAAGATATTGTTCAGAGGAATTGTTCACTGGAGTCATAAATGAACGTGATTAGATGGTATAAGGTACGTGGGTTGTTTGTTTGGGCAATCAAGTTTTCCTGGTGTGGACAAAAGTGAGATCATACATAAAACCTGAAGGATGTGTAGTGTGTATTACATACCAGAAATTGCATTCTGGGTAAGCAAAATTGGGTCAAGAACTGGGATGGGACCTCTTTGGAAGATGAAGCTTCAGTGACTACTGCAAGGCTTGGGTACAAAACAGGTATGAACATGTCATTTCTCTGTCAAAACCCCCAAAAGTATTGAAGGCTCTGAATAGCTCACTGTAGGCTGGAAGAAGTCTCCTTTTATTTATTCAAAATGAGAATTTTAAGCAGCTTACTGAGGTAACTTGACAGAAATAGTTAATAAGGCTAGACACCAGGGAGAGAGCTGTAATGTGGGACAGATACAGAGCCAGCTCCCACCCCTGGCCTGAAAGTTCAGGGCATTAATGTGAACACTACTGATACTAATTTGTAAATAAAGTAAGTGAGGTTATATACTATATTCTTAGTCACTTTGGATAGTATTATTGATGCATCACTTTGATTTTAAAGTTGTTAACCATGGTATGGGAACAGGAGGGGGGAAAATTGTTCTGGGAAATCTGGAGGAGGCCAGTCTCCCTCTGTGCTGACTGTGGAGCTTTCTTGGCATGGCCATGGCGTGTGTGGCAGCTTTCTGCATTAAGTCTTGAGGGTGCAAAAAGCTCCTCCTCTCCTTCCTAGCTTCCTCCAGTTTGTTTACATTGGAAGTTGAAATGTTGAATAGAGTCTTTGATGGGCCATGAGCATTGTAGGAAGCAAACAGGAATGTAGAACTTCCATGGCCCCCTGCTTTTCTCCTCCATGGGAAGCTGGAGTGTATCAAAATATGCAGATGATGTGATAAGTCATGCTAGAGCAGAAAAGTACCACACTGTTCCTGTAAAGTTATTAATGATGTGCACCAGCCTGATATCCCAGCTCAGCGGATTATTTTAGTTTTCCTTTTCACAATTCTCTCTGTACACCCTGAGGATATGGCTGTTTCTCTTTATTTGAACTTGGCTTAAAACTCTGATCCCTGTTACTGCTTTTCTTTGATAACTTGCCTTTGTCTATCTGGCAGAAGTTTCATAGTAGTTTCTGAAATACCTTGAAAAATCAAATGTATGAGTAAATTCCAGTGCTGGATTATAAGAAGTGTCAGTTAAACAGAATAGATTTTCAGATTTGGAGTGCAAACTGAGGTGAAACATTTCTAACAAGGTAAATGGATTCCTCTCCTTGACTTACCTTTTATTACCCTGAAATGCCAGATCCATTATAGAGGCATTAACACTGGCACAGTGACATTGAAACGTAAAATAGGGAGTAATCCTTCCCTAGAGGTGGGAAGGCTGCAAGCCTCAGACTCCATATCTGGGATTTAATGAAGCGTGACTTAGAGGAGCACCGCTGGCTTCCAAACCTGCTGGAAACATATGCAGAATGGATTAGACATGTGAGTTGTTCTCAGATACCTAAGAATGTAATCATTTTTTTGCTTGTTCTTCTGAATTCTTTTCTCAGTGCTGTACAAGGAGAGACTTCTTTATTTGCCAAGAGCTCATATCATAACTTTGTATGGAAAACAGCATCACCTTCCTCTGTTCATCTTTCTACAAAGTGTTTTCTCTGTTTTTTTTTCCCCTCCAGTGTTCTGACGATAATAAACACAATGATGAGCCACCTCAAGAAGATGAAGGGTTTATGGGAATGTCACCTCTTCTCCAAGCCCACCATGCTATGGAGAGAATGGAAGAATTCGTGTGTAAGGTAAGGGCACGTGGTAACTGCTGAAGTAATTTCCTTTTTTAGGCAGCTCCAGTGGGCAGCAGGCTGTACTTGGAGGAGCTGCACTGCTAATGTGAGGGAGAGGAGGTTCTCACTGTCCCCAGATGGGCATCTCTTGTTCTAAGTACCAATACTGTGCTTCCTCAGCATCTCTCTGTCATACAGGATTAAATTGTAGAGCTTGGAACAAGAGGGATTTACAACTGACACTCCAAAACTGATCATGCAACTCAGGTGTGTCCCTTGAGAAACACCTGTGAGTGCAAAGCAGAGCAAAAGCCTTCTGGTTTGGGGCACTTTGACTTACAAGGTCATTTGACCTGATTTCTTCAGATTTGCAAATATTTTGCTTTCCCAGCATCACTTGCATCTATTGTAGAATAAGCTTTGTCCCTGACTTGAAAACAATGCTTTATTGAAACCATACATAAGTAAATCCATTGTAGATTTTGTAATTGTTGACCTTGGCTCAATTTTTGCTACTTTTTAGAGCCACTGGGCTGTGTCAGTCAGTCTCTGGCCCTCCTTTCTCACTGAAAGGAATGCTGCCCCTTTATACACTGGTTCCTGCTGTTTTTATGAACTATTTTTGATATTTTTACAGAGGGACCCTAGTGACTTGGTGGTCTTTTGTGTATGGATCATTTTGGTTTTTTGCTTTTGTTGATTTTTTTTTACTATGCATCTTTGCCTCTTTTAAAATATTTCGTAGGGTGGATTGTGTAAAACGAATTCCCTCCTTCTGTAAAATGAATTCCCTCCTTCTGTTTCTACATCAAAAAATGTGAATTGAGGTAGAAACAGAAGGAGGGAATTCATTTTATACAATCCACCCTATGAAATACTTAAAAAGATTCATAGTAAATCTTTGGTTTTGTTTTTGTTCATGACCTAAACCATTTATTTTCTTGTTGAATGTATTTAAGAACCCAGTCTTTAACAGGGCTGGTTCTTCTGAATGGCTTTGTTTTGCTTCCATGCACGACTGTGGAGAATTGATTTAAAAACTCTGAGCTCTTGTTGTTGAAACTGAAATAAGAATGTAGCTTTTTAAACTCAGTGTTTCAGGAACCTTCAGCCTTGCTTCTGTAACTCTAGCCAGCCATCAAGCCCTCAGCAGCCTGCAGAAGCAGCCCCGGTACATAAAGCAGCCCCTGCTCCCCCTGTCCCTGGCGGTGCTGCCGCACTGAAGCCTCCATGTGTCTTGTGTTACTGCAGCAGTGCTGGAACATCTGTGCACGCTTATTTCCTGTGGAGCCAGCTGCAAGAATAGCTCTGTGCACAAACCCCCCCTCTCTCTTTAAAGAAGAAATCCCATGGAATTGAGAGTCATGAGTCTGTTGCCTAAACTGCTCTGTCACTGTTTGCTCGGGAGCATTTCTTTCTCAATCTGCATAAGGGGGTTGGACTCTTCTTGCTGGCCTCTCACCATTTCACATTTTCTGGCCCCTATTAGTGCTAGTGGGTAGCTTCTTCTGCTAGCCTTCCCCAAATGCTAGCAGATACACAGGCAGTTGGCTTGTGGTGGAGGAACAGGCTTATTTATTTATTGGAGAGAACTAGGTGTAGGCTTCTTCAATTAAATGGAGAAGGTGGCCTGTAAAATAACAGAACATGGAAGTGAATTAAATGTTTTCTCTTCATCAGCAGTAAAAACACCCAATGGCCTTCCTGCCCAGTGGAATGCTGAAGTGTTTCTTTCTCTGCTGGTGCAGTTCATAATGGTGCAGTTTTGAACTGGAAACAGTGACTTTAGCATGATATTTCAAGTGTAAAACCTTTTCCCCAGAGATGTTCCATCAACTCTCCTCTACTTACTGTACTCACAGGTTAACTCCAGCACTCGTACTAATGTGGGTTTTCTGACTGTTTCCATGCTCTGAAGGAGCTCCAGTGCCTGCATTTCACTGAACTCTTGTATCCCCCAGGTGTGGGAGGGCAGATGGAGAGTGATTCCCCACGATGTTCTGCCCGACTGGCTGAAGGACAATGACTACCTGCTGCATGGCCACAGACCACCCATGCCTTCCTTCCGGGCCTGCTTCAAGAGCATCTTCAGAATACACACAGAGACTGGCAACATCTGGACTCATCTCCTAGGTACTAATCCCAAATCTCATCCAATGGTTTCGTTGCTCTCAAAGAAAAGAGAGCAAGATAGAATGGTCTGTGGGGTTGTCAGCATTATCATTCCACTAGAAACCTGCAAATTAGCAGCTTGGTATCCCTCTCCTAATTTTATCTCATCAGAATTGGATTGGACTTGCTTAATTATGGCATACTATACAAAGAAATGCATTAAACATCTCCTAATCAATAAATTGCTGTTAGATAGTTCTTTTCCCAAGTGTTAATTGGGATTATATTTCTTGCCATGGGAACATGCCTAAGTTGCAGCTTCTCTGAGTTTTGAGAGCCTTGAAGGGAAGGGGTGATGCTGTAAAAAGATGAACTTTCAGTATGCATGAGCTTGACACCTCTCTGCCTTGCTGCTTTTCAGGATGTGTGTTCTTCCTTTGTCTGGGAATCTTCTACATGTTCCGGCCAAACATGTCCTTCGTAGCACCTGTGCAGGAGAAGGTGGTCGTTGGGTTGTTCTTCTTGGGAGCCATACTCTGCCTCTCCTTCTCATGGCTCTTCCACACAGTTTATTGCCACTCAGAAGGTGTTTCCCGGCTCTTCTCCAAGTAAGTGCCTCGAGAACAGGGCAGGCCAAATAGGAAACAGGTGGGAAAACAGGGCTGGGATTTGTGCCTGGAGCCCCAGTGTGGGAGTTGTTCATTTCATGACTGCATGTACTTTGGAACAGAGTTGAGCAGAGATTTAATGCAGCTTCTTCTAATTATAGTTTGTTTCAACATGAGTTTTTGTGCTGTCATTTGAGTCTTAAAACTCCATCATTTTCTGCTGTTTGGCAGGCATGTGCTTGCATCTTGCTGCTGTAAGTAATATGCCTTGAGCTTAGTTGCAGGACTTTGAATTTTTAGTGCAACCGTTACTTCTTGTCATTTCAGCTGTTCTGACTTTGAACCTGAAACTTATGTAAGACAGTTCCACAGTGTGTATCAAGATGTCTTGGTCTTTTGGTTTTACTGCATGTTCTTTTTTTGGCTGGCTGCTGAATATCTGACATTTCCTAAAACTACTGAACCGGGATTCTGTAATCTGCAAGACCACCTCTAAAGTAGCCCAGCAGTTGAAGTCCCCTACTGAAAAATTAACTCCTCCAGCTTTTGCAGGGGTATTTTGTCAGGGTGTGGTAAAAAGCAGGGGCCGTGGATTTCCTTTTTTACATGGGTGCACAAAAAAACCAGTGTGGTTGAAAAATTGCAGCATTATTCCACTGTGGTCACTGAAGCTGATGCCCAGTTAACTCTTACTTGTCAGATACTGAAGTGTTTGCCTTGCCTGTGTTCTCAGAACATACTGTGTGCCCTGTCTTCAGAGGGCTCTTGCAGTGCTTTTTTCCTGATCTGAAACTAAAATGTGAGTTTTCCTCACAAAGCTTTGGTCTAAAGGCTGCTGAAGGCATTGCTGATGTCTGTCTCAAAAATGGCCTTCCTGGCTGTCTGTCAGGTAATCCATTTCTGTAGGTGGAAGAGTTGCTGTCAGGACCTTACCTGCAACAGTAATTGAGAGCAATTGAGTTGCAGTGAGAAGTAGACAGTTGCTCTACTAAAGAAGAGTGTGTAGGTGTGAGGATTTCCAAAGGTTCACACTTCTTATGACACTGATTTTTGTTTTCTTCTAGGCTGGATTATTCTGGCATTGCACTCCTCATAATGGGCAGCTTTGTACCATGGCTGTACTACTCCTTCTATTGCAACCCTCAGCCTTGCTTCATCTACTTGATTGTGATTTGTGTCCTGGGCATTGCAGCCATAATTGTCTCACAATGGGACATGTTTGCCACCCCTGAATACCGGGGTGTAAGGGCAGGTAAGACCTGAAATTAATGGCTTTGCTTCTTGACTGCCTTTCCTGCTTCCTGCTTGCCACTTGGGAAAACCACCTTGGGAAGACTTAAGGGGGTTTAATTTTATAGACCTGATATTCTTGAACTGGGAGCTTGGTGGGTTTTCTTTCAGCATTTATTGTGCCCAGCTGGATGCACAGATAAGGGCTGGTGCAAGTCCTGGAAGCGCATTCCTGAAATGGACAGTAACACGTGCAGTAGGAAAGGTGGTGCAAAGAATTTCTAGCTGCATCTAGCAACTTTGTTCTCAAAAAAATGACTGACTGCTTGGTGTGTGTATGTGTACTTGTTGTGCCTGTGCCTTTTTTTAACACTAGACTCAGACACTAGCAAATCATTGAATGATTGAATTCATGTGAATGATTTGCCTGGATAAAACACAGAGTTAAGATAAAGACTGTTTTTCTGTTCACATCATCAAAAGAACAAAACCAGATTTGGGTTCACATTTTGAGGAAGGAAGAAAGAGAGCTTTAGGGGGCAGCTATGGAATGTGCACACAGCTGGCTTGAATAGTAATATTTCTTGTTTCTTAACCTGCACATGCTGTCTACAGTAAATCTAGATTTCCTGGACAGGTTTGGGTACTTTCAGAGCATTCAGCTTTCCAAACTTAAAATATCTGTACAGGACATGAATATTCCCCCCATGCCCACTGTTTTTACAAGTTTTCTGTCCTTGCTGCTAAAATCTAAACAAATAATCAGTGTTCTCTTGTATGGCAGATCAGATGAGCACAGATGCTGCTTTTCTGTTTGGTAGGAGTACTTGTGCAGCCTATGATAAACAGTCTCTTTGTTGTGTCTCCTTGTCTTGCTCTTGAGCGTTGTGAAGTGAGGCTCGGTCTGTGTGGTCTCAGTTCCCTCTACAGGCCGAGAGCAGGAACTAGCCTCACCTACACAATCAGCAAATGAAATATTCCAGCTATCTGCTGGGCCATGGAACTGAGTAGCTTCTGGTATATGAAGGAAGTTGTGCATTCTTTAGCTTCCTTTCCAATAAATCTCTTCTGGGGACCTGCAGCTTCAGGAGCTGTCACCCCTCTGCTGCTTTGGCAAATGCTGAGTTTCCCTCCCGTAGCTTTTGTGTTTTCATTGTCTCCCTTTGCCTCCACTGCCTTCAAACCTGACTCTCCCGCATTTTCTTTGCCTCCCAGGAGTATTTCTAGGTCTGGGTCTTAGTGGGGTAATTCCCACTCTGCACTTTGTCATCTCTGAGGGGCTCCTGAAAGCAGCCACCATGGGGCAGATAGGCTGGCTGGCACTCATGGCATGCCTGTACATCACTGGTGCTGCGCTCTATGCCGCCCGCATCCCGGAGAGATTCTTCCCTGGCAAGTGTGACATCTGGGTGAGTCTGCTGAGTCACTGGTGAGGAGACCAAGCTGAAAACTGGTCCCCCTTGAGCCTGGAGGATGTTGTGTCTATGTTTTCTTACTGCACCAGAAGCAATAGGTCTTCAGGGAGGGGCCAAATAACTCTGGGCTCTCTGAGCCTGGCTTAGCTGGTGCCTCTCTTCCCAAGCTGGCACAGCCTGGCTGGTCTGGGGTAACTGCTGGTGTGCAGATTCCCCTCAGTTCATTCCTGGATTGCTTTTAACAGATGGGCAAGGAACTGCAAACATTTGTGTTGTGTGTTTGTGTGTTGAGGATCCTGCAAGGACACATCTTTACCTTGCTTCTGTGCAGAGCAGCATGTGGTCATTTCATTGATGTTCAGTGTGTTCTCTGGGATCTTCCCCATGTCTGGCTCCTCATCTTGTACAGCCAGCGAAAATGCTCGACAGAGATGGTAGGGTTTGGCCCAGAAGAAGGGATAGTGGGGTGAGCAAGTGGGTGGGTGGGGGAAAGAATCATGGACACTGGAGGAGAAATACCTGAGGAAGATGTAAGGAATGAAGACAGGTGGAGTAAGAGTAGAGATGAGGGGAAGCAGACCTTTGGAAGGCCACTGTCCTTGCACTTAGGAGAGTTTAAGAGCCCTAAAGAAGACTAGAAATGAGAGTGAGACCTGCTCCAGTTTGCCTGGTTGGTTTGTTACTATAATGAGCTAAGCCCCAAAAGCACTGGTGAACCACCAACTCTTTTCCAAGCTTCCAGTGGAGCCTGCAAATACACCTTTATAGGAATATTTCAGGAGCATTATCCATGTTGGTATGGCTTCCCTCAGACAAGGGCATGCTTTGTCATGGAGCTCTCTCACAGTTTCCATTCTGCTCTACTCTAGTCAGTGACATCCTGGGCATTCATTCCCAACATCCAGTTGTTTCTAGGTTTTAATACGATGTCACATTTGTCTGTTCAGTTTCTCTGTGGTGAGAAATAAAACACCAGCATGCAGAATCCACTTGGTAAGACTTGTGCCTGTGACCATAGCAGAGTTTGTACCTGTTATCTGTATGAGAAGGCCATTTTTGTCCATAAACCACCAGTGTGTCTTGTGGAGGAACTAATTTTGAAAGCGTCCTGCTTAA
Organism: Calcarius lapponicus; assembly: GCA_039654755.1. NCBI lineage: Eukaryota > Metazoa > Chordata > Aves > Passeriformes > Fringillidae > Calcarius > Calcarius lapponicus. The sequence continues at coordinate 69,709,823 of CM077463.1, forward strand.
GCCTAAGGTTCTGAAATTCTCCTTGTCCCTTTGCAAAGATGACTTAGAGCAGCTCTTTAGCACGTTTTTTGGTTCAGATGACTCTCAAGTGAAGGGGGGGATGTGTGTGTGCAGAGAATTCGATGATTTTGCTAAAGATAGCAGAGGGAAAAGAAGGGATAGTGGGGTGAGCAGGTGGGTGGGTGGGGGAAACTTGATATGAGGGAAAGAATCATGGAGACTGGAGGAGAAATACCTGAGGAAGATGTCAGGAAAGAAGCTTTGTGGTTGAGCAGCTGGTTCAGATGACTCTGAAGTGCAGGAGGGGACGTGTGTGTGCAGAGGATTGGATGATTTTGCTAAGGACAGCGGAGGGGTGGGTTTAGCCACAGCCTGGAGAGCTGTGTGCCTTGGGGCGCTGCGCGGTGTCACTGTGCGCCTCGGCTGAAGGGGGCTCTGGGGCCGGCTGGAGCCCCAGCTGAACCCGGCTCTTTCCCTCTGCAGTTCCACTCCCACCAGCTGTTCCACGTGTTTGTCGTGGCTGGCGCCTTCGTGCACTTCCACGGCGTCTCCAACCTGCAGGAGTTCCGCTTCACGGTCGGAGGGGGCTGCACAGAGGAGGAGGGGATGCAGTAGGAGCCGCCTGCAGCCCCGGGGCAGAACCAAACCAGAGAGAGCCGCCGGCACGGGCCGAGCAGCCGGGCTTAGCAACAGGAATACCTAAGAAGAATCCAAGTTTCAGCTGATGAGGCGTGGAGCTTCATGGGGATTCTGACTAACCAAGATAAAATTCTATACCTCAAGCAATGGAATAAATCAATTTGAAGACCAGGAAATTCTGCAAACCTAATTTATTCTTGGGATCTACAGATTGAGCTACAGAGGACCCTTTCCAAATCGGCTTCTGTTCAATGCCATATTTATTTGTAGAACTGGGGAGGGATAGCTTAGCAGTTTCCTTTTTTTTAAAAAAAAAAGAAAAAAAAAGTCAAGGTTAAATTTATATCCTCTCGGAGGGTTTGGGCGTTGATTTTAGATGCTCTTTTGGGAGAAAAACAAAATGTAAATAAGATTTCTAACTTTCTGTTTAAATAAAATTTATATAAATGTTTTAAACAATGGGTGGGGGGAAAAGGGTTTTTGTAAAGAATGCAACATGCAAGTACCACACACTGTTTCAATTTTGCACAAAATAAACGATTGCAGGAGGACCAGGTAAAATTCCCAGGAGTGAAGCTCGCTGGCCCTGTCGATTTTCCTGGTGGCCAGCATGCCCTGGGCAATGTGGGGTCCTGGCCAGCACCTGGAGTAGGTTCAGGATGTGCACAGGAGTGTTGTGAAGGCTGGATTAATCATGGTGTCATCCAGGTCGCAGTGTGAGCACGTGGATTTGCTCCAATGCCTGGAAAGGTGCATCTGCTCCCTGCCCCAGTGGGGGCCAGCTGCATTCCCAGCCCGTGTGCAGTGGGAGGCTTGGGATCGTGGATCCTACACTTGGTTGGTTTGGGTCTCATCATGGGAACTGGAGCATGGTGGGATAACTGCATGTGAAATGGCAAACAGTCCAACTCCATCAGTGCCTGCCTAAGCCAGAGGCCCCAGGGAGAGGATGGTTGCCATTTGCAAGCCTGCTTCGTTTGCTCTGAGGGATGGTGGTCATGGGCTTGTCAGGAGATCGTTGAGCATGTGAGGGGAAACAGAGGTGGGGTTAAGGTGGACTGGAAAGAGGAAGCTGTGTGCTCCAGGACTTGGAGTTAACAGGCATTGCAGACCTCAGGCACATTACCATCCTCTGTGTCAGGCTCCATATGCCAAGGCAGTTTGCAGGTTTTTCTTTTAAGGAGGAATAGATCCCTGTTTTTTTTCAATAATTTTTTTTGGTCCTTAGGTCTGCTTTCCATCTGTGCTTTAGCAATGGGGCTGCTGGTATTTCTTAAGCCTAAACCTGAGAGTTCAGCTGGATTGCTGTGGTGCAGACACACCTCCTATATAAGGGGAGGCAAATACCCTTCTCCTGTGTAATTGATGTAGCTTGAGCTTTGGAGCCCAGTCAGAAGCCAGACTGAAGGAGAATCTTTGGAGTCGTAAGGTGAAACTTGAACATTTTGTTTGTTATGGCACAGGTATTGCCTGGAGGCTTTAGCTGGAAATTCAGAGCAATTACCTCTCTCACAGATGAGTTAAACAGCTCATACCGTGCAGTATTTCACAGGGAAGGAAGGTAAAGGGTGGTTGGTTGTTGTGTGGGGTGGTTTTTTGTTGTTGTTGTTGGGTTTTGGGTTTTTTTTTTTTTTTAGATTCCCTCAAGTTTCAGTTTTCATTCTTCAAGGGAAAGAGATGGATTGCAAAGATCTTCCCATCCCCTGGATGTCACAGTGTGTTTTGGGGAGTTGCTTTGTCTCATGGAGTCAGGTAGGAGCAGAATGCCCTCCTAAAGCTGAGTGGGCATTAATGCTTCACCCCTGGAGTGGAGTAAAGGCTCTGAGAGCAAGGTCAGCTGCAGAAGGAGGTGCTGCAGCAGCCTGCAAGTGTAGAGGGATGTGTTCTCAGTAGGAGCCTCACTCTGGATGCCTGTAGGGCTGGAAGTGGTTTATCCCAGGTCTGTGGTGTTTAAGTGAAGGAGAGGGCAGAATTACCTTGGATGTAAGGGCTAACAGCACTGGCATCCCAGACAGGCTGGGGAGGTGCTGGAGAAGTGTGCTGGTGTCTGAGCCAGGGTGGTACATATCAGAATCAGAGCTGGCTGAAGGTGCTTTGGGATACCTCTGAACAGTACCAGCAGAAGCAGCAGCCTCCATCCTGGATCATCCCACGTTCACTCCTCCAAGGGTGATTGTAACCTGGTCCTACACAGCACAGAACTATTACAAAAACACAGTACTCCACCTGCTAATCTTAACCCAGTCTCTCTGTTCAAGAAGTTTGTGTGTTCCAATAAAAACAACCTAGCTGTGCACTTTTCTGTAGCTTTTGCTGAGAACTCTTCCCAGGTTGGCACCTGAATGCCTTACTCTCAGCAGTCAGAGGCTTGCTTGCTCTGTGTGCAGGTTATTGCCATAGAATAGTTAGGACCTACAGCTTCTTTCCTTCCCCATTAAATAGTGGCCTTGTTCAGTATATTTCTTTTTAACAATTGCTTACTGTTGGAAGCAATGAAGCACATTCTGGGGTTTTGATGGCTGGGGACTCTGGTGATGGTTCCATGTAAGATGGGATCTTATTACTTGCTGTATTCTTAACTTCTGCTAATAAAAGAACCAAATTGATTATTGTCTGGTCTGGGTCTTTCTGCACTGTGTGGGCACGAGGACTGGGGGGAAGAGAGGGGCATTGCTGGAGACTTTGGTGGTTGTGGGCAAAATTTTAGGTGAGTTGAGATAAAGAAAAGTTCAGGAGGCTTGGACTTAAATTCCTGGTGGAGAGGAAATGCCTCCTGTCCTGTATGTGTGTAAAGGATTGATCATCTCCTCCTGGTGTGAGGGCTTAGGGGCTGGCATGAATGGGGTTGGACTGGGCAGGGAGAGGGGCTGGTGGTGGCCAGAACAGCCTGTGCCCACTGGAGCCTTCTGCTGTTCCTTGGCTCTCAGTTCCTCATGTCTGGGAACTGCCTGGAAAGATAACACCTAATCCTGCTCTTGCCTTGGCTCACAGCAGCTCTGGGTGTCCACAGCTGAGCTGGGCTTTTTGTCAGCTCCTTCACTCATGGTGAGTGTTCTGCAGTGACTTGTAACAGAGACAGCTCCTGTTCATGACCTGGACAGCTTGATGGATGTCTCAAGATGGATTATTATTATTTATTACCATTATTGTTATTTTAATGAAAATTCAAGGAACGTGGAGGATGTTGGTATCAGATTTCACTTACACTAAAAGTACCTGCCACATTTGAATATGAATTGGGTTTATTCTGTTTCCAGAAAGCAGAGTGATACTTAAAAGTTGGCTGCAGGAAAAAATTGCATGTCCCACCTCTTCTGTGTGTAGCTGTGTCCTTGCTCTGCCCTCTCCTGAGAATCACTTGCTTCATTCATTGCCAGGTGCCTGAGTATGGATTAAAGTGCTGCAACCAAGGTGAGTGTCTGAGGCCACTGCCCAACTTTCTAGAGAAATAAATGAAGCGCATGATTAGGATGGAAGAGCTGACTGGTTTAGTTGAAGCTATTAAAGGCTTCCCTGCAAATTGAGTTCTTTCTCCCTTTCTCTTTTTTTTTTTTACCTCTGCCTCCTGTGTGGCATCAAGTAACTTGTTTGAACCAAACAGTGCTGCCGTATCTGCCTGGAATTCCTGAAATTCTCCAGGCTGATTTCCAGGACTGCAGAGCATTAATGTGGTTTGAATGAAGTTGCTTAAAAAGAGGGATTCCTTGGGGAGTGTCTGTGGCAATTCCTAGGTGCAAATTGCTCTCGAAGAAGGAATACTGGCCTTGAGTGCATGGCAGCATGGAGAATGTCTCACCTGCTCATCTCCAGCTGTTTGAACAAGGAGCAGTGAAGGAGAAGCGACCTGGGCAGCTGCTGTGAGAGCCTTGCAGTGTGAGCAGTTCCTTGTTCACCACTGAAGGTTGGTGCCTTGGGCAGGGATAGCGGGATGGGAGCCCAGCACTCCTGCATGGAGCTGATTTGCCTGCTGGATCTTATCACAGAGTCACAGAAGGGTTTGGGTCGGAAGGGACCTTAGAGATCAGATGGTTCCAACCCCTCTGCCATGGACAGGGACACCTTTCCAGTCAGACCAGGTTGCTCAGAGCCATGTCCAACCTGGCCTTGAACACTTCCGCAGATGGGGCAGCCACAGCTCCTCTGGGCAGCCTCTGCCAGTGTCTCACCACCATCATAGTGATGAATTTTCTGGCATTTCCAGAAGCTTCAGCTTTGCCTTTCTCCAGTAAAATTCATGTGTAAACTACAAAAGCATTGGTGTTCCTGAGCTGGGAGATGGTTGCATGGAGATTCACCGTGATCTCGTTTAGTAGCAGCTTCACCTCTGTAGTGGCGCCACTGAGCACAGAGCTTAAGAACTGAACTGGTCTGGTTGTAAATGAGATGGGAAAATCTCTGGCCTGGCTGGGTTCCCAGAGCAGTGGTGTGTTTCCTTTAGAGAGGCAAATGCCACCCCAGCAGTTCCAGTGGCTGGCTTTGCTCTCACCTCCAACCCTGCCCAGCCCCTGCCTGTGTCCTGGGGTTGTCAGTGCTGGCTGGAGCTGAGCTCCCCCAGTCCCAGGTTTCCTCCGTGGCTGTGGCCAGGCTGCAGGGCTGGCACTGGCAGATGGGCTGTGGGGTGGCAGCTGCTGCTGGCACAGCAAGCCAGCCCTCCTGGGAGGGAGTGGCACTGCCACCACCTCCCTGCTGGCTCCTGGCCACGGCGGCCGGCCCGGGGCTCTGCCCTGGCCCTGGCCCAGCTCCCCCATCCTGCAGGGACAGCCAGCCTGGGATTGCTGCCTCTGCCAGGGAGCCTCCTGCCAGCTTGGAAAGCGATATTCTGCCCCTCAGGGCCTGGCAGGAGGAGGTGACAGCAGGCTCCAGCCCCTGTTGCCAGGGCTAGAGAAGGTCACTGCTGGCTGGGACACACAAGCAGAGCAGCCGGGGGCTCTGGCCAGAGTCCCTGGTGTTGGGGTGTGGGGGCTTCCCTGTCCCTTCCCTGCTGCCTGTGAGAGGCCAACCCTTGGGGCAGCTCCTGCCACCATCCCACAGCCTTTCCTACGGCCATGCACATCCCTCTGCTCCCTGTGGCACTGGTGGGAAGGACAGCAGCAGCTGCCTGGCCCTGCAGAGCCAAACAGGTCTACAGAGAGGGCTCAGTGCCCAGCCCTCCTCTGCTGCCAGCAGGGCCTGCCTGGGGAAAGGCAGGGTGCCAGGGCTCCCAAAATTTGAGGCAGCAGCAGCAAGCAAAGCAGGAGGGGCTGATGACATTTCCTGTGGGTATTTCCAGCAGAAATGTGCTCGGCGGTGTCCGAGTGGGGCCATCCCAGAGTGCTGTGGCTGATGTCACAGGGCAGTGACAGAGCTGTCTGAGTGACAGGAGGTGTCAGGGCCCCTGTCAGGGGCAGGCAGAGGTGGTGGGGGGAACAGCCTGTGCTGAGGGATGGGGGAGCTCCCCAGTGCCCAGGGGAGAAAAGGAGCAGCAATTCCCCCTCAGAGAGGGCCCAGCTGGTGTGCCCAGAGTGTTTGGCACAAAGGGTGTTTGATGCTCCTTCTCTGCTTGCTTTGGAGCACCTGCTTAGCACAAAAGTATCTGCCCCGTTAGGCTGCCCTGAGCCCCCCTCCCCTGCAAGCAGAGGCTTGTGAGAGCCCAGGGTTTCTGTGCTGACAGTGCCACTGGGCTCTCTCAGCAGAAAAAGCATCCAGGAGAATACTCTGAGGAGCCTGAGGTGTGCATGAAGCCAAGCAGAACTGTGATACTGGCCCTTCCCTGTGCCAGAGATGGGCCACACACCCCAACACATCTCTTAACACACCTGGGGCGTGTGGCTGCTGGCTGTGGCCACTGCTCTGCCCAGCCTGGCATGTGCCAGTCTCTTGCTAAGTTTAAGCCAACTCAGGCCAGCCTCCTGTGCAAACAGCTGCTGTAAATCCCACTGATTTTCCCACTATTTTGTAGGATGAAGTCATCCCCGTGTGGCCACACTTGAAGGTGTAGCCAGCAGCCTGCTGTGCCCCAGCCATGATCCAGGGAGGGCTCGTGTGTGTGTGATGCTGTGCAAGGTGTGTGTCCCTGCCCACCACAGTGCTTGGGGGAGAGCCAGGCTTACCTCAGCCTGCAGTGCGGTGTTTGTGAAGCCTGGCAGGAGTGTCAGAGAGAATTCAGCTCCCTGCCCCTGCCTGTGAGGAAATCAGCTGCAGGACTGGGGCTTGTGAAGCCCCTGCTGTGTGCAGCAGTGAGGTGTGGCTCTGATGGACAGCTCTGTCTGCAGAACAGATTCCCACTTGGGAATTTTCTCCCATTGCATCTTCCCTAACAGAACAAGCCCTGCTGCCTCTGGGTCTGCTTTGTGTGCTCACAGGGGTGGATGGCACAGGAGGGACAGCTGGGATTTATGCTCAGGATGGCAGCAGGATGCTGCTCAGCTGGAAGTGGGAGATGGCTCCTCTCACAGCTGCTGTGCTGCTGGTTGGATGCTCTGGCCTCTGCTCACTGTTTGCTTTTGCTGACCTATTTTCATCTGCTGTGCCCAGCACGTGGCTGAAGAAGTTGGAAGCTAAGGCAGCTGCTCTTCCTGGGGATTTTTCTCTTGCTGAAAGGGCCATGAGTCACTGTCTCTGTCAGAGCATGAAACAGAATTTGCTTAACCCCGTGCTGGAGCCCAGAATTGGGTAGGTTTGCTTATGGTCTGCTTTGCTGAGAAAAAAAAATCCAATACCCAGGAAGCTGTTTCTGGTGTGTGCTCAGGTTTGGCTCAGGCAAACCTTTGCTTCTATTTCTCAGTTTAAGAAATAACCCAGTTCTCACCCTGTCCATTCCCTGCAGTTAGCAACTGTGGACAAACTTCCTGAGCCACCGAAGCCAGGTATAGCTCTCCTCTTCTCTCTCAGTGCAGGTATCCCTGCAGGACCGTGTTTATTGTGGATTAGTGCACCTGAAGCCAAGCATGGCTCATCCAGAGCAATGTGCATTCTCCTGTCCTGTTTAAGCTGAGTGCACATGGGGCTGCTAATCCTTTCTGACAGGGAGGTCATCCCTGAGAGGCACCAGGGCCAGGCACGTGGGGCTGGGGGAGCTGTGCCAGCCCGGGGGTGCCCTGAGCCAGGGGCTCCTCCATCTCTGAGCAGCTCCTTGGCCTTGACAGCCGCCCCTTCTCCTTCTGTCCTGCCTTCACCTTCCCTGGCTGCTGCTGGCTCTGATAAGGTCACTGCCTCTGAAGCCTGGAACCTTCTCCACCTCCAGTTTTACTTCCAGTACTGCAGTGCTTCCTCTCCTCTTTGCTGGAACACTGCCAGCACCTGGCTGGGGCTGATCCTGTCCCCTTAGTGTCAGGTGACACGGGTGGCAAGGAGGACATGCCTGGAGTGCATCTGTGGTGCCTGCTGTGCGGGGCAGGGACAGAGCTGCTGTGAGGATGAAGCCCTTTCCCCTCCAGCTGCTCTGTGCAGCAGCTGCCCAGGAGTCCAGCCTGGCCGTGGTGGCAGTGGGTGACACGGTGGCCCTGGAGAGGAGCCGGCACGTGGCAGGGCAGGTGTGGGCAGAGCTGCTCGTCAGGCAGCCGGCGAGGAGGGCCCGTGTCCTGAAGGAGGTGACATCTTGTTGTGACAAGCCCCACAGGGGGCCTGGAGGGGTGCAGGACACTCCCAAAGTGACCAGGGACAGGTTGAGCCTTCCTGCTGTGCTACCCTGCTGCCCTGGGGCCACCACAGCTGTGTTTGCAATCCCCCCAGCCACACTCTGTCCCCACGGGTTTGTGGGATTTGTGTAGGGCTGTGATGCCCACCAAACATGCTGAAGCTATGGTGTCTATGTAGAATATGCCATGTATTTGTTTTTAATGAGATAGTATGGAACAGTTCATAAAAAAAGAAAAAAAAATAAGAAAAATGGGTGCTTCCCACCCGTTGTCCATAAAGCTCTGTGAGGAATGGCCTGTGCCCACCAGCTGGGAATGCCAGGGCAGGGCACAACCAAGGGCAGTGCTGCTCCCAGGGGGAAAGTGCCTGTTTCTTGGCTGCTTCTGCAATGAAGAGAGCAGGTAAGTCTCTTCTGGTGGCTCACACAAAACTCCTTTCCAGAGGTAAGTCCACATGCAGACAAGAACCTGGATGCTGCTCTAGCAGTGTTAGGAGAGGCCTCCTTGGCAGAGCTGGCGTGGCTGCAGCTCTCCAGCTGAGCTGTGCTGCCTCCCACTGCCCAGCCCAGGTGAGGCTGCTGCAATTCAGCTTCGGTGCCGTGTCCCACCCCCAAGACCAGGACACGCTGCTTCCAGACCCTGGCGTTCAAATTCCCGGTGTCTCACCCTGAGGGACAGGAGGTGGTGTCCCCTGCCCCTCCTGCTCTCCTAGAGCCAGCTCTGCCCCTCCGTGGGAGGCGGGCTGGTGAGGAATGTTCTCCGCGATGATGGCAGCAGCCCCGGCTGCGGGCGGTGTCTGGGAGGAGCCGCTCAGCAGCTGCTGTGCCAGAGGCTGCGCTCGCATCTCCTTCAGCCGCGGCCTTCCGAGGAGCAGCGGCTCCCGCCGTGCTGGACCTTGTGGTGAAGGACACCTGGGGCAGCGGGACCCCGTGTCCTGCCCTGTCCCGCCGGGTCCCTGCGGCGTCACCGCAGCAGCAGCACCAGGGGCAGGAGCAGCAGCGCCGCACACGCGGAGATCCCAGCGGCGCCACCGCAGTCCTGGGCGTTTTCCTGCGACATGGGAGACAAGGGGTCAGCTTGCCTGCTGCCAAGCCTGCCTGTCGCCTTTGGAAGAGGGAGCAATGCCTGTGGCCGAAAGATCACGCCAGGAGCCAAGGAAGGGATTGGTTTATCCCTGCTGGCCACAGCAGCCCTCCGTGGGCTGGGGAAGCCACATGGCTCCCGGCTCCTAGCAGGGTTGGGTGTGTGTTTGTGTGCTTGCTCCTGACCCTGTGGTTTCCGAGCTCAAGCCCTTCCCAGGTGGTACAGAGGTGAAATCCTGCTAGGAAATCCTGCTAGGAGCCCCCTCGGGGCTTCACGGCTGTGCCTGGCCCCAGCCAGCAGTGAGACACCCCATGCAAGGCTGCAAGAGGAGACATTGGTGCACTCTGGGCACCCAGCCGCCAGCTGTCCCTCCCTGCCCCGCTGTCCCGGGATACCTCAGGGTGGAAGGCGTGGCACGAGTCCGGCCGCCGGCGCAGCTTCTGGGAGCGCATCCGCTCGCACTTCACCGAGGCGTTGTGTGCGGGGCTGTTAAGGAGCGGCAGGGCGGGCAGGGAACGGGAGGGATGGATGGATGGATGGATGGATGGATGGATGGATGGATGGATGGATGGATGGATGGATGGATGGATGGATGGATGGATGGATGGATGGATGGATGGATGGATGGATGGATGCCACACACACCCTCGGGGCCCCCAGGAAAGTTTGGCCGGGCGGAACTGCCCCACCCGGGAGGACGAGGGAAGGGTGGATCACCCTGCAAGGGCCGGAGACCTCCCCAAGCCGGGTCGTGCTCTCCACCCCCACGGCAATGGCAGCAAAAGGACATTTTCCACCCTGGCAAACACGGAGGTGACAGGGCCTGTGGAGCCCTGCATCCCTGCTGTGTGTGGAAGGATATATTTGACTTCTTTTGCATCCATTGGGACGGGTGGGAAGACGCTGCAATCGCAGACGGTGTCGGTGACGAGGAGCAGGAGGTTACTGCTGATGATCTGCTGTGCCACAAACATCCTGAGAGGGAAGAGCAGGTGAAAAAAACCACAGAGCAAAATGAAAAGTGAAAAAAACCACAACTCTCCAGCCCAGAGCAGCAGCCTGAACAACAGCAAAGAAATTGAAAGAAAACAGAGATCATTGGAAACAGGGTGCCAGCAGGAAGCAGGAGTGACCAGTGAGCAGATGTACACAGGGAGAGGTGCCACTGGCACTCCTTTTTGGCCTCCTTTTTGGCTCTGAACTGGCTCAAATCTGTAACTCCATGCTAGACACAAAAGTCAAAACCAACCCAAGAACCCAACCAACCAGCCAAAACCAAGACCAGCCCTCTCCAGATGGGGCAGCACATGACACCTGAGCAAAGCCTGGCTTCACCCAGAGGTATGTCAGTGCCTATTTAATGTGTGTTTGTCAGTGCCTATTTAATGTGTGTTTGTGTGTGTGCTTGTGCAGCACAAGGGTGTCTCTATTCTGTGGTCCTGGGAGGAGCAGAGTTGTGCTAAATTTCACATTACTGGAGAGAGGAATAGAGGAACCCAGTAACACTGTGGGCTACACAGCTGTGACAGGACTGACCAGCTGGGGTTTGGCAGGGAGCCAGCACGTCCTGGAGCCACTGGGCACAGGGAAGGCTGGGGACATCAGGCTCTGCGTGCCTGCACTGGTGGCAGGAATAGAAATACAGGCTTGTGGGGATGTGCCCACTGCCCTGGCCAAGCTGACTGTGCTGGAGCAGTGCCCAGTGTCCCTGGTTATTCACCACCTGGCCTTGCTGCCTTCCAGCCTCCAGGGATTTGTGTGTTCCCTTTCAGAGGCGCTGAATGCCATACACAGCAGCTGACCATGTCATTAGTGCTCCCTGACTAATGACTGCCTTGGGAGCTTTGGCAAGCAGCCTTCACCCCATGCACAGATTCAGCCAGCAGGAGAGATGCCCCAGGCATCAATCCACAAGCCAATGTTTCTGCCCAGGATGGAGCACCCAGCCTAGCCCTGCTCCACCAGGAGCTTGTGGAATGTCATCAGGAATGCCTGCATGCCAGGCCCTGGCTAATGCTCCACACAGCCTGTGGCAGGGGTGAGGGGGTGTCTCTCCCAAATATCTGGATAAAAAATGCCCAAGATGCACCAGAGGCTGTAACTAAAAGGAGCCAAGCAGGACACAGCCCTGCTGCTCCATCCAGCACTGCTGAGGTGCTGCCTCCAGCAGGGGAGGGGCAGCTCCCAGGCTTTGTCTGCAGCAGAGATCTGTGACTCAAAGAGGTCACTCAGTTCCTCTGGATCTGCCCAGAGATTAAGAGAATACCTTGTTATCATCAAATCTGCAATCTCTTCTGAAACAGTGTTTGGCAAGGCTCTGGTTTTCCTAGAGCCATGCTGACTAGTGGAAGCTGTTTTTCTAAGCTTTAAGTCTTTCCTGCAGTTGCTCCAACACTGAAGACTAGGTAGGATTGTTTTGTGGGTTTTTTAAAGAAGCAATTCCAGTCAGATCTGTTTGGAAAAGGTGGATCAGTGGAAGTTCATCTTTTTGTCACCTTTCCACACGTGATTGCTGATAGCACTGTGCAACCACTGAAAATAGTCTCTTTTCACAATGACTTTCCTGTTGCTTTTGACTGTCCATTCACTTACAATGAAAATGGGAAATAAAAAGTGGACTCTTGTTTTCAGCTCTTTCAGTCTAACACTTATTTTTTCCCTCATCCCTGGTTTGTTTGGTTGGGTTTTTTGGTATTTTTGTTTTGTTTTTGTTTTGTTGCTTTGTTTTTTGTTTGTTTGGGTTTTTGTTGCTGCTGTTTTTTCTGGTTTTTTTTTTTTTTGTTTCTATAGAAATACAGGAAAGGGGGAAAATAAAAAAAAACAAAAAGAAGAAAAGGAAAGCTAAGAGTTTTGCAAAAAGGGAAAACTTTCTAAGAAGAAAAGTTTTGCCAGAAACATGAAAGAACAGACCAAGTTCCTTTCTGAAATCTTTGGAATGGAAAGATATATATATATTTAAATGCTGTTCTCTTTGTTTTCCAGCCACCTCTGCTTATTAACACCTTTTTTGTTGTTGTTAAGAATCAGTACCCTGCTCTCTTCACCTCTGTCTGTCCAGCACGGCGCTGTGGCCAGAGCTGTGGCTGTGCCACTGTGACCCTTCTGGTGCTGCTGTCACCCCCAGCAGCCCTGGGACAAGGTCCCCAGCTGGAAGGGAAGCTGTGGCTCTTACTTTTGGCAGTCTCCACAGTCGATGAGCCCGTTGGTCTCCTTGATGGCCGGCTCATAGACGAACACGGGGTACTCGGTGTCGCAGGGCTGCAGCGTGTCGTGCTTCTTGTGCCTGTGAGCTGGGGGGAACGAGACAGGGCACGTGTGAAGGGCACAGGGACCTGCCCGAGCTAAATGGGAACATCCCAGACTTGGGGATGGGCTTTGGAGCAGCAGCGACCCTCCCAAGGTGGCCGGGAGCAGAAGAAGGGGAAGGAGATGCTGCAGGGAGCAGCCGGGCAGTGATGCTTGCTCCCACTAGGTGGTGTGGGAAAACCAGCCTATGTGAGAATGCCTCCGACATCGCCACCGCAGCGAGCCCGGACCCCGCCGTGCCCAAACTGCAGCCACAGCACCCACGGACCCCCTGGCCAGGCAGGAAGGACATTCGGGCACAGGTACCCCTGTGCTCAAAGGAGCTCGGGGGGTCCTACTGAACCAGCCGTGACAATGGAATCCCTCCTGCCTCAGCCAGCCCTGGGTCATGCAGTTTGAAACACTGAAAGCTGTGCCTGGGCTGCTCCTCTCCCTGCATGCCTGTGCCCAGGGCTGTGCTCCCTGCGGTGGGGCTCCCATCAGCTGCTGATCCCTCCTGAGCCCACTGACATTTGCCACAGCAGGAGATTGGAGGGGTTCAATGCGTGTCATGTTAAGAAGAAACCACCACCAGCAAGCAGATCTGGCCTGAGACCACAGGGAACCAGATGACAGCTCTCGGGACCAGCAGAGTGCCAGCTAATGAACGGCGCCGGCTCCTGGAGGGAGCAGCTGCTCCATCACTCATCAGTCACACCCTGCAGGACTCCCAAACTAATTTGGGGATGAGGGGGAGCTGAACCACCTCACTAAGCCTCCCTCAACAAGCAAGAGAATTCTTTCTAGGAGTTCAGCAAAATCGATCTTGCCTGAAACTACTGCCTTGGGCCCTTCTGGCAATTATTTGCTGCAGTTGGAGGTAGCAAAGCCAGCTCCTGCCTGTGCAGGACACAGGGGACTGCTGCTGATGGAAATACGAAGCTTTGTTGCTAGGGCAGAGGTGGCTGCTCAGCCAGCAGCAAGTACAAGAAATGGTTTCTACATCAGCTTTGGGGCTGAGCACAAAGCCTCACTTTGCAGCCTCCCACCCACACAGCAGCCACGGGCAGTGCTCCTCGGGGACACAGCAGGGAACGGGGTCCTCCTCACCTGGAGGACGCCCAGTTTACCCCTTGCAGCAGAAGCGCTGAAGATTTATAGAAAAATGCAGCAACCTGGGTTTTAATCAGCAAATGTGTGGTGAGAGGCATCGAGAGGGCATCTGCGATTGGATGGGTGATTTGCATCACTGTAGAGCCCTGGCTGCTGAGAGCAATGGTCTCCTCTCCCCCTGCCGGAGCGGGCACCTCCCCGCAGAGCCTGCCGTCTAAACAGCGTGGATTACACGAGAGAGAGAAAAACTGCATCATTTCCTCTGATTTTTCTCTCCACCATGGCAATCCAGCAACACAAGACATCCATTAAGAGCCAGGAACTGCAGCCCAATCTTGCCTCTAATGCCTTGCCCAGATGAATATGATGGGCACTCAAACCCCTCCCTGCAGTGCAGAGTCTCTGGTAATTGTACTTTGTGCTTTTCTTCAGAAGTCTCAAAAAGCAGCACTCAGGAGGCTTCAATCCTGCCAGAATATGGACCCACCTTTTGGTGGCACGGTGAGGTTCATTTTGCACAGATTCAAAAGCACACAGAGCCTGACTGCAGCACAATGCCTCGTTCTGTATTCACCCTGGATTCACACTGAATTAATCAACCCAACTTGTCATTCCAGGGGCCGGCAGCACCTCTGCCACCAGCCAGGAGCTGTCTGGCTGTGCTCTGCCACCATTCCTTGTCCCTCTGTGCAAACCCCATGCTGCAGAGGCAGGGAAAAGCCTCTCCCGTTCCTGCTGATGGAGAATGCCTCTGACTGGGACCTGTCACAGGGACTGACAGTCCTGAGGACATCTGGGATGAGCAGAACACCCTGTTTCTGAGGTGAATTTCAGACACTTCTGATGGGGTATGCAGAATATCCCCATTTATGCTGTAAGGAGAGAAGCTGCAGACACTTTCTGGCTCTGAGCAGCTGCAGGGCTGGTAAGTGTATTCTGGCCAGGAAAGTCCCCAAACTAAGACTAAAGGAGTGTGAGAAACAGAGCAGCATTTCTTTCAGCCTTAATTCACTGTACTGGGGGCTGGGAAAGCAGCTCCAAACCCTGAAGCAGGTGGCCAGGCTGGACAGCCCTTCTTGGGGGCATGCTTGTGGCAAGTCCACACACTGGTCCCTCAGCCACAAGCCATCAGTGTCCTGTTGAGCTGCCCTGCATTTACAGCACTGCCACTGCAGCACAGAGCTGTTGGCAATGGACTGTGCAATTCTTGCTCAGAAGAATTGCTGTGATGACCACAAAGGTGACCTCATAAAGCTGGGGCAAACTGCTTGCAAGAATTTAACATATGGCTCATGTCATGAGTGGCAAAGAGCCCTGACATAACCAGTGCCTCATTTTTCCCCTGTCCCTGGTAAAGAGTGACATCCTTTACTAGCTCCTGTTATAATATCATACCCTTTACTAGCTCCTGTTATAATATCATATCCTTTCCTAGCTTCCTGTTTTAACATCACCAAGGTGTATTTTTAAACTGGCAGAAGTGGCCTGCACAGACTTTAATTTTTTTTTTGTTTGGCTTTTTTTTTTTTTTTTGGCACAAGCTTAATGAAAAGAAGCTGCTTTAAAATCTAACTCCTGCACAGAGACAAGACCTATGACAGAGATTATGCTTAAGCCTACTGACACTTAATTTGCTGGGAAGCAATGCAGCTGCAGCAGCATTGAGAGGTTCAGAGAAGCCCAGTAGCATGTACATCATCAGCAAAAGGCTCAGGCTGAGCCTCTGCATGCACATACTGGACATCAAAATGTTATCAGCAGCCTCAGAGTCTGCTGGTCAGGGATTAGTAAACAGCCAGAGGAGCTGATAACAAATTGCAAACTTTATAGCAAAGAGTGAGTTAATTCCAGGCTGTCATTGCTACCATCTGCACTTCCAGAAAGACTTTTGTCAGACATTTGGCAACCAATCCTTCTGAGCAGCAAAGGCAGTTGCTGTGCCTTGTTATGAACTACAGAGCCCAGATTGTGAACTCTTTGCCACCAGCATAAATCATGCTCTCAAGTCAGAGGATTTACTCTGGGACATGTGACAAAATCTGCCACTTAGTTACCAATATAAAACATAGAATTTAACCAATTATCTTGTAAAATATCTTCTGAGCACATTGCCATGGAGTAAAAAAAGAGAAACTTTTATGATCTATGGAATTCTAGAAATAGTTCTTTCTAGGCCGGGTGCCTTGGCTGGAAGTATTTTTGGCTTAATTAAAAGCTTTCAAACCTGTGCTGATGTCCATAAAAGCAGAAGCCCTTATAAACACAGAGAGAAAGTGAGATGCTGAGAGCAGAGAAAAATCTGTGGCAGCAAACATATCTTCTCAGCACCTCTGAAAAGCAGATTTGTATGATGAGTGCAGTCTGAATACATCACGCCCATATTCCAACAGCAAGTCTCACCTTCCCAAAAAACAAGAGAACTTGGGAAGCAGAAATAGGCTCAGTGCTGCAGAGCCAGAGGTACACAGTCAGGCAAGGGAGAGCATTAGATCCCTGATTGTTAATTCCTCTGCACATAACCCGGAAAAAATGTGTGTGCTCAATTTCTCTCTCACAAAATGTCTCCTTCGCTTCATATTTTTCGCATACACCAGCCTTGGCGTGCAGTCAAGAAAACGTTAACATCTCTGGCAAAAATCTACAGCCCCTTCTTAACAACATGTGCAATCCATTTCTTCCAGCCCCAATAGCATTCTTCCACCCTGCTACTCCCCCACACACATGGACACTCTTTTTTTTCATCTGCAGACACCCTCTCCTGCTCTTCCTCTTCTCCATCCAGTCAGACACATTCCAACTGTCTCTTATTTCTCCATCTCTGTCTCACACATATGTCTTGCTGGGCAGAGAGCAAATTGGCAAACACAAGCTAGATATGGAAGCAGGGAGATGATACAAACACAGCCACAGTCTGGACTCTGTCTTGGAGGAATTTCTAACTCGCCTGTAGGAGCAGATTTATGAGTTATCAGTTGAACCACTTGAAAGTCCTCCTGCATTATCCCAGAGCTGGGCTGGGATTTATCAGAAGGAGCTAAGCCAGGGTGTGTGGAAAAGAAGACTTAAGTTACTTCTTAATAACTGTAGTCTACAAGACCTGTGCAGTTTCTCCTGCAAGAAGGCACAGGTTGGTCTTTGATTTGGGAATAGCAGCTGAAAAGAATGGGCCAGCTGGGAACCACAGTGAAGGACATGCCATGGAACAGGGGCCACAGGCCCAGCCAGCCCAGAGCAATGAGTGATGATGCTGTCTGTGACTGCAGCTCCTCAGGAGACTCATATGTTCCTTCTTTTATCAACTTCTCAGTGACAGACCTTCAATCACCAGCTCAGCCAGCTAAATGAGCAACAGCATCTCTTCTTTGCAGAGCAGGGAAACAGAGCCAGGCTCTGCCTTGGCCCTGTCACGCCTTTCTGCAAGTCCCCCACTGTACAAAGGGTGGAAAAAGTCTTTCCTAGCCTAGGAATTTCTAGTTAATTCTATTTTTTTAACTATTAGGTGGTTCTACTTACAGTGATGGAAGACAGCCTTGGCTGGAGAAGTCCCATGACACACAGACACACAGTGATGATGGAGACACGTGACAGATTCACAGGATGGCATGGAGACAGGAATTTGCACACAGCAGTCATGGAGGTGATGTGGGAAAGAGATGAAGGAAGCACAAAAGGAAATGGTGATGAGCAGGACAGCAGTGACATCCCCCCTCCCTTTTTGCTCTCCTCAAGCACAGACTAAATCAGACTGCAGCCACAGAGTATCCACAGCAGGAACGCCACACCTGCCTGTTCCCCTGAATGAGCAGTCTCTCCTGAACTGCCATGAGTACTGCACCTGCTCATCTGACTCTTCCTCACCAATTTCCGCATGAGGCCACTCCTGCTACCCTGATGTGTGTTACACAGCAGCCAGGGCTGCTCAGGGGACAGCTGCAGCTTCCACTGCCACCTCTTTGGAGGAGGAGAGTGGGACCTAAACAGCACCCACAGACCTCCTTCTCTAGAGGGGAATTTTGCTTTCCAAAAATGACTGTTTCCCCATTATGCCAGGAGAATTCAGCGCAGAAGGACCCAGCCCCACAGCTGGCATGGAAGATACCACTGTCTCCACTAAAGGCACCACTAGCAATCAATAATTAGCAAGACTAATTACAGCCCCTCCTTGGCTGTGCAGAACACACCTCCCCTTCCCCTCTGAGTCTCCTCAGGGCCATTAACATCCCCCCTGCCTGCAGAGCCAGGGATGGGACTGCAGAGATTCCTGGGGTGTTTCCAGCAGGCAGCACTTCAGCTGCAGGACAGGTCACTCTATTTCAAGCCAGTCACTGCTCTCACTGCATTTCAAGCCCCTCTGCTGAACTCAGCTCCTGTGCAATACCATGTGCCATCATCTTCTCTCTTCCAGAGCAGGTCCAGTGGGTAAGAGAAGACCCTTTGTGTGTTACTGAACTCTGAGGTTTCTGTCTGGCTTCCTGGGACCTCTGCTAGGCTCTGGAGAGCCTGCTATTCCACCCCTGCTCTGTCCTGTAGCAGACTGGAAGGGAGGCTTTCTAACAGAAGTTTTTTGCAGCCGATGGCCACTCTCATCCCACTGCACATAGGGTAGGGGTCCTCAGAAAGAAGTGTCTCTCCTCTCCTCAGCAAATTACCCTGAGGGGAACAAGCAGAGTGCTCCCAGCAGCACACACCTCACCCTGACCACCCTGGTGCTGTGGCAGCCTGGAATGGGGGTGGAAATGGGGGGAGATGGGGGATCTGGAAGCTGCATTCCAGTGTCTGTGGAGGAAGGGGTGTGGGGCAGAGGGCAGGCTCCTTGCACAAGGCCAGGCTTCCCTGTACAGTTTCTTCTGTCACCAGTGGCTGCAACACTCACGTGCTGTGGGGTGGCTGGACTCTTGTGTACTCACCATCTGCCAAGTTGTCTGAGTGCCAGAAGCTACTCATGTTAAACTCCAAAAGGAAGCTGTCAAAAGAGCAAGAACAGAGGATGCTTTTTCAGCAGCCTGGAAGGATGCAGGTGTCAGGGAGATGGCCCTGTCGCCCAGTGAGTATCAGTTCAAAAATGTTTACTACAAATTTCTGGCAGTGCAAGTCTGATTTTTTAGATTTTTAGATTTTTTTTTTTTGCCCCTCTCCACATGCTAGAATGTAGCTCTGTATTGTGGGATCTGTACTGTGGGAGATCTGAATGGGCTTTTTCCTGTGCAAGGGGCTTGTCAGTGAAGGAGGGAGAAAGTATGGCAGCCCCTGAGGCTGGGAGGGAATTCAGCCACTACAGGACCCACTGAGGAGGAGGCATGATGGCCATCAGAAGCCCACACTCTGGCTGCTTGGAGGTAACTACATGGAAATGTTCTGTACCAACAGGCTAAAACCCTCAGAGCTGGACCTTTACCACATCTCCCCTTTCGCACACCCTGCGAGCTGAGCAGGGGCACTTCCCTCCTAATCTGAGCTTGAACTCTGCTTCACCCCAGAAGTCTGAGGTGAACCCAAACCCAGAGGAGAGCCTCCCCTCTCTCCCCCCTTGCCTGGCACTCAGACCTGAGCTGCTGGGCCTGCTGCCTTCAGCCTTGTCCCTCTGTGAGAGGAAGATGTGCATTTGCTCCTCACGGGCAAGAGGACTCGGCACCGAGGATCTGCACAGAGTCCCAGGAGACCCAAGTCCTATTTCTGACTCAGGCACTTTGTACTGAGTGATTTCAGGTAAATCCCAGACCCACTGTGGGCCTCTGCCTCTCAAAATGGCAATAGTAATAGCTTTCTGTCTCCCAGGAGCACAGTGCAGAGCTGAATGTCAGGAGAAGGCTGACAGCAACAGCAAAGCCCTACACAGGGGCTTCCACTTGCAGCTTTTCCAGCTCTTGCCCCTCCTGGTCTGAACCTCCCAAACATCCCCATCTTTTGGTACTCACATGAGGAAATCACTTATCAGCCACTTCACTGCAGCTACAAAGGCATAAATTGGCTGGAGAACAAAAGAAGAAATGAGAAATACCATAAGGACCTGGTCAGAGAATTTATAATTGTTATGCAGGACCCCACGTTTTAGACCAAGTCCCTCCACTGATCAGAGCTCTTGAAGACAGGCTGGAAATACAAGGTCTGGGCATCACTGGAAAATGTTCAGAATACATCAAAAGCCAGCAGAGCTGCCCTGCTACTAATAATACCTCCTCACCCCCTCCCCATGAGGGTCAGGGAGTTTATCAGGAATGTATGAAGGACTTTGAAGATGTAATTGCTTGATGATTTCTCTCCAGTGTGGATGACCTTCAGAGCTCAGAGCAGGAGAGAAACACAGCTAAATGGGACACCACCAGTTTAGGATGCTTTTGTGTTCTGAGAGCAAGTGGTGTTTCTGGGACAAGTGACAACACTGCCCAGGATTTAGTATTATCTGCCATTGATTGATTATGCTTAACTGTGCTTTCATCCAGCTTTTCCTCAAGATGGCATGACTTCTATCATCTTCTTGCTTTTCAGCTACAAACTGGAAATCCAGCATTATCCCAGGGACAATTCATCTGCAGAGGATAGTGCTGCTTCTTTTCCTCGTGGTAACCACGTCTAATTTTCATCTCCCCCTCTCATAATCATGCCCATGTCCTCAAACCCAAAACAGATGTGGCAGTCAGGGGATGCAGGATAATGTTCCATTACTGATGACTTCTCTTCAGCCAAAATAAATCAGAAAATAGTAAAATGTAGAGATGGTTGGCAATTTGACTGATTTTTATGTCTGTATATGAAAAACTGACTTTTTTGATTTCTTCCTTTTCAAGGGTTTTGCTAAGAGGGGAAGATGAGAGATGGAGGCTGAATGCTCACATATTTATTTTCTTCACCTCATTTTTGGCAGCTCATAGTTTGTGACTTTCAGTGATCAGGATTGGAGGATATAATCAAGCAAATATTTTCACTACAATCACCATATGATATCTAGCCAGCTCAAATATAGCCATTGCAAACCAGGCATTGTTAAAACTGTTATTGTTAAGAATGTTGTTAAAAGGCAGTATTTTGTTGAAAATTCTTTTACTGGAAAAAAAATTACAATGTCACACTCTAAGGGTACTTCCTGCACTCCTTCCAGTATCAAAGGATCATAACAGTAATGAACACATCCCTGTCTAGGGTTGTGTCAAGCAGTTTGAAGTGGCATAAGTGTTGAGTAGTTTGTTCTGCCTGTCTGAGGCAAGGTCAGGAAGGTGGAGTGGGATTGGAGTATGAGTTCGTATCAGCCTAAAGAGAGGTTGCATTTGGGTACTGGTAAAACCCTTCACTCTGTTAGTTTGTTTCCTGCGCTACCAGCATTCTCCCTCTCCTGCTCCAAACTCACTCATCCTTCCCCAGTGACTGCCAGTTTTCCCCAGATGCTCTGTTCCCTGACACTGCAACTCTTCTTCTTGAGCTGAGTAAAACCATACCCTGTAAAAGCCTTCCTGTTCATTTCAGCTGCTAGCTGATTGCTTGGCTCCCAGGAAAACCTGCCATAGTTTAGCTCCTGTTCCTTCCCTGGTCCTTCCAATTTTCAGTGAGATCCCATATGGCAGTAGAGAGCCACACTGGAAACCAACACCAGTGGCCACCACAGCCTCAGGAATCTGCCCGAGGTGAGTTTGGACAGTGCCATCCTGAAAGCCAACATCTCCTGAAGTCTTTGGGGGAATGCTGGAGGTGCCCTGCAGGAGGAAGCCCAGCCAGGGAGGGCAGCATGGTGACAGCTACGTACGCTGAGCAGGGGCCGGGCGCCGCTGTGGTGGTGGTAGGGCACCTTGCACATTGCCTGGTAGTCATACATGGTCACCCTGCAAGCAAAACACAACAGGCAAGCAGTCAAAAGCAAGCAATGCAACCACCCACGGGACAGACACGTCAGCTTTTTCTCAAAAATGTCAGGTATGAACTGTTTCCTGGATTCAGGAAAGCAGTGACCTGCTCACACGTGTCTTTGCTGTTTGGCCAGTGCTGGATCTTGCAGAGCAAGAAATACAGGCTCTGGATTAATGTAACTGGGTCAGCACAGGAGGAAATATGTCCCTAATTTCACACAGTGAGTAAAGCAAGCTATGAAGCAGAGGAATTATAAGTGTAACTATCTCAGGTCCCCCTAGTTCCTGTTTTCAAGCCACTGAAACTCTGCACTCTCTTTTGACATTGGCTGAGGGAGTGGGGTGAGATGAACAGAGGTATTTTTAAGAGAGAGAGAAATGTGGTCATCCAGCTGCAATGCTGCATCTGTGGGGCTCTCAGACAACCACTCCCCAGAAAGGCTTTCTGCGTGGCAGGAGGAACTGAAGCACTTCTGTACCCAAAATGCCAAGAAATGTTTCCCATAACATCTTGCCCTGGAAAAGACAGAGAAGCAGCTGCTCTCTGGCCACACAGAGGTTGGAAGTTTCTGTCTCTCTCTGGTTTTGCAGCAGGTGGAAGAGCAAGAGATGAGGAGAAACAGTGTGTGTGCTGATGATGGCTGAGCCAGTCAGCAGATGGGGCAGGTAGCTAAAGGAGCTCTTGTATCTGGATAAGAGAGTCACCAGCATGTACATTTTCCCTGCTCAAGTGCTTCTCAGAGGGACCAACATGCTCTGACCCACACAGCAGCAAAGAACAAGAAGTACCGTGTGGAGATCCCCCACTTACCGCCTGAACATGCCCATGTTTAGCAGCTGGGTCATCACTGAGCCATCCACTGCACCAAAAAATTTTCCAGTCTGCAAGCACAAAAAGGGAAAACAGAATAAACTGTAAATTTTCCAAATGCTCGATGGTTTCAGCTGATCTAGCTTTTCTGGAGGCTGCTGTACACAAGGAGGGTTTTTGTAAGGAGGAAACGCTGAGCTTTGTCCTTTGGCTGGTTGGAAAGCTTGAGGGAGGACTTCCCCCAACACCAGCTGGGCATCCTGCACCATTCCTACCATGCTTGGAAAAGATGTAGCCCACATAAGTCCCTGTGGCTTGTCAGAAAAAGGCAGACTCTCAAGCTGCAGAGACCCTGGCATGCTGAATCACTGGAAGCCTGGACTCTCTCATGAGTTATTTGGAATCCATGTTCTCTGTTATCCCCATCTGAGCCTCTCTGCTACCCATGGGCACTGTGGTTTTGGAAACCTCTGCTCTCCTGCTGCCTTAGGTGAACTGGCCCACCATGCACGAGTGTGATATATGGATTTCTTTAGGTAGCAAATGCAATATTACAGCTCACTGCTGTGTGAGTTCTGAGCAGGCAGTGACACAACACAACACCACACAAAGCCATCCATCCCTGTAGCTTACATACTGTGCACTGGCACAGCTAGGACTAAATTGCATTTGGGGGGACAACAACCCCCCCAGTCCTGCTTGCACGCCTGAATTTAAGGTGGGGCTTGTGGCTCTCTGGTTCTATGTATACCTTGGAGTCAATAACCTCAAATAAGGATTCAATCTTAAATCTGCTCACTGCTGCTTTAAAGATTTCCTCAAACAAACAATTCTGGCCTTCCTGATTACTAAACCATGACAAATATATTGCAAAAATACTTCAAATCTGTCAAGTCCACTGCTTTGTTCACAGGCAAGTAAATGAAATGTTTGTAAATAATAAAAGTGCAGATATGAGCTGTCCTCTGTCTGTTTTCCTGGCTCATGGGTCCCGACAGAGTAAATAGCTCCCATGTGTTATGGAAGCATTCACACAGTCTGGGATGTTTTGCTTTTCCACTGATAGGCTAGCAGTCATTTAGCATGTATTAGCAGATGACAGATGACTTCATTTATGTGAGTGGGACATTTCCACAAAAAAAGTCCAAACCCTTAGGCAGATTTACCTAAGACCACATGGTAATCATCTAACAGTAGTGTTACATGGTTATGAGCCTCTTCCCAAAAGGCTTTAGAAGTCATTTCACTGTACAAATTGATGCATAACATCAACTCCCCTTCGAGCATTTAGGCTGTAATCATCTCAGACACTCCAATGTGCCTGAGCAAGCACTAACTTTTTTCACCTCCCTCGCTCTTTCAATCTGATTAGGGTGGTGAAGAGGCCAGCTGCTTCCATTTAATACCAGACTGCAGACCCAGCAGTGAGATTTAACACAGTGCAAGCTGCAGGCAGTGGGACAAGGAGAGGGGGCCACTGCAAGGCTGTAAAAAAGGCCCATCCTGTCAAGAGATGCTGATGTCTGGCCGAATTTCTCCATGCAGGACATCATTTGTTTAGGTGTAAGAATGAGCAACTATTAGTGCAAGTGAGAGTATGGCCAGGGAGTGTGTTCAGAAAGGCAGCAGCAAACTGGCCTCCAACACCAAACCAAACATTCAACGCTTGCTGCTGCTTTAGGTACCCTGTGCAGGCAGTAACACAGAAAAGCATCACTAGGCAGAAACCCAAGCTGTCCTGTACTGGAGCAACATTTGTGAAGCAGCTCTCATTACATCCTGCTTCCTCCAGTGCTGCTCTCCTAGGCATTCCTCTGCTGTGTTTCTCCTAACTCCCATCTCTGGGCAAGTTTCCACAGGCCCTTGCCATTTCAGGGGTTGACAGCACGAAGCATTGCTCTGACATCCTGCATGACACATGCTGTGTCACTCCCCCCTGCAGCTGAGTGTGCAGGCACATGTGCAGGCTGTGCACTGCAAAGACATGCAACCCAGAGCACACATGTGACTCAAAAGCCACACCACTGCTCACAGGCACCCATGCACTGCTGGCTCGTTGAGCAATTTGCACTTTTTGTATGCTCAGAAGCTGCAGACAAACAGGATCTGCCAAATTGCCCAGGCTTTGGGCAGGCAGGCAGCCTCCTCCTGCAGCATGGCTCAAACAGAGCCAGCCCTTGCTTCTCCACAAGCTCTGAGCTCTGGTGGCATCTTGGCCTTTTGGCTGTCTCTCTGCACCCTGCTCCTGGAGTCCCACCTGGGCAGAGCTTGCAGACATCCTCTGCAAAATGCCTCAGGCAGTAGGCAGCAATCCTAGGAAAAGAGGTTTAGTGAGAGAGGGAACATCTGGATGCAGCAGGCGGAGGGAGCTCAAGACCTGGGATCCACAGCTGTGCCTACGACTGGCAGTGAGAAGCAGCTGAAAACTCAGGGGTGGCTGTGGGGCCACGGCTGCAAACATGACAGAAAAAGCAGAGCAGCTCTCCCTGCAGCCTGACCCTGCCACTTATTTTCCCTTCCTCCCAGAGCACCTGGTCCTCACTCACTCCCTTCTCCTGGCTCTGTGTTTTAACTCTTTGCTCCCTCTGGGATGAGGCTGGATGGGGAGATTAGCTCGAATTAAGAGATTAGCCATTCTTCCCCGAGTAATCCTGCAGGGAGCTTCCAACTTGTCACTCATTAAAATCCTGAGTCCCTTTTCCATGGTGGTTTCCAACTGCCAGTAAGCTTCCTGCTGCCTTCATACAGAGGTTATTAGAGCCAATCCCTCACCCTGATCCCCCATCCCAAGGACAGAGGAGAGCAGAGCCTGAGCCACACTGTCCTCACCCTGTTCCTGTGGGAAGCTGCTCCGATTTCCAGTGTGGTCACCCAGGGAAGGAGGTGCAGACAGCAAGCAGCTCTGGCAGGCAGAAAAGCCAAAATACCCACAAAACCCAGGTACAGGATTTTTTGGGGCATTTTTTAAATGGATGCCTTAAGGAAAGACTACAGGATGGGACAGGGAAAGCCACACAGCAGCAAGTGATCCCATGCAGCAACATCCAGGTGGCATCTAGGAAACCCAGGATATTGATTTAGTGCTGTCTTGAATTCCCTGTAGGGTTTAATGGTGTGGAGACTCATGGTGTCACCAGGAAATAAAAACAGTAACTGGAAGAGGATAAAGAAATCAGAAAAAAAAAAAAAACAAACAGTGGTGAACTCTCTGAAGTCAGGGAAGGTAAAAGCTGGAGGAGGACAGCTCTGGTGCTTGCCAAAATGCCTGATCTTGGAGGCATGTGGATAATGTTTATAATTTACCCAAATCCACTATAATGCCATGTTTCTGCTAGTCAGATCTTTCCGAGATGAGCTTTGGAAAAATCTGTTTTCCATAAGATGCAGGAAAAAGTACTGAGGCAGAGCCCAGGAGGGCAGTGTTGAGGTCACACAGGTGACACGGTAGCTAAAGGGTGTAGCTGATGGACACATGTCATAGGAGTCAGTAAAGTGTCTTTGAAAATGCCACAGGCATCAGAGAAGGAAACAGCAATTCCTAAGACCACCAGTCCATCCCAAAAACTCAGTAGGGCCTGGCCACCCAGAGGGGGGAGCCAATGCAACTTTTACAGCATTTCCCTCCCTTTAAGGTCTATTTGCATTTTTATTTTTTGGCACACCATGTCATTGAAGAGACACTTCTACCAGACTGTTCAGTGTGCTGGGTAGGGCACTTTTCACTTTCCTACAGAAAAAATGTTGGTTATCCCTTGCAATAAGCTCCCCTTGGTATCTGTCTTTATCCCCCCGGTGCCTCTGTGTTGCTGATTGGTTTTGCTCTGTGACTCTCAGAATCTCATCTCAGCCTCTCTGAACTCACTGTGCAGTGCCTGCAGAATGCACACTCTCACCTTTTTCTTTTGCCAGCGCACTCTGAATATGCTAACCAACCCAAGCCCAGGTGGGAAACCATGGGACTCATATAGCTGATGTTTTCCATCTGAATAGCCATCTAAAAATTCTTCTTCTTTCTCTTCTGCCACAGCTACTTTGAGATCAATGTCACTACTTCATGCTTCACTGTTTCACCAGGTTCTTGTAAGGGACTCTGTTCAAGGCTGAAGAGAGCTGAAATTCTACAGGCTGTCTAGTCTCCCTTATCTCCTGATTTTGTCACGCTTTCAAAGAACTATAGCTGATAAGTTTTCTTCCTTGTGGAAGCTGTGCTGCTTGTGCCAATCACATCCACCAGGAGTTCTGTTACCTTAATTTCCATTTCAACCAGTTTGTCACATCCTGAAGAAAGTAATTTCTGGGATTGGATCTGCTGCCTTTTGGAAATACCAAACTGCATTTGTTAACTCCAGTGCAACAGCAGTTTTAATGAAACTCCACGATTCTGTCAGTAACAAAACCCCTTCATTTCCCATTTCTTCTCTAAGCCCACTCTTACTATTGACTTATTGCTTTGTAGCTTATGAGACTGTTCCCACATATCACTTCCTGATGTCCAGAACTGGGGGGTTTAATTATTTTGAAAGAAAAAGCTCTGTGGTGAGCTTTATCACCGAACAGAAAAGTGTAGCTCAACCATGCAGTGGCTGGTAGTGTTGACTTTACCCAGCTGCACAGGATATCACATCAAACTTGCACCCTTCAGCTCCCTAGAAATGGCTGTGGAACCACACATCTTATTATTATTTCTATTCTGAGCCTTTTCCCTTTCAAGTCCAGTAAATTCTCCAATTCTATAGGTGTGTTCCTGTCTCCAATTTACTTAAATTATTTTGTCTTCGTTTTTTGCCTTTAGCATTTTGCTCTTACCTTCCTCTCAGTTTCCTTTCCCGAAAAACATTTTGTTTGACTTCAGAAGCACTCAAAAGTGCTGCTCCCTTCCCTTCCCTTCCCTTCCCTTCCCTTCCCTTCCCTTCCCTTCCCTTCCCTTCCCTTCCCTTCCCTTCCCTTCCCTTCCCTTCCCTTCCCTTCCCTTCCCTTCCCTTCCCTTCCCTTCCCTTCCCTTCCCTTCCCTTCCCTTCCCTTCCCTTCCCTTCCCTTCCCTTCCCTTCCCTTCCCTTCCCTTCCCTCTGTCTCAGATCATCTTTCAATAGCATCTGTGCCAAGGGAACAGAGTCTAATTTCCTTTCTTCTGATCAAAAGATATTTTGACTAGTTCCTTCCTTATCACTGCAAACTCCTTCCTCACCTAGGATGCGCTGTCACTCTGCTGGGAGCCTTCCCCCTCACTGCACAGTTTAATTTAATTACACCCAGTCACCCTTATTACACAATTCAACTTCATTTGTTTTAACCAGCTCTGGTGGGTTATTCAGGAACAAGCAAACCCCACTCTCCTCCTTCTCTTATGCTCTCTTACCTCTTCAGGTATTTTGGAAACAAGTATAAAGCCGTTGTTGTCAATGAGGAAGCAGTTCAGAATCTGCAGAGATGGAAGAGAAGCAATATTAAAGATGGTTTTTATGGCTGTTTGTGTTCAGGACGGAGCAGTGTGGGTTTGTGATGATGCCAACAGCCTTGGCATTTCCATACCAAGCCCCCAGCGCAGCTACCATGAGTTTTACACAATTCTTTTCCCTCTCTGCCTCAATTTTGAGGGATTGAGTCCATGAGCTGTGACAGATTTTGTCTCTAGCTGGGGCTCTGTGCAGGCCTAGCAGGCTGTGATCCACATTCCAGGCAAGGCATCCTTCAGGAAGAGACAGGATATTTGTAGTGCTCTTCTCTTTAGTAATATGGTATCTAATACTTTCCATCTTCACATTTCAGAGTTTTATAACCACTCACAAAATAACCCTCTCCCTGCCACTGAGTATCAGTGCTGATCTACTTTTATTTTGCAAAACAGGAAATAGAGGCACAGAGTTTAGATGAAAACCCTTTCCTGCAAGGAAAACTAGGAAGCAGAGAAAATCCAACATGAACACACAACAAAAAATCTCTGGTGATCTCACTTTTCAGGGCAGAGGAGCTCCTGTCTCACATATTCCTGACACCAAGGCTGAAGCAGTGGCATAAACACAAAGAGAGTGTCCAGCATGCATGCCATGCTCCCAGCCACTCTTTTTTTTTAAGATCTGGATGCCAGGGAGACAGATTTAAAGGAGATGGACTTTCACTGGCTGGAATCCCAAGGTCTCTGCCTTGGCCCAGCTGGGGGAAGACCTAAACTGCAGACTTGTCTCATTACTATGAGATCCTGCCCCCCAGCTGTGTAATCTCTTGTGAGGAGACAACAGGCACTGCCTTTTTTGGGGAGACAGAGATCTCCATGGAGCAGGTGGTGAATCACACCCACCACAGATACAGAGAAGAAACTGAGGCAACTTACATCATCCTGACAGCTGAGTGGACAGGCACCATCAAAGCCACTGCACTGCAAAGGGAAAGCAGAGAATTAACCATGGTGTGAAGGAAACTTCCCAGTCTGAGCATGCAGGAGCTGCTCTGGCAGTCACTCCCCCACCACCAGAGGCTTTCACTGCTGGGACTGAAGCAGCAGCAGCTACAGGTCTCACAGGTCTCTGACTCCCCACACACCCCACACTCACACAGCCAGACAAATTTTCCTTACTCCAAGTTTCCCATAGCAGGGTCTCAGACATCCAGAACCTTAAAGCAATTTATTAATGGTGCTGCAACACAGAAAAAGCTCGAGCCTGTGCCTCTGAGGAGGGGCCCCAAACAAAGGAAACTGAGCCTTTATACCCTCACAGCCCATGTGTGATGGTTTGGGGTCATCCTGCTGGGACATCTGCTCCTGCTGTGTCTCCAGGTGGCCGGACACCTGGCTGTCCCACATGTCCCCGTGGTGCCCTTTGTTGTGCAAAGGGTCAGTGCCAGGTCACAGCCTCTTGCCTGGGGCTCCCAGAGCTCAACCTGCAGCTGCAGCCAGAGCCACCTGCACTGAGTGCATCCCTCAGCACGCGGCATGAGCTCATCTCACTGTCTCCCCTGTGGGACTGCCAGGCTAAAGGTCTGCAGAACAGTTCCCAGACAGCTCTGCAATTCAGCTGGCATTTCCACCAGGACAAGCCTGCCAGCACACACAAGTACCACCCCCAGGTCAGCCACTCCAGCTCGCCACCTCTACCAACAACATTCCCTCTCCTGAGGGCTCAGATCCTGCACCTGCCTCCCTGACATGTGCCCAGCAGGACCTGTGCACTCCAAGCAGAGGAGGCACTTGTAAAGAAAGGGCAAAAGCAAAGGTTATTGTGCACCAGGGAGAAACCAGCACGCATTTCAGCATCTGTTAGTATCTGGACTAAGAACATAGCATGGTATTTTAGATCAGGGTTCTTCTCAGGCAGGGATTTTTTTGTTGTTCTTGCTGTTGGTTTCTTTATTCTCCAGACAGCTAATGATAAAATAGGATGTGAATGGTGCACATGTAGCCCAAGGCAGCATCCACTTCTTTCATTTAGAATTTCTGCGTAGTGGACTTGACATGTGTTTCACAACACTGAACTGGGCGGGCACACGAGGGGTTAAGTGGTGACTAACAAAGGCCTTCAGGTGCTTATTGATTTCATAATTGTCCAGAGTTTACCGTGGCTGCATGTGTCTGTCTCTTTGTGTTATTTTTTAATTCTGTTTTCTCCAGTAGCAGAGGGAAGAAAGCTGACACAGTGTTGCCTTTTCTGTGCATGGAGTCCCCTTCCTGCCAGAGGTTTTCTGGGGTTGGGGAAGGACACTGACATGGCACATAGCCTGTTTGCTTTCAGCCAGCTACCCACTATTTTCTCAGAACCCTTAGACATAAAATCCAACCCCTCTTCTGAGTGATTCTCAGTAACAAGAGGTAAATTGGCCATTCCAGACCACAAGAAGGTCGTAACTTTCAGTTAGAATTTGTTTCTTCCCTTGAGTTTTGCAGAACAAAACCAGTTTTCTGTCCCTCTGTTCAAATTCAGAGGAGGTTTGGAGATGCCTGAGTTTGTTTCAAGTCCCACAGCTTTGCAATATCACATGCTCACACTCTGAATCCAGCTGGCTTTTTGAGACTCTAGGGATGATGGTTAAAAAAAAAAAAATCCTTTATCCACCGTTGCAAGCACCATCTCACCCCTGCCTCACCACAAAGCAGCACATGGTGGTTTTACTTCCCTGGATGTATTCCTAGAGGTCACCTTATGCTTCACCCTGGCAGGTTCTTTCCTTTGGTCAGCAGAGAAACATGGTCACAACAAACCACAGTTATGGCCTTGGGGGATAAGAGATTCAGAGCCCAGGGTTCAGATATCAGCACAGAAACCCAGGTGAACCACAGTGGTTTTCCACAAGAAGGGCTTGTGTTTCACACATCTTCCTCAGCAGCCTGAGGGCTGAGTCTCACTGCCACTGCACTTGCAGACCTGGAGAGGTTCCAGCAGTGCCTGGTGCTGGGCTGGCCATGCAGCAGCAGCACAGCCAGGACCCTGCTCTGAGAGCACAGGCAGCTTGCAGGGAGCCCCTGAGAGGGGGCAGAACTGAGCCTGTGCTCCCTGGTTTTTCTGAGATGACATCTGCTGCTCCCTCCTCAGAGACCAGCCCACCTCACAGCATCCTCCTGCTGTTGGTCAGGTCTCTGAGACCCAGAGCACTTTGAGCTTTGCCAAAGACACTTAATTACTGTGAAGACAAACACAGACAGCCTGTGACAGGTTTGGACCCTCTCCAGAGGCTACAGACAAGGGACAGTGCCTATGATATGCTGGCACACAAATGACACAATTAGGAAGCCAAGCCAGGCATGCCAGGATGCCTCCCTGTCCCCAGCTTTTGTCCACTTACATCAGTGTCATTGGGCTGGGAGGCACAGCATGGACATCCAAAGCAGCACAGCATCAGTGAGGCAGGAGAGAGAGAAAAAACAAAATCTGTTAGTCATTCCTCTGTCCAACAGTGCTCACATCCTGGGAAAGCACATGGAGCCTTTTTTCACACCAGCACCTACCAGGGCCACAGCTCACAGCCACTTGGCACACAGACCTCCTTCATCTGCTTTCATAAGGCCTCCCAGCTTCACTTAACATCCATGAGGGCTTGTTTGTGTGAGAGCTGCCTGGCTATGGCCCTGAGCAGGGTGCTTAAAATGAAGCTCTCTGTTGCTGTTTCAGGATCGCTCATGTGCTTTGCAGAAATCTTTTTAGCTCAGGTTAGGTTTATGTGATCCCCACCTGCGAGGATGCTCCTGCCCTCCTACCTTCTCTGTCATCCCTGTCTGATGACAGTTCCCTCTCCTGACAGCAGAGAGCTGCTTCTGCTGTGTGCTGCTACAGTCCTGTCACGCTCACCCCTCCAGCACACCCCCATGAAGGCAAAGCCTGGGAAGAAAGCCCCTGGGTGATGAGGGAAAGGTGTTTCATTTGTCTTGCTCCCCAGACCAGGGGAGTTGTTTTAATTATTCCACTTCCTTCAGTCCAGAAGAGTATCTAATATTAGGACAACATCAAAAGCTTATCCCTGGAGCAAATAATTTTTATTTTGGCAGGCTGGTAGCATTTTGTTATCATTATCAAGATGATAAGAGAAGGCAGTAGATTTTTTTTTCTGTGTGCCCAAAATTGCAGATTTCCACGAGTCTTCTGAAAGGCTGAATGAGCGCAAGCATATTTCCACAATTAAATGTGTCACATGCAGCACAGCTAATGCCAGGCCAGGATGCTGACACTGTCACCACGGCATCTGCAGAATAGACTCATGGCTCACACGGCATTAGTGCTGTCAAAGGATTACAGAAATGTGTGACTTCAAACCAATCTACTTCATAAATCTCTTAATATGAATTCCACAAAAGCCCTCATTAAAATGCCGTCATCTGTGATGTAACATAGCATTGACCTTGCTCACAAAGAGCACTGAATTGTGTCTCTGCATGATTGCTGATGCTCCTACCTGTTGCATGGCCATCCAAAACTTGCGTTGCAGCAAATCCAGCTTTATTTGCACACCCACCGCTGCAGGGAACAAAAAAAAGAGGGGAGGATCAAAAGAGGAGCATTAAAGACAAATACAAGTCGGGAAAAGAGGAGCAAATATTTGCCCAAGGTGATGGGATGGAAATCACAACTGCAACCTGCCTCCAAGTGTGAATGGTAAGCGCTGAGTCAGACTGCCAAGTGAGAGTCAGAGGTTTAACAAGGGAGAGGAAAAGGGGACACTGACTGTACCAAGGTACTGAGATTTCCCTCACACTAAACACTATGAAGCTACAAACAGATCAACAACACCATCAAAAAAAAAAAAAAAAAATCCCCCAAAAGCCCCCCAGGGTGGCATGAGCTTTTGCCTTTGTCTTTTTACAGATGTTTGTGATCACTCCAGCCTCAACTCTTATACCACACAGCATCAATCAGAAATAAAGTAGGCCAGTGAGGAAGGGATTAATTTGAAAACCCACCTGTCTCAAGGGGGAACCACAGAGATTTAGGTTTTTCCTAAGCCACTACAAAAGCACAGAATAATGAATGCCACTTGACAGGAAGTCGATTATGAATAGTGATTTGTTACCTGGTCCCAGCCTAGTGCACGGTGGGCTAAACAGGACTCTGTGTGTATGTGTGTTTCTTAATGAAGTGTGTCCTAA
Source organism: Calcarius lapponicus (assembly GCA_039654755.1). NCBI lineage: Eukaryota > Metazoa > Chordata > Aves > Passeriformes > Fringillidae > Calcarius > Calcarius lapponicus. The sequence goes on from CM077463.1 coordinate 69,742,772, forward strand.
TTTCCTGGCTTAATTTCCCTTCTATTCCTAGCATCGTGCTCCTGAATTAAGGCATAGTTGCAGAGGAGAAGGAAGGGTGCAGGGTCTCCCTGACAGGACAAGCTGGCTGTCCCTGGGTAGGCTGCCTACAAGCACACACAATAACCAGTGCAGTCGTGCACAGCCTGGCGTGGTGATGGGGAACAACTGGGCTGTGTGTCAACTAGTTGAATCCAAGAGCTCTGGAGGAATTACAGCCTCAAGCAGGACCTTGAAATAGAATATAAAGTGCAAGTGAGGGAGAAAAAGTAATACAGGGAGGGAGATCTGGGGCCTTTTTCACAACCACCAATATCAGGAGGATGAAGTATTGCTGTTTCTACAGATTTCCTCTGAATTAAAAGGAGCTTCAAAGGGGGGAACAGATCCTTTAAATCTGAATCATGCCGTGTGGGTGCTTTTAAGCTAGCAGTGTGATCTGATGCTCTAATTCAAATGGGTATGAATTAAAACTGGAGTATGCAATGGTAAATTTTCTTGCCTCATGTACAGAGACCCTAGCACTTGGCATCAGCTATGTGTTTTATACCAGTGTCACATTTCTACTGCTGGTGCATCTTACAAATCCCATCTATCAGAGGCACATTTCTCATCCAGCTCTCCCTGCTGTAAACTGAATCTGCCTGATTGTCTGTGGGGGAAAGGAATGATTCCGTAGAGCAGCACTGCCCTAAGCCTCACAGAGCACAAGCCAGGCAGGACAAAGAATGCAAACACAGGAGGAAGGACAGGGCTGAGTCTGGCCTGGGTGAAGATTCCCCAGTTTCAGCGAGGCTGTGGCAGGCATGGTTTGGCTTGGTGCCCCGCTGACAAACCGACACGCCATGACAGCAGGCAAGCGGTGCTGCTGCCGCTGAGTCCCATGAGGCCCACGCACCCAATTTGGTACGTAGCTTTAAATAAATTCATCCTTTCAAACCAGCTCAAGAAAGAGTCCTTCCCCTTATCACAGCAGATCACATCAATGGGACTGAGTATTTCCCAGGACATATAGTTTTCATGAGACTTGAAGAGGGGTCGATACCTACATAACTAAGCTTGCAAAACAGACTTACTCGGTGGCTCATGTTTTTGCCACTGGGAACACTTGGCCTCAAATTGTTCTTCAGAGAGGTTTTAGACCCTGGTTGTAAATCCTTGCTTCTGCCCAGGAAGCATAAGTAGCACATACCCAGCCTGGACAGAGCTGCCTGCAACATGATGGAGAAGAAAACCTGTGGGGTCAGACTGGTGGCCAGTGGCAGGGACAGAAAGTGACAGCCACTGGCAAGAACTGTGAGAAACTTTCACACATTTGGGTGACCCAAGTAAGACATGGGAGCTGAGGAGAAGCAGGCCACAATCAACCCCCCCAGTGCTAGTAACAAATAGTCATCTGTGTGTCTTCACACTATTGGTGAGGTCAAGGAGAAAGGAGGAAAGCAGTGATCCAGTCTGAGATAAGGATGATGCTATAGCTCGAGTGAAAGGGGAAAAACTGAAATAAACTCCTCTGTGCTTGTTCCAAAGAACAACTGATTGTTAATGAGCCTTTTTGCTCTGGTGGCAAAGGGTACAGTGCATCAGCAGGAAGATCTGAAGTCCATGAAATGATGAGTGGCTGCTGCAGAGTCCCCAGGGAGACCATGGCTAACAGTTTCATTCCTACTCACATGCACTGTGCCACTGCAGCAGCCTAGCACTGCAATCAAGCAGTGCTGAACACCTGGCACAGGCAGGCATCACTGTGTTGACGTGGTACCCAGAGCTGTGCACCACTTGCCATTCCCCACCCTGCCTGCAAAGCCATGGCTGCAGCTCCTGGGCTTTCCCTGGAGCTGTGCACTGCTGTTCACCGTGGAGAGAAGAGCCTTCCCCTCCACCTGTTCATGCCTCTGCTGAGCATGCCTGCTTCATTAGCTCATCCTCTGCTTGCCCCTCTTTCTGTCTGCACTCTCTGGCTTCTCTCTTTGATTATCCATATGTTGTTTGCATAAGGAGCTCTCCCCAAGATTTAATTCTTGGGCCTGCTGCACAATAAAGAGGCATTAAAAAGCCTCAAGATTGCATCCTGCAGAGAGCTTACCAAGGTTTACCTTGCCATTCACAACCTGTTTTCATGGTAGCTGGTCCAACGGTTACATAAAACCTGTGATTCAACTGGAAGGTACCAGAACAGCAGAACAGCCATGCCTGTACCACCCATTTGCATTTTCTAGTCTCTATTTCTGAAATATTCTTATTTTCCCTCTTGAGTTAGTAACTTGAAATTTTACTTTGAGTCCTCTAAAAATTTCACTTCAAAAGATAACTTCCAGACACATTAAAATGAACAAAAAGCCCAAATCAGCCTGTTTTATGATACTGGACCCAATAGAAGGGGCAGTTTAAGTAGATCAACAAAACAGTAATTCTTGCAAATGCGAGCTACTGAGGTCCTCATCAAGATGGAGGAAGGCAAGATAGGGGGCTGATTTTGGGGGGAAGGCTACAGGGCCTCATGGGAGAGCACAGAGGAAATCCCAGTGGTGGTAGTGGGCTGGATTTGCTGCTTACTGCATCCCTGTACCAGCAGGTGATGTCAGGGAGGGCAGGGAATGCCTGTCACCGATGGATGTCACAGCACCTGACAGCATGCACCTACAGCTGAACACACTCCCTGCTGCACCCAAAGTTCAGGGGAACAAACTGTGGACCTTTCACCCATTCTCCTCATCCCAACTACCCCCTAACAGCACCCCTCAAGTTTTCCCTGAATCCCTAAGGAAACAGAGACAGGGCTGTGCTGCCCACGGCGGGCACATCTCGGTTGTCTCCCTCTTGGATGCACTGCCTCCCCACCACCGTCTCTGGAGCACTGGAAGGGGGGTGGGAAGGGGTGCCTTTCTCCCAAGCCCACCCTGCTGTGTCCCCATCGTCCCTTGCTCCTATACAAAAGCCAAGGCTTGTCCCTTTTCATCCTGATGCCTTTCTCTCTGAGTTTACTGTCATCAGCCGTAGCAGGGGAGAGATGGAGGGAGGGGAGGAACTGTTCAGCTCGGTGCTTTCTCTTGCAACCTGTGCCTGACCAATCTACCTCCTCAGGGGCTGTGGGGAGCTCCTCCCGCCCTGGCATCTCCTCACCCCTCCTCGAGCCCCTCGGCTCCTGGTACCCGGAGAGGGATGGCAGCAAGGGCGGGATGAGGGAGAGAGAGGGACTGACAGCAACTGCCCTCTCTCCAGGATGCACTGAGAGGAATGAAAACCTCCCGAGCTCCTTCCTCTGGGTGCTTGGGAGCAGATCCTGCCTGCCTGGCGGGGTGACTCCTCTGCACTGTCTGTGCGCGTTCCTGTGCGTGTGCTGCTGCCATCGCAGATGTACCCCCAGCTGTCACTTCACCGCGCACAGTCGCTCCCTCTCCCGCCTCTCTCTCTCCTTCTCTCTCCCCCTATTTATTATTTACGGAGGATTACAGTCCCTTTCCCACGCTGTCATCTCGCTGTGCGGCTCCCCTGCCCTCCAGGCGAGGCCAGCGGCTGGCTAGGGAGGGCTCCTGCCAGCTAGGGTCCAGAACAGAGGCACTTTCTGCTGGATTTGCTTTGGGATTGTACCGGGTTCGGAGAGCCGCGAGAGCTGCCATTCTCACAGGAGGGTCCATTCCAGCCTGAGAGAGGTAAGTAAAGACGTTTCCCTTTTGAATTTTCCCCCATCCCCGGCTAAGCGAGGCGAGCGGAGCTGCCCCCCAGGCAGCGGCTTCCCCGGGGAGGGGGCGGCAGGCAGGGCAGCGCTGCGCGCCGGGCGGCTCAGCGCAAAGGCTCCCTGTGCCAGACTGACGGACACAGGAGCGGCAAACCTGCTGCAGAGCTTGTTCCTACTGCTCCCAGTCCAGTCTCAGTGCAGGCAGCCGGGAGCAACTTCTCCCAGCTGAGAACAGCACCGGCAGCTTTCCCTGCACCGCAGGCGGCTCCGGTGCGGCTCTGAGGCTGAGAACTCGGAGCTGGGGTCACCCCGTCCCTGGTGAGCCCTGACTTCTGTCTGCTCCCCGGGGCTCTCACAGGGGTCAGCATGAGAGGTGCCACTCTCCTGACTTCTGATGGCTTTGCTGGCTATCATTTTGGACTCAGCTGTCTCAGTAAGGACACCCTAAAATGGAGAAGTATGGACCAAAATCGAAGGGGTTTAGCACTCGGTGCACAGCTTTAGGAATGGGGGGGTGTATGTGTATAAGTGTGTGGGGGTGTGTGCTCATGGACATGACCACAGGACATGAAGTGAAGGATGCCAAATCACAAGCAGAGCCAAAAATAAGTCCCGAGCTGCTTTCAGCATCTCTGCAGGCTGAGCTGTGATTTCTGAACTTTTGGGTGGAAAGCACAGCACTGAGAGGGATGGGTGAAACAGAGCACAGAGAAGCTCCACAGCCTTTTCCAGCCCTGACTGGGAGGAAAGAGGGACAATGAGGTCCCAAATGAGCCGAGGTGAAGCACACTGTGGACAGGAGCTATATTTAAGTGTTAGCCTGTGTCTGTGTGCGTATGTGCATACACACGCATGCACAGACACGTGCACACACACACCCATCCCACACGGGGCATTCTGCCCCCTCCTCCTCCCTCTGCCTGACCAGTTTGTTACTGTCCCTGCATCTCCTGCTAATTAAGAGCGACACGTTAAACTGGAGCTCTCCTCTTTTGGGGAGGGAGGGTGTTTGAAGCTGTTGCTCCAACCAGGTCATGACCAAGCTGGGCCCCAGGCCCACCACGTGGACTGTCAGGTAACCTGAATGTGCCACATCCAGCACAGCCCTGATGGGAATGGCAGTGGGCAGGATACAGCACTGCTCTGCTGCGAGAGTCTGACCCGCCACTCAAGGGTGGAGAGAGAAATTCAGATCTCATTTAGGGAAGGACCAGAGATGCTGCTATTGCAGGAGAAGGAAACCCTTAAAAGACAGGGGAACCCTTAAACACAGACAGCGACTTGTCCCAAAGCAGGGGACCTTCCCAGCAGTGAGGAGAAGGAAGCCTTTCCAGAACTGCAGACTATTTTTCTTCTGAGCTTTGTGGCTCAAATCTGTTGGGGGGTGGATCTTCCTTTAACTGCTGTGGGCAAACAGCATTTGCAAGGGAATTATTCCACATGAGCGAAAGGCTTGCGGGAGTTGTCTCCCTGTCAGACATCAGTGCTGCCCCTGTTAGTGCATCCTGTCCGCTTGGAGGAATTATGGTAAACCCTGAGCAAAGGGGCTGCTTGCAAAGAGAAAGGGAGGAAGCCTTCTTATGTAATTTTTATACCAGATCATAGCTTTACCCTTTCCTCCAGCAAAGTGAATGTCACATACTAGCAAGGTGCACTCTCACTCAGACATCTTTAAGAGTCACTCCAGCTTCCTGTCCTTCCTCTGGCTTTTTCTTTTTTTTAAGCCTGATGCAGAAAGGATTTTCTAGGCTTTTCTGCACCACAGAAGCCTGATGAAGGCAGAGCTGTGTGTCAGTAGGGCTGGGAGGGTCAGCATGGGGCCACAAGGATACCTGGACAGAAGAATTCAGGGAGCAACAGAGCCTGGAACAGGATGGGGAGAGGCTCAAGCCTGTGGGAGGGCATTTCTGGGTAGTTCTTCCGTGACTTTTGCCTGTTGCTGAGTCAAAAGACAGAGCAGGCAGTTTCCTTCACTTGCCATGTTTGGTTACAAGCAGCTGCTTACACTACTTGACAACTGTCCCAGTCCTGGGTGGCTCAAACCATAGCTCAGATGACCATACTGGGATGCTCCGGCCAGCTGGGGAGTGCCTCAGCATGCTGCACCATGACACACACTCAGTGCTCCCTGGAAAGAAGCAGGAGTGGGAGTTCTGGGATGTTCCTCCTGCTGCAGGGAAATACCTTCTCACACATACCCTATTCCTGCTGTGGCTCTACCAAAATGCTGGCTCACAAAAAAGCTTTCTGTGATTGAGGGGATGATAACAGCAACAAGATGTGCATTTTTTTTCTATAAACTAGCTCAATTCCAGACTCAAGACAGGGAAGGGAAAGTTGCTTCATCTGTGAGGGGTTGGATTAGGTGAAACATATTATTAATATTTCAAAACCAAGCAGTTGAAAGTTAGGGAATACTGGTACTGGAGGCAGTGTGCCACTGCACTGGGTTACAGTCCTGACTGGTAGGATCACACACTGTATTTTCATGAGCTGCTTCTTTCAGGGTACTTGACTACATGGTGCTCAAGGAGTGAAGCAGGGGGGCTTTTTTTTTTTTTTTTTTGGGTACTGCAAAATGTGTGTCTCTTTTATTTGTTTACTGCCTGCCAAGCAAGCCCTGCAGGCAATACATCACTATTCATTGTCTTGTGCTGTTCTGAAGATGTTTAGCAGCTACAGTTGCCTTGTTGCTGATGATAGAGAATTGATGCTCCTGATGAGGCAAGAGAGAATGGTAGCCTTCCTGGCTTTTGAAGGGAAAAGAGACTTCCCCTTTTAGCCACACAGGGAAGGAGCAGCAGGTGCAGGACAAGGGCCTGGAACCTCTTGGCTCTCAGTGCTATTGAGTCCTTGAGATTGTACCAGTTTGCTGGCTAAGCTGCCAGCATTTTGGAAAACAGCTGTGAGTGTTCAGCAGTTCTGCAAAATGGCCCCTAGGGTCTCATGTTGGGCACCCGCAAAATTAGGAATGTACAGACTGTGGCCTCCTGCCAAAACTGTGGTTTAATATTTAATTCTGACCATGTAAAAACAGCCCTATTTATTACAACATCCTCATTGTTAGCTTGAGTATCATGTGTCCTTTGCACCGAGTATGGGACTGGGTCCTGTGTAAAAAGGAAACAGAACTTGGTTGGGTGAGCATGGGCAGTGCTGTGCTGCATCCATGCAAGTGGCTGAATGAAGGCTGGGCAAGTATAAGCTCACATTTAAGTCCTTGGCTTTGCAAGCCAATTTTATATTATGGCAATTTTTTTTCTTTTAATGAAAATAACCATTTCCTTGTTATATTTTAATGAATGGGAATACAAGAGACTGTCTATTATTTATGTCCTGCATAAATGCCCCATGCCCATCACAGGAAGGACTGAGACTTAAATTTACAGCAAAACCACACAAGTCGGAATTTCTTGACTGACTGCAAGAAAAGCCTGGAAGTTTTTATTGGAAGTCATGCCCTGCTACTGAGCTCCCCCTCACTTCAAGGAGGCTGGGAAGATTCCTTCCCCATGAACCATGCTCTCACACAAGGGATAAAAAAGCAAGACCTCACCCTGAGTCTGGAGATGAGCTGTTAAAGGCAACTTGGCTTGGCACTCATTTCTTGGGCAGCCTTTCCCCTCCTGGTGAGACTCCCTAGTGCCAGCACTGCCCAAAGTGACTTTGCTGTGAGGTACCTGTGTGGGGCAGAGGGGCTTAAGGTGGGCCCTGCTCTCCACACCACTTGTAGTGATTTCAGTGGGATGTGACTGTGCCATAAAGGTGTCTTTTCTGTGGCTGCAAACCCTGTAGAAAACTGAAGTCACATCAATTTGCAGACCTTCCTCAGCCTTGGCGAGCTCTGCAGCATGAGGCTGTGATCTGTGTGCTAACCCAGATGCATCCAAAGATCCTGGCTGGAGCCCTGGGTTGTGAGAGCTGTCACCACATCTTGTTGAGCTATGGGCAATGTTCCCAGCTTGTAAAAAGCATAAACGTGTCCCAGGGATCCGCAGGCACCCCTGGAGCTGAAGGCAGCAGCCCAGATCCCATGCAGTTTGTGTGGACTTTGCAGTGCTGCCCCTCTTGGACGCTCTGGGAAGGTGATGGAGCAGGAGAACAGCTCCAGGTTCTTACAGGCAGCACCAACAACCTTGTGCCACAGTGGCAGCCAAGTGAGGCAGATCTCTGCAACTCACTAAGGCACAAAAAGGTCTCCTTCAGAGTCCAGTACAAATGCATTGTGTGGGAAAGATGAGAGTCAGCCTTTCCTCAGGAGGTTTATCAGGAGCTATGTGCATGCTGGGTTGCTGATCCCCTTAATGATTAGAGCTGAGAGGATTTTTACTGCCAGCATCTTGTGCTCTGCCCCACCAGTATGCAGGCATGGATGGTCCCTGTCCTTCTGGACATGCTCAGGGCACAGCCTCGTGACATCTTAGTTAATTCTTCCATTTTTCCAGTGTTTTCTACATCATCTCTTTCCTCCTGCTCCAGCAGTCAAAGTGACAAGCCATGACCCTTGCAGCTCATTTTGGGAGCCCAGGGAAGCACAGCCAGTGAGGGGAGTGAGGAAAAAGGGGAGCAGCCTTGGTGGCAGCAGTTCTTCACCACGCTGGGTTCTCCACTAGGAGAAACAGTAACAAGAGTCAAGCAAAAGGAAGGCCAGAGAGCTCAAGGGCACAGTGTATTTCAAAATGCAGGCAATGAAAAAAGCAAAACCAGTTTTTGGGCTAACACAGAAATGAATGATGGGAAACAAGCAAGTGTGGGGCATTTTGTGTGCAAGGGATCACTGAGACTTGCAAAAGCTTGCCTCATTTTTGGAATGAGAAACCATAAGGAGAAAAGGCTCATGGCTGAAGTGCCTTGACCCCCATAAGATGTAACAGGGGTCTCTCGATATTGATCTGGAAGCCCCTTGATTTGGAAGTCTGGTCATGCTGTTCAACAGAAATCTGGCCTGGCTCTGTCCAGGGACAGAGTTTATATTGATTAAAAACTTACATTTTCCTAACTTGCTGCTGAATTGATGCACCTCCATCTACTACTCTGTTCATGTAAATGTATCTCTTATCTCAGACAGGCTGGCACCTTCCCTCTTAAAGATCTGGTGCATCCTTTGACTCTAAGTAAGAGACCCAGGGAAGGTACTGGGCCATGTTAAAATTTTTGACCCCTCAGAGAATCCTTCACAAATGTGGGCCCATACACACCTTCCTTCTTGAACAGCCCCCAAATAAAAACAAGAGAATACTTTGGGATTCGGAGCACCATCCAGCCAAGAAGGGCAGAAAACACCTGTGAGCACAGTAGGGATGGGAGTGAGGACCACAGAACCAGGATTCTCCCACCAAGCTGTCTTCTCTGCCTGCAACCTTTTCCTGGTTGTGCCACCCACCCACACCCCCAGGATAGGCTTGCCAGGAAGCAGGGAGCGGCATTTTAAATGCCAGTGAGCTGGAGGATGCTCATGGGGTGTAGAGGGGGAACTGGGAGCAGAAGGGTGCCTCCCTCAGACCTGCAGTCCTTCTGTCAAGGGCCTGAGCGAAAGGATTAAAGGCCTGAGCTACCACTTGCCATGGGATTAACCCCTGCAGGAAATTAAAGTTGTAGGGAAGGCTCTTCACTCCACAGCTGAGAGAATGAGAAAAACTGGGATCTGGATTAGAACTGGCAGGGCTGGTGACAAGCCACCACCCACAGCCAACTGTTCCCGGCTGGATCAGAAAATGTTATCTCAACCTTCATGTAGAACCCCCCTCCACATCTCACTTGGTTACCAATTTTTGCCAACAGTGTGAGAAGAACAAAAACATCACCCTGTGGCAAGAAAAAGAGGAGGAAACTGGGTAGTCAGCTCACGTGTCCCTCCTCTGAGCCCCTCTCCCACTCCCTTCCCTTCTCAGCTGCCTCCGCTCTGCAGGGAGGAAACATGCACGTGGTCTGTCGCGTTCCCTAGGACTTGGAGAAGATGCTGGCACACACATGGCTGGATTTCTTCCTGTCAACTGCCCCCTCAGCTCTCCTCCTGCTGCTGCTCTGGGCCTCCTCCATATGCCACGCTTTTCGCTGTGCTGGGACTTTCCTGTCACTCCTGGTTGGATATCCCGCTCTCTCCACCTGCTTCCACAGCTTCCCAAGGAATTCCACATCTCCACAACAATCTGGGTCTTTCCCAGCAGTGCTACCCTCTCCATCTCCCCTTCCTATGCTCTGTATTTCTCTGAGGATTTGCTGAGGCTTTATGCCCTTGGTTATTTCCAGCTCCTCCAGAATTTCCCAGTCTCATTATTGTGCATTGGTCAGGGAGGCTTGGGATGCAAATAGTGTTTTCTGCTTAAGCTATGGAATGAGGAATCAAGAAAACTGGCTTCTCTCCTGTTTTTGCCACAGGCCTGTCAGGAAACTCTGGGAAAACCTGGCCAAAACTCTTTTATTCTGGGTAGCTTTGATAAAGCCTACAAATGCTCTCTGCAGGACAGGACAGCATTTACAACCCCAAGTGCAAACGCTGCACTTGACAGCTTTGAAAATCCTCAGTGAGTGGGGAACTGATGTGGACTAATGATGAAGTATCAAAAGCAATGCAGCTGAAATTTCTGCCAGCCAAAATCAGCAGCCAGTTTTACCTGCATCATAGTTTACCCTTCCATAAAATAGGGATAAAGCTGAGCTTTCTTGGAGGCTCCTGGGGAGGAAACATTTTTTACCATCAACACATTTGCACTTCAGAGGTGCCTCCATTGCCAATCCAAAAATCTGAAGCTTTTTGACCTTTTCATATCACAAAGAGTGAGGTTTTTATTCACATCAGGCCAGGAATGTGGCAGAGTCCTTTACAAGACCAAGTGGGTTTTACACTTTTTCTGCTTTCTTTACAGCTTTCTGTGTGAGGTGTTTTGCTTAGCTGTGATTGATCACTGCAAGTCAGAGGGCACTATTTCTTCTGCAGCTGGGTTTCCTGTATGAATTTAAAATGTGCTTTCCATTGATTGTGACAGCACAACACTAATGAATCTTGAACACGTGTGTTAATACATCAGCAAGTGCTGCAAATAAAGCCCCCAGCTCCTCAGCTGGGAAGCTCACTGGAGTAGTGACACACACTGGATGTTTCTACAGCATTGCTGAGCTTCTCTGCTACCTCTGAGTGTTTTTGCACTCCAAAGAGACAACAGAGGGGCTGCCACTGAGACAGTGTCACCTCTTGGGATCAAAAATCTGCACAACTAGCAGGTCTATTGGGGGACCTGAATGGGTAAGGTCTCCATGCCATCTAAAGCCACTTGTGGTGTGGCAGTCAGCCACACAGATTATGTGTCTCTGCTGCCACTTGCCCCACCAAGGGCAGATGAAGGGACATGCACAGAACAACATGTGTTAGTCACTAAATGCTGGGATACCACTGTCCCTCTCCATTATGGTGTGATAGCAATAAAACATGAATCCTAAAAGCAACAAGGAAAGGGGAAGGAAAGAAGATAATCTCCTTAAAAGCGTCCTCCATGCCCTCCCTCATGCTGCTGCTTTTCTGATAAAGGCTAAAGCAATTCAGCATTGGAAAGGGGAAAGGGACTTTGCTATGAAGGAGAGTGTGGAGGAGGGATGAAAGTCTGTGCATACTTTCTGATAATTTATTGCTGGCATCTGTTGCAGTCTCTGCTACCTACCCTTGGTAATATAGGTCACCCACATGCCCTGCCAGTGCTCATAAGCCAAGCTGTTAACGGAGTCTGATCCCCCAGCCATGATCCAAGGGTTAGTGCAAGGGGCTTGGAGAGATAATCAGAGACAGAGGTTGCTGGGCTCTGCCTCTGACAGCGTCTCATCCCAGTGACACAGTCCCCTGTGTCTCTAGCCTCAGTGCTGCTGTCTGGAGAATGGGATGGATTTATCCACCTACCCAGAGCAGAAGCACTACTGGCTCTTACCTGAGCCTTACTTCTGGGGGTCATTAAACACAAAATAACACCCCTGACAGGTACTGTAAGAGCCATTCACAGAGCACATGGCAAGCTTTGGATAGAAGGTGACACAGAATTGGGAAGAGTTACTAAGCCAGTACATGGATACAGTAAACTGAAACCCTCCCTGCTCTTCTAGCCCACTCCTTGGGGCCCTCCCCACAAAAGCTACAGCTTTGGGGTGATACGGCAAACATGACTGGTGTCTGGGCACAGAGGAGAAGGCACAAGGCAGGAATAGTGCCTGCTGGAGTTTTCAGACCCTGGCAAGTGCTGCGAAGTCATTACCATCCCCTCTGCATCCCCCAGTTCCCTGTTCAATCTAATTAGGGGAATCCTCATTAGAGAGTCCTCTAGAGTCTGACAGCAGGCCAAATGTCCAAGTGGCACTTCAGCTTGGTGTATTTTTGGCCACTGGAGCCCATGGGCCAGAAACAGATGATTTCATTTTGTTGCTTTGAGCTGAAACTAAAAAAGTTGTCTTTTGCTGTCCTATTTGAAACAGTAATAGGAAAAGGCCATCACCAGCCCCACAGGCAACCCTGCTTTCTCAAGAATGTGCAAAGACATTCAGCTCCAAGCACATGGAAGCTCTGGCCTCTACGCCCCATGGATAACAGGGCATTCAGCTGACATGTTGCTCTAGGGAGAAGGAATCGTCTAGAAAGCCCATGGGAAAGACAAATGCCTGATTTGTGGAGCCCTTGTGTGGCTTCAGAGCATTCAGAGCTGCAGCAATGCTGACCAGCCTTGAGCCCCCAAACCCAAGCAATGCCAGGCAACTCAGAACGGATGGCATGCTCTTGTTGAGTTGGGGCCATACAGGGAGCACTCCCAGGTCTGGCAGAGTCCTGGCTGCTGGAAAAATCCCTGGCTGTCGGGCTGAAAGCAGCCAGACACATCTGGTGCTGCTTTGGAGAGGCTGGAGGTGTGGGCAGGTGCTATTTGCCCCAAGATTACACGTTCCCAGTGCTGCGCTGGCAGTGAGTGCAGTTGGCCTGGTGCTCTGCAGAGCAGAAGGCATCTCTTGGGCCACAAGAAAACTGCTAATTAAGTCAGGATTCAAGACAAGTCAGAGGAAACCTTTAAAAAAGAAACTCTTAAAAATCCTCTCTGCCTCCTTGCTCTCTCTTGACTGTGGAATATTAATCACTAAGGGTATAATGTTCTTATGGGCAGTAGAGGCGTAGGAGAAACTGTTTTTTTTTTTTTTTCTGTATCTTTGGAATTAAAATTTCTCCATGAACATACTTCTTCAAGGTATAAATGCAGAAGCTCACTGACCCTCACCTTTCACCAGCCAAGAACCTCTATGTATTCCAAATCTACTGCTCTGCCACCTGGGCATATGGTGTGCTTGGAGAAGCAGGCAGCTTTGTAGAAGACATGGAGGTTAATAAATATGGGTTATGGAAGAGTCCCTGGAACATGTGCAAGCCCAGCTCCGTGCACACATTTGTAAATGTAAGCTAGGTTGGTGACTGTGCATTTGTACATGAAGGTAGCTGCTTTTATGTCTTGGAAACACGTGTATGAGTGCACACAGGGTGGCTGCTATCTATGGAGTGGGGAGTGTGGCATATATGTGACATGCTTTAAAATAATCTTGGGTTTATCAAGGCCCCTCCATCTCAGTGCATGCTGCAGTGCAGGAGACTGACATTAAAGCCTGAACAGGTGTTAATCACTATGCACTGTAATAAATTCTAAACATAGGGAAAAGGCTTATTTATACATGGCTGCTCCTCCCACCCTGCACTCTCTGCTTGAGCCTTGGTGCTGCCTGAGGGAAAGAGGCGCCCGTGAGGTACCAGAAATGAGTGCAAGAGCTGGACTTGCCCTGCTGGAGCAGAAGGAGCCGGGGGTGGACCCTGACCCTGTCCCCATCCTCAGCCCGGGTGTGCCAGCCCTGCCCTGCCCTCAGCCCCCATCACTGCCTGGGGACAGCCTGGATGAATTGCACAGAGCACTGGGAGAGACACCAGTGCATGGCCTGAGTGGGGGCTGAGGGGACACCACAGAGGGAAACCGTGTCATAAAGCACCCAAGGAAGCTGGTTTTGTTGTTTTTTTTAATTGCTTAGCCCCCCTAATTGGAACGAAGCCAGCTGATACAGATGGGGTGTTACAAAACAGAGCCAAAAGGCAAGAGCACAAGGAACAGAGCTATCTATAACCCTGACAAAGTTAGATGGAGTGAAGGTGGGGAAGAGGGAAAGGCAGAGCATGGCAGGCGGCTGCCCCTGATGCTGAGAGCAAGGACGCGATCATTTGGCAACAGGATTTGGAGCTGATCGACTGGCGCTATCCAGCAGGCAGATAAGGCTCTGTGGCTGTCAGCTTAACTCTGCCGTTTATTCCAGTGCTGTAGGGAGTTAAATAGAGCACACGGAAAGCTGCTGCTGGGGACTGAAAGTCAAGGAGGGAGAGGGAAGGAAGAGGCTGTAATTGGGCAGTGTCCGGGGAGTCGGGTGGAAGTGGCTGCAGGCAGAACCCCTCCAGGTAAGTGCCTGCAGCTTTTCATCCTCCTTTTCCATATGGACAGGCGGGGACAGGAGACTTCAGGGATGGCATTTAGGATGGAGAGGTTTCTGGGGGGGAGGCTGAAAGTCTCCTCGGTCAGGTCGAGCGCAAGCACCAAACGGGGACAGCTATTTGTTGCAGCTTCTCCTTCAGTGGGAACTGCAGAGAAAGGGCTCCAGCCCAGTTTGGGGAGTCGGGGGCTGCAGTGGATGAAGGCTGAATTGGTTTCTGTACGATGAGAGGTGTTTGGTGCATTGGCATTAAGGTAAATGATCTAAATAGCCTTGCAAATGTGCTAGCCTAGGTACTGAACCTGCTCGCAATTTTCATCAAGATGCTAATTTTAATATTTCCTGGTGGTTTACATTCCCATATAAAATAAATCAGTCTGGGAGCCTGGGGGAGGATAGGCACCTGGCACGTGTGTGGGGAGAGTGTCCTGGTGGCAGTGCAGCCCCCAGCTAAAACAGCCGCCGTGGATGTTGTCAGAGCCCCTCGGAGGGGATGGAGGATGGCTTATTTCTGTACTCTGGTTGAAATGTGTCCATCTATCTGCTGCTGTGACTGTGGGTGGCACGTCAGAGAGTACACAGGGGGACAGAAGGATTTGTGGTGTTTTCATTTTTCCTGCCTCCTTGTATCCAAAAGGGAAGCGGGAGGGAAGTTGAAACCTGTTGTCAGTCACTTACTGTCAGGGGAGAGTTTTATGGTCTTTGGGTTTCTAATTAGACTGAGGATTTTTCCTTCTACTAATTAAGATGCAATTCCTCTCTTTTCAACACTCCCACTCAGTCTCCCCCGCCTCAGGTCCTTCCTTATCCTTCTCCTCCGAGGCTCGCTCGCTCTTCAGCTCCTGCAGTTGCTGCAGTGGGAAATCCCCAAGCTGAAGCTGTGCCGCTGTAGCCACCACATCCATTTTACCTTAGAACAGACAGGGAGCGCTGGTAGGGAATACGGCACGGGGGGTGGGGGGACGGGTGTGGCGGAGGGGGGGAGGAGGAGCGGGGACAGAAGCGGCTCGACAGCCGCCGGTGCCCCGATCTCAGCGAGCCCGAGCCGTGCGTCAGGCAGAGGATGCACAGGTGGCACCACAGCGATGAGCCGGAGTCTGCTGCCCTGGCAGGGTCACCTTAGCAATTCATCAGGTTAACCTTGAGCGTGAAGCTAACGTAGCTACCATGGCAGGCTATTCAAGCACAAACTTCTCTCTGGCACTTAGGTGAATCAGGTTTTATTTCTGCACCGCGGGGTCAAAATGAATTAATGTTGTGCCTCCTGAAACACCCTCCATTTCTCCTCCAAAACAGAAGTGATGCCTCAAAGGCAAAACACTAATTGGGGAGGGGAAAGGACAGCACTGAGCTCAGCACCCAGGGAAGTGAATGTCATCTGCTCAGCTCTGCTTTCCCTCGACAGGACCTGGCAGGCAGGCTACAAGGTCATTCCCTCTCCCTGTGGGGCCGAGGGCCAGGCTGGCTGTTGGATGTGAAGGCACGCTGGAGAAGAGCACGATGCTGCCTGCAAGTGCTGGCCACCGGTGGAGGAGCAGGTTCCTCATGAGGTGGCAGGAGGCTTGTCGTAAGTAATGCCTGCTCAGGTACCAGCTACAGTATTCCTGTTTGTCAAGGGAATGGGAAGAAAATAGGTCACATCAGGGTTAAGAACAGGGGAGAGGGACAGCTAAGAATGGAGATGTTTGAACTAATTCCTGATTCCTTTAGAGGCCAGGCTAGCTGGGAGGGAGAGTGATATTCTAAAGCTGAAGATGGGCTTAAAGTGGGACAGCAAGTGATGATTGCTTCTGAATTCCAGTGGGCCTGGCAGGTGAGAAACAGCACGACAGACACCACTGCACAAAGATCCACCCTGAACACTTCTCAAATCAGTATCCTATGAGCTGCAGGCTCCTCTCTGTGCTTGGGGTTTTACACAGGCTGCTGAGCAAAGCTCTTCACAGCAAAAGTCATAACAGATTTTAGAGGGAAATGCAGGATGTGAAGGCAGAATTCTCCTACTGGGCACTGCCACATGTAGTGAAAATCAAGGAGTAAATAAAGAAGCTCCCTTTCAAATTAAATAGTAAATGTTCAGCCTGTGCATATTCCCAGTGGGCTGGGGCAGCTGCTACAGTGCCCCTGAGTGCAGAGCAGGCACTGCTAGGGTGATGTGGGGCTTTGGGAATTTATCTGCATCTCAGAGAATCTGAGGGACCACAGCAGAGTAAAGGGGACCCTTGGAGAGTGTCCCTCACTACTGCATGCCCAGGCACCAAGTAGGTCTGTGCTTTCCCTCGTTCCAGTCCTCCTGGTCACATTTGGAGCTGCAGCTGTAAGCTGGGGGAATTACTTCCTTCTCCAGAAAACAAACACCTTTGTAATCCATCCTCACAGACTAGACTGTCTAAATTATTTATAATGAACGCTACTGAGTCTTGACTTAATGTGATATACCTGGATCATCTTTCTGCCACCTACTAGAGTCACCAAACACCCCACAAAGTAACTTGATCTTCCCTAAACACAAAAACACTTATTATCCATCCTTCTGTAGGGCTGGAAGACAGCTTCAAGTTTTGTCTATTGCATCCCTGCCTCTCTTTCCTGTAGAGCTGCATCTTAACCAACGCAATGAATTCCCTGGCCTCAGCTCACATCCTCATGGATGTGAAATGAAAACGAGATCTCTTTTCTGTACGATTTTAGTAAAATATTTCCAAAAGCATACAGCAATATATGGGTGACAACAAGACATTTTTGGCATATCCTACATGGCTGCAGAAGCCTGGCATAAATCCACTTCCTGAACATAACCACAGCCAGCTGCCTGAGGCTGTTCCTGCCAGCCACTGCCAGCATACACACTGGTGGAACCCCACAGCCACCCAGTCGGCGCCGCAGGCGGCCAGGCACTCTGAGATAAGCACGGAGCAGAATGCCACCTGGATAGCATTACACATGGGCTGCTCTTGCCTTTCTTGGTGTACAAAGCAGCTGTTATCTCATCATCACAGCTGCCAATCTATTATTAATACTGGGCTTTTGTTAAGCATCCAGGAAAAGACGGGGTCACTTGAATGACTCATTGCTCTTTCCCTTCCCCACTCTGGCTCCCGTTCTTTTAATTCCCTCCCTACAACAAGAGTGTGACATATTCTGAACAGAATTAAATATCAGCCAGCCAGTCAGTACCTGTACTGCACTAGCCCATTGGCTATGATCTACTTTCATGGCAATTTCTGCTGTGGGCTCCAGCCTCTGCATGGCAAGAAAGCACAGAGGTGGTCTGGGTAAAGATCTGTCTTACATTTCACCGTAAGGATCCATAATTCTCCTTAAAAGAGCACGTTTATTGGCATGGTCTGGCCTGATGTACACCTGAGATCTCAACTGTAGGATAGTAAAAAATTATTGAAGAATTGTGAAAGACAGATGAAATAGGAAAGAATTGATATATTATCTCTGAACATTTATCCCTTGGTCCTTAATAAAGTCATATAGCTTAGGATTCAAAGGGGATAGTTCTCCTTAGACTACCAGTCCACAACTCTGCCAATTCTCACAAGGATCACCGGGAACACAAAACTTGCCCTCTGCAGGATGACAGGGTTGGAGTATGAAAACACAATGCTGACAGAAGCAAAGTCACTATAAAAAAATGGGCTGGGGGTCAGATTAAACTCTAGAGAGTGGCACAAGGGAAGAGAGGAAGAGCATGGCTGACTGCAAAGCTGCTCCAGGCAGAGCTTCTCCACAGCATGGGTCTCCTCTGGCTCCTTCTCTTGTGGCAATCTTTTCACAATTCCTTTAGGATTCAGAAGTAAAACACCTGCTTGTTGGTTCCTTGAAGAAAAGCAGGACAAAAGAACCTGGCTGCCAGTTCAGGAAGACAAGACAATCAATGCATCTCCTTTAGCTACCATTCACCTCTCAAAAGACTCTACCAACCCAAGTGACTGCCTTCTCTGATGAAAAGTGAGAAAGGGAGAGGACAGGCATGATGTACAGACAAACCTGCTTCAGTTTTAGTCAAATGCTCAAACTTGTCACCTTAAAAACTGCGAGGGAGCTGAATTTGCTTCCCACATTGAAGAATAGTGGAATTCATTGTGCGATCTCAATTCCACAAAAGGAACTAAGATGAAGGATGCAAATGTTTTACATAGTCTGCTTAAACATAACTCCCACTCCCCTAATGACAAGAGGCACAAAGCTTGCTTTCTTGCTGATAATGCTTCTTTGTCACAAAAACGAGAGTTTGAAAAGCCACTGGCTTCCAGGGAAGGCTGGTACCCAGTGCCCTGGTGCCACTGGCAGGATCTGGAGCGATGTCTGGAATCCACAGCAGCTCTAAAAAATGCTGATTTGTGATTTGTCCAACCTTGAGATAGTGTAGGAGAAAGGGTGTGTTAACCCTTTTCCTGACACTGCTTTTGTCAGTTACCAACGTACATCCCTTTTCCTCATTCCATTGTTGTGGGCCGTTTTGGTCAGATGTGGTTTAAACTGTTCTTTGCATTGTCTGTTTTCTGTCCAGTTGGTGACCATGATTCAGGGTTTGCCCCATGATTTGACTGTAGTCCAGAGTGTGTCCAAAGTTCTTAGTAAGAACAATTGCTGGATCTGTACCCAGTTACCACCTCTAGTTGGGGGGTCACTGGTCACTCAGAGGTACTTTTGGGGCTGTTGCTCCGGGATTCAGAAACTGTTTTGACAGCAATGGCAAGTACCAGGTGTGCAGTGATTTAGCGACCCCTTGTTACTTTATAGCAGTTCTCTTGGTCATCCCTTTGTAATGTAATGTTGTTCATTAAAAAGTGGACGCACTGGGAATATGGTATGCAAATGATACCCTGATTTAGAGTCTTAGATCTGAGTCTTATCAATCACAGATATTAGGATTCAAACTGCAGGAGCACATGTGAAATGTAGGTTGTTTTATTTTTTCTTAAAAGCTTTTTAATAACATATCTGTTTGTGAAAAATTGGAACTTAAATATACCTGGTCCTTCTGTCTCTACCCTGACTGTTTAGAAAGAGCTGTCCTTTGTCAGAGGTGACACCTCCCACCACTCTCTGCTCCATTATCCTCTGCCAGGTACCAGTGCTCCAGTATCTGTTGGCAAAGTCCACTGGGATGCACTGTTCTGACTTTGTTGAGAAACTGGAAGGATATTTACTTGCTTGTTCCGAAAAAACCAGGCTAAGAGGAAAGTCATGCTGTCAGGATGCAGGCCAGGGGTACAGGAATGTAGCTGTGAGGAAACTCATTACACTGCAGGGCATTGCAGTGAAGAGCCCTGCTGTGAGGGTTGTGCTGTAGTCGGTGGTGGGTGAGGATGGGACAGCACTAATCTAATCCATGGCCTCTTCCTTCCCTGCTTTTCACCTTCCAGTGCTTGGCTGCTGGCTCTCACTATGTGCTGCTGAGTCCTTCTTTGCTTGTCCTTCCTCCTGCAAGTGTAACAGTGGCAACCTGGAAGTGGACTGCAGTGGCTTGGGCCTCTCTTCCATTCCCTCAGACATCCCCACAAACACCAGGACCTTCCTCTTTCTCAACAACAAACTCAGCATCCTGCCAGGAGCAGTGTTTTCCAACCTCTCTGCTCTGCAGAGGTTGGACCTATCCAACAACTTCTTGGACCAGCTCCCTCAGAACATCTTCAGTGACCTGGGGAACCTCACAGAGCTCCAGCTGAGGAACAACAGCATCCGGGCCTTGGACAAGGACCTGCTCCAGCACACGGCCCTGCTGCGCCAGCTGGATCTCTCCATCAACGGCCTGGCCCAGATCCCTTCGGGCATCTTTGACGACCTGCCTGCTCTGCGCTCCCTCTCCCTCAGGTCCAACCGCCTGCAGAGCCTGGACAGGGTGACCTTTGAGCCTCTGACCAGCCTGCAGCATCTCCAGGTCGGGGATAACCCCTGGGAATGCGACTGCAACCTCCGGGACTTCAAGCACTGGATGGAGTGGTTCTCCTACCGAGGTAGGTGCTTGCGTGCGGGAGGGGAGGCAGGTGGAGGAATTTGGGTCTTCCAGGAGAAGCAATCAAAAGGCAGGCAGGGAAGAAACAGGAGCACATACAACTGGCAGGAGCAGATACAAAAGGCAGGAGCAGATCCATCTGGCAGGTCAGGCAGACCTGATGGACAGGTCTCAGCCAAAGAGCATGAGGACCCTGCTACAATTTAGTGCCCCTGCACCTTCATATAGCAACACTGCCACTCTGTGAAGTCCCCAGCAGCCCTAGATCTCCTATTTCCTTAATTTTGTTTCTAATCTGAACTATTACCTGTTTTTTTTTAATCTTGAGAGAAGAAAGAACTTTCCTCAAATAACTTTAAAATTTTAGGATTATGAATTCGCCTAAAGAGAAGAAATGCTTTTCACACTTGGAAATAACCATCCCATTCTCTTTCTTAAGATGAGAGAATTAGATGTCAGATTTGGCTGTAAAGCACCAGGTTTGCTGCCAAAAAAAAAGAACCTTAGGAAACAGTGACACTTAGGAAAAACACTGCAACTCATATTGGAGAACCCAACCTACAGCTCAAATTAACTAGCCAGGCCCCAAATCAGACTGGCTATGAAATCTCAAATTTCAAATCATTTCAAATGGAGCAGTTTTTGACCAGTTTGCATTTCCAGATTTTCCTTGAAACACAGAAGACGAGAAAGGTACATGTCACTTATCAGGAATGCTGATGGGATGACATGCTTTCAGGAGCTGCACCTCAAAGAAAGATGGCACATTTTACAGGAGTGAGGATTGAAGGCCTGACCTTCTGTTTCTGGCACCAACGAGTAGGAAAGGGTCTCAAATCATGTGGATAGCAACAGTCAGCTGTCACATCCCTGCTGATCACAGCCATGCTGCAAGGAGATTATCTCTGCCTATGGCTACACTGCAGTCTGAAATATGCATTTGTGTGAGCAGAATCAAACAAGCATACGAGTGCCACTTTGCACTTTTTTTTTTGATTTGTTGTTTTTTCTTGACTACCGTATCACAAAGTCAGTGGAAAGCACGCAGACATAACTTTGCTTTTTTTCCTCCCTTTCAAGGAAATTGCTCAAACTCACTCAAGCATTTGTTTCAACATCTGTCATTATTTTCACAGAGATGGATTAGTTGTCAGAAGATGGGATGTGTATCTGTTGGTTTTTTTTGAGAAGGTACAGCCTGCTCCTATATTTTTGCTTTAATTTCTCTTTTTCTAAAGTGGTTCTTCTGAGACTTACATAACTCACTAAACAGTATGAGGCTGACTTAAATGGTTTCAGAGGGCTTTCATGTCTTGGCCTATTCAGACATGCACCAGAAGTTCTAATGTCAAACCCAACCTAGGCAGAGGCATACTGGCCAGCTGACATGGTTGAAGCTTCTGCAGGAAAAATACTTCAGCAGGTGTGAATGGAGGCCCATGAACTCACCCCAGCTGCCTCTGTATGGGCATGGAGCTGTGATTGACTCCTCTTATCTCTGTTGGAACAGGTGGGAAAATTGACCAGCTGGCCTGCACCCTGCCCAAGGAGCTGAAAGGAAAGGACATGCGGATGGTGCCCATGGAGATGTTCAACTACTGCTCCCAGCTGGATGACGAGAACAGCTCTACAGTGCTGGACAATACTGGCCCACCTTGCACTAAAGGAAGCCCTGCTCCTTCCAAATCTAAATCAGGCCCAGAAACAGAAGTGGAGCCCAGTGTGGGATGCCCTCAGAAACAGCGGTACAGGCCTGTGAGCGTGCGCCGCGCGATCGGCACTGTGATCATTGCAGGGGTGGTTTGTGGCATCGTTTGCATCATGATGGTGGTGGCAGCTGCCTATGGCTGCATCTATGCCTCCCTCATGGCCAAGTACCACAGGGAGCTGAAGAAGAGGCAGCCACTCATGGGTGACACAGAAGGTGAACATGAAGAACAAAAACAAATCTCTTCTGTGGCGTGAAACTGTTCTAGGAAGGAAGGGACAGCGATGAGAAAAGGTACCTGAGAGCAGTCAAGCATGGGGTCCTCCCAAAATACATCTTCCCAGACAGACTGTGCTATTGCTCCACTCACCCAAGTAGTACAACATGCTTCTGGGGGGGTCAGGGCACCCGGCTCAATTTCTTCTCCTCTGCCCCAGGCCCATTTTGTGCCCTTTCACCCTTGGGCCCTCCCAGACAAATAAAGTAGAGTCAGACCTCGAGTGCTTGCTGTGCCTCATGCCCTTGCACAGAGCTTCCCTCACATGCCTGCTGCAAAGGCAGCTGGCACCTTCTGGGACCCTGTGTCATCCTCTCAGCTTCGGTCCTGAGTCATCCTGTGTCCTGTCAAGAGTTCTGTGCAAACAGAGAGCAGCTGTGTGAAACCCTGTGTGGGGAGCAGGACACCAGGAGTGTCCGTGCCTCACCGTTAGGTCACTGCTGTTGTGTGACACGAAGCTGCTGCCTACCCTACAAATCAGAGCTGCCAAGATTGCATCAGAAGGGAGGCAAGGTCCCTCTGGTAGGGCAACAGTCAGTGGTAGATTTCTCTTCTCACTTTTAGAGGTGGAAAGATATTTGTATCACCCTAACACACTGCCAGGGAGCACAGTGTCCCTCTTTTTGCTCCTGGCCGAGTCCAAACCTTTGAGCTGACACACACATCATCTGCTGCAGGTGCACAGCACAGAGTCATCCTCCTGTACACACACACACACACACTGACTCATTCTGATCCCAACACACACACACAGAGCCAGTCCCACTTCCAGGCATCCAGGCACCCCACCTGCACATGCAGAGCTATCACTCATGCCCATGCTGACCTGCCCTCTGCATGCAGCCATGGATACATCCAGCCACTTTACCTTACCCTGATCATAGTAGTGTGTATCACCTTCTGCTTCAGACAAAAAACATGCACATGCCACTGAGGAGTAACAAAAACATCTCAGCCATAGTGCAGAGCCAGTGGGAACTGGCAGAAGAGGATGGAGAGAGGCAAACTTATTGAGATTACAGCACCAGTCTGTGGAAATAAGTACACAGCATCAAAAAGAAAAAAAAAAAGAAGGTGTGTTCTTATCTATATTATGTCTTCTCAAATAAATGGAGAGAATAAGGATATGAAGCCTCCATTTAGAAATGTTTGATTGGCAGATCAGAAGTGGGTCATCAGGAAAGACTGGAGGAGGAGGAGCATAAGCTGTGCTGAGTAGTGTGAGCCCAGGGGAAGGTGTCAGGGGAAGAAGTCACACAACCTAGAAGCTGCCATGGCTGGCACAGGGGCCAGCACGGTGTGTGGAACAGGGTGATGCAGCCAGGGTGGCCAAAAAGAGTGGGCAGAGTTATGGAGGGTCTTGAGGTGAAGGCTGGAACCTGGAGCACAGTGTGGCACACGTGGGAGAGCCCAGGAAAGGTCTGGCACAGAAGGCAGCAGAGCCCACATGCACTCCCTTCATCACCACTGGGGTGTCCAGTGACACCCACAGCTGCACCTGAGTGTGCCCACGCACACAGCTGTGCACACTGCCACTGTCATGTAGGGTGACTTCCCCCAGTCAGATTTTAAAGCCCTCAGACTGCAGTGCCTCCTATTAGTCTTAGCTCATTCTGACCTGACAGGGGAAAAAAAAAAAAAGTGAGGGGGGGAAAAAAAATGAAAGGAACTCAACGTAAGGACTCATTTTGTATCACTGGAAGTGGGATAAAATGCTGTCTCCAGGGGAGAGCGCACATTGCCATGGTAACCTGCTCTAACCCGTCACAGTGGGTATTCCTGGGCGAAAGATGACACCGGAGGTCGTGCATCCACTGTGCCTGTGGATGGTGTGATCCCTGCCATCAGGAAACAAGCTGGCAGCCAGCCCAGCCTTGCAGGGTGTTTCACTAGCAACCTGTGTTCAGAGCCCTGCACGCTCTGCAGGTGCACCCTGCCAGGGCCGCCACCTCTTCCACCTGCTCCGTCTGAATCCCAGTGCTGTCGGACATCTCACAGCCCTCCTGCTCGCTGTGGCTGGATCCCTGTGGAAGCAATGCACACTGGCTCCTCACTCCTCCTGGTCCCAGAGAGGTGGCTGTACTGATCCATGGGCACACAACACCATTAATCAAAGCCTGGAGTGGCAAAATCCCTCCTGGTCTACCCAGGGTCACCAGGGCCAAGGAGACAGGGTGCTCTGGACTGTTTTAGCATGGGGCAGAGGAGGATGTTCTTCAGGGAAGCAGAAGACCAGGCTGCCACGGAGGAAGAACTGGGAGAAGCAGTCAGCCCGCCCACCAGTGCGAGCACACACTTTCCTCTCGCTTCCAGCACACTGTGGGGAAGAGGAAGCAAAGGAGGGGGGCTAGTGAAATGTGAGGAGGAAGGACTCTTCCCCCATGCACTGTACAGCCACTCCAACCATCCCATCTGCTCCAAGTGTAGCCCGCTCTGAAGGGCAGAACTGGTGCACTGCAGACTCCATATGCGTGTTATCGCTGTTCCACATTCCCAGCAAGCCAGGAGCAGACTCTGCCTGCTGGATCCAAACCTCTCCCCAAGCTCCCTCTCAGGGGAACCTCTCCCTTCACCATACTGGACTCCGCAATCATACTTGAAACGGGACTTGAGTCAGAGTGGTATATTTATAGATCTATATTTTACTTGCATCAAATAATGGTGACATATTGCACAAAACAAATGGGATCTATATGTGTGTGTGTGAGTGTGTGTGTGTGTGTGTGTGTGTGAGAGAGAGAGATAAGAGAGAGCCTGTTTTTAAGGGAATAGACTAGAGGTGAAATGAATGGGAAGAAGGTAGGGGACAATGCAGGGGTTGAGGGTGTGAAATCCTCCTTTCCCTGCACCTTCCCTGTGACTTCCTCCTGCCCTGACCAATTTTTCTTTGTTGCTAATAATATTTTCTATATCCTGTGTTGTGGGGCTGGTGATGACCTTGCCCATCCATTCCTTTTTTTGTTTTAATTTATACAGCAGAAAGTCTGGATTTATCTCAACCCTAGACAAGGGACTGCTATGTTTAGCAACCCACCCAGGAAAGGAGAAGACAGGAAAGGGGAGAACTGAGTGTTGCTGGGAAACACGAAGGCTGGCTATGAGGAGTCCCTCTGGAAAGCAAATACTCTGTTTGGCAGGATTAGGACCTGTCCTTCTGCATGCAGAGCAGAGTAACTGGGCTCACTGGGAAGTGCCCTCTTCATGGCACTGTTTGCAAACAGGCTCTTTCTCTGTTCCCCAGCACACCTGGAAATCAGGCTGCCCTGCTGTGACTGAGCTGCTGCACTGCCCACAGGCACTGCAGGGAGCACAGCATCCTCAGCAGGCAGAAACAAAGCTCTGTGGGATGCTGGATACAGAATGAGACCCAGTGCTCCCTGTGTGCCCAGCCAAGGGGTTCCTCTGGTGTGTGGGGACAGCAGCTCCTGTTGTCCCCGCAGGCGTGGCTGGGCACAGGAGGGGATCCCCTGGATGCACCCTCTGCTGCAGGCAGCTGCTCCAATGACACATGCAGGTGCCTCAGGAAAGGGTCTTCTGGGGCTGCCAGGTCCAACACATGCCAGGGTGATGTTGGGCTGGCAGGGACACCAGGAACAGCCCTCCCCTTCCCCACACATCCACCTGTGGGACAGGTAGGCACATCCCTTGCAGGGAACAGATGGCACTTGTAATTCCTTTTACTTTTTTGTTACTGTTTGAGGGAGAGCGACAAGATTTTCTAAAATGATTGAATGGAGGTTTCTTTGGCATGAGACAGAAAATTTTTAAAGGTATATTATATTTCTGGCTTGTTGTTACAGAATAATAATAAAGAATGTATTTTCCTATGCTCCTTCTTGTTTAAATGAGATCTCTGATAATACCATTCACTCTTTCCCTATCCCCTGCAGAAGCAAACACCACAGGGACACAGCCAGCCAAAGGAGGAAGCCCCTCAATTCTGTATTTATATATTCTTGTCTGTACACACTGTTTGGAGTTGGAGTGAACGTGCACAGACACACAGTACTTCAGTGTAAGTCAGAGTGAGGCTCTAGGGCTAAACACACAGTAGGTGAAGGTGAGACCCTAGATCTAGAAACACACACACAGAATGCTCCAGGGACACAGGCAGACAAGGGTGATTGTGTAACAAGGATAAGATACTGTGGCAATCAGCTCATTACATAAAAGTAGAAAGGGCCAAATTAATCCCTAGTGTAAGAATGCAGGAGCCAATGGAGTTATATTCAGGTCAAATTTGGTTCCAAAAGCTTTTTCCTTTTTTTTTTTTTTTTTAATTAGAACATAATGTAACAAATGGGGAGCTATGGGTTCCTACATCTCCAGCTTCCTGACCCTCTTGAGCAAGGTTATTTGGAAATGGATGGAAATTGCTATCTAATCCTATTGCACCCCCAAGTACACAAGCTGCTACCCCTAGAGCTAAAAGAGTCTCTCCACCAGCTGTTCCCTGGCTAGGTCTATCACACACAGCTAAGAACTTTAAATTCCCCACTTGGCCACTTTCAGTGCTAAGCATACACAATTCATCACATTCCCTTGCTGTAAGAATAAGCTCATCCTGATGCATGTGGAACCACGCAGGATGTTAAACCCCACCACGAGCAAACCCTTGTGCCACCCTGCTCTCACTGCTGTACTCATTCACCCTGCTGGGCTCAGGCTTATCTTCAGAGAGAAACTGGGAGCAGAACCCAGCTACTCTTAATCTGCTCACAGCTGAGGCATCTGCTCTGCTAAAAAGGTATGTGCTGCAGGAGAATCACCATTATTGTTTAATAGCATGGTGTCTATGACACATAGTTTAATCTCATTTTGCCAGCTAGGTAGAGGAGTGCACACAGATACTACTCAGCAGTTCATATAATACCAGAAACACAGAGCAGAAAAAAAGCAAAGCCAACATGCTCATCTGATGACTCTAGGCTTTTTCAGTTCATGAACTGTCTGGGAGCAGGTTGTGATTTTCTGCAATTTGGCTTATTATAATTTGATTACTATTTGATATTGACCAATGTATTTGTCCTGCTTACATAACTACTCATGCACACATGTGACACCCTATACGATAACCATGTAATTCTGTACATATAACAGGTAAAATATATAAAATAGGATTGATTCCTCCTCAGTATCCTGTCCATTAGCAGCCCACTGTGCTGGCTTGAAGAGGGTTTGCTGGCGCTGATTGGAAGCACAGGTCAGAGGGTCAGCTTCTATCCTCCAACCAGATAAATGCAAGCCCTAGCACGGGATTTCTGAGGGCCAAAAAGACTTCCCTCCAAGAATAATGGGCAATGCAACAAGCATTCACCAATGAATAGAGTTACAGAATGAAATGTGAGTAAATAAACATTTCCTGTGTCATTCTGGGGTGACCTCTACATCTGTTGCAGCCCTGGAAATCTGGGGATAAGGCAGCATCCTCACAGCTCTTCTCCCTTTAGAGAAAGGGGAAAAAGCAGCCAACAAGGGCCAGATCTGTCTTTCCCACAGTTCTGCTCTGCTGCAGCCAGGCAGAGGCCATGTGCAGGGCACCTGGAGACAAAGAGAAAGCAAAGCATGATGCTAATAATAACTCTGCCTTGCATGGAGCTTCTGGGCCAGGACAACAACGTGCTGCTCTTTGCTTGGGGCTCCAGGCAGAGATTTGCCCCTTCACATTTGCTTTTTCTGAATCCTAACTTGGGAAGAAACTTGTTTGCTAGCACAGCTGCAGAAAATCAACTCGGAAAGGGCACTGCAGGAGTGAGAAATGCAGGTATTTCATTTGAGGGAATACACACAGACCATACCCTGCGATATTCAACCAGCTCCACGTAAAGCTCAAGGGAAATATGCACAGTAACAACAATGCTTTGCATTTCTATAGTGCTTGCCTTTGGCAGCTCTCTGGGAGCTTGCAAACATTAATGAATTCACAGAGGCAGAGATTCAGAGAATATAAAGGCCAGAAGGGACTTTAGATCATCCAGTCTGACCTTCTGTGTATCGCACGCTACTTGGAAATTGTGTGGAAAAGAACCACAAGCATTATTTGGGGGTGGCAGAAAATGCCTTTCTGTGAAGGGCTGAAAGAGCTCAATCTGATTAGCTTATGAAACAGAAATTAGAGAAACTATCCTGTAGAAAGGCCAACAGTAAGTGTTTACATGCAGCTAAGTTGAATATTCCATAAAGTCATCTACCTTTGATTTGAAAAATACTCAAGAAAGGGAAAAAATATTGTTTCCCTTGGTGTCTTCTGACAATACCGATTCATGTTCATTGTTAGCATTTATGCTTACTGACTAATTTGAATCTGTTTGGTTTTTCTGTCACAGTTTTTTGCTATTCTCTCCCCTAGATTAAAAAAAAAATAAACCTTCAGTAACCAGCAGCTCTCTCTGTGGAGGCACTTTATACTCTAAATCAAATAATCTCTCAGTCTTCTTTTAGGTACAATAGGCAGATCGAGTTCATTAAGTCTTTCACAGAAAGCATTTTCTCACCTCTGGAACAACACTGGAGCCTATTGTCACACTGCTTCCAGCTTTTTCTCCTCCTTTTAGAAATATTCTCCTCATCCACTAATCTGTGCTCTATATTGCAGACACTACATGACTTTTGCCACTTTTCTCTACTCCTTCCCACCAAAAAATGTCTCACTGGGTTGTGTGAACATTGTTCCTGCTTTAAAGATGGAGGCAAATGTAAATGTTAGGACAAAACCCTAAGAAGTAATTTTGAGGGAGGAAGATTATGGGTAAGTGGTTCTGATCCTACATTTATATTAGTATAAATTCAGTGCATTTTAAACATGAGCCTTCAGATTTATACAATTCTTGGCAAGAGAAAATCTAGCCCTTTATTTAAAAGGATTATCCCCTTCCAGCATTTTCCACTTTTTCATCCACTCACAGCCTCATATGGTTGTTTTTCTCATATCTCTCACTGGACATAAATGTCCTGGATTCCCCAGTTATTTTTTCTCTCTCCCCCTTATTTTTGTCTTCTTGTGACTGATCATCCCCTTTTCAATGAGTGCCTCTGACCAGCTGCTTCTCAGATTCTCCCTGCTCTGGTCTACTCAAATGTCACAAAACACACCAGCCCCCACATCCCCATCTGCTTTTTAAGGGTTTGTTATCATAAGCAGAGGTTTTTCTACTCACTGTTCTTTACTTTGCAAAACCCAAAGCAATCAAGAGAAACCACCACAATGTCAAAGGCTGAGAGAGGGGTTTAGGTCACCCCTAGCTTCTGGCCTCCCAGGTGCTGAGCTGGGGCTTTCAGCTGCATTAACAAGCTTATTTTTATTCAGTCACGACTAAAATCATGGAGTGTGGGAACTACAGGGTAGGAATGCCCTGCCTTGTGCCCAAGGAGAATGCTGCAGTGAATGGGAAGTTCCCTGAGTGTTTGTTTACCTTGTTTGTTGCTGGTTTTTGTTCTGTGACATGGTGAGAGCAGGGACTTCAGCTGTTCCCTGGTCAAGGGACTACAGGCTAACAGATTCTCAGCTCTTTCTATTCAAGGCACCATCACTTTCTTACACAAGCTCCAGATTAAATCCAATGTCTCTGTAGCCCAGATTCTCAGGAAAGCTGCATTACCCTGACAGAAACCCACTTCTAGTTTTGCACCCTGGGTATTTTGCTAGCCCATCTGTACTAGACTATCTCCATACAACCATGTGCTTTAGTTTAAATGTGTCCTCCAAGGTGTATTCATTACAGCAGTCCTGTCTTTGTCCTTGGTTGCACGAGGTTAAACAAGCTGGGTGCTCCAGGTTCCTGTGCCAGACTTCCCTTTCCTCTCATCATCTGTCCATCCCACCTGCCCCTGTCTCAGCCTCTATTCCTTTGACCAAGACTGTAATACAGACTAGAGGAGAGGTCTCACAGGGCTTTGGGTGGGAGCATCAGTGTATTTTCCCACTGGGAACAGCTCCCTAAGCACTGGAACAACATTTGCTTTGTCCCCAACTGCCCTGCACTGTGATTCACCATCATAACACCATCACCTAATGCAGAAGATCCCAGCACTTTTTTCCTGAGCTTTCTCAGGATATGTTTACCACTAAGTCTACCCAGCTACCTTTCAGCAAGGTTCTCAGGACAGGTCTTGGCAGATGACAATGGTTCCCTGAATTTAATGTGGGCATCAGGGAGCAATACAGCTTATACTGATGATCCACACTGAGGATGCTCACTGAGATTTGGCAAAACTGGCTCAACAGTTCCCAGAAGACAAGGACTGCCTCCAGTCCTGCTTGCTGTGCTCCCTGCCAGATCTCTGAGAGTTCCCAGCTTACAGAAGATTTCTATTATTAGCTGTCAAGCGTATGACCTTGTCTGTCATACTACTGAAATTCATTCTGTTTCTGGTACTCCTGCCAAGGTCACATAAGGCTTCCTCTACATATCCTGGTCCTTCCATGTACTAGCAATGCCTTCTAGTGTTGAATCACCAGGA
This sequence comes from Calcarius lapponicus, assembly GCA_039654755.1. Taxonomy (NCBI): domain Eukaryota; kingdom Metazoa; phylum Chordata; class Aves; order Passeriformes; family Fringillidae; genus Calcarius; species Calcarius lapponicus. The sequence goes on from CM077463.1 coordinate 69,773,367, forward strand.
TACTCCTTCCCTCTCCCCAGCTGTCTGAGCCAATCCCATGGGTGACCATGGGGAGCGTAACAAGGAACACTTTGCTAGACTTTGATAGGTGATCTTGCTGCTGCTGTCTTCTCAGATTGATTTCTCCCTCCCTGTTAGTTACAACTCCTCCTCACTTGATCTTCTCCAGTCTAACTAATTGTTTATGTGGCACATATCAAGGCTTTACTGAAATACAGAGATGAGACCTTTGAAATTCTTTTGCCTTCCAGGAAAACAATAATCTGAAAGAAGGATGTTGGCTTGGCCTGGTGTTATCTAGAACTGATAAACTCATATTGCTTGATTCCCTTTCCCCCTGCTTGGTAATAATTATACTTTCCTTGAAGATCTCCTCTGAAGTGCTACACACATTGCAGAGGTCACACTTAAAAGGCTGAGCCTGACAAACTTATCCCATCCTTCTTTAATCCTAACTGCTGAATTTTCACTTTTGAAGACTGCATGGAGTCACCACTCTGTGCAGAGCTGAAAAAAGCCCTTTGCTGTAAGTGTGCTTTTCCACATGCCAGCTCTCCAGGGCCAGAAAGCACCCAGGCCCAGCACTGTGAGTGCACTAATCAGCTTGAGCTGCTTATTCACAGCACTCAGCTTGTTTCTTTCCCCAAGGATGATATTTCTGTCCTTATCAATAACTTTGGGCACTGAGTCTTCTTTGGTTTTTGCTCAGACTATAGACTCCTTGATCCCAACTTCACTCTTATTGACCAGAAGTGACCCTACTTTCTTTTATTTTTAATTCCCCAAATAGCTGAAGAATATTATGCCGTTTGTTTTAACCTTCTTTGCAAGGTCTAGCTCAGCTTGATGTGTAAGCAATCCTCGCTTTATCCCTACAATTCTGACCTCTAAGGGAGGGCAGGGCAGGGCTAGGCAAGGCAACCTTCTTTGCTGTCTGCCTTTTTTCCATCCCACACAATCTCTCTGCAGAGCCAGCTTAAGCAGCTGCTTGTTGTCACAGACAGATGGAGGGCAAGAAAATCAGGATCCTCAAAGAAATGGGGGCTTCACACTGTCCCCAAAAGCTCAACTGCTCCCGCCCCACACTCCAGACTTTGCACTGCTGCCTGTGAAAGCAGTGCCATGAGTCAACAGCAGAACACCCTCCACACATTGGGCAGCAGAGTGTAGAGGTGCCATCTTACCAGAATTATCTGTGATCCTGTGAGAGGGGTTTCTGTGTCCCAGTGAGAGAAAGGAAGAAAAGGAAAAAGGTCTTTTGAAGGGAAAGGGATGGCAGTCAGAGTCCCATTACAAAGCCTTATGATAGGGAGATCTGCGCCTTAGGTGAGAGGTAGGGCAGGAGAAAAAGAATTCAAGATGAGTTTGGTGGCTAAAAGAATGTATCTTAGGAGGAGGCTGGAGCTGTACTCAGATCTGCTAAGTTTCTGTGGTTCTCACCCTGCAAAGCTTGTCTGCTTCTGCCTTGGCTGAAGTTAAGCTAAACCATCATACAAGACATTTGCTATAACCTTCTCTGCTGTGACATTTACCATCTTCATCCTCATATCTACAGACTGCTCCTTTTTGGCATCTTCTCACATGGCTTTGCTCCTCTGCTGAACTGTAGGTGCTGACAGAGCCTAGGACATCAGTTACACCTGTGCTAAGGCTACAGACAACAGCACTTTACTCTGTGCACTTTGCATAAAAGACATGGGGCACTGGGGGGAAAGGTGTGAGCAGGGTAATGAGCTGGCCTTGCATTCACACAGATTTAGGTGGTGTCAGGGGTGCCAGTGCCACTTGCTTGTCACCCTGTGGATCTTCACACAGCTTCAAAGGAAGGTCCTGCACCATTCATTACCCACACTTTGTCAGTCCCCCCTAAATACTTATTGACAGCCCCTGCACACTGGCTAAAATTCCATGGCCACAGGGATCAATCCTGCACCTACCTGGAAAACACCACAGACAGGGGGAAGTGCAAGTTGCTCTCTGGTTCTGAGTGGCTGTGCACGTCCCCAGCGAGATGGGAGCCCAGGCATCTCACAACACACTGCAGAGCAGCTCTTTATGTATGCAGATACACACATGCATGCACAAATCACCTCACAAGTCACATCCAGTGCACTCCCACCAGCACCCCTGGGTGGGGACACAGGGCCCTGCTGATGCTGGGTAGGCAGGAGTTAATGGAAGAGAGGCTGGGAAGGAAATTAAAAGCAAAAAAAAGTTGAAAGCCCAGCACATGATTCTTCTCCTATCACATCTGTGAATCCTGGAGCGCAAGAGTAATTGTCTGCAATGAGTCAGACCAAAAGGCACAAGGTAATGGTTGCTATGGCAACCTGTGCGCTGCTCTAATTCGGCTCGGAATTAAAATTATATCAAATAATTTGCAAGCAAAGGCAACGTGGCAAAGGAGCTGGGTGCCAATCCAAAAAAATCCAGCTACATGCAAGTCTCTCCTGAGTCAGTGTCAAGGGCTCTTTTCACTCCAAGAGTGACAGCCATGGCAATCAGTGGAGCTGTAGAGGCAGCAGTGATGGATAACCTTAGGCAAGAAGATTTCTGCTACACACGGGCAAGAATGGGGTCCTGGGCTGGAGCTCCAGCCTGGAACAGGCTCCAGGGCTGAGGATACCCTGGGACACATGTCTCACCAGACCCTAAATGGGAAAACTCATTGCTCAAATTTTTTGTTGGGGTCCCATTGAGAAAATTCCCTGAAAGGGCTGGTGAGGGCAGGCCCTGGGCAGAGGAACCTACCCATAGGGTTTGTGCCTGTATGGGCTGAGGAAGGCAGGGCTCACTCCCTTAAAGCTTTTTCCCTGGTAACTGGTGCAGTGTAAAAACTCAGCAGAGACTACAAAGAAATATTTACTCTACAGAATTGGCTATTGTCTTCAGTTTTTCCCCAGACAAGGACTCCTCCCAAGGCAAGAGACAATGTCTGCACACACAGGGGGAGGCATGTGCTGAAGAACTTACAGCCTATGCAGACAGCACAAACACCATGGAACAAAAGGAAATTGCTAAGGTCTAGCCAGGGTGAGCAGAATGCCATGAAAGATGCCTCACATTACTATTTTTAGCATTCTTTTGAGGTCAAAATAGACTTATTTGTCCCTCTTGTCCCCAGTTACTGTCTGTGCATGGAGACATCTAGCTGGAGTTCTGCAGGCAGATGTTGCTTTCTCTCCTGTTCACTGAGCTGGCTGGAGGATAATCAGCTCTGAAAAGGGAACCATGTGGCCCCAGCACTGATGCCAAACCTCAATGAAAGGCAAAGTTTGTAAGACCAGAGCCAGCGCAAAATAACGCAACCACCTCAGTTCTGTCTGGCTCATGGAACAGCTTGTGTGCGCCCCAGAGACACCTCAGAAAGCAGCCTGGGTGCTTACAGGTGTCCCCCAAGGCTCAGTGTGTAAGCAGAATGCAATGGGTGGCAGGCAGGCAGATGGGGGGATGAAGAGTGCAAGAGACACTGGTTTTGGCACACTAACATGTCGTGGGGACACCGACATTGGATTAGTGTCTCAACCCTTAGGCCAGCCAAGTGTGTACCCACTGGTAACAGCCTCCAGACAGGTGTCCTGAGAGGTGGAGAAGGCACAGCTTCTGGGAGCACTAAAATCAGCAGTATCTCTGCCATAGGAGTGTCCCTAACACTTTCCATGACTCATTTCCAGGGCATGGCCTGTTCAGATGGCTCTGATTTTGTGGGATCAAATGGATGCGTGAGAAACTGCTTGGGCTTTGGGGACTGCCAGAAGGGGCTGGCATCAGGCAGAGACCAGACACAGCAGGTGATGGGCTAAAAATGAGTTGTCTTCCTTCTTTTTATCCATCCTAAATGCATGCAAGGGGGACCATGATTACCATAAAGGCACCTGGTGATGCCTCAGGGACTTACAGAAGTCTCTGCACTGAGATAACTTTGGCACAACCTTCGGCGCAAAAAGAGGGACAGCATTCCTTCTGAATACTGCAGTACACATTCAAGAGATCAGCTACCCTCATATTTTATATGAGTATCTTAATGCTGCTTTCTGAACCAGCCTAGTGAAATAATTTTAATTCTCCAGTTTATATGCAGCTATTTCCATGGAAAAGGTGCTTATGCTATTAGAGCTTATTTCCGTGCATTTTAACAGCTTCTACCGATGCTACTGTCGCTTTCCAGAGAGAGGGCTGAAATGTTTTATCCATCCAAACAACAAAACTGTAGGAATATGGAATTGTGTGCAGATTAGCTTGAAAAGATGCCACAGCAACAGTCCTGCTGAAAAAGCCACCTGCACCTCCTGTTCCTGCTTGCTGGCAGCAGACAGCAGGTAGTCAAAATTGGAGAACAAGAAGAGATGGAGAGACGTCAAGCTGGCCAGGAATTGCTCTTCAAATTAAGAGCTTCCATCAGACTGACAGAGGCTGGATTTTAAGCAGAGGTAAAATGGCAAAATTACTCCCCATTACCTGCTTTTCGGACTGATAGGTTTCAACTTCTTTTGAAAAAAAAAATCAAAACATTTTCTTAAAATCTGCTCCTGCTGCAAGTACAGAGCTTTTCTGAAAATACCGGTCTTGATAACCCAGTGTCCCAAAAATCTGTCTTTAAAACAGAGACAACATTTCTCTTCTGTGCCCCTGGTTTGAGCTTACCTAGAGCTCTCCCCAAATACATCTGCATGAATTGCTGGTGTCATGAGACAATGATTTCACTGTTGTCCAATAACTGCTGGTAAGAGCAGCTACTCCCAATATCAATGAGAGGAGTGCTGTGTAAAATAAACCTGCATCTACCAAGTGCCCATTTGGATTCTTTTTCTTGGGCACCATGTGCATGCCCCATTGTCTGTTTGCCATCCCTGCCACACGACAGCCACAGAGCTGACCCTACCTGTCCCTGCTGGGACTGGCAGCCAGCTGACAGCCCCAGGAGTTGAACAGCCAGAAGGTCAGGCAATGAAAGAGACGTCATCCACAGCCCAAAGTGACAGCTGAACTCCTGCACAGATTCCAGCAGTTTCACTCAGGCTTTAAATCACAAAAAGCTTCTGTCAGGAACTCCATGTGATTTCTGCCTTGCAGCCTGAGGATCAGAAAGCCCCAGGCTACTGACTCAGGGGAGGGAGCAGATGACAGTGCTATCTGGGGCAGGACATGGCTTGGGGAGAATGCCATCCCCATTCCTTATTTCTCATTTCCAATGGAGTTAGTGTGTGTGAAAGGTACTGGACTGACATCCCAGGAGAACAGCTGCCTTCTAATTAATTATAATTAATCATCCAGGCATTACTTAATGTTTGCCTAGTACTTTGAAGTGCCAAAGCACAATATAGCAGGTAGATGGTACTCATTCCAAGAAACAGGTATAGTCAAGCCAGGGTTGCCTATGTGGCTTCCCACCAAAGAGACCACACCAACTCAGCTCACACAAGTGGGCCCTGCCTTAGTTCCTCCAAGAAATCTGTGTGTACCCTGAACCCCTTGTGCACCCCTCCCAGGCCATGGGGGAAGGAGGGATGGATGAAAAGGGGTGAGGATAGGGCAGGGCAAAGGACACTTCCTTTCCCTCCTCAATTTGGCCACCTCTCCACCTGGAGTGTGGAGTAGCATCTCTAATGGCAAGAGGAGCAGCTTGGACTCCCCCTCAAACCCATTCTGGGATTTCCCACTGAGCTAAGACAGACTGAAATGGGAGGAAGGAGGCCCTTGTGCTTCCCCCTCCATCCCTTCAGACTGCAACTCTCTAATTCCATCTGACTGCTCCCTCACTCCCTGACAGCAGCCAGGCTTGTGTCATCTTCCTGGACATTTGATTTTACCAGTTTGCCTTACTCTGCCCTGGCCATGGACTGCCATTCATCTGCCAGAAAAAAAGGGGCCCAATGCTGTCTGTAACTGGCATTCTCCCCATGGGGGCACTGGGGGTGCTCCCTCCCCATGAGCATGGCTGTAAATCCTGGAGCTTAATTTTTCCCTGCATGCATAGTGAACATTTCAAAATGCTTACAAATCCCCTCAAGCACCATCAAGTCAAACAAGTGACAGTAATGATCAGTGGCAGAATGACAAGCCAGTTCATACCACTTGTTCTTTTACAGGGGCACTTAAAAAGTCTCTGTTGTTCTCCTTTTACAGAACTGTGGCTGCATTTATTCAGAAACTACAAATCTACACAGATATTTGGTTTTCTGGGAACCAGTGCTGGGTACCAAACTTCTGCTAGTATAACTAAATTACCATGGTATCAATCCCAGTAAGGGCTGATGTCATCAGAATAACAATAACAACAATCTGCATCCCATTCTGCTTTGATTGCCTCTTGTGTGCCTCCACACTCCCTCCCCTCCCTTCACCCATCTCCTGTACCCAGGATGGTGATGCAGCTCTGTCCAGCATCATTTCTGCTGCAGCCCCTCACAGTCTCCTAGAACCAGAATCCAGCCATTCAGGATAATTATATTACTGTGAGGGGAAAGGAAATGAGATTACTTACTCTCTAAACTGACACCCTCAAGAAAAAACAATATTTCAATTGGCAGTGTGACCACTAGTTATTGCCCTTTTTAAAAAATGACTACTAGTATGAAAGATTCAGATGATGAGCCTTAGTCATTACTGGAAAAGCAAATGGTGATATTGCACTTTTCTCCTCCCTGAACACCCCCCACAAAACATTAACTGACACCCAGGCCAGCACATGGAACCCACCTCAGCAAACCCTTGCACTCCTGCTGAAGTCAGTGGAGGCTACAGCTGGGGACATGAAGAACTCTGGATCCTTTTGGTGATAGTGTTTGCCCTGATGCTGTCATTTAGCCCACCCGTACCATGGATGAGAGATGGGCTGTTTTCATCAAAGCATAAGAAACCAGGAGTGAAGAACACCCACCATGTGTGAGAGTAGCAGAAGATGCTTGTGGTCAGGTCACCTAATGTACCTGCTGGGGACAGGGACTGTGGTACCTTTAAGGAACAAAAGCAATTGAAAATTCATTTCTCTGTCTCAGCTTCCGTGGCTGCCAGTGAGAAAACTGGTTCTGCATAATTTCCAAAAATGACAGATTTTTCATCTTATTGTTATTGTTTTAAAACATGGTTTTGTTTCTCTATCCTTTGCTGCTTCCTCCACCCTCTGCAAAGGATCCTGCCCTTTCACAGCATGTCCACATAGACAGTATTCAGCATAACTGAGTGGGTGGAAATCTCCACACGGGTTGTGGAAAGTGCTGCTGACAGAAGAGAAATGGCTCTGTCAGGACCACATCCTCCTGCCACTTGCTCTTGCTCCAGTGCTTCCACTGAGAAGTTTCCTTCCTTGAATTTATGCTGAGAGCCAGACTGTCCTGGTTTCAGCTAGGGCAGAGTTAATTTCTTCTCAGTGGCTGCTAGAGTGCTGTGTTTTGAATTCATAATGAGAATGTTTTGGTTTTTTGCTAAGTGTTTATCCTAAGTCAAGGGCTTTTTTCCTTGTCTCATGCTCTGCCAGTGAGGAGCTGAACATAGGAAAATGGAAGGGACCATAGCTTGGACAGGTGACCTGAACTGACCAAAAGGACATTCTACACCACAGAACATCATGCCCACTATAGAAATGGGGGGCAGTTACCCAGAAGAGGGATGATAGAAACTGCTATAGATAGACCAGTCTGGGTTTGAGAAGAGAGGTCTGGCATGGGTCAGTGGGTGGTGATCAATAGTATCTTGCATTGCTTGTTTTTCTCTTTTTATTTTATTTTTATCATCATCATCATTTACCATTATTATTGTATTTTACTTAATTTTCAGTTATTAAACTGTTCTTATCTCAAACTGAAAGTTTTACTTTGATTTTCCTCACCAATCCACCAGGGTGGAGGGGTGAGAGGCTGTGTGGTGCTTAATTTCCAGCTGGGCTTGAACCACAGCACAGATGTACTGTTTTTGTGCCTCTGCTCTAACCCACAGGTTAGGAAAGAGAAGGAAAAAGATCATGAAAAACAAGCTTCTTTTAAAAAAATGTTATTTTTTCCTCTCAAAATAATGCCTAGAAAAATGTTTCAGTGCTGTACAGAGGCCCTTGGTGCTGTTTCAATGCTCTTTCATTTTCTGCTGGGTACAACAGTGTCAGCTAGTATCAGTTTTGGGAGCAGTTTCTATCATCCAAGCATCTATTAATGTGAACTCTGCTGAAACCATCTCTGTTCACAGGCGCCTCTGGGCAGACTTCATAATAATTTTCTGGCTTTGGGCATAAGAGTGAAATGTTCTGTTTCATAACACTTCCTTCACCTTAGGAGTACTTTCTCAATGCCCAGGTGATAATTAAGGAGTATCACTGTCAGCTAGAACTTACTGAAATCCTGGAAACTAAGGAATGCTTTATCAGATAAAATTAATTTGCTATAGTTTCACTGACTAGCAGTATTGAAGAACATTCCCTGTCTCCTACCCAGCCTAGGCAAATACAATGGCAGACTGTGATCTGAAGGTACCTGCTGTATGGCCTTCTCTCTACAGGGTGGCCTGTAACAAAGTTGTTGTTTGGTGTCCATTCTGTCAGTCATTCCTTCCACCATGTAAGGCTCCATTAGCACTAACCATTCTTTCCCAAGAAGGTTTGCATCACAGCACATAACAACTCCATTACCTGTTCCATCAGCCTCTTCCTTTAGTCACTGTTTCCAGGTCTAAAACAATTTCCATGGAGCTACATCTTCTCTTACCCCAGTACTCCTATGCTGAGTGGTTAAATTGGGTGTGATGCCAGGGTTACTGATAATGGTTTGTTTTGTTAAATGCCAGCTCTGTTTTGCTTCTAAGTTCAATGCACTTCCATAAAGGCTGAAGCAATTAGTACAGAAAATGGTAAAATATTAAAAAGCTTTGGGGTTCTGTTGGAAATACCGTGCTACTTGAATTTTCCAAAAGAAGATTCAGTCTAATGAAGGTCTGCAAAAAGGAGTTTAAAGCTCAGATACAGCAATAAGTTTGGCAATCTATAGTTCTGAATTGAAGTTCTAGCAACATGCCCATTCCATCAGCAGAAGTTATTTTTTATTTGAGATAATAATGGGAACGCACAAACATGAAGCTGTTCCAAAGCCAAAAGTGTTTCCTTCAATGTTTTAAACCTGCACAGACTTCCTAACCTACTCCTGCTCCAGAGAAAGAGTCTCAATCCACAAATTCACCAGCACAGGAGATGGGAAGCTTGCATTCAAGCAGCCCATTTCCCTTTCAGAAGCCTGTCAGCCATTCAGTACCTGTTCCATTATTCTCTGTTGAGCCTAGTTCTCAATACCACAAGCTATTGTGGCTCCTGTCACTTCCCCTGAATGACAAGTTAACAGCTCTCAGCTCCCACACTCAATGCAAGATGCAGCCATTTCATTCAAGACAAAAAGAGAAACCAGAATGTCCTACCTGCAGCAATTCCCATCTTCCCATCCACAGACACAGACACAGCCGTGCTCACTGTCACCACTTTCGGCAGGCCACCCCCCTCTGTCAAGACACAAATACAGCAGGCTTGGTTAGCTCACCCCCAGAGAGGAATAAAATGCAGCAAAAACACCTTGCCCCCACAGTTCCCCATCCAGGACAGTGTGTACATATTCCTCAACTCTGAAACATCCCAGAATTTCGAAGGCTGCATCTTTCAAGACACAAAAGCAGCCTAATGGGTTATGAGCAGATTTTGTTTTTCTCTTCTTTATGGCTCATGATAAAAGTGGCATCCTCAACATAAAGGAAGTGTCCAAGACTGGATGGGGGGGATTTGAGCAACCTGGTCTCATGGAAGACATCCCTGCCCACAGCAAGGGGTGTGGAACTGTGTAACCTTTAAGGTCCCTTTCAGCCCAAAATGTTCCATGATTCTGTGATAAAATGTACAGGATTGGCCTCCTTGATTTTGGGCATGTAGAATTTCTCTTAGGGCAGAGAGCTGTTCTGCTCAATGCACCATCTAAACCCTGTAGACAGAGCAGAAGCAGGACAGGTAATTCTGACAACACCTGCACACCAATGGCCAGGCTTATGTCTAACTCTTACCCAAGCCAGGCCAGCACTACAAACTGCAGACACAGCAGCTTCCAGAGCACACTCCATTTTAGAAAGAAAGCCTTCTGGGACTTTGTTGCCTAAACTTTCTTATGCCCCAGGGTCTCCCAATTATCCTTGAGCTGCTGCTTTAAGCATCCTGTAGGTCCTATGACACATCTGCCAGCCCTGTGCAGATCTCTGAGCTCCCATGGGCATTTAAAATCACATGGCTGGCCAGGCTCAAGCAACTGAACTCCATCTCTCCTTGTCAGGGCAGTTGTTCCAGCCTGCAATTTTCCATGTGGCAGATTCCATTTCTGTCTATTTTTTTAAGTGATTAGATTAGCTTCAGCTGGGGCAGCTCTTTGGGAACTGCCAGGGGACAGTCTGAAGGCCAGTCTGATCCATATAGTCTGCACCTGGTTCCCTCCTTGCATGCTCTGTGGAAATCTCTTCCTTAGACAGATGGGTCAAGGATTCTTTCCTTCCCTGCAACTCCAGCATTTGTTACTGCTTTCCATGTCTGCCTTCATCTTTATAGGTGTGTCCAGAGCACAATTCAGTGCCTACCACAGTTTAGCCTCACTATTAGGCTCTCAGTATTTTGTTTTTGTTTTTTGATCAAAGCCAGATTAACCTGCTCAAGTGTGTCAAAAGCAGTAAAACCTTTTGTGAAATAAACACTCAGCTCACACGCCTTGAGCATGATCCTGCCTTTTTGGTTGTCCTGGGTTGGCTATATGATGCTTGTATTCCCAACTGTCTGTTCTGTTTATGCTGGATAACAGGTTCTGCACCTTTGAGACTGGTTCCAAGAGCAAAGGGGGAGAGAAGAAGCATGGAGTCTGGGGGCTGCACTCCTCCACATTCCTGCTCCTGAACTGTGCTGTTGCAGCATGGGCAGACAACAGGACAGGGCTCTCCCTTGCTTTTAGTTAGTTTTTGGCTAGCTGAGGCAGAGAAGTTCCCTGGACTGTGGTTTTTCTTTCTCTTGGACCTGTTTAACCCTGCTGTGGCCAGAACACCCAGCAGAGCACCGGCAGCTCCAGCTGTGGGCACCGGGCCGGGCCTGGGCCGTGGCATTTCCAGCACTGGAGGGACTGAGCAGAGACTGAATGAGCTGAGCTACAGCCCACCAAGGGACTTCCTGAGTTTGTCATCTCTTTGGAGCAGCAAGAGCTTTTATTGTTTAATAGTGTCCTTTTTTTTTTTTTTTTTTTTTTTTTTGCTGGTGAATGCTTTGCCTGTCAAATAAACAGTTTTTTCCACTTTTCTTCAAGGCAATATTTTTTCTGGAACCAGCTGGGGGAGGGTCACTTGAATTTTCTTTCTAGAGGAAATCCCTTTCTAGAGGTTTGCTCCCAAATTTTTCCCCAAACCAGGACAATGGTGAACCTCAAATATCTTGTTTGAGGATGGGACAAAGAAGCAAAATACACTTAGGGTCTCTAGGAAGAGAATCCCAGCTAACATATGAAAAATCTGGGTTGCAAGAACAGTGCTACTTGTCATGCAGAGGCTTCCCTGCTGTCCTTTTATTCCTGAGACTTCTGGACACTGGAAGGAGGTGCTGTGCATAAATGATTCTGATGACCTGCAGTCACTTCCTGCTGGTTTCCTCCCCAACAGAGAGCTGTTGGGGGTTTTCCTTCTTAGGTGATTAGAAGCCCATCTGCCATGAAAACCTCCTGCCACAGCAGGGGACTTGTGGAAAACATGAAAAGGGGACTTCAGCAGCTGATAGAATTTAACAAGAAACTGGGTGGCCTATTTTGGCTAAAATGTGGGGCAGCCCTGCTTCATCAGATGTCAAGGAAGGGCCTGGACTCTGCTTTGTAGTAAACCACTGTCTCAGAAGCACTGGGTATTATTTCCTGGCCCTTCCCAGGCAGTCTCTCTGAGCCCAGCCGCTCATGCCTAAAGACTAATAATCTCCTTTACAATTTAGGGCACAAGGTCTTCAGGGCCAAGTGCTACTTCTTACAAGGTGCCTGCAGGCACCAGGTTTCCAGGTGAGTGGGGTTCTGGACTTGATTAAAGCTTCTGACCCATGGCCATGTAAAACAAAGAACAGTGCTAGCTCCTTGTCTTTGGTCATTATCCAGAACTAGCTGTGACTTCTGAGAGAGCCACAGCAAGCCACAACCCCAGTGTTTAGCCAGCAGTGACAACTGTGGCCTGGGTAATGGCTGCCCTAGGAAGTCCCACTGGATGTCACTGCCTGCTTTTCCAACCCACACTCTATCCCAAAGAGCAGATGCCATGGCTTGCATCTTGAGTGAAAGGTGCCTCCTGCCATCTCTCCCCCTCTCTCTACACTTGCTTTTTAAGTGAGATCTAAGTGTGCTGGGGAAAAAGAGGCTTTTGTAGGTTTCAAGTATTTTCTCTTTCCATTCCTTTCCCTATACATCCTGGTTCATCTCTTGCCTCCCAGGCTGGTTTCTTCTCTTTGCTACTTGCTTTCCCACCCACCAGACTCCCACCACTGTGCCACAAAAAGCTTTAACAGCTACAGTGCTGAGCTCTGTGACAGAGATGGAGAGCTGGGGGCCAGGGAGGAGCACAGAGGGGCTCTTTGCCTTGTGTGGAGGAGTCTCACATGAATATTTTGTTTTGCTTGTTTGTTTTTAGGCTCTTTTGCTCTCTTCCAGCCTTTGAGAAGGTCCTGGCTGGCCCTGCATACTCACAGGAATATACTTTAAGCAAGAGATATTGAAAAGCCACTCCTTGCTTTCCTCTAGTGTTTGAACTTTGCTGTGTGGGACATCAATCTGTGGAAAAGCCTTCCTCTCCACCCTTTTCCTCCAGCATGTTCCATAACAAACCCATCCTTTCCTGTCATGGAAAGTGGTGATGGAAAAAATTACACCCTCTGAACTTAGACTTCCTGACTGTTTGCTGGTCCCTCACCTGTGCCAGCTGTTACTGTCACCCAGCAGGGCTGATGTTGTTCCCTCCCAAGCCCGGCTTCATCTCTGTGTCTCGTCCCTTCTGCAACACCTCTGCTGTTCCCCTTCTCATGTTTCATGTGTACTCCAGCCCCACGAGTACCTTGTGTTCTCGCAGCTCCCACCTCTCTACACCTTTCTATCTACCCAAGCTCTGCATTTCCATTTCCATCCCTCTCCTCCTCTGTAGCCCTGCATTGCTCATTCCTGACTGCCTTCCCGACACCTTGTAGCTCCATCTTTCAGCATCTTGGCCATGAGCTCCGTGCCCCCCACTGGTGTGAAGGTAACACCTCGAGGGCAGGTCCCAGCACTTCCCACTAGGCGGGAGGCAGCGATAAAGGTATCGGGATGGGCGCCGTGTGGGATGCGAGGCGTGAAAAGCTTTTTTCTCTTTCCCTGTGTCTGCTCTGTGTTTAAACTGGGATTACCTGAATCATCCTCTGAGACAATGCTGTAGATGAAGCTGCCGGGGGGATGCTCGGCCGCCCTGCGGTACCACAGAGGGAAGTGGTCCATGGTGAAGATGCTTTCCTTGTCCTTCGGTGTCAGGAATTTCCTGCCGGCAGAGAACACGTTGCTGCTCACGGAGCCCTCCTCAGGACAACGCAGTGGGACACCTGCGGCCGGGCACATCACCCACACCTCCCCACCCGGGGCTTTTCTACGGGCGAGGGCAGGCGGCGTCGCCGCTGTCCCCCGCGGTCCCCCCGGGGCAGGGCCGGGCTCTCCCTCGCTCCTGAGGGGCGGCCGCGCCCGCCGCGCCTCCCGCGGCCGCCGCCAGGTGCCGCTCTTGGCCCGGGCCAGGCCCGCGGCGGCGGCCCCGGGCGGGCTCTGAGGGCCGGGCAGGGCCGGAGGGAAGCGGGCAGGGCGGGAGGGTTACCGGGAATGACACCCCGCGAGCAGCGCCGCAGTGCCGGGGGAGCAGGTGGGCGAGGGAAGCACAGGTGCTTGCGGCCATTAGTTACTGCAGGGGAGCGGGAGAGAAAAGGGGATTGGGCAGTCTCCTATGAAAACAAACCACGCACCCCAGGCATTAGGTTATGCAACAGTGGGTAAATCCTCATCTCCTCAGGAGATGCTCAGAGCAGAGACCTCATAGCAACCTTCCGGTATCTGAAGGGGGGCTACTGGGAAGCTGGAGAGTGACTCTGTTAGGAACTGTAGTGATAGGGCAAGGAGAAATGGGTACAGACTGAAAGAGGGGAAATTTAGGTAAGATACTGGGAACAAATCTTTTAGGGTGAGGCTGGTGAGAAGCTGGAACAAGTTGCTGAAGGAGGTTGTGGATGCCCCAGCCCTGGCAGTGTTCAAGGCCAGGCTGGATAATGCCTTAAGCAACTTTATCTATGGGAGATGTCCCTCCCCATGGCAGAATGGGTTGGGAACAGATAATCTTAAAGGTCCATTCCAATCCCTTAACAAATTCTATGATTCTGTGGTTCCCAGAGAGGCAGGAACTGAAGTGCTTGAGCAAAGAGGTGCTTCTGAAGGCAAGAGGATGTGTCCTGGGAGCATGACAAGACAGGCAGTGGGTGCTCAAGCGAGACCTCATGAAAATCAGGTCATTTGCTTCCCTGGAGGTTCATACAGCTTGCCTGGCAAATCCCTTTGTTTTCAGACTCTTGTTTTCCTGTATATTTGGACGTAATAATTCCTCATTTATGATTCCTTCCTTTCAGGGGATTCCAGAAGCTCCTCCTGTGAGATATGTGGGGGTCTTGTCTCTGCAGTGTGGTGACTGTGACTGTTTGAAGCACTGAACGCTGCTCCTGATGAGCAGTGGGAATTATCACATTAACCTCCTGCAGCACACGGCATTTCTCCCTTGTTGCCGGAGACTGACTACTCTGAGTTGTTCAGACTGCCTCAAACACATGAAGAGTGTCGCCTTTCAGGCACAGCAGAGCTGGAGGGTAGGACTCATGTTTGGGGAACTTGGGGACAGTGAAACAGCTGCTGAGAAGCTAATGACCACCACCCACATGGTCCCTTTTCTGTTCCATCTGCTGGTGTGCCTCTGTGACCTGTCCTTTCCTACAGCAGCATACATATCCAAAATGCAACAGAATGCAAACTACCCTTTCCATGTCAAAACTCTTCAGTGCACACATCCTTCTGCCTTGAGGGAGAGGACAAGGGAGTGAATGGGATGTGACAGATGTCAGTCACATCGCTTAACGCCTCACTGCAAGGCACTGGGATGCTGCTGCCATGTGGGCAGTGTGAGAGGCAGACCAGCATAAATCTGGGAGAGGAATTGAGACAGAAAGATCAAACACAGCCAAGCTGGAATGTCGCTGGGGCACTGGAGTGCAGACCCTTTGCACTGCAAAATGGTCCTGGGGATATGGAGTAACTGTGGGCATTTTCTATGTCAGCTGACTGAAGTCAGGGAATGGCTGAAGGGTTTCATTCAAATGAATGCACTTTGGGACAGTATTTTAAGAAAAACTCCAAAGGACCAGAGGAAGACAAAGGCCCCCTACTCTGATTCTGTGAATCAGCATTAATGCCATGAAGGTGTTGCTCCTTTCCATTCTGTCTCCCCAAAAGCATTTCTAAGGCTGGTGGTGATTTTATGCTGGCCCTTCAGAGACACTGACAAAAACCCTGTAATGCAGCTTAGGGACTTACTTGTTGGAAATCTTCTCAGAGCCCACATACAGGGCACTCCTCATGAGTCCAGCCCGAGTGCCCAGAAACGCCATCTCAATGCCTGCCTCAGTATCCCTGTGGAACAAGCAGAAGCAAACAGTTCTCACAAGAACAGCCATGATCCAGGGTGAGGGCCTTTCAAACTTGAAGCCACATTTGGAGATCTGGTCCCAAGTTCATTTGCAATATAACCCTTCACACCAGGAGTGATAGTGGCTCCTCCCTGATGGCAGCAGGGCACAACTGGCTGACAACTGGCAGGTTTAAGACTCGTGCTCAGATTCAAACCTCTGAAGTCTGCTTATTTCATTCTCTTTTAAGTAGGCCATAAGCTCCTCTGCCCCTGCTAGCTCTGCTCCAGGCTACTCTCATGAGGCTGAAGTGCAGGAGAGGAACTGCAGAAGGAGAATGGCTGGATCAAGGATGCAGAGAATGGCCAAAGTAGCAGAATGTGACTAAAGAGGGTGTGTTGGTGTTGCTATTTAAAAGCTGTGCTGAAAACTGCATGTTCTAGCAGGACTGTCACTGGCTCAGCTTCCGTTTGTGTAGGGATGCAAGGAACTGGGAGAGGATTCCAGTGGCCATGTATATCAGTAAGTAGCACCTTGTCTGCTGAAAGAAGATCTGTGTGATACGATACCAGACACCACAAGCAACAAGTGCCTCACTGGAAATAATAAAATACAAAGTTGTTTACTGAAAGAAGCCTGTCCACTATCTATCTTCCTGAGGTTCAATCTGGAGGTACCACCAATAGAGACACTACCAATCTCTCTTTTCTCCACTAGAAAAACCCTCACCACACTAAGGACACTCCCAAGGAGGCCCAGCTTACTGGAGTTCACTCCTGAGAGACACTTTTCAAGCTGTTTCGAAAGCTATTGAGCTATTTTTATCAGCTTTTTGAGCTACTTCTACAGTTTCTTGTATGCTGTGCAGAAGGTTGTGACTATTTCAGGCACTGCATAAATCCATCCATATTTATGTTTCCTACACTTACAAGGACATGTTGAGGGCCAGTGTTGTCCAGTAGGCCTCCATGGGGGCAGTGACCACTGCATCAAACAGCACTTCCTGGACCAACTCCTCATCACCTAAGGAGAAAAAGGAAGAACAAAAATGAGGAGAGAAAGACATGTTTTTCCCTAGATGTTTTAGGGAGTCCCTTGGTAAGGAGCATCCGCCTGTCCAGGACAGTGGATCAATGTGGCCCAAAAAGGAGTCCTCCCATTACAGGGCAGAGAAGAGGCCCTAACACCCTGGGTGGTGGAAAAAACACAGGAGCAGATGTTATAGCCAAGATCACAGAATTACAGAATCCATGAGGTTGGAAAAGACCTCTGAGATAATCAAGTCCAACCTATGACCCAACACCACCGTGTCAACCAAACCACAGCACTGAGTGCCACATCTTTCTTTAAACACCTCCAGGGATGGTGACTCCACCACCTCCCTGGGCAGCTGTTGCAAAAACTAATCACCCTTTCTGTGAAGAATTTTTTCCTCATGTCCAAAATCATCAGACCAGTTACTCTGCACACTCTGTGGAAGTGTGGTGCCCAAACAAGTGTGGGCAAGTGAGAGGCTTTCAAATGAAGTTATTCATTAGACTGTCACTCGACTCCTTCATTGAGCAGGCTGTCCCCAGCCTTTGCCTCAAATCTCTGCATTGACCTTTCCTCTGGGCATCCTGTAGAGAGGATACCAGCCAACACCTTCCACTCATGTAGCTTCCTTCAAAACCACTAGACACTTTTTATGGTCTCTGCTCTGTCCCTTTGCTCACTGGCTTCTCTGTTAGCCCTCCTTCCTACCTGTTGATTCACAAAACATTTTCCTGTCCTGGTTTTCGCCAGCTGCTCGAGCCAGTCCAGGCTACCAGTCTAATCCACTTTGGACTGGAGCTAAGAAGTGATTAGGAAAGTTCAAGGTATTGTCATGTGCTAAATGACATGCCCCAGAGCTCCACTTATTTGACCTGCTTTGTTTCTGTATTGCCCTACTTGCACTAATCAGTGAGAACATGGTGACCATCATGTCCCAGAAATGCCCCTTTCAGTGCTGTTCTAGATGGAGCCACCCCACCATTTCAGTGTTTCTGGCACTGAAAATTTCTGGGTTGATGTTCCAGGTGTCCCTTAATGTTTCAGCTCAAGTTCTCCCAAATTTCTTTGCCACAGATTTCAGGATCCTTCCCTCCATAGTTGTTGTTATTCAAGGTTCAAAATCAGAGCCCACCATGAGATCTTTCCCTCTTGAGGCCCCCCATGTCTAGGATTCATGTGTTCAAATCATATTTGTTTTTCCTCCACAACACTTCCAAGCCTGCATATTTCTCCAAGTCAGCTCTCCTGAAACTTTCCTCTCCCCTGGCCTCTTCAAAGCATACATCTCCTCTTTCCAGTCTACTCCAAGGACAGCCAGGAGGGCTCTGCTCACATTGTGCAAGAGAGGAAGGATTACTGGGTTACAGTTGATTTTGCTTTTAAGAGATTCCCATCCTTGTGCCAAAGGTTTGAGCCTCTGAGGTGCAGCCTTACATACAAAAGCTTGTACTTGGCACAACTAAGGGGGCTGAAGGACATCCCAAAACCAAATTGCTGCAAGGAATTCCTGTGCATAGCTGGCCATCTCTGCCCCCACAGAGATCCCACTCTTCAGTGGTGCTGTATCAGCTGCAGGAGAATGGGACCAGGTGCAAGGGATGAGCAGCAGGGGGAGCAGAAAAGATAATAATCCTGTAACCATTTTTTTCTCTTGGATCAGTTACCTGTTGTGCTTGGAAAACAAAATTAATAATCCTTGTTCTGAAAAAAAACCCATCTCTCCAGAGGGCACAGGGAGCCCTTGGAGGATGATGCCTGGTGTCCCTGGGAAACTGAGTTGTCTCAGCACTTTTCCTGGCTCCTCCTGCCATTGTCCCCTCTATGCCAGTCAGTCAGTCTGTCTTAAACCTGGTGTGCAGCCCCTGCCAAGCTCCATCCAAACCTTCCACTTTCCAGTATTTCCTGTGCTGAGATCTCCAATAAGGCTGAGTTATGTGTCAGCTTTGAAATGGAAAAAAAATCCTCTGATGGAGACAAGGAGGTGAATCCTCAGCTCATTTCCACTTGTGAATTAATCTGGGCTTGAGTTCAGTCCTGCCTGTGTAAGCAAGTGCCACAGGGGCTCAGTCTGAGACCAATCAGTTTGTCACAGTCCCCTCTCCCTTGTGATGGGTACAGGAAGACCCCAGCAGGGCACTTTCAGTGCCTGGGACTCACATTCCAGGTCAGGCTCCTCTCCAGTGAGGAAACGGATCACAGCCTCCAGCTGGCTGAGCTTCCGGTGGTCGGGATCAATGTCGGTGATGCAGTAAATCCTGGTGGGAAGGGGAGAACAAATCCAAAAGGGCAAAGAGAAACCATAGTCAAACAAAGGCTCCTGGATGATAATAACTGTGAAAAGAAAGTCAGCAAGAAACCTTGGTCTGCAAAGTCTTTACTTTTACATGGCTGCATGTTGTGTCCACTCTTAATCTAACAGTGTGGCTGTAAGTCAAACCCTGCCACTAAACCAAACACCAATTAACCTGACTGCTGTGCTCAGCAGGGTTGCTGTGCTCTCCAGCATCAGCTCACAACACAACTGAGCTGTTCCAAATCCTGCCAGTAGTTTCCTGTGTTATGTTGTGTAAGATGTGTACATGGGCCTGTGTAGACAATAACAGTGTGATGGAGAGACCTGAAAAGCAGAGGGTCACGTGCAACATGAGACCAGACTAGGAGCAGAAAAAGTAAGAGACAGAGGAAAAAAGTGTGCAATGAGGAATGATCTTGCAGTGTGATACGGTGATAACAGAAGCTGTCCCACAGGGACACAACTGCAGGAACCTCAGGACACAGTTTTGGGAGGAGTGAAAGGATGTGTTAGAAATGCTCTGTGCTGTAAAAGAAACCAGTCTTCTAATCCTGCTTCCAATTTTGACTGCTCCATTGTCAGGACAAGGGAGAGGAAGGGGTTATAAGAGAGAATTAAAACTCATAAAGGGGCTGAAAGGAGTGATTTATGAGAAAAGTCTAAAAGAAATGAATATGTAAAGTGTGGTAAGCTGACACCTGAAGTCAGGAGTAGAAGAAGGAGAAGTCGCTGTTTGTGTCTCAAATGTGCTGCTTGTGAAACTTGACAGCATAATGAGAGGTGAGAAGGGGTGCAGGGCTGCTTGAATATAGTTATTTTGGCTTTGATACAGCCTGGGTTCATGTGACTGAGTGGGACTGAATGTTGGGTTCATGAAAACCCCAAACCTCACAGCAATAAATGGAAAGTGCCGTGCTTCACCCTGTTTCATATCCAAACCAAGCAAAACTGTAAGTTCTGCTTGCTATTGAAATGGGCGTCATAAATCACCTCCATGTTCACTAGAAGTTAGGTCTAGGCACAGTTCAGAAGGATGCCAACTAAAAATAAACTAGGATTTAAAAAGCATTTCCATCTCTCACCAAGCTTGAAACAAAATTGCCTAACAGGTCTGACATAGTGTAGGTTTTGTAAGACAATTCTGAGCAATGTGAGGAGGAACAAAGTAAATGTGAGCACAGCAGACTGAGGATAAATCTCAGCTGTTTCTTAGGAGAGGAATGTGCCAGGTCTTGGTGGGATCTCCCAAAGGAAGAGGGGAAAGTCAATTGCCTGGAGACAATCAGGTCTTTGCAGGTACAGCATTTGAACGGCACTGCATTTTCCCTAGGCACAGAGGGTGGTGAACTCAAACCAGATTGCTGGGAACTTTGCCCAAACATCATGACAAAGTCCTGTGTCACTGACAGGATTTCTTCCACTTACCATTCATTTGCTAAAGACAGGTCTGGCTGGAGCAGGTCATGCAAACCTGAAACCAGAGAGTACATGGAGTATTCAGTGAGGAAGCAGACAGACACATAGAGGCTCTGAAGGAGAGCTGGTAACATTCAGAGTAGCTCCCTTGTCCTTTTCAGATTAACCTACCTTCTTCCACTGAAGTGTTCCCCAGCAGGATGTACTCCCCATGCCCCCTGGACAGCACAACACCCAGGCTGCAGGCAAGAAGGAAAACAGAGGGCTTGTCAGCAAGGAAATGTGTCATTGCCTGCAGTTACAACCCTTAATGACATTAACTCCCTCCACAGCTATTAAAGAAAAGAACATCATCGGAAGAGGATTAAGTGAGATCCAATTTCAGCACAGGGGGCTAAGGAACCTGTCTGCAGAGTTATGAGGCATTGCTGGTGACAATTTTTTTGGCCAACTTTGTAGGTTCAGGTGAACGATAACATTTCTCAAATCTCTGCCAGTTTCATATCATTTTAGCTGGGGGAAAAAAACAACACCTCCCTCCCCTCTCCCTCACAATTTCCTTCATTTGTTATTTGTTGTTTTATAATTTTCAGTGTATAACAATATTGAGGTTTTTTTAAAGCCATACACCAGGACCATATACCATATTCAGGGGAAATGAAAACTTAAGCTGTCTCATTTCTCTGAAATAAAACAACATGCTTTACCTAAGGTATAGCTGTCAGACTCTGAATTTCAGGTAGATCATAATATTCCTTTTGAATTGACCCCAAATAATATTTTAATGGCAATAGGAACAAAGAAGTCAGTTATTCCTACTGCTCTACTCATGACTTGCAGCAATATTTATGAAGAGAACTGATCTGCCGTCCCTGATCAGACTTCTGATACACTGTATAGGTGCCACGAGTCCTTGCTCACCTGAAGGGTGTGCCACTGATGTCCGTGAAGAAATAATCATTGGTGAGGAAGAGAACTCGTTTCTGAAATAAGAGAATGAATGAATAAGAGAGACCCTCTGACAGAGCAAGGGCATAGTGGGATGGGGGTCTGGGATAATGTCCCCAAGGCTGAGCAAAACCAACACCTCACAACCCTGCTAGGGCTGGCTGGAGGCTGGCATGAATGTGCAGTATTCAGCATATCCAGCACCTTGAGACTTTTAGGATCCAGGCAGCCACTCTATCTTTCCAACAAGGGCTGCAGATAAACCTTTCTTTGTTCTAGGGCTCCTGGACTGGCTGCAGGAAGGGCTGGGGGGAAGCTGCCCTCCCTCTCGCCCTCTCCAAGCACATGTGCTGGGACCCTGCTGCTCTTCTGCTAGACACAGCAACCCTGACAGCTTTGCACATCATCATCATCATCATCGCCAGCTGGAGGGGGGCTCAGGGGCAGATAGGAAGGAGGAGTGGAGCTGAAGGAGAGGCAGAATGGCAAACCTATCCTCTGTGTGGGTGGGCAGCCAGGGCCAAGTCTCCCCACTCCTGTGGGAAATGCTGATATTCCTGACATTTGCTTTCACACCAAAGTGGGACAAAACATTAGCATATTCCAATTTTGTTTAAAAAAATCAGTTTAAAAAATTTACATTTTCAATTTGGAAAAAAAGTGCAGTTTCAATTCCAAGCCATTTTGATTTGCACGCAAATATTTTTTTTCAGACTGACATTTCAACTGAAGACATTTAGATTATTGAAAGCTGCCTCAGAACTTCATCTGTTTGCCAGACTGGCCTTTTCCTGTAGGAAAGTGTTGATTTCAGTGGAACACTTTTCCAAAGGAGAAAAGTTTCTGGAAAGTTTCTATCCAAGCCTTATGCCAGTATATGAACCCTAATATGTTTAAAATCCTAGACCCAGTCTAAGAACGAGGTGAGAGGATGTGTGTGGGAGACAGGGGAGTGAACACAGAAAACTCAGTGTTCCCCAGGGAAGGTCATGCCTGCTCTAACCTGCTTGAGCTGAGCAGCCCTGGAAGGGGAGTGAAGCACAGAGGGCTCCAGCTCCACAGCGTGCACCAAGTTTGTGCTCACTGTGCTGACAGGGATGGGGGATATCATTAGGTGTGATGGGCATTCAGGATATTGGTAGGTGAGGAGGTGGCAGGTGGCTTAACCCCTTTTCTCACCTCTCTCTCATGCATTGCAACAACAGGGTCTTCTGCTGGGCCAAGACCACACAGAATCACAGAATCACTGAGGCTGGAAAAGACCTCTGAGATCACCAAGACCATCCTTTGAGCTATCACCACCTTGTCAAGCAGACCACAGCAGTAAGTGCCACATCCAGGCCCCTCCTGAACACCTCCAGGGATGGTGACTCCACCACCTCCCTGGGCGGTCCATTCCAATTTTAAATAACCCCTTCCATGAAGTTATTTCTCTTAATGTGCAAGATCTTCCAAAGAGCTGTGACACCCCGAGAGAACATCACTTGGTGGTGTTTTGGGGGGTGTGGGTGGTACAAAAGGTATTAATCCTCCCTTTTCTTGCCTGTCTGATCTGATGGTGGAGGCAGGGAGGCATGGAAAAGACCTGGCCACTACCCTGATACCCCTTCCTTTAGCAGGGCTTGTTCTGCTCCTCCTTTTTTCCCCTGACCTGCCTGTCTTCTGGTGAGGGCTCAGGCAGCCCCAAGACAGCTGGAGGTACCACACCTTATCCATGGCATGGAAAAGAAGCAGAGCCACCCCTGAGCCAAGTGGGGCTGAGGATGATCAGGCAGGACTTTGCTACATAGCAGGGCTCAAGGGAGGAGAGCATGGGTATGCTGGCACAGTGACAGGATGGCTGACTGCCATCCCCCACAAACATGTGGATTTCCAGACTGGATGCTGTGCTAGGCACCCAGGCCTGGCTGTTGCCATTACCAGAGGTATGCCACAACTTCCACCCGTGTCCTCTCTCTTTTGCTTTCACAGTCACAGCCCTTCTGTACACAAGCTGCAAGAGAAGGCATTTCTGCTCCTAGAACTCCCTTACAACTGCCTCCTGTATTTGCTCCTTGTTTTTTCCTCTCTATCTCACTCTGTTCTCGATACCCTCCTGAAATCAATGTGGGGTATTGACATTTACATGGCTGACAGAATCATTTCTATCCCCTTCACTCAGGTCTTCTCTCCACAGTCTGGGTGCCTCATTGTATTTGTTTCAAGGCTCTGTCAGCACTTTCTTTGTTTCAATGCTGCTCTGCTTCATCAGCTAGCAGAGTACAAGTGGGAATTACTAAGCTTCATTTCTGGTTTCCACTCCATGTGTATTCTGCTAATAGTAAAATTGTCACAGACTCAGCCTCAGTCCCCTGTTGTGCTTCATAAGGCTTCCAGAGCTGCAGAATGGAACAAATAATATCTCCTTACCAAGGCTACTTTTTGTTATCATCTTTTTCCCCTGGGTAGGGGAGCAGAAGGATGTCTCTAAAATATTGAACAAAAAGATATCATTGGATGACTCAGAAGAGTGCTATTGAGGGTGCACAAAGGGGTTAAGCTAGCAAAAGAAGCAATATAGACCCACAAAAAATAGGTCTTGCTCTAAAACCTTGATTACTTTTCTGATAGAATAACTAAGGTAATGGATGAAGGAAATAAAGGTCATTCAATATATTTGGGTTTATATAAAGTACTTGAAACAGCTTCTCCTGAACTTTTATTCCAAAAAAATCAGTTAAAGTGGGCTTAAATAAGATATAGAGGGAGAACCAGCTGCAGAACTGTAAACAAAAAGAAACAGTAAACAACAGGCCATGGAGGGAAGAAAATCGAATGGGAGAACAGACTCTGCCTTAGCAGCCCTTCTGTACAGGGATCTATCTGTAAGACAAAACAGAACATTTCTCTGCATACTGAAAAAAGTGTCTCAACAGCCCTTAAAATTAGAAAGGCTGGATGGAAAGGAGAAGTGGGTTTCATGTGGAAAAATGGCAACTGGAAAAAATAGCTAAGAAACACTGAATTGAGGGCGGCAGTTCCAGTGCAGTTGTGGGAGGGAGAAAAAAAATTGAAGGGACAGCAGAAAGAAGATTGGGGGCTCCCTGTTCAGAAATATCCTACTGCAGAGAATAGCTGCTCTGTGCAGAGCAACAGGGAAACAGTCTCATAATTCAGTGAAGCCCTGGTACTTGGGCACCAGAAATGATAAAGAGTCAACAGGAACAATCATAATAGCTGAAAAGTGTGCAAATATTTCAAATACAGGTGTTAGCAATGCTCAGGAGAAGAAAAGCAAAGCCATCAACAGGTCCATGGGAGTTACAAACACCAAGAATAAAGAGAAAAAAAAAATTAGGGACAAGATCTAGCAGGACAACCATCCAGAGGAAACAGAGGGGTGTCTTCAGTAGGAAATGGCCCCATTTCAGCGGTGGCTGTGAGCATTTGGTTTGTTGGAATTAATGCTGACTGTGGCTTAGCATGGGAACAGTTCAGCCAGCCACTGAAAAAAATGCTCTCTATAAAGGATGGAAAATTTTCCTGAAATATAGAAGACTTCTGGGCAGTGTAACTTGCAGGACTTTGGAATACTTCCTAACAGGAAATGATGAAAGCCAAAATCTTCGAGAGAGTTAAATAAACGTGAATGAAAAAGTACCAGTGAACATAAATGTACAAGATAATTTTGCACTGATTCCAAAGGAAGATGTATAACCCTGCCCTAGAGCTGGTAGGGAGTGTTCAAAAGTCTCCATTTCACTAGGACTTTTCATAAAACATCTGCAAATATTTGCATAGAAATTTAATCCTGGACCTGGATAAAGGGAATCACATTCTGACGAAGTGAGGGACAAAGTTCTCATGAGTGGTTTTGGGTAGGGAAAGAGGGTGGCAAAACAGTCTCCAAATCTCCTTCTGCCTAAGTCAGTTCAGCATGGTCTTCCCCTATTCTAACTCTTGAAGATGTCTGATTCATTTCACAGCCCTGTAAACAATGACCAACATGCTTTTTGGCTTTGCCTGGACAAAGCAGGGAGCTGAGAGATGTTTCCAGTACCTTTCTGAGAGCAGAATGTTGGTAGGTGTAACAAGCACTTCGAATGATGTTCTCTTGTATGTCTTTAGCACATGGGTTATGTATGTGGTGAAACAATGAAATCCTCACACTCAGGAATGCTGAACATTGAAAACCACATCCCTTGTGGTTTTTCAGCATCCACTCCCCTGGGTGACCTGAACAGAAGGATAATTTCTTACCCCTTTGTCCACAGGGACCTTCACATCCATGGAGAGGTAGCCAGTTTCCCCATTGATCATAGCACTTCTCAGCTGCAGAGGTGAACAAGTTTGCTGTTAGTGTCTCCAGGCAGGATCCAAGAGGAATTAACAAAGCCATTTGTAATTAACACACAGGGGCTGGCAGAAAGAATCACTATTGGCTCCCCTCTCCTCCCCAGCTCTGTTTTGCTTCTTTTAAACAGAAATCCTGTTTGCAGCCATCAGAATCTTTGGACAGTCAAGCTGATAAGTGATACACAATAGTAATAGTTTATCCTGAAAGCTTTCTTGATATGTCTTTGAGCAAAAATAAAAGATCTGGAATCTATGAAATTGCCAGTCCCAGTTACAGACTTCACTGTTTGGCAGCCAGAAATTCATTAGCACAGTGCTTTGAGAGCCTGGAAGAGGAGAAAACTGAGAAACCCACTAACTCCTTCAGACTGAATCCAAAGATCTTTGACATTTTTAAAACTGATTTATAAATTATAGGCTGTATTCAGCACCACTTCTGAGGAGCAGCAAAGCAGCTGTTTAGCACAGTAAAGCAAGACTATATGAGAGCAGGGTAGGCAGTGAGACAACCACTTTATTCAACCCAGGTAAAAGGTTTACCCAAAGGTAAAATGTAATTTTCACAGTGACTCCCAGCCTCTTGCAAGAAAGATCCAGGAAATTTTTCCACAAGTACAGAGGCTTTGACTTCAGGTCCAGCCTGCCAGAGCATATCAAGTCTATTGCAGCAGGCTGGATAGAAAAAAAATAGGTGGGAAGTAACTTACTCATTCACAAATTGTTTCCTTACTTCCAGAAACAGGCCCCCATTCAGGTGCTAGCCAGTCTCAACTGCATTGGCTTTTACAAGACCATGGTTTTGTTTATTATGGCTGTTTGATGTGGGTTATTTACAGACCTAGAATATGAAGCTCATGTTTCCCAAGGCCCACATCTTGGAAATGAAAACACTGACTGGTACTATTACTCCTTTTTGGCTAAGTGTTTGACCTTCTTCCAGAGCCTCAGCATACTCTCTGTTCTGGTCTGACAGCCTGCAGGATTTGTTATGGGTTCTGGGTTTAGAATTATGGAATATCCTGAACTGGAAACAAGGATCAGCAAGTCCAACTCCTGGCCCTGCACAGGACACCCCAAGAGTCACACCCTGTGCCTGAGAGCAGTGTCCAAACACTCCTTGAGCTCTGGCAGGCTGGGCTGTGCCCACTGCCCTGGGGAGCTGTTCAGTGCCCAACCACCCTCTGGGGGAGAAACCTTTTCCTGAAACCCAACCTAAACCTGCCCTGGCACAGCTTCAGGCCATTCCCTCAGGTCCTGTCACTGTCCCCACAGAGAGGAGATAAGTGCCTGCCCCTCCTCTTCCTCTCTCAGGTAAGTTGTAACTGCAATGAGGTCTCCCCTCAGCCGCCTCCAGGCTGAACAGACCAAGAGACCTCAGCCACTCCTTGTATGGCTCCCCTCCACCCTTGACCCTTCTCCTTTTTCCTCTCACATTATAAATACCCCTGTGCTGCTTTACAGGCAAACCCAAACCCTTGCTGCTGCCTGGCTGCAGGTTGCACCACTGTGCATCAATTGGTGTTTTTCAGAAAATGCCAACTCGCCTCTCCTGGGTTTCTTTTTGCTGTATTACACATCATTAGCACTTGGGCATGTTTCTCCAGCCTGAATGTGCTGCTTATCAGCATTGCTGAGATTATACTGCAGCTGATGTGGAGTCTGTCATTGATCTAATACCATAGCTACAAATCTGAGTGTTGAAATGTTGGCAGCTTTCTGCTGCAGTGGGTGTATCTTGAGAGCCTCTAGACTTGCTGAAGTCACACTGCAGATATTGCTCACGTCACTGAATGTCTCTGCACCCTCTGTGACTGCAACCCTTCTTTCTTCTGGAAGATGCAGTACAAGAAGACAAAGTGGCTTTTGTTTCTCATGCTGCTTTTTGTCCCTTGGATAGTTTTACTCTGCCTATGGACAGAAACCTTACGCTTGGTATTGTATTTGCATTCAGGTATCAGTGTCAGTTGGTTAGACTGACTTGGTCAGGAGCCCACTAGCCAAATAAATATGAGAGCAAAGCAGATTTCTTTCATTTCCTGGATTTTTTTTTTTTTAATAGCAAACTAGGCAAAGGGGTATAGCTCTAAAAGTGGCTCCAGTGAGAGAGAAAACTGCAATGGGAGTGAAGTCCTATAAAAGATCAGCGGACCTACAAAAAAGCTGCTGGCAATTTGTATCTTGGTGGTTCCACTGCATGTAAGACCTCTTATTTTTGTCTTGCTTACCACATTACATAGTTCTGCCGTGTTCCCTTTCTTTCTCTTCCCACTCTTCCACCTCCCAAATTCCTTTGATGCTGCCTTTATACTTGGCCTACACCAGTGGCAGTAGCTACTTTGATCCCCTTGCTGCTCTGTTTGTCCTGCCTGTTTAAGTGGATATCTGTAAGCATCAGATCCGTTTATCTCAGCAGCCTCCCCTGTAATCCAGAAGCATGTGTCTCACAGCTAATTCTATCTTACTCCACATTCAGTTCTTATCTTAGTCATTTAAGTGTCTATTTCCTCCTAGTTCTGAGTGAAACAAAACCAGCCACAGAGGAACCCTTCTATACTCTCATTTTATCTGGGGTCCTAGGTATGCAAAGCAGCAGTGTGCAGCTGCTACAGGTGTACACTGCTTCTTCTTTATCACTTGTTAATAATTTTGCTCAAAAGACAGTAGAAAAGGGTTTGGCTTTTTTTATTTTCTTTTCCTTTTGATCAGTTACTGTTTTCAGTAACTCCACACCTGTGCACTAAGGTGGAATTTTTTTCCCCAAGTCCTTTATCCTCTGTGTTTATTACCATTAGTGACTGCAAGCTTTAGTCTTTTGATGAATGTACTCCTTGTTCCTGATCTCATTAGTGGAGTGGCTTCAGCTGTATCTCACATACTGCTTGTGTGGGTGACATCACAGGGCACTGCCACACTCCTAACCTACTTTGTATTAAGGCAGCATTAGGCCTTGTACACACAGGCTGGCTCCCTGGAGCATCCTCCAAAGTGCTTCCTTCCTCCTCCCAACACTTCTCCTTCTTTGTTCCATGAGAAGGAAAACTCATACTGGGAAGGAAGACAAGCACTTGGTAGGGGAGCTTCATACTTTGTCCTCTTGTAAACCACCCACCTCTGTTAGTCAGAGCCAGTCAGGCACAGAAAAACAGCAGGAGTGCCCCCCACACCTTGCATACAGGCATACAAAGCAGTAGAAAGAAGGTGCTACAAGAGGCTAAATCCACTTTCTGACACTCACTATTTCATCCCGGTCTTCCCACTCCACTTCTGAAAGATCTACGCTGTTGTAGTTTGGCTTAGGCTTCAGTTTCTTTCCTTCTTTATACTGGAATTAAAAAAAAAAAAAAAAAAAAAAAAAAAAAAAAAAGAAAAAGAAAGAAAAATATTCAAAATATTCAAGTAAGTAAGTAGCTAGATCAATTCCTAAACCAACCCTTTAAGAACTGGTGTGTAATTTGAAAAATAGGGGTGTCTCATTTCTTCTCTGACCAGGAAGGCAGAATTTCTTGGTCCCATGTAATGTATTTCTTTACTCTGGTAGTGAGGTGCTGTGGGAGTTCCAGTGGGACAGGCTGCTCCAGGAGCAAGGGACAGGCAGGAACACAGGCAAAGGCCATGGATCCTTCCCCTAAACAGCTCAGTGCAACACCCCTGCCTGCAGGAAATCAGTTTTTTCCCAGCAGCTAAGAGCATAATCCCATTAACATTATAATACCAGCAGGAGACCTTTTCTGATGGGAGTCAGGCTTTAACTCCACTCACGGGAGACTTTTCACCTAGAACTAATTGACGCAAGAGGACTATTCCACTAATCTCCGGGAGAGGGAGAAGGCGTGAATCGGACTGGGAGAGGCCAATTGACGCTGCAAGGATAAAGCAGCGCCCATGCCTGGCTGTGCCTTGCCCCGCCCTGGAAACACGGCATGTCCCTTCTCTTCACACACTTTACGTTTACAAGAACGTAAAATTTGGTGGATGATTGGTTGATGACTTATGATCATGATTTATATTTTCATTTGGGGTTTTTTTGGGAGGGTTAGTTCTGTGTTTGTTTTGGGGTGGTTATGAAATGATGATGACAGTTGGTTATTGTTTTTGATACTAGGAAATATAGAGGAAGGTTAATTGAAAGTGTATTGATGATAAATGGTCTGGATAATGTAGGGACATATGGTTCAATGTGCCTGTGGTGACCCTGGCCGAAGATGCCTTTCTGAAGACAAGGCCACCGTGGAGCTTCACAGCAGCTTTCTCTTGTGGTGACCACACTAATGCTTATAGCTGTGAGCAGGTGGGTCTGGGCTGACCAGAATCTGTCAGAAATGTAAAATCATCACATGCTGGGCATCTCAGCATTGAGGCCAACTGGCCCTCCTGCTCTGGGTGCCCGTATGTCAGAGCTGGTGGCCTTCACAGCTCAAACACCCCAAAGGAATCAGAAGCAGCGCTGAAAGTCCCTGTGTTCCAAGCCAGCAAAGGTTCTCAGATGCACAGCTCCACGTACCAAAGGACGGAGGTCAGGGTGTGAAAGGATGTAGCCATTGTTGGTGTTCAGGAAGGCGTAGCCATGGACACCCAGCTGCAGAAAGAGGCATTACAACAATCAGTGCTTCAGCTACCAACACTGCTGTGTAATGGGTGTTGATCACACCCTGGCATCACCAATATTGAGAAATATTTTCCTTTTAAAGGTATTCACCAGCAGAAAACGGAATCCGTCCCAAAGCAGGTATCTGTCTGCTCCATCTGTGCTTGGATGCACAAAAGGGTGTGCAGGTGGTGGGTTTGTGTACACATGCAGAAAAATATGCCCTCCTACAGTCTGATTGTCATCGTGGACATTTAGCACCCAGAGGCAGACTGAGCTCTCCACAGCAGAGATGCACAGGAAATGGGCAATGATGGGGAATGTTGTAGTTTTAAAATGCTTTTTATGGAATAGCATAATCTAACAAGAGCAGACACTGGCTGACCTGATCTGGGAGAGATTTCCAAGAGAGCAGATACTCAGCTCAAGCCCATATATAATGCAAATTCCAGCTACACCCTGAATTGCTAAAAACCTGCAGATAGCCTGTGCTTGCCAAAACATGAGGTATCTCAAGGAAAACAACAATGAATAAAGTTTCTATCTTAAAAAAAAAATGTTCCAACTCTATTCCTACAGAGACAATCCTGAAAACGTAGGGAATTGAGGAGGTAACTAATTTACAGTCTGTCTGTGCATTCAGGGAATCAATTCTGTATTTCACACATCCCAGACCAAAACCTTGGACCATCTCTATGTGAAGCAGTTTTTTGAAAAACACACTTGGCCTAACTCAGTGTGGCAAAAACGAAACCAAGACACTGGATCAGCAAATTTCTTTTTTGGCCGATTAAAGCTGAAATTTCCCAGCCCAGTAAAAGCACAATCATTAATATATAAGCTCCAGAGGTCTGGAATGCTGGAACTGGTCCTTTTGGAGCCCATATGCCAGGGAATTCAAGTTGAGGACCCTAGGTTTCCAAACTGGTCTGGAGTTGGAGGAGTTTCTGAGAAGATATGTCCTGCTGCTGAGATAAAGAAATCCAAATTTTTCCCCCTCCTTTCCTGGCACTGCTTGGAGGAAAGAACAGTGACCCTTCTTAGCCCAGAAGAAAAAAATGATTGTATATCTTTCCTTTAAGTGACATGGGGAAAAGGTGATAAAAAGACATTATTCTTATATAGAAATCATATAAAAATTGACCCAAAGCAGGCAGCTTTGCATGCTGAGTGCAGGCACCCTGAAACTCACAGCTCCAGGGTTGTCTGCAGGATCATTTCCTACAGCTGCCTGTTAATGGTCTGCCCTGCATCCATGTCAGGAAGCACCACAGAAATTCACAGCTTCTGACAGCACTTTCAGTCCTGTGAGTCTTCAGCAGTCAGATTTTGGACAACTGCCTCACTGGTAGTAGTTGTCTGATAGTTATTGAAGAGAAAACAAAAACTTGAAACGTTGGCTCAAATTGCCAGATTTCAGGGTGGTCCTTGGATGTGCTCGTTGTCTCCTGCTGTGCAGCCTGACTGAACAAAGGGTCACTGCCTGGAATTTACAGCAGAAACCAAACCAAACAGTGCATTTCTGGGGGAATTTCCTATGGATGAACATTTTTTTAAGATACATTGAACACAGAGCTAATGGAAAGTTTTTGACTAACAATTCTGGAGAGCAAATACTCTATCCAGGTACAGCACAAAGCCAGTGAGAGCCAACTTTCTGTACACTGTCCTGCCAAGAAACCATCATGCTGATCTGGAGAAAGGAACCTCTAGGCATGACAGGAGAATTGGCTCTCCATAATCCATTCAGCCCTCAGTTTTCTGCTAAGAGTATTGACAGTGAAAAGAGTACATTTTTTGCCAGCTGGCATGGCAGCTCTTGTCCACTGGGAACTGGATATAAAACTTCAATTCTTCTAATACAGGCTGTCATCTCTGAGAGATTTAGGTTGGTGACCATCAGGATGCAAAGGTTCCATGACCTTTTGCCAACCTACTGGATCACCCAGTCCTTGTGCTGCTGAAGCAGCCTAAAATCTTGTAGTAGCGAATGATTTCATATGTGCTAGATGGAAACCACACACCACTACATCCAACAACTCTTCCCTCAGGCTCCTAGTTTTTCCTACAGAGCCGGAGAAGTGATTTTTCAGTCATGCCCATGGAAGTGTGAGTAGCAACTCTGCCATGCAAAGGAACCAACTGCATTATCTCAGTCTTACCTTGTAGCGTGGAGCAAGTTTTAACAGCTCCCTCAGTGGTACATCAGAGCCCACCACACCAAGAAGAATGCCATGGGATCGCTTTAACACAAAGGAGAATCCATTTTCAGAAGCAAAACCTGGGTAGTTTTATACCTGAAAACACATTATTGTCTCCCTAGTAGTTTCTCACCCCTCCCCTCTAAGCTTGTGTGAAAGTGGTTATTCAAAACCAATTAATATACTTCAAAAACTCCATAGAGGTTATTCCAGTATTTATGGAGAAGAGTAATTCTACACAACACTAGTCAGTATTCACTGCTGTGATTCAGAAGTAACATAAAGTCACTGAAAACAAGTTTTGAGGGCAAACCTCTGCATTCAGTATGTGTAAATACCAATAAGGTCAAGAAAATAATGCAAACCAACATGAATAGGTTGACAAATTGGGCCAACTAAATCAAATGCCAAATTCTAAACTGTTAACCAAGAAAAAAGGAAATCCCCCCTCCATGGCATGGGGATCTGGTTTTTAAATAAGCACCTGGAGAGCCCCATGGAAAAAATATACACAGGCTCCCACTGCAGTGCTGTGCTAATGGCCAGCCCCAGGTGGAGAAGGCACACAGTCACCTGTAGGACGTGGATGAAGAATTTATCCCTTGTACAGCACTGATAATGTACCATTCTCCATTTTAAAAGGATGCTGAGAAATTAGAAATGCTACAGAAAAGAGTGTCTAAAGGGTTTTTAACCCCAGAGGAAATGCCCTTATCAAATCATCAAAATAATTCAACCTTTTTAATCTTATCAAGATAGACAGGTTTGATTTTATGGCAGTGTAGAAGATGCTTCCCATGAGAACTTACTAAAGGGTACAGGCTTGTTAATCTGAGGAAGCCATTATGACAGGAAGGTGAGATCAGACAAATTAAAAGCAGAATTTAGACACCAGTTTTTCACTGAGAGTTAGAAACCATGCTGGAGAGAGCTTGGCCTGGATGCCTTTCTTCAATGATGCTTTTGCCAAAACCAAGCTATTTGGCTCAACTGTGTGAGATGTAAAGGTCTGCAATAAAATGCAGACTAGACAAGGTAATGATCTCTTCCAGCCTGAAATTTCAGGGTCTGTAAACCAGGCTTGGTTTGAAAATGGAAGGGATAAAACAAGAAGCGTCATATTTAAGGGGTATTTTAAAGGAATCACAGACTATCATTCTGACAGATAAATGAGCACCCATCCACCCTGCCTGCCAGAGCTCTGCTGCCTTCCCTGATGGCTGAATGTTTGTTCAGAGGCCCTTTGGCTTTAAAGTCCCACAAAGTTCCACTGTCTCCTGTTCCCTCTGTGGGCAGTGGAGCCCATGCCTCACTCACCGTCTCGTTCTTCTTGCTGAACACTGGCATGGCCACTGTCGTCATGAGCAGCAGGCTCTGAGCCTGGGATGCAAAGAGCTGCCACAGAACAACAGGAGAACTTGTGTCAGCAAGTGCAGCACCCCAGGGAGCACCAGTGCAAGGAGCTGCAACTCCCAAGGACCCCAGGTGTGGCTACAATTGGCCACCTCCTTGTCTCCCACACCGCTTGGGAAACAGATGGCAACGCTTTTAAATACTCTGTGTCCAAGAAGACTGTGGGATGGATGCTTGTTCTTGGGGGGTGATGAGGATGGGATGAAAGCCAGTGAAATGCACTGCAGAGTTGTTTTAATGAAGAGACAGAAACCTGAAGAAGTGGTGGCACAATTTGTACCCACCACTCTTTGCAAGTGTAGACACGAGCACTTATTGTATACAATGAGTGCAAAAACCACCAACACAAACAGCACAGAACAGAGAAAAACAACACAAATATCAGCAAAATCACAAACAAGGTATACTGCAAACATATGAATACCACAAATGAAAAGCACCACAGACAAATATTTAAATGACACAAATACACACAAAGCCTACTTATATACACTTGTTACTTAACCATCTAAGCTCAGGAAAAAGGGACAAAGTAATGATCCAAACAGATATACCATAGTGAGCTATCTCTATGAGGGATACAGGAAATGCATATTTAATGGGATAAGAGATGTTCCCAATTCAACAGAGGACAGATGCTCTAAAAGCACACAAGAGGAGGTAAAACAGGCAAGTCATGTGCAAAGGAGTCTCACAAACACACCCAGCTATCAAAAGATTCTCATCCTTTACTGCCAGTAACATCACTCCTTCCATCTCTGGTTTGATGTGAGTAGCAAGGCAAGAAATGACCTCCAGTCCCTACTACAAAGCACACTGGGAGCCATAAAGGAGCAAGTCAGCAATCTAGTCACTCGATGGAGATTTGGACTTGGTATCTCGAGTTACTTCTCTGGATGATTTTTTGTGGAATCTTCCCATTTACAGCAACACTCACACTAACACACAGCAAGTAAACTTCTCTGGACATGCAGAAAAAGAGATCAGGTGAATTAAGCCACTGCACAACACAGACAGCCCTACCTACTCTGAACCAACAGCACAGCTCTCCAGTACATCCAGCATTTCCTCTCCTCTTCTTGCCAGTGCAAGAGGACCCTTAGTGCTGCAGCCCCCACCCCCTGCAGATGTACAGGGCAGCTGTGGCTGTGAAGGCTGGCACTGACACACTGACTGGCACAAGGGAAACAGCACATGCACAAAACACAGGGTGCAGTTACCTCCTCAGACTGTGGCAGCTGGTGAAAGACATGGATGAACACACAAATGAATACATGAATGGAGGAATGAATCAAAGACAGGAGAGGTTGGGACAGAGGAAGAGAATGGCAAGACAAGAGGCAAGAAACAAGGTGTGGAAAAAAAATGTGCAGCAAACAAATGTCTGTGACTGCCTTGGGAAGCATGACTCTATATACCAGTGGCAGAGGTGGCAAATCTGCTGATAAAATAAACTTCCTCGTAATTAGTAGCATTTCTGGAGGCTTTGATTAGTACACTCAAGTACCATGTCCCAGCCCTTGTTTGGCACAGCTCACGCAGCAGAAGATATCCCCAGGTCACCCTCACAGAGCCAAATGTCTTCCCACAGGGCAGGCCTGAGACAAAGCAGGGGGCATTGGGAGTTCTGACTGTCTGGTCTTTTGCAGTGTGTCCTTTGCTCCCAGGGCTGGGCTCAGGACCACTGTGGTGAGTTAGGTCTTGTTAGTTTAAGGAAGGAAAGAGTGAGCCTGCTGCCTCAGCTGAAATCTCTGTCTCTGAGTAGCAAACACTTTGCAGTTAGCTACTGGGCCAGAGGAAATCAGTCCCTGTGACCCTAGCCTGAGCAAAGAATAATCTATTGTGTGGATAATCCTTTAGAAGGCACCCTGCTTGCACAGAAGCACATCTTAGATGATGTTGTGCCTGTGTGATTAGTCCTGGGCACCTGAGTCACTGCAGATCATGTCTGAGTCTGCAGACACACCTCAGCTCCAGTAGCAAGCAGAAAAGAAATATTGTCTGTCTCAGTAGAGCCAGAGACCAGTAATTTCTATCAATCAGCCAACTCCTGGCTTGCTTTACCTAAGTTCCAGGGCTTTATCTGAGGTTTGGCTCATGTTGGAGGTCCTTACCGCGCTGTCCATGTAGGCTTCGGTCCAGATGATGTCGTGGTCGTGGTTGATGACCATGGGCCGGCTGAGCACGTGCAGGTACTCCATGACATTCTCCTGGACATCCGCCAGCGTGGAGATCTGAGTGTAGTAGCCTTCATGGAGAAACAGAGCTGTGAGTCATTCTGCAGACACATCTCCACTGTTTCTAAGTGAGTGCAAAGCTAGAAAACGGAATGTCAAAGACTGGGTAATCTGCTCTTTGTAAAATGGGCCTTGACATGCCTCCTATCCAAAAGCATCTGTGGAAATCTAGAGTTTCAAAGCAGTGGTTCTGTTCTTCCAAAAATGCTGAAGCAATGTGCAAGATGAGAGTCTTAATATAACCAGATTTGTGCAAAGCAGATGCAAAATGTTGCTTTGGGTGTCAGGAAAAACTTTCCACTGATCAGATTGCCTTTAGTCTGGAAGGCCAAACATGCAAGCAAAGGTTTTCACCAGGCTACCCACTTGCCCTGCCCTATTTTATATTAAGATCAAATTCCCACTTCCAGATTTTTTCCCAACACACTTCAATCTGCCTAGCTTTACATCCAAGGATGGCAACTACTTCCATCTACGCACTGGAAGCGGAATAGAAAGTGCAAGTTACTTATTTCCAAAGCTTTGTCCCTGCAGCTGGACACAGAGCAGTCTCTAAACTACAACAAGGAGTACAGGGGAAGGATGTTCTCAAGTTACCAAAAGGTCCTCAGAAGTAGCTGCTGGTTAGAAGTGCTAACACAGAGTAATGTCATAAGGATTCTTGTGTTCTGCTTCTCCCCACAGGCATGGGTTGCACTTGGTATAGGATAGACTATGTCAGATAGATGGAAAACTTTCCAATCACCAGGAAAACGCTTTCCAAACACCAGGAAAACACGTGAAAGGGCTCACGTTCTGATAAGCTTTGTGATGTGCAAACAGATTTAGTGTGCTCAAAAACAAGGACCAAAAGAGTTATACAATGCATTGAAACAGAAGAACCAAAATCAGGGAGCCCTCTGCACAGCTCAAATCTGGTAAGTGAGAATGCAAGTGCACAGAGTACATTTTTGTTACCTGGTTATTCAGAAGAATGCATTCTGACACTTTACAGTGAACCAACAGTACCATGAATTCTCTGTCACTGATCTCCTGGCTGAATACAGAATCTGAAACCCAGGGGTTTGCTTCATTTAACAAAACATAATAATATTATGTGTAATTCATAGTGCTAATTAGATGAATGCTTGAGCCTTGAGCATCCCCAGCTCACAGACGTTCTACAAGCCAGCAACTCTCCTGTCAACTGTTTTCAGCAGCAAATGTTCCCATGCATTTCATGCTCTGCTGGAACCACTGCTCAGGCTGGAAAAGTTTGTACCTGACACCCAGCTTCAGTTTTCCCTTCCTTTCCCTGTTTACACAGGACACTGACATAACCAGCATTGCTGTCTCCAGAGGCCAGGTCATGCCCAAACATGGATGGCTTTTTTCCCTTTCTTCCTTTACTCTTGCAGACTCTGACAGTGCTAACTTGACTTTTTAACAGCCCCAAATGCATAGAGGTGACTCACCTACTGTGGATGGATTTTCTCATTCATTTAATTTCATCCTAGTTAGAGAGAATAGTGGGTTTGGGGTGGGATTAACAAGCTATTTTGGTATACCTCAGTGGAAATCACTTACACACAAAGAATTTGGCCAGGATACAGGGGTTAACCTGCAGACCTTGTGAAAATTGCTGTAAGATCTTTAAAGCAGCAATGTTTGTTTTATGCCTCAGCCAAAAGATGTCAGGCTCCCTCTAACAGAGCTTTAGACAGATTGTCAAAAGCCAGCAACTAGGACACAATAAGCACAGGGGACTTAGGTGGACTACAGCCAGCATGAATCTTGGTCAGAGTGTCCCTTGGCAGGGTGACAGGAATACGCGGTGGCTCAGCACGGAGCACTTGTGTTAGTTGGACACAGGCACGCTTCATGTGGGCCAGCAGGGTCTGCTTTTTCCTTAGGTTGTCTTCCAAGCAGGGGCTTTCGGGCCCCAGCAGTGGTGGGTAAGCCTTGGAGGGGTGCAGAGAGATTGAGCAGCATTCCTACACAGCACCTTTGTTGTTGCAGGCGATCCATTTCACGTTCGGGGCAAAAGTGACCTCCCGTCCTATGAGGTACGTGAACACCCGGACCTAGGAGCATGCAAAGACAGGAGAATGAGACTGCAATGTGCCACCAAATCCAAAAGGCTGAAGTTTGGCATCCCCTTGTCCACTGGTGTGAATGTGGTGAGAGCAATAGCTCTGCCTTCACACAGAGACAGGAGCCTCTCGCACCATTTGTTTCCTGTTTTGTGGCCTGGAACTTAATTTCCAATTACAATAAGCCCAGAAAGCCAAGTAGCACCCAGGATCATCTGAATAACAAAGCAAAAGTGCAAATTCTGTTTGATTTTATGATAGCAGCTCTGCCAGGAACTCGGCAACCACATGCAGAGAGGTTTATAGCTCCCAGGAATCCTTTACCCAGGGGAACAGCTGGCCACATGAATCATTTAGAGAGAGCTTTACCATTTCTCTTGCATTTGACCACCAACAAAAGAGCCAATCCTGAAATAAACTGTTTTAACAGCTCCCTGCTCTGGTCTCTCAGTAGGCTGCTTCTCTCCCTTTGTGCATTGCTGCTAGCTGGGATGAGGTAAACAAATAAATCAGGAGGGTTTTGGATGAGCAGTGGTCTATTACATTTTCACAGCCAGCTCTGCTAGTGCAAGCCTGTAATCACAGACATCAGAGTAAACAGGGTTGCAAGGCACCTAGAGAGGCTGCTCGGATTATTCCCTGGCCACCATAAGAACTCAGAACAGCCAAACCTTTCCTGAGCAGAACCAGTTATAAACAGTCCTACATGGAATTAGAACTCTTAGCATAAGTTGGCTTTTAATTTTGAAATACTCAACTCAGTCTTTATAATATTACAAGGAGAACATTTAGATTGCCCACAACTTCAGAAAACAAAGTGTATGAAAAAGAAAAGCTTCCCTGACCTAGAGATCTGCATCTGTAATTCTCTCACCTCAGAAATTACCCCAGTGGGGCTCTTGCCTGGCTGTCTTGTTTGCATTTACAGTCAGGTGCCCATGGGTATTCAGGTACTGGAATATGTGAATGTTCAGCTTTGCCTGATATCCTGGCTCATGCTCTCCTCCTCCCAGCACAGCAGAATAGCCCCTTTCCCCTCCCTTTCCATTTATCACTTCCCAGACAAACCCTCCGATCGGGCCAGTTGTATTTTTCAAAGACAGCTTCATAATCCTCCACAGCTCCATCGGTGATCAGCATGATGGCTTGGTTACACAAACCTCCTTGGCCAGCATCTCTGAACTGCAAAGAGAGAGGGAGAGCACTGCTTATCCACCACAGGCTGTTTTTAAGGAACTGCACTCTATTTATTCACAGTGGGTCACATCCTGACTTCCACTTGCAAATCTCACACTGCTCAGAAAGGGGATTGTGTTTGCATGCTGCATATAGATTTTTTTATTTATACAGCCTTGCCTGGCACATGCAGACACAGGAGGCTTTGCAGAAGTAAAATAATGAGGAGAAAATAGGTGCTGTGGAGGAAGGGTGCGATTCCCTGCTGCTTCACATCTTGCACAGTCGCATTAGTTTATGCAAAACAACTACGGATTGGCCATAAACATGGCAATGCTGATTTGACAGCAGTAACTGTCACTTTTTATGGCAGAAAATGTGAGAGGAGTGGGAAATCAGACTCATTATTTCAGGGTGAATCCATCAATCTGCCAAAGAACAGCAAAGAAAGGCAGGAGCGTATCAAAAAAGAAGGCTACTGCCATTGGAGCTGGGAAAGGTTATGGACGTGCCAGATAGGCCATACACTGACATGACAGATGACCTGTTATTTATGCATAAGAGATATTTAAGGCAGAGCAGAAGTGCACCAGGACTCTGGTACAAATGCTGCCATGCTCCCAAGGGCACCTGCAGAGGTGTTGGACAGATGTGCTCCTACAAGCAAGGCAGACCCTGCCTGCCCAGCCAGGGAGAGCCAGCCTTGGAATGCTGCCTGCCTCCTGCTCCATGTGCTTCCCATGCCCTCAGGTACCTGCTCTGGAGAACTGAGGGCCTCCTGCAGCACCAACACAGTGCTCAAGCCAGCAGCAGAGGCAGCTGAGAACATCTCAGGGACAAAACTGAGCAGCCACTTGGCTGCAGCTGCCAGCTCTGTGCCACTCTGTGCTTCTCCTCGTCTTGCCTCTCACTGTGCTATGCTCTGAGAAGGAAATGCTGGATCAACAAAGGAGGGTGCAGAAACTGATGCAGAGTGAAAAAATTATGGAACAAGGAGAGACAACATCTCTCCTGCTAACAAAGATTAATAAGAAGCAATAGCATGAGATGAGGAGTATACAGGAGACCAGCTGAAGGGCGATTAAGGTTACATCAAACAGCAACAATTTTAAACTGGAGAGGATAGTTGTATCTTATGAAAAAAAAGGTTTCCAAATGGCATGATTAATTACATAAAATGAAATCCCTGGATGGGAGAACAAGAGCACAGGCCATGAACTGGGAGTTTTTAGATGTTTTAGGGTTCAATTCCCAACTCCTTTAGGGTTTGGTCATGCTATGTTATGACAGTCAAATGCCTTTACCAACGTGGCTGGTCCTGTGGTTCCACTGCACATTTACATCATGACCATGAATACCTTGAAGCCAATTCCAAGCCCAGATTTCCCCAGTAATTTCACCACTCCTTTAATTACATTGCAATTGTCCCTTATTATGAAACTACTGGGCTCAGTGCTAATATCACCATAACATCCTCTTTTGCCACCATCTATGTTATCAGTCCTGCCTCCTCCAACTTCACACAGCACCTGTAACTACACTGCAGGAAGAATGCACTCAACAGCTTCTGAATGACCACAGATACAATCCCTCTCTGGCTGTGCCCCTGCTTGTATCACTGAGCAGAACCAGAACACAGGATCAGGAGTGATCAGAAGGGTGCTGTAACAGGGTCATTTGTAACTAGTTGCTCTCAGGTGAAACATCTCTGGGAAATACCAAGTCAGGATGAGGTGTTTGGACGTGCTCCTCCTCTCTCATGTCCCCACAACAGCACATTCAGAGGGGAGACAGGCAGTAAATGCTGAGGGCATACAACGGGAACAAGCACAGGATGCTCTTAGCAAAGGAGAAAAGCAGGTGAGAGCCTCATGGGATTTTGCTAAAAACCAGCAGGTAGGAAAAAACCAGAGCCTCAAGTGAGCTATTTCTAGGACAGAGATCAACTGAGTGCAGATTAGCAGGGAGAACAGACAGTGTGAGTGTCCATGAGGGAGGCACAGGGTGCAGGAGATGCTGTCAGAATGAGGCTCAGATCACAGATACAGGAACCTTGTGGTTATGAAAGCAGCTTATTCCAAACTGTTGCAATCTACAATATGTCTGTTTGGATTATTATTAAATTAACACTTAATTAAGGTCACCCACCATTTCATCAAACTACTTAAGATCTCTTCATGAAGCTTACTTCAGAACTCAATCCTGAGATACTGAGAAATTGGATGTTGTATCAGAACCAGCAATCTCCTAATTACAGGAGTAGATGATATTTTCAACAGGGAAAATGAGATCATCAGTGTCATAGAAATGGAGATTAAAAAGACAGATTTAGAAAACAAACGAACAAGAGGTAATCCCTGGTTTTTAGGTCCTTTGTGACTGGCTGCAGCTGTAGCAAATGATCTGACAGCATTTGCAGCAAGCTCTGAGTATAATTCCCTGCTCTGACTGAAGTCTCAGGAGCATGAAAGAAGGGGAGATGAGGAATAACATGTCCACAGAAGAGATGTCTGAAGAAATGCAGGCTACAGCTGGGTCAGTGAAGGAGGCATAGAGCTGTGTAACTTCAGTCACGTTGCCAGGACTAAGAGGCATGATCTAATTAATTCAGGGTCACAGTTTCCTGTACTCCCTTGTTTGCTCATTGCCTTTTACTCTGCAGTTACAGGCTGGCACAGAGCTCCCAGTGAAGAGATTGGAACCATCAGCATGGCCCAGAGATGTGCAGGCAGGCGTGCTGATTATGTGCATCTCTGACCAGGGGACTGCGCAGCCCCATTATTTATGCAAACCTGCCTCTGGAATGGCCTCCAGAACTACTGAAAATTCAAACTTGGTGGAAAGCATCTCATGGGGAGAAAATCAGCAGTAGACAAGAAAACAAAGCCAGTGAAGGAGAAACAAGAAAGGGCATTAAGCAAGATAGTAGGAACTGGTAAACAGGAAAGTCTGAGCTTTGCATATCCTGAAAAATATGCTGTAGAATTCAGGTCCATAAAAATGTGACTGGAATCAAGAAACAATTTCTAAGTGTTCATAGAAGAATCAAGAAAGGAAGTAAAAAATAATACAATGCCAGATGATAAAAAATAGAGGGAGATGGTGAGGCAGAGATGCTTTAGAGCTTCCATCCTGTACATAAAAAGGAAAATACTGTAATGGCTGGGTACCTGCTGAAGTGATAGGAAACTAAGAAAAGAATGAATGAATTAGAGGCAGGGTCAAAAAGTGGCAGGGTAAAAGAAAAGACTAATTTAAAGCATTTGAATAATATGTGTTCAGCATGAAGGGAAAGAATTCCAGAAGGTGTAGCTGAACTACCTGCCTCATGGGCTGAGACCTGACTGGCACTATACAAGATCCCAAAGGATGAAGAAGCAATCAACAGAAAACACAGAAAATGGATGGATAAACCTTCCTGAAACATCTAGCACGCTACTAGAAAAATTAGTAACACATGCATCTTGTGAATGTGTAAATGAATACACACAAGTGAGAGATGAGAGGCCACAAACCTTTGTTTACTTAAATCAGCACACAGGTTCATTCTTTTTATGGCACCAGTTTGCTCAAGTTACTTAGAATTTTATGTCTCACTGAAATCCAGTCTGTAACCAGTTTCATCATCTTTTTTCCACCTATAGCCATTCTGGAATGACCCACTCAATTAACTTCAACGTTTATGTGATTTCTGAGATCAGCAGCGAGTCAAGGCACGATTAAATCAGCCTGGTAGCAAGAGGAAACATGATTCCAAGGTGGCCTTGGAAAGCAGAACTGGGCTTTTCTTGTCCTCCACAGGGTGGGGAAAGCAACAGCTTTCAAAATACTTGCTCTGAGTGTATCCTGAGAAAGGAGGACACATGCACATTGGAAAGCAGAGGCAGTGGCTTGAACACAGAAGAGGAGGGTGGATACTGCCTGGGGAAGGATGCTGCAGAGACACATCAGCTGAATAGGAATTAACAATGTGACAGTGCCTGAAAAAAAACTGTAGCTGTTGTCTTACGTCCTGTTAAGAGGACTACGGTGTGTAAAACAGGGAAGGCAATTATTCTGCTCTGCTTAGCACCCGATAGCTCTCAGCTGCAGCACTCACACACTGTTGGGAGGGTGGTGTTTCAGGGGAGGCAGCCTGGAAGCAGAACAAAGGGGTATAAATCCTGCAGGAAAAAGGGGAGAGAACAAGGCAGGCCAAGCTTGTTGAAACAAGGAAGAGAGGAGAGCAGCAAGATGGATTAAAATTTAATAAATAAGAAAATACCTCAAAAGATAGCACTTAACACCTGAGAATTTTGAAGCACTTCATAAATACGTGCTTAAGACCACGGCTTCCCTTGGATGCATATTTTATTGAAACCACTTGGTTTGTGGCTAAATTGAAATGGAGTTCAAGTGGTTTATTGAGCATGGCAGAGAGGGACAGGGGGGGTCCCTGGCTAGCTGTTCTCCTGAAACTGATCTGCAAATTGCGTCATGGATTAAAATATGCCCTGTCTCCCCCAGAGGATAATGGAGGAGAACAAAGACAGTGAGAGATTTGTGCTCTTCTTCAGCCCCTTTTTGCTACTCATTCCTCATTGAGTGGGTCTCTGCTGGGCTATTAATTCTGTAAGCAATTGGACCGAGGAAAATTACCAGGGAAATTTTGCAGCCACTTTCATTACAGATATTATTACTGGTTGTCTCTTGTAATCAGCAAAGCCTGTTTCATCAGTGTGATGCTGCAATTTTCATTCTCCTGTGTGTGCTCCCGTGAGCGATAACAGCAGAGCCTGAGGAACAGCTGAGAGTGGGAATTTTGTCTGATGAGAAGGGGGTGGTCAATTCCACCAAAGTTCCCCCTTCTGCTGACTGTGACTGCACAGATTTGTTTTGGGGCACACTGACTAAAACCCTTTTCCTCTGCTATTACTGATACACATCTAAAACTCGAGGAGATGATTTCAGAGAGCCCTTAAACCACATGAGCACTTGGCAGGAGACACCCTTTTATCTTAAGCTGTGCTACTTGCAGAGCCTGGGGTGCTCCAGCTGCTGATATTAAGGCACTCTGTTTCACACATTTTTTTGGTAACAAAGATATTGTTTTATAGACAGCCATTTCCATGGCACAGAAAATCATGACACCTTTCCTCATCTGCAGGTGCTCAATGCCTGAGCCTTCTCCCCAGACCCAAGGTGACAGCAAAAGGCATGAGGGAAGCAGTACTTCACCTTGTGAGTGACTAACAGCAGAAGGTTCTGTCACCACTGGGT
This sequence comes from Calcarius lapponicus, assembly GCA_039654755.1. Classification (NCBI taxonomy): domain Eukaryota; kingdom Metazoa; phylum Chordata; class Aves; order Passeriformes; family Fringillidae; genus Calcarius; species Calcarius lapponicus. The sequence continues at coordinate 69,818,028 of CM077463.1, forward strand.
GCTGCACTGTCCAAGAGCAATCTCAGAGCTGTTTAGAGCTCACTGAGCAAGAGAGAATCAACAAGAATCAAGATAAATGATGACTACTGAAATTGTTGACTGCATCTTTTAATGCTAAATAGACAGAAGAAATAAATTCTTTACCCACCAAGGAGTTTCTTCTATATTACTGCAGTGGAGTCACATTAGTCCACTGGGGTGCATGGGCAACACTCCCTGGAGAGATTTTTGGTTCAGCTGTTTCAGTGGAGGACATGTTTTGTCTCAGCCTTTAAGGCCCCTTCTATGAATCTATGATCCACAACCTCACTATAGACAGTGCTATGAAGGGATGAGGGTATTCAGCTGGTTCTTGGTCCTTTTCCTTGTTACCATTCCTTAAGAAACAGAATTAAATTGTATGTTTTCCTCCAGGCTACTGAATTTCCTATTCAATGAGGCAATGAATAATTTATGGTTCTTTTCAGAGGGATTAATTCTCCTGTACCTGTGATTTCTTCCCCAAGCACTGATACTCAGCAAAGTGACATTGAAATAAATCTGAAGAATAATCTTCCATGTCTTCATTATCATCACTGCTCCCTAATAACATTACTTACAACCAGAACTGTGGCCCTCAGCTATCAGTTGTATTTTATTGCCACCATCCGTAAAGGTGCCTGGGCAATGCCCAGTTCTAGGGCTTATTAAGAAAACTCCTGAAGCCACAGCTTTGCTGGCTCCTGATCCTTCCTGGGCAGGGATTGGTGGCTGTGGACATCATGCACAAACCAACACTTCCCCTAAGATGGGTGAGCCCTGCACACGGCTTGTGACAAATTTGGGATCCATGAGATCCACAAGGGATGTGCTGTCACTGGGGGAGAAGAGTGCAGGGCTGGGCAGGGACACTCGAGCCCCACACAAGCACCAACTCTTACCTCTCTCAGGATTTTGAAGGACTCTGTCAAGGCCTTGCTCACAGTCCCCACTCCTTTTGCCTGCAGTTCCTCCACCAGCTGCTTGAAGTGCTGGCAAAAAGAGAAGGAAAAAACCCAGAAATGAGTTGCAGGCAGGGTGTTCCCATTGAGCAGGGCAGGAAAGGGTAGCCCAGGAAAGGCTGTGCACATGCAGCTCCAGCAGGACTGCATTTCTCTGTCCCTGGACTGTGAACCACTGAGGATCCAGGTAAGATCATGGAAAGGCCAAAACTACTGGAAATCTGATTTGCCCTTATCTGCTCCTTCAGGAAAAATAAAACATCCTGTGCACCCAAAAGCAACAGCATGGGGAAAAAGAAAAAATCTGAATGCTTGTCTAGGACTTAAGCAGCATTGATCTGCTTAAATTAAACTCTCTCTGCAAGACAGTGTTTAGGATGTTTGGGAATCCTTTGGGAATCTCTGCAAAGGCATCACCCTTTGTAGTCATACTCTGTAGCCTAGGGCTAATCTGGGAGAGATATCTGGTTGTTGAAGGCATACAGGGATGTAATAATACAAACTAAAAAAAACTGAAAGAAGAAGGAAAACAAAACAGGGAGAGAAGCTAAAAATACCAGTCAGCCAGGAGGGTGGTGGAGCAGCTGGACACAGGCCAGCCACCTCAGGGCTGCTGAACCCTCCTGGATCAGAGCAGCAAAACTCCTCCTCAGAGAGGGCTTGCTGGCAATCCACCCAGATGAAGGATCAGGCCAGGCTGAGAACATACTCACCAGGAAAAGACTGATTATTCTCATTTCTGAGGGCTGAGGATGTGGGGTGTCTAAGATGGAGACCTTTTGCCCTCTGCACACAGTTTTTAATAAGGCTGTCTGGGCTAGGTCTGCTGGTGGTGCAACAGTGGGGATCCAGGGAAGCTGTGGCTGCTGCTCACCCACCAGCTGACCCCGTGTCACAGCAGCTTGGGGTAATTCAGGGTGAGCCTGAACTGGTGCTGGCTTCTGAAATTCAAACCCTGTTCCTTGTCCCTGGAGTTTCACCTCACAGCATCTCAACCCCATGCTCTACCTGCATGAAGGGAGCTACCTGATTTACCCTGAGAGGGGTCTGGTACTCACCTCTCTGTTGTCTCTGTCTGCTTGGACCAGGATACCCTTAAAACAGGGCTCAATAAAATGAACATAATCATTGTACTGCAAAGAGAAAACAAGAAGAAAGGGGTTGTCATGGGAGAAAATTCACAAAACGTGTTTATATCCTAGGTGGATGTTCAGAAAGCAGCATGGAACACGATGCCATTTTATACCCATTTCCCTTAAAAACTGTTTATAGTTATCATGGCAAACTAGGATTTTGATGACTCTTCTGTTTGTTTAAATAATGCATTAATTACAGTGTTTTGCTGAGTTCTAGCTGAGCATATCTACACATTCAAAGATAGGGGATTCTTATCCCCACTTAATGAACTTGTATCCCTGGCCTTGCTTCTAGCACTTTTTGCACATAATTTTCACTTCTGGAGACTTTGTGAGTCCCCAGCTGAACCTTGTAACCTGAAGTTTGAAGCCTCTGGTGCACAGCTGAACAATAACAAAGCAGGTTAGCACACATCCACTGGACTGGGATAATTAGGGGAGTGGATGATTCTAGGCTGTGACACGTGAGGAAAAGCTTGGTAAGGCCCCTGTGAACCTTTTCCTGCAAGGTTCAGGAGAGTGCAATTCCTAAGAGGCCACTGATGCTGAGCTGATCAATAGGAACTTCGGTCAGGCTATAAGGTCTCAGAGCCAGCAGGTTCTTGGTATGAGTGCAGTAAAGAAAAAAAATTAAAATTATATCTATATAAAAAAATATATATAAACATGGTATTTCTGGGATTGTTTTTGAAGAACAGATGATATTTCAAACTCCTTAATGGTTCCCCTTCCATTTTTCTGCCAACACCGTTCACTCTTCCATCTGTCCAGTCATATAAAGACAGAATTGTTGCCACTGGAGTTTCTAATTAGCTAACATAAGAAGCTATCAACAAAAAGCAGAATTTATATCTCAGTGGCTGTGCCCTGGCAAGCTATCATAGAAAGAAGGCTGGGGAAGGAGATTGTGTTGAATTAGCTTTGAAAATTAGAAGGCAAGGAGTCTTTAACATGGCACCAGTCTTGCTATGAGTCATGGAAAGAAGTTTTGCTTTCTGTGGTCACTGGTGCTGGTTCCCTGTGGGCAACCAGCCCATCCTCACCCTGCCAGGGTTCAAAAAGGAAGAGAGTAACACTGAAGCTTCCTGACCAAGCTCCATGCAGCCCAGCTGATGGACTCAACTGTAAGGGCAGCCTTGCAGGATGCTGGTGCACAAAAAGGCACATGGTGGTAGTTTTCTAGCCTGGAAACATTATCCTGAGGATTACACTGCTGCTGCTGGACCCAAATTCAGTGTTATGGCAAGCTGGGTGAACTATTAGCTCAGGTGTCTGTCTGCAGCCCTTTTGTTATCTGTTGCAGTCACATCCCTAAGAAAGCAAAAAGATGCAGCCAACACCCTCTGTGCAGGAGAGGTGAAATGGGCTGGCAGCCACTCTGCTAACCACACAGAGCTGCCTTCCCAAGGGTGCTTTGGGGAATTCCCCCAATCCAATAGAAGTGCTGCTGTAGGCAGGTCACTGTGATTTGCTGAGGGGAAGGAGGAGAGGGTGTGAGGCACCAGGAGAGAGCTCAGCACTGGAATGGAGGCAGACATACTGCAATGATGTTGACAAAGTCATTTTCTCCCAGAGTATCCAAAATGGTGACGATGGTGTGCTTGGCAATGGTCATCCTCAGGCCCTTCATGCTGCCACTGACATCCACAATGATGACAATGTCCTTGGGAGAGGTGGCTGCTTGGATGTACCTGCGCAACAAAGAGCAGGAGGAAGCAGGGCGAGAGCCAGGGAGGAGGAATGCTGGGCACGCTGCTGTCACTGTGCCAGCCACAGCACCACAGGCACAGCTGCCCAGCAGGAACAGGCTGGCCCCAGCAGCTCACTTCCTGCACTGGGAAATGCTGAGCCTACTGCAGACATACACCCAAGACTGACAATTGTTAAAGTCTGCTTTAGCCATGCTGAGCAGACTGAGTAAACACACCACAGTTCTGAAACTTAAATACCCCCACCACCTCCCAGCCACAGAAGTGTAATTTCTATGTGGCACATGGTAGATCCCACAGGGAAAACTGTTGCTGGCAGGGCTTCCCAACCTGCTATTACCTTTATTTATGTACCCCCCTGTCACCATCATATTTTCTGAAAAATCCCTTTGCCCAGGATTTTCTCCTGGGAAGCTGAGAAGCCTCAGAGAAAAAGGAAAACAATAATTATGTTATTAGCTTCTCCTGTGTTTTGCTGCTTTGGGATGTGGTTTGAAGATTATTTATCCAACAGGTGATTGTTTCACTGGTTTCATGCGAATTGTTTTTACTTATTGGCCAATCAGGGGCCAAGCTGTGTTGGACTCAGTGTCACAAGTTTTCATTAGTATTTTTTAGCTTTCTGTAAGTATCCTTCCCTTAGTAGAGTTTTACTATAGCATTCTTTAATATTATATAGATCATAAAATAATAAATTAACCTTCTAAGAACCTGGAGTCAGATTCATCATTCCTTCCAACAGGAGTCTCAGAAAATACCACACTCCCCATCTCTTGCAGGAGCACCACAGGACATGAATTACTGATCAGCAGCTCCCCAAGGTGTCACACCTTGGAGAAGGAGAAGAGAGGAAGGATCAAAGGTGCTTTGGCCAAGTCCCTCCAGAACTCACCAGCCACGGTTCCTGCAGTCAAAGGAGATGACTCCATTCTCATCTGGCAACCACTTTATTCCTGAGGAGAGCAGCAAGAGGAGCAATCAGCACTCACAGCAGGCAGGCAGCTGCTCCCTGCTGAGACCTGGCTACCCCAGGGAGCACAGGAGGCTGGCCAGCCACAGCAGTGGCCATTCCACAGAACTACAAGCAGAGCTGCTCTGTCTTTGGCAGTTCTGAGCAAACTGTTTATTAAAAAATGTACCTAGGCATAGTCTGTTCAACTGAGAAGCAACTGCTTGTACTCAGAGTTTTTTCTCACCTTGATGTACCTCTCAACAACAGATTTTTTTCTCCCAGAGGGTGGTGGAGAGCATAAAAAAAGCAGCAGCAGTGACTGGGATGCATCCCAGATTCCCTGCTACAGGCTCTGCTCACAGCCATCTCTGCTTTCACCTTCCCCAGCACGTAGCAGGTCACAGAACAAGGGCAGAGGCAGCCATCTGACCAAGTGGCACCAGGCAGGCTGCAGAGCATCTCAAGGGTTCCTGCAAGCACAGGACCTCCCTCCTGTGCCCTGACCTAATGTGCAACTCACAGCTGGTGAGTGGATGACCAGGCAGGCTGGCCAGCTGCATCTGCCACGTGTGTCCTCAGAGGCTTGGCCACCACTCAAACCCACAGGGGAGCCCTGCTATGGTGTTTTGAGAGCTTTTTAGACAACCCCTGCCTGCAGACTCCTCTGGAGCTGCATGAGCAGTGTGCCTAAGGGGCTGGTTTTAATGGGAGAAAGGGGTTTATACCTGCAGAATAATTCCTTCTGCCTTATCAGCCCATTCTGCTCACTGCAAAATCCTGCCCTTCTCTGGGCTGGCCCCAGGCTTCCCAGATGGGATTCTTCCATGGCACAGGCCCCGTCTTGAAAGATTTTTGTGTGGCACTGAAAGAGCAAAGCCAATCTCTGCTGTCTTACCTGGGTACAGCCTGAAGAATCCAGTGGAGCTGCCAAAGTACTGCCAGGTCAGTGTGGGATCCCTTTCAAAGTTGTCCACAAAAATAGGATTCAGGGCTTCTGACATGTAAACTCCATTGAGTATGTCAGGGTCTGTGGGGGAGAAAACCATGTAAAAAGAAGGGAGTACATCCACCATCCCTGAGGGAGGAGAGGGATGGGAACAAAGGCAGCTGAAGGAGGAAAACAACCTTACCCAAAGCTTTTACATTGATGCCTCCTGTTCTATGCCCATTCAAGTGAATCCTGGAGGCCAGGCCACCACGGCCACTGCAGGTGATCTCAGCTTGGTCAGGCATTATTAACCCCATTTCTCTTTCCAGCCTTGCCTGCCCTTGAGCCCTACATCTGGTTGGAATAATGCTCTCAGAGGCCCAGGGAGGCCATCACAGTGCTGAGCACAGCTGGCACAGCCTGCAGGCAGTGTTTAACTGCTGCCTGACAGGGGATGTGTGGCTCTTGAAAAGCAGTAGGCTGATACATCACTGACAGCATTTCTGTAAGGCCTGTCTAAATTTATGCTGGGTGTAATTACCTAAGACAGAGGAGCCCTAGGATTTACACAGTTGCACTCTCCTCTTTTCCTCACTGGATCTTTCTTTTCTTCTTTGCCTGCCCGTTCCTTGACAAAGCCAGGGCTGTCCTACCATGCCCCCATCTCCTCAGAAGAGTGAGAAACAACACTCACTTTTAACACTCAAAAGGTGCTGTCAGTATATTGCAAGAGTTCCATATTGTTGTCTCCTTAGTGCAAGAGTTTCATACCACCTTGATATTTCTTGTAGGCGGCTCCTCCAAGCACTGACTCTTCCCTCTGCTCACAGTAGCCAACTGACTCCAGTTCCCCTCAACCAACCAACCCACTCTTTTATAACACTCTTCTTATTGGTTACAGCTGTGGCCTGTTAAAGTCAGGCCTGTTCCTAATCTTTAATAATTAACCCAGCTGCAACTCTTTAGAGGGTAAGATTACTTTCTATACTACCTTTATTTACTTATATTCTATCCCCCTACAGAAAGGTTTAATAAGCCTTAACAAAGTACAAGAAAAGAGTGAATAAGGAAAACATGACAGCACTGGGAGCATGGACCACCACGTGCTCCCCCACAAAATGGCTCCTCCACCTTTTATACCTTTGGTGCTGCATCAGGTAACCTTGGCCCCTACCAAAGTCCATCAGTTAACTCCTCTTCTCCATCCCTTGGTGGAGATTGAGAGGAATGATGGATTTGTCTTTACAAACAAGCTGTGGGTCTGCTGGTAGACAACATCAGCACTGAGAGAGAAACAATGGGAAGGATTCCACTGATTGAGGAATGGAAAAATATATTTGCCTTTACAAATAAACTGTAGATTTACTGATATATGAAACTGGATATTGAAAGATGAAAGAAACAATGGGGAAAGACCTTGAATTCCATAAAAATTAAAAATGAAAAGGGAAGGTTATACATTAGAGGGAAACCTCCAGTATCAGGCATTTCAGGAAGTCTGTACCTCTCAGGTACCTCAGTCAATGGGGAAAGAGAGAAGGGAAATGCAGCTGGGAAATTGGGATAAAAAGGAGGCTGCATCCTCCAAACATTTGAGAGCCCTCAGGTGAATGCCCCATGGCCTCTCCCATTATTTGAATAAAGTAAAAGGACTCCTCTGTTTCCTTTTTGGACATAAACCTCTGATGTTTGTGGATTAGTTTTCCTGACAAGATAACTTTCTGCAACTTGAGGTGAGATACTGCCACGCCACACCTCCCAGTAACAAGCCTGCCTTCCTCCCAAATGCCCTGGCTAAAAGGTGACCCAGTGACAACAATACAAGTGTGGAAGAAAGGGGACTGTGGGGAGAACATATCACAATAGCATAACTGTACATCAATAAAACTTCTCATACTGTCTTAGGCTGGAAACAGGGGTATTCTATTTCTATCTCTTAGAGGTGGGGCAGTTATCTTCTGTCCATTGGGCAGTTTTCTTTATCTCTTCCACAACCAATCCTCCCTCCAGGAGATCCCTTCTGTTCATGGCCAGTGAGTCTCCCTGCATGGCTGATAAAATCCCATCATCCCATTGGGAGATGCTCTGCCCAGGGGGAGGAAATCATGGGAGAAATAGAACTGTCTCTACTGTGTCTCTAAAAAATAGCAGTTGTGAGCACAGTCACCAGTGAGATTCTTGGCAACCAAAGGCAGTGATAGAGCCAACCCTTCATCCAGAGTGACAATTGCCAATAAAGTCTTATCCCAGCTTGTCTCACAGCACCTTTGGTTGGGTAGAGGAGCTGTAGGAGAACACACTGCCTGCCTGAGATGGAGGCCTGTCCACCACAAGAGGGTTTCCAAGAGCAGATTGTAGCTAAGCCCTGTCACTGTGACAGCACAGGCACAACTGTCCCTTAGGACAGCACTTTTCCAACCCTGTCTTTTTTTTCTTCTCTGTCAGTTATTATTTTTTCTATTCCCATCCTTGTTTCCAGTATTGCTGCTGATAATTTCCACACCACCCTACCAGCAGTGAGAAGGTAGAGGCCATTACCTTTGTTGTAGACATTGGTGGGCAGCTGGATATCACTGTAGGTTGTGTTCACCAGCAGGTTATTGAAATGCTCATTTGGCTCCAGAATGAATTCATCCCCAAGCTCCACATAATTGTCATTTTCATCCTTATCATTAATCAGGAGAGAGTTGTAGTAATCAAACTGTTGATGAAGACAATAGAAAAAAGACAAAGAGAGAATAGGACAGACTATTACCAGCAGTGTTTAAAACAAAGAGGGGACATATGGAGAATCAGGGCTTCAAAGAGGATCAAAATGAGCCACAAACGAGCTATTACCAACTGGAAGTGTCAAGCTGCCCAAATGACAGTTTCTGGCCAGTTTGTTGCTGTCATAAACCCATATGACTGAAAGCACTTTCAATGCCAGGAGCATTTATTAAGAGCCATTTAAGAGCACAGGGGCAGGGTGGCAGCCTCCTGTGGCCCCTCAGATGTATTTAGGGGATTAGCTGGAAAGGTGAAGTGTCTTACAGGGTCTGGCTCCCAGGTTTAGCACAGGACACAGCAGTGCTGACCTCACCCAGCCTGTGTCTGCAGCTGTCCCTTACTGAGTTCACTGCTGGACATCCAGCTGGGATTATCCCCTCGTTCTGGCACTCCAAGGAGGAGGCACTCATTGAGAGAAAGGATCAAGCAGAAGGTGCTCAAAGACAATGCAGTGTCCCCCCCATCCATGAAGGTCACTGGGGATTTACCATCTACAGTCACTTCAGTACATCCAGGGCATTCTTTGCCCTTGGATAACCTCTGTTTTTAAGATGCTTTTGCTGACTCTATCTGAGCCAGGGGTTACATAAGGATTATGTTCAAGCACTCAGAGGGTGCAAATGGAGTGTGCAAATACAGAGTCATGTACCTCAACTCACCCATGCCCCTTACTGTGAATTCAGCTGACCCAACTAACATGGCTAATGGGACTCTTAAAAAAAAGAAAATAAAAGGTGAGGTGAAATTAGTAACCAGCTTGATTTCAAGGAGTGTATTCATCTTTCCCAGCACTGAGACATGTGCTTGGAGGGGTAGCCTGTCCTTCTGCTGTGCTGTCTGTGCTTGTACTGTGGATAGAGAATTTCCTTCCATAGCCTTTTCATTCCAGCTCCCCTCACCAGCAATAATCCCACAGCTTGGCCACAACAAACAGTTATTAACAGAAAGCCAATTATCCAAATTGATTGGACAGCACCAAACTTTCACCTTAAGGGAAGTCCTGACGAGTGGGTGTCTGTCTGGTACAGAAAAGATGATGGGAGCTGTTAAGAAAGATGATGAGAAACTCGGTTCATTTGGATTAAGGTTTGCTGAGGGTATTTGTAACAGCATCCTCCTCATTGTTCATTCACACTCAATTTTTAGCTCATTTTCCAGTCAAGTAACCCACAAAGTGCCAGCTAATTTGCACTAAAACATCACATAATGACAGTGTTGGCCAGTGCAGTAAAAGTAATGCCAGTAATATCCCGCAGCCCAATGTCTTCCCAAATCCTTTCCCTTCCAGAGCCACAGGGACAAATCTTTTTGGTGTTCCTAGGTTTGGAATCTGCCAAGGATGTCTCTTATTTGCAGCAGTCTCTGAGTGTCCTGCAGACAAGGCAATTCCTAAGCCCAGGAACCTGGGGGGTGGGTTCCTGGCTGTGCCCTGAGGATGAGTGCCACGTTTGTCACCGACCAGGATAAACTCACCTCCAGCGAGGAGTTGTACTCATGGTTCAGATCTGCATCTTCTGCTGCTTCCACCAGCCTCTAAAGCAAGCACACAGAAAGGAAGGTGAGTGGGTGCTGTGGCAAAGCCCTCCAGAAGCTCTTCCAGCTGTATCAGTGATTGCCTCCTTCACCACAACCACGTCTGGGGTTATAAACTTCCCTCTTTCCCTCCTCTCCTGCTGACCTGTCATTCTGTGCTAAAATTTTACAGCTTGGAAGGTGCATTATTTGCAGCTATTTATTGCCAAGTGTATTCACACCTACTTACTCCAGAGTCCCTGCTAAACCCCAGAGCAATTTTAGATATCACAGGACATATACAAACAGAAACAGGTCCATTTAGAGAAACAACAGACAGATTTAATTTCATTTTCCATGAGCTCTTCCAAAAAGCCATGGGAAAGGCATTTCAGCCCCAGCTTGATGTCAGTATCTCATCAAAGGAAAAGGCCTTGTGGGAGTCTCAGTCTGGTATTGTTACTGAGACAAAGACCATGGCTGGATTTTGTAAAGGGCTTGGCGATGCTGTGGCCATTTATAAGCTCTTACCATTTATGGAAGGCAATAAAATCAGCCAGTCTTCTCCAGTATGATGCTTCAGGGCACTAATTCTCAATTGGTACAGACTGGGAAGGGATCCAACTAAACATGTACGTGTTTTCAAGGTTGCACAATCAGCAACAGTCTCAGCAAAACTACATTTTGCTCCTTCACAAAGGATAAGGCAATCCAAACACTGGAGAAGTCTGGCTAAGAATTTAATGTTATTGGCCAAAGCTCTGGGACTAAGTATGCCCACATTTCACTTGGAGATTTAAATGATGTGTTTCTGGATGACTTTTCCACATTAGAAGCCTTAAACAGTCAAGGCTCTGTGACTACAGAAATATGCTTTTCATAGTAGGTAAATACACAGGAATATGATAAATCCTTAGATGCAGGAAGCAAGGGGGGCCAGAACGATTACCTGCTCTGATCTCCCACACTGCAACAGCTACAGACCCCTTGCCACCTCCTCCACACTTCCCCATGTACACAGCTGGAAATCCAAGCACCTTCCTTGCAGCCTGTGCTCAGGAGGTGCAGAAATTCCCCTTGAGCCACACACACAGCTGAAACAAGCCCCTAGTCTTCAGCAGCCAGAGTGCATTATAGAAGGATGAACTGGATTTTTCACTTTTGAGAGGTTTTCTTCTCCCCCTTTTTAAACAGCTTGTCTCCTAAAAGAGTGCTCGTTCCCTCATATTTATTCCTAGACTTTGTTTTTGTCTTATTTTCTAATTTGAGCCGAGGGAGAAGCCAGCATCCCCTTGTCTGAACGCCCACATCCTCCCACCAGTGTCTGCTTAAAGCTCAGCGTGAGCAGCCAGCTGCACCAGCAGGCTCCTGCCTGGCCAGGGAAGTCCTCACACAACCCCTGCACCCACACACTCCTGGTGCAGGCAGAGGCCTGTGCCTGCTGCTCTGGGGCTGGCAGGACACAAATTCCCTCCCAAAGCCCCAAAGGCAGTGGTCATACCTCAACAGCTTCCACCTTCCTGCGCAGCATGCTCTCCATCTGCTCCGAGAACTTCTTCACCAGCTCCAAGCCATCCACCTCCTTGATTTTCAGGGTTGGCTCCACATCTTTGTACTTCTACCCAAGGGAAGGAAGACAATCCTGCTGAGCAGGAGGTTCTCAAGGAGGGGGATGAATTTATCATTGCTAGATGGGTATTGTCTTTGTGTTGAAACAACTGCTCTGATTTTATCACCTTCCATCTTTGCCTTTCCCCCTTTTCCACCCCATAGTTCAGGATGTGCAGATCAGTGGCCATAACTCAAAGCACATGGACCAAGTAAAAACAACTGATCCAACTGTGAGCTTGTGGCTGTTGAAAGGAGCAATGCACCTAAGGCTATTAGTGCCTACAAATTAGAGAGAAGCAGAAGGCCAACTTTTAAAAAACCAAATTGTGCACCGTGATGACATCCACAGCAGCTTTATACACATCATACACCATTCCCACAAGGGAATGGAGCTATGTGCTGTCATTGCAGCTCCTCCTATGTCACATGTGCTCTGGGGCACTGCTGGGGAGATGTCCTGGCAGTGCAGGGGCTGTCCTGCCCCAGAGCCACCCCACCTGTGAGGGAACTTGCCAGGTCTCCAGCAAGAAGGGTCTGCTCAGTGCTTACAGAAGAGACTGCCAAGGAGAGCTGAGATAGACAGGGATGATGCCACTTATTGGGCACCCAGGAGCATAATTTAGGCCAAGAGCACCACAAAGGCAATTCCCAAAACCTAGGAATTAGGAGCATGGCTACTTGCTGCTGCCTCCATGGGGAGAGGTGCTGTAATGAGGAGGGATCTAGATCTGACAGCTTTAGAGATAACCAGCTTATTCTCACCACGTTTCATATAACCTAGGAATTAAAAAAAACCCAAGAGTACATCTAAACTGTAAGCATAATCTGCCTCTGTTCTTTTAAGACTGGCTAAAATGGTCTTTATTTCTCCTTTGCAAAAAATCCCACTGCTAACAGAGATAGCCAGAAAGAAAGATTAATGAAACCTGTGAAAGGACACAGGACAATTAACTTATTTCAGAAAAGACAGAGCCTTATCTCCTGAGCAATCTGGAAACACAAAGGCAACCAATTGCAATTCCCTGGTCCCTCATCATCAGTTTTGTCTGCAGTGTGTACAGCCCTCCTCCATCCTCACGTTGTGTTAGCATCACAGCAGCAATCTCAGCCAGGGCTGGGCAAAAAAAATGAGGTGGTGAAAAGGGCAAGGAGATGGCAGGGACTCTAGTGACACTTCTGAATAAGAGGGAAGCAGCAGGGAAAGGACTTGGCATGTCCTTAGGGTGAGCCCGTGGAGTCCCTTTTGTTCAAGAAGCTCCTTGACCATGCAGGAGGGCAGCTGGGCACAGGCAGAGGAAGAAATGCCTCGAGGATGGGGCAGGCAGTGGAGGTCAGACAGAAATAGCAGCAGCATCCAGCCCACGGCAGGCATGGCAGGGAGGCTGCTCGCTCTGTCTGGCATGATTAACAGCAAGGGTTTTACTGGATTAAAAATGCCAGGCCTCCCATTGCCTCTGCTGGGGCTGGGGAGCTGGGACAGGCAGGGGAAGCAGGAGCAGGAGGGATTGAGCAGGAAGGTTGGGGTGACCATGCTGCCAGAAGAGAAACGTGCAGCCACAACCCCTGACTGCGGTGGCTGGCTGGTGAGAGACTGCAGCACACACCCAGCTGGTGTCTGTCCCTCCAGCTCTGTGTCACAGCTCTGCCAGCAGAGAAGTGATCTCTGCCAGGCTGGGCTTTAATCAGGCCCTGCTGGGGGGAGCAGGGTAATCTCTCCTGGGAAAGCTCACCAAGGGGGGGACACACCAGCACGGGCAAGCAGGCACTTCACAAAGTGACCTGCCACCAGTTACCTTAAAGCACAGCCTCAGGTAAAAGCAACAGGGCTTTTCCCCCTCTCTGTTAAATTTTTTTTTTAATTTGCTTTTGACATACTCACAAGCAGATGTTACTGGGGTAAAAGTAATCATGAGAAATCAAAAGCTGTCTGCTTATGTCATGTATGTCTCAGGCCTGAGATCTGGCCAGAGACGGGAAGGAAAAAACCCCAACCCCCAACACAAAAAAAAAAAAATTCTGCAAAGTTCCAATTTGCTAAGGAATACACCAAGTTTGAGCTCAAATCCTATTTGAGCTTTTTTTCTACAAATGAGCCAGCGAACCACTACATGCCTGTATTCCTGCCATGGAAATCTCTGCCTATTGATGACTATTCATCCAGGATTTTCTAATGGTGGGCAACAGAGTTGTGATTTCAATCCTGTCACCAGACACTGTGGCTGAAAGTCAGCTCAGGCGGATGTAGTTGGCCAGGATCATCCTGTACAACCTGTGCTTGGGGTTCAGGCTATCAGACCATTTTAAGTTACAGAACAGGAGTCAAGCTTGGGAGAACTGGCTGAAATGATCTGATGTTTGAAAAGAGGCCAAAAAGTTAGCTCAGCTCTAACAGAAAACCTTTTCTTATTCATCTAGCACTTAGCATTCTCTTAAAACAGCAGGAGCAATTCATTAAGATTCCCCTTCTGCCGTGATGGGGGTGGTGATTTAAAAGTAGAATATCCAGAATTCAGTATCCTAAGTTTTATCTGTGAACAGAGATATGTCACCAAGTATATATTCTTGTTCCCACCTCCATAAAATTCAGCCTATTGAAATACACAGTGCTGCATTACTCACTGCTAGTGGAACTAAATTAAGAGTGTGAAAGACATTCCTTTCATCTTCACCCAGGAAAATGTCTTGACTGAACTTCTCAAGTTTGTCTGTTCTTTGCCATGTTTTTTGGGCTTTCTAATAACAGCAGGGCAAAGCTGTGATGCAGGGTAAAAGCCTGCCCTTGGGGATTCAAAGGATGTCTGTTAGCTCACCAGGCCTCTGGGAATGATACAGCCCGGTAGGAAGTCAACTATTTGAGTTTGCAACATGATTTTAGGGTTCTTCTGGAGAAAGCAAACAAAAAGTCCAAACAAAACTAAGCAAACTGAAAACCACAAAAGAAAGTTTATGCCAAGTATTAAAGACAAGGTTTACATGCAAAGCAATCAGTAACTGAAAATTATGACTCTCACAACAACAATAAGCTGCTTACTTCAAGACCATTAGGCACAAGGGAGACATGAAATAAGATACAAACTGAGATAACAGCACCTTCTGTATTTCCTCAGAGACAAAACGCCTGTTGACTTAGACAAGCACTGAGAAAAGAATCACCTGGACTTCTGCACTGTGCTCCCCACCCTTCTGCTGGTCTGGGCACAACCATGCATACAAAAAAATATTTGATGTGAAACAAGTAATAGCCCAAAAAAGAGAAAGGGAGCAGGTAAATTCATGTGTTTAATTTCCAGACTTTGGTGTGCTTAGCTCCCCAGGCCTAACATGCCAATGAGATAATCTGCATAAAGTTATTTGGGGTCTGCCAGGGTGCATGAAAATGGTATTTATTAGTAAAAGATCTGTCTGCATCCACTTGCAGTGCTGGAGGTGCCGGGGATGTAGTAGGAGCCCTCTTGGGATGGTCCCTGCTTTGAGATGATAAATTGTGAGGAATTCCTACCTAAAGAAAAGGAGGCTGAGAGAAGCACTGAAGTGAGTGCTGGCTGCTTCTCCCCTATTCCCTTATTTCCCAGGGAAACAACAGGAGATGAAAAAGCTCAAGAAGTGGAGTTGAAAGACAAACTTGAGCTGCTTAAATTGCTTAAGTTAAGTTAGGGCAGAACACATCACAACATGAATTTAGGAGATGATTTTTTGCTGGAATGTTTACAGAGCAAGGCTGGATCAAGCTCATCTGTACCCCTGCTCAAAGTGACATTTTCCTTCTGAGTCACAGACACAGGGAGCTATGGCTTGGGGACCCCAGGGGGCAACAGGCAATGCAGAAGCATCATCAAAACTGCTAAAAGCCCAACTTTTGCATCCACACCCTGCTGCAGCTGCCTCACAGTTAGTGCAAGAAGTACCTTTATCAGGGCTGACAGCTTTTTATTGCAGGGTGACTCTTTTCTCCCAAGAAGAGCTGGTGATCAGCACAGACCTTGGTGATGGATGCTGAAAGCCTGTCCTGGTCAAACCTAGCAAAGTGAGTGCTGCAGGATATGATCCCTTACTCCAGGCAAAAAGCAGCGCTCTGGGGACAGGGAAACAGGGCTTAGCAGCAAGGCAAGGAATCTGATACCCAAATCCTGCGTTTTGCATGGGATGTGGGTGTAATTGACAATGGCAATATGAGGACAGAAGTGAGACACCTGGAAGGTGTAAGGGACAACTCGTGGCTTGTGTTGGAGAATCAGAGAAAGAACAAAGAACTGGATGGCCACAAAGTGGAGCGTGCATTCCTCTGGATGTGCCTTATTCTATCCTCCACCCTGGGGGAAACCTTGGGAGGCACACAGGGAGGTGACACAAAGCAAAGGGAGCCCTCACAGGTTTTGCCTACCTTCTGCAGCAGGAGAGAGCCTGAATACTTAGTCACAATGGAGTACAGCTCCCCACCAAAGGCATCTGCCCAGGACTTCACCCTAAAAAAAGGGCCAAAAGAAGGAAAACCTGTGTTAATAATTCCAAGTCTGCAGAGCTGGTTACTTCCTCAGACAGGTAAAACTCCATTGTCCTGAGTACAAACCCCCATATTTCTCTAAGCCACTCTCCAACAGTGGCAATGTTCTGTCCCCAGACTCCAGCCAGACAAGCAGCAAGGCAGGAGACAGTGCTGCTCTGGGACATTCCACCCAGGAGATTGGAGAGCAGGGGGAAACACCGAGTTCTTCTGGTCTCAGTCACTGAGCTTGGCCTTGATCTTGTCCCACCTAACTTTGGATGTGGAAATTTGGTCTTAGATAGCATCTAAGCTCCTTCTGTTGCTAGCAAAGGGAAATAAATTGCTTTCTGCAGACACCTATTTGTCTCTCCTGACAGGCCCTGGGGTGAAGGGCTAGACATCCAGTGCCAAATCTGCTGAAGAGAAATAAGTGTCAGGACTTAGAGAAGGTGCCACGATTCACCCCTTGGATTCAGCTCCTCCAGCAGAGCAGGCCAGAGACTGATGAGCCAGACAAATTCTCTGCTCCCACGTGAGACAAATTCTCATTCTCTCTGGTGGTGCTGCTGCTTGATAATGCCACAGCTGATTATGCACATTGTCACTGTAAAGCACCCCAAACTTGTGCCATCCTGGAAATAATGGATGGCAGTGATCCCACATGGAGAACATTCAGATGTTGAGGAGCAGCCTGAACACTGAGCCATCCAAATCAAAATAGATGGCTCCCAAAATTGACAGAGCACTTCATCAGCACTTACAGGAGCCATGCTAGGCAGCTCCCTCAACAAGGATTCACTTAAGAGAGATTTATTTAATGCAGTGAGTGGCCCTCTCCACTTACACTTATTCATGATAAGCGCAGAGTCTTACCTACAGCTTCCAGGGGAGTTCTTTGAATCCCAGGCAGGCTTTAGCCTCAGGGCCTGATTTCCCAGTGCATTGCACCACAAATAACACACCAACACAGAGATGAGCTCGGGAGAAAAGCCAGCACAGCAATGGTGGAATAATCACAAGAGCTCTCTTCTACCTAGGAAAGCCTGCTTAGACTCCCCTCTTGCACACAGGAACACACAGGGTTTTTTAAACACACAGGGGATGATTTGGAGCAAACACAAAGCTTCAGCTCCGCACCTCTCTCCACTGCTATAAAAAAAAGCATAAGAGAGTGGGTGCCTTTTAAAATCAATCCTTAATTGGCAATGAGGCATTCATATTTAACCACTCAGTGTGAACTAAAGACAATTTCTCTCTTTTTTTTTTTTTTTTTTTTGCATTGTGCTCTGCATCTTATTTGGAAAGCCAGAGCTTTTATTTTATCTCACCATTTCATCCTTAGAGAAAAATGCATTCAGATATTTTCTAGGAGACCTGGATCTATTGGGATATCAGAATTATTCTAGCAAGCCTAGAATAAAAGAGGAAACAGGGATCCCATGGGATGCCTTCCTGTTTGTTGTAGTAGTGACTAATCATTCCCTTAGATATGAGGATCTCTGGATCAACATTTAAATTGATGCCCATCTGCTCCTACTGGCTTTATAAGTTTTATGTACAAGATGTTTTGCGCTGAATGTAACAAATATTCTCCAGTCTCCTTGCCTTTTACAGTAGAAAAAGAGAACCTAAACATGAAGGGATAGTAATTTTGGCAGGGATGTTTATTTTTACCCCATTTCCCTCCCCTCACCTCTGTTTTGTGTCATATGTGTAGTGTGCCCCTGCTCCTTCCAGCCCTCAACATTCTTCAACCCAGCAGGGTGGAAGAGTCTGTGGTGTTAATTTCTGATTAGTGGCTGCAGTTGAGCAACTCCCTGAAACTTCCAGTAACAGCAGAACTTGAATAAAAAGGGGATTTGTATAGTTTTGAGATGTCTGCTCTGGCTCAGGGACTGCTATTGCTTCTGGTCTCAAAGCAGAGGAAGAACGAGGCACAAAGACAGGGGGACCAAAGAGAGGGGCAGAGACTGGCAGCTCTGGAGGACTGGTTGGAAAGTTAAGGGGCACAGAGGAATGAGAGGGCTCAAAGGTCTCAAATCCCTGTGTTACAGGGCTAAAGTTTGTGTCATTAAACATATCTGGTGGCATTTCATGGAAGTTGCAAAGTAGGAAAGTGAAGAGGCAGAAATACACTGGCATTTTCATATTTAAAAGACAATTATTTGCCAGGGAAATGAGCAACCTTAGAATACTGGGAAATTAAGGGCAGCCTGCTGAACTTAAATAGATTCCCTTAATTTTTTTTCATAAACAAGCGAGAGAAAAGGTCAGTCTAAAATTCATCAGGTTGCAGAGGAATTTCATTTAAGGTCTCTGGCTCTGTCCAGCTCAGGAGCAGGTGTACGAAGGCAACAGGAGCAGCCTAAAGAGGCCACACCAGGTTGATCTTTGCCTCTCCCACCAGCATTTCCCAGTGCTTCCATTACCCCAAAATAAGCCAGCCCCAACTCCTCACCACCACTGAGCAGAGCTGCGTCCAGTGGGGAAGAAGAGGCGGTTTGTGTGCTGAACTTGCACCCCAGAAGCACCACCAGGAACTGACAGAGCAGATTTTTGCACTGCTGGAGCTAGAGAGGAGCGAGCTCTGGAATGAGCTGGCGGTGATCCAAGCACGATGCAGCCAAGCCAGACACGGCTTGGGGAGCAGCACAGCCCGGCCGAGCCTTGTGTCACCTCACCCTGGCTGAACCCAGCTGCTGCTTGAAGGACTCTGCTTTTGTGTCCCCAAAATGCCCCCCTGTAACCCATGAAACAGAGCCATTTTCTGCTGACTTACTCCCTCTGGGCCTCTGGCCAATGTATTTCCCTGCTGAAATTTTGTTTCAAAAGGGCGACTTTTGTGTTTTGGTTAAATTCATGAGTGGATTTGAAACACCAGGGATTAATTCAGCCATTGCTCTGGTTTTAGTACCAGAGGAGAAAAGCTCTTTTTCTATTGTTTATTCTTCATTCTTGTACGGGAATAAGTTCCAAATTGTGCAAAGTGACGTAAATCTCTTTTTTGCAGTATCACATTATAACGAAACACATCAGAAAAGGTTTTGGTCAGAGATTGTCTGCCTCTAATCCCTGCTCTTGTATTCAGTGGCAAGAACAGCAAAAAGGACAGGCTGGCTTCTAAATGCCACAGGCTTCAATGCCAAAAGGTATTCCTATGTGGTATTTATCCTGGACATGAAAAGTTGATTTGCTTGGTTTGAAGTTGGCAGAAGTTGGATTTTATCTTGTGTAACCTCTGTGTCCTTTCTGTGAAACCCAGATCAGAAGCATTTGGGGAAGGGCTTGACAGTGCAAGAATAGAATTGGTAGCAAAATTTCCTGAGACCCTCCTGGATAATGTCAGCGCAGCTCCTGGGCAGATGGGCTGTGTTGGTTGCTGTCTGTAAGGCCCTTATTGGCATTTTTGAACAAAAAACATTTCCCCAAATGCAGGAAAGGGCTTAAGCTGCCTTGAGTCGATTTTTCAGATGTCTCCTCCTCAAACTGGCTGGCAGTGTTGTCTCCTCTCCAGACCAAGCTGCTGTCCTGCACCCACAGCCCCGTCCCAGCACCCCAGAGGCTGCCCCACAACAGCTTTTACCAACGGCGGTGCTGACATTTCTAATCCTTAAAGGATTTAACTCGTCCAAATCAGCTTAACAAGGTGAAGTTTTTATAAACTGGGGCTGCTGAGAGCTCTTGGGCTCCTGGGGGGCTGCCAGGGCCGCGTTGCCGGCGGGGGAGCTTTCCGGCAGGGATGGTGCTGCAGGAGCCGCTCCTCACACGGACGCACGCAGGCCTTGGAGCGCTGCAAAGCCAAGGTTTGCAAACCAAAAACCCCAAAAGATGCATCCAGAGTCCCTGCATGTGCAGGGCATTCACAAACCATGGCTGGGTGCGCTTTGTATTGCAGCTCAGCTTTCATCCCTTCGCCCCGGAGCTCTGGGGAGGGCCATTGCGCCTCTTGTAGAGAGGTGGAGCCAGCAAGAAGTGCTGAGGCCTCTTTCCTCTATGCAGCCTCGCTCAGGAACATCCTCTGACAGCCACACAGGTGAATAAACACGGGTGTGCGCATTACCCAGGCCCTTCTCAGCCAGCACTGATCCAGACCAATGCAAGGGACCAGAGCTTCGGAGCTGCAAACCTTGCTCTGCACAAAGAGGTGTGTCACTGCTCAAACTCCCCCTGTGCACCTTCCCCAGCCAGAGCCTGGCCAGTGCTGTGCATCCCTTGGATGTTCCCGGCATCCTGAAACCCAGCAGTGCCCACTGAAAGCACTCTGCTCAACTGGGAGCTGCCAAACTGGGGCCA
This sequence comes from Calcarius lapponicus, assembly GCA_039654755.1. NCBI lineage: Eukaryota > Metazoa > Chordata > Aves > Passeriformes > Fringillidae > Calcarius > Calcarius lapponicus. The sequence continues at coordinate 69,838,401 of CM077463.1, forward strand.
CTGCCGTCTGCCTCTGTGGCGGGATCTCCGCAAGTTACAGCAGCGGCAGGGAGGTTTTACGAACGTGTCTTTAAACTGGTTTTGCCTTCTGCTGCCCAGTGCATTAAGCAGAGCATTAATAGATGTCAAAATACTTAACTAAAGGAGATGAGTATCGTTGCTACGCTTGAGGAGTGGGGCGGAAGAGGCATTGCATCCTAGCCTAGACCTGGACACAGAATTGGTGGCTCCCATGTCTGTCCTCTGCCGGGAGCCAAGGCAGGGCAGTGCCAATCCATGGAGCCATGTGTCCCTCGGGAGCAGCCTGTCCCTGCCGCGCCTGCCGTGCCGGAGAGGCAATTCCCACCCGCACCGCCCGTGCGCACAGCAACACTCACGTCTCCAGCGGGATCTTCGTCTGGGCCCTGGCACAGGGCGGCAGGCAGAGCAGACAGAGCATCATCCACGGCACGGCCCAGGGCCCCATCCTGCAGGCACCGGCCATCAGCAAGGGCTCCGGCCGGCGGCGTGCGGAGGCTCCCCGCCGCTCCTGCTGCCCTGAGGGAGCTCCCCGGCGGCCCCCGCCATGGTGCCGGCCTGGGAGCGCTGCTGGTGAGGGGCCGAGCCCCGGGGGCACCGCGGCCGCCTCTGCCCCGGGAGCGCCGCCGCGGCTGCCGGGCGCCGTCGGGGGTGTCCGGCCCAGGGCACCGAACCGTGTGGGAGCCGCGGCCCGGTGCGCACCCAGGGGTGTGGAGCGGCTCCGGGTCCCGGTCAGGCGTGAGCACCCACGGGTGTGGAGCAGCTCCGGCCCCGGTCAGGGCTGCGCACCCACAGGTGGGGATCGGTTCCAGGCTCCGGTCAGGGGCAAGCACCCACCGGTACGGAGCAGCTCCGGGTCACCTCAGGGGTGCGCCGCCACGGGTACGGAGCGGCTCCGGGCCCCGGTGAGAGGTGCGCACCCTCGGGTACGGAGCGGCTCCGGGCCCCGGTGAGGGGTGCGCACCCTCGGGTACGGAGCGGCTCCGGGCCCCGGTGAGGGGTGCGCACCCTCGGGTACGGAGCGGCTCCAGGCCCCGGTGAGGGGTGCGCACCCTCGGGAAGGGAGCGGCTCCAGGCCCCGGTGAGGGGTGCGCACCCTCGGGTACGGAGCGGCTCCGGGCCCCGGAGCGGCCGCGCCAGGAGGGAGCTCGGCGCTGGGAGCTGCAGCGGCTACGTAATCCCCTGCCAGCCCTTAATCCCTTCGCCAAGCAGCAGCAGCCGCAGATTTAGGGAAGTGGAGTGGGATAAAATCACCCGGGATTACTCTGATTTCTGAAGACGGGCCTTGGCTTCTCCAGCCGGAGGTCAGGCCGTGCCTGCTTTAAAGGGGTCGCATCCACATCCCCCAAACCTTTCCCAGAGCTTTGATCTGTGCCTAGCGGGGCCTCCCCGACCTGCAGGATCCCTCTGGCTGGTTGGCTCAGGATCCAGCTGGCGGGTCCCTCTGGCTGATTGTCCCAGCGTTATCTCCTGTCCGAAGGGGATCGGGGGAGCCCTGAAGGTACCGGCGGCTCCGTGCTGGCCCTGCCCGCTGCTGAGGTTTGCGCCGGGATGATGAGGCCGAGCGGAGCCTTGGCAGCATCCAGGACAGCTCCGAGGCAATTGCCAAGGCAATCTCCTTCCAAACCACGGCTGTGGGTCTCTGGCCAGGGCAGAGGAGGGAAAATGAGCAGTGGAAAGCAAAAGGGACATGAAAGGAAGGGCTCTCTCTGCCAGTTTCAACTGATCGCCTCCTAATGTGAATGATTATTTATTAATAGCCAGACCTTTCAGTTTGGCCAACATTCACTTGAGATTGCCATCCCCTGGCCCGTGTCTGGAGAGCAATGAATCAAAGGAGCCCAATTGCTGAGCCTGATGAATGGCAGGAAGCAGCACGCTGCACACTCGGATGAGGGACACGCTGTGGAAGCTCATTATCATCATGAGAAGTATGAATTATAAATAACTACAGATATGGCAGCAGAAAGAGCATAAATTGCTGCTCCAACCTGTTGAACAGCTTGGCTCTATGGCTATGAATTAAGCCATTTATTACAGTACCTTCCAATCATCTTTTGCACATTTACAAATGGCTTGTTTAATGTAAAATGCAAATGTTTAATGTAAAATGCAATGTAAAATGCGAAGCCACACTAGATTGGTAGGTTTCTCTAAGGACATGGAAGGGGAAACTGGCTGTCAAAGCACTGAAATAAAATTAAGGCCCATAGTATAGATGACAACTATAAGGAAAATTAACTGAATCCTGGCCAAAACCAGCACAGATGCAGTTTAAATGGGATAATAGAAGTGACAAAGGAAATACTGAAAAGGGAATAAAACCAGGAAACATTAAATAGAGGTTAAATTGTATGATGAAGAGGCTGAAAGCCTGTGGTAAAGAATTAAGTAATTCCAGGAATAACTCACCTCAGGATAGGATGGTTTTGTCATTTATTACAATATTTACTCCAGACTGAATGTCTTATTGAGAATCACAGTCTTCTTCAAGCAGAAGCTGCGGGCCTGGAGGGCATAAATTTCTCTTATGTTTTTAACTCTGTGCAAAGGGTTTCATGGGAAAGTCAAAATGGTTCTTTCTGACCTTAAAATCTACAAAAGAATCAATTTCTACACAACAAACACTCCAGAGACAGTGCCTTTAGCACATCACATGGCTGCACAGCAGCTGCCTGAGCCAGCTTTGGAAGGCAACAGGCAGAGCAGATCTGGGCCCGTGTAATTCACCTCTCCCAAGTGGCCAAAATGTGCTGGCTCCTCCTGCCCCTGCAGCTGGAAAATAGGAGAAAATTGCTCTTAGAGGAGCTAGGAAGACTGACAATGAAGGCTTCATTTGTCTGTGCTTACCAGGATTAACACTGAGGGGTGGCATCCAGGGTGACAGGCTTCCCTGTCTGGGTGCTTGAGGGAAGAGAGGATAAAAATTCACATACTGAGAAAAAAAATAATCTGAAATGAGATCTGAAGGCAGGACCATCAACATTTTAGATAACATTTTTTTCTCCACTTTGCAAGGAGCCATATAAATTGTTATTGTGAGTGATTTTTGCAGGATCTCTTCAGTGTGCTGTTTGCAGCTGGGACCCAGGTTAATCCAGATGGGTTCTGGCAAGAGCCCTTGTCTGGGTGTGTTTGGTAACCCCTGAAACATTGATGGAAAAGGCAATGAGACAGCAGCACGCTGAACTGGGAGATCCAAATCCCTTTATTTGGATTTATCTCATTTACTGGATATATCTCACTTAACCCCTTAATGATCTAAAATTGCAAGGAAGTAAGATTGGAAGATTAAATGGAAATAGCACTGAAAACTGAAAACCCCAGGTGCCTGGAGGGGCCTTAATGGGATTAGTGTGCATCCAGTTGCTTCTGCAGAGCTCAGCCTGCACCGTGTGTGAGCACAGTTGGAGCAAGGGAAGGAGATAACAGCAGGGGCTGACTGGGGAAAAAGAAAATGAAATCTGTGAGAAAAAATGAAAGCAAATACATAAAAAGGAGTGAGAACTTAAGGCTGCAAGAGACACAAGGTGAGCAAGTGCAGCAATTTAGAGCTACATTTGCAAAACCATGAGGCAATAAAAAAAAAATACCAGTGTGATTTTGTGCTGTAAACACAGGCAGGGGAGAGATTTACCTGCTCTATTTATTTCTGGTTTGACTAAAACCAGAGTTTGGATTATCATGTTATGGGAAGAGACTGGCAAATGTAATGACCAGGAAAAGAACAAATATCACCAAAAGAATGGTTAAGAAGTGAAGTCTCACAGTGGGATACACAGGAGGAGAGTGTATATAAAACAAGCCATGATGGGAATAAATAATGTTTATTCCTTGTTCCCAGCAGATGTGTTTATCTGAGATTGTAACCTCGTGCCTCTCGGTATCTCTTGATGGGGCAACTTAGAGAGAATCTGGGCACAAATCTCCTTTCTACCCTGGTCAAATACTCTGCTTATGACCCTGGGTTTGAGCTGGTGTTGAGGGGACATGGGGATGGTGTCTCTCTGCCTTGTGTGAGCAGGCGTGACCGTTCCCTGGGGTGGTGTGGAAAGCAGGCAGGCAGGGTTTGCCAATACCACAGAACCCAATCTCTGTCCCAGCAGCTGCCAGGGGAGGGGATCCCTGCCAGAGGCACTGATGGAAAAGTACTTTTAGCCATGCCTTTACTGACTGGCCATGCAGATCTCTTGGCATCGAGTTTCAGTGCTGTGGAGAATTAGCAACCTCTGCAGAGGTGTGGACTTGATGGGGATGGGAAGGAGCTGCTCCTGCAGGAGTGGTGGTGCTGTAGCTGGGCCAGGGGAGGTGTCCCCAGCTGAGTGCTGCCCTCCCAACCCACCTGCTCCCGTCAGGAGCTCTGCAATCCCAGCTGAGCTCTGGGAAGCAGGAGGATTTGGACCACACACGTCCTCCCAGAGCCCACATCACCCCCATGGGCTCTGTACATTTCTGCCTGCACACCCATTCATCTGCAAGCCACATGCTCTCCCTGCAGTTTGTAGAAGCAGCCACATAGGTGTCATATTAATTAATGCCTTCAGATGGTTACTTTGCCTTTTTTCCTTTTTATTTTTTTTTCCTACAGCTCCGCTCTAAATTTAGACTTGTTTAAATACTCCAAGATGAAATTAGCATTTTTTTTTTAATTTGTTTTTGCTAGCAGCATTTTAAACCCTCATCAGACACAGTGTTCTGAGCAGTAGGAAATTCAGGGCACAGAGGGAGACACCAAGGGAGAGCAGAATGCACTGGAAACAAAAAGCACTGGAGCATCTTGCCACCACCTCTGAAGCCATGGCAAGGAAAAGAAAAATTAATTAAAAAAAAAAAAAAGAAAAAAGAAAAGGAAAAGTAAGTGAAAGCAGATGCTCTGTTTGGGGAGAACTGTGAGCAGAATGCAGCTTTCCTGTGTGCTGCCACAAAAGCAGCCAGAGTGAAAGTGAACTTCATCCTTCTCTCTCCAATATCAAAGGGTTAAACTTAATCTTTTACATTTCAAGTCCACCTGAAGGAACCTGATTAAGAGAAAGGGAAATCCCATTTTAAAAGAGATTAAAGCCTTTTGTGATAAACTGGCTGCACTAGAACAGCTTTCTTGGGCAGGAGGCTTTGCTCTGTGGGGAGCCGCAGGAATTTTGGTGCATCAAGTGCCTGAATAGATGATGGCAGTCATTCTGCCAGTCTGTGCTGCAAAGACACTTGACTCAGTGCACATCTAGCAACATCATCTATGCTGCCAAATCCTGTGTATTAGAGGCATGATGCAATGACCCTGTTTGGGGAACACGCTGCAGATCCCTCCTCCTCTCTGCTCATTGTGTTAGTGAGGGTTCAGGATTTTGCAAGGTTATCAGGACAGAGGTATTCGGGCCAAATTAAAGTTGTTCTGGCCTGGCAGGGCTACAAAAAAGGAGAGTCCCTCCTCCATCTGTTCCACTGTCAGGGTCAGCAGGCAGGGAAGGCACAGAGATGAGTTCACAGAGATCATAGTTGCCTTTATGCTCTGATGTTACTGGTTCACCTACTTGCTGAAATCCTGATAAGGATTTATTAGGTCATGGCTGTAGGGTGTGTTGGAAATACAATAATTCTCTGAGCTCCTGCAGGAGGAGACAGCAGAGCCTCCAGTGCCAAGGACCCTCTTCTGGCTTGGCAAGTGATCTACAGGGGACAAAGCAGCAAAGCCCCCCGCTTCCCTGCCGTCCCCTGATGTGTTTGGATCACACTGCCAGTTTACCAGGGAGGTTTTCTCTGTTCCCTGGCAGTAGGGGTGGCTAAGGGAGGCTGTGGAGCTGGGCTGCAGCACTCTGCAGGCCTCTCTGTGGTGATCCAGGCATGGAACATCTGCCTGTCAGGGAAGATGGCATCAGCACAGCTGAGCTGCCTCTCCCCAGCGCAGCGCTGAGGGCCAGGGGCTCTCCATCTGTGGGCTGGCACAGCACTCGTGCCTCATCCTTGGGGAAGCTGCTGCACACTGCCACAGCATAAATAAATGGAAATGGCTGGGCAGAAAGATTTTTTTTTTTTCATCTTTCAGAGGTTGAAAATCTTTGAATCTATCCCGCTGATTTTGTTTTGTTGCTGATACTGAGTGTTCAAGCAAGACCTGTTGTAGAAATGTGTATCAGAATTTATGGAATATTCAGAATTAAATTTAAAAAAACTTAAAAGTCTTATTATTTCTTTTCCCTTCCTTTTGATTTCACAGAAGGCAGCAACTTTGCCAAAATTCTAGGTCACAAATTATAACATTTCATGCTTTTCTCCTTTGAAAACGCGACCACTTTTTTTTCCCCACAAAAATCAGACGCGATCAGTTTCAGTGTGATTAAAGATAAAAGCTGGGCTTTGGATACATTTTACCACACATTAATGTAGGTGTAGATAAAACCAGTCCATTCTTTCATGAATATTAATGAAAACATGTTTTGTGATTTTAGGCAACCATCAATTGTTATTAAAAATACCCTGACAGTTCTGAGGAAGAGAAAGAGGTGGGGGGAGGCTCTGCAAAAGGCTTTCCACATCCAATTAACACCGTTTTGTGTTTTGCTGTGAAATTACCCTGTAGCGAGTGTGAAAGGTGCCTCCCTGACCTCCAGCTGCCCAGCGGGCTGGCAGGGAATAGTGTTCACCCATCCAAGCATGGCAGCACAGGCTCTGCTCCTTTTAAACTCTTTTAACCTCTGGTTACAATTCAAGTCACTTCCCGTCACCCTAAATTGCCTCCGACTCCGTAATTAGCTCAGTCACCTGCCAGCTTCCATAACACACACTCCTTCTTCCTCCCTTCGACATCTGACAGCATCCTGCTCTGCCAGCAGCTTTCAAACAGATTTCCCCTCCACCCCAGGGCCTTTGGTGCCATGAGCCTGCCCTGAAAGGATGAAGATACAAATCACGTTGTGCCCAGAAGGATCATTAAATGCCTTCTTTGATTTCCTTCAAGGAGCACCAACGAGCTCAGGAAGCGAACCAGCGTGTTTCTTGCCAGCATTTTTTTGTTGTTGTTGTTGATGTTTTTGAGCCCCCCTTGGTGTGGGGTGATGGAGCTGGTCCCTCCCTGTGGTGGGTGAGGAATCTCCGGCTCTCAGCCATCTCCTCCTGACGTGGGTGCTGCCTTAGGAGACTGCCAACCCCCAGGACAGAGTGGTTCCCAAGGATTCAGCCTGGTCTGGGGACATACGAGAGAAAATAACCTCTCTGGAAGGTGTAGCAGTGTGCAAAGCCTGAAAAAAATCAGTTTTAGCAGCCTGGCTCCTTCTGCTTCCCCCCACTGTTGTCAGCATCTGGGCAGCACATGGGACAGGCAGGAGAGAGACAGGGAGAGCTCAGCAAACTGCTGGGGACAGAGCAGCCTGCAGCACGCTGGAGATAAAACCAAGAACTGTGTCCACCCTCCGTGACAAAAACTGGAATGTAGGATTGCAAGAGGTATCCATAAATAATATTTTATATATGTAAAATTTAAATATAAAATTTTAATAGAGCAAATATGTCTAAATTTTGTGTTGTAAGGAGGGAAATTTCTATTCTAACTTGTGATGTCTGTCTCAGATCATCTTTCATTTGCCAAAGCTGCACTCCAGCTCCTGCCTTCTCGTTAGTGCAGCCTTGAGGCTGAAGTTTACATCTTCCTGAGCCAGAGGCTCCTGAAGTTTCAGACAGAAGCCAAACAGTTGTGCCCTGAGGGATTCCTTCACAGGAAATCTGATGTGCATAAAGCAGGCAGAGCTGTGCTGAAATCTCATTAGTGATGGTTGCTTGCTGCAGCTCTGACCTTGGCTTAATTCGTTCAAGTGATGCTGGAGTTAATTTGCGTTCTCGGTTTGGAGTGATTCCCTTTTACAAGGGTGGTTTAAGCCTGGATCTGCTCTGCTGGCCAGGCCTGTAACTCCCCTAGACAGAAGAAGCGTTACCTGGCTGTACTTGTGCTCCAGTGTCCAGTGTGACACTCTGACAGCCACTTCATGGCAGCCCCTGAGTGTCACCGAGGGCTGGAGGGAAACCAGCACCAAACACAGCAGCTGGGCTTTCCAAAAGGTGGTGTCACACAGCCTCAAGGCTCTGTCACCAGGCACGGGGACAGCCACCCCTCCCAGGACACTCCACCTGCTCTCCTGCTCCAGCAAATGCTCAGCCTGCACCTGGCTCATCTGGGAGGTGAATTCCTGGGATTGGCTGTGGCCGTCTGTGGTTGCCAGGGAAGCACAAGGGCCAGAGACACAGCACTCCTCATCCTCTTCATCCCAGCTGACCTGGAGATGGGAACTAACTGTGCCCAGGATTCCATAAGCCCTTTCAAACTGTGCCCTGCTATTGTCACAGTCCTCAGTTGCTGGTCAGCTTTGTCCCATCCTTGAAGTGCCATAATTTTCTATTTGCCTTCCAGAGGTTTTTCCAGAGCTCTGCTGGTATTTTTTCCTAAGAGCTGTTTTCACCAGCTATTTTTTTCCTCATCTACCCAGGCAGAAACAGCAGCTGGAAAGGTTACTCACTTCCAAAGCCTTCCCTCCAAGGATGGGCTGCAGCAGCAAAGGGCAGGCTGGTGTTCTTTCTCATCTCACAAACCTCTGCTGAGGGTGATCAGGAAAGAAAGGAGCTCACTGCTTTCACAGTCCTCCCAAAATGCCAGGGGGAGTCCAGCAGACTTCCAAATGCCACAGCATGCTGGTCATACTCAGGCTAAAAGATTAAAAAGGGATAGCCTTACACATCTAGTATGGAATAAATGGAAGCACAGAATGTTGATGTGACAAGCACTCGATTGCTTAGGAGGGCTGAGAAATCCAACAGGTTAAAACAGCCGTGGAGCCCTTTTCCTGCTTTTTGGCAGGGCAGACACTGATTAGCTGAATTCAGTACACTGCTGAAATGTTAACCAAGGAGAAAATTGATATTAGCTCCAGAAAATAGCCACTTGTGCCATGGCAGCTCAGGGCCATGAAGGTGTAGAAACAAATGCAGAGAGCACAGAGCGAGCTGAGTCTCTGGACAGGGGTCTTGCGGAGATCAGGTGAGCAGATCCTGTGCCCTGTAGTCAGGAGGATGTTTGGATGTTTTATCACCCACAGTGGGTTGTTTTCAGCATTGCTGAGCAGTCTGTTCCCTTACACATGAAGACTGGGGAGGCCAAGGGCAGAAACAGACCTCAATAGCTCAACAGCCCACCCTGTTCTGGCAAAGTCGTGTTTGGGGGGAAGGAGCCACAATAGAAAGTTTTGCCTTTTCCTCTCCCAGTGAAAATGGACTTTTTGTAATTCTGGTCTTTTCTGAAATGACAGTAGCAATTGCTCACCTCTGGACAGATCATCAAAGCCCCTTTCAGACTCCCATTAAGCTGCTGCAGTCATCAGGCAAGAGGAAAACATTTCTAAGGAAGAAGCACAACAACAGCTTTGACAGCAGCACGTCTCAAATCACATCAGAGACTCAGAGCAGAGCTAATGGGACAGGAAGGATAATGGGAATCTTGCACCAACTGGTCTCCTTAGTGTCATCTTTGTCACACAGCTGGAGACAGCATATTTGGGAGCAACTGTAATTTATTTTTTGATCAATACAGGAGCTGCATATGAAAATACTCTTGCTGCTCTGGTCACTCCCTGCTGGCTTTGTTCATTGCCTGGCCCAGAGCAGGCTCAGGGCACACCAGGCTGCCACGTGCCAGCCACTGGGATGCTGCAGAGCAAGGGACAGGGAAGGGATTCCTGCTGGGTGATACAGCACCTGCAAAGGGAAAGGAATACAATATCAGAAATCCTGCATTTGTCTGGACTAAGTTTTGGTTGCTAGGATGCTGCTGTTGTCTCTGTCTGCTCCTTGCCTTTTCCAGTTTTCGCTGCTTACACAACATGCTGATCTCTTTACAAAGGGCTGGATCTGGGAAACAGAGCAGTTTGGGCTGGACTGAGGGATTTCTCAGCTGGCTGCAAACAAAAATGAAGTGTTGGGAGAGGAGTGAAGCCCCAGTGGGGTGTGACTGAGCATCAGTCTCTGCCTTTGCCTCTTGACTTCTGTGACCTCCATACATCCGTTATGGAACTGCTCCCCATCCATTTTAAGTGGGGTAATGTTTTCCTTCTCTCTCCTTTAAAAGGGTAATGTGTATAAAAAGCACTTTGAGACACTTCTATCTAGCTATTTATATAAATGCACTTGTAGAGCAATGTTGAAGACTTAAAAGATATATGTAAGAAATAGAAGTCTTTTAAAATCACATTGAGTTCTCATCCGAGGGGGATTATGAAATCATCACTTCCAGAAAAGGAGCAGAGCACTTCAGATTAAATACCCAAAGAGTGTTTGTGTCCCTCTCTTCTGTGTCTGAATCTGTCCCTGTTCCTCTCCCCACCTTCTGTCTGTCCAGGCCTCCCTCAGCACTGGGTAATTAAGCAGCTTCTTATGGTATGATGAGAAGAGCCCCACTTCCATCTTCCTGTTACCTCCTAAACTGATATTTTATCTCTGAGATCTTCCCACTTCATAACCTGCTTGCTTCAAGGTGTGCACAGCAGAGACACAAGGGCTTCTTGTCTTCATCTCTGGGCCTGTGGCTGCTCCCTGCACTGACACTGGCCAGCCCTTGTTGGCTGGATTTAGCAGCCCCTGCAGTGAGGGATTAGCTGAGTCTGCTGAAATTTAATGCTCTCTGCATTTCTGCTTTTAGCCAAGGAAGTGAAAGTTTCCCTGAACAAAATCATGTTTTGTTTGTGCTCTTCTCTCTCCTTGCTCCCTCTTCTGATTTCCACTCCTTCACTTCTGCCCCTAAAGGTGAGCTGAAAATTTCCAGTTTTCACACCTCTTTAGAACTATTCACTAATTTCAAAGTCCTTACTGGGCTTTTTTGAGTACAGTCATAATTTCTTCATATTTCTCAAAGGATTCAACTGGAGACTCCTCAACTTTACATTTCCCTCTACTCTTCTCTTAGTGAAGCTCCTGCTTTATGATCCCTGAAGGGACTTTTCTCAGAGACAACAATGCTTTTATTTGTTACAGGATTCATCATCTTCACCTGTGGTCCTGCTGAGACATTCCTAGGCTGTGGCACACTTTTGGTGGGATGTGATGGACTTGAAAGGAGCCCCTGGTGATGGCCTCTCTTGCTGGTGGGGCAGACAAGGGTTACAGCATCTCCCTGCAGCTGCTTTGGAGGAACTGGAGATTTTAGGAATTGGGGCAGGGCTAAGGAGGAGGGCAGAGATGGCTTGGGAGCACTCGGTTTTGGCCTGCAAGGGTAAAAACAGAAGAAGGGAAAGAGGGTGAGACAGCAGAGGCATGCAGATGATGCTGCTTGCAAACACACCTCTCACAGAGATGGGAATTGCAGCTCTGCTGCCAGCATTCAGTGGGCGATTCCTGAACTTTGGTACAACTCTGCAACTTGGCAGCTCCCCTGATCCAAGCTCTTGGCTGCAGCTCTCTGCATCCATGGCAGAAGCCAAGAGAGGCAGGAGTTCCCTGACAAGGATCCAGGAGGGGAGCCTCAGGCACAAAGAAACCCTGCTCAGATGAGTGAAATGCAGGCACTTTGGCTAAGTGGTAGGTCTGGGGCTGCTGCTCCAGGCAGAAAGCAGGCAGCTGCTGGTGAGCCAGACTGCAAAGCAGCAGTAAAAATGAAGGAAAACAGAGCTTTTGTTCCCAGCCTGAGTAGCCCTGCTCTGGGAGGGCTGCCAAGAGCCTGCACACTCCTCTCCTCTCTCCCTCTCAACCTCGTATTTACAGGCAAGTGCTGAAGAAAAACCCACAGGTGGGCAGGGTTCTGAAGGGACATATTAATAATTTCTCTCTCCCTTCTAGGATGTTTGAGAAGCAGATTTCAGGTCTTGGTGAAGAAATCCAGGATGGGTGGCTGTACCTGCAGACAAAGGGTGTAACAAGAGATGTGTGGCTGCAGCACTTGGGCAAGAAAAATGTTAATATTGATGTAGGATCTAACCATGGGATTAACATCCCTCTGTGCACACAGCAGCAGCTGTAGGAATACCATCATTTTCCAGAGTTCCCTCATGGCATGGAAGCAGGATACTCTCTTGCTGATAGGAAGATCTCATCCTTTCTATTTCTTTTCTCTTGTTTAGTCACACGCTGGAGGGTTTTTCCTTCTGCCTTTACAGGGCTTACCTTGCTTTTTGTGGCATTTGTGTCCAAATAGAGAAAAACCATATTTTAATTAATGTATGCTCCAAATGGCTTAAAAAATGTCGTGTGAGTTTTTTTAATTACCTGTTTTACTGAAGCTGCTGCTCTCAGAAAATGTGCAGTGTCTTCCTATTGTGTACACTAGATATTTATTCTGAATCAATTAGTTGGATTTTTTAAGGTTGTTGCTCACCTATTGAAAAGAAGAAGCATGGAGATTACTTGAAACTCAAATCTTTCTACAACAGCTATAAAGGAAAGCCATTCCTACATTAAACATATTTTCTCCAAAATCTATTCTTTAAAGTGATGTAAAAATCTCCTTTTCCTCTCCACTTTGCCCTTTCCAGTACTTATTTCCTGCTTGTTTCAGTAGGGTTTTTTCAGCTATACTTAAAGCAATGTGGGTCCTACATTTCACATTCACTTCCATGCTGGGCAGATTTATATCTGAACACTGTTCTGGTTTGACAGTACAATCTCTATTAAATGAAAAAAAACCCCACAAATCTGAGGGCAGATTCACACCCCCCTCTGCTGCACTCTGAGGAAAGGCAGGGGCTCCTCACTGTCATATTTTCTGAAAAATCCCTTGCCCAGGATTCTTCTCCTGGGAAGCTGAGAAGCCTCAGAGAAAAAGGAAAACAATAATTATCTGATTCACTTCTCCTGTGTTTTGCTGCTTTGGAATGTGGTTGGAGATTGTTTATCCAACATGTGGTTGTTTCATTGGTTTCATGTGAATTAACTTAATGACCAGTCATGGTCAGGCTGTGTCAGCACTCTGGAAGGAGTCACAAGTTTTTCATTATTATCTTTTACCCTTCTGTAAGTATCCATTCTCTATTCTTCAGTATAGTTTAGAATAGCATAATATATAATATAATATAGTACATTATAATAATATAATGTATTGTAATGTAATATTAGTCTTCTGAGAACATGGAGTCAGATTCTCAATTCCTCCTCTGTCTGGGGAACGCAGAAAATACCGCAGGGGCTGGCAGTAGTGCCAGTGCAGGTTCAGCAGTGGGTGCTGGTGCTGGTGAAGGTGCTGCCCAGGCTAACTTTATCCCAGACACTCTAATCCCCCTGGCTGAATTAGGTTTGTGCTGAGAGCTGCCCTGGCCAGATCCCATCTTTCCACCGGGTCTGTGCTGGGATTAGGCTCGGGATCAGCAGCTGCCCTGTGGGAGGGACCTGCAAACAATCCTGGATTCCCAGAGTCAGCCAAGGTAGGGGGTACAACAAAGTCACCTTTTGGTATTTGTGGCATTTCCCAAGTCTTGATGTCAGCCAAGAGGAAGAGCCTTTGGATCCCAGTTTCCCCAATACCTCAGTGCTGGGAAGGATGAAAGTTTGACAAGGAAGTCTCACAGACATGTATGCTTGGCAGAAAGATTTTTGAATGTAGAATCTGAAGAAGGAATAGAAATGAAAGCAAGTTGTGATATAGAAGAAAAGAATTGCTGAGCCAGTCTTACTGGATAACCAAGGAGGCAAAGGGTGTGTTAGTTAGAAGGGGTTTTATGACTTAGAGCAAAGGATAAACCCACCTCAAACAAGAAGTTTTTACCAAGCAGAAAGATGGCACAGGCAAACAAGTCAGCAAAGTTGCAAGTAGAAAAAAAGTCTCAGAATTTTCCACTGTAAGAAAACTGAAAAACAACTTCTAGCCTAAACTCTAATGTACTAGCTTTTAGTGATTGGAGAACAGTAACATGAATATGGTAATTATAGTAGTTATGATAGGCTATAGGTAACAGTTAAAGTGTAGATTGGTTCTACTGCATTAAGATGCTCAGCAAAGAGAAGTATAAAATGCATTTGTAACCTAAACTAAGGGTCTCCAGGCCTGCCTGCAGCTGGAGCTGACAGCTGTAGGCACAGCTCTGTCACCCACCACCCTGGGCTGCTGTAACCTCTTGGATGGAATAAACTGCATTTTAGAGAGCCCCTGGAGTCCCACATCCCTCATTTCAGCTCTTACACCTCAGATCAGTTCAATGCAGCTCCTGCCTCTCTCTGCCCTCCCCACATCCCAGCCCAGGGCTGCAGGACCCATCCCTGCCCTGATCCAGTGCCTTCCCTCTTAAGCCCCACAACATCAAACTCAGCCTTGGCAAGCTGCATTAATTCTGCTGCAAGACATGGCACCTTGTAACCTTCTTAAAATAAAAACTATGGGAAAAGGCAGAAAAGACTGGTGTGGGAGCAGGGATGAGCAGCTAGAAGTGAGTAGCTGGGATTGGCTTCCTCTCCAGCAGCAGAGCCAGCTCAAAGTATTTATTTGTTTCCTCAGTGTCTTGCAGAACCCCATTTTCCACTTGCAGCTTGTACATGCCAAGCTCCCTGCTCCAGTATTCCCAACTGAGCTGTGCACAGATTTACATCTAAAGGCCAGAACAAGCTTGTTAGAGATACTCAAAGGAGTTTGGAAAAGGCAAAGACTTGTAAGGGTCTCTTAAAAGTCTTCAGAATTAGCAGTAAAGTTTACTGTAGGTTGACTGAGGATTAAATTTTTAGTGCATTATTCATCTCCAGGAGTGGAATTTTGCCTTTCCCTGGGTTTCATGGACCCCTCTGGGTAAAGCTGCCTTCTCATAACATTTTTTTCATTTGAGCCTCCAATGCTTACTGAAAAATGTCTTTTAATTTTGCTTTTTCCTCAGCAAAAATTTCCAAGTTTGCTGAAATATTGAACTATGATTTTAATGTCCTAAAGGGACACTGGTATCTCCAATACCCACTGCTTTTATGACAGAAGTTCAAAGCTCAACACATTCTAAATAGGCTGTCAGAGGAGGTGGAGCATCCTGCCTGTTCAGCTGCATCCTGCTCCTGGGAAATTTTATTTTGCTGCACCATTTTAATTATCCCCATTGCAGCTACAACAAGCAGGAACAACAGAGAGCTAGTGAATAAATATCAAATTAAGGAGTGGAATTTTCTGTGAGAAAATATTTGGATGCTTTCACTGAGTGTTGTGGATTTCCATGATAGACATGGACAGAAGTGATGCTTCAGTGTTTCACTGACTTTTTACTCCTTATTTTATCACTCTAGTCTAATAGGTGTGGAATTTTTTAAGGAAGTGGACAGTGGTTAAGTGGAACTACACTGAAAACTAGTATCAACTCAAGGCTGAGAATGGGATTAATGCATAAAGCGTGGCTGCAACTGCTTCTGGAATTCTTGCTGGTCCCAAATGTACAAGTTATTTAATTCTGCTGGGAAAACCAAACCAAACCAAAATAAAAACAACAACAAAAAAAAACCAAAAAACCACAACTCAAAATGAGCAGTATCACAAGAAGTACATAAACAATAAAATTACACATGCATACTGTGAAATCATCTAAAGTAGAGTTAATGTGATCCTTATATATTTTCTGATTTTCTACTTGCTCTCTTTTTTTTCCATATTCAGATAAAGAAAAAACAAAACATGCCCAAGGAAAAGCAATTCTAAACTGCTGCAATCTTTTCTTCTCAAAAGGCCTTGCTAGCCTAAGAGCTTACAGTTCTAACAGTGTCTTTAAAAAAATTTAAAAATGGAGGAATCCAAATGTTTGCAACCACCATATTCAGAGATGGTTCATTCACATTCACCAAATTTGATATCAAATTCACCATATTTGATACCCAAAACACCCTTTTTGGTATCATGCACAGACCTGGCTGCACAGAGGCACTCCCAGCCAATACAGAGCTGCTAAAAACCCACAATGCCAAAAGGCAGAGATGAAGTTTTCAGTATTCCACGAGAATCCTCCAGGTTTCCATGACACTCCAACTGTATTTCTGGATAAAGCCTTTTCTGAGACAGGTACTTCAGTTTGCAGTAGAAAGGGACACGAGTCAGTTGTACACTCCAGTATGACCCCAAGCTCAGTCTCCAATTCTCAAATTCACCTGAAAAAGCAGATCCTGTCCTCTGAGATGGAAACCGAGGCAAGAAGTTTGGCTTCATTTCTCCACAGATATCTCTCACTACTTTTCCTCTTCTGCTCATTGTTATAAAACTAAGGGTTTGTTTCTGAGCTTGTTCCATCTTCTTACCACTGCTCTCCTTGCTAAGCAGGATAGACTTTAAAACAGCACCTCCATTCTTTAGCAACAACTTTGCTTCACTCCACAAAAGGCAAGTTTATGCCTTCTGAATAATCCCAGAAATCCCTTACAGTGCAACACAGTGAGAGAAATCCAATTCTGCCAGCATTACTTGGTGTAGATGTAACCAGAAGAGAGGGCAGTGAAAAGAAACCCTGAATTACCTCAATCCTTGTCTGCTTTAAGATAAGCCTCAGCTTGTCAAGCATAATGCCAATACTACAGTTTTTGTAAGCATCCAGAGCTAACAGAGGTTGTAAAAAATATGCCTTTAATTTCTGAAAATTCCTCTGACAAGTAATAAATAAGAATGTTTTTAAAACCTCTACTCACTTTTTTGGAAATAAAGTGTTTGCCCCATAACTAGAAAATCTATTACCAAGACAGCTTGAGATGCTTAAGGATTATTTTTACCCACTCATTACAGAAGTTTTACATGTCAAGTGAGGTCTTTACTATGTGTCCTCATCATCTTTAAATTGCACTCTGAGGTAATCCAACATCACAGACACCAATTATGCATGTATTTAGTTTCAAACTCTGTTGTGTAGATTGCAATATCTTCCACACCAGTTCATTCCAAAATAATACCAATTAACTCAGTAGAATCCCATCAATTATAAAGGCTACATAAATTATGAAGGCTACAGGACCAGAATTTGCTGTCTTTAAAGTCTGCTTTTCCTGGTATCTGCTCAACACATTCATTTCACTGAATCTGCAAGAATCATGAACTAACAACATGCAACCAGAGGGCGACTTGCTGTCTACCAGTTAATTAGTGTAGGGAAACTCCAGCAGTTTCTTGGGGTTAGTGTATTTAGAGCTTTTCCCAAGAAATAGCAGCAAATCCCCCCTACCTTTGCATGGGGCAGGAGCAACTGTTTGACTCATTACAACTCTAAAGTAAATGAATTGAATAATTACAAAGTAGTTGAAACCTGCAGCCAAACTGACACGGAAGAACTTTCACAGATGAGGCTACTGAGTTGTGCCTACATCAATGCTCACAGTAAAGAAGATTGAGTAATCATTCATGGATTACAGTTTGGGTTCTCTGCACCCACAGAAGAAATGCCTCCTCAGCAACAACTGTGGATTCCTAAACTGTAGTAAACTGGCACTTCAGCAGCAGATGCTAATAAAAATATACATAAAAATCCTTTCAATCATTTATTCTAGTTGATTTAAAACCTCATGTGTCTTCTGCCAAGTGTAAAAAAATTTTCGAGTCATACAAACTAAATATATAGCCCATGGTGCAATAAAATGAAATCAGCACATTGGAGGGATTATCCATTTTTATTTTCTTTAGAAATGGATCAATGGAATTACTGTGCTCCAGGAACACACTTAAAAAAAATTACACCAGGTAGCATTTCCCTTAACAAATTTTCACATTGCTTATAATTATGCAGATTGGACCTGGAATAATAGAAAGATGAATCCAGTGTCACCTCAGAGTTCTGTGACAGCCAAGTACATTCACAAACCCACCCCCCCCACCCCAATTCCTCAAACACTTGCAGAATCCCATTTCTACATCTAGCTAAAAATATTCTTGTCAAAATAGAAAAAGATTTTCCTACAAAAACTTTGGGGGAAGTCATGACACTTCTTCTAAATTACTTTGCAGACAGCTAAGTACGACGATCAGTCTTCCCGAAAAGCTCCTTTTCCAAGATTTCAGGCGGATTTTGATGTTCCTAAAAATAGTCCAACATTGCCACCATGTGGTCAGGGACGGGCGCGCTCCCCGGGACAGGGCGCGGGACGGCTCAGGGAAAAGCAGGGACAAATACCTCGGCAATGAGCAACCACACTGCGAGTGAAAAAGGAAACTGGATCCTGAGAACTGACTCCTTATGCCGGGAAACCAACTCTAAGCACGGACCAGGGTAAGAAAAATAATTTAAGATATTTTGTGATTAATTCCTCATCGTTGTGACGGTCCCCTCGCTAAAGGCACAATCCATTTCTGCTCACATTTCATCTCAGTACAGCACCTGTTTGCCAACAAGGAAAATCTAAGTGTATGCAAAATGCCCAAGACCATTCATTTCTTCAAACATAATCATACTTGAAAATTTCAAAATCTTCTTCCTGGAGTTCAGGAAGCCGTGGAAATTTATTTAAGAGATGATCTTTCACATAGGCTTTTTCATTGCTGCCTTCCTCACACTGAAGAGATATGCTTCATAAATAATGTTCAAGAAGTTGTCATCATTCTGAAAAACAAAACAGGTAATTGTTAGCAGGATAACTGCAGTAAAGAGATTAGAAGGTTATTCCATTTTATGGACCTGACACTTTTTAATCTTACTCTTTTATAAAAGGGAACAATAGCAAAGCCCTTTCCTTCACTGAAGATCTGTTTTATTTCCCATGACTGCACCTCAGCAATGAGTACACAGAAAGAAGATTTTCTAAACTCACAGTGCATTTAAATTGAGTCCAGTATTGTTGCATAATAACCCAGTAACAATACTGAAGTTACAACCCTATTTCTCTTTTTTGCCCTCATTTATCTAGGGACTTCCTTAAGTTGTGTCCTCTATCAGGTCAGGGATGATTCCAAGCATGTCTGAAGGAATAATGAAACACTCTGGATTGTGATCCTACACCAAAATCCTACCTGGGGAAATCCTTGCATCTTGTTTAGCTCTTCTAGGCTTAATGCTCCCTAAGGGATGCTGCTCCTTTTGCTCTGATGCTAAACTTTTTCCTTCTGAAGAACATTTTGCAAGAATGAGTCAGCCCACATTAAGAAAGAATGTTATAAGTAGCTCACATAAACATATGAGGATAATTACAATCAAGATAATATTTAAGGAAAATTAGGTGCATCCAAGATTGTAGTTTTATATAATGGAAAATGACAGCTAACAAATTGGCAGTGAATAATTTCAAGGTAACTTAATCCTAACTACCACCAAGAATAGCAGGGTTAAATATATATTTTACAAGTACAAAGTTACAGAGGGTAACCCCCTATTTTCCTTGACTAGTTTTTCCTCTTTAACTTCATGTATGGTTTTAATAGTATCCAGACACCCAAAGTATGTAAAGACAAGATAATGTGGGGTTTTTTTTAAATCCCAAAATAAAAGTACAGTTTAAAATGAGAAAGCCCTCCAGCTTGTTAAAGATTCTATTTACTTTCTGAATTTGTAACTTAAACAACATTTTAAGTAATTTACAATAATGAGTTTTAATTTTATTCCAAAGCCATATAGGCACATAGTTTTGACCAACAAACTGGACGTGTTTCCCTGCCCTTTGTGTTCTGCAGCCAGGTTTTTAGTCATGTAATCTCTCCTCAACTTTTACTCTTCAGATATTACTCACACAGCAAGTTAAGGGAAAAAAAATCATAATTATGCATCATGCAAAGCAGTAAACAATCATCTCATACGTAACATTGTTAATGCTTTGTCACAATTGAACCTGAAAAACTGCAAGAAAAGAATTTAATGTAATTCTCTATTTCAAAGGCTAAACTGAATTAACATACATTCATGTTATCTAGCCCATATTTTAAAGTTGCTCACACTCATCCTGCAATTTTAATCTCCCATCTGAATTCCTCTTACTGCTAACACACATCTCTGAAATATTTGGCAGCTAGGATAATCACCCATTATTTATCCTTGGCTAAAAATATAATAGATGTCTCTCTGGCTCAGAGGCTGACCTTACAAAGCTTTCAGTCATCTTTTGTTCTTTTCCACCAAATTTATTACCTTTCCTGAACCCCAAATCAGATGCATTAATCAAAATGCAGTTGAGCCAGCAGCATGCAAGGAGAGCCTATCCCATCACCCTGCCACGAGCAGCCCAACATCCAACACGTATTTAATTTCATTTTGCCTTTAGACAGGCACAACAATGACAGGGCGCTTGCGGGCAGCAGGATTTGAAGCCAGGTGGGAGAACTCCTGGCACGGTACCTGGATGAGGTGCAGCAGCGTTTCCTGCAGCTGCATCTTGGAGATGGAGGCGCTGCTGGGCACGGCAGCCTCCGGGGCAGGCAGGGGCAGGAGCAGGCTGCCCGAGCCGGGCTCGGCGCTGGCCAAGCGGCCGCTCTCGGCAGCCTTGGGCGGAGCAGGCGTGGGCTGGCTGAACACCATGGGGGACATCAGCAGGGTGGGGCTCACGGTGGCAGGAATGCGCTGGGGGGAGATGACCTGTGCAGATAAAAACACGGGCATCAGGTAAAGCCGCCTGCTTAATTCCGCAGGAACGGAGCTGGTGAGAACTGCAGAGATTGGCAGCGGGCACTGGAGATCAATACCGTGATGTACAACTCCGGCTCAACACCACCTCTAGGATCTACTTCCAGATTAAAAGGTCTTCCATCCAATTTGAGATGGATTCAAGTGTGGTAAATCTATCTGATAGGCAAATGATCTTAGGACAACAGCATTTTATTACAGGAATCAGACTACTGTTAAATATCAGCACTTAGAGAATGAAGCTGTGAAGTCTTTCACGCAGGGACAGCAAGTCAGGAAGTTTAAGCTTTGCGAACATCACACCTGCAAGTATCACTGTTAAAGACTAACCCCTGTGTGGCAGTCATAGTATCTGGTAATGTCCCTTTGCCCAGGATTTTGCTTCTGGGAAGCTGGGAAGTCTCAGAGAAAAAGGAAAACAATAATTATCTCATTTGTTTCTCCTGTGTTGTGCTCACATGTGGAATGTGTTTGGAGATTGTTTATCCAACAGGTGATTGTTTCATTGGTTCCATGTGAATTGTTTTGACTCACTGGCCAATCAGTGCCAAGCTGTGTCAAGGGTCTGGAAAGAGTCACAAGTTTCCATTATTATCTTTTTAGCCTTCTGAAAGTATCCTTTCTGTATTCTTTAGTATAGTTTAGTATAGTGTTCTTTTATATAATATAGTAACATAAAATAATAAATTAGCCTTCTGAGAACATGGAGTCAGATTCATCATTCCCTCCTTCATCTGGGCACCCCACAAATACAATACCCCTGTACCAAATACTAGAAAGTATTTTCCAATTATAACTTTCAAATTACTTTATAAATATATATGTGTGTATTTTACCTTCTCATTTTACTTAAGGACAGAAAAAACACAACCATAGGTTCAGTGATTTAGCTAAAGAGCCATAGTGAGCTCATGGCACTGCCAGAAACAGAACAGACACACAACCAACACTCCCCTGACCAAATCAAAGTAGCCCTCCAAGAGAACCTCGGTGCTGCAGCAGTTCCCTCAGTATCCTAACCACACTAATCTGCACATCTGCCAAATAATTTTCACCTTCAAGTTTTGCAGTGAATCTTGGAACTGTAAATCATGCAGGATTAGCAAATACTAACAGATATAATATTAGCAAATACTATATATGTAATATACAACACAATATAAAGTTAATTAATTCAGCTTGCAGACATCCTATCTCTCTCCAGGTAACTCCAGTAATAAATCTTATCCTAATCAGCCATCTTCTTGCTATTCAAGTATCCAATCTTTTTAAAGTACAAAGGAATTGATACAAGCTCACCAAAGCTCCTTCCTTTTGGACTGGAGCACAGTTTATTGCTACCATATTAAGGTGAAAGGCTACTGAATCACTTCAATCTGTGTCCTGGATTACATTTCAATTTTGAAGAAAAATTAAGGTTAAGAAAATAGAATTGAGGTTGATCTCCTAGGTATGCAAAACCACACAGATTAGCATTAAAGAACAATCACATTTTTGTAGCTTGTCTCTCTCCTAGTTATCATTGTTCTACCCAAGACATTTCTGAACAATTTTTGTGAGACCATGATACAAAGAGAAAGAGAAACAAAAAGGACTGAGATTTCATGCTGTTTTATGGAAAATTTAAGGAAGCAAAAAGACTAGGGGTCAGGAAAGAAAGCATGCAATATACACCTAATACAAAAGTCTTGCTTTTTTTTCCTCCCAGTATTTACCCAGTTAGGTAAATATTGTGTCTGTTTCTCAAACACAGAGTACTACAAAACTCTAGACTACAGCTTTCTTCCAACCCCCACAGTATGTAATCAAAACAGCAATGACCAGGTCTGTGTTCCGAGCCTCTGACTGAGCAGAGGTATTACAAACTGACTGAAGGTTTGCACACCTATGCTTGAAAAGCAACACTCATTTTAGAAGAAAACTAGTGAGTCCAAAGTGACATCCCTCTGTAGAGTGAGACCCTCAGCTTCTGCACAGATCTTGTCTTGCCTGTGGAACACCAACTACCCCCAGATACTCATCCCAATGCTTCTTCTCTACTCATCCACGCTGCTGCAGCAGCTTCTCTTTCATTTACCTCCAGCAAAATTGGCAGGGCTTGCTTAAACAAGATGATTCTTCCTGATGTGATTTCAAGAATGCATACACAAAACTGCTCTACAAGGGCAGAAACCTCCTGCAAAGGGAAGGTTTGGAGCAGCTGGAGGAGATGCAGTGTCCCACTAACAGAGCTTAATCTACAGCAGACCCCGTCAGCCCCAGATAACATAGCCTTCCAAATCTAAAGACATTTTTCTCATTTGCCCAAGGCAAACAAACAAAACCTGAGACAAACTGTGCCCTTAATAATACACAGCCCCTCCTGACAAACACACGTTTAAAAGACGTGAAGAATGCTTTGTCTTCTCTGGACAGAAAGGTCTGTTAGGTAGGACATGCCAAGCCTATGGAAACTGTATGGCATGAGCAATATTGCCATCTGCTGGTGACACAGCCAACATCCACAGGGTCATGCAGAACTTCAAACACTGTGTCAGAAGAAGAATAGAGAGTATACGTGTCTTTTTTCAGTGCACAGCATTCATGTCTCTCCTCAATGTTACAATGTATTTTTTGCTAACAGCTCAAGCTCAAAGCTTCTGCCATTGAACAAACTTTTACAGAAAAAAACCCATGGATTGTTTGGGGTTTGTTTTAAAAATAAAGCAAAATTTTCATTTGAATTTCAGCTCAGATCAGCTTGAGTCACTGGGACAATTGAGACCCACCAGAAAACAGGATGCTGAGCTTGGCATTACCAGTGCAACTCCTGTAACACCATGCTTCTGCAGAAGGCACTGTAAATCCTCTGTAGCCTTTGGACCAATCTTTTAGCTTTGAGTAACTTCTCACCAGTCATAACAGCCCATCCAAAATTCTGTTGCTCAACTTCTTACCCACAGAAACTGAGCTGCTTCTTCATCCATTATCTCCAGCTGTCAGGTCAACACTTAAATCTCTGAGTCACTAATAACAGAGTAGGAGTCTGCCATCAGCTGTGCAGCAATGAAGGAAGAACAAGAAAAATGTGCAGAATAACTGGTGCAGGATCTAACACCCTTTCCCTGAAGCCCAAATGCTCACTAAGATGTCAGACTGGTGCTCTGTGTGGCTGTTGGCAGCTGGATGACACCATAGCTGGCAAATCCACAGACCACCACGAGCCAAGGAGCACACTGGGTCTCCTGCAATGCAAACTGGCACCTTCTGTGGCCTCCTATATGAACAGAATCCCAGGTGGAGCAAGTGCTCCTCTGGAACATCAGCACCCAGTGTGTGCTGTGGGCCTAAACAGTTTTCAGAGGCACTGCTTAAAACTGAGAACATAATTCTGAGAATGGTTCAGGAACTTTAAAGGCAGTTAATTAAAACAAAGCTGGCTACAATGCTAACATTGCTTTGTCTTTCAAGTTTAATTTAGAATATTTTAATTGATTTCAGCAATTATTTTAGCTACAGAAGCTGAAATTACTTTTTGAAACAAATTTAATGCACCTATTTGTATTATAGAATTGCTGAAAATGCAGTCAGGACAACAGAGAAGCAGTGCTGTGATGCTCACACCACAGACCCTGGGGTCTCATGCACATACTCAGAAGATGTAACATTATGTGCAAAATACATTCTTGATGGAAAAATGCTCCAAGAAACGTGAAAAATGAGCTGCAAGATACATGGTCTTCTGAAGAAATGATAAATTTGTGTCTGGGTTACTGTAAGCACTTTTAAAACCATAATTCTGATTAACATAAACACTTAAGCATGCATGTACCTATTATCAGGATGACACATCCCTAACACTAAACATACCCCTAAAAGCCTACTAGAGATTAATGCTTTTTTATTGTCTCTTAAGCACACGTTACTCACTGTCTGCATAAAGAATATTTCACAAAACAGGGCTGGAACCAGACCAGGCTGAATGCTTCCAAGTATTATTCTTTGGTTTTTGCTTTTTTTCCTTTTTTTTTTTTTCTTTTCCCATTTTTTTGGTAACTGGTCCCTTCCTTTTCATGTGGGAGATCACAGTTCTTGTACCATATGGAGTTGCAGCAGAAGCCAATTTAAACTTGGACTTGTAATGTGTCAGTTGTGGAAAGGACTATTGCTTACATTTTCTTAGTGCTGCTGATGGATTTAGGGTGTTCTTTTAATCTGATTTTTCCAACAACAGACACTGCTCAGATATCTCTCTATTCCTGTCAGACTTTTGCTTTTTCTGTATGCTGAAACATAGTAGGAGAGGCAATACCAAAAGACAAATAATTACAGAGAACAAACCTTTTGCTGCACTTGTTGGCAGAATCTGCTTTGATCAATTTTGCATGAGCATGTGCAGATATATTTGTGCCAATTCAATTTCACTCAAATATCTACTCTGCGGGCATGGCAGCACTTGAAGCCTCTGGTCTACTGCAAGGATAATATTACAAAAAGATTAATGTTGGTTTTAAAAGTTGTTTTTTATCTTCCAGGTTGTTTTTCAAAAGCAGGCATGTTTTGCGTGGCTAATTCATGACTTCCAAAGGAACAGAGTCCTTCCTTCTTTTTTAGCATCCCTGCTTTTGCTTTTGTGGCAATCTGCTGCATGTGAAAGAGGCCATTCCTCCCAGGCTGCAGAGCTTTAGGCGTCCCAAGCAATAATTAGTGACACTTTTGTTATCATTTTTAGTCTATGCACAAAATCTCCAAATTTATTGTATCTAATATTGTGTTGATAGCAGCTGTGGCAGCCTGGGAAGCCACTCCTCAACAGCCTCAGTCTCCTTGTTCCGCTCACAGCCCTGCAAAGGAAGACTGAGAATCTCAGTTGCTGCCTTTTTTTAAGGCAAACATGCAGCAATGATCACAGTGAATGAGCCGTGTTCCAGAGAAGACTTTTCTTTTCTCACAAGCTGCTGTTCTATCCACACTCAAGCACTCAAACTGTTGCAATTGCATTAG
Source organism: Calcarius lapponicus (assembly GCA_039654755.1). Taxonomy (NCBI): domain Eukaryota; kingdom Metazoa; phylum Chordata; class Aves; order Passeriformes; family Fringillidae; genus Calcarius; species Calcarius lapponicus. Next base: position 69,863,897 of record CM077463.1, read on the forward strand.
ACCAGATCTCAGGAATTGCCTTTCCATATTGCAATTAATACTGGCACCACTATCTTTTTCATATATACAAAATTAAAATCATTTGCCATAGCAACATCTGTAGGGATTTTTCATCTGAAAAATGTATCAGCATATTTCCTTATTTTTTATTCATGCATACTGACGTACAATGTAGAGCCTGGACTTGCCTCATTTCACTTTTACCTCCATTATGTCCTCCCTCATGCTATCAGTACATGTACCAGTGAATCACACAATTTCTTACATTTAAAGCAGGCAAGTTCCATTCCCAGTGAAAACAAATCAATTTGTTTGACTTTGGATCCTCCTTTTATTCTTTAGCTCTCCGCCAGAAAGTCAAAGTTACCATCTGCAAGCAACTGATTCTGAATAATTTCAATGACTAATCCCCAAAAAACTCTTTCATACAGATTCAAATCCTACTGCATTAATTAAAAGAACAAAAATAATGATGGCTATTCGCTGTATCAAATTAATATTCCACCCACTTCTCTCATGGAATTAGAAAACTTGACCTGTCACAAACTTAGTGACAGATGTGGCTCTTTTATTGTTAAATGACTCTTTCAGATTCTTCATGTATAGAAGAACTTTCTAGCATCTTGAAATATCCTGTAGTCTTTCAGTCAGGTTTGACAGAATTAGAAAAATAGAATAAAAGAGAAAAAAAACAGAAAAGAGAAATAAAAGAGAAAAGATAATAGAACAGAAATAAAAGAATGGAATAGTCACAATAGAAAAACAGCTTTTCAACTTTACACTGGAAAGAGGAATACTTGGCATCAGTAACTTCTAGACTCCCATACAAATCAGACTCCAGTACCCCACAGCCTATCCCCAAAAAAGGAATCTGAAAAGGGCTTAGATACATTCCCAGACAGAACATGTAAAGACATTCCAGTGTAGAAAATCCTACAGAAAATGAAGTTGTTAAAGACAGGAGTTGTTTTAGATGGGACATTTTGTAATTGCACATGTTGCTTTTCTGAAGAACATAAAAATGTACTCATCAGAGAGATACAGTCTCTTAACATCTCCTGAATTTTTAAGGCACTAATCTGACTTCTAGGATCAAAATAAAGAGAATTTTTTGATGTCATTCAGGCACATAACCTTTTTTCAAAATAATACACAGCAAATTAAAGAAAAATAGCTAATTAATATCTAGAAGTAGCATGTGTGGTACAAGATAACTAACTGACCAATGTACAAATACTTCAAAAAGCTGCTGTTAGAAAACAAGGGACCTTTTAAATATCTTTACCAACTGGCATACAAAAGAATGCACATCTACACAGAGGAAGCTATGACTAATTTTGCAGAAAATAATTATTAAACCCAAAATATTACACTGAATACCAAGCCATTACACATAACAGCCCAAGTAGGCAAGTGAAAATTAGGTGACTTTTCAAAGGGGCTCTGGGAGAACCCAGCAGTGCAGTATTTCTGGTCATCATTGATGTGTGAGAGATGTGGCCTTCAGGATTTACAGTATCCCATCTTGGTAAATCAGAACTTAATGTTGAGAAAATATCACCTGCAAAATGAATCATATGCAACATGCAGCAGGACAACAAAGCCAAGACTAACCTCAGAAAACATCAAGTTCAAAAGACTGCTGGATTTGTGTTTATTTATGAAGTTCCCCATTTACCTGGAAGAGAGTGCTCTGTTTTTCTGTGCCTGGAGCCTTTTCTATCCAGGAATCCAGTGGTTTCAGGGTATTGGTGTTCTGGGTAACAACTGGGAACTTAGCTGCCAACGTTGGTCTGCTGGATACATGGAGCTGCTGTTCTTGTTGCACTATCTGGAGTTTTTTCAATAATTCTTGAGGTGAAATCACCCCAGAATTGGCCGCTTGATTGCCAGAGAGAGGAAGTGGCTGTCTGGGAAGTTTGGATTGTTCTTTACCAAGCGTCTGAGCCTCTAAAGTCTGGCCTGGTATGGACCCATTGAAATACACCAGAGGGGGCTGGCTCATGTTATTTCCTGGTGCTGCTGGTGCTCCAACAGGAGCAGGAGTCCTGCTGAAGACGGAAGCTGTCGAGTTCACAGCTCCTGCGGCACTGGGCTCCATTTTAGCCACGGACCCTGACTGACTTTGCAATTTCTGCAGTAGGCTCTGAGTGCCAGCAGCGTCCTGAGCTCCGTGAGCCGTGGCCATGCGTGGGCAGTCACGGGCTGGAAGAGGCCCGTGAAAGTCTCCCCCACGGGGGGGACGCTGCCATTCTCGCAGAGGCGGCTCTCGGGGAGCTCGGCGAGGGGGTGCAGCTCAGTGCCCCGCACCATGAGCTTCTGGATGGCGGGGCACAGCTGCTTCTCGGCGCTGGGGGAGTGCCTGCTGGGCTCCTCGTAGGACAGAGAGCGAACCACGCCCTGCCTGACCGGGAGGCTCTCCTGCTGCTGCCTACTGAGTGCTTCCGAGCCATCTGCCTTGTCCTGCTTGCCAAACAGCGCTGTTAAGGATAAGTGCTGGGGTTCAGGATCCGCGTTCTGCAAGGGGACAAAGGAAATGAGTAAACACAGCTCCCTCATGTCACAGACATATTTTATGAAAAATCCTTTCCTTAGGATTTTTTTCTCCTGAGAAGCTGAGAGGCCTCAGGAACAAAACGTAAACAATGGTTATCTGCTGCTGTGCAATGCAACAGGTGCATCTTTGGTCTCATGTGGTTGTTTTTAGTTAATGGCCAATCACAGTCTGGCTGTCTCAGACTCTCCGGTCAGTCCCAAGATTTTGTTATCATTCCATTCCATTCCTTTCAAGCCTTCTGATGAAATCCTTTCTTCTATTCTTTTAATATATAATTTTCTTTTAATATAATATATATAATAAAATAATAAATCAGCCTTCTGAAACATGGAGTCAAGATTCTCATCTCTTCCCTCATCCTGGGACCCCTGCAGACGCCACCACATTACATTAAATGGTGACAATATTTAGCCAGCAGAATTCAATGAAAAAGCTGAGAAAGCTGCTATGCTCTTTTTTTCCCCAAGAGGATTTTTAATAGTTTTGTCACATAGGAAGGGCAAGAAGACTGTTGTCAAGCTGCTAATGTGGGAGAAAATCAGCAAATCTGAGACATAGCAGTGGCTTTGCTTTAAATAACATGAAAGAGCATCTTTTACAGCCATCAATACAATATTAGTAAGAGACAGAAATCTGCCTCTGTATGAAGTAGAGCCACTTCTTGTGCATCTGCTGGTCACAGCTGAATTCAATTTTTAGGATTTTGCACTGTGATTTGGCTTGAAGATATACCAAGAGACTTTTCTTTATTTCAATGATTTCCACTGGGGGAAAAAAAAAACCAAACAAAAAAACAAAAAACAAAAACCAAACAAAACCCCACAAAAAGTGTGGTCCAGCAATTGACTAGATCAGCTTGTGATCAAAATATCCCCTGAAATTTGCAAGACCAATATTTCTTTGTTGCATCAGCACAGTATGTCTGTAGTTTGTGTGTTTCCACAACATACAGTGGGGGTTAGGGAGCTTTCACAAACCAGCTTAGTTGTGCTTTAAAATCATTCCTTACAGAATGATTTGGTTCCATCTCAAGTTCATGCAGTGACCTCAAATCAATGTTCCTGTTGCTCAGTGCAGCAGCAGTCAGAAAACACCACAGATTTTACCTTGCTCTGCTGGGAGATTCGCTGCTGCTGATTCTCACTCGGCTTCACTGGAATGGGTTTGATTAGGTTGGGGTTGTTATAGATTGCAGAGGAACTGGTTATTTGTTTTGGCTCTGAGCAGGTCTTACACTGCAACAGAAAAAAAGGATTTCTTAGTATGTGTGACAATGTATTTTCCCCCGGTTCCCAACCACAGTAAAATACAGACATACCAGGTATTCAATAACCAAAAATACTAACTGCAGCCCTGATGATGAAATATTATGCTATTAGAAGAACTGTAGCAACTGCAACCTAATTTTCTAAAACCCACAAGACATATGTAAAACTGAACACTAGATTCCAAGATTTCCCTAGCATGAGATTTCCTTCTAATTTAAATCTCAGTTCTCTTTTTGGCCTTCTGCTTTTCCTGCACTTCAAATACATAAAATACTTTAAAAAAGCACCTTAAAAACCAAGCAACAGATATGCTTTTCCTGCATCCAACGGGCAGCTAGAAGTAGTTTAGATCCATGAAGGATTAATGTGCCCATAAAGATAATTTAAAATGCTTTTGTCAAAAAGTAGAATAATAACTCTTAACTCTTTTACATAAATCTTCACATTGGTAGCAACTTGCAGGATGCATATACACGTACAGAAAAGCAATTAAAGATTTAATCAATTTGTAGAATCAGTAGGATTTCTTATTATGAAAAAGATGGTCAGAGACAGATTACTAAAATGATCAGGGACAAAAAAATGTCATGTGGAGAGAGAAGGGCGTGACTTAATTCAGAAAAAAAATCCACATAAAATGCTCCATGAAAGAGAAAAAGCAAATGGAAAAGAAAATGTGAATGAGATGCTATATAGAAGAATATAGTTAATGAAACTAAAAAAGCATTGGGTATGCATGGAACACTACAAAGACAGCCTCTCTGAAGTCATTGTCACTTGATACAGTTGAAACCAAGAAACTGGAAAGATTTTTAGAAGAATTATTTGACAAGAAGTTAATTCTATTAATGCTTCTATTAATTCTAACTTCACTCTCAAATATACAAAGCTGATCAATTAACCCATTTCTGACACCTACTGCAACAACAAATAAAGACATGCTGGTTCCAGGGCTGCCCAGTAAACCAGAACTGGAGTTCTTGTGGGGACTTAAGGGGCTTTAGTAGATCCTCAATAATTTCAGTTGTTTATCAGATTGGACAGAACCTACAAGGACCAAACCTGCACTTCAGTAAGATTAAATAGCTTCCCCCCCCCCCCCCCCCCCCAAACAATTATCTTTTCTAATGGTTCTGCCTTTTCTTCAACATATCTTCTTACTGTTATTTTTTCAGCCCAACCTTTTGGGCAAAAAGCACATAACCTTTTTCTTTAATACCATGGATAACATTCTCTTGAATATTTCCCAGTAAGTTCTGCAGAATTTAAATAATACCCTTATTTCCTCAGGATATTTTAATAGGCTGAATTCCTCAGAAACCTTAAGTACGTTAGATTCCACTGTCATACCCTGCATAATCACAGAACTAAGCCTATAAAAATGAGGTGAGAAGCAGTAGTGTTTAACAGAGTCATCACTGTATGAGCATATTTTAGACCAAATTCCTCAGCCAAATGAGCATCAGTACACACAAGAATGACATTGACCTGACTTGGTATCATTGCTGTGACTTGATAACAAGGCTAGTAGGTTGCTGTCAAACACAGAAGCACATGGAAGAGAAAAGAAGCCTGTGATGATTCCAGAGGCATCTGTAACTATTTAGCTCAGAATTTAAAGCCGTTTTGGCAGATGGGGAGCACAGCCTTGCTGGTGAGGAAGTTGGGAGCACTAGCATGGCATTTTAAGCAACTGTCAGGTGGACAGGTAAAGATGATATCAGATGCTATTATCAACAAATAATAACAAAAAGCAGCATGAAAGGAATCCCACCATGCTCTGTAGTGAGAGAACTGGAGAACATTTGGCAATTCCTCCACCTTGCCTCACAGGTCTGTCCTTTAGTCACGTGTCCTGCTCAAAGCTCTGCTGCTACCAAAGATTGCTAAGTAACCAAAAGGCTCTAAGATCAAGTCAAAGAAAGGCTCAGCAACACTGGAACAAAAGTAGACACATATGGTCCATGTGGATCAAAAGGAGCAAGAAAAATCACTGAGGGGTTTTTGGCAAGTTTGGTAGTCAGAGCTATTCAAAGCAAACAGCAGCTCTGTGTTGCGAGATTCATCTCCACCTGTACAGTATGAAACTGGAAATGCTAAATGCTGGGAGAAGAACTGTGCAGCACAGAGTTCAGCCCAGAGCTTGTCCTGCAGTACAAGACAAGACACAATGGTTAAGGAGAAACCCATTTTGTCATGCTTTGTTCTGTACCCTTGCAACTCTTCAGCTGGTTTTCTCCCTGGCTGTCAGTGAGGCCAGCTTTTTCTTACCAGAGGTCAAGAGAAGGCAAGTGTATAAGAAGTAGATAAAAAAAACCTCAGTGTTTGGCATCTTAAAGCTCCATCAATTCAAAAAGGAAGGGGAAGCTGTGTATTCTATTTTGCTTGTGATGTAATCTTCAAATGTATAACAATTTGGGAACAAGGAACTTCAAAATTAGTTGCACTCTTAAAAATTGAGTAAAATACCTTAAAATTTTGAAAATTGATGCTCTCATTTTACAGCTTCCAACACTTTAAAACACTCTTCACTGAATAAACACAGAATTCAAAGAAGAGAACAACATATTTCATAACTAATTTCAGCACATCAGACTCTAAGTAATAAAACATACACTGACAAGAAAGTAGATGTCATAAACCAGTCAAAAACCACGACTGCTCTGAAACATATTGACATTAAATAGAAAAATGGTTGTCATTGCCTTTATTTATCACACTCTTTAGAAATTTATATCACCAGCAATACAAGAAATCATACACATCATGTTCATAAGAGGTCAGGCATTCCTAGCACTCATGTCCAAGATGAGGAGGAAGTTTTTATGTTATTTTTTATGTCCTTGGCAATCCTTTAAATGCAGAAAGATTAAAGATAAAGTAAGAAGCAAATCTGCAAAAGATTCTAAAGGGAAAAGAATCCTAAAAGCTATTATTTAAACAACAGAATTTGCTCTCCTTTGTCTTGTTTTCTCTGTGCTAATGCAGAAATGGAAGGTAACATCTTTTAGATTTATCACCCTCTTTTCACAGAATCTGAAGACAGCCTAGTATTTTCCAGTTTTCCATTTGCAGTATTTTAAGGTTATCTAATGAAAACCCTTTAAATATTTCAGAACATCTCAAATCATATTCTCTGATGCCAAGATTAGATAATGATTCAGTATTAAAATATGGGAAAAATACCAGGTTTTGGAAGTGTTTGTCCACTATAATACATTAAATCTCTACTACAGAAAATACAAAGGCCCCAAGTTTCAACAGAAACTATACACAATAAAAAAGGCTCCATTTCACCCTAGCTCAAACAGTTTGCTATCATCTTTCTGAGGATTTTATTAGTAGCTACATTTCAGAAAAATAAGCACAAGAAATGTAAGGAGATAAAAAGTTAAGATATATGTACATTGCCAGACTCTTATGGAACACTGAGGAGCTCTATTATTGCATGACAGCACATAAGCAATACAGGAAACAGCAGCAGGAACCTGCAGGCTCTGTAACAATTTGCAGCTTATATATGGATAGTTAAAATTATTAGATTTTTATTCCCCAAAGTAAAACGTTTTTGATTGCTCAATAATAGAGAACATTATTAGTCCATTAGTTACTTCTTTATTTAGAAGCCTCAGAAGACCAAAGCAGCACACGGGCTGAAATCATACTACATTTCAACCTTTTCATTTCCTTCCATTAGTGCCTGAAAGGAGCTAACAACCACAATTAAAAGCAGTAACTTCACTGTCAAAAGTCTCCTGAACCAAGTCCTTTGTACAAACCACAGAAACTGTCAGCAGGTAAATACTTCACCCAGAAAGAGGGCACAGCTTGCAGGTGCTCCTCAATAGCCACAAGAACTCTAAGGGTCAGAATGAAAGGTAATTTATACTTGCTCTGAGCCTCTACTGTTCAACAAATAATCATATCCACATTCTCCTGCCAGAGCTTGTTATTGACAGTATTAATTTCTTTTGAATTTTTAGCAAATTCTGTCAAAACTTTTTTTTTTTTTACCAGCCACTTCTACACAAAATGAGAGAGCACACTGTCCAAAATCACCCTGAGTAGAACTATTCAAAGCCCAAAATCAAACCTTTTATGTTTCATAATGTAAAATGGGAGCAAGTCTCACCTTGGTATACTCATCTTTGGCCTTGGTAAGCATCCTTAAGATATCCACTTCTTTGTTATTAGCAGCATTCATGATCATGGGGGACACCCCTGTTCCTGTGCCCTGCTGTGCTTTGAATTGTTCCTGCTGAGTTAGGCTGAAAGGTGGAGGATGTATGAGAAAAAAGTACAAATAAAACATAAAAACTTAACCACAATTACTGTACAATACTTAATTGAAACTCAAATATTTGTCTTTCCCATCTACATTAAAATGTGCAGTAAAAAAAAGCTATTAAAAGATCTCTATAAAATCATAATTTGACATAAGATTAATTTTCTCCAATCTTGACTACACTAGACCATAGAATAAAGTTTCCATAACTGAGTCACAATTTCTATACCCAGAAGGAGCAGGGAATTTATAGTGTTATTCAGTTCTGCTGGTGGTGGAGGATGGCAAACACACACACAAATCAGGCATTAAGTACTAGCAAATGACCAATTTCCTGCCCCAGCTGTTTTATTATTATTGTAGAATGCTGAGAATTAAAACACACAGCCAATTGGCTGAGCAACAGGGTATTTTTTATCTATATGAAATACTGCTATTATAAACCACTACACATGGTTTACATTTGCATGAATCCTCTGAAAACTAGGTTTTATTGTAGTAAATTACCAGTTTGAGAGCACCTAATCACCACCAACCGAAACTTGAGCTAGTTAACTAAAATGAGCTGTCAAAAACCTGGGTTTCCTAGGGTTCATTGTTTATTTCTGTAAATGCATCCCCATCAATTATTTCTTGGGTCACAGCTGACTCATTTTAGAGCTGTAGCATATACAGCAAAACCAACAAACCCCACTGAACAAAACCCCACCACTGTCCCAGTCTGCATTTCACACTGTTTTGTCACTGCAAAATGAAAAGCAGCAGGTATTTTTTCAAAAAAAGGATATATGGAGGAAAGATGACCACCTTCCCATCCAGTATTTTATCACAAATCCTACCTGGTGTGTCTAATCCTATATACCACAGGCAGCTGGAACTGCTTGTTCCTACCCAGCCCCTTTACAACATCCTCCACATTATAGCTCTAAAAAATGTAGATTGCATATGCTGATAAAATCTGTATGACTTCAGTGCCCTTGTTCTCCAAGCAAACATGAAAACTTGCAGGACACAGTCCTAAAAAAAAGGGTCCCTGCAAACATTGCAGAAGAATAAGCCCTGTCCATCCTGGACACAAGAAGAGAAGAGTGATACTGAAAAAAGCTACCCATATGACATTCTTAGGATAAAATACAGCTGAGAACACAGTTCTGTGTGAAATTTTCACCTCTGGCTGGACTGCAAAATTAAAGTTTAACATTTAGAAAAACACATTTTTACGTGCATGAAAGCAATGACTTTAAAGCTAATTGAAGTCTTGCTTTAAATGCCAAAAACAAAGTGAATTTTGTATCTATTGCTAAGAAATGAGGAAGCAGGGATTCAGCCATGCTGTGCAATCAGGACAAAACCCCACAGAAATTGTATAAATACAGCATGCCCTCATGATATCTGGCACTTACCTTGAAATAAGGGAAAAAAAGAAAGGTAACAATATTAAAAAATAAAATCTTCCCAAATTGAAAGATACATTAAACTCCCAAAGAATACAATTCTTCAAAATAGGTCTCTGAGTCATCAGGAAATAAATCATATCAACTGGTACACTCTGATGTAGCTGGAGAGCTGCACTACAAATTAGGAGAAATTACTGCAATACAGTGACTTATTTACGATTTTATGAAATGCAGGCTTGACGCTTGCAAGAAAATTTGTAAGTTTAAAGTAGAAATGTGTAATAATCCTAAAAACATAAAATGTGCATGTATGTACTAGAAAACATACATAAAAAAAGCACATAACTCTTTTACCCATCACTTACTTTTTCATGAGCTCTGCAATTCTTTGGCATTCTTCTTTATCATAAAACCAAATCCCATATATGGACACTGTAAATGCACATCAAACACAAACTGTGAGCATCTTCTCAAACAGCAGTTCTTCCTGGTAGATATTTAAATGTGACCTGCAAATTAATCTTAAAATTTATTTTCATCTTATGTTTTCCCTATCTAGAAACACAAAATGACACCTCAGATCCTATAAAATCAAAAAAGATCAAAGGCACATCTCTAAGCATTTAAATTACAAGCTCTTAAATACTCAATTAAGGCAAAGGTATTTGATCCTTTTCTTCAGAACACTAAACCAGTGAGGGTTTTTCTTAAAAATCTTTTTCTCTGTCCTTTATTTTATGTCATATCCATTTGACTCCACTACCAGCAAGCTGCAGGGAGCATTGTATGCATATGGAAGTAGGAAAATCTGTTTAGTTTTCAAAGAATGTTCAGGCCTATCTTACAGAGCATCAGAGCTGGTGGAGTGGGATGAACATCTCTGCCTCCCTGGAGATTTGCTCTAGTTCTGCCCATTGTTTTCTACAGGAGATCCTGGGTTTCCTTCTCCTTCCCTCTCTATCCTACTGCAGGCAAGAGTTGTCTCTTAACCTTACCAGGAGTTGGCAGTTCCTGCCACGTCTTCCAACATTTCATTTGAAAATGGATTTTATTTGAAATGAGCTGAGCACCTGTTCAAAAACAATTGCAACACTGACCCTGATGATGTAATAATTCCTACTATTAGGAGAGTCCAAAAGCAGTAACTCCTCCAATTCCACAGAGCCAAACCCATGGCATATGAAGTGTACCTTGGCTTTATGTTTGGAAAGAAAATGCATGTACAGCTGCTTGCAAGACATGAGTATATTATTTTCTCCATTTCCCCCCCAAAATTTAAAGCTCTGTGTTGTCTTCTATAGAACTAAAAATGGTCCCAAATGTTTAATACACAGCACATTGGCCAAAAGTCTAAAATATCTCACAAATCAGACATCATGTAGACATACAAAAATTACCTTTTAAAATATGTACTGTCCTTTTTATGATTATTGTGAAGTGTGATGATTTCTATTATTCGCCTTAAAAAGGCAAGCAACATAATATGCACCAGTGGTTCTACAAATGTGCAACTTAAGAGCTGATCTGCACAAGTAATCTCAAGTTTTTTAACAGAAATATTAAAATATGCATTTCAAATCCACATTAATATTTGAGCATATTCCAATGGGTGCTTAATAATAAACTGTGGACCTGTAGAAAAGTGTGTGAACAACTCATAAGGTTCCAGAACACCAACCTGGTGTGTAAAATTCCACATCCTTCTGATGAAATGTATTTGAAAATTTGTCCAAATCACAAGTAACTCCATATTCTTCAATACAACAGCACAGCAAGGAGACTGAGAATCCCAGACAAACCAAATTTGTTTTAATCAAGATTCTTACTCCTTATAAAAGAATCTCCAATGGAGAAGAGTATTGATGAAATTTTGGCCATCTGCTCCATCTTCCCAAATTTCTTTTATGTCTGCCACAGCTGGTGGCACCATCAATTATGCAGCACAGGTTGGACAGCTTCACCTTTGGCCAACAGAACAGACATGTCACAGACTTTTGATGAATATCCAATAAATCTGAAAGCTGACAGTCCCTTGGAAATGCCAGACTGCTTCTGGCCATTAGAAGCTGCAAGACTCACACTGACTTGCTTCTGCTGGTGATTTACCTCAACTCAGAGACAAACACAAGTAAACTGAATAATGACAGATTTCTGATTTTACAGAGCTACAACTAATATTTTGAAATACAACTGCAATAAATACAAACCTATTTGGGTCACAGAACAAGGGCACTGGGTCTATGCCACCAAACCACACCACCACCCAACAACATATCTCATCTTAACTCCAGTTTTAAGTTAGGATATTGCAGATCCAGAGACCTTTAGCCTAGAGTTTTGCTGAACTTCAAACCCACCCACATTTACTTTCTCCCCTTGGTCAAATGATATTTCCAGCCCAAATCAGGAAGCACAGCTGAAAGCAAGCTAAGACCAAAGCCCAACATCCTCTGAGCTTAAAGCTCACTCTAATCAATGAAGTGGTGAAATCTTTCATAAATGGACAGTCCTGCTTTTCTTCCTTCCACACGGCTTCCATCTGTCCAGAGGAGATGAACACTTGAAATACATGGAGAAACAATCCCTGAGCTTGTGGCAGCACAACACATCCTGAACTCTTTTATGCATGTGAGAATGAGGGACCAGTGAAAACACAGCAACTTGTGGAAATCTGAGATACCTGAAGTAACCACGGCATAAATTCACATTACTGTATTATATTCTCCTATAATCTGTATTTAAGAGAAAAAAAGTGTAGATAGTAGTGGTAAGAATAAGTATTGATGGCCTCCATCTTGATTAATGATGAAGACAAAATGAAAAAAAAATTCTTACATGTGTGGCAACACATAAAACCCCACAACTAGAATGAGAACCTAAGCTGATAACAACCTGTAACTGTCTGGGAACCTGGCACACTCACAGACACACAATACAATTTCACTGCAAGCTTTCTACCAGCATGAAAACACTGCCTGTTTTATCAGGATTAAACATAAACAGATTACTTTTATCTGCCTTCCCACTCTGTCAGACTGTTTGACAAAATAGAATTCCACATCTAAGTATCATGTGTAGAGTGGTAATTTCATGTTCATGTTAAAAATGAATCACAAAACATCAGAGACACAAAGCAAATTTTTCTACTGCCAAACAGAAGTGGAAATATTAAGGCACTTTAGGCCCAGCCTCAACCATAAAGTTATGTAAGGAGAGATTATTGTAAAAACCAGAAAATATAAAATCAAAGTCAAGCAATCAATTGATGACATTAAAGGGAAAAAAAAACAACTGCCACAATTACAATGTTGTTAACAAGATTACACAAAACTATGACATAATGCAGCTATGAAATCAAGAAGATCCAATTAATATTGAATGGGAAGCTAAATAAATTACTTAAATAAACTGACTGAAATTATTAACTATTAAGGGTATCAGTCCTTAGAACTTTTAGAATTTCTAAAAGGCAGGCCACTCATGAATCAAAACTGAAAAATTTTACCCAAATCTGTGAAGCTCCTTTAATAGCTCAGTGACTGAATTTCAGGAAGGGCACTATTTCAGTTTGAAATCACGACTTCAGAGCCAATTCGAAAGCTTCCGCCTTACAATCTTCATTTTTTTTTTGCTATGGATTTCTCCTGTCCTCACAAACACTAGAACACTTGATACTATTTATATGCAGAAGCTGACAGCTGCTATCTTCCAGAATTATAGATAACAATTTCTAACCTCTCAATATTTGAAACATTAATTTAGTTATTACGATAATACAGAATTTCTTATCAACTTCAATCATTGGTGTTAAGTATTCTATTAAAAAGAAAGGCATTTTATAGGATTTTTTTTCCCTCTTCATTATTCCACTGATTAGATTTGTGTCTTCTGGATAGACATTTCCATTATGAAATCTTTTGTTTCAGTGTACCTGCAACATGTGATTTTTAAGCTACTCCTCCACAGGCTGCATAAAGTCTTTAAGCCTGGTAAAAATGGATACAGAAATAACTACTGACTAGAGATTCCCCTGTACCTCGGAACTGTTTTATACTTGCTGGTATTCAAAATAAATAAATAAACCCCAAATCTGAATTTTTTGTGTTTTATTCTTGATTCCATGCTTCTTAAGGTATTTTGCTCTATGTATAGTCTAGACTCTTGCTCCTGTATATGTAAATCCACACTTGGCTATGTTAAAAAGAAGTTTCTTTATCCACGTCCTGCAAGGCAGGCAGACACCTTTACGTTGCTATGTTTAGGACTGCAACAAGGGAGAAATATAAAAAACCTGAGCACAGACAGCTGCACACTATCCTGGAAAGCTGAATTCCATCCCAGAGATGTTATGCAATGATACACAAGCTGTGAAATGTTATCTGAAGTGGCTGCACTGGCTGTGTGTGCTCCATTTCCCGGTGGCTGAGTCGAGATCCTAGACCTGGGTGCAAGACTTGAGTGTGTGACCTGAAAAAACACCAATCATCCCAATCCAAGTCTGTAAGAAATTTTTTTGAACACATAAATAATAAATACACTGGAAAAAAATTGGCTTGAGTAATTAAAGTCAGACACTCTATTCTAATTGGAGCTACTCTGCCCTAGGATCCCAATTTGTGAAAGGGGAAGAATAATATTTATAATCTGAGCAAGGTAAAATTTTTCTCTTTGTTCATTTTTGTATTGTATTTGCTTTTATAGTGATGATTATTGGCGAAAACAATATGAAAACCCAAAAATTCTGAATCTATTGCAGAACTCTAGCGGCATATAACAAAGGCCATGCATGAATAATGAGGAAAAAACCAGAATACTGAGTAGCCTCTCAATGTGAACACCACTCCAACTGTTTGATAGCTGAAACAAAGTCCTTATTGCAAAAGAAGAAAACCACACAATATAAAAATCCATAAACAGAGAGATTGCACAACCAGCCTTAACTCTGGTATTTCCTAGTTTAGGAGTCTTAAAGTTCTTTTAGCTCTAAGCAGGCTTTAAGTTCTTTCAAACACAAAATTTTGCTGTTTAGATACTTAAACCAAAAACACTAAAAAAATATTTCAATTGTATCCTGTTATACCACATTGGTAGAAATGTGGCTCATCAACAGGACTGGAATTTTTAGGCGTCTGGCTTCTCAACACTGTGCAAAGCTGCACAATACAAATATGTATTAGGTAAATGTATTTGTTTCTAAGTAATGGAAATTTCTCTCTGACTATATCTTGGTATTTCTAGAAGATATTAAAGAGAAGTCAAAATTTTAATGATTTCCCAGGCATTAAAAAGTCAAAAAACCAAAGCAAGGTAAGAGTTTTTCAAACAACAAAAATGTGTATTTTGCTATGAGCTTAAACCAAATTCCTAAAAAGCTCTGAAAAGGCCCTGCCTGTTAAATTATCAGACACTTGTTCTTTCATTTAAAGGCTGATAAAGCTCCTAATCCACTTATTTGGAGAACTGTTAACAAAGACAGGGAAAAGGATGACTTGGTATTTCCATTATCTCAAATGTTTAAAATATTATATATGAACAAGCAAGCTACAAAAAATCCCCTAAAAACCAACCAAACCAGTTGTTAAAGGAGAAAAAATCTTACTCAGAGACGTGTCAATGCAAAGCAATGATTACACATGGCCTTTTTTCAGCTTAACCAGTGAAATTCAACTGAGGAGGGAACTGTTAAAACAATTTTATTCTAAAATAAAATAACCACAAAACATGCAACAACAAAACCCCTGACAAAATGAAAAAGCCCCTCCAGACCCCTTTCCCCAAAAGCAAATGGTTTGAGAGTGGGCAGTGATTGGCAACATTACTGAAGTCAAGAATAAGTTCGTCACCACCATCTGTTTAATTGTTCTTGGAACTATGCCTTAAAAATCAAGACAAAATTTTTGTTAATAGAATGGACCCTGAAATATTCCTACCATCATCTATCAGTTGGTGAAAGTTGGGGGACCAATTTGCAGACTTCCAGATAGAGCCAGTGATTATTTCTGGTTTCATGAGGCAAAAAAAGGACAGCACAGACATGGTGGATGGTTTAATAAATCATGTCTGTGACTCTGCTGTGAGAGACTGACTTCAGGCAGATTTTTAATCCAAATTTATCAGAAATTGCTATGAAGAAAAATCAACTCTGTAGCTGTCAAACAGAATAGGGCCACTGGAAAGCCCCCTAAATGGCCTCAAATCTGAAGTTCTGTTAGTACTGCAGGAAAAATTAAAGCCCATTGATGCACTTATTTCCATAAAGCTCAGCAGATGTAAGAGTCCATCAGCAGGTTCTTTACTTTTTTGGAAAAGAGCCCAAATGCAAACTGTATTTGCAAGATTTCCCTTAAATATGCCTTCTGTTGATGCTACAAGAAATTTTTAGTCCTGACACAGGAATAGCATCTATGTTATGATCCATCTGGCTTAGAGAATTTTTTTTTCTCCCCACACCACTGGTTTTCCAGTCACACCTCTTGGCATTGCATCATCAGTTCCAAATAATTTTTAAATCATGATGGTGCGTGACACTGAAATTAAAGCAGGAAGGCTGTGGATGCCAGGCTATCAATTTCTGAAATAACAAGTTGTTCTTGAGAAATATTTTTTCTTATAAATAGGCTTTCTTAAATAACAAATGGTTCCCGTTACTATTTCACAATAGACTTCCAAAATGTCCCTGTCAGATGAGAGTTCCATAAGCTAAAACTACATCCAAATATCCTCATTCAACACAAGCAGGTTTCCTGTGAAATTAGAATCTATCAGGGAAAGACTTACTGGAAAACAAATGCAACTCCTCAACACCTGGAAGGATTATTTTTTTAGCTTACCTGTGCTCTATATTCTCTGCTAACTTTCTAAAGCAAACAATAAAACATGTCTTCAACACACTGAAATGAAGCCAGGCCCTGATCTACAGAAATCACCTGAGCAGAACACAACAATGCTTTACACAAATCTAGGCTAAATATAAATCCATACCTTCCATCAGCAGAAAGGCTTATACTGAAAGGAGACTGTCACAAGTGGAAGAGGTTCAACTACAAACCTTTTCTTGATTCTGTGCACTTCCCTCCTACCTAGTAACAAAAAGCAAAGAAACCACTGCTCAATCAAGAAGGGGACAACACAGCTTTTCCAGCCTGGTGACAACAAAAAAAATTGCCTTTATTGGAAAGAACAGAAAGGAGAGCTACCTTCACTGTCTCAATTTCCAGCCTTTTTCTTTCCATTATGTTAAGAAAAGCAGCAGCTTCCGTGTGTTTCTTGTGGAATATCTGGGCTTCCAGTCCCACAGGGGAAGAGCTGCTCTGCGGGCTGTGACACACACAGCTGGTAGAGGACTCACCAGGATTCTCACATCAAGGTTTTCATTTATAATTTAGTCCAGTCTAAGAATATGTTCCCAATTATTTTTAAAGTGCATCTCTGAGGTACCTGCCAAAGGTACACCTCTAATTCCACAGCTATAGTTAAGTTCAAGGTCAAACTGTTTTCCAAACTCTGACAATGCGATTTTCCAGTATATTAGAAGAGAAAGGAAAAAAGAGAAGACTATTTTAACCTCAAAGAGGTGTTCAATAGCATGTCATTTTTTCCTGAAACCTGAATTTTCACTATAATCAGTATGATGAGCTGTCACTCCAAATGGTTTAACTCCCACAAAATAATGAACAACTTCAGAAAGGACTTCATGAAGAAAATAAGCAACCTTAACTATACATGATGTTTCTAATTCTGACTGTTGTGATCTCATCTCTTATTTCTCCACTGCATACCTTCAGATCCTAAGTAATGGAAATACATTTGCAGATCTGGACTGAGTTCTTAGCCTGCAACAATAAAAGTCTGAGTTACTTGTATATCCTTGATCTTGTAACAAGAAACACATAAGAAATACCCTAAGATCAAGAGAATTTAAACCCCTCATTTTTGTATTTTTCCATTTGTATACTCTATACACAACACCATTTTGGATAGGCAATTGTTTCATTTTTCTTACACCATCTTTAATTCTAAAATGGTTAGAAAAATAATTTTAAAAATCCACATAGAAATAGGCAAAAGTCAACTACTCCTCCTGAGATCTCAAACAGTTGATATTTACAGCATATCTTATGCATTCCCTTTTATTGCTTTGCCACAGCCTGTTAACAGGTTACAGTGCACAATTAAAGAGTTTTCTAGTCTTTTGTAACCATTCCTTCTCTTGCAGTCAGCTGTTGCACTGCCTTCAGTCACATCTGCTTGTCTGTAGAGCTGCAGACAAACTTTGCAGTACAATTTTTAGCAATAAAATACAATTTCACAGGCACAGAAAGGACGTTCACTGTTCTCACAGAATGACAGGCAAACTGTGGGTAGGTTCACACTGTGTTCACAAGCTAAATTTCACCCTGAACCCTTCATCATTCACATATGGTCACTGAATTTTTACATGCTTGAAACCTGAAGGATCATTTAAATATTAATATTAATTTTTCACCTGCATTTTTCTTGTGAAATTGCAATTTAATGATTTCTTTCATTAAGATAGAAATACACCCCTTTGAAGTACCTTTTTGCTTTTTTCTTTGATTACTGTAATTCTATTTTAATGTATTTGTATCTATTTTAAAATTCTATTTTAACAATTGAAGTCAGTGTTCAGATTATTCAGAAGTTTACTGATTTTCCTGTAATCTTGCACACAAGACATTCTGTGGGCAAGAATACAGAATGTTCTGTGTATATGAAGAGAGAAACAATGCACCCTCGAGATCAAGTTTGTCACCAAGAAAATGTCATTTAAGTAGTAAACAGTTTCTTATTTAACCTGTAATTCAACTGAAAAGAAAAAAAACCCTCACATTTATCAAATTCATGTTATATTAGCAGCTAGATACTTCACAAGAGCAGCACTGGGAGGTACTCTACAACTCTGAATCCCAGATTATAGACTAGAGATAGTCATATTTAAATAAAAATGTGGGATTATTGCATGAGATTATTTTCACTGCAGCAACTGTATTGTTTCCACACAAAGTAACAAGATGTGTTTCATTTTGCTTCAGAAATCAGCAGTGTTTTACTAGCTTATGCATAATCCTTTAGGAATAAAACTTCACAGTAATCATCATCTGCTTCCTCAGTCTCTGCCCTCCTTCAGTTTTTAGCTCTCAGTGCAAATTTGAGCATCTACTTTACTTTCTGTTAAAGAGTGTTAGAAAGAGAAATATTCATGAGAGAAACCAGAATAAAAACAACAGGTACAATAAACAGAAGGCAGCAAAGCCCTGCAGGAAGACATAGCATACCCACAAAAAAAATAATCCAATGTTATTTCTCTCCTTAATTATGAAATTTTATGAACTTGTTAATTGAGAGATGCTACACATGCCTGTATAGAGGATTTAACACTGTATGTTGTTTAGGAAAAGCTATTGAAGTTTTACAGAAAGGCAGTTTGTTTGACAGAGCCAAAAGAATTGGTACAGCTCAAACAGAAAGTCCATATCCTGTCTAAGACAATGGGCAACAGCAGATGATCCACAGAAAGAATCTTCTTAGTCCCTTTATTGCTTACTTCTGACCTGAAGCTTGTGTCTTACATTACTTACTTTTTTTCCCCCACCCCTGGCTACAGAATCTTTCTGGTTGGTTGAATGCATGTAAATAATACCTCTGTTATGCAAAGGGATTATTAAAATAGGCTCTAAAAGTCCTGGGCATATGTATGTCCAAAATAACGATGCCAGCAGGAAAAACCCACCAGGGTATTTTCTGAGATTGATTTTAAGCAATGCATGATGAAGACTTTATGAAAGGAGGTCCTGTTGCAAACCCCACAACTGGGCATTGAAGCAGAGCAGGCAGCAGGCATTAAGCCCAGTGCTGTTAATGGTTTGGACAGCAGTTAAGACAAAAAAGCAACACTGCCTTTGCAGCCTGAGTGAAATTCCACTGGAGCACTTGCACCATGTTCCTGTATATAACACATTCCTTGTCCTTTAAAGGGTATGCTATCTTACACTTGGGAAGGGTTTCTTTCCTCTTCCCTCCTGTAACTGAAAAGTATTCTTTACTGCAGATTTAAGGTTTGTTTTGACAAAGAGAGCACTGATGAGGCACTCAAGAGCTTGTATTAAATCAAAGTTAGACAGAAGTGAGCAGCTTGTATATGTGCTGTGGGATACACTTGCTCACATATTTATCTTCCATGTTTTGAGAGAAGGTTACAAATATTTTTATATATATACACACACATATAAAAGAGTGTGAGTAAGCAAGCTCACATTCCAAGAGAAGTTTTCTGGCTATGTCAGGAGTGTAGTCCACCCTCTGCTAAGCAAACCTATTTTTTTCCAAGCACAAGAGGATATTATCAGAGGAGCCCGTGTGGATATACAGAAACCAGAGATCGTCATGGCTCGCTGAGGTGATGAGCTGATGGGTGGATGGCACCCATTATCTTCACTCCTCAATCCAAGTTTTCCTGAAAAACGGACAGGGGGAGGAGGAGGCTCCAACTGAGCACAAGGCACAGAGGACAAGCAAAGGATTAGGAGTGAGCAGCAAGAAAAGGAAGGAGAATGCAAATGATATTGAAAACATTTCGAAGAGCTAGAAAATAGTTCCTAGATTAGAAGATCCAGTTGTCAGCAATTTCAAACAATATTCAGGTTTTAACTTCTGTACAAGGCTATTACATAATCCTGAAGCAAGGAAATTAACCAAAAGGAATGTGCCTTTCCTATCTATAGAAAATACACTTAGCTTCAGCTGCTTCAACGCTCCTTGGAATTTTAAAATGTTTCAAGCCTTGGTTCGGCAGGCATATCACCCCCTGCCCAGCCACCAGCCAGGGGAACCCGACGCCAAGTACAAGGGGAAGCTGGTGCATGAAACTCAGCTGAACTGCTTCTACATCAAGCCTGGAGGTAAGACAGCATCACCCACTCGTGTGCACACAAACTGTACTCACAGCTGCCTTCAGGGTTGCCCTCCTGTTTAACTAGAGCAATCTGTGTAATGTAGGAGACTAGCCTAATACCTCACAGCAGTATTTGGTGATAACGTACTGGGAAGCCCTGAATGTGTGATCACACCACCACAGGATTTAGATAATTCTAGTAATTCTCAAATCTGGGGAGTTAAGTAGATGGACGGCTTCTCTTGGTTATATATTGTATTTTGAGCATCTAATGAACATTGCTTCCCCACTTACACTGTGACATGATTAAAAAAAAAGGAATGCAAGTATCAGGAAAAAATGATTTTTTTTTTAATTGTAGACAAAGAGGCTAAGAAGTTTAAGACACAGGAAAGCTGAAAATACTAAATACATGTGTGCGTATGTGAGGGGATTAAGCTGCAAAGGCGGTTACACAAGGGATTTGTGAAAAGCAACCAGCTCTGGAATATCCTTGTTTGCAGGAGAAATACATAGGCACTCATGTACATATTTCCCCTGCTCCTGAAACACCTAGCATTTTATGCTGTGCAAGGAGGGAAGTGTGAAGCAGAGGGTATACAGGTAGTCACATGAAAATAACCCCTCTGAAAAAAAAAAAAATCATTATCTGCTGCAAGCCCAACTCTTGAGCATTACTGCATCATATGCCTATCTTATCTTGAAAAGACGTCAGGAATGCCCAGCGCTGGCGCTACACTCTCCACAGTAAACCTCCAGACAAGCTAATTTGTTACTTATATGCTGACATCCATAAATGGGAAACAAAGACTCTGTCTAGCAGATATATGCAGCATTGCTCTCCTGCCATCCCATACAGAAACTCATCCCCAAAGGGGGGTGTTTGACACATGGTTCTAACTCTATTCCATACCCTTTTCCTACTGATTTGTTTGCCCGAGCTGAGATACAGCTGCACCATGCACAAAACAATTATCAGCCATCTAAAAACTACACAGCTTTTTTTGTCTTAGCTCCTTTGCCTGTTTCTTCTCACATGGCATACTCTGACTTCCAGATTGGGCTGAAAATGAAAACCTACATTAGCATTGCTGCACTTCTTTTCTTTAATTTTTTTAAATGCACCTGCAACACACAACAGAAAAACACAATTAAAGCCAAAAGATGGCTGCAGTCGTCACAGCTACAGCCACAGAAAGTCACCTGACAAACCAAAACCTGTTTGCTTTGCTCAGCCAAAGGCTTCCACAATTGGCACAAAATCCTCAGGGTAGGAAGGGTGAGGAAGAAACAACTAAAATGTCCTGTTTAGAAAGTTTGAATAGAAAAGATCTGTGCTGAGTTGGGTTGTGACCGGGGACATGGTGTTACGCATCAAAATTAAAACTAAAGGCCTTCAGCAGTGGTGTCTACAAATTCCACTGAAAAACATAAATTGTATTTAGTTTAAAGGAAAATATGAATAATGAGGTAGCCTTGCAAAACCTAAATTCAGAAATACTTATTAGTACAAACAATTTTGCTTTAAAAACAACAAACAAAAAGGGATTTTGTAGTTCCTCTGCTTTTTTTTATATGAACTGTAAAAACCTAAATAATAGAATATTTATTCTCCACAATACCCAGAAAAAAAACCCCAAACACCCTAAAGCTGAATTAATTAATAGCTGCTACTTCTAGAGTCACAAGAATAATTTAGTTTGTCTGGGGCCTCTGCAGTTCACTTAGTCCAGTGTTCTGCTCATAATAGTGGCAGCTTCAGGATGGGGAAAGACAAAATCATGATTAACTACAAGTTTCCAAAAAACCCTATATTCCATGGCACTTTTTCAGTTGATTTATTTAAAATTCATTTTCCTGTTCCCTTCCCTAGGTTAAAAATCCACTCCTCCTTCCATGGATTTAAGCAGAGTTTAGCCACAGGTTTCAAACCCTGTAGTTTGTGCTCTTTAGAACAGGCAAGCCAAATAACCTGACTGCTAAAACATAGTTACTGATGTTAAAACCCACTTTCCCAGAGACAGCACTGCTGCATGTCCATCTATCCCTGACTGCACTATTAACTTATAAAAATATTATTATAACTTGATGGTATATCTCAGCAGGCAGGCATTAAAGATTTTCAGGTAGCCTTGAAAATTAAAACAAGACAGAAAGCATGAAAACCTAACATATAAATGCACATATTTTATGGTTTTAGTGATAAAAATGTAAATTGGTATCTATACTATTTCCAAGGGGCAGTTTATTTTCCTTCACATTCTGAACTAATTTTTACCATTCTAAGCACATTAAAATAATTGATTAATTGAAGTAAAGACCACAAAGGCAGGAGCTATATGGGAAATGTAGTAGAAAATTAGTAATGCCTTTATCTATGTTTTTATAAACTGGTTTATGAACAGGTAATTGGAGTGTAGGTACAAGGAAGTCAATAAACTGAGTGCCAGAAGCCATCTTGCATGAAAAATATATCAGCACTATGAATCCAATAAATAGAGGCAGTAAGAAGCTTGCTTGCTTCTCTCAAGAAAATTTGCAGATTGCAAACTATAAAACAGTAAAGTTAGACAGAAACTTAAACAGGTTTCCAAAAAAAAAAAAAGAGGCATGCAACGTGACAAAGTTCACGTTGCATCCTTCATTTTCTGGGTTTAGAATTAAAAACATTATTTAAAACATTAATTAATTGAAAACATTAATTAATTTCAGCATGTATGTTTCCTTTGGAAATTTAAAAAAGGAAAAGAATGCCTATGGCTCAAGAGTGGTAGTATTCCAACACTCTTAGCAAAACTGAGGTTTCACTTTAAGGCTAGGAACATCCAGGGAAGATAATCATGACCTCTACTGTTGTTCTGTCTTGTTGGATACACAATGAATTTTTAAAATGCTGATCAAAGGAGAGAAACTGGATGGAAAAGAGAAGAGATTTGTTTGTATCTCTGAAACAAAAATGTCTCCAAGGACAGAACCTCAGGTAAAGCACAAACATTTGTATTCTGAGAAATGCCACTAGTCAGTCCAGGCAGACTTTTAAAAAACAGCTTTACCCAAACCTGTTTAGCAAAAAATAGGCTGAGAAGGATTCATCCCTAAGAAGGGCAAGGCCAAACTTAGTTAGCATTTCTACAGTTTGAGCTTGCACTTTTGTTTCAAATTGACAAACACTTCTCAAAGGGTTTTAAACTACAGAAATATTTTCCTAAACAAAACATGCAGGTTGTAGCAGACCAGAATAATAGTTCTGCAAACAAGCTTAAGCTAAAAAAAAAAAAAAAGTTTTAAATTATTCAGCTGTGACAAAAAACTGCATTTTGTGTAATGATGCAGCAAGAGAAAGCCATGTAATGTTTCTGAATCAGTAGACCACTGATTTGGAGACATTTAGAGAAAAAATAGTACAAACTGCACTAAGTTAAACACACTTACAGTTATTTGATTCAAAATTCTGAAAGATGAATTGAATGAGCATTTGGGGAATAATCAATTGAATGCACATTTCTATTTTCTGCATTCATCCTCTTGGGGTTTTGATACTGGACCTGATACTGTATGTTGGCAGGACAGAGGCTGATAAAGAAGGTTCTCCTTTCTAAACTGGTATTTTTACCCAAACCAAAAACATCAAACAGAAACTCTGTTACATCATAAAGACAAAGGCTGGAATATCTATTTTGCCTGTCTCAATTGAGCAAGGAGCAGTTTATTGGTCAGTATGAAGAAAGCCAAGTCTAAATATATACACAAGAAAAAGTAACCACCAAATGCTGGTTTCATGCTCAAATTAAAAAAAAAATCACAAGAAAAAGAGGTTTAAAATACACAATTACACAATAATATAGTGTAGATTATGAGCACATTTCAAGGGGAAAAATACACTATGGTAGCCAAAAGAGGACTGTTTTTCATCATATATTCTTTTTTACATATTACTCTGATTTTCTTCTTGCTGCTTCCTGCCTTTTCCCTTCAGAAGTAAACTTGTAAAGTCTTCAAGCTAAGATGTCTTTTACAAGAGAAATGCTACTTGCAGGGTCACTACAGAGGTGGGACACTTATAATCCATTTGTATTTTTATCAGGATGTATTTCCTTAGAAGGGTGAACTAAAATGTGCCACAGTCTCAAAATAAGATGAGTTGCTCTATTTTAGAGCACTCACGGATGCTGTAACAATCTAAGAATGAAAAACAATAGTGTGAGGAAAATATACACTGTTACCTTTTCCTAAGGATTTTACAAGTACTTGCCCCCCCCCCCCCCCAGCATATATTTGGTAAAATTTTCATACATAATTATGAACTATGGGGGAAGAAAAAAAAACCCCAAACCCACAAACTACAGATAAAACCCACAAAACTTCCTTAGACAGCTGGCAAACTTCCCTCTCCCTCCCATCCCATTTACCAGATGTCTCTGCAGTGTAAAGATCTGGGAAAATAGTACAAAATGTTCAGGGTTCTGATAGACATATGGCAGCAGGTTAAAGAGAAAAACTGAAACAAGTGTAAGGTTATGCACAGACCACGTGCATCTGGACAGCTCTGCCAAATCCAGGCATGTCTGCTCTGCTTTGGTACCACCAAAAGCCCAAATCAGCAGACACTTTTCACTAGGAAGGCTTCATTCCATTTCAGGCTGAGGAGATGATGGGAGCAAAGCCCTTGCTACAGTGTGGCACAGAAGTGAAAAGTAATTTCTGCGTCCAAATAGGTGCAGAAACTGTCAGAGAGAAATACTGGTTGACATGTCACACAATTTCTTTCTCCACTCAATATAGCAGAAAAGCACCCAATTAACCTGTATCAGATCATTGTCACAATTAGCATACTATTTTAAGGTAGGATCTTGTGTTCTTGGCAGCTAAAATGCTCAAGGTGAAGCCAGTTCTGAGATAAGCAACTTAATATTCCCCAAACTCCCTGTTTCCTATAAGCATCAAAAGCACAATTCAGTGATGAAAAGGTAAATGAGTGAAATCAAGAAATAATTCCCTGACCCAGAACACAGACAAAAACACCTGGTACAGTAGAGACTGGAGAATAGCTGTAATTATTATACAGCTGCTGAAGGGAGAAAATTAAGGTAATTTAATCAATAATTTATTGCTATATATTTCTTCTGAACTATATCATATCAATCAGCATCAAGGCTTAAGCAGCAGGCTCTGACTACTGGTTTTCCCAATAACTATCAGGAAAAGCTAATGAGAAAAAGTAGTAATTATGTAGTTAAGATTAGTCAAATACATAACTCACGAAAATTTAAAAATTCTTAGATCATCTAAACAAAACCAGAAGTACTGTCTTGCTCTCGGAGAGCAAGCATCTAAAATTGCAGTTAACTACAGAAGTTTAAAGGTCACATTGAAAATTGCCTGTTTGAGCCATAAACCTTCTGTTCCTGGGTGGACAAAGATTTCTGCTGGCATGAAAAACTATTTCGAGCTTCCCTCCTGGCTTTGAAATGAATAACCCCAGCTCTACCCTAACAGATTTCCCCAAAAAAAAAACTTTGCTGTGAAATTGTGGATCAGAGCAAACATTAACTGGCATGGATCCCAAATCCAGCCTGAAAAGTCCTGGAATTAGACTGTGCCTCCAGCATGGTGTTCAGACAATAATTCAACTTAAGATGACCAGGACCATATGAAACAATAAAAGAAATATGGAAAAAGAAAGTAAAAAGTTTAAATACAGATTAAATACACCTTTTTTTTTTTTAAGCATTTCTAAAACTTACATTTATTGTCTACAATTTTGGCAATTTTTTTCTATTGTGATCATATACTGGATACAAAGCAAGCTTTACAAAAGGATAGCTGTTACACCACAAAATGTTGTTGGGCTTGTCCAGTACACAAGCAGCACCTTTTGCTGCCAAAAAAGATTTATTTTAGACTGTGTGATACAACCAGCCACAGATACTCAGTTGTACAAAATGAATTTTGAATACTGGGAGAAACAAAACAATGGGCAAGGCCAGCAATTACAAATGCAGAGGAAATTGTTAGCTTTGTTAGATATAATAACGAGACATGTATGAAAAGCAGCCTGAGAAGTCACCAAGTCAAACAACATGTTAGCAAAAGATAGTTTGTTTCCAGATTCTGTTAAGTATTACTGCCAAACTGTTCAGTGTTCTGCAGAGTAAACAGCTATTACCGAGTACTCCTTGTTAGTATGTGAAAGCAGGAGATAAAAATAGTACTACAGCATAAGGGCCTAAACATCCCAGTTTTGTAAAGTTCATTTAACAATAAACCTCAAGCCTCAGTTTTGCAAAAAACTATAAAGGCAAGTTGTACAAGAGCAAGAAAATATTAATATAGAAAATTCAAGAGGATATTCAGAACTGTGTTTGGATGAGATCCTTGCGAAAAAGGGATCTCCTTGACAGTAAGTGTGCATTATTTTGTGTTGCAAAGGCTTTGAAATACAAAATAAGAAAAGAAAGGGCAAGAGGTACGTGCAACTCCATGAAGAAATCGCCACATGAACTGTAGGAGCCTAAAGAAAACCTGGACAACTCAAATGAGTTGGTAAAAATTGTCTCCCAATTTACTCTGGAAAACAGATGTCTTCATGAAAATCTGAGAAAACAACAGCTTTTGCTTTGAAGTATCAAAACCTTCAGTTTTTTAAAAGAAATAATAATTAAGCCTTTGTAAGTATATTTTAGGAAGATAAACAGCTAGGGGTAACATAACTTTATACCAGAACTCACCTGATACTCATTGAATTGATAGGATTTTTTTTAGTAAAAACAAACATGAATCTGCTCTCAGACAACCAAACTCACAATTCAGTTAAGAGGTACAGATTTACCCATGGTTAGATCAAACAGCTAACCCAGGTAAAAATCAGATGCAGACCCAGGCATCCTGCTCAGAAGTACAGGCTGCTACTTATATTTGAGACCCTACAAATCTAAAATTTTTATGTCTCTTAGTGAAAAAAGAGCTTACATACCTCAATCCCTGATTTTTCTCTTAGTAAAAATAATAATTACAATTCCTGTGCAGTAATCAGACTAAAAACTTATTTTCTGTCACCACAGAATTATGAAAACTGGTAATTACTCATTATACCACTTGTGTCAACAAAAATGAAAAATTAATAGGTTTCAAAAGGTGTATTGGTATATACATACAGAAACTCCTAATGAAGTTTCAAAATCAGATTAAACAAGATTACATCTACATAAGAAAAAGCCTTCAAAATAATCTGGAATAAAGAGGTGTCACAGTACTTAAAATCCTAATGTCTGGCCCAGTCTAGGTTAGCCTGGACATGTCTGCAAGTCTTTTCAGTTTCCTTCTGAATTCCAATTCTTTGTCAGCTTAGAAAATAGTCTCAAAAATAGCAGTTTCATTTAGGCTATTTAGTATGTTCTTCCTTTATTGCTTCTACCACATAGTGTGTGTACAACAGGATTCCCTCTTGATCTATATGCCAACTCCAAATTAGTTTATAAAATAAAAGGTCTAGCAGATTATCAAATTGGGCTACTTTGCAAGCCATGGATTGCTTTTGCCTTTACTTCACCCAGAGGGAACACTTGAGCATCACAGTTCACACAAACCATTTCTGAAATCTGCTTTTATGCATAAAGGACAAAGGCCAGATCAGGTACTACAGCTCTGTTTCCAAACTGAATTTACAACTGCTCCCTGCACATTGTAACAGTCTGTGTGCAGATCTGCATGCACAAATAAGCTTCCTCATGTTTTCCACTCATTGCTGAGCTTGCCTGACACTTGCTAATTCTTGTGCAAAGATAATCATGCAATATCAACAGAAAGCCTAAAGTAATAACTTTGCCTTTCAGCAGGGTTTAAATCAGACTCAGCATTATGTTGTCAGGAGTTACCCCTAATAGCTGAGGAGCAACCTGCCTTCCAACATGCTCTAAGAACAGGGTTCTGGAGCTGGAGCACAACACAGGGCTTGGACTGGCTGCATTTGTCTATTTTTATACAGAAAATCAAGACTACAAATATTACACTGAGACCTCCCAGCAGTGACTGGGGTGTATTCAGAAAACACACACACTTTCTCTCAGCCCATCACATGCAGGCAACCACAAACATCCACAATTTGTCAGTTAAATGAGGAGATTACTCCTAAGCACATCCTAATACTTTATTTGGTAGAGTGGTATTTTAGGGAACACTGAGCAATTCTTCCCTTTCAGCACACCAAAAAAAAGCAAAATTCATTCCTTCAAATTCACCCCCTGAATGCTGCAGTCTAAGCACTTGGACTGCCTTAACCAAGAACAGACTGAAGAGAACCTGACTCCAGTATTTAACCCAACATGTCACATACTTACACCTGGCATTTCTGTAGAGCAGAAAAGGGTCCTGGAGCTGGAAATCCAGGTCTTTAGTAATGGGTTCTGTTCGGTTTTCCATGCTCAGTCTGTTCATTATTGTGAAACCATGCCTTGGAGAAGCTGATCTGAAAAGGAACAAGTAGAAATACAATCAAGTCAAGGGAGAAGGAAATCACAATAATTTCTTTGTTAGGTAGAGATCCAAATTAATTATTTATTTCTAAGAGATGCTACAAAAATCTCATTTTGTTGCCAAGGAAATAACAGTTGACTCTTGCAGTTTTGGTAATCCTTTTAATTATGGCAAAGGCCTACATTATGTATGAGAAATAAACAGACCATCAGCATCACGTGATCCAATGCCACCATCTACCCTACAGCTCCTTGCTGGACTAGAAAGCAGCAATTAAAACAAGTCAGAGCAAGGCAAGCTCTCAGCACTCAGGTGAACAACTGCAGATACTAACAGTCATCAAAGAGAGAATTTTCTATACCACCTAAAACCTAAGGATAAAAGTCACCATGTGAAAAACTGAAACAGGTTGCCCCACAGCAGCTGTGAATCCTCTCACATCCCTAAATAATAACTGATAAATGATGAACCTAAACCATGCTGTGACTCTAAGCCATTATGCTCATTCATGGAGATTACACTACAAGTCACTTAGATCAAACTGTAAAGCCTGTCATGATCCTGACAGGAAACACTCCTTTCAAACCAAGTTTGGCAAGAAAGGAAAAGCGATGGCTAAACATTTGGGAAAAGTGCCACCTCTGCTTAATTGCTGGTGTGTGGATTTCTCTATGAAACCAAAATACAGGAACCTGTCTTACAGGATTTGAGTCAACCAAAAAAATAAACCTTGTTTGCAAGGGTCAATATTTCACTTCAGACAAACAGTCCACTTGCACTGGTGTTAATCCAGTTGGAAGTCTGATTTTTTGACTGTTCCTCGAATTCACAAAGATGAGCTGGGCAGTGAGTGAGTAAGCCCAAATAAAATGGTAACATCATTTTACATTGTGACTAAGGTAATGAGAAACAAACACAGCACCAGTGGTCTCCAAACTGTCTGCTGGCAATGTGCTTTCCACAGGACTTCATAAATTTGCTTGAAGTCACAGAAAATTAAAGTCAAAACTGATGATGAGGGCAATGCATGCTGTTACTCACAGTTTACAACCTGCTCCATACTGCTGCCTAGGCAGCAACCTGTGCCCTAAATGGAAACTTCCTCAGGCAACAAAAACAACAGTGAAAGGTAACAAATACCAGAAGGGCCACGTTTCATGTTGTCAGGTCTTGAGCTTTGAAACCAACACACCAGGAAACACTGCTTCTGTTTTGCAGCACACAAGTCACCACATCCACCTCGTGCCAGCACAACAAAGGGCTGCTGCTTTCCTCTTGTGGTGGCAAATTTACAGCATCTGATCTCCACTTACCCGAGAGCAGCTTAGAAAAACTGCTGATGACCATTGCCACTGCAGGGACTGAAACCAGCATTCCCACTTCCCACAACACTCACAGGCTCTCGGGCCTCTCTGTCACCTCACACACTTCTCAAAGCCATCTCCTGCTTTCTCAGCTCTCCTACCAGATCCTCTTTGACACAAAAGCTGAAAAAGTAACTTTCTGCTTTGGTGTTACACCTCAGCAGTACTGGAGGAGCTGCTGACTGCGCAACCTTCTGATTTTCACAGCAGTCACAGAAATGCTGGGGCACCAACATGGAACCCCCACAACAGAACAAACACATGTGCTACAACAAATGGTGCAAAAAATGATGCTCTGAAAGCCACAACCAGAGTTGCTGCTAAAAGAAAGCATGAAAACCATCCAAAATGTTGGATGAAATACGCATGAAAAATGAAAAGACACAAGTAGTATGAAAGTTCCCTAAGTAGGGGACACAATATTTTAAAAGCTCTGCCATTCCCTTCCTTTCAGCAATATAATTATTTATTTCACTCTTTTTTTGTTCAGACAATTTAAAATTGAAAATACTATTTAAACCACCACAGATTTCCACAGTTTACCCATGGAGTGGTGTTTGCAGGGGTGTTAGGATGAGGGAGGCGACAAGACTCCATGTTTCAAAAGGCTTGATTCATTATTTTATTATACATACTATATTAAAACTATACTAAAAGAATAGAAGATTTCATCAGAAGGCTAGCTAAGAATAAAAAAAAGAAAAACAAAGACTTGTGGCTGACTGAGACAATCTGGACAGCTGGGCTGTGATTGGCCATTAATTAGAAACAACCAACATGGGCCAATCCCAGATGCACCTGTTGCATCCCACAGCAGCAGATAACCATTGGTTACATTTTGTTCCTGAGGCCTCTCAGCTTCTCAGGAGAAAAAATCCTAAGGAAAGGATTTTTCATAAAACATGAAAAATGTGACATACCCATACTGACATTTAAATCACATTTGGAAGTCTTATCAAAATACAAGGTCATATCTCCTTCAGAGGGTTTTCCTTCCCACATTTGCTTCTGGCAGTTTCAGTTTCTTTTCACCCTTAAACAAAGGGGAGCATTTTATTTCATTCAGCCATGCTCCATCCCAGCCAGCTTTCCCATATCCACAGATTTCACCTGTACATGTCAAAATGTGCTCACCTTGTGTAAACAAACAGCGTTCCCTCCACATCTGTCTTCTCCTGAAAAAAAGGAGCATTAAGGAAGTTGAAAACAGGGCAGTGTTTTGGTCACCATCAGTGAGCAGCCTTCTTCTCTGCTTTACCCAAGCCAGGAAAAAATTACTAAACCAAATCTCTTGAGTTGGTGGTGAGAGGCTGGAGCTAGCACAGTTCACCGTGCAGCTGAGCCAGGGTCTGAGGTAAGGTGTGGAAAGGCTGAAGGCACACCACCATGGCCCTAAACACTGGGTTCATTCTAGGCTGCCCCTGAGCACAACACACAGGCAAGAGGCAGAGAGAGGAGTTTTCAAAGGACACGTGCCTTCTGGGGTGCTGTTTGGCACAGAAATGGGGGAAAACAACACAAAAGGCAGATTGGGCAGGTTCTTCAAACACAGGCCCTGAGTCTCACTGTCACAGCAAGCCAAGAACCACCTGCCAAGAGCCTAAATGTTCTATTACCTAGAGCTTCCCCAAGGTAATTATGTTTGCACATCTTACCACAATGCTTTTAGCACTGGTAACTCCGCCACTCTTTTGCACGTGTGTGGGTTCCACTACAGGTGTTGGAAGGGCAGAGCAGCACCTGAGGCCTGAGTTAAACCCAAGCCCTGGCTTAAACCTCAGCCTTCCATGGCCTTGGGATAAAAAACAGACCTGCGTTAAACCCCATTCTTCCATAGCCTTGGGATAAAAAACAGCCCTGGGTTAAACCCCAGCCTTCCATGGCCTTGGGTTAAAAACTCGAGCTGGGTTAAACCCCAGCCTTCCATGACCTTGGGTTAAAAACCAGACATGGGCTAAACTCCAGCCTCCACAGCCCTGGGTTAAACCCTGATCTTCCATGGCCTTGGGCTAAACTCCAGCCTCCTCAGCTCTAAGTAAATCCCAGTCTCCCATGGCCTCGGGCTAAGCCCACGTTAAACCCCAGCCTCCTCCACACGTGGCAGAACTCCTCCACCCTGCAGCCTCCCAGAGCTCCATTCCCGGGCATCCCGCGGCTCCTGAGCGTGCCCAGGCCGGCTGTCCGTGGCACGCCGGGACACCCCGGGACACCCCGGGCACACGGCCGGGACCCACGGGCGAGCCCCTCCCGCTCCCCACCCTCACACCTCGCTGGGGGGCGGGGCGTGCCGCGAAGGGGGCGGGGCGTGCCCGTGGCGAGGCCCCGCCCCCGCGGCGCGCGGTGGGCGTGGCGTGGCGGGCGCGCGCACGTACCCACTGGCTGGCGCGGTGGCCGAAGGTGTAGAGCGCCACCTGGCTGGCCACGTCCACGATGCCGCTGATGTAGGGGTCGTGCTGCCGCAGCGCCGCCAGGCTGATGTCCAGCCCCCCGGCCCAGCGCCGCCGCCATCTTGCGCCCGCCGCGCAGCCCCCACCAATCCACCGCCGAGCCGCGCCGCCCCGGGAGCAGCCGCCGCAATCGAGCGCCGAGCGCCCGGCGCTCAGGATGGCGGGCGGTGGCGAGGGGCGGGCCGGGGACAGAGGGGGTCGCTCGGTGTGTCCGCAGCGGCGCGGGGACGCGCCAATCCCACACACGACACAGGGAGCCGGGCTGAGCCTGGTGGCTCCAGCTCCTCCGTGTCCTCCTGGGAGTGCTGTGGTGCTCCTGCTGCGGCTGGGCTCATCCCTTAGGAGGGCACATGCGGGAGCTGCGCCTGTATAGTCCAGCTTCAGGTCTCTAGAAAAGAGAAAGCTAAGGGGGATCTCATCAATACATTAAAATACCGCCAAGGAGAAAGTGCCAGACTTCAGCGGTGCCCAGCGACAGGACGAGGAGCGGCGGGTACAAACTAAAACCCGAGGAGTTCCACCTCGGCACGTAGAAGAACTTTACGCTGAGGGCGGCAGGGCACTGGAACAGCAGCCCAGGGTGGCCATGGGGTCTCTCCGGAGACATTCGAAGCCTACCTGGAGGCGTTCCTGTGCCACCTGCTCCAGGTGGCCCTACCTGGGCGGGGGTCGGACGGGGTGAGCGCCAGAGGCCCCTTCCGACGCGAACAGCTCTGGGAGTCCGTGTGGGTGCTCTGGTGTCCCTGCAGAGAGCGGGGCCGAGCGCGTCCAGCCCCTGTGCCCGCGAGCTCAGGGTCCATGAGGGGCTCGGGGATCCATGGATACACGAGGGGCTCACGGATCCTTGAGGAGCTCAGGCATCCGTGAGGGGCTCGGGGATCCATGGAGGAATCAGGGAGTCCACGAGGGGCTCAGCTATGCGTGAGGGGTTCACAGATACATGAGAGGCTCAATGATCCACGAAGGGCTCCGGGATCCGTGAGGGGTTCACGGATATAAGAGGGGTTCTGCCCGGCTCAGCCCCCCGGGCCAGGATTGCCAAGCACAGCCAGCCCGTGTTTACTGGCACACCCTCACACACCCCTGCAGCCAGCCGAAGGGAGCAGCATTGCAAGCTAAACCATCACACAGCCCTCGTGTGCATAAATATACACACAAACACACATATATATATATACACACTCGTACGTGCGACAAGCAGCTGAAACCTAAACAAGCATGCTGTAATATGGAGTTACACAAACAGCGAGCAACAGATGGACAAGAGCAAGGATTCAGTTGCCACCTTTTCCCGTCAGGCACACACATTTATTACTAATCTGTTGGTACCGACAGTTTACAGCAAATATATGAGCTTTATGAGGCATGCAGATAAGCTCAGTATGTTATACTTCCATGGAAAAGAGTTGCTTAACCCTCCTGCCTGAACCACTTGCAAGAGCAAATTCTTTTTACTTTATCACCTCAGTCACCACCTTCCCTGTACAGAAGCAGTAGGGTGGTATATTTACTTCCAGAGAACTTCCAGGATGCCCTGGAAGAACCAAGGTGGTGGTAGTGGATGCTGTCTTAATTGTTCACAATATTCCTGACACAACATTTTCAAAAGGACAGTAGCTGGACAGAGGGGATGAGGTCTGCTGTTGTGTTTTCTTCCCTTCTTGCTCCAGGCCAGATGGAGCCAGTGGGATAGAGAGCAGTAGCATCAGTTCTGAGAGCACCTGGGCAAGCCTAGGTAAAAGATTCCCATAGTTTGAAGTGAGGATAGGAGAAAATTGAGAGACATCGAGCTGGGAATTCATAGAATTAAGTGTATGGACAGTGAGTCTTGAGTGGAATTAGGAGTGGCCATGTTGTCAAAAAGGACAGAAAGAAAGGCTGTTTTTTTGGGACTTAGGAGAGACTCTCTAGGTTTTATTGTATCCCAGAAGGCCACCAATAATTGCATCACTAAGAATGAGGACCTGCAGCTTGCTCTGCAAGCATCTATTAGGAGAGGAAACATCTGAACATACTCTGGTTGTAATGTGTCTCACTCTCATTTCCTCCTTGTCTAAAGCCACCTTGTTTCATTTGGGGCTGTGATGAAATACAGCTTTGGAGTTTAGAATTCTGTGGTTTTTTGTGATGCTTGTGGTAGGAAAATGGCTCTAAGCAGTTCCACTGCAAAGCTCTGGCTGACCTACAGATCCTGTAACAGCAAGGAAGATACATGGGCTCGTGGTGGACAAGGAAAACTGCTGTCCTTGGTGACCCAGAGTAGAGAGGCAAAAAAACCCAAACAACCAAACAAAAACCACAATAAAAATTAGTAAGTAGGAAAGATAAGTTAGCTTTTGCTTAAATAATTAATAGATGCACATTAGTTTCTTTTTGCTGATTAAAAAGCTCATAATTCAGTTTCCAGGCACCCTTAAGCACATTCCTCCTCATGTGCTGGGGCTTCTCTTTACCATCATCTTCAGTTCTTTGGCAATTCTCCTGCTTACACAAAGTCCAAACTTTTCACCAAGGATAGAAGCATGAAACTTGCAATCCCACTCCTCGACTTTTCCTTTACAGATGCTTTTCCTGTCTTCAACAACAATATTTTAAAAATAGCCCTGCTATTTTTTTTTCCTTTTTGTTTTCCTTCAAACCCCTTGAAGCAGACTGTCCTGTCAGATATTTTGCCTGTGTGCTTCTTTTGTAGCTGCTTTTTACCACCTCCCTCCCAGGCCCCAGTGCCCCTTTCTCACACAGCTGGATAGACAGTTCCCTGACATTGTGTTTTGAGCCACCAAACCTGTCAGGCTTCTGACCAGGCCTTTTTATATTTTCTGTTACACTCTGAGGTACCTTCAGTGGGTTCCAGCTGTTTTCCTGCATAAGTGGAATGTAATTGCTCCTTCCATTTAGCCTGAAGTAAATATACTTAATAAAGCCATTAGTTCTGCTCTGCTTTATGGGATCACTTGATAGCAGACTAAGAATTTTCCAATGAAACAAGACTCTGTTATGCAGAGAAATGCTGTGAATTCTCAAAAAAATTAAGGATGTTTTAGCAAAAATGTCACAGCTTAAAAACATTGATTACTTAAACTATGGTTCTTTTTCTTACAGTCAGTAATCCAGTAGTTCATGACAACTGTAAAATCAAGTCTGAATGATTTTGCTGTAATTTTGTTTATGAAACAAAGTAATTGTCTAGCTTTCAAAATGTCATCATTTCATGCAGTATATAATTAGAATGCAACTTTTTTGTCTTCTACCTACCTGAATACCGTTTTGTTAAAAAAACCCAAACCACATCTTGCTTTTGATATGGCAAGAAAAGGATTTTGTGTAGGTAACACTCAGGCCAGTTTAAGGCAAAATCCACACAGCATGACATTTTGAAGGTCTCCTTTAATAACAAATGTGGACGTGATTAGGCCAAACCATTTCACGATGGCAGCTATTAAACCTTCACATTCAAGCAGTTATTAAACCTTCACATTCAAGCACCAGTGACACTTTTAAAGATTCAGGCATGCTTCCTCCAGCAAATTATTGGCCCTGAGCATGTGATTTTCTGTGGATTTATTTGGGGGCACTGCCTCAGGTCCCAGGCATTCAGTCCTGCCCTTCTGGCACAGGTGTGTGCGTGGCCTCAGTGTGAACCAGACAGATGTGGGAAATGAACTGTGTGAGAAACAAGTGTTCACAGCCCTGCTGAGCTCACAGCCTCCCCTGGCTGCCTGCCTACCTGCCCACACTCGCTCCTTCCTCTGAGCTGTACCTTTTTCTGATAAACAGCAGAAATCACTTGAGCCGGTGTAATGCTGAGCACTTCCTTTGCCTCACTTCCTCTTTTCCAGCCCCTTTGGAGCTGTTATTGCATGGTAGCTGCCTTTTCCTTCCTTCCCAAAGGCTGCCACAATTTTCTTCTCACCCTGGCTGGTGGCACCACCGCCACCCCTGCTAGAAGGGAAAGTGCTTAGGCAGCATTCCTAACCTCCTCTTACTGATGCAGGGCCACTCAAATGCATTTGTGTGGAGCCTTCCTGCGTGCTGCTTTCCTGGGAGCAGCAGGTTGCTCTGGAGAAGGCAGAATGATCAAGCAAGGCTTCATTACCCATGCTCCACATATTCCTGGGCATGTGCCTTCAGTGCTGCAGCATGGTAGCTCTCCCTCTTCGGCAATCAGCATCCTGTGCTTTTTACTGGAGCCTAGCTGCATCCCTTCCCAGGCACAGATAATTTGAAATATGTACTCTTTTCAGCCCACTTTTATTAAGACTCTCAGTAGCTTTGCACTAGAATGCTTTCCTCATGCTCAAATGTTGAAATTTTAGGTCGTGCTCTGAGACCGCTTCTCAACTCCAGCCCTAAGAGTTAAAACAATTTTCATCTTTTTCTTAGTAATTCGTTACTTGCTGAAGGTCCCTTCATGAGTATAGGGTCAGACTATTACGGTTTCATCTGTTGCTGTTATTAAAACACTCTCTCTGTACTAAAACCAAATCTGGCTGCTTTCATTCTAATTCTAAGCAGCTCCCCTCCTGCCCCCAGATAAACCCCAGCACATTAGGTTCTTTGCAGGCACACACTTGCCTGCAATGTGGCTCTCTAGTGAAGTTTATGAAACTATTTTGAGATTTTCTGCAGTGTTAGTCCTCAGAAATCTTGTTATTATATTAGAAAGGTTCTAGATTGCTAGAGTTTCCTACCTCCTTGATGGTTCTTGTAGGCAGCTCCTCTAAGCACTGACTCTTCTTGCTTCTTACAGCAACCAACTAATTCCAGTTCCCTTTCTACCCAATCCACTCTTTTATAACACTCTTCTTCTTATTGGTTACAGCTGTGACCTGTTAAAGTCAAGCCTGTTCCTAATCTATAATAATTGGCTCAGCTGCAACTCTTTAAGGGGTAAGATTACGTTCTACACTACCTTTATTTTCCTTTATTGCATGCCCCTGCACACAGGAATGGGATAGCGGTCTTCAGCATTGTTGGATTTGGAATTCTGATATATTAATTATGAAATAGCTATCATTTATTGGGACTATTTTTTTTTTTGACAGACTTATTGTAGAGGGATAGTATATAAGAAAATAAAGATAGTGTAGAAAGCAATCTTGCCTCTAAGGAGCTGCAGCTGGGCCAATTATCACAGATTAGGAACAGGCCTGAGTTTAACAGGCCACAGCTGTAAGCAATAAGAAGCAGAGTGCTATAAAAGAGTGGTTGGGAAGGGGACTGGATTTAGTGGGCTGCTTTGCGAAGAAGGAAGAGTCAGTGCTCTGAGGAGCTGCCTGTGAGAAACACCAACAAGGTATGAAACCTCTGTAATAAAGACACGATAGTATGGAACCCCTGCAATAAGATGATAAGGACTTACTGTTATAATCACTTAGCAAAAATATAGCTCTTTACTTCTTCTTTGGCTCTCTGTTTATTTGCAAGGTACTGAGCTTTACCTTTTTATAGGTCCAGTCTCTGCCAATAGCTTATCTTGGTGAGAGCTGGAGGAACGTTACCTACTATCATTAGTAGAGCTACATTTTTTCCTCTTGAACTTCCTATGTACATATTATAATTGTGAAGAATTCTTTTTGATTTATCTTCAGTCACTTTTCAGAGGGCATAGTCTGACCTGCAAAAATAAATTCAACACAAGGAAAAGGCTTATTTCAGGAGGCAGAAGGGAGAGTCTATGCTAATGTAATAACATTGAATGAATTCTAGTGTTGTTCAGGAAAACTTAAAAAAAACTTCCTTCTGTACATTTATTAGTAAGAACTTTTATTTTTATCAGTGTTAGATTTTCAGTGTTTGAAGTGACTGTATGATTTCGCTGTCTTTAGGTAAGCAGAAATGAGAATATGATAAACCTAAAGAAGGTGTGTGGAATATTTTGTGTGTGGAATATTTTTCCTGATTGTGTTGCCTTTATCCCCAAAACTTGCCGGACTTCTATAGCTATATATTATGGTTCTGTCAAATCTCTTAATAAAATTCCAGACTTCATCCTCCAGTCTTTCTCTAATGCTGATAATATTCCAAACATATATTGTTGATTTCCCTGCTATAGCAAAGAAAAAATACTGTCAAAACTTACAGAAGGCTTTTTCCTCCTTCTTTATTTATTTAATGTAGCAGAATTCGCTAACTGCAGTAACATTTCTCATAAGGTTTAACTTTGCAAATTCCTTTACTTCCACCCCCATGCTACTTTAATTAAAGTTAAAATTTAACACTAGATTTTATCCTGAGAAGGCAAACATTTGGAGCCAGTATGTGTTTTTTTATCTCTGTGATTTTATTACCACAACTGTCTGTGCTAAAGTTCAATAAAATATTATTGATAGCCATTACCTTTTTGCTCTTCTGATAAAGTGACATAAATGTTTTGAGCCATCAATTTCATTCTTTGCTTGGTTGATTGGTTAGACAAGCTACCAAAATATTGGAGGGGATCAGACAGTCCTGCTATTTCCCATAGGTTAATAAGGTACAGCAGCAATTATATCTTCCCTAAGATAATGCCTTTCTAGCCACATCTCCCTGGTAATCACCATTTAATTTGGCAGAATCAAACACTTGTTGCTCTAAGAGGTATTTTCCAACCAGTTATGGAGATGATGCCCCTATTTAATTAATTCCTGGTAGGGAAAGTTTCATTAAATAATTATACTAAGTCAGGACCTTATTTTTATGCCTCACCTGGCAGAGCAGCTCTTGCCCTGTGAAGGGAATGGAGTCATCACAGAGCTGCTGCTGCTTCTGCAGAGGAATCCACAGTGCTGGGGAGCTGTGCCTGTTGTGACAAAATATCTTTTTGTGAGTTCTGAATATTCCCACCAGCTTTTGTTTGAGCTAATTGAGGAAGTAGAAGGAGACAATCTGAATAAACTTATACTTTTAGCTGTTACAATGTTACTTTATTAAGAGAATTTGCATTATTTCCTTCTCAACTGGCAGAAGTATCCTCTTGGGTTTTGTTGGCGTGTTTGTTTTTTAAATGAAGAGTCTTGGTGTTTGTTAAAGACTGATACAGCATTTCATAGCTTTAGATGTAAATGAATGAACAGTATTGCAACAATACTGACTTTCAGAGAGCAGGTAAATATAATGAAGGATCCCTAAAGTTAAAGAAATCAAGCAAATAAAGTGGCATTTCTGTCTTAAATATTCCCCCAATGCTTTTGTATTTTTGGTAGCTGCCCATGGATATTGCTGTGGGGAAATTTTTGTGTTACTAATGACTATTTCAGCTCTGCTCCTCCAGGTGGGCAGAGCTGCTGAAGGCTCTCACAAATACACCTTCTGTAGTTACAATAAGACTTAAAAGCTATTTTAAGTGTCTTTTGAGGTAAGATCACCTAACCTCTAACAGTGTGATTTTGGCACAACACCTTAGGTGATAATTTTTTTTTTTGCTGGCTTTATTTCACTAGAAAATATGAAGAAAATGTTTGTTTTAAAGTAAGCTTCCTTTCAAACTGAAAATAGACTTTCCCCCCTTTTGTTATGCAGTATGTTGCAATAAGGATCCACAATCACCTCAATGTTTTAAATGCAATTACTTTCAGCTTCCAGGAAAGTAAAAACATTTCATTTTTATTTTAAATCTACATTTTTGGGCTTTATTTGTGCTGCTTTAGGGTTTGTGATAATGAGAAAAAAGGCCTGGGTAGAAAAAGGAGTTCAGATTTGTGTAACTGAACCAGAAAACAAAACTTGGTAACATTTGAAGTGTTGCCCTTGGAAACAATAAATGCAGTCTATCCTTGGTTTTTAGAAGGGTTGGATTTAGGCAAAGGCACCTTCCATCAGGCAGCCAATACAAGATTTAAGCACTTTTGAATGAGATTTTGAAGTGGAAACTAAAGGTATTAGCACCACAAACCTCCAGTGAGTGTCTGAGTCTGGGTTTATTACAGTTGTGTGAATTTGTTTCCCTCAGTGGATTCTGAGAGCTGTGAAGGCATTTGGCTGTCCTTCTCTTACAATCTGATTTTGTCATTTTCTGCTGATGCTGTGCTGCTTCTTCTGTCAGATTAAATTTACAGGCATATTACCTCGCCTGACAGAAACATGAACTGCATGGATTTTTCAAAGGAAAGCCTCCATAAGGAGTAACAGGACAGGGTTGGTTTTTTTTTCTTTATTCCCCCTCTTATTTTTCATGCTGGTTTGCCCAAATCTGTTAATTTTATTATCATCCTAAATTAATCTTAGAATCTCGAGCTGAGCTTGCTTTCTTATCTACAATGAAATTGCTGTGTCATCGAAGCACTAGTAAACCTACCAAGACCGTGTAAAACTAAATCAGGTTCAGGACATTTTTGTTGGGGGTTTTTGTTATTTACTTTTGCCTTGCTACGCATCTTTAAGGAAGGATCCTTCTGCAGCTGTTTCACACAGCTTCTGAGGGAGTTCTGTTATTAAAAGGTCAGCTGATAGCAGCATTCAGGTTGAAAGGGGAATCTGAAGGTGCTGTTCAACGTGATCATAAAGGGGAGGTGAAGATTGGAAGAAAACCCCCTGAGAGCATTGTGTCATTGTTGGCGCAACACAGGAACATCCAGACTGGGTAGATTGGATTCACAAATCATAGCTGGTGTCACGAGGGGACAAAAGGACCAGGAGGCAGGGCTGAGGTGGAGCAGGGCTTGATTGGGAAGGCAGGATTGGTATGGAAGCAAAACTGAAGGAGGTTCTGAGGACACCTGCTAGGAACAAAGTTAAATGGAAATGACAGACTTGGGTCTGGAGGAACAAAAATTCAGGTAGATAATGCAGCTGGAAATAGAGTAAGAGGAATGTTTTGATGGAAGGAAGTGCTGAGCACAAGCATGGGGAAGCAGTGTGCTGTCATTACCAAGAACTGTCCTGCCATTACCATTTTTTAGGTCGCTTTAATTGCTGGTCGTGATGTGACCTAGTTGGAATGGCTGCTGCTACAGAACAGAACCTATGGAGAGTCTCCCCTCATACAGCACTGGGCAATTGGAAAGCAGATACAGCATCGCATAGATTTTCTGTCTTTCTCTGGGGGGTTTCTGAGGGATACAGACCAACAGACACTTTCTCTTGAGCAAGAAAGAGTTGTAGACTTAACAATTGCAGGAGAAGTTGATTGACCATCAGGAAAAATGTTGTAATGATTGAGGAAGCATTTGTGAAATGATAAAGGCTGCTAGAAAGCATCTCTGTTTTCCCTACTACTTGGCAACAGTTGCCACAAGACATAGGAGCCCTCTGTACAGTTCCAAGAGAGATGATGTGGTCTAACATTTTCAAATGTCTAAGTATCGTTAACTCCAGCTGACAAATAGCAGTTCCATTTCATCCTAAAAGTCATACTTATCCTAAATGTATGTCAATAGAGACAGTGGTTTGAAATATGGTTTAGGATATGAAGGGAGTTTGCAAAAATTATATAAATGAAGCTGTTTTGTCTGAGCTTTAGGCAGTATATGTGTGTGTGATTGTATGCAAAAAAAAAAAAACAAAAACAAAAAACCCAGGCCTAAAAGAGGCTCATTTTACTTATCACTAAAAATTTCAAGCAATGAAATGATGTAAAGCTTCTCTGAAGTTTGATTTCCTCTTATCTGCATTAACTCCATCAGTGATGACTCCATTTTCATTCAGTGTAAGTGAATAAGAGTGCCTGACTTATGGGTTTTTCCTTTCACATGGCTAATATATCTTGCTATGCTAGGAGAGAATGATAACCACATCAGTTTTGTAGTTGCATTGATTCTGAGCTGTCCTGTGCTACTGAGGAATATGATCTTTGTGAACGAGAACACTGTGCTTCAACTGTTCTAGTAACAAGAAAAAGATCCCAAATTTGCCTTTTCTGTAAAAATGTTTCTTAACAGATCTTTGATTTAAACTAGAGTAGTAACAACGGGAATGGAGATTCCACAGCATTTCTGGGCAACGTATTCTAGTGTTTTATTACCCTCATAATAAAAAAAAAATTCTTTGTGCCTAATTGAAACTTCTTCCTTTCTGACTTGTCTGCTGCCTGTCCTCCTTTTGCTGTGTACCTCTGATAAGAGACAGGTGCCAACTGCTCAATACCCTCCCCTTGAACACCTGAGGACAGCAAAAAGGTCTATCTTAGTTGTCACTTCTTCTGGTTTAGCAAGCCCAGTTCTCTCAGCATGTGCTCATTCAATGTGTGCCTCAGCCCCCTAATTCTCTTAGAGGCTCTGGACTTGTTCTTATTGCAGTGTCTTGTACTGAGCAGCCCAAAACTAGATGGGGCATTCTATTCGTGGGCTCTCAGGATGACTCCCCTGTGACCTGTTGGCAACAATTTTGGTGAGGGGGTCCAGGATGTGGTTGGCCTTCTTCACAGCCAGGGCATGCTACTTGTTCATGGTTAGCTTTTTGTCTACCAGGACACCTCTTTTGCAAAGCTGCTTCCCAGCCTCTACTGATGCATGGGATTATTCCATCCCACATGCAGGGTTTGGCATTTGTGATTTGTGGCACTCTAAGGGAATTTAAATTTTTCTTCCATATCTGATGTACAGTTCTACAACTGAGCTACAAAGCTGTATGGGAAACTTTCAAAGGCCTTGCTAAGGTCAAGGTGAGGGACACCCATTT
Organism: Calcarius lapponicus; assembly: GCA_039654755.1. Lineage (NCBI taxonomy): Eukaryota > Metazoa > Chordata > Aves > Passeriformes > Fringillidae > Calcarius > Calcarius lapponicus. The sequence goes on from CM077463.1 coordinate 69,907,195, forward strand.
TCCTCCCCTTGTCCACAGAGCCAATGATCTTGCCATAAAATAGTCAGGTGTGTGTGTGTCATTGTGTACCTTTGGTAATTCCAATCTGGCTGTTCCTTTTTATCCTTTGTCTGCTTGGATATGGCTTCTAAGATGACTTAGTCCATGATCTTTCTGAAGTTAGGTTGACTGCCCTACAGTCTTGGAGATAGATATGGCATTTGTCTTGCTGTTCGTCAAAAGCCTCACCTGACAGCTGTGACCTTTCAAAAATGAGAGGAAAACTTTATGGTGACATTGGCCACCTTTTTCTACACCTTCAGATACAGCTCATGTTGTTCCAAGGAGCTGGGTATGTCCCACTGGCTTATGTGCGCCACTCCTAGAGACTGACCCTGGGCTTGGAGACTCTGAAGGCCTAAAGACAAACCTTACTAGCAACTAAACCCCCCAAAAAACCCCAAACAACCCTTCCCCCTTCTGAAAACCAAAAATAAAAACCAGAAAAAGATGTAAGGCAAATCAGTCACTGAGTACCTGAGCCTTATCCGTGTCCTTTTTGGCTGCTTTTCCTGCCAGACTGAGCAGAGGGGTTATATCCTTCCCAGCCTTTCCTTTGCTGCCAATGTACTTACAGAAGCCCTTCTGCCCTTTAATCTCTCAGTTTTTCCAGCTACATCTGAACTTTGGTGCTGACCTTGCATCTCCCAGTTCTTGAGCTGGGATGGGAGCTCCCTGTTCATCCATGCTGGCTTCCTGCCACACTGGCTTCCCTCCTGCCTGGCAGACTGGCCTGTTCCTGTGCACTCCAAAGAGGGTCCATGAGGACCAGCCACATGTCCTGGGTCACTTAGCCCTGCAGGGCAGTGTTCTGTGGGATCCCCCACAGCCTAGTCCTAAACAATCTGAAATTTAGTCTGAATTCCAAAGTTGTGACTCCAATATTTCTCTTGCTCAATTTCTTCCAGGATGTTGCACTGCAGAATGCTGTGTTTGCTGCAGCCTTGCTGCCCTTGACCTTCGCATCTTCTAGCCCCTCATCCTCTTTTTATGAATACCAGGCTGACTGCCTCTCCTAGTCATCTTCTTGATAAGCCACATCAAGAAATTGTCATCAACATATTAACATGATCCTTCATGAGAAGGAATTGATTTCATGAAGTGTCTAGTTCAAATTTACAAATTACAGAAGTTTGAATAAGTTTCCCAAACTACTGGGTAATTATCCAAACAGAACCATTTAAAGCTCTTCCACTCCTTGTATTAATAGGAGCCACAATATTCCCATGCTGACTATGAGAGGAAAAATCAATATCAGCAAACGTACATTCATATTGATTTATCTTCCCTTTTGGTTTTCTAATTTAGTAAAGGCTACTAATGCAACATTACATAAAGATTCTCAGGAGAGTAAAAAGGCTAATAGGAGCAGGTATTGCTGTTTGTTCTGGGGAAGTGAACTGACTGTACTGTTCAGAGTCAATTGCTGCCCAGTCTCTGATACATGGACTTTTGAGTTGTGTATCGGAGAGCATTATTCCAGGGAATGGGATTAGAAGGAGGCACCAAGATGACTTTTTGGAATGCAGGCCCAGCACACTGTTAGGATTTTGGAAAGTCCTCATATATGTGTACAGATCAGTTAACCTTTGTTAAATTAGGTTAGAAAACGGTTTTCAGATTGCGTCCAATTCTTATGAATATATTTGATTTTAATAGATTATTTCATATCTTGTATGTGAAAAAAGGAATGCCTTATGCAAATAATAATTTTTTTCAGGTAGTCATTCTAAACAAAGCAAAAGGAAGCAAATGAGGGGAGGAAATATTTTGTATGATTTGAACACAGAAGTTTGACTACCCAGGGCATCAGAAAGCTGTCATATGGGAAAATGAGTCAGTTAGGCTCCTATATGTTACATCCTCAGAGATTAAATGGAGATGTGATATAGTACAAACTATTGCATATTTCAACTGGTATAAAGCTTCAGACAAAAACTCTTAATTAAAAGAACCCTCCCTGTAATGTTACAGACATGGAAGTGCAACAGGTTATAAAATGGGAAGAGCACTCTCTGTGCTCTCACTGTGCACCATCAATAGGCACAGGTTCATGGTTGGAAGGTTTCCACGTGGTTGGGGTTTTTTTTTCCTCCCCTTTTTGAGGATACAGCACTCATGAGGACACTGTCAGAAAGTAGGACATTTCCTTATCCTACCAAAGGACAAGGAAAACAACAGATTACTGAAAAATAAGACAGAATAATTAGGTCATTGAAGGTCTGGGCTCATAGAGGTATTTAGTGTCCCAGAAGAACAGCTGATAATCTGCAGCTGAAAAATCACATTTTGAGGATGAGTGTATAAGTTGAGTCCTGTCTTCCAAGGCTCAAAATCCTAACTTTTTTTCAACTTTTCTTGAATTTGGCCATCAAGGCATTTTGTTAGAGAAGTAAATGCAAGAACAGCCTTTGTCCCACTCCATTGGAGAATTAATTTTCCTTAGTCACCTTCATTGAACTGTCAACAAGATCTTTGCTTGCTTTGCTGGAATGAAGGAGCATTCCAGCTTGATTTGGAGTACCAATGACAGGGGGCTGTCTCCAAATGGCCATGGCATCATAGTTTGGAAATCTGTGTACAGCCTGCTCTTTCCTATTGTCCATCAGCAAAGAATCCGACTCCTGCTGGGAGTTACAGTGATACCAGAATGGTTCACTGTAGAGATCTGCCCTTTTTTTTTCCAGGGGAAAGGGTTTCACTGTAAGTCCAACCTCTTTACCCAGTCTTTTAGCTCTAAAAGTAGAGAAGAGAAATCAATATCACAGAGGTAAGATATTCCAGGAGTTCTGTCGGGAAGTAGTACTTGAATGTAATGTAAATATTGTAATTCCATGGAAACAGAGTGATGGTGTTACTCACAGAGGCTTAATTCTCGTATCATTCACACAGTCTTTTGGATATCACCTTCTTGGTATGCACCTCCTGGAGCACATGCCTTCACCCACCCCCAAATTTGGACACACAAAATGGTTTTACTGCACAGTTTATTAGAAAGCTGAAGTATTTAAATTCTTAGCCCTTATTTTGCCATTTGGAAATCAGGAGAAACTGTTAGTGAGTGTAGGTGATCATACTCTCATGTCAGCCCTGAGGAGAAAACAGGGGCTACAGCTGCTGTAGAGATCCAGGGGTGAAGTTCCAGTTAGTTTTTAGGTTCAGTTCCTCTTGTGTTCTGGGATGGTTCTGGCCCTATAGCTTGTTCTTTTTCCATACTGAGCATATGGAAGTCACAATTCTTTTATGGAACTTTAACTCGACAAGATTCAAGTCATGTACATGACAGAAGGCCTTGAAATCTGGGCAACATTGCTTGTCAGATTGCAAGTCCTGGCTCTGAAGCATTTATTACCCATTTTTATTGGGAGTTTCTAGCGTGTGAATTTTTGAATATTGTAGGATAAAGCACTTCTTACCCTTCTTTTAAAAATTACTGGGGTTTTTTTTCTCCAGAAACTTGCAGATTAAATTCAACCTCCACCCTGAGAAATTTCAATCCAAACAGTTAAAACTTTGTTATCAAAAACTGAAAAGAATGTCTTGTAGTAGTGTTGCCTTGTACTTATGTTGTGCTAAAGAGAGGTTATTTTTAAATGAAAATCAAATGACGGTACCATTTAGTAACACTGTAGTTCATGTGGATTTTCAGTTCTTTCATTACAAGGTCTCATACAACTTCCCAAATGCCTCAGTGAGATGCAGAAATACTATATTCATCTTATTTTAAAATAAAAATAGGATTGGAAAGGCTGCATTTGGTCAGTGTGAGTGAAGAAGCAACACATGTTTGAGGTTAGAGATGAAATAATTTACCAAGTCCTTCCTGGTAACCTTTTAAAATGCAGATTTAGGGAGTACTTAGTTCCATTTTTGTTTAGGATGCCTGAGGTCAGTATGGCCCTGTGACTTCAGTAACTTTTAGGTCTCTTATTGTTTGTAGTCACAAAAATCTTGCTCAGTGGCAAGAACTTGTCTTTTTTTACCCTCTGTATTCCCAGGTAATGTCTGTGTGTGTCCTGCCCAGGTGTCTGGTAAATGAATCAACTAGTTTAGATATTCACTTGCTTTATTTTGGTCTGGCTAGGACAAAACCACGAACACCTGTGATATCTGGTCTAGAAAAATGCTTCTCAAGGCAAAGATTAACTTGGAAATAATTATGGATAGTTTCTAATAGAGGACTCTCTTGGTGCACTTACTTTAAAGATAGTCTGTTGACTTTAAGTTAAATGGAACACTCTCAAGAAAAAATATTCAAGAGGAAAATTTTTAATGTGTTTTATCTGTTGTCCTGTAGCTTTTAGGAATGTTTTCTTAAAATCCATACTGATACTATTTGTTTATATTTTGCTTTGGATTCTTATTACAATGACCAGTGTCATTCTGCAAAATGATTTGCAATCATTTTTACCTTCTAATGGCCAGTAGTCTACCTTGTGTAGCTTGGTGAGGTTATTACCCTCTTTACATTCACAGGTTTGCCCATATTAATGAAAAACCTGTGAAGATACCTTATGTATCATGTATGGACAATTTTCTGCTGGCAAAAAAAAAATTAAATTATTATTTCAGAAATATTTCCAGAATTTAGCAAGTTTGCTAGTGGAAATATTGACAGTGTTGTATGAAAATGATGCAGTTTCCTTCATGGAGACTTCAGCAAGAACATGTCAAGTGTGTGTTCCTTTTTATGGAAGCTGCAATAATAAATTGCTCTGCACTCACAAATCTACTCTTCCCATCCTTAACTGGGAGCACACCAGCTTACATGGTGGCACAGGAAGGAAAAGATGGGAAGAGGTCAGTACAAACATCCTTACTAACTCAGTGTAGTGGCTGGGAAGTGAAGGGTGGAGGATGCAACAGTTTGGCTCAATCAAGATATGTATTGACAAGAAAGAAATGGAAGAAATTGTCTTTCTCTTTCTGGTACTTTAAATCTGATCTGAACCCAGAAAGCTAAGGAGGCATAAGAATGAAAAACCACAAGGAAAGTATGCAAAGGTGCAATGAATCAATACCTTAAACAGTGTCAAGTATGGAAGAAACAAAAGTAAAATATGTTGCATGTTTTTTCTTTTGGAGGGGTGTTGTGGACTGGGGAGTTGGGGCAGCTAGTACATCTCCTGTTTAAATGAAGTGTATTTTTAGGTGTACTCTGGCTTATAATTTGGAACTCAATGACAGAAGTGTCCAATAACAAAGGTTTTGAGTATTTCAGAGGTCATTAATCTTTCTCTGAGGATTCTGTAGTCATTTTCACTCAGGTATTCAGGATAATCTTTTCCTGAACGTTTTGTTATTATGAGAGTCAATTATTCAGGAACGCCTTCTTTATGTGCTTTCCTTTTACTACAAGTTACTTGTAGTAACTTCCACGTGTTGGCCTCTCACAGGCTGACATTTTACCCATTGAGTTCATGGGGCCACGTGGTTTTCCCCTGCATTTATGGGGGAGCACATGGCTCAGGTCACTTGGGGAGTGAATTCCCTCTTCAGAGCTGAAGGGAAGTTATGTAGAGAGGGCAGTGCAGTGTGCTTTTGCTTTCTTGGATATTCTGTGGCACACACAGCTGCAGGTAAGTGGTACCTTGATCCCTCTTGGAATCACTTGTTATATTCAGAAGAAATAAGGTGGTGGAATAACAGCTTCATTCCCACCCTGCTGCATGTGTGTTTTCTGGTGGGAGAGGAAAATTCAGCTGGCGATGCCTTCATGACGTGCACTGTGGTTTTTTGGGTCCAGCTCTGCCAAATGTGTAGATGGTAGCAGGCCAAATGCAGCCTTTTAGTTATGTCTACAAAGAGCTTAATTTGATCCTGGCATTAGTTCTGGTTGCTTAAAGCCACAAAGCAACTTTTTTCCTTTCTTTTAACCCTACACAAAGGAGACTGCCGCTAGTGTTGCAAAATAATTGAGCCAGAGCCTCTTGCAATCAAAAGATGATTAGCTTCTTGTGTTAGTGTGTGTTCTGATGTGAACCGATCCATTATGCCTGTTTTGTGTTCCTAGGGATGCACTGTTTTTATGTGGAACTTGCAAAAGCAGGCACAGTTCACTGATGTTTGTTGGTGACCTTGCCTTGTCCTCTGAATTATGGACAAGTCTGCTTTGAACGTGGGGAAATGCTACTAGCAGTCATTAAGTGGATGTTAGGGTTTTTTGTAGTTGTTTAACCTCTCCAAGGGCCTGCTGCAATTCTAGATGTAAAAAAAAAAAAAAAGGAGAAACTGAATTATGGGTGTTTAAAGCGGAAATATTTATAGAAGCAGGTTTTTATTTAAAAATAGCATTTGTGCCTGAGAAGATCAGATGTACCACTTCAGTATGAAAAGCCAAACCAGATTTTAGTTCATATTGTTAATAGAAATTGCATGAAGTTTGATAAAGTAATTTGGCTGAAAATATTTTTCTTCTAGTCTAGGTTTTGGAGTGGCTTTTGTATTATTAAATATTATAAAGAAAACTATTTTTAAAAAATTCTGTATTCTTTATAGTCATAGAATGCAAAGACTGGTAGTTTAATGACTGTTTATTAAAGAAGAGAATATACGAAATATCAGAACACAAGCCATAGAGAGGAGCTCTCTCAAATTAAAACAAAAGCAAATGGTACTAGAAAAATAATTTTGCTTAGTAAGGGAAGATAGATGGGGATTCTATCACCAACAAAGTACAATGTATTAAGAGGAAAATGTGTTCTTGAAGTAGATTACAATTAAAAGCTGGACTGTTACCTTGATTGCCTGTGAGGGAAACCTATGTGGACTTGAAAATCCATCCTTATTAAAAATGAAAAGCAGCAGTATGTGAAATCATGAGCTTCTTATTGATCTGAAGTCACTATTTAGGTTGATTAACATTTTACCTGAATGAATGCAGGTCTTGCAGGATGTGGCCCAAGCGATTTGAAGGTGGTGGCAATTGTTAATGCTCCAGTATCAAGATTGTATCCAAGTCTGGGTTGTTTGGAAATTATTCCTTATTTGAGAAATCCTACACTGATGGGATTGAAAGAGTAAAGAAATATCCTGAATTTCTCTTCTGAAGCTCAGGAAAAGGGTGTAACATACTGTGGTGTTTTTGCAGCTCAATGAAAGAAACTCTTGGACTTTCCTTGTAAAGTGCTAAACTATGTCAGGGAGAAAAAAAAATGACTTGTCAGTTACTGCTCTGACTTTTCAAATATTATCTTAGAGCATAATCTGGGGGGGAAGAGAAGTGCCCACAGAGCAATGATCCACAGCTCTAAATAAAAAAATCCAAATTTGAATGCATTTTGAAGACAGGTATTCCCAATAGTGTGACAGTGCTCTTAAATAAAAATTTGAAGATAAAAGTCTGCCTAAAACTTTGGCTACTGACTATAAAAACCAAATCCTGTCTGAATAAGGAGAAATTCCTGCTTCATGTTTCCTTAGTATGACAGATCTTGGCTTTGCAGCCCTCTTCCCCAAACCAGAGTGAAGCAGCACCTTTGATTAGTCAAGAGAAGGTGCAAACATTAATATTAAACTCCATCACATCACAGTATCTGGCTCCACCAGCTTGGAAAGGATGGCCTTAGTGGTGTAGCTTTCCTTACTTGTGGCTGTCAGGGAACAGCAAATTAATTAGGAGTCCAATTTTGATTTACCTTTTACCCCTTACTCTTGACCCACATGGTCTGCCATTCATTTTGTCTTTGAAAGGCCTAACACTTCAAAGTCTCTTGTTTGATGGATCAGAAGAGAATATTTGTTGTATGCTGGAGCACTGAGTACATAAAGAAAGACAAAAAGTAGGTGGAAGCTGGCATGGAGCTTAAGTTTTCTTTTAAAAAATGCAGAATTCTTTTTAAGCTACAGAGTTGAAGCTACTTTTCCGTGAGGGTCCATTAAACATTTATTCTCAGAGGCAATTATGGACAGAGAGGGGAATGTTAACATCCAGGAATACTGCAAGGCAGCCACCTACTCACCTTTTAATTTCCTAGCACAGGATTGACCTGACACCCTGCTTTATTTGAAAACACCTTGCATTTTGCCTCCAAAAGTTTCCTTTTGCTGCAGAGCTTTCAAGATCCCTGCGATTTAGTCAGGTTGAATCCAAGCATAAAGAACAAGATCCTATTTTCTATCTTCGTGAATACTCTAAGAATTAATTAGTCAATATTTTGCGATGCTTTAAAGAGTTAAAATTCTATATAAACATGGCAATTTGGTCCTTCACTCCAGTGTGGCCCAGCTTTTAGTTGTCCTGCTTGCCATAGTAGCAGCAATTGAGCTCTTGCAAAATCAGTTGATCAGTTGTAGTTAGAAATCCAATGGGACTTCAAGAAGAAATTAGGGTAACAGCAGGTGTAAAAAAGCTGATCAGCAGATTTCCATTATTTTCCTGGAAGTACTGAGCTAACCAAACTATGGTTTGGGTTTCACTGTGCTGCCTGGTGTGCAATCTCTCTGTAATTGTAACATACAACTGGTAGCTCAATTCATGGTCATTCTACATCTCACTGAACCTTTTCATATTCATATTCTGACCAAGTTCTTACAACAGTAAATCATTTCACTTGGCATGTTTCAATTCCCATTTCAAAGTACGGTGCAGTGCTAATTCAAAATGAAGCTTTAACTGAAATGTCAATTGTGACTAGTAAAATTATTTTTAAACACTTTTTGTGTGCTCTGAAGATTTTTTTTGGATGCAAGGCACGCTGAATATCATCAGTGACTGTATTTAATGCTGCTGCAAACTATGGGAGCTTCATCTCAAGGACTGAGGAACTTAGAACACGGGGAGTCACGAGTGTGTTCTTAACTGGTGCCAGAACATCAGCTCAAGCTGATTGCTCCTTTGTGTCACTCTTAGGGCAAGAATGTGATTCATCACTTCCCTTCTGCTGAATACTCAAGTGCAGATGCATCTTTATGGGTTAGATTTTTACTTCCATTGACAACTAAATGGCATCGTGATCTCGTTTGTAATAATGTAAGTTGGGAGTAATTTGGTAAAGGCAATTGACCTACATCGGTATAATTCTTGTGTGAAATCTTGTCAGATTCAACAGCTTCTCTAGAAACAGTTCTGATTGTAGCAAATACATATATTTAGTTCCCCAGGAAAGCATGTGGATTTCCCCTGCACAGGGGTGCATCTGTGGGTTCTGCTTGTTATTCATCAGTAGAATATTTTAAAAATGAATTAAGACATTTAAACCTTGTGTTTATGTGTGAAAGTTCAGGCATGATATAGCTCTCAATGAATTATTAGACTTGACCACCAGCTTGCTTCCATTTTGACAATAATACCATCTGCCATTCTTTCATAGTGGGCTTGTTCCTCTATCTTTGTAACTCTCTTGATGACTACATTGTTTTGATATGCTAGGCCAGTTAAGCTGCAAAAATCTAGTTTAAAAATAGCTGTATGATTTTAAAATGATTTTTAAAAACTGGAGGAGCTCAGAAGAAAAAATTGTTTATATATGGTTATAGATCTATTTTTGTAGTTCTATTTCTGGTAAACTGAAGCTGATACACCAGCACAAAAAGGAAGATTTATGTAAGTATAGATATGGAGTCATTTCAGGCTGTGGTCAGGATCATCTTACTGGCATGTCTTTGGGTCACTGGGCCAAGCAGGGTTTGTTTAGGTTTTGTTGTGTATTTTTCATTCTTTTTTTTTTTTTTGCCTTTTTATCCTCTTTTCTGTAGCATTCTTCTTCTGCCAACCTATTTTATTTTGAGAGCAGAATTTCCTCCCTAGTTTCTTCCTCCTTCAGCTAATTGATGTCTTTTGCTTGTAGACATCCGCTGGGCTGCAAAAACAGCAGTACAGTAGCGTAGAGCTAAATACAGATATTCAAAACATGAAATCTGTCAGTCCATCCCTTGGGCACGAGTCTGTGCCTGTTCATGTTAGAGCAGCAGACACATGCCTTATTAAATCAGGTGCTCTTTGTGCAGCCTGTGTTCTGTGGATTTTCTCTGCTCTGCTGTTGTGCTCATGCTGATAAGAGTTCCTTCCCCAGGCTGCAGTGCAACCAGCAGCCCCTGTTGTTTGTGGTAGCAATTGCCACAAACACCACAGATTCAAATGGGAGAGAAATGGAATCAGAGGGATGTGAAGGTCCCATATTGTCATTTTCTACATTCTCAGAATCTACCAGCCTGGAACTTTCAGGCTATGCTTTTCCTTTGGGACTGACAGGCAGCACTGGCCAGTGGGAAGCTCAGAATGTGGATATCTCCATTTCCCTGCCTCTCTCCAAAGTTCAAGCTGTGTTTCTTCAGGAGATGGCAGCAGATGATACAATAATTGTAAAAGTCAGGCTCTTGTGACTGAAGAGGAAAGATGTCCAACAGTTACTCAGTGAAGTAACAGCATTATTAAGCCCTTTGCATTGCAATGATACAGAGGGAACTGAGTAAGATTTGGAGCCTAATGTAAGAGAAGAACTCTTCAGACTAAAGAAAGATGGTTCAGTGACCACCTGACGGCTCACAATGTGGAAAAAAGTTTTCATATCAAATTGGATCATGCTGTGTTTTATTTTATGAGCACTTGTTCCTGTTTCTAAAAAGCATGGCTTTGTTTTGCTCTGGAAATGTAGAAGAAACTGAGGAACTGGGTAGAGACTTCTTCAGGGATTTAGTTGTTGATTTCAAGGAGCAAGGTCTGAAATGTTCGTCTTGCTTTCACTCATCCACTCTTCTTCTGAAGTCACAGGACTGTGTTGAATGGAAACACAGGAAAATGAGACATAGAGGACATCTGAAAAGGCAATCAGGAACAAAGTGGGAAGTGGGGCTTCTTCTGTTCTCTTTATAGTTTGGCTCTTGTGCAACATTGGGTCAGGCATTTATTCAGTTTTTACCAACATGAAAGATTTCCTATGAGAAGTATCATTATATTTTATCAGGATCAAGACCTCAGTTCTTCCTAACTCCTTTTTTTTTTTCTGATTTAAGAAAACAGGGCAAAAAGCTGAGGAGAAGGGGACAGGAAAAAAGATAATGTCAAAGAATGAAATTATGCTTGCTGTATGTGTAATTGGCATATGCTTTCCATTATCTTTTTATTTTGCTTATTTGTTTTTGTTTATCTTATTAAAAATCATTAGTTTCTCTTCCCATGGTGTAAAGCAAATATCAAATGAAGACTAAAAAAATTCCACTGTGCTTTAAAAGAGGGTGAATTGTCAATGACAGTTGAAGCAATCTGAGCCAGTGATGTAACCTGTTCTGAAACCTGCCTGTTTTCCCAGCACTGTAAAACTATTTCTATTTAAAGTTCAAGCAGAATAGGTCTTTCTCTATTTCTCTCTTAGTCTCCCCTAAATCAAAGAGGATTTTAAACCTGATCTGGAAAATTTATTTCTGGTGATACATTACTTTCAGATAAAACTGTCTCTTCTTTCTCTTCTTTCTTGCTTTCTTTCCTTCCTTCCCTCCTTCTTTTCTTGTGGATGTTAGGAGCTTAACTTGGTCATTCATGGTCTCCTGGAGTTCTGCAGATGCAACTCTTATAAACTAGTGTACACATTGATGGCATTATAAAATAACTGAACTCTTAACCACTTCTGTTAAGGAAATAGAAATAATTCCTTCAGAACATGTGGAACCAGTGAGTAAAGGTCTTAAAGTTGTTTATTGTTTTATTTTGCTTGTCTGCATGTTTAGACAAAGATGGGAGAATTAAAAGTGGAGATATAAATAAACTGTTCAGATTGTGTGTTGGAGGGGTAGTTTAAATAACAGTATAACATTTTTTCTCAGCTTCTAAAGCTCCAGATTTTTTTGAGGAACTGCACACGTAATGAACATTTCTTATATCAGTTCAAAACCTACTACCTTGCGGTATTATCCCCCAAATAAAATAATGCTCTTAACTTTGCTGCCTGTCACTTCACTCGTTTTTCTGCTTATGTTCCACCAAGGTTCCACTGCAGCTGAGGAAGCTTTGGAGGGCACATATTCAGGCAGCCACCCATTACATATTGCTACAGTTATTTGGAATTATTTTCAGCAGTCTTGGAGTTCACAGTGACAGCCACACAACCATTTTTAAATTAAAGCTATTTGAATAATTGTTTTGTGCAAGGCCAGATCTGTGCAACAGAAGCAGATTTAATTTATACAGTGTTCAGGAACCTTTTCAGGATACCTTAAATATCTCTCCAGCAAAAAGCACCTTTAAACACTTTTGTTTCACACTTCCAGAACTTCTGTAACATTTTCAAGTCCCACTAAATGAGTTTTTATGATGTCCTAGCAGAGGAATTAGTCAAGATGGCACCTTAATGAAATATGCATTTTTAACACTGATGTAACCAATTCAATTAGAGTTTGTGTAGCATTTGCTTTTGGTGTTTTGACAATTATTTTTTTTTTGGAAATAAATAGAACTCTTTTGAGCAGTCTATTGGAACTAATTTTGTTTTAAAGGGCAGTTTGCAAAAAGTCTTACACAATGTTTAGGTGGTGCTGAGAGAACTCTGGGTTTTCTATCGTCTGTAACCATACAATTCTAGAAAATGAGGTTGAAATCAAGCATTGATACATATGGGCACAACTTAGTGCCCATTTTGAATTGACTACAAAATCATTATTCAATGAAACACAATTACCTTAATCTTAACAGGAGGCAATAGGAGAAATGCAAGTTATGGGACAGATTTTAAGCTCATACAAAATAAAGTTGAAACAGGTTGGTTGCTGGGTGAGTTCTGTTTTTTGTACATTTTGGAGAGAAATAACTGGGGGTGAAAAAGCCAGAGGAACATCACGAAGATTGCATTGTAACTAGATACACTTACTTAGCAGTGTAGCCCTTCAGTATAGAAAGGGTCATTGTTGCAAATGGAACTTTGGCATTGTATATAGGGCCAACATCACGGTAACTGACTATTCTAACCAATTAATCTCATCATCTTCCTTGCAGCTGATCCATAAGATGATGTATTTTTAGACTATTTTATCTCATTAGTGATTATTGCAAATCCTCCAAAATCTGTCAGAAGTCCAAATTGCTGGCTTCCTTGAGTTTGTCAATAATCTTCTGTGTTGACAAAGCATATTTAAAGGTTTTGAGTCTTTAAATTCCAAAAGACAAGGAAGGAGCTTGGTCTTGCAGCCTGCCCCAATGTCAATTTTTTTTCTCTTTTTTGAACTCAGTTTATGAATTTTATACTTGGCATTAGTTTTCCCAGCTAAATGTTTTTCTGCATTGCCTTCTTATTTTCATTTTGTGTAGTTTTCATTGTTTGCTAATTAGGTCCACTGAGGTTTGCAAATGTCAGCATCACGTAATTCTTCTCATCACTCTCAGGTCTTCCTCAGCAGCTTGCAAACATTTATTCTTTGAAGAATCCCTCCCTTCCAAAATAGTCTCTTTGTACTTGCCCTAAATCCAAAATTCTGTGTGGTTCTTAGTTATGAACAAGCTACAAACTCCATATTCTTGAGTGTTTTCTAGAACTGTGATGGAAGATTAGAATGGTAGAAAGCTCTCAATTTTGTTGTCTAAGCTGGATTAATTTGATTAAAATTTCATTTTCCGTTGTACATCTCCTTATAGACTTTATAAGTTCATGTCTTGTTTAACTGATGATTTTAGACTAGTATTAACTGCAACAATTTTGCTTTTCTCTTTTTATTTTTTTAATTGGCAGAAGCTAATGAAACAATGCTGAATTTAAATCTTTGTGTCAGTATGTAACCAATCAAGATAGACTCAATTATGTCTTATTTCAAATAGGTACAGTGCAACAGTTTTTCTGAAGTTTGGGTCTTTCCCTTAAACTTTTTGGCAGAGACACCAAAGTTTTCCAGACAATACTTTTGTATTTAAATTCTGCAAAGGTGTTAACCTTCCCCCTGGCCAAGTATCCATGATGATGATGGCATAATGAAAACTGCTAAAAGTTCTTTTCGAGTCTGATAAACATAGCTGCATTTATATTTTAACTTGGGACAAATGCCTATTTTGTTTTTTAGAGTGTTGAAGCAGTTTTTTATTGTTACACCTTAAAATTGTGCATGGATTCCTGCAATGCTGCACAGGAATCAGACATCAATCCCCTGTTTGCAGGGATAAATGGTGACTTCTTCCATTCTACAGCTAGAATTAAAAACCAAAGCACTTCTGCCACCACCCATTGAGTCACAGATCACAGCTGACAGCTTGGGTAGCCAGTGAGACTTGAATAAAATCACACTTTCAGACATCCAGGTTACTCTCTAGAGGCTTCTGCAATCTGGAAAACCAAAACCAACTTGAAGGCCATCAATTTCATCTGCTTCCTTCTCTTCTGTGTCTAATGACCATTTATTCTCCTTACTTTCTTACCCAGCAGTCAATTCTTTCTTTCCTTTTTTCCCCTTAGATCTAACGTTTTCTGTCATTTACCAATACTAGGCCTTAATATGCTTTAGTGGGCCATACAACTACCTTGATAATCTTATCATTTCCCTTCTAACTTTTTGTAGTTTCTTGACAACATTTAAATGTAAATATAAAAGCTAATGATGGAAATTTCAAGGTCAAATAACCACTTGTTTTAATTTGAATGTGAAAAATACAGCTACATTTCCCAACTTGGCTTTGAAAAATCAATCTTTTTCACTGTATAAAATTTCAAAAGTTCCTCTGTGTATGGTACTGTTCTAGATTTTAAGAAATGAAATCACCTAGAAATCCTGATCTTCAGTCTTCTGCTTCCCATCCATCCCAGACTTTATCTTGGGAAAGTTTACCTGATCATTTTTAAATGTCTGCAGTTTGCTGACCACACTTTGAATAGCTTTAGGTAGGATTATCAATTCCTTTAATTTCAATTAAAATTAAGTGACCAAGAAAAGGCAAATAAAGAATATTTTAATACATCTGTATTCATAGGTCCAAAAAATTTTTTTTCATTAATAAGTATGGAGGGTGATGCAGTTTTAGATGATACATAGTTCAAAAGAATCAAAAGTAACTGGGAGAACAATTCTTGCCACAGCAGTCCTGAAATATGAGAAAAATGTATTATCATGAATGTTGTGTTTAAAAAATATTACACTGAAGTCATGCAATACCAGCAAATTCCCAATACTGGTATTTTACTGTGTGTGGACCAACAATGCAGTCTTGTCAGGAATGACAGGAGCTGTTAGGAGCATTATGTTGCTCATGCACAGTGATTCTGTTGCTTTAGGCTGGAATGGTCATTTATTTAAAACAGTATCCCATGATCTTCAGTGCAAGGAAGCGCAGATTCTTATGGGAAGCCTTCTCTGTTTGTTGGCAGAGGTGCAAAACCTAAAATCTGTGGGGAAAAAATACATGTCAGCAAAGTAATACAGAGCTCTGGCACCATTTCTCTGAGCTGGCCCTGGAAGGAATTGCATTTGTATTGTGAACATTAGTACCATTTCTGGGATAAAATGCATTTCTTTTCCACTTTTGAATAATTTACCCTTTTCTTTTAGAGTAGAAGGCATTACTGCCAAAATAGTGTGAGCATAATCTACTGCAATTAGACAGCCTATGCAGCGGGCCCAGTGGAAACCCTACATCATTTTAGAAATCCTGAGACTGCTTAAATGAGCCTTACAAATAGTGTTATAAGTTATAAAAATAGTTCAGTGCAGAGTTTTTGCACACTCTGGTCTGCCTCCATCCCGTTGCTTTCCAGCCCCATTTGTTCCCTACAGCATGACAGTAACTCCTCCTTTTGGAAGCAGGGAAATGTTCTCCTGCACAACTTATTCAGGTGATTTCTGTTCTGAAGATGGATGCAGCTCCTATGCTGGGTTTTGGAGAAGTTGTTGTGCTCAGTGTGGTCTTTATAAGGCTGGATAACAGGGAAGGGCTGCTATGTTGTGCACAGAACAAAACATTCCTGGCATGAGAAATGGACTTGCATGTTCACAGTGTGTACCCTGCAAGTCATTTTTTGACACTTTACAACTTTAAATAGCAGTTTTTTCAGGAATCTCTGACTTGGTGCTTTATAAGGCCCTCATCACAATTGTTCTCAGAGCAACTGGAGAACAATTTTTCTTCTTGTAACTTTTAATGGATAGAAAATTTGTATCTCCACCTTAGAGAGGCCTAAGGCTGAATATGCATCGATCATTTGTCCAGTCTGTCATCATGTGCTTAGAGAAAGGCCACAAGCACTGATGCAGGCCAGGGTGAGATAGATACCCTTGTGTCTGATCTTTATTTTGTCCTTCTCACCTCCAAATCTGCTGGCTGCCATATCAGGCAGGGACTAAGAGCTTCTGACTTGGTTTTATATTGAAATAATAATTCTTTTGTAATTTTTCTTTAAAGCTCATCTCTCACTTGTATACTCCTCTTTGGGCGTGCCTGTGGGGATTGAACTCTGGAGAAGACTAATTTTCGTAGTTTCTATGAAGGTTAACACCTCAAGTTCTTACCTGATGGAATCCATATTAAATGTGCATAATGTGCATGTTCAGTAATCACATTAAGACAAAATCTTACAAGCAGCTTTACTTCAAATGCCACTTCTTTACCAAGCCTCTTTTCATGGAGTACACCTTCTCTGTGTACTTGGACAATACATATACTTTAGGGGAAGGTGTGGTGTTCACTCTTAGGCCACCTGATTCATTAGCAGGATCTTTCCATTTTAATCTTACAATCAGTTTCTTTCCACTTCTCTGAATAGGAAATTATTTTATTAGAATTGCTGAGTAAGGAAACCTCAAGTTATAGTAGAATTTTATTTATGCTGGAGAAATTAATGCCAGCTAATAGTGTTGTTTCTTGTTCTATTTTTCTTTGGTATTTGATTTTTGGTAATTGGCCCAACTTGTGTCCTACTGTGGGAGCTTGGCAGAGAGAGAGAGGGATAAAGAACGGAGGAAAAGATTTGTAGGTGTCAGAGACAGCTTGTGTATGTGCCTGCATACATATGTGAGCTGGCAGAAAGCAGGGCTATGTGGATTTTAACTGTTTAAATAATACTGTGCATTAATCTTCAGCTAGCTGAGGATATGACCCAAGAAATGCAAAAGAAACGTTTACAGGTGCTCCAGCAGTGTTTGATTTCTGGGCAAGGGTGATCAGGATGCGTTTACTTGCCAAGATACCTTGTCCATGCAAGGGTGAATCATGCAAGGCTCAGTTGACTCATGGATGGAAAAAATGGAGTTAGCACAACTCAAAATGGCAAGGATTTGTGGTCACAAGAGGAAAACAAAATGTACATTTACACAACAAATGTAGGCAGTGAAGTATCTTCTGTTCAATCCTTTTTATAATGGTGAAGGGAGGACTTGACTTTTTAAAAAAGAGGAAACTTGAACTGAAAATGAAAGTCAATATATTGTCATTCTACCTCTAGCTGAGATCTTGCCTGATCTGGTAAATTAAATGGGTAAGTGCATGTGACATTATTAGAGAAAAACTAGGCAAGAGAGGGCAGAGTATTTTAATTGCTCAGAGGAACTCTTCCTCCTGAGTCAGAATTAAAGCTGTGCCTCTACATGCTGTCAATGGCAATATGGTGTTGGTTAATTACCCTTTGAACAGCATCTAATGCAGAAGTTGTGATGATCAGTGGTTATTAGAAACCAAAATGACCTTTATTTAGGACAAGTGATTTGGCTGCATCCAGTTTTCGGTAAGTGCTTTACATCTATTCTAGTTTTTCTTGGAGTTCCAAATGGATGTGTTGTGTGGTAGTGGCTTTTTTTTTTTTGGTTTCTTTCCATGAATCTGTTAGCTGGTGGTGCTTTCTATAATATTTTGAGTTCCAGCTGAAAGACAGCTCAATTAAAGTGATGGGGAGAAAGCCTCATGTAGAGATGGATATTTGATACTGAAAGGCATCTGTAGAGAAGACACTAAGTTTGTTCAAAAGTATTTCTTTTATAGGGGTGCTATGAATTGTAAATACTCATTTTTCCTAGTTAAAATGGAAAACCACTTGAAATACCCACGGTGTTTTAAGCTCCACAAATCAGTATTGCATGCATGTGATGTTAGGTGGGTGCTGGGTTATGGTGAGAATCTACAGCCCTGGGTTTGCACCTGGGACTCGGTAATCCAGGCGTGCACCTCCGTGCACCTCAGAGTGGTTCAGTTCTTTGGGTTGTGGCAGTTTCTGCAGTGGTTCCGAGCAGTGTTTTAGGACTCTGCATCTCTTGTTTAACATGGCAGCTCGCAGAGTCCAGATAGGTTTAACACGTATTGCATTCAGTTCGCATTTCATTTTAAAGGAGTCGTTTTCTCTCTCTGCGGAGGCTTCAATTACAGAGGGCCAAGTGACAGGCGTAATTAAGGCAAGTGGTGGGATACCGGCGGAGCGCTTCGGCGTTTCCACCGAGGATTTTGCAAATCCTAGCCTGATTAATCTCTTTAAACATCTGTGCATCCCCTGCTCTGTGCGGCTCACCCCTGGCTACCTCTCCCTTCCTTCACGCCGCTCGGCTCTCGCCCCCCACGCTTCGTGCTCCGTGCGGTGCAGCTCCCGCTCCCGCGGGGCAGAGCGCGGACGGGATGGGATGGGAGCGGGTGCCGGTGCCCGGTGCCGGCCCCGCCGCTCCCCCGCTCCGCGCCCCGCTCCCCGCGGCAGCGGCAGCCGGCTCCAGCTCGCCTCCTTGACGTCATGTCTGTGCCGAGGCTCCGGCAGGCGCAGTGGAGGCAGCAGGCAGCGTGTTAAACTTTCAGATCGAGTCCGGCGTTCTCCCGGCGCCGTGCGCGGGGAGCTGCGTGCAGCCGCCGCAGCTGGAACATCTGGAAGCGTTCAGTGTGTCTGTCTGCCGGCGAGAGGCAGAGAGCGGGGAGCGAGCGCGCTGAGGGAGGGGAGGGAGTAAGGGGCTGGGACTGTGTGCTCTCTTCCTCTGCAGAAACAGCTCCCTGCCAACACAACGCGCTCAGAATGGCTTTGAAGAGGAGGAGCAGCGGCGTTTGAACATCTCCCCCCTTTTTTTTTTTGCCTCGTCCTCCCGTTGTTAATCTTATAGTTGGTGGATTTTAAAAAGACATTTAACCCTCAGAGGTTTGTCCTGGATGCTTTTGCTTTTTTTCCTTTCCCCCCCACCCCTCCTCTCGTTTCCCCCCTTCCTGTTCTTTTTTATGGTTTAACAGCCAGAGGTGCTGTGCTAAATTCTTGGAAGGGGCCCGGATGTACTGAGGATGCATTGCAATTTCACTAAAGGAGGCAGTAGTGGAAAGGATCAGTTTTTGGTGTTTGATGCAATAATGGGAATCAGGTAATAATAAAAGGGAAATTCTGCAGCTCCATTCTTCCTTGAATTTTACCAAGCCGATTTTCGGAGGGATTATTCTGGACTCGTTTTAAATGGTCAATGAAAACAAGAGGATGTACATTCCAGAAGAAAACCATCAAGGTAAGCCTGAGATTTACCTCCGAGGACCTAGCAACCGTTCCCTCCCCTGCCCTTTGTCCCTTATCTCCCGGCTCGGCTCGGCTCGGCCGCCGCCGCGGGCGGAGGGCAGCCTTTGACACCGGGCTCCATTCGGAGCGCAGCTCCCCTCGGCCGGGCGTGCTCCGCGGAGACCCCCGCAGCCCCTCACGGAGCGGCTCCTTCTCGGGAGAGCCCGGGCGCAGAAAAGTTGCTTTGAGTCGCCGTGGTCGCCTGGCCGGGCGGAGGGGCTCGGAGGGGCGGCGGGGCCGGGGGCTCGGGGGGCTCGGGAGCCGCCGCCGCTCCGTGCCCGGCGGGATGAAGGCGCAGGGCCGCCGCAATCGGGGGATCTTTCCCAATTACCGTCCTCCCGCTGCCCCTAAGCTCCATCTGGGCACGGCTTCCCGAGGCACCGGGAGAGGAGCCCTTCCCTTCTCTTACGCTATTTCCAATCTCTCGCACGAAAGGGGAGGGGAAGGGAGAATTATCTGTTTACACACATGTGCACCATACATGCGCTCATGCTGAGAGAACGGGGGACACCGGGGGTGCCTGTGTTAAAATGAAAGTTGGGTTTTACTCGGGGCGCTGATTTCTCGCCCAGCTCCTCGCAGGATCGCCCGCATCATGGACACCAACCCGTGCTGTTGCTCCTCGGCGTTTAGCAAATGTCCCCCCCGCTATTCCCTGTAGTAAAACTTTGTTTGTCCAAACTCCAGAAGCCTTCCCCCGCCCAACCCCGATCTGCCGTTCCTGAAGTTATTTTTATCCCGTTACCTGCATGGTGTCACCCCCTCCCCTCCCTCCCTTCCCTCCAGCCCTGGCTGCTCGCACACACGCACAGACACACACACGTCGGTGTTGCAGAGCAGGCAGAGCCATTTCCTCCCCTGGGCGAGGGAAGAGCAGCTCCCGGGCTGTCTCTGTCCCCCGAGCAGAACCCCCAGCCCCGGCCAGCCTCTCCCTCTGCTCCTCAGAGCAGCCCTGGGCCGGCCGCAACTTCCCCGCGTTTGTCACCGGGCATCCCGCACCTGCTCCGGGCCGAGCCCGCCCCGCCGAGCCCCCGGCACCCCCGGAGCCCTGGAGGGGCAGCAGCGCTGGGGCAGCCCCCCGTGCTGCAAAGGTGGCGGGGTTTAGGCATAACGCCACCCTCCTTCCCGTTAAACGCAGGTTAAAAAGGATAAAACCAGCCGGCACCCCCACCCCTGAGCACTCCGTCGAAATGAGGTGGGAGGGGAAAGGAAGCAGCCCCTGATCCGGAGTGCTTCTTCCAAGTGGGAGCGAGTCTGCAGCACATGCATTCAGCGGGCATAATTAGGCTGCTCTCGCCGGTCCAGCGCTGATAAAGTGGATGAAGAGCTCAGCCTCCATAGCAATATGCCAACGCTATGGCAACCTAAATCCAGCTCCCTCCTTATCAGCTGCAGTGATTATATAATTGGAGGAACAGTTTTGCATCTGTCTCTTGATGCGGATTGTCATTACTCCCAGGTGAAAGAGCAACTTGTAAAGCAAACAGAAAATCAGCCAGGTGGAAGAGAGTTCTGTTCCCTGATAGTGCTCGGGTCGCCATTTATTTACAATCTATTTTTATTTTATGCAAACAGCACCTGAAAGGTTAAATTGATCAGTAGTCAAGAAAACCTGGTGGTGAGGAGATGGGAGCAAACCAATCACAAGGTGGAATGGAGCCATTAAAGCAGCCACAGATTGCCAGTTGCAAGGTAGTGACAGGAGAGGAGGGGATAGAAGATGAAGCCAGGTCTGGGATCCTGGTCTGCTCCTTGCTTCTGTCATGCAAGACTGATTTAGATCAGTCCTCGCTCTTGTGCTGGCAGCAAGGTGAACGTTCCATGTTCTTGGTGGTGCAAGGCAAATTTTGATGTCTGCTGTAGAGGTGTGACTGATGTGAGCAGGCCTCTGCTAGCAGCTGCTGCCTGGTATCAGGTCTGATATCAGCCAGCCCCCTGTCAGCCCAGCCGAGCTCACACTCGGCTACCTGGGCAGCAGGGGAGCTGCTCCAACAGGGCTTACTCAAGGTAAATAAATAAAGCATAGAGAGGCCATTAGTTGCATTGTGAGGGCTGTGGTGGAGAGGAATTATGTTTGAAAGGGCTTTGCTGGCCTTTAACTGCCAGTTTGGGTAGGTTTGCAATAATACTTGTTTTACACTTCTGGATGTGACTAGGTAGCCTGAAAATCTTTGGCCTTAAAGTAAGAATTTCCTGTTTTTTTTTTTTTTTTGGATGCTTAGCCTGCTGCGCTTCCATTACATCCTCCTATTGCACAAAGGCAAGTAAATAGTATGTTATTTGTTGATGCTGAGACACAATGTTAATTTTTTTTTTTTTGCTACACAATGGAGTATATTTTTTTGAGAGCAATTATTCACTGATACAGCTTATGTTTGTCTAGGAAAATGACAGAACCCCACCCAAGAAGCGCCAGCAAAAAGCTTCCAAAACTAACTACATCACATCCGACGCACACGTGGGACTGGGTGGAATCCTAGACGGGCATCTTTAGCGTGTTCCCCCTTAACGCTGTTGAAAAACTTGGTCTTTTGAAAGGAGATAGAGAACGGGTTCGCAAACCCACGTGTTGCAGCCCCTGCGGGGAGGGAGGGAGGGAGCGGGGTGGCCGCTTGGGGTGGCCGGCGCTGCTCGGACACGCTTTAAATTTTAAACACGCCGCCCGCTGCCGTGTGCGCTGGGCAGGGGCGGCAGGGAAGGAGCCCCGAGGTTCTGCCGCGGTTCTCGCCCCGGGGAGGGCAGCGGGGTCCCCGAGGCTCCCCCGGAAGGTGGCACTGCAGGGCCGCGCAGCCCGGGATGCTGCGGCCGGCCCCGCTCCCGCACCGAGAGCCAGCCGCGCCTGTCCCGGGGTAAAACTCCTCATCGGGGTCGGAGAGCCCCCGGTAGGTCATTTATTCCGCAATGATCCTCTGAGCGAGAAGCCGTTTTTCCTGAGCCGCCCTGCCTTCAATTTCAGATAATGCCTTTGGGCTTTGTCCTTGTTGCGTATTTTGAACGGATTTCTACCTGCTGCTTGTAGAAAGAGAACCCCCTCAGGTATTTGTCAACCATAATTAGGTCTTCTTGCAACCTCCTTTCCTAACCTGCACATACCCTGTTCTTGAAATGTTTCCCTGTAAGACACTCTTTTCATAGTCCTTGTATCTCCTGTATCTGTTAAATTAAGAACTAATTAGTATACCCTTTATTTCTCGTAAGCCTATTGATAGTGAGAGGGTCAAGTCACCAGCATACTCCCTGATGCATTTTCTGACCTGAAATGAGGGTCAAACCCACAAATATTCCTCTTAACTTTGCAGGTATAAATAGAGATGATTGTGTGCACTTCACAGCTGATTTCGGTTGAAGGGTTGAAATCTGTCTCATGCTGTGCTGCAAAACAAAACCTTTGGCTATAGGCACTAGAATTTATTGGATGTTTGCTTTAATTTTCTGCTCTGTTTTCAGAATATCAATTTTGTTTCCTGTTTGTTTTGGGGCAATGTTTTCACGTGTAGGAGGAGCCACGCTCTTTCCATAGTGACAAAGTGACCCTATTAGCAAACTTTGGCGTCATTTTTGAGTTTTTGCTCTTGTGCTCTTGCTTTGCTGTAAGGCTTGGTCAGAGTGGGCATTAGTCATGGGGCATAAAGAATACCTCTATGTGGTCTGAAACAGCTTATCTTCAGGATTTTTGGAGAAAAAGAGTCTGAATCACTGGTTAAAGATGCAGCACTAGAATTCCAGCCTCCCCTGATTTAACAATAAACATTTGTATTTATGAGGTGTTATCTTCTGCCTCAAAGTACTTGGAACTTTTGATTGGTGTGAAGCATTTAATTCAATATAATATGAAATAGCAGTGTAATATAAAAATATTTAAGTAAGAGTACTTGAACATTCCGCATAATAGAGTGCGCTGCATTTATTTGTGGAAGTTGCCAGTAGAGCCTCCAGAAAAGTATTTAAGTGCTTTCAAGCATTTCCTATCCTTAAAAGGAGTATTTAGGTGTCCTGCAAAAGGCATGGAATTTAAAGTGTATACTTTTGAAAGGTTTTCTTTGACGTTATCTCCAGTCACAGAGACCAGTTTTGGTTAGGTCATCATCAGTGTTCCTGCTGAGGGGATCTCCCTGAAGCTTGCACTGCTGTCCTGAGCATTTACCTGGTTTGCTCTCTGCAGCCAAGGCACCTTGAAGCCCCTTTTGCTTGCATCTCTGATGTGTTTTTGGGGTTACATCTGAGCAATTCACAATAGCAGATGTGACACAGCCTTGCCATGTGGAATTAATTTATCCCACTGAGATATTTACTTTGAATTCTTTGTCCTCGTCTTTTTGTTTTGTTTCCTCAAAACACTTCAGAGAACATGTTCTGTGACTGCAGTGCTGCCATGTGTACTCAGTTTTGGCTTGTTTTCTTCCAGTTTTGTGGCAAATAGTTCTACATCTATGCTTAAAATAGGGCTTACCTGAATGGCAGTCACTCTTAAATTTACTTGTGTGTGTGTGAGTTTTCATTGTGGCCATCAACTTGCTGAGAAGTATCTTGTTGTCTTGTTTAACCCTTTCTGGGAAATAATGAGAGGAACAGAGTCGTTCAAGTGCAGCAATAGCAAATAAAAGAGCTCCTCTGAGCAAGTGTTCTCTCAATTTATTGACTATCAACCAGCATAACAGATGTGACTGTGTGCAGTAAAAGTCTCTCTTAAATTATTGAACACAACAAATCAGATCAACACCAAAGAAAGCTTTTACCAGTGGCAGATATATGCTTTGCAAAACATAATGTTATTAAATGGTTCAATTGCCTATCTTTTTTTAAGACCGTATACAAAGCCAGTATACTTTTTGTCAATCATTTATCTGAACCACTGGCTTTATTTAGATAGTGGGGATGATAGGAATTTGAGAACAAGTGTATTCATTAACATGTTTATTACTGCATTTCAGCATCATTAATTTTAAAAAGAGAAAATGCTATTAAGGGTTCAGACATGTTGGTGGGTGGCCACTCAACACTCTTGCTTTTTCTGATAGTTCCTCTATTACCTAACATAAAATTGACATTTCTTCTTAGTAGTATTACCAATGAAAGTTAAAAAAAATACAATTTTTAGAAATTTTATGGTTTATTGGAGTAAAAGCATCACTGTGCATTTAAGCTATGTCAAGCTTTCTTTTTTTTTTCTCAGTCTTCTCTTTTGTTTCTTTTTAATTAGAGAGAAAGTAGCAGTCAGCCTTCAGTGCAGAGAGGGCAGTGGTGGGCTCGTGGTGCTCCAGCCAGAGAGCAGGTGTGGGTTCAGGTGGTGGGTTGGTCCTGTTGGGATCTCTGATACCCCGTAGTGAGGTTTTATGATCACAGGGGCAACTGTTGCTGTTGCAGGGTTGTTGGTGAAACACAGCAGGATGCAGTTGATAATACATTCAAACCCTTTTCTGAAAGAAAAGGAAGAATTCTGGAAGAATTTCTGTCAGTTTCTGTGGATGAGACATAGTCATGAGAGTGGAATGGACTTCTTTAAGAGCTTGTGATGGTTTCAGGAAAGGTCTGTTCCAGCTGGAAGAGTCACAGGTGTCTCTGTACCATGTATAGAGATTTCCAGAACAAAAGATCTGGCTAAATTTCTTCCAGAAACCCAAACACAACATTAAGGATTGTGTGGTTTGGATAGGTGCCTTTGCTGGTCCGTGAGAGATGTGGGAGGGCAAAAAGAAGGGGGAAAAAAAAAAGGAGGAAAGTTTAATATATGTGTTGTAGAAGGTGACAGAAGATTTGATGGAATCACATTTTGTCTTTATTTGGTCAAATTGGCAGCTGTCCAGCTAGCAAGGTTGAGTTATTGCAATCTGGAGCTGAGAGATCATTAGCACAGCTCATCCTCGGGAGGAGATGAGACTGAGGAGCAGTGCCTGCTGATGCCTTTGGAGGTGGGCTGCTCTCTCTGTCACCTTCCCAGGCATCCTTCCCAAAAACACAGTTCTGGGAGCTGCTGCTCTCCCTGGCTCAGGTTTCAGTGCAAAAATTGCATTTCTGGGAAGTGAGGATTAAACAGAAATGGTCCTGTGTGATGGGAGGGAGCTGCTGAAGCTGGGCTGGGCTGCTCTACACCCCACTGCAAACAAGTTTAATTAAAAGGAGTTGTTCAGGGCCGTGGCCAGGCAAATCCTCAATGTCTTTGAGGATGGAGCTTACCCAAACTCACTGCAGCCTTCAATTCCCTTCTTAACAGACAAACAAACAAACAAACTCGCCACGTTGTTCTGGTATCTGCTCTGGGTGTTTCAGTGTGTATCCATGAAGATGGAGAGCTCATTTCCCAGTGTCACTCAGGAGCTGAGCTGCTGCCACTTTGCTGTCTTTAATCAGACACAGAAGCTGTGTGAGGGGCTTTTGAGGGGGAATAATTTGCTTTTTTGGGAATCTCTGGGATGTTAGAAGCTTGTACAGGAATGCTAAAACGGTGTTTGTAAAGGACTTGTGCAATTTTCCTCTTTTTTTCCTGTATGAGTCTGTTTTTTCCTGTATATGTTCCTGTACGTTTTTTCAGTCCCACATAGAAAATTCTAAATTTCAGTGGCTGTCTCAGCAGGCAAAACATTCAGAATCCATGAAAAAACACCAGCAAGTTGAATGTCCTTCAACAGCTGGGAGAAATTAGCAGAGTACCAGTTAAAGCCTTGTTCATGGCAGGGGGAAAAAAGTTATTTAACGTCGCATCTGTCAAGACATAAAAGGAATCCACAAGTCTCACCTGGGCACCAAGAAACTCAACAAATATAGGAGGGAGGGAGGCAAAATTTGCTTCTTTAGTAAAAGACAGAAGATTAAAATAATTATTGAGGGTGACTGGAAACTTAGTGGTTTTCAAACCAGAGACAGTAAGAGAAAGAAGCCTGATTGCACAGTAACTCTTTTAGGATTTTGTGCATAAACCTTAAAGAGTTAATTGTTGCAAGGAAAATATTGTCTGAGAACCACCCAACCTTAAAGAATACTCTAAGATATATTTAAAATATCCTTCTCTAAATGGCATTGTTATTTATCTAAAATATTCAGGTTTTTAACCCACTCTGTGTATGGTTGCCTTCGGGTGTTTTGGAAAAAACAATTAAATATGACTGAACATGACATTATAATTACAAAGTAAATATGCTCTAATTGAGTAATTAACTCAACATTTCTTCCTAAAGGCATTGTAGGAACAAAGTCATGTTAGTGATCAGATTTCAGATTCTTTATTCCAAGGGACAAAAAAAGGCTCCCATTCTCCAATATGGCTGGCTGGATGTAAAACTTCTTAAGATGCCTCAATTCTTAAATTTAATATGTAATTTTTGAATTTTATTATAAATTATTGTTGCATCAGATATTCTTCTAGCACTTTTTGTTGGAAGAAATAATCTTTTATGCAGACAAAAAGAATACTTGTGTCTCTGCTTGTAACTCAGCTCAACTCTTAGGTGGCAGCTATATTAAGTTTCAGGTGTTACTGGCAAAAATGATAATTTTGAAACTGCAACTTGTGTGATACAGCTGTTAGTAATAGAGTTTTAGCTCCAGGAGCAGGAATTTTAGCTAAAATTCCTGACTTTTACCTCCAGGAATGCAACAATGACCTGTGTGAGAAGCAAATGTAATCTGTGTGAATACAGGAATTAAAGTCCATGTGTTTTGAAGGGGAAAATGAATTATTGCACTAAATACACTGCATAGAGGATTTATGTTGAACCTTATTTCTGATGCAGATTGATGAGTATCAGGAAGCTGAAAGTTGAGACTGCTCTGTAATGCCAAACTTTTCTGGGTTTTCCATCTTGTAGCTTCCACTTGGCTCACAAAAGAACATTTTCCATGCAGACCCTACATGTAAATATTAGACATTTGAATTAAGTACTAAGGGGTCTGATTTCCTTGGGATGAATTTAACATATTGACAGCCAAGTCAGCAAATGAACTTGCATAGACCCAAGGGTCTTTAAGAAAACAGAGGAAATCCATAGCATTCATCCTCTCTGGAGCTGTGAACAAATAGACTCAGGCAGGGAGGAAAGCTTCACCTGTGTGCTGAAATTCACATATGATAATTAAATTGCCTATTATTGCTTTTATAAATTGTATATTACCTGTTATTATTGCCTACTATAAATTGTATAGATGCACAGAGTGTTTTCAGGTGTAATTTAAATTCAAATTGGTGTCTTTAGAGAGAAGTAAAAGGCATTTATGGGGTGAAAATTGAAAGTGATCAGGTTTAATTGTGGGTTTAATGGAACTTTAGTGTGGCTGTATCCAGGAGCAATAGCTGGGAGTGGATTACGTGGAATCTTTTACATCACTTTCACCGAAGTGAAAATTTTAAGTGAAAAGCCTGAGATTTGCAGGCATCAGTTATGTTTAGTGCCAGCAGCATCAAAAGTTGAATTCATGAAGCAGCGAATGGCTTCAGCCATAGAACTCCAATATCTTGCCTGGCAGATTCTCACTGGCTTTAGCTCAGTTGCACAAATTCTGAGTGTGAAATGTTTGCTAGCAGGTGTTTGGGATGTGCTGGTCCTCCAGGTAGCAGCACACACTGCTGAGTTCTCAAAAAAAATTCTCCACAGTTTTCTTTGAGAATGGTTTGCTGTTTGTTCAATGTAATGAAGCTTATTGCTTAAATCAGAAATGAACGTATTCTTGAGGGTATATGCTGAAAAATCCTTAATTTAGTTTTTTGGGTTTACATTGTGACTAAGAAGTTAAGAGTTTCATTTAAACTTTGTATTTGAACTGGATTGCAGTGAATTGGATTTGCAGTGGCACAGTGAAGACTGGAATAGAGTAACTCTGAGTACCTCTTGTCTTTTCAGCTATTATGGCAAAAGTCAGAAACAAAAGCAGAGTGAAAGACTAACATGAACATGACTTGAAGGCTTTTCTCTGCTTTAAGGCAAAGGGTGTCAAGAAAGATCACAAGAGATGAAAAATTGTGTCCCAGCTTGCACACAGTGATAAAAGATGTTATGCATGCCAGGAAATCAGTCAAAAATGACAAGAGGGACTTGCTACTGGCAGTTCTCAAAGGCAACCAAAGCATTTTAAAAATAAAATTTGAAAAAATATCAGACATCAAACTTTGGAAAAATTGAGCATGGAGCTTTACAGGTGCCTGGCAGAATCCCTGGGAATGTATCATGGCACACGGTCAAATGTGAAGTGCTTAAAAAAGGATCACATCTCCAAGTATGAATAATTCAACAAAACACTGCAGGAAGTTTTTAATGCTGAGAATGCAACTTCTGCTACTTTCTATGAAACATCATGCTTAGACATCTCCTTAAGTGCTTTTAATTTGCAATGTGGTTCACACAGCTTGGAGTATTTCTGTGGAGAGATATGCATTTGACTGCAACATACATCCTGCTGTTTCAAGGCAAAGCTTGTATCTAAATAAGTACATATGGGTCAGCAGTTCTTTATTTTTCCAGTACTTAGCATTCTTATTGAGAGCTTTGCTGTTGTCTTTGCCTTGAATTTGCTCTTATTTCACCAGAACATTTTTTTCTTTTAGTTTTGGGGTGTGCATTCTTCAGATTTTGTCTGTTGTGCTCTAAGGCAGTCTCTGATGGAGAACATCAGTGCCCAGAATGCACTGAGTGTTCCTAAGGATCTTGGTATGCATGCTGTAGGGCCAGAAATAATTTCTCATTATTTATGAGAAATATGGATGGGAAAGCCCTGTGTGGAGTCAGCTCTACAAATATCAGAGGGAAGGAAATTTATTCTTTTAGCATGTATTGGTGGTGTTTGATACTTCAAAAGGAATGTGATGTAAACTCAGCCAGATGGTTTAATACATTGGTGGATTTTATTACTCCTCTCCCTGAGTCGTGTTGGAATACTATTTTAGAATACTATTTAGAGATGGAATTACTGCAGAAGATGGAAAGCCCCACTTGTCATCTTAGGATTTAAACCTCTAGTTCATGTAGCTAGTTTTCCTGATAAAAGCAGTAGAAAGTATCTAAACCTGATCCTGCAGCTACAAAAGATCTGACAGACTGTCGGGTGCTGTTTGGGAGATGAATGTAGAGACTGGAGTATGGGCATCTATAGGAGCAGACTGTATTCTAATTTATTTCTGTGTTAGGATGGAGACTTTCAGAAAGTCTCATCTATAAGTCCACAAAAGCTCTATTTCTTTCCTTTTGGAAGGTTGAAAAAGAAATATGTTCTCTGAAGTTATTTACTTATGTATTTACGTGGCCATGGTCCCTGTAACATGAACATCTTCCAGTATTAAAAGCTCTCTTCATCTTCCCAACGTGCCAGGTCAATAGGCTTGGAAAATTAATTTTCTCTTTCTTCATCAGCTGTGTTGTGTGTGCTTATGTGAAGATATCACCCTAGGAGGTGCATGCAAAGAAATTAATAAGTTATTTAATTTTAATAAGATCCACGTTATGAAATGCTGTTTAGTTACTGATATCATCAAGACTGGAACAGACACAGCAATACTGGGAAGTTTTATCCCTGTGTCTGGGTGTAAATCAGAGAGAACAAACCCTGCCCAGCTCCTCCTGAGTGCACAGGCAAGTCTTGAGGTACAATTGGAACCTCAGGGTGGTTATTCTGTCCTGCTCCAGCTCTGCTGATCAAAGAGCAGGGCTCCTGATGGGGTTGTGCCATGATTTATCTCTTTCCACTTCTGACTTGCTTTTTCTCTGCCTTTGTGTCTCCCTTGTCATTCCGGAATAAATAACCCAACCCTAATTTTTTTTTTTTTTTCCAACTGCACCAACTTTGACACCTCCATACCCAAATTTGATGTTTCTGGTACTGGTTTTCAGTAATGCTGGCCTTATTTCACATTCCTAACACAGTTACCAGGGCACTGCTGTCCCTGGGATGCTCCCCTGTAGGACTCCAGTACTTTCCTCAGCTAAGTGTGGAGTTCATTCCTCTCTGAAAGTCCCTCTGAGCTGTGTGTGGAGTGTGGCCATTTCTCACAGTGCCACCTGTACCTCCTGTCAGCTCCTCACTTTGCTTCCACTCCTGGTGATTCCTCATGCCTTGGCCAGTGGTTTTCCATGTCCTGTTTGGTTACCCAGGCCAGGCTGAGTCATCTGCCTGCAGCCCTAGCGCCAATTATTCTGAGCAGCCTTAACTTCACTAATGAGCGCTGTATGTTAATGAGTAAAGAGGATTCTCCTCTTTGTCAGTGCAATCTTCCCCTGGTGATGATCAGTTTTACAGTCAGGGTGTAACAGCCATGGAAAGGGGCTGATGTCTTGGGAAACAAATGACCAGACAGGTTTGTAAGGAGTCAGTGCACAGACTTGTGAATTTTGAACCAGATGCTTTATGACCAGGATGTGTGTGGCTTCCCTCTTGGGTGTAAATTGCAGAGACAAAGTCTGTTTCTCTTGAATGCAGATATTGCTGTGATTAAATGGGAATCTGATAGGAAAGGGGGCTGTTGTCTGGTCTCTCTCTGGGGGCTGCACATGGTGCTGTGGGGTGTGCACACAGCATACTTGGATAGGAGGAATGAAACCTCTCTCTTCCTCCCAAACCTACACATCATCACCACTAGGCACCTCCAGGGCTTGACTAGAAACCTAGATACACAGATATTTCTGCTTTTTATCTGCCATCTTTCCAGTGTGTGTGTATCATGAGGCATTTTTATTTTTTGTTTCCAAATAGCTGGGGAAAAAAAAAGAATTACCTACTCTTGGGAACCATTAGAATGTCTTTGAGATGTCTGCAGTTGCACTGTGCCTACACAGTTTTGTGTATATATAGGGAGAAGCATAATTTGCTTAGTGGACCAGAATGAATAAGTGACTGTGATTGGAAGGATCTGGCTGTGTGTTATGAAAGATTTTGAAAGAAATAGAATTGCGTGAAATAAGAGAGAAATGCTCCACGTTTTGTCATTGTTCATATAGTAAAACTGATCATTTGGCATAGATTTCATTTTACCTCACTGTAGGTGTTTAAATTGTGTAGTTAGAGCTGATCCTTTAGAGCTGGTGTGTAGTCAGTGGAGAGGAAATCAGCCATGGCCGAAGAACATTATAGATATATGAAATAGGTGGGGTAGGCTGCTTTTTTGGGAGCTGCTGAACTCTGCCTTGACTATGTAACCAAAGCTTTGGTGACTAAGTTAGACTAAATGTCAGATTTCAGATTGCTGGAACTGCTGCACTGAATCCTACCTTGTGCATGTGTGTGGCTTCTAATTTTGGTTGTCAACAAGACAGGAGTTGTGTGACTGTTTTAGTTTTAAGTCACCTGTCTTTCAGGTGGCCTGTGTGAATGCAAATGCATTCAATGTTTACATCCTGCCTGGATGCATGCTGTTAAACAAAAGAAATTGGCAAAGAAAACCATGATAAGGAAAATCACAACTTGGGAAAAATCCCAGTTGGAAATGCATTGTTGGAAGCTGCTTCTTGAGGAATATCCCTGCTAAATGCCTTTGTTGTGAGAACAATTCATTTTTCCTGAGGTTAGGTTTAGGAGTGGGAAACTTTGTGAATGCAGAACAGGCAGATTCAGGAGGGAGATGGGTTTTCCAGAGTCAGAGAGGAGAGTTTTGGGAGTGTCAGAGAGGGATGGCAAGTGTGGCAGAAGACACAGCATCAAAGGAATTATGCTGTCATCAGTTCAGGCTTTGCTTCCTGGCTAGTGTGGGTACCTGAGCTGGCTGGAATGCCCCAAATTCACCAGGAAAGTCAATAGCTGGGTGTCAGCAATGCAGAGGGGCTTCTCTGCTGTAACCCTGTGGTTTGTGTGGGCTCAACAAATGCAGTGTGCCTGGTTTTTAGAGTGCCATTTTTGAGTCATAGAAAACTCCTTTTCTAGCAGGGTCTCAAAGAGGAGATAAACTGAGGTGTGAAATTCACTTGCTCTTATGAACTTGGTGATTTTGTTGAACCTTGGACGTGCTGGCAAATGGGATTCTGCCTGCCAGAGCCTGGATTTCTGGGTGGAGCATGCTGGATGTGTGCTTTCAGCCTGAGAGAGAGCCCTTGTCCCCCAGGATGCAGCCAGGGGAGCAATGCTTCTGGTGACATCAGAAGAAAATACGAACCTGTCTTGGCAGAGAAAGTTTTTATCATCATAAATAAAGGGTAGCACACTCTTTCTTTATATCTGTGCTACTATATCACCTCAAAGAATGGCATCTTTTCAAATTTCTCCCTCTCACTGCCACAGGCAGGGATGTGAAGTTGTTCTGTTTCACATGATCTCTTCAGGGCCTCTCTGCCCAGGGTTTCCAGCTCTGGCTCTGTCGTGCTGCCTTTGCGCAAACTCTGGGGCGCCCAAATCCTGCTGTGCCACAGCACCTGGGGTTTGTGAAGCAGCAATTTCAGCTTCCTGGAGAGCACCAGCCAGAGATTCTCCGTGCAGAAATTGCCATCTGCAATGGGATAGAGCAGCTCAAAGCAATGCTTGCCCCTCTCATGAGGTGCTGGTGAATAATTGAACTTTGGGAACCCAGCTGTGAAATCTGAATTTTGAAAAGAGGAAGTAAGGGGATTTTAAAATTAAATAACCACCTTTAAATGCAGTATTTACCATTGGTAGCTTCCAGTTTAATCTTTCTGAAGAAATCACAAACATATGTTTTGCCTCTTTGAAAAGCTATTCTGTAATTTTGCATGGGGCTGTCTCTGATGTTTTCTGTCATCGTTTCACCATTTGCTTTTGAATGCTCATTTGCTGTCTGTGCCTGGTAATGATACAATGACTCAAAACAAGAGAATGTTTCAGGAAATGTATGGATTTAAGTGGGAGTAATTTACTTAAAATAATGTAACTGTTTTTGTAGCACTACTTTTCTGATTAAGCCATTGTACTGCAAATAACTTGAAATAAGGACAATGGGGATCCCCAGTCTGCATGTGAAAATGGTGCATTTATCCCACTGCAGGCCTCAACATGTTGCAAAAGACAGATTTTTACAGAGCTATTTCCAATACTTTAAAGATCATCCTGATAGCTCTGAGTTTCCCGCTGTCCTTGGGCTGTCTGTGGGTAACAGAATTTTGAGGACGTCTGCCAGGCTGAAGAATCTCTCCCAGCAGTTTCTGAATTCTGCTGCTTGATCACCAAAAGGGGTTAGAAAATGAAGCAGATCTGACCTGGGGAGATAAATTGGAATAGTGTCAGGAAGGGACCCCTGACATTTCACAGTTAAGTTTCCCCAGGTTGTTGCTCCTCATTGTTGCCAGTGCACACCTTATCTGACATCTGACTTTGCTTAGTCACAGCTACCAAATATTGAATCTAATAAGGGTCATTCCATGAAGTTGACAGGGTCATGAGGTGTGTCAAAAACCTTTCACGTGCTCGTGCTCATTAATTCTGATCAGTTTTTTATAACTCTCTCTTACATAAGAGAAGATGCTTCAGCTATTTTTAGTCTTTCATTGAAGATGTTATCCTGCTCTACATTTCTTATACCTCTTTTTTGTAGTTCTCTGGACTTTCAGGCTTGCATGTAGGTTGGAAATCATGCAGGCCTGTGTTTCTGTGTGTTGGTTCATTCTGTCCAGAATGAAAAAAGCCAAGAAGGACAAAGCTGGTCAGTCATGGAAGAGGAGTCAATCTGTACACACCTCCTTCCTCCAACCAGGGAGGGCACAATACTTATGGCAGTTTTTAAATAGGCTGGATGTTTTGAAGCCTTCTGTTATGTTTTTGTTAGTTTGTTGGTGTTTGTGTTTTCCTCCTTTTTTGTTCTCATTTAATGAGCAGTAGCAACACGGAGTCTCTTGACCAGATGAGTGGTTTATAGGAAATTTCTTGCTTCTTTTGTGATGCTGATCCTGCAGAGTGTGGAAGAAAGGAACACAAGAGCCTCAGCTTTCACCATCTTTGGTGAGATCTGCAAATTCCAAAGGCAGAGCTGCAGCAGCCAGAGCCTTCTCATAATGGCAGTGCTGACCCAGAGCCTCCTGGGCTCTCACCAAGTGCTCTGCAAACCTGGCGTGGATCTGCCCGTGCCACCCCTGCTCTGCTCTGTGTAAATTCCCTCATGATTAATGGATCTGCTTTTATATAAACAGCAGCTTTTATTTTTAGAAAGAATCTACAAAGGCTGCCTCAAACATTTGTCTGCATCCACTGCAGAAAAGGTCACAGAGAAGAGGCTTAACTCTCTTTGTGTTGTCACCCAGTGACTCAAGAACTATTTTGGGGTTACGTGTGACAGCGCTCAGCCTGGGACGTAAAGCAGATGCTGGTTTTTCCTCATACAGGTGCTTGCAAAGATTGTCTCCTGCTGATTTTCCCCACCCCTAGTTATCCCTCACCCTCAGCTCCCCTCTTTGCTGCAGTTCCAATCTTCTGATTAGTGCCTTATTTAGGCTGGGAATGCTCACAACTAGCAGAGCAAGCCAAGGGTGCTTATTTTTGCATCTGTATATTACACATGCTTAATATTTAGACTTGGAACATTCAGCAAGAAGATACCAGGAGCTAAAAAAAAAATATTAGAGAACGTCTGCATGCTGGAGATAGAACATATTACTTTAGGTACCGAACAACCCAGTAAAAATATTTTTTCCTCTATGCAAAGTGCGATAAAAATATGACTCTAAATCTGTTAATGCTATGATACCTCTAGACCACAAAGTAAATTTGAGTAAATGAATGGTCTTGGGCGTTGTTTTTTAGTTATCTTTTTATATCACCCTGAATATTAACCAAGTTTTTCCTTTGTTGTATGGCATAGTTTACATTCACGTGGTTGGCAATTTTCTGTGGGTTTGTTTGGGGGGAGGTTCACAAGGGCTTTTCCTTGGTTTCAGAGCATGTTGTGTATACGGCGTTCTCTTGAGGGTTTTGTGGATGAAAGGAAATTGAGAGAGAGTGGAAGAAGCTTTTCTTCTTCTCTCAATTCAAATTTTGCCTTTTTTTGCATGATCTCTTAATGATGCTAAGTTACAAAGAGCCCTCCTGTTTGAATACTTTTATTTTGTCTAAAGTTGTTAAAAATGAGATAACATTAATTAGGTGACTGTAATTAGTGGAAACACCAACATTTTCTATTTTTACTTACTTCTTAGGATTTGGTTGAATCTTTTGTACAGTTTGTTTCAAAACTTTGCTCTTCAGTTGGTTTTGGTGATATTTTGTGGGTATAATTCCAAGCAGCAAGGGAAGAAAAAGAATCAGATTTTAAAAATAGAAAAATGTGGTTTTTAGAACACATTAAGATTAATAGCTGAAATAAAAGTCAGTTTTGACTCTGAAGCATCTTATTCCTTTGAACCTGCCTGCATTTCAAGAAGGGAGTGCATCTTTAATTTATTAGAATATTGCATGCATGATCTAAAATTAGGTAAATGTAGCTTAAAATAATTTTTTTGCCTTTCTGAAAAGCAAGAAATAGTTTCCAAGTGCCTGTTTTGCACGTGCATGCTAATGTCTGGTTTTCACTGAGGAGCATGTAGCAGGTCCCTCTGGAAATTGGAGAGGTTTATATCTCAATTATATATTGAGGTTTATATTGTAATTATATATTGAGATATAAATCTCAATAGATATATAGATATATCTTTATTTATTATTGTAGATATATGATAGATATATATTATTTTATAATACATATGATATATGGATATATATTGATATATAATATCAATATTAAAATTGAAATGATGATATCAATATATAATTTTTATATATTATAATATCAATTATAATTGATGTAATTATCAATTATAGATTGATATGTGGTGGATAATATCTCTATATAATAATCTCTATATTTCTAATATCTCTCTATAATAATCTCTATCTCTGTATAATAATATATAATAGATATATATCTCAATTATAGATATTGGTATTTTTATATATACACATATATATGTATATATATATTATAATATATATAGTTATATTATAATTTTAATATATATATATGTATTCTCTGAGATTGTATGGCCACTACCTGAATGAATCTTTAATTTGGGTGAGTTCTCATCACCCTGAACAGACTCAGAGATACCAATAATGCTGCAAAGTGTGGGAGTGTGGGGCTGGAGAGCCAAAGAGGTTGATGAAATTTGACCACTTGGAAGGAGGGGGCTAAAAAAGGAGGAGGCTGTGGAGCAGATGGCCTTCAGAGGTCCCTTTTAATCAGAGTTTTTGTGTCATAATGCAGATTAATGACTTCCTGCTGTGGGTATGGCCACTGTGAGGGAGGGCTGGCGGCCAGGGCTTATGGCTGCTATAGGAAGTTTGGATTTACACTCTCCTTCTCTGCACTTGCTGAGCTCCTCCCCACAAACCCTGCTGCTGTCTGGGCTTGTGCAGCTGAAGGCTGACTCCATTATCAGCGAGAGGAAGCAAGAGCCCTCAGCCTGTCAGAATTGCCACTGTCTATTTTCTGTCAGGGCTTAAGATCTGGATGCAAAAGTTTGATTCCTTGTTTATGTGTGTGCCTTTTTTGAAATGTCTTGTCTGTAACTCAGATACAGACCTACATAGAGATCCCTTTGTGCTTTTTAGCCATCATCTGCTGTAAATGGGAACAGACTGCTATTTCTGGACTGAGTATACTATGAGTTGTGGAAGGGCTGTGATTGATTTTTCTAGGATGAAGACTATTGAAATTGCAGGCTTTGAATTATTTAGATATCATATGCTTGTACATATTTTCCAAATTGTGTCACATGCTTAGGGCCAAAAGCAGCTGCAGAACTGCTCTCTACCTTGTGCACAAGCACATGTGCATGCATGTGCTCCCTCCAAATAAATGGGAGTCTTTTAATCTCATTTAATCCACTGAAATTTGTTGTGCAATTAAACTTGTGTTTTCGATTACTTCTGTACAGTAAGAGAGATTGGCACTTTGAGCAGCTGCTTTCACTTGTATTTCAGAAATCTGTCCTAAGGATGGAAGAAATGAACCCCTGCATTGACTCTGGAGGGGGTTTAGGCAAAATCCCTTTTTAAAATGGTTTGGGTAGGGTGAAACAACTCAAATGAACAGATTTGTGTATGGGTTTCTATCCCGCTCTGCATTTTCAGACAAGGAATCTGGAGACCACCTAATATGGTGAGGATTATTTTTGAAATGTAAAAGCTTAGTTTCCTTAAAGAAGCTGTATTTAGATTACTCACTAAGTGAAGAGTAATCATTCACCAATAAGAGAATGGCAAGCAGGTAGGATGACAGGTTTTTCAGAAGAATCCAATTTATTGAGTTACAGTCAATCTCCAGAGAAATTTTACTGAAGTCCAGGAAATCTTACCAAAAATATGCTTGCACCCAGGACCTGTAATGGTGGTAATGATAATTTAGACAAACAGTGGGGAAAAAAATACATTTAAGTATTGTATTTGTGGGGTTCCCAGATGAAGGGAGGAATGATGAATCTGACTCCATGTTCTTGAAGGCTAATTTATTATTTTAAGGTACTTCGTTATATTAAAGAAAACTTAAGTAAACTATACTAAAGAATACAGAAAGGATACTTACAGAAGACTAAAAAGATAATAATGAAAACTTGTGACTCTTTCCAGAGCCCAGACACAGCTTGGCCCCTGATTGGCCAATGAGTGAAAACAATTCACATGAAACCAATGAAACAATCTCCAAACACATTCCAAAGGAACAAAACACAGGAGAAGCCATGAGATAATTAATGTTTTCCTCTTTCTCTGAGGTTTCTCAGCTTCCCAGGAGAGAAATCTTGGGCAAAGGGATTATTCCAGGAAATATGACAGTGACATTTAAGCAGGAAAGCTCTCTCTTGGTGTCTCTGTTTGAGGATCTGTGCCTGGAGTTTGCCCAGGAAGCCTGGTGTCCCTCCAAGCAGCTCTCCATGATGTCTGTGCATGTTACTGCAAAGGTTTTGTGCTGACAGGTGCCCTAAAAATAGGTGTCCTACTTTTAAATGATGTATCAAAGCAATATACCATGAGAGATGCATCTACAGCTGCCTCAAGGTGAGGAACCTTGGGGTTTTATTTACTTGTCCTTGTGCTCTGTGTTCTGCTGGAGATTGTGTTATCCCAGGAGAACTGTGGGTTTCTGTAAAAAATACCCTCTCTAGCTGTTCCTGCATATACAGGGCTAATTGGGTTCCCTCAGACAAATACAAATCCTCTTATCAGCAAAAAGATGTTTGTCACTGCTCCTCTGTTGCTGCTTTTGACTTTTATGAATGTTTCACTGAGCTGTGGTTGAAGGGAAGCGTTCCCTGGCTTGATTTCTGGAGCCACCAGAAGCTCATCTCAAGAAACCCAAAAAGGATTTTTGGGCTTCTTGTAGCTTGAAAGCTCCAGGCAGGGAGACTGAAAAGTTACTAAAGATTTCTGGAACAAACCTACTTTAAATAAGTGGTTTATTTCATATTAAGGCTTTAATTTTTGTGTGTAAATTTTGTGTAAAGATTTTAAATTTTTGTGTAAATTTTGTGGCTGGCCATTGTCCTGAGATACTAAGGTTAGTCTACTAGGCTTTTAAAACGTAGGCTTTATAAAGTCTATTAGGCTAAAATTTAAGCTTTACAAAGTCTATAAGGCTTTTAAAATTTGCAAAGGGAGGCTTTAAAACCAAAAAAAGAGTTTCAGGATGATGGTCCTGGGATTTCCATCTTCCCCCTATCGTGGGATGATGAACACAG
This sequence comes from Calcarius lapponicus, assembly GCA_039654755.1. Lineage (NCBI taxonomy): Eukaryota > Metazoa > Chordata > Aves > Passeriformes > Fringillidae > Calcarius > Calcarius lapponicus. Next base: position 69,946,256 of record CM077463.1, read on the forward strand.
TCATGGAAACTGGAGCCTGAGGTGCTGATGTAGTTGATGCTCTAAAGGCTGGAGTGAAGCAGGGTTTGCTCAGAGAGGTCCCTTTTGATGGACTAACTGATGAAATAAATACATCTTTATATAAATATATTATCTTTCTGTGCACAGGCTTTTCTTCAGTATGACAACACCAACTTGTGCTCTGTTGTATGACAATATCAACTTCTCTTCTCTTGGGGCTCCAATACAAATCCCCCAAGGCTTTTCTGAAAATAATTTGGGCAGATGATTCATTTTGCTTAAATACTTTGCACTTGTCCCAGCTGAACTCCATCCTGTTTTAAAGGCTTTTTCTTCAATTCATGAAGTTAATTTTAAATTCAGATCCTGTCCTTCAGTGTATTTGCTTTACCTCCCAGCTTCATAGTTACCTGCTTGTTTAATAACACTATTCACCATTTAATCATCCAGATCATTAATTGAGCAGAATCAAAACATGGAACAGAATTAGATCCTGGGCAGGCTCTTGGGTATCTCCCTGTGACACATCCTCCAATTTAGATGTGCAGCAATGGTAACTGCTCCCAGGCATCCACTGGTTTCATATTCATGACATACAATTTTTTTTTCTTGCTTGTATGTCCCTAGAATTCCTATGAAACTATCATACAAGACCTCATAGAACTATTAATAAAATCAGGAGGCATGGACCCACTGCTTCCACTTTGCCTGTGAATTCTGTTGCTCAGTTCTGGAAGAAACTGGTTTTCTTTGATGCAATGTGTTCATGACAAGTCCACGTCTCACTCATTTTCTTCTTGTCCCACAATTACTTGCTGATGCTTGTTTATTTTACTTATTCCAGTTTTTTAAAAGTTAATTTTATTTTTTGAAACTGAAGTTTATCTGGATGTAAATTTTCCCTCCTTCTCCTTTTTTTTTTTTTTAACTGATGATTCCTCTTACCATTTCTGAGTCCTCTGAGACCTCTTCTGTCTTCTGTGAGTTCAAGCCAGCAGCCAACAGCTTTGAGGTTACTTCAGAAAATACTTTAAATATCCTAGGACATTCTAGGGTGCAAAGTAGCTACCAAAGCAGCTGAAAGCATGGACATTATCCAATGATTTATTTCCCTTTTACAGTTGGAAATGATACTTGTTCTGGTTTGGGGTTTATTTGTGCCAGTCACCAGCTCTTGATGGATTTTTTTTTTTAGTATAAATTGATGCAAAAATGTCATGTAACACTTAATCTTTCTTGGAATCATATATCAAATGCTCTCATTTTTCCATTGGTTAATGGATCAATGTTTTCCACATTCTTCCTCATTAACAGATGATCTCATACACTGAGTTTTTTATTGGTGGTGTTCTTCATGCATCTGATTTTGACACCTCTCACGTCAATATTTTTAGCATTTCATTCTGAGAACAGTTAAGACATTGAGTTAACCAATCTCATCTTTTACTGTACCCAGCTCTCCTCTGCTTTGGGGGAAATCACAGCAGTTTCAAGGTGTGCAATTTTAGGACCTGCTGTTTTCCAAGCGTTGGGGAAAACAAATAATGACATTCCGCATCAGGATTGGTCTATTTTTCATTTAAATAATTAATATAAGCACACTTTTTTCTAAAATAAATGTATGGCTAACTAGATGAAAGCAAAACCCCTCAGAAGCTGTGATTCCACCGTTTCATTAACTTGTCCATATCTTGTATCAAATGGTCACTGTGTAGTTGGGGTTTTTAATGGTGCTTTTTTTGATATAGAAATAGGTGGCATGACAGATGGTGTTAGAATTCAAATACCACTTTAAATGGTCATCAGTGTGTATTTTAATAGGGCTTTTGGTAATGACAATTTTGGTGATTTAGTTGTAAGCTTTCAGCATCAGGTACTTTGTGCCATTGTGGTTCATTTCCTGTTGTAGAGCAACCTTAACTGTTACTTTTGTGACTTAATCTGATTTTTGTGTTTCTGTTGTTTCTGCATCTGTTTTAGTTCTACAAATGTGCATTTTTTTTCAGAACTGAAAGTGTTTTCCAAAGACTTAGTAATCAAACTTGTTCACATATATGGATTTTTCTGTTTAATTATATTTAGATGTTTAAATTAATGATCCATAGCACAGAAGGGCAGAATTCTGTGCACCAGCTGGACACAGTCACCAGTAGAAATTCTTGCTGAAGTGTGGTGGGGATTAGCAGGATGATGATTCTGTGGATCACAGTGCTTAGTGAGTTATTGCATTTGGGTGGGGGCTCAATCTCCATTTCCTGGTTCTGGTCAACATCCAGCTGAATAATGGTGTATTTGGTAGTGTGAAACTTTATTTGTAGCAGGGAAATTGAGTGGAGTATTTCACTGCTGCACTGCAAAAAGCAAAAAAAAACCCCCTCAAATCCAGTAACTGCAGCTCTCAGGTTGCAGCAAAGTTTTGTGGTGGGGGAGAAATGAGTGCTGTGGGTGGAATTTCAGCTTGGTGCCTCATGAGTTCAATAGGAACGGTGTTCTCCTTGTTTCCCAGGAATTAACCCTAAGCATTTAGATTATAGGGTGGAATTTAATTCTCCCTGAAACTTTGGCTACACTGTCTTTGAAAATATTTTGCTCAGTTCTTGAATGAAGCTGTGGGAGCTTCGCTCTTTTATTCGAGCTATTTCTATAAAGTATCTCCAGAGCAAGTCTTTTGTCATTGCCATTTGTCATTTACTAGAGATCCTGTCTGCAGCCTCAGAGCTTCATAAAACAGAGTTCCTTATCAGTAATCAATATTTGTAATATTTGTTAATACAAATCTGTCATTACTGACTCATCATTTGAAACTAATTTGAGACAAAGCACTTTGCTACGGGACTGCTGATCGTATTAGAAGCAAAACCAATAAAACCACCAAAAGCTGGATCCTTAACTTTACTGGCACATCAAAGTCAAACTGCATGACTTGGATCTTCATGTGGAACCTGACTAATAAGAAGTAATAATGATGGAACTTGACGCGTTCCCAAATTGCAGAAAAGTCTTCATTAAGAAGCAGCAGCTGTTTATTTACAGGAGCACATGGTCTAGTCAGCATGATAAGAACACTGTGGAGAGGGATCAGCAAGTTTGCTTTTACTGGAAAACACACATCTTTCTTCTCCACTCTAATGGGTCAGTGTTAAAGAAAAGCTGGAGTGGGAGAATAATTAGAGTGATTTTCCATTTATTTTTCCTTTCCAGCATGCCTCAGGCTAGGGAGGTCAAAGAGATGCTAAGAGAAAAACTGCATCTGGAACAAGTCTGAAAATAAATACGTATCCCATGAGTAGTGCTGTGCACAATTTGCTTAGCCTTGGAAAACTAAGTTTGTCTGCCACTTGATTGCCTGCTTCATCGAGGAAATCTGCTTAGCCTGTAGGATTCTGAAAGCTCCTTTTCTTCATTTTCAAAATGTGAGGGATGTGAATTAACCATTTCCCATTTCTTGTTTCTTTCAGCTTTCCCTTTCACATATCAGAGTCACATTACTCATCAGCTTCCTTTGGCTGGTTTGCAGCTAGGAGGTTTTTCAGTGAGCTCTGGATTTCCCTGCTCTGTAACAGCCTGAAAATCTTACAGCAATGCCTGACATACAATAACATCTGACTCTATCGCGTCCTTCCTTGTGATGCAGTGAGATGAATTTACAAATCTTGAATGCTTTCTAGGTAGAGGCATATCCTGTTGCACTCTGTGTGTCAATGCAATTGTATTTATTCCACCTGCTTTCATTCATTTGTAATGCAGTCAGTGCTGTGCTACCTTGGCACTGCACATCCAGCTATGAAATATGCATCTTGGGTAATTATTTCCATTCAAGAAGAGCTTTCCAACTCCCTGGTTTTAAATGTCTTTCATCTGATACTGTAAAAGAAACAGTGTCACGAGTGGTCTTCCCTCAGCTTTGTCTAACAGTCTGCAGGAGCCCATCTGTCCTATTTAATAACACCACATTTCTGCACTAATCTAAAGTGGGACATGGTCAACAGGAGGCTTTGAGCTTGCTTTGAAGCAGGTGATCTGACTCCTTGACTGGGTTTCCACTCTCTGCCCCCTGTGTGTGCACTCTTTCTGAAGCACAGCCTGCTGCTCTGATGTCAGTGGAGCCATTCAGCTTCTTCCTGAATCAGGAATGGGCAGTCTCAGGAGTGGGCAGGATTTGGAAGCTGAACTGTGGAGGAATAAGATCTGTGGACCTCTCAGGCCTCCTTTTACTTGTACCTCAAATTATGGGTCACAGGGAAACTCACAAGTGCACAGCCAATTAAACAGTCTCTTAAATGTGATACAGGACATACCTAAACAAGGCATTCTTAATCAGAATTTCTGTTGTGACTTTGTGTGGATTCTATGTTGCACTTTTTAAACAGGGCTTACATTATCTTCTGTAAAGTGTCTGGGATAAAATTCAGGTAATATTTCACAAGTTCTCGTGGAACTCAACTGAAGCATAGCCCAAAGGGTAAAGCAATCTGTTTTGAAATTTAAAGATTCTGTCCTCTTGAAGTGATTGGGGTTTTAATTTGGGTCACAGGGAAAGCCTCACTGGAGAGGCACAGGTGACTTAGCTGTCTTTACTGAAACACTGGAACAACTGCACTGGCTTGGAAGAGTGACTTTAATTTTTGTACCGCTAAGACCTTCTCCTTATAAGCCACATGTCACCTGATGTGCATATTCCATTATTAGGATTGGGCAAATGCATATACTTCCTCACTTTTGGCTAAAGAAGCTGCAAAACTTGGGACTGCCAGGTTTTAGCATAATTTCTCCATTGATTCAGTAGATTATCAGGATATGGAATTAGTTCCAATTTCTAAACATGTGGTTGGCCTAAACTCTCTGCCCAGGAACCTACGGAGCAAGAAAGCCACCAGCTGTGTCCTTGTGTGCAGGTTTCTGTTTCACTGTACTTCACTGTAGCTTCTGCTCAGGCTGTTCTTAGACCTGTACATGTGTGTTTTTTGCAGGGAGAATTAAGCTTATTGGCAAAATTTCACCTTACCTTTAGGCAATCTCCAAGAAGCATGAAGGATTTTGTGATAGGACTTGACAATTTCATCTGAGTCCTTTGCCATGTACCAGATAGCATCGTGCTGCATGTCTGAGTGAGAAGGTGATGGGGACTAAGCCTCACCTTTTGAACTTTCATGCAGTTCAACTTGCAAAATACATGGGTGAAAAGGAAAGGATAGTTTCTTTTCTCTGAATGTCTGGAAACTGCATTGATTGGAGGCACTTCTAACAGCTCACCCTCCATCTGTCTTGTCGGGAATCTCTTGCAAGACAAAGGATTGCACAGTAGTATTACTTTACTGTGAAGAATTTGAATTACCCTACACTGCAGGTTTTAAAAAAGCATTAACTATCTCTTCCGCGGTTTAAAAAACACCTTCAAAAATTTCTCTGGCTTATTTTATTTTTAATATTTTTTTTTCCCCCCGCAGGTTCCAACTATGGGAGTCCCCGTCCAGCTCATGCCAACATGAATGCCAATGCAGCTGCAGGGCTTGCCCCGGAGCACATCCCCACGCCGGGGGCAGCTCTGTCCTGGCAGGCTGCCATCGACGCTGCCAGGCAGGCCAAGCTGATGGGCAGCGCCGGCAACGCCACCATCTCCACGGCCAGCTCCACGCAGAGGAAACGGCAGCAGTACGGCAAGCAGAAGAAGCAGGGCACCACCACAGCCACCCGTCCTCCCCGGGCACTGCTGTGCCTCACGCTGAAGAATCCCATCCGGAGGGCGTGCATCAGCATCGTCGAATGGAAATATCCTTTGCGCGGCCACACGGGCCTCTGTGCACAGCAGCTCCTGTGCGTGGCATGGGGTGGAAATCCATGCGTTGGGTGGAAATCCATGCGTTGGGTGGAAATCCATGCGTTGGGTGGAAATCAGTGGTGCATCGGGTGGAATTTCGCGCGTCGGGTGGAAATTAATGCATTAGGTAGAATTTCATGCATCGGGTTGAAATCCGTGCATCCGGTGGAAACCAATGCGTTGGTTGGAAATCTACACATCAGATTGAAATCCATGTATCGGGTTGAAATCAATGCGTCAGGTGGAATTTCATGCATCGGGTTGAAATCCATACTTTGGGTTGAAATCAGTGGTGCATCAGGTTGAAATCCGTGCATCGGATAGAATTTCATGCATTGGGTGGAAATCCGTGCATTGGGTGGAAATCCGTGCATTGGGTTGAAATCAGTGATGAATCAGGTTGAAATCCATGCATTGGGTGGAAATCCATGCATTGGGTTGAAATTAGTGATGAATCGGGTTGAAATCCATGCACTGGGTTGAAATCCATGCATTGGGTTGAAATCAAATGGTACATTGGGTTGAAATCAATGCACTGGGTCAAGTCAATGCATCAGGTGGAATTTCATGCATCAGGTGGAAATCCATGCATCAGTTTGCAATCCACGCCTCGGGTGGAAATTGATGCATCCATTTGAAATTGATGCCTCAGGTTGAAATCAGTGGTGCATCGGGTTGAAATCCATGCATCGGGTTGAAATCTATGCATCACATTGAAAGTTCCATCACTGGGAAGTCAAAGTGCACAAATAATTTTTGATGTCTTAAGTGAGGTGGTTTATGCTGAAAGTGGGGGCAGGTGAGGAAAGAGGATTAGAAGTGACATCTTAACTACACCCCAGTGTGAGAGACCACTAGAAGCTTTAATAGCTTGGTAAGGCTGAGTGGTTGAATTCTGCTCTTTGGAAAAAGTATGGCCCAGGAAATGCATGGGAGATATTAAAGGTATCTGAGGTCAGAACTATCAATCTATGGGATTGATAGCAGCTCCTGGCTTTCCCATTTTTACTGGTTTTTTAGAGGTGTCGCCAGTCCAAAGCTCTGCTACTTTGAACCGTACACCTTTTTGTTAAACATGTGACATCACGCTTTCTACAGCATGGAGAAAAGAATGGGGCAAAAAGGCAAGGTAAAACCCCCCAAAGGTATGCAGTAAGACCCTGAGACTGGGCTGAGAACTGTTAATTATATTGGAATTCTGGTTAAAAGAATAAATCTGAGTATTGTACAGTAAGGGATAATGGTTATCTAGAAGAAGGCAAAAAATAAATACAGTTAAAGTAACATGTCCAAAAGCAGTGCAGAGCCAGATCCGACAGTCTGAACAAGAGACAGATGATGTCACAGATGATGGATGATAACCACTGACACAGAGCTGCAGGGTGAAGGGGTTGGTGCTGCTTCCCTGGAAAGTCAGGGAGAGTCTGATCCTTGCTTTATGGTGTGCAAAGAGCAAAGCCTTTACAGTCATCCCAGTCTGGTCAGTGCAAGCTGGAATTTGAGTCTTTGGGGTGAAACTCAAATTGAAATTAAGTATCCCTCCTTTGCAGCCTCAAAGAGAAACCAGGATTAACCCTGAACAGTAATCACAAGCTAATGGGGTTCTTCAGGAAATGCAAAAGAAAAAGAATGTTTTTAGGGGTAGATAAGCATGTCAAGGAAAGGCAGTACAGAACTTGGCAGTAGTTAATATGATAAAAAAAATGAATTAAGGCATTTAAGACAATGTGATAATATTATTCCCTTGGGTGTCTGGTGGGATGCTGGGTGAAAACAGAAAATGAGTATTTCAGGTATTACTGACATGGACATTCTTTTCAGATTAAGAACTTGTTAAAAATGCTCCTGTCAATCTTTGGATGTCCTTAAACCACCTGCCTGCCTCTTCCTTTCTTCTTCAGATGCTAATTTTTAATCCCCCGATTAAGTTTGCTATTTTTTATTGCTTCTGACATAAGTCTGATACTTTAAGCATGAGAGGATGGGTGATGACTAACAGGATAAAACTGAATATTGGTTTTCTTAGCAGCACCCCAGTCACCACATGTCTTCAGAGTAACATTTGATAGATGGATAAGATCAGCAATAAATGATGGGAATGGGGTGTTGTAAACCAGGGTACAGCACTGCTCAGAGCAAGGGATGACCAAACAGTGCAATTAAAGCAACACAAGGATGCTGAAGCTTGCAGTTTGGGGTTTTGTTTGGTTTTAGGTGACTTGATGGAAGTATTTTTTTTTCCATCAGAACCTCTCATTGGGCATCTGGAGTTTGTAAACATGAAACACTTCAATGACAGCAAGCAATATCCAAAGGGTTGTGGCAGGGTTTAGTTTAATTCTATATTCTGACTTTTCCTACTTGCTGAAAACTACTGAGAAAGGCTTAGCCTAGTTTGTTGTACCACTAAAGTTTAAGCATAACAGATATTAAACAAATATCAAATAGTACTTCAGCAGCATTTCTTACCCAAATGTTGCAGTGTTAAGAGCCTGAATGAGCAATTGCATTCAAGAAAAAAAGTGAAATGAAGTAATTACCTTTTTTTGCAAGGATTTAGCTGTGTGTTTAATTTTCTGCCTTTTGTGCAGCGTATTTGTAGATTTTATAGAATTTAATGTTTACAGTGCAAAAACAGAATTGAAGTGAAAGGAAATGTGTGTAAACAGCGATAAATTAATGGATAATAGTCCTGCCAAAAGAAACAAACAAAAATTTGGGGGGAAAAAAAAGTCATCAAGAAAATGAAAGCCTGTGGAAATCCAGGTCTTTAAGCAGTAAACATTATACAAACAGCCTGGGGTAGTACACACCTGAGAAGTCTTACTGATTTCTCGTGTAGCTTTCTCTTCCTGCCCTGATCTGCTCTTCTGCCTCTGTGGTACCATTTATCTCCTGTTATTCAGAGGCTTAAGCACAGTAGTCTGGTGAGCCTGGAGCCCTCTGAGTCTTCCATGTGTGAAATGCAGAATGCACGTGAGGATAAACAGCAGTCAGGTGCCTGGAATTCGTGTGTACCTTGCAGCTCAGCTTAACATTCAGAGCTCTCCTGTTCTTTCTGCTCAAGCCTGCTGAGAACAGCAGTCTGCTGACCAAAGTCATGCATGCTGTGCTGACATTTGGCAGCCCCATGGGAGATGAAGCCATGCTCAAATGCACTCTGTGGCACAGGTTATGCCTGGCATCCTCTCCTGCTCCGCATTCCTCTCCTGAGCCCTGGGGAGTTATCCCAGGAGTCGCCTCCAGGATGTTCTTGCAGGCCAGTAGATGCAGACAGACCATAAATCTGCTCTCTAGGCTGACTTTGGAGACACTTCACAGCAGCAGGGATTAGGGAGACCATTGAAGTGGATGAAGTGCTGTAGAAAAATGCCCTTTGGTTCCCCTGGACAGCCAGGGGGGCACTGAGCTTGTGCAGGATTTCTTTGTTGAACATTTCCAAACGTTTGGTTTCTCTCCTCCCCAACAAAGCTGCTGCAAGGTTGAAATGCCTCTGAAATGTGTCTTTGTTCAGAAGGGACTCTCAGCTTCCTGCTGCCCCTAAAATACTGAAATTTTGTGTTCCCTCTGATGCCAAATAAAATTCAAATAAGAGAAAAAGAAGTACTCCCTCAAATAATTTTTAAGCAAAGCAAGTTTACATGGCAATATGCAGTGTAAGCATATTTTGGACAAAGACTTTTTGTACCTTAACAAAATGTATCCTTTTTTAAACATCATCTAACCATAGTTATTATTGATTGAGTCCTCACATTTAACTCCAAGATATGAGAGAGAAACTGAGAAAGGGAGGCAAGAATACAGCAACAACAACAACAAAAGAAAAGAAACTCCAAAATGTTTGTTTAAATTATCTGAGAATTTATAAATGCAGATGAAAACAACCAAGAAAAAACAATAGTAAAAAGAGCAAAGGCAGTCATTATAGTACAGGTTTCTCTTATTATCTTATTATGTAGTGCAGCCACACTCGAAGGAAAATTGGGAAAATGCAATCCAAATAAGTAAAAGAAGAAAAAACTTTTAAGAAACCTTTGTTTACTCTGGCACGTGACTGGCCTACACTGCTTTTGACATATTAGGAAGAATTTTGGCTGGGAGCTCCTAAAAGCACTTAAAAAGGCATATGTTTCTTTTCAGAGTATAAGAGGCTTGGAATGCTTTCTTTAAACAGAGTTCTTATAAATATTGGTTTTTTTAAAATTTCTTTTATTTTTGTGTGCTCATTTTGGAACAATTTCCTTAACTCCATTCCTCAGACCATTTGAAATAATTATTTTACTGACTATTTTTGCCAATTGTGTGGCCTTAGCTATCTATATCCCCTTTCCAGAAGATGATTCCAATGCCACCAATTCCAATCTGGTAAGTCCACAATGGCGTTTAGTATTGCTATTTTGAAATTCCTTTTGAAAATTGATCATGGAGACCTGTGAAGGTAGGGAATGTAAATATATCCACCAAAGATTAGAACATCATAAAAATTGGTTTTGATTGCTATGTCTTGTCAGTTCATTTTACTACCTGCCACAGTGGAGCTGGTTTTAGAGAAGAATATTCCAAAAAGTTGCACTGGTGCTGTATGTGATGTTTAGGTTAACAAATTTCAGCATGCTGCAAAAGGGCTTGGTAAATTTTAAGCTGCAGGTATTTGTGGGAGATATCTTTTTATCAGTGATTGTAATCTGGTTTTTCTCTTACTGTGTGTCATTGCAAAAATGGTGCTCTTCTCCTCTCAGGTGATTGATGACTGATTATTGTTTGCATCTCAGACACGTGCATTGATTTGGCTGAACAATATTTGTGCAGTTGGTGTTTTTTGTTTGGAGGGTTTTTTAAAATTTTTTGGTTGTTTTTGTTTTTTTTAATCATTCCCTCTTGTTGGGGGACTATAGCTTTTCATCTGTCACCACACCACTGATGCCAGCATTGGTACTTTGGGATTGAGCTGTCTGTATAAAAAGGAAGAGTGTTTACTTTTGGGCTTAGCATGAAGCCATAGCAAAGAATTCTGTTCAGTAAGGGCAAAACACAAACCAGCTCTGGAACACAGTCCACTGAATTGGTAGAAAACATTTTTTTTTCCCTCTCAAATATGTGAATAAATCTCCTACTTGTCAGGTTGACTCAGGATGAAAACTGACTCCCAGAGTTTAGGAGCAGGGATGCTATTTCCTGAATAAAATTTATTGAGACTTAACCATTTTTAGAGCAACAGTGGAGGAGAACCAAAGCCATACTTCTAAAGCAGCAACAACTGGGGGGGCTGACAGACACTGTAATTAAAAAAGATTCATGCTGCTCTTGGAAGTCAGTCATCTGATTAAATCTCTCTTGAAGTTTTAGAAAACACATTGCAAACTTCAGGAATTGCTGAAACAATACTTCTATGCTTAAAAAAAAGAAAGAGTAGTAAAAAACTTGTAGTGTGGTGCATTTACCCTGTAACTCCTCAAAGTACAAAGAGAGAAGCAGGAGGTGGTAAGTGATTGTTAGCTACTCTCTCTAGGTACACATACACATGATTTGGTCTGGTGTCTCTTTGGCTGTTCTTTGTTAGTGTGACTTAGGGTTTAACAATGATGAGTTGTGGTGTGTGGATTTAAAAAGCTTCAGTAGGGCACCTCTCAAAAATTAGCATATTTTATTTAATAAAAACCACATTCAGTTGATCTCCTGGTCAGGCAAACAGGTATGTTCGTTGCATGTTGTGAATTGCAGGGTTCAAAGAGGAATATGAAGCAGATTTGAAGGTTAGAGGACTCACAATTTGGTTTGAGTTTAATTGGGTTGTGGGGATGTGCCTCAATTCAGTGAGGAATTGGCTAAAACCAGGCTGGAAGCATCTTTGTAATTGAACAAGATGCATTGAAACTGTTCTGCTAAGAAATATGTGCACCTTGTGATTTGAGTTTCTACTCTGCATCTGTTTTCCAAGACATCGTTTGCATCATTTAGAATGTCTTTAAAAACTCTTGTGTTATTTGTTGGTGGAGTTTAAAAAAACCTAGCCAAGCAAGAGTTATCATCTCAGGGAGGTTTGGAAAAGTTAGAGCCTTGAGGATGAGGAGGAATTGTTAATTTACCTAAACAGGTGTTTCACAGAAGTAGGGGAAGAAGAAAGTTAAATGAGTAATCTACTTGACTCCACTTTGTTTTTTGTGTTGTCATGGAAAAAATAATTAAAACTGGAAAATGGGATACTTGGTGTGGACTTGTGAAGCCGAGACCCTTCTACATTATAGATAAATCCTGGAGCTGTGGCTGCTCAGTAGGCTGTGATCTCCTGTTGGTCTGTGTTTTCTGTTGTTGGGGTTTGTGTGTTTTGTTTGCATACTTATCCCTTGGCATGTGTACGCTGCTGTTGAGGAGCACGCTGCCTGAGTGCACAGCACATGCTGCATTCTGTGAGTGAAGTCCAGAGCAAAAGGGAGGGAATGGGGGGCAAATGGGTGAGATAAGGGTGAAAAAATGTGTTTGTTGTGTTTTGGAATGGAATGAAAGAGTAGATGAGAGTTACAGTTATTCCATCAGGCAGGAACTGTGCAAGAGGGGGACCTCACTGTCAAAGAGCCAAACTGCACATGGAAGGGACTGGAAAGAAGCTGGGGTTAATGATATGTTCCTGTAAAAGCTCATGTACTCACTTCATCTTTGTTTTTTTTTTTCTACCTGTGAGCGTTTATTTCACAATTAGATTTACTTTGTAGCCATGAAGTTGAGGGCTGTAATGTGACACAGGCAAGGAGTTTGTGTATGTGTCAACATTCACAAAAAGGTGATTTAATGCATACAGTATTTTTTTAGCTGCCCAGAACTCTTGATTCATTTTCATGTTGCAATTTAGCTAGTTTAGTGTTAAAGCTACCACAGGAGCTCCCACATCCCTGGTTTCCTGAGACATCTCTAACTTCTTGAGATACAAGAAACTATCTACAGAAAACACGATGGGCAGTAACAGTTTTACAAGCTCTGAAAGTGCCAGAACACTTTTCCAATAAGCTGCCAGATTTGCCTTAGGCTCAGAGTATTCCTTCTCCAAAGTTTCATCATAACTTTTCAAATAACATTTTCCTTGGTGACTGAGGTCAAAATTCAATCAATGCCTTCTACAAGCTAATGGAGTAGAAGGTGGTGAGGGAAGAGAAAGGAATCCTGGGTTATGTGAGTGCCTTCTTTCCTTCTCTCTCTAAAAGTAGAGAAATGATGCCTAAATAATGCTTGGACAAATAATTGCTCTGTGTGGATTTCACACATGACCAGCCACTGGTCACATAAGGCACAGGCAGTGCTGAGTGCCTTCCCCATGTACCTGAACGAAACCAGTAACCTCTTCCATGTCTCCCTTTGTCTTTAGCTGCAAGACCTATTTGATATGATGCCTCAGTGGTGAGCACTGAAATAGATACAGAAGAGTCCAGTAAATAATTCCTTCCCTTTTGCATTAGCCAGGAATTGTGAATAGCCAGGGTTGTGTTTTACCAGTTTAGGTTTAACACCACACAGATGTTCTGCCTGTTTCTCTGCAATCTGTCTTCCTGCAATGATAATTCCTATAAATCTTCAGACCTTTTTTATCAAGTCTAGGGACAGTAACTTGAACTGTGAAGTCCTTTCAGTTTTGAAATGAACATTTGTCCTAAACCCCACATTTCCTATTTTATGCTCACTGCAGTGTCTTTGTCACTGGCTTTGAGAAATATGCCAGGATAATACAATGTACTCATTAAAAAATGCTTGAAATTGGTTCAGCATTTTTACAATTTTACAATAGTTTTTAGTTACTGCAAAAGTAACTAAAAACTATTGTTACTGGTAAGTACTGGAAAACTATTGAACTTACACAGATGGAGGGCAGTTGTATTAGGTGCATTATTTTTCTTTTTTTTTTTTTGTATTAATGAACTTGCTGAGACTTAATTTAAATTCACAAATAAAATAAGCTCATGTATTACCCTGCACAAAGAACAGTTGCGTGTTAATGCAACGAGAAAAATTGGAGCTGGTTTGAGGGGAATTAAAGTCAGTCTGCAGCAGAGGCTGTGACTGATACAGAGGCTTTCTGCTTGTTATCCCTGCAATTATGCATTAGGACAGAGATAACATACATTTAGGAATAAAACTATAGACTGCCTAAGATAGGAAGCTGAGAGGAAAATGCTTCTGTCACTTTACTGGCAACTGCAAATGGCACAAGCCTGGTCAGTGTCACAGCCTGGTGATAACATAATGAGGTTATGACCAAGGTTTACAGCACGTTCCAGGCAAGGCAGCTCTGTTGGTTGTTTATGCTTTGGGTAAAGAGCAGGGAAATCTTCCTTCTGTTGCTTTGATAGTTCTGCTTTCCCTTCCTGGTTTTTCTTACAGGAGGGAAATCCTGTTGTACACTAGTCAAATATAAAGAGAGATCTCTTGTGTTTGTATGTGGGCTTATAAAAAAATGGGATGTCACCTTCAGGCTAATTTTTGAAACCTCAAATAGGACTCTGCGAAAAGAAAGATGGGATTTCTGCTTGCTTCTCAGCTCTTGTGCCAGCCAGTGTTTGTGTCTGATTATGGAAAGGGGGCTTGCCTTTCAGGAAGTATGGCTGTTTATTACCTGGTCAATATGGGAGTGTCCTGTGGAGCAGGGGATTCCTGTGTTAAAAAAAGAGAAAGCTGGTTTAATTATTTTTAAAACTATCTATTGAGGCTTTCTGTTACATTGCTGTTACTGTCTATCTATTACATAGATAGGCATGTGGATGGGACTATCTATTACATTTCTATACACTGGCATAACAAACTTCAGCAATTTTTGTATCAGAGAATTCTAGAGTCACCACACGAAAAATTAACAGGCTTAATTTTTCTTGAGTGGCATCATGAAGTTTCAGAGAGCAAAGTGGGGATGAGAGGCTTGGGAAAAGGAAGGGTAGCTTTTCTGGCTGAGGAGCACTGCAGGAAAGCTTTTGGTTCAGCTGTATCAGCGCCCTCACCCTGGTGTGTGCCGGTTCCCAGGCAGTGGGCGAGCAGAGGATGGCAGCATGGGGGGTGAGGGACACAGTGCACACCGAGCTAATGAGCTCTGATAGGTTTATTACCTTGGGCCTGGTGCCAGCCCTGCTGCAGCTGGGGGAGCTCACACACTTACAGGGCTCGAGCAGGGAGGGCTGAGTGACAGGAGCTGGAAGAACGATGCTGAGGCGGCTGGAAAGGGACTGGAGTCAGGATGAGAAGAAAGGAAATTGTGCCAAAAAATCCTTGAGGGTTTCTTCCAGAAAGATTGTGAATCACTGTGTGATTCTGAGGAAGCTGAGTATAATGGAATTCAGGCTCGACATTTCCCAAAGTTCTCAGAAACCCTGCTTCTGACAGGGTGA
Organism: Calcarius lapponicus; assembly: GCA_039654755.1. NCBI lineage: Eukaryota > Metazoa > Chordata > Aves > Passeriformes > Fringillidae > Calcarius > Calcarius lapponicus. Next base: position 69,961,436 of record CM077463.1, read on the forward strand.
TACTCAGCACCCCTGATTGCAGAGAAGGGTGGAAGAATAAACGTGGAGTTTAAGAGGGAGGCATTCACTTGTGTTCTGTTCCTGGTATTGGCAAGCTCTGTGGCCTTGGACAAATGGCCATCTCAATTTTTCCACCACACCATTACAAGAGATGCTGTAGAAAAGACCCTAAAGAAAGATGAAAGTCCCTAGCAGTCAATTCCAAGATAGTCGTCACTAATTAGAAAAGAATTGTAAAAAGTAGGGTTTTTTTTGTTGGTTTTTTTTTTTTTTTTTTAAACATAGTTGTGTCATTTCTTAGGCTTTGTGAAGAAGAAAATGGTAAAGCAGAAACTGACATGTATTTCTACCAGGAACAAAACTTTTGGGTTCAGAGTCCCGACCAAATCCCAGCTTCTCTTTGTACCAGTGGCCCCAGAGTCCTCGTCCAGTCGGTGCTTGTTGGTGTTTGCCATCTCTTTATGGGATCTGAGACCTCTCATGGCTGTGTCCCCCCCCCCACATATTTTTGCTTTTTAAATGAATAATCCTTGCCAAGTAATTCTCCTTGTTCCAGTCCACATTCCAACAGACTTGTCCCTTTTCCATTTTCCTCCTAACTGCAGTCTCCCTTCCAGAGTGGTTTCATGTTTCCCACCTGTTTTCTCATTTGACCTCAGTGCTCTGCTTACTCAGCTTCCTGACTACTTCTCTTGTTAATTTTACTCTTGAATTCCCTTTTTCTTCCTAAACCTGGACTCTGTAACCAAGTAATTAATCCCAGTGCACATTCTATCTCCTTATTTTTTTTAGCTTCATTCTCTACACATTGGTCTCCTAGGCTGAGCCTTTTGCTTTTGAAATCAGTGTTCTTCCCAGTGATGTCTGAACACCAACAGTAGACATGGACACTCATATGCACTTGCAGTAGGGCTGTAAGCTGTGTAAAATGCAAAGAATGATAAACTGTTGCACTAACTAATCCAACTCCATTGAAAGAGCAACTTGAAATTTGTAGGCTGTATGTTTCTGTGCAAGTGATTTGGAAATTTTAGTTGTATGTTTTGGTTCTGATTGATGGCAAGTTTACTGAGTTAGTCCAAACATGAAACCATTTATCCCATTTTTGTAGACAGCTCTGATTACCGTTTTCCTTTTCTTTATGTGTAGGCTTTCTAAATCTTAACAAGTGGGGTTTTTTTCAGGTGGTAATTATTCTTGTTTATTAAACATCAGGTTCAGTGTAGCTTTTTTGTGTGTGTGTCTTTCATTTGGATTTTTCACCACTTATTTTACCTGTTTAAGAAAGAAAAAATGTGGAAGCAGGCCAAATAAGAGTATTTAAGTAGTGATGTTTTCACTGTAGTCTAATTCCTGCCACTGCAAAAGTAACAGTCTTTCAAAAGCAGTGGAAATTTTCAAAATGGCAGGTCATTTTTGTGTTGTCCTTTTTGATACAAGTATCCTTATCCTTCTATAAGTCTTTGGGATGTTTGACTTCTGTTCATGAGCCCTTCAGAATATTTTAATGACATTGGGAAGAAAATAAGCATCTAGAAAATCTGGAAATTCAATCGAGCTTATAACGTATCACCTTTAAATTCCTTTATATTCCTTTATCACCTTTATATTCCTTTGTGTATAGTTTGTATTATACCACATTCTAAGTCAGGCAAGCTTCTCATTGACTTCGCTGGAGTTTGACTGTCACCAAAAGCCATCCACTAATTCAGTGCATGCCATTGACAAACAATTGCTGGAACATTGGGCTTTGCTGACGTGTACAGAATCGTTGGCTCTAAAGGCAATGCTTCATGGACTTGTTCAAGCTAGAAGAAACCCCAAGAACTTTTCATAGCTCCCTCAGAAGTAAAATAATGGGTGTGCTGCTTGCCAAGGGACAGAATTGCCAAAAGGGAGGAATGTTTTGTGTGGTTGTCAGAGTTTTGACTGGCTGTCCCTCTCAAGGACAATTCCTATTTTCTCCTATGATTTCTGACTCCCAAAACATGAGGGTCTGTATGTCATAGCAGCTCTCCAGTCCTCCTGGCTGAATGACAGGCAGCCTCAAAACAAAGTGAGACCATTCTTGGATTTCACCTCAAAAATGCTGGACAATATATAATTGATGTTGTCTATAACCTTATGGAATGAAATTTCTTTTCCTGCTTGTACAATTCCCATAAAGACCCTGATCTTAGCAAAGATACTTCTTGATGAAGAACATGATGCTGAGAGCCCACTGGTTAGGGAAAGACTTCCAGCAAGCAGCAGGAAATATTCACTAATGTCTGTGCAGTGTGCTGCATTTCTGGCAGATGCTGCAAGGTTGGCTCAGCAGGTTATCACCTGAAGAAACCCTCACCAAGTTCTGCTTCAGCTAAGCCTAGGCAAGGGAGCTGGACCATCTTTGGACAGCTGTGTTTGCCACAACCTTAACAGCTTGTGATGATCTCTGGGACACCAAGGAATGCATATTTTGCTCAGTGGAGGCACTTTAATGGTGTATAGCTGTAAAGTTGGATAGACACGAGATGCAAATTGATGTCTTGGTGCTCGTGGTGAGCGTACCCATACGCTTGAACACTGAGCAGCCAGAGGAACTCCTTTGAACCTGTTCCCTTCCTGGGGTTACAGCTGCTGGCACAGCTCCTTTCCAGCCTCTCCAGCAGCACCTTTAGCCCTGTGTGCTGAATTTGGCAATGGCATGTGTGAGGTGCCCAGCTCCCCCAGCAGAAGCTTTCCAGAATGGAAATGAGATGTGCGCTTCCCTGGATAGCTGGGTTGGCAAGTGTGCAGCTGTTTTTCAGTCTGTCCTGATAAACTTGCACTGGTGGAGAGCTTGGGGCTTTTGGAATTCAGCATCTTCTGCTGGTTTGTCCTTGTCTGCTGCTTGTAAAATTTATATTTAGGTAGCTTATATTAGGAACTGAAGCAAACGTCTTTTGCATATGGTTATCTTCATCTGGTATGTTGAAATGTTTTTCTACTTAGCAATAAATGTGCTTAATCTTTTACTACAACTCTTTGATCTGTAGCATGGTGAATGCTTTTTATGTGGACATTTTAAAATGTTTCAGTTCTATTACATGCCCTCAAATATAAAACCTCACACAAAAGCGGAACTTGCATGTAATTTTATTATTGTTATTTTTATCCATTGAAAACCTCTTACAGTGCTGTTATCCTTGTGTGGCCTTATTGTCTGAGTCACTTTTAAACAAGAATCCCTGTTTAGATGAGATTATGCAGGCAAACATGTGGTCACAAAAGATTCTTTCAAGATCAAGTTGTATAATTGTTTCACAATCTAAACTTGTATTTAAAAATAAACAAGCAGAAAGCTTCTCCTCATTATGGTCATCAAGATAATGCCTGAATCTGTGCAAAAGGCACATCAATGCCCTTCAGGAGCAGTTGGCTGAGATGAAAAATGTGAATTGAAATGACATCAAAGGGAATGTACAGCTTCTATAGCAGTGGCTAAATCATGGCAATGACAAGGGAAGGTCTCACACACAGGATTGGTGTCACTGTGGTGGCAGGTATTGGGGAATTTAATTGTTCAGGATTGTTTTGCTGTACAACAAGGAAATCTGCTGCTCCTGCTCTTTAAAATCACCGCTGTCCTCGCCACAAAGGGAAGGAAATAGAAGAATTCCAGCTTTGTGCTTCTGCTAGATGCCTCAGGTGCCTCCCAAGTCCAAGAACCCAACTGGGCATTTGCTTGTTCAAATACTGAATAATCATGTGCAAATCAATCAATATGGGTGATACTGGAGTTTCATCTGGGGTTTTCTGTGAAATCCAGTGCTGTGTGTCCGAGCAGGGAGAGCAGTAGGTAAAAGTGGGCACCTACATGGAGATGTCTGGGCTGGATGTGCAGCTGTGGTTTACAGCTTATGTTGCATTGATATGGACCAGCAAAAATCTGAGAAATCTCCTTTCACCCAAACAACTTGTATGCTAACTGTTATAAGTCATTAACCATGATGTATTCCTTCCTTATTCGGCCTGAGCCATGTTTTAGCTGTGAAACAAGTCACTGGCTTTTTTACAGATCACCTTATTTAATGTTTTCATTGAATCCTACTTCTCGTCTGACAATTACACAAATTTTTATCCATCTCAGGAGTGTGATGCTTTCCTCCTGACATAAACAAATTCTTGTTTACAGCAGTTCCTATTCCAGCATTGCCCTTTACTTACTCAAATTAAGTGTTTACTACATTTTACGTGCTTAAAAATGACATTCCAGTTTCAGCTTTCTTTAAAATATTGGATATAAATCTTGATGTCCAGATCAACTTGACCTCCAATTTCATTGTCCCTAGGATAAAGCCAGTGCTGCTGCTGCTTTGTTTTCCTTTTGATACATCATGCAAGTATTTGACAGCTCACAGGGGAAAAAGGAAGAAGCAGCTGAAGCAAAGTTGAGTGGTTTAGTCTTTCAGAGGCCGTGAATATGATAATGTTTGAGTATTTTTGATGTTTTTTCTGTACTGAAATCTTATGGAGTGAAAGAAAAATAGGAGGAAAAAAATGCAGAAATGCATTTGTAACTTTCAGAAGGTCTAATTCTGCTAAATTTTGAGCTTGCACTTAACAGTCCCTGTACAGAGGATATGGCAATATGAGGGACTGAGCAGTACAAAAGAGCAGGAGCTAATCTAGGGAAAATGCAGTGTGGTATTTGAGAGAAGTAACTGCTGATAAAACCCTGGAAATACTTCTGGTAAATAGCTCTTGAAATAAATTCAGTCCTGGCTGAGACTTCCCTTTGGAATTGTTTACCTTTGCTTTCACATTATTTCAATATATATTGAAAAAGGAGACTGAGAGAGATCACAGCTTGTGTTCAGGCTGCTGCTCATGGGCTTCCCTCAGTTCATCTTAGTTACTCTGGTCATTTTCCATGGCACACAGCTAGCACTTCTGGGCTCTGATGTAAATTTAAGGAGTATGTTTAAAACAGTGTTTTAACAGGTTTTAAACAGTGGTTCATTCCCTCCTTCCATCACCCAGACATGAACCAGACACATCTGCCAGTTTGTATGTCCACTGCTGCTCTTTAATGATATACAAAGAAAAGTTTCACTGGACACAAACAATTCTTACATAATTAGAAATTTCCCAAGTAGGACTTTTGTATCACTGTTTCTTCAGTAAGTCTTGGGCTTTATTTTTATTTTTTTAATGCCTCTATTGAACCATTTCATTGAAGCAGAACTTATGGAGAGCATGGTTCTGCCTTTGCTGGGCTCTTCCTGTGGGTGAAGGTTATGGTGTTTCTGGGTGATGCTCATAGCAAGTTTCACCACAGCTCTCACTGGCAGGCTGTGTAATTGTCACAGCTAGGTCTTTTCCCTGTCATTCCCAGTCTTTTCCAGAAGCACCCAGTGGTACTGACACAAGTTCAGGGCACAGGCACCAGGCTGGAGCTGCTCCCTTGCCTTTGATGCAGACACAGCAGCAGCTGCCTATGTGGGAGTGGAGCCTCTCCCTCTGCCTTGCACCTCCCTCCCGTCTCACTGGGGTGGGCAGCAGGTCCTCTCAGCTGCCTGGGCAGGAGGGGAGGCTGTTTGCCTCTGGAGCAGAGCAGGTGAGGCCTGGCAGTGCTCTCCCTTGGGCCCTGTTTGAGTTTAGGTCAGGAGAGAGCTCAAAGCTGCCTCTGATCGAAGCATCTGCATGTGTGGATCAGTTCACTCTGCTCTGGGTGCCTCTGGCTACAGAAACTCATGTGCCTTTACTGTTCCAGCCCAGGAGGCAAACTGGGCTCTGCAGAGCCTTTGACCTTTTGAAAGCGTGAAAATCCATAGGGAGCTGAAAATTATTCCTTTTTCATTGAACTGCTTAAAATAAAGTGGCCTATGACCTCTTGAAAGTGTGTCTGACCCTGTGGGACTAGGGAGAGACCAAATGAACTAGACCATGGCTGGACCCAGAGGTGAGCACAAACTCCAAGTTTTAGGCAAATTCCATAGATCAGACTATATTTTAAAGTGGGAGGTGATGATTTCAGGCCTCTGGTGTTGCTTTCTGCTGGTCATATAAATTCGTGCTATAATTGCTTTATCAAGAAAAGGGAAGATGTTTATAATGTACTGGTAAGAGCAATCTTACTTCTAATTGAAAGCTGTTAAAGGATGATATAACCTGAAAAAATAGAGGGGGATTTTCCCTCCATACATTCTTCTTCTTCTCTACAAATTTACACTGAAAATGAAAATGTTATTTTTAACGCCATGTAAATCCTGACAGGTTATGCTTGATTGTATTGCAAGGGCTGTAACTTTTTCATTGATTCTCACTATTTCCTGATAATTGTTTTTATTCTTTCTCCTGAAAACAGTCATCAGCATCATGTTTGAAGCATGGCCTCTGGAGGTAGATAAAGTTTTCAATTTTGCTGTCACTAGCACAGCAAAGAAGTTAATAACTCATTGGGCATCCTGGAGTCTTATTAACCATGTTATCCAAAAGCTGTGCCCTGATCCTAGTGTTGAGTTGACCTTGGATGTGATCTGGAAGCTGCCCTGAGAAACTGTCGCTCTCCAATGTGTAAGAACGGTTTGATAAGCTTGACCTGTGCTCCTGGATCCCAAGCTTATGCCTTTGCTTTTGGCTGTGCTGAGACTGATTGTTCAATAGTTCCCAATTCTCTGATAAATACACTTAAGCCTGCCCTGCTTCAGCAAAATTGGAAACACGCAGGTTGATCTCAGTGGGTGAGTGAGTGTCACTTGAACAGGTTGTAAACAAAGTGTTGTGTTTCCTTTGCTGTTTGGCTACTCCTGACATGTCTCTCCATCTTCTCTCCACCGTACCTGCTGGAGCCCTGTACTGCACACAAGTGATTATGGAGTTACTCTCCTCTGCTATCAGCAAACATGCTTTAATTGGACTGCAGAGCAAGAGACTGATTGTGAGCTTTGAGTCTGTCCTATTTGCTTGCCATATTAAAGCCTGTTATTTTAGATCCCCTGGTCTGATTCAGAAAAGCAAGGTCTGAAAGCTTGCAAGCAAATCCAGATCTTGCTTGCTAAAACACAGATGAGAACAAATTCTCCCACGTCACACATAAGTGAGTAAAGGGGTGATGATTACAAAGCAGACACCGAGCAGAAAATGGTTCACAGAAGAATGCACACAAAAAGCACTGAGTAAATTTTTAAAACGCACTCATGTTATGCCTGGCCATCAAGGACTGTACAACAATTTGTTCAAACTTTAATGTAAGGAAAAGAAATTGTTGCTGCTTCAGGATATTTGCCATTTTCTTTACCATAGTGAAAAAATGTATACAGCCCTAAGTGTTTTGGAATCTAATCTCATCATGCCCATCAGATGACCATGCTTGAGGTATTTATTGATGAGGCTGGATAAATCTGAGCTGAAGAGAACACCACTCGTCACAGAGTGAGTAAAATCCTGGCATGATGCCAGACTGTCAGGGGCAGTTTTGCCTTGATGGCATATACTGATTTATACCTGTCTTTGCTTCCATCACTGAGTGCTGGAACATGGAGAAGAGAGGCAGGAGGAAAACAAAACACTGTATTCTGACATGGATGTTATTTACTTAGAAATGAAAGTCTGCTCATTGCCTCATCATTTTCTGTTAAAAAATACTCCTAGCTTTGTTCTAGATTATGGAGTCTGTGGTATTTTACAGATATGCTGGTTGTTGAGTCTTTCTCAACTGAAGTGATTTTTTTGTTGAAATACTCATAATTCTGCAACAGCAAAAATCATTTGTTAAATAATCTTACCCTGAACTGCTGATAAATAGGCTGAGTTCTGAGTAGGTTTTTTTCTTGCTACTTGGTGATGTTTTGTTTCAGTGAGCAAAAAGTTCATTTTCCAATCTGCTTTCAGTGAATTGGAGAAGTCTATAAGCTTTATGTGTTGGTCAGCCTCCATCTTTAAGCAGCCTTTTATGACTTTCAGTAAAACCTTTTCTTTTGATAGCTTATTAAAATGAAGTTTTGCACTTGGGAGCTGAATGACTGACTTATACAAGGAGCAGTAGTTTCCACCTAATTCCCTGTAGCCTCCCAGAAAAATAGCATTCCTGGACAAAAGTTGAGTCAGGAGACGGGAATGACTCATTCTTCCTGCTCTTCCCCTCTGACATTACTCCAAGAACAAGCAAGAGGTTTAGTCTGAAGTGTTACTGTTGTATAAAAATGCAGAAAGTTTACATTAACTCCAGAGGAGAGTGGAACAAGGAATTTGGAAGGCAGGTCCATTGAGGATTAATAATTAGATAAACTGCATCCAACTGAGGAAATCCCCTGAGCTGAAAATAATTGGAGGCTGGGAGAAGGATGAAGGAGAGGTACAAGCCTGTCTTGTCATTATCTCCCTTTGGTTTTTGGCTTTGGTCGCTCCTGGAGGAACAGTTCTGAGTTAGATCAAGTCTTTTTCAGAATGGTGGGGAAGCCTGAAAACCAGAATTTTGGGGCTCAAAATACAGAAAGAGTACAATGCTTTTTGCTTTGTGGCCTTGTGGCCAACCTTCAGCTGGCATGGAGGGGAAGAGAAGGAAAGGAAAAGGAAAGGAAAGGAACCAGTGTATTTTGAAAATCTGTCTTTTAAGGTTAGCAGTCCTTGACTTTTCCTAGAGGAAAAATTGTTTGGGTTGGAAGGGGCCTTAAAGATCCTCTAATTACAATGTTGGAAAGGACCTTAAAGATCCTCCAATTCCAATGCCCCTATGGTGGACAAGGACATTGGTTGCTCAAAGGCCTGTCCAGCCTGGCCTTTTAGTTTGGTTTAAGAGAACATAATTGTAAGTGAAGCTGAAGATTTGTGGCTTTTTATTGTAATTAAATCTGAGGAAAGAGGAAGGTTCAAGGTTGTCAGCTGAGATGTTCTCTCTGAGACAGTAACGTAGGAACCACTAAACTCAGATGGACATCTGAAGATGCACTTTTATCTCAAACTGCTGATTTTGTTGGTAATAAAGTTTGACTTCATATGTATTGTGGACTTAGATCTGAGTGAATTTGGAAAATGAAATCTGATTGTGACAGGTAAAACTCTTTACAGGGAATTTTCTACTTCTGCATCCCTTCCCAAGAACATACATTTAATTCCCTCTCAGTAGGTTTTTAATTAGGCTGGTCATCCAAGCCACATCTTGTGGCAAACCAAACACACCAGAGATTCCTGCCAATCATATTAGCACATTATCCATGTGATAATGCTGATCATGTGTGTGCTACCTTGGCATTTCCAAGAGCAAAACTAAATTCTGTGCTCTCCTGAATCTTTCAGGATGCTGTCATGTATTGTAAAAGTGGTCTTCTTGTTAAATAGGGAAGTGTTTGTTTTGGGAGTTTGGTAATTGTGAAAGAATATTCAGCAAAAATTCTCATCTCAGAAAGCTACATAGACTTTGAAGAGTGATACTAAGCTGAAGTGGCAATCTCAGCTGGAAATTAAGGGGAAGTGAGACAGAAAATTTCACTGTTGGTTTGTTCATTTGTGATATAGCCCTATATTCAAAACATGTATCTTTAAATCTAATTTTGTTTTCACACTGCAGTTAAGCAAGAAAAACTGGGAATCTGTGAAGTGGCACTGTGAACCCTGCTTTAGTCTTGGCAATGTAGGTTCACAAAGAAGCTGACAGTTCAGCATTAGACTTGTGACACTTTGTTATATTCATTATGTCCTTCAGTAGCTTTATTTCAAGGAGCTTTTAGTGGAGAGTCACATACAAGGACTGCAAAGGAGATGGCAGGACCCAAGACATTTCATCCTCTCTCCAAGGAAAACAGACCTAGCAGCATGGTCTAGATACTGTCCCTATTTTCATCAATTCCCCAGCCACTCTGAATCCAGATATAAGTGTCCCAGATATCTGAAAAAATGGATCCCTCTAAGGCCTCAGAAACCTTGCTGGAACAGAATCCTCTCAGTCTTTCCAATAAAGTTCCTGACTGGGGAACTTCCTTAGAAGACAGCTTAGGAGAGCAAGCTTTGCTCAGTGCTCACACACAGCTCCAACAAGTGCCAGCTCTGGTCACACTGGGCTGTCCTGGTCACACTGGGGTGTCCTACCCTGTTTTTAGGTACCTGCTTCCCTTTCAGTCCTGCCACTGCTGTGGAGAGGAAGCACAGCACCAGTTTGACATTTTTGCAAGGTGGCCTAGCCAGTCTGCCACTGTGCACAAATCCTACAGGAACCCATTCAAAGCTGGCTATGGCAGATCTCGGAGGGGACTGTATTCACCCTCTGTGTTAGCAGTGAAAGGGAATTTCTCTGGGCCCAGCAACTAGCCTGGCATGAGCCCTGTGGCATCTAGGTCAGTCTGTGGTGTTGTCTGGGTGCTGGCTCTTTATGTTGGAAAATATCCTGCTGGTTTTGCATTAGTTTTTGGCAATTCTCAGATTTTCTAGGAAGACAGCTCAGCAAAACTATCCTGAAAGCCGGTAAAAATAACTTGAAAAATTGTTTTTAGCTGGCTAATTTATCACCAGGATGCCATTAGAATCCAGACACTGATGCATTTGCAGATGGAGATATTTTTCTCTGTAGTTCTGTAAAATTTTGCTGTTAAATTCATCTTTTGTTGATAAGGTTTCTTTTATGGCCTGCTATCGGTTGCTACTCATTTCCTCAGGATGTTAAAAGACTCTAGTGCAATTTGGAATTACAGTTGTGAATTTCTTAAGATGGGTAAGCAAATCTGCTGTGTTACCTAATCTGTGATTGGATCTACTTGGTTTCCAGTTGGCCATGGTGCCCTCTGTATCTGCAGATGTGGGGGATGATTAGCACAGGCCACTTGCTGAATCCTTGAATTTCTGAGAAACCCCACATTCAAAACAGGACAGCAATATAGGAACACATCCCACAGGATTAAGGGGATCCTATAATGGTTCTTCAGGTCACTACATTCACTTCTTGCACTTTACCTGAATTCAAACTCTGTGAAAATGTTGATGGAGATGCCTTTTTTTAAAATTTTATTTTTATATTTTATGGCCAAGAAGTCTGACCAGAACCTTTCTTGTTATATCATTCCTATTTTCACAACTTCTCTAAGAATTGAACTGTCATGTGAAAACAATAATCCTGTCACAGCTAATAAGGAAATAGCGATATGTTTGTTGTTTCTCTACATTTGCTTTCATTCCAGAGTCAGGAATGGAGTTAGGACAGGTATCAGTTCCTGTCTGACACTTAAAGAGAACAATTTTAGCAATGTCATGAGAAGGTCACAGAACCCACATAAGTGTCATCCACGAGGGGTTATAATATTCTGCACTTGTAAATTATAAGTGTATGTATCATGACAATGCCTTTGTCATTTTAGTAATAGTTCATACAGTGGTTCTATGAAAAGCAGTTCAGTTCTATTAAGAACACTAATTATACACTTTTGAAAAGACTCTGATAGTACATAGGACAAAGGAGTTATAAAATGGTTATAAAAATCCTTGAGTTGAAACTTTCCGGTAAGTGACTCAGGCTGATAGGCCTAATTCAACCAGCACAAATAAATCCAGTAAAAATATATGTGACCTAAATTATGTGAATAGCACAATGGGCTCTGAGAAAGCTCTATGTGGTATCACTGATAGACATTTTTTAAGAGACTAATTTAAAACTCGAGAAGTAAACATTTCTATATTCCTCTCCAAATTAAATTATGTCATTATTAGATAAATAGTGATTAGCAGTAAAATTATGTGCTTGTTTATTGAAAGAACTTTTTTGGAAAAGAGAAGGAAGCTGCATTTATTAATGTTTATCTGATTTTTTTAAGCAGCATGGAACTATATCAAATAACACGAGCGAGATAACGTACAAATATGGATTTTGGAATTGTTAGCAATTGTGAAGCAGTTCACTGTTTGTACATTATGTTGCTGCTGTGAGAGGTTCTATGTCCCTTCATTACTGATGTGAACATTTTGTGGCTGGCAAAATGTGAGCTCTGCTCGTGGATCAGCTTTTGCTGTGCCTGGGAGGGTGGAGGAGGGTCTGTGGCCATCCCTGCTTAGGTGATAGCACTGCAGCAGCAGCAGGTTTTCAGAATTGAAGCAGCAGCTTGAATTTCAGTGGGCTAGAGCTGATTCTAGAAGCATTTTGTGTATCCTGCTGAGAATACACAATATCTGTCTTCAATACAGATTGAAGTGAGCCTTGTCATCTCAGCTCTGCTCTCTGGAGTGAAATAACACCGGAGCAGCACAGAGCATTTGCCTCAGCAGTGTGGGGTGTGTACAGATTGATCTGTGTGTGCCATCCCTGCCATCAGGCTGCATGGAAATTATTTAAAGAACCAAAGCTGCTCCAAGCCTCAGAGCCAGGCCCAACCCCATTGCAGAGAACAAAAGCTGATCCCTGCCCCACATCTTCCAGTGTAGTGCTTGGAAGAAGCAGTCCTGTGTGACTTGATGAGTTTTCTCCAAGCTCTAGGTTCCTTTTCACAAGGAGAGCAGAGAATTTATCTGCCAATACAAGCTGATATCTGAATGAGCTTATCTGTGTATTTAGAGCTATCTTGAACCCAAAGACATGTATCAAAGCAAGTGGCAGATATCATAGCAATTACTGTTTTACAAGCCTATTTTTAAGAATAAGTGAGGTTACAGAACATTTTCAGGTTCTTAAGCTGTGTAAATTTACCAAAACAGAAGGAGAAGGTTTAGGATTACTCTGTCATATCACTCTGTCAGTGTGAAACTGAAGTGAATGTTTATTTTTAAGGTACTTTTTCTGATATGGTACAACTGGAAGAGGTGTTTTGTTGCTTCTTGCATGTCTAGAAGTGCAATAAAGTACCACTGCCTCTAAAGAAAGCATTTGAAAATATAAAAATATCACTGGATACTTGTTGTGCTTTACAAAAATAGCTCAACTATGATAGCTATGTTTTCACCTGCATCTAATGAACACAAGACAAAAAAAAAAAAAATCAGAATAGGATGAAGTAAATTTAAAACAAACGAAACCAACCAAAAAAAAAAAAATCCCATAAAGTGGGATTTTGCCATCTTTATGGACCTTTTCCCTCTGTCTAGAATAAATGTCATGACTCTGTTACATTACTGGCAAGTGTTTAGAACCTGAGTGTTTAGGCCCATTCTGGCTTACTGAGGATTAGAAGGGAAGAAAATGCCCTCTGTAATTAACCAGTCCACTTTCTGTGACATTTCTGCTTACATTCTGTGTTTAGGTTCTCCTTGTGCCCAAACCTCCTTAGTTTTTGTGATTTAATGTTTGAGAACTGTCATACCTTAAACTGATTAAGCACCAAGGATCATGGATGTAGCCACAGCATTTTGAAATTATTTTTTGTGGGATTGATTTGGGACTGAGGCTAAAGGGTTATGTTTTTTAATTTAGTGAGTTTCCAATTTTGTGGTGTAGGAATTAAATGTCAGTCAGGGAACTGGACTAGGTTGAGAGAAGGAGCAATAGGCTTAAGGACTCTATTCTCTCATTGCCTTTAGAAACTCTACAGGTGGATAACAATTCAAGATTGAACAGCACATAGCTTTTAAAGAACTTTGGGTTACGATAACTTTGTTAAAAAAACAAAGAAAATAAGCTTTTTAACTAGCAATTTGGAATGGAATCATCATGATAAGTTGCACCCTCATTTTGTGGCCTTTCCAGCTCTGCTTTCTCCTGCCTTCCTTGACCTCTTAAAGCAAGATGAGATATCAACACTAAATTCTTCATCCCATTCCTCAAGTCTAAACCTTAGTGAGAGATTTGTTGTTAGAGATTTACATGGTATAAAATGTTGGTTTAGGACCAGGATGGAGAAGGAGATTTTTCTTCTGGATCCGGAGAGATTCAAATCAGACAGTGTAATCATTCAACATCAGTCATTGCACTGAGTCACTGTCCTGAAGACTTTGTGGTGTGACACTGCAGTGGATTAAGACAGACTCTTGCATCTTTTCTTTGAGCGTGACAAGTGATTTGGAGGAGCTGGCAGGGGAGAGATGTGACCACGTCTATCTCCTTGACAGGCCTGACACTCTTCCAGCTGCATTAGGTAAAATTAACTTATTGACTGGGGGCAGCTTCTAGTTTGTGCCAGGACAAGGAAGAAGACCTTGAACACGATTTACCTTAATTCTCTTTTTCATAAACTTTATAGCATGTGATTCTATCAAGGGTAAACACAATTGCTAGGAACACAAGTGTTTTTGTTTTATTCACACATAACTGCACAGAAATTTGTGAAATGCTTATAAAGGTGTTAATTTGTTTCACATTGTTTCTGATAAAACAATGTGAAAGCTGGACTCCAATGAGGGAAATTAATGATTATCATAGTCTAATTATGTAACAGACTTTGACATAGGAGGTCCCACTGCCTGTGGGAGTCAGTGAAGTTCCTTGAGTTCCTTGCCTCTCTGTGCTTTCCACATGGTCCCAACTTTCTAACCTTGTGCAGAGGTATGCTGGAGACTTTGTGTTTTTCTATGCAATGCTGGAAACTGGCCCCTACCCAATACAGAATAACAGATCAGTGATCTGGCTGTATTGGATATGAGTTTGTAGGATAATTTTGTTTATTATTCTTTCTGACTTTTTAAAAATGTATCAGGGTGGCAAAACTTTGATCCTGTGGTTGTATTTGAAATTCAGCAGGCTGGATATTGCTGTCTTTGATCTGGAATGTCAAAATTTATATTCTGGATAAACTCATGGCAGTGCATTTGTATTGAGACCAGAAAAGAAGACTAAAGCTATTTTTGTGTCCATGTATGAGGAATGTGGCAATGAATTCCAGTATTGATATAAAAGCTTTTATCTATTTAGTCAGGCTTTTCTGCTTTACCTGTTAAATCTCCTAGCTGTATCATGAAAAAGAAAGCATGTCAAATAAACTTTGAAAAGCACACTTTCTTAAGGAAAAAAATAAGAATTTCTGTGGCTTTGATTATTTGTTCTGAAAATTCAAGCAGAAGCAGTATGCTCAGCACTTTTGAGAATTAAACCACTGCTTTAGCTGCTGTAGAACAGGTGTAGAAGGCCAGCTTCAAGCAGTTGTTTGACAGACTTTTGGTTTTTGTAACAAATATCAGTGAATACAGGCAATACCAACAGCAGTATGATACAACATGCCAGAAGCTAAATAATGAAAACTCCCGTAGGATCATGGGTTAAAATCTATTTAAATTTCTGTTTCCTGGGCTGATTCTGCTCCTGTCTGGACCAAAAACTGGCTCAAGAGCTGGAGATAGGAGGGAGATAACTATTTCATAGAATTAATGGCATTTTGTTACCAGTTTATAATGGCTGAAATTCATAGCCCAATCCTCTCCACAGAAAGCTAGTAATAATTCAGTTTTTAAGTGGGGGAACTCTAATTTATTAGCAGAGGTGTTTTGAGACCAATTTGCATGGTTTCATTTATGAAGCTTGAAGAAAGATCGTTCAAATATGGTTGAAAGTTAGATGGAATAAACAAGAGAGAACTTCAACTATAAAATTGGAGAAGGCCATTTATGTGCATTTTGCTACCAGAGTAAATTGAATAACAAAATAAAGGGATTAAGTTTGACACAATAAATCATGAAAAAGAACCAATTCATTAGAGCCTAACAAACCTTTAAAAAGTGGAAATTCTATCCAAACACCATTAGTAGATTGGAGCACAATTTATGACACCATCTCAAAAAATATTTTTTAAAAGATGGTAAAATAAGTAAAAAAAAAAATGCTCTTAAGATGTGATGTAAGAAAACTGAATATTTAAACAGAGACTCCTGCTTCTAATTTCACATGACTTAAAGTATTTTTTTTCTAGAAATTGTTCATTAAAACAATTTTTTTAATAGAGAAATTTAGTATGGCCTCATGAAAATGAAACTTTTGGAACAGAGTGTTGTCTCAGTGTATTTGTAGTTTGATGTAGTTTCATGGCTCTCCTTGACTTGCACAGGATTGTTTGGAGTTTTTGGATTGGAGTGATGGCAATTTGTAGACTTTTTTAAAAACTGCTTTTATTTAAATACCTTTAGTAATAATCAGGCTATAAGGAGAAAATGAGAGCAGCAGAATCAAACTATGTCCAAACTAAACATCTTGAACAGATAGACAAAAACTGAGAAGTTAATATCTATGTTTCAAAATCTGGGATGACTAAGGATATTATTTTATTCCCAGTCAGTTTCTAGATCTAAAGCATGAAGAGAAATGACAGATAAGGCTGAGGAAACATCATGTATCCACAAAACCAACTTTGATCAAAGACCTGAACTTGCAGAAAAAAAAAAAAATCCCCAAACTGTGAAGACTCAGAAACTGAATCTATTTAAGGACAGCATTGTTTAAAGATCTGAAGTCTGCTTTGTCTGCATTGAGCCCAGAGCCTGGATTGGGTTGGATTACCCCCAGAGGTCCCTTCCAAACTAGATGATTTCCCAGTTCCTTGTGTCTCTGCTCTGTTTAGCAGTAGCCACAGAGAGGTACATGTTAGCCTGGGCTTGTGCCAGAGGCACAGACAGGGATTGCAGCGCCCTGGCAGTGCCTCGTGCTGTGGCACAGCTTGGCACGCAGGAATGTCCCCTCTAGGGGCTGTGCTGACTGGCAAGGATGAGTTAGGATTTGGTTCTCACCCTGCCACAGGTGCTTTGCAAGTGAACCACTGAGCTCGAGCTCAGGAGGAGTCTTGAATGCAATTTAATATTCCTTTCCTTGGGAATTCAGTATGATGAGTTGTGTTTCAGCTGTTATTGAGTTCACCTGTCTGGGTAGTATTATATCTGTTTTTCAAGATGTGGTAAAGGTGAAATTATTTTGCTTTGTCTGTCTTCTGGTCAAAATTGGTTAAATCAGACCTTGATTTTTAATGACACTCTATGTTCATTAGAACAATATCTAAATCTGCTTGAAGCTTGGCCAGTAGTAGTCCTCTCTGCATTGCTTGGTGCCTAGCAACCATCATCAGGGCCAGTATTTTCATCCACTTTCCCTTTGAAGTGTTTTCCAGTTCCTTGTAGCTAGGGTATGAAATAAAAACAGCCTGAGAGACACTTACCTCTGTATGTAATGGTAATAGCTGATTTTATGTACTTCAGGGCAAGCTTCCTGTGGTAGGCAGCCCTCCAGATCATTCTTTATTATTTTAATATTATGATTTGGACTCCTTGAATTTAATCACTTGGAAACCCTTCCCGTGCATGTTGTGGGAAGATGCAAGAATTTGTGTGTTTTCTGTCATTTAAAAGAATCACAGGTCATCTGCAGGGAGGAAAAGAAATAAAAAAAAACTATTCCAAAAAATTGCTTTCCCGACGTTGCTGTACACATGTGTATCAAGAGGAAATGAATGCTTTCTAAATAAGCAGACAGCTTGTAGTTACAAAGTTTTTCATCTTTGTGCCGTTCAGACAATAATCCTATTTTCTCAATATTAATAATCACAATGGCTTTGGAAGGAAAGCTACTCTTGCAGCAGATGTTAAACCAAAACTGCATAGCCTGGGCCTTATGTGCAGACTGCTTGCTTTCTTTGCCAGGTTTCAGCTGGAAGGTACATTTTTCTGGTACCATCCTTATTATTTTTCTTTTTACTCTGTGAGGAAGGATATTGTGCCTGCATTGCTCGAACAGCATCACGAGACTTGTAAATGTGTTTGCAAGTGCCATTTGTCTGTTGCATAAGGCTGCTTTCCCTTGTCCTGGCTTAGTATGATTATTTCTCTTGGCAGCAAAGTAAAAGAAGGAAATAAGGATGCTGCTTTCCTTTAAATCAAGTAGCTTTAAAGAGGTCTGTGTGCATTGTGAGCTGCAGCATTTCGTTTCTTAGGGTGTAATAGCTCAGCCAGAGCTTGTGATTCACAGAGGTTCTGCAGAGGCAGCTCGGGCCCTGCTGCAGAACTCGCAGTTCACTTGCACAATAACAATACTTGCTCTAATGAAAACACAATTAAAACCAGGCAGGAGCCTCAGGACTCCTACTATAAGTTATTTAATTACAGCTCATGGATGGCCAGTGAGATGAGATCATTTGTGCCCATATGAGGCTCCTATGGTGAGGAGTTATTTGTGAAGATGAAGCAGTTTACAATAAAATATCCCAAACAAACAGCGGTCTTAGAGCCGGATCCCCAGACTGTGTAAATTGGTGTAACCACACAGATTTCAATGAGACTGGCTTTTAACTGCTTGGAAACAGAATTTTCCTGTTAAAAAACAAGCTTAACTGTGGTGAGGGTGGGGAACAACCAAAAACTGTAAGTTCTTCTTTCCTGGGCATTTCCTTGTTTTACTGCTTTCCTGCAGTCTTTCCACCTACACAGTCATCTTTCATCTTTAACTGTCACACCAAGGAACAAAATCTATTTGTGCAGTTACAATACATTATGGGAGACTGTCCTCAGGCACTGGTTGCTGTAGCACAAACATAAACTAAGGGTGTGTTGCTTGAGTCACACAAAGTTGGCTGTTTGAGTGAGAAAAGATGACCTGAAATATTCTTGCAGATGGTGACTGACCTTTGCCTAATGGAGGTTTGGGTTTTGTTATCTGGTTACCTCACTTTGCTGAAACGTAGGACTCCAAACTGGGGTTCAGGATTTCTTTTTAGCAAATTTAATGCTTACAGCTGTGAAATCAAATGTTCTGGATTAAAGTCTGGCTGTCTTATCCAGTGAGAAATACATGTCTCATCTCTTGCTGAGCCAAGGGTTGTCCTGTCTCTGATGCACAGACTCTGTACTGCCAGGATGTATTTTTAATTCATTTTCTCACGTACGCAGACATGTTCCAGGTAAAATTTTAAAATATTACATTTTTCATGTTAATTTATTTCCTTTGAAGTAGCAGTTCTGCTTCAGAAGCATCTTCAGATAATAAAAAAACATAGCTATGTATTGCATGTTATATAACATAGGTAGCGATGTTACTTAATTTGGTTGTAAACCTTAGTTTTGGAATGTCCTACTGTCCTTGATTTGGCTGGAGGGGAGAAAGAATTTAACAATAGAGGGATTGGTTTTTCCTTTTTTTTCCTAGTTCTTTCATCTTTGGGCTCCTCAGTGCATGAGGAGAGACAAGATGAGGAACATGCTCACCAGAGTGTGCTTGTTAAACTGTGTGGAAGGAAGGTGGTTAAATTCATCCAAGATGGCATTATCATATTTACCATCATATTGCTCACTTATGCCAGATCTTCACTTGAGTCATCCAGATTCCTGTGGTAGCCTGTTTACACAGAGATGGAGGAAGCAAGGCAGTGGGTGATATTTTTTTGATAGAAGCCTCATTTTTAAAGACAGAGAACCCAGCAATTATATCCTCTAATTTAGTTCCAGTCATGTAATTGCATAAATCAGGCTGGAACGTGTGTGTGTGTCACAATAGCCACTTTTTATAGCAGTGTACACTACCAGCTCCTGCAGGAAAAGCTAGTTAGTCTCAAAGAGGAATTTATAGTTATGATGAGAAAACATAGAACCTGAAACAGCCACTGGCAGCTCCGTGCCCAGGGCCCTCACTCGATGCAGTGATTCAGATCCAAGTCTTCAAAGAGCTCAGCAGCTTAAAGCAGTGGCTTCCCTACCCAGCAAATGCCCTGACCACCAGGCTACAGAACCATTCCTGGCTTTTTCCTGCCAGATATATTCTTGGTGAGCTTAAAAACAGTGTGGAACAAGTGAGGGGAGCTGAATCCCACAGTTAGGACAATCACTAGAGATGTACAGCAGAGATTCAAGCCTGGTCTGCAGTCAGTCATTTATACAGAAAATGAAATCTCTCAAGTAGGAAACTTTGGGACGCAATGATTCTCTATCTGTTTGATAAGAAATTCTTTAAAAAATTAAGCTTCACTTCCTTAAATAAGAGGAGCAAAGATCTGTACTGGAATTTCCCCAAACCCCAAGATGGATGCCATACTCAGCTGCAGAGATGCTACTTAATGCAGTGGGTAAGGGCTCTGTGTTTCCTTCTAGGCTTCAGAATACCTTCATCTGTAAATAAAACTAATTTCCAGCTCTTGCAGTAGGAACCTAGGGACTTGTTTCATATCTAGATTTGGTTTTCTGGGTCTAGATGGGGTGTTACACAGTCCCTCAGTGTTGAATGTGATAGGTGGCTTCCATCCATTTTCTGTGTATATTCTTCTGCTGCTGTTGCATTAGGACTCTCTGCGGACAGAGGGTATCAATCTATGTACCAAATTACTTGTAGCTGACTTCTTTGAAGTAAATGGTCAGAAAGAATTATGAAAGCCAGTAATAAAGCAATGCCATTTGTGCTATTAAACTGCCTTTGTTGTTTTGCAATGTCCCAAGAAAAACAGGAAGAAATTTGGAAAAAGGCCTGTGTATGTCCACCATGATGTTTCAGTTACTTTAACCCTTATTCAATGAACTAGACTAAACTAAGTGCTTAAAAGCCTTATAAGTTGTCACAAAATTTGTAAGCAGCCTTTTTGAACCCAAAGCAGGCTAATGAGAAGCACTGATTTAAAGGAACCAAATAGCTTTGGCTCAAATTAGAAATGAGACAAGAGAACATTTTACTTGCTCCAGTAGCTTGTGTGAAATGAATTGGTGGCCCCAGTCCAGTTTCTAGTAAATGTTTCTCTGCCACAGTAATAGTCTCCATAAATCATCAGTAGTACCCACATCAGAAAATTCACCACTGGTATTTGACCATAATTGGCTGAGTGATCATCCTCACGCAAGATCATCCTCAATGCCTTTCAAAGGAGCTCTGCTTTGCCAATGCTAAAAAGCACTGGCAGGGAATATGGAGTGTGGGGAGGGAGAGAGGAGAAAAAGTTTGGTGATGTTGCTGCAGATGTTCTTTGGGTCAACTCCCGTGATTTCTAATTCTGTAAAAGTTCCCTTTTTTGTCCAAACTAAAATTCAATGAAAATGAAGAGGCGGAACATGAAGAAAGATATTGAACTGTGCAGTCCTGTCTTTCTTCTGTTCTTATGACTGATGTTTCAGTTATTCTTCTGCTGCTGCCTTTCCAGTGGCATGGACAATAGTGTCAGTAGTAATTCTATTTTTAAGTCTTCACAGAAACTGTATTCTGCAATCCTTTACTTTGTTCTAACACACACTGCTGTTTTCTTTACCTTTAATACAGTAAAGCTGTTTTTATACTCTAATATTTCTTCTTCTTGGCTGATATTTGTTTTCCTTATGGGCCATACTGTCTTGCCTGCTGTCCCATTGTTTGTCCTAGGGAATCTACACAGTATGTGCCCCTTAATGGGAGCCAGTAAGATGTGCTTGGTCAAGCTGCCAGTTTGTCAGCATAAAAACCTCTCCAGAGTCTTAAAAACCTGAAGCCTATGTCACAGCAGTGGTTTAAGATGCACAGGACTGTGTTATTAGAGCACGTAGGACAGCCATTACAAATAGGTGAATCAGCTCAGATAAAATTAGAACTGGCTCTGTCTTTACCAAGTCCTTGAACTAAACCTAGATCAGATTACTTTTGAAGTAACTGTGAAGTCTCTCACATATTTTTAATTGAAATCACACAGTCAGGACTCTAATATTTCCATTTTATTAAAGTTAATCCGCTTTGGTTCACTTTTATGAACTCTAAACTTGTTCTAGTGAAGGCCTTTTGCTCATGATCTGCACCATGGAAGGGCAACTCTTCCAGCCAGGCCAGGCTTGGGAGGGACCAGAAATTTCTCATGGGAAAATAATATTGAATCAACCAAATAGAGCAAAGCAAGAAACACAAATTTTCACATCTGCTCTTGCCAGGCCTCTGTGTTAAAAGACCAAAGACGTTTGGTAAGGTTTGGGAAATCAGCCATTTGGGGTGCTTTAACAGAACCTCAAGTCTCTGATGGTTTGCCTGTCGCTGCTCAGAGTTAAAAAGGTTTTCCTTGACTGAGAGTATGCTGCATATCCAACAGCCAGTCTCTTTCATGGTATGCTCCAGACACAGCAGCATGCTATTAGCATTAGCAGGCAGCTCTCTTAAAGGTCAGATGAAGT
This sequence comes from Calcarius lapponicus, assembly GCA_039654755.1. Lineage (NCBI taxonomy): Eukaryota > Metazoa > Chordata > Aves > Passeriformes > Fringillidae > Calcarius > Calcarius lapponicus. The sequence goes on from CM077463.1 coordinate 69,983,381, forward strand.
CAGAGAAGCATATTTTTCAGGGATAATAAAATTAAGCCAAAGCTGACACTTCAGTAGCAACAAGGAAAATGCAGACTGTTTTTGTGTGCATGCATGCAAAGGCATCTGAATCAGAAAGCCACTTTCTGCATTCTTTTACACCACCACAATAAGTTCATAAGGAGTAGGTTCCACAGAGAAACATAATATTGGCTTTCATAATGAGATTTTTTTTTTCTGTTTTCTTGAAATACTAATTAATAAGCATCAGCGAGCCACATGCTGTGGCTACGAAACTGTGGCCCATGCCGTTTGCATTTGTATATTTTTTGCTTGTGACAGATTAAAATAGAATCATTGGAGATATCTGAAGACTAATTCATGGTGCTTTTTGTCTTACCTCATCCTACTTTATTTCCATATGCTATTCAGGGTAATCAGTAAGACTATGGAGTGGCGCGACAGATGATGCTGGGAATGTTACTTTGATTAGGTTATTTCAGTATTTACTCTACAAACATATTTAGTCTAATTAGGGCAGTCAGGTAAAAAGTCAGAACAAGCAGAGATAAACAAATGGCCCAAAGGCAAATAATTCACTGTTGGATTTTGGAAGGTTGTTTTCTCACTCAGCACTCCATATGAGAAGTCCAAACTGAAGTAGACCACAGCAATCTAACTCAGTCATGTCCACTGGGCTATACTAAGAAGAAAGTAAAATCTCTAGTAAAGCTGAAGAGACCTTTGGTCGTATGAATGTAAGTAATTCCTATCTTTTGTTGAAGGTGTCTCTTATCTCACATACTTGTGAATGCCTCAGCTAGATTCAAACTTATGATCCTCTGACTGCTGCCCCTACACATCTCCCATTTGAGCCACAAGGAGATGAATGTTCTGCTCCCCTTTGTGGTACAGATAGAAATGTCTGAACGAGACCAATATACAGAAGCTCCTGTTCAGAGTTGCACTGGGGTCCCTCCTCCTTCAGGACTCTGAGATGTGAGAGGATGGATGCTCACAGAAAACCTTAAAGGGGCTGGAAATTTGTGCAGGCCTGAGTGATGACTGGCCCGGTGAGGTGGTCACGCAATGTAAGGTGTGCCTTGAAAACCAACCTGGCAAGAGAGCAGAGGGTGGGACACTGTGAAGAATCATCACAGGAGTGTGATAACCTCAGCCTGTACTTGGGAAAGTTATAGGATGCTTCTGTCCTTAACCTGGAAAGGCTGACCTTGGAGACAAAGTCACAGAATAAATTAGGTTACTGGGGATTTCTCAGGGTCATCTGGTCTAAGCCACCACTCAAATTAGAGCTAGCTTTGAGGTTACATTGAACTCATTGCTCAGTGCCTTGTCCAAGTGAGTTTTGATTGTCTTTAAGGGTGGAGATCCCACAGCCTGTCAGTTTGACCACATCTGTGAGGAAGTGTTTTTGCTAATATCCTATCAGAAATGCTGTGGTAGGGGTTTCTATACATATATAAAGTCTGGTCTGAGTTACATCCTGCCATCACAGAAAGCTGATGTATAGGTAGTTGGAAATGCAATTTATTTTAATAATTCAGAACACTTCAATACTATTTTTAAAATTTCCATTCTAATTTTTTTTTTTTTTTGTGGCAAACTGGATTTGCAAAAGTAAAGGAAATTCTTCCATTCTAAATAATTTTGAAGCATATAACATTGGGAGACAAAACAAATGAGGACTTGGAACCCTTAGCAACTCGACAGCTTTTTCTTTCATACATAGTTTTCAACATTTGTGTGTTTCTTTGAGATACTGAAATGGAAGGCATTATTTCTTGAAGACAAATTTGGTTCCTTTTCATTAGCATGAGGCTTTTGTGAACATATAAAGTCATGTGATTCCAAAATTGCACTAAAAAGATGAAAAAAATCCGGAACACTTAGATGTAATATTTCTATGCTAATATACACCTGTGAAAATCATACTGCTTTCTGCATCAACAAGGCCTATATAGATAGAAAATTGCTATCTAAAAATCTTTTCAATGCTCCAGGATTTAGATATCTGTGTGTTTAACTTTGTTATGTAGGCAGTGAAGAACTAGAAATGAAATTTTCATTTTTTTAATTTCAGACTATACCTATTTTATTTGGTTTAAGCTTTGAGAGGACCCTGTCATTTTCAGTTGCAATCACATACAAGTAAAAGAAATTCTAAAACCTTTTTTTATTTTTTGATGGTCTTTAATAACATAGCATGGTGTCTGCCATTTTTTATAGTGAAAATATTACTATATATATGTAGTAATATTTACATCATGCATATATGTAGGTATTTCTTCTGTGGTTTTGCTTTTTTTCAATGAGACTCTTCTAAACAACTTTCTAATCAAACAACTTTCTTTCCATCTTTTGCACCAGCTCCTTGATTTGACCTTGGTTCACCTTTACTGCTTCTTAACCTGACTTAATTTTACTAAGATGTGCCTTCACATTTTGCCCTTCTGTAAGGGAACTAAATATTCACTTCTTGTTAGTTTTATTTTTATTCAGACCTGCCACTGTTCTTGGATGGTGTCCATATCCAGACCATGCTGGTCTCCTTTCTGTAAACCTTCTGAGGAGCAACAGTTTTTGTTTCCTTGGAATGGAACTGATGCTTGTTGTTCAAGTAATCTTGAAAGGGATAACATAATGATGCTAAGTATCATTGCTTCAGGAATGAAGATGGAACAAATAGTGTGAAATAGAATATCTGAGATGATGGCATTTCAGTCATGTGAGGAAAGCTATTTCATACTTAGGAACTGGCTTATAATCTTTGGCATAAATGCATTCACAGCTTGAATATTCCTAGATCTTCCATCATTCCTGTCAGTTTCTTAAATCTCATTAGAGGCTGCAATAGATGTGTCCTGGAAAATCAGGGAGCATGTATATCATATCTAGATCTGATGAAATAGGAAGCATAATTAGAATGCTTTAACATGTTTGTAGTTGCCAGTATATCATCAATCAAAGATTTACCAGGAGTCTGTGGCCAGGAGAGATGGATGTGTGAAAGAGACCCAACAAAGTCTTTTTTAGTGTTTTTGTCCTTTGTAATTTTTCTTTTTTTGGGGTAGACAATGAAGAGAACATGAAGAGATTCCAAAAATCTGATTTGGAAATGTGAGTTTTATCTTTCTTTGAGGTCTGACATTTTGTTAGGGAGCAGTCCTATTTTTTGTGTAACCAGATGAGGATTTGGGGAATTTTTGTTTCACATGATGGAAATTCCCTGAATACTAACATGTTTTATTAAATATATTATTTATTGTTATTGATTTTGAGTAAAAAAGTTAGTAACATGCTGATGGAAGTTACTGGTCACTCAAGTCATGAGACATTAAACTAACAAAGAATATTTGATATATGAGGACAACTTGATGATTAGACCAAAGTAGTAAAAATCAAATGTAATCTTGTAGCACAAAATGCCTTAAAGAACTAACAAGAAGCAATGCTGGCATTATCTGGAAGAGCAGTTTGGAAAAAGCTGAGGTGGTTATAGTCTGGCTAGAGGCTGAGCATGAATTTCCAATGTAACTTAGCTGAGAAGGAGGTTAATGTGTTCCTTGTGTCAAGAGAAGTCCAACAGATTGAAGGAGGTAATAACCCTGTTGTACAAAATATCCAGTGTTAGATGTGAATGAACCCAAAGGGTGGGGAAAGTTTTAACAGAGGGAGTAAGAGAATGAAAACCATTATCTATCAAGTTGATTGCAGTAGTTTCACTAGTCTTGCTTAGAAAACAAAGCTGAAGAGGAGGTACAGTCACTGCCTACAAGTTCTCAGGGAGTAAGAATTACATAGAAAAATACCATGTTTAAAGGGTAATTTAGTGGCTTATAGCATTGCTGGGGAAATAGTTTAGCTTCATTTTAAATTTGCATTGATTTTATACAGAAAAAAATAGAACATTTTTTTTTTCATTCCTTACTACAACCCAAACAACCCCTGCATATTTTGAAGCAGAGAAAGTAACAACCACACAGAGGCATGAATAACATTGCCCACAGATTCAAGTGATGCTTTTGGGCAAGTTCCTTGCTACAAGGCTTGGTGCTAAGTGAATGGTGGAAGTTGAGCTGAGTAAAGGCTGAGCAGGTTGGTGAATAAAAGGAGCTCAGGTACGAGTAGTGAGGAATGTTATGTACAATCAAATGTTATTTACATTATTTCCACAGCCTATCCATGTTAAATTGATGTCTGTGTCTCTCTTTAGAGCAGCAGAAAGACTGATAGTGTAACAGCATGTACCTGGAGTGTCCCATTCAGACTTTGTGGACAGCCCCACTCCTTTGGTGTTTTACCCTAATAGAGTCCAAAATCCACTGCATCTGCAGCTGTGAAGTAGGGTTGTCTGGTTTCTTAGGGATTGGAATAAATGGAATATTGGTCACAACTGAAATAAGCTCATCATCTAGTAGATGTTGGAGATTTATATGTTTCCACAAAACCAGCTTGAATATGTCCTCCAGTATCTCCTTCCCTGTGAGGAATGAAAGCATTCCTGGGGTGCTAATATCCCAAGGTCACTCTGAAAGTTTGAGGTTTTCCCGGTCCTTTGTTGTTCACGTTTCTTTGTGGACAAATATGGCCACAGTTTAACACCAAGAACAACAAAGAAAATCTAAACTTAGCAAAATACTGCCTAATGCTTGATTTTGGGAGTCTGATTTTTCATAAGGGTCTGCAAATCCCTTAAAAATGGTTGCATAACAACTATGAATAGGGCTGGTAAGGACTTTTTTTTCCCCATCTAAATGATTCCATATGAAAGTGAGTTCACTGAAAAGAAAGCTCTTGTAGGAATCTAGTGCTTTTGACAGAACTTAAATCAGAAGGGGTTCTGAAATCTTGGATGGTATTCTTGGCTAGCAGCACTTCTAGCATGGCCAGTGTTGTGGCTGATGAAGCACTGATTTGGGACACAGGAAACTGGGGTTTGAGTTCTCTTCTGATTCCTTCTGGGAACCTGGGACAGCACTTCAGCTGGAATGGTTTGACTGCTGGAAAAGTGTAGCTTTGTCATTGCAGTGAGCAGGTGAGAGCTGGTTTTCCTCATCCCACAAGAGGCTGTTAAACAGTGAGGGCTACATTTTTTTGTCCCTGTTACTACTTATTCATACAGAACAGGATTATTACATCAGGAGGAAGTGGAATAGAACAGCTGTGGCTGAGTCTTCAGCTGAGTTTAGGCTGTCTAGGATTAAAAGCTTTGTTGTTCTGGCTGTAGGAAAGGGTTTTAAGATTCCATGTTCTGCGTGTCAGAGGCATTCTCTGCCATGTACCCAGGCAGATCTTTACAGCACAACACTAGAATTCCTTTTAAATTAAAAAAAATATGAAGTATTTCTTATTTTTGTGGCTAACAGTTTTCCAAATCTTAAAAACTTCTGTAGGAGGAAAGAGATTTTATAAAATTTCTGTCGTGCTTTACAGATGCAGTGTTGCTTCTTCAGGAAGGGATATTTCCCTCTTGAGTCAGGGGAAGGAAATGTTCTGCATGGAGTCTGTAGGGACAATAAGTGCTCCACAGGCCAGAGTTTGCAAGTCACAGGTTTCAGTGCTGGTCACTGTAGACCTCTTACAGCTGGAGAATGTAACAAGGGAGGAGAGCAGAACTAGCCAGAAAAGAGTTATGTACCTGAAAGAACAGAAATTCAAGTCTGTAATAACTGTGTCAGGGACTGTTAAAATAGCACATTTTTTCAGAAACTATGTACCTATTTAAACTAATAACCATTTTTCACAGGAAATAAATCTCCAGAATGATGAAAATAGAAGAGTATTTTAATCTATTGCATTTTATCTCTTTTGCATTTGATGTATATACAACAGAAATTTAAGAACGAGGTTGTGGACTGTTTTGAAAGAAGAGGCATAAAATGTTATGACCTTCTTCTGTGGTTTCATTCAGGATCTGAAGTGCACTATATTCAATCAAAAGGGTCAGTGCTGCACGTTCCATCTGTTGAAATAGGAGTCACTTATTTGGAAGAGGGAGCATTGTATTTATTTTTAACATTTTGCTGAAAATTTTGATAGAAAACTGACAGTATTCTTGCTTATTTATTAATTTTATAGTGAATTGTTAATCAATGTGCTTAAAGGCAAAATCTCATAGAAACAAAATTCTCAATAATTTTTAGGGGGGAAAAAATCCCATCAAAGATATTGCAGCAGCATTTCAGTCTTTTTAAAAGCTTTTCTTCTGCCACCCTTTCATGAATTGCCTTAATGACTAGAATGGAATATTTTTTAGGCAAGTTTGCCCTGATTTTTCCTGTGTGTTCTTAGATACCCTTCTTCTATAAAGAAGGTGAAGTTCACATTCTGTTAGAAGGACCAATACAAGGCCACGATTTCTTTTGCAGTGTTGAAAAAAAACCAAATAGAAGATTTTTGGTATAGGAGGGAAGCGAGAGAGAGACTGAATAGGGAAATAGAAATTAGAATCATAGAACCATCAAAGAATTTAGGTTGGAAAAGAATGTTGAGATAAGTAAGTCCAATCACTAATGCACGTCTGACAAGGCCACCGCTAAACCAAGTCCCCAAGTGCCAGCTCTACACACCTTGAAAATAACAGCCGGGATGGTGATTCAAACTCTGCCCTGGGCAGCCTCTTCCAGGGTTTGGCAACACTTTGGGGGAAGAACCATTTCCTAATATCCAATCTAAACCTCTCATGGCACAACTTCAGGCCACTTGGTCTCATTCTGTCACTTGTTACTTGGGAGAAGAGACTGACCCCCACCACACTACCACCTCCTTTCAGGTCTTTCTAAAGAGCAAAGAGGTCTCCCCTCATGTTCTTTTCTTGAGGCTTAATAACCTGGAGAAGGAGTGTCAGATTGCAAGTTGTTTAGCACAAAGTCTCACAATTTCTCCTAACTCTGTAGGAAGTTCTAGCTGAACTGGTCAAGGAAAAAAGTGTAATATAACAAAAGTTATATTGAAATCATATTAGTTATAGCTATTTGAGATGAGTTTTGTGACAAAAGAAAGAATAACATCACAAATGACAGCTTTTTAAACTGTGTTTTTTGCATAGGTTCCTGAAGAAAAAAGTAAGTGACAGCACTTTCTGTCAGTCTCCTGCTAATAAGTTTTGAGTTTCTTGGCAAACTTTAATCAAAATTAGCACGTTGACAGATAACTTGGAGATGTTGAGTTCCTAAAACAATTATCAAAAAACATGGCAGGAAAATCCTGTTAATGGCTCCAGTGACAGAATGGCAGAGAAAACTCGGCCATTGTCTGCGGAGTTTGGCAGGAGCTGATCAGGCAGGCAGCACAAGGGTGCAAGTCAAGCAACCAGCACGGGAGGAGACATCACATCAGCAAAGAGCATGCACAGCTCTGGGCAAACGCCTGCTCTGCCTTGCCCAGACAAGACAGATCAATGGGTTTTGGGTCAAATGAGGAACGTTGCTGCCAGGAGATGGGGTAAAGGAACTTGGTGAACAATGTGGAATAATCTGGGGGTAAGCAGAAAATCTTTTGGGGGTAGCTGTATCTGATATCTGCAGGTATCTGGGGAAGCCTGGAAATCTAATGGAAGTACAACAGGAAACATGGGGTGAGCTGAGCTTCTCATCATGAATGTACAGGAGGCAGAAGATCTGGTGTAAATCTGCTGGAACAGCCTAAGGAGCCATTTTTTCCCTTTTATTTTGCATGTGTGTGTTTGCGCACTGTTCTCTCTTTTAGGTGGAGCTGAATCTAGTTGAGGTTTAGTGCTTGCATCTCTGCATAAGGATTCTCACCCTAAAGATAGATTGGAATTGTAAAAATTTTACTTTAAATACTGTGTGTATTTGAAGACTCCATTATTGAGAAAGAAGATAATTGTTAGGTTTAATTTGACTCTTTCTTGGTTGTCACAATCAAGTTTTCTTTGAAATTTGTAAATTAGAGATTTGTGCTATGTCAGAGAACTTTCAAAAGAGTCAGAAATATCCGTATTCAAGAACCTCATGTTCTTTGGATGCTGATCAACATCTCTGTTTTTCCTTTGTGTCTCTTACCAGTTGAAGCAAAAAAGATGTGTCATGCTACCTTTCTTTTCTATTTTTTAGTCATTGGGGCTGTATTTGAAAGTCAGTGTTTAATTTATAATTTCATGTTGGTTTGATCCTCACCTAAAAAGCCGATTAAATCTTTCCTTTTCTTCACAAGAAGTAAGATGCTTCAGTTTTGATGGCAATTACATAAAATCTTGGTCAGAATTTCAGCAAAACAGGTATGGATTAGTGTAAATTAGTGCATGCACAAGGCATGGGAGATGAGTGATCAAGTCCTTCATTTCATAAGAAACAAAAGAGATCAAAGCTTCAAAAGCACTCACTATGTAAATTTGTTGTTTTCCTGCCAGTCTTACCAATATTCCATATGGATATGTTTATTGTTTGAAGGTGATGAGTCTGTTTCAATGAGATGGGCTAGAATAATTAAAAAGTAATAAACTGTAGAAAATATAGATCACTTTCTGATCTGAGCCTTTCAGATGGTGCATCTGGTTTTCAAAATGCATTCATCCCTCTCTGAGTTGTTTTGAGGAAAAAACCCAGCAGTGGTTGATTGCTGTGGGTGTTGTGAAGAAATGAGAGAGGAGCAGCAGGGTGGAGAGACAGGGATGAGGCTGAGTGGAGGCTGACAGGTCTCCTGGCCTCTCTTAGGGAGCCATTCTCAGGAAGGTGGTGCAGAACCACCACAATGGAGCACGGGATGATTTCTAGCCTGCTTTCCAGAGCTTCCCAGGAGATGGGATGTGGTGATCATTCATGAAGGACAAAGTTCTGTTCTCAGTTCTCCTGGGCATCTCAGAGGGAAAACCACGCTTCCAAGGGGCATGTGAAATGATTGATGTGAATCTAAAGGTACCTGCTGGAGCTTTGCATGTTCATTATGCCCACTTTCAGCTTTCATAACTGACTCAGACCTCAAAACTTGAAAGACTCCTGAAATTGCAGTTCTTCTCAAAATGTGACTTTGTTTAAAAAGAAAAAAGGTGTGATAGGCTGTCATGTTTCTTTCTCTATAACTTCAGATCAAATATATTTAGATTACAGATATTTTTGCTGTCAGCCTTGCAGACTTAGCAAAGAAAGACAAGCCTGATTCCTTCCTACTTTGTGCATCGCTGATAATATTCTGCAGCATAACTTGACTCTCAATGAAACTTATGCAAGCCCATGGTTTTACAGGTGCCATAAACTTCCAGATCTGGGCTCTCAATGGAAACTTATAAATTGATATATAAGTCAAAAACGAGCCTGTCTGACTTTGAGCAACATGATTTTCTTCATTGATAGGAAGAAAAAAAGGAACTTAAAGCAGCTCCTGAGGCAATTAGGTACAAAAAAGTTGAGTAGCTCCTGTTCGTGTTGATAGAATTATATTTATGGGCTGCTTTGTAGAAGAGAATCTGTAAAGAGATTTGTGAATCTTTCAAGTATATTTGAGTCAATTTGGAGTTTCTAGTGCAAATTAGCTGCAGCTCAATGATTTTAGGGAAAATTTTACTCTACATTTTAGATTTAAGTAGAGTTTCACTGGCAAAAAAAAAAAAAAAAAAAAAAAATTGTTCCCACCAAAATGGATATAAGTTTATTTTAGGTGTGAATTTTTGAGCCAGAGATTTTGCAATTCTTACCCAGTCAAGGGACAAGAGTAGAGAATCCCGTAACTACTGAATTAACTACAACTGAGAAAAACTGCAGAAGAGTCCAGTGAAAGAAAAGGATAAATATTTTTGTGCTGCTATACATTTGGAAGAAAAAAAAATATTCCCAGATGATAAACCACTTTTACAATGATATATTATGCTTTTACCTTGCAATTAGGGTGAAATTTTCTCAAACTGAGCAATGGAACTGGGGAGATGAGATCTAGTGCTGCACTAGAATGAGATCTATGTTCTTTTTGGCTGCAGGTCTTATCAGCAGTTTTTTTCTTCACTGTGCAACCTCTAAATTTTGGATTAATAGAGAGGTTTGCTGTGTCTTACAAGCTTCCTGCTGTGGGGCTCCAACCAGATGCATCTCCCCGCTCCCTTCATTTGTTATTTGAACACAAAGCTTTTATTTCCATGTTGCAAGGAAATGAGTTAATGTTGTGAGAGCTTTCTCATTGTATTTCATGGGATAACTATTGTTCTAACTATAAAATATAATGTGGATATGAAAGAAAAAAGGAAAAAGAGAATAAATATAAAACTATTCTGGAGGCTAGAGGAAGAGACATATATGAAATTTTTTGAAGTCAAATTCTGCGTTAATGCCAATATTCTGAAGATAAATTAATAACCACTTTCTCTTGAGTGTGTTCTATTTAGCTGATGCTTCTGGGATTTAACTCTCTTCCCCAGAAGATTCATGTGAAGGTATGACAGTTATTTGTATCTAAAATATCAATTTTCCTCTTCTATGGGGTATTTCTAAATTCAGGCAGAAAATAATTTCAAGTTGGAATATTTAACATTTTTGGGATTAAAATTCAAAATATAGCAATCACTTAAATGTTATCAAAACATTTTGATTAATTTTACTTCCCCTTTTTATTGCACTACCTCACTAAGAATAATATACATTGTTTTTACATTTACAATTAATAGTTTAGTGTGAGAGTAGATTAATTGCTGTGTTCAACACCTGAAGTGGAAAGCTTTGACAATGTTCTATCAAAAACTTAGTTGACATCAATGTGCTGCAAAAAACCTGCAATTTTGTGAAAGTTATTTTTATGCAAATTCTCTGCCATTGTGGGGGTTTTTTTGGGGAGGGGGGGAGGGTTGATAATTTTTTTTTAAGCGTTAAAAGATGCCAAAAGAAAGACTTACTACAGGAAAAAGAAGCACAGGTAAAAGAAAGGCTCCTGGGGGCAGCACTGTGTCCCTGGCTTAGTTAAGCAGTGCTGGAGATAAAGAGAGTCTCGAGCATGGCACAGGAATAAAATGTCTTTATAAAGTCATCCCACTCGGTGCCCTTCCTCAGGGGAGCTGGGAACTGGCACCTCCATATATGCCAGAACTTGGCTTGGGCTGAGCAATCTCTAATTGTGCTTTAGAAACAAAGCTCAGAAAGTCAGAGAGTTCAAAATAAACTCCTTTGAACTTCAGAGAACATTGTATCTCTGGAAACCATCCCTGGGATGGGTATTTGTCTTTCCCTAAGGGATGGAACAAGAGGGAATAATCAAGTCAGATTTTTTGGTATTCAAGCTTGTGGCTTTCTTAAAGATTATCACCCCACTTGCAACTGCTTAGTGTTTTTGGGGGAGTTGAAGCCCATCTGGACAAAAATCAAATTCTAGCAGAGGTCTGAAATCAACTGAGTTAACACACAGCTACATTAAGAGTTCTGTGTGTCTTCCTATGTTTGTATAAATTGATCTTATCTGATACTCAGCCGGACAAAATGTATAAAATTCAGTCATGGATGCCAGAACAAAAGGAAGAGGATTAGAATGTGCCTTATAACTTGAAGAGGCATTTTAATTTTCAGTCCTTTCTTAAAACAAACAGTTGCTAGTAAGAAACACTGCTCCCATTGTTTTAGCTTCCTTTCTATTGTTCCTGTTCATTTTTGGGAGTACTTTTCCACTCAAATTTGGCTTTTTTTATTATTATTATTTTTTTAATATTTGGTCCCTTTGTTTCTAAAATACACCATGCTGCTATTAAGTTTCTTGTGACATTTTCCACTTCCCATTGATTCCTAATATACACTGAAGAATATACATTATTCATTGAAACATGGAAAAGAAAAAAGTAAAAGGGAGGGAAGCATTGTCCTTATAGTGCAATTTAGTGCTCTGCCTTTCTAAACATAGGGTCCCACACAGCACAGAATTTAGGGGGGAAGTACTTTTCTGGGCTGGGCGCTTGAGGTAGAAGACGGAACATTTCATCAGATTACATTGCTCCTGAAACACAGATTTTGCAACATACAAGACGTTTTAGAAATCGCTTTTTTTGTTGCCAAGTTACTCATTTGAAGCAACAATGTTCAAAAACTACCAAATGTTTCATTTTAACATCTTAAGCATTGAAAGTTTACACTGTTCAAATCTGAAGTTACTTTCAATTTCATAATTCCTTTTTTTGCTTATGTAATTGCATTTTATTTTCAGTTTACAATTAAAGGGAAGAAATCAGTGTTTTCTAATAGAAAGAATTAGTGTTCCGTCACTTACTTTAAATGGGGGGGGGGGGGGGGAAGTAAAATTCCTTTTTTTTTTAGTCTGTTGAAAGGAATTGTTTATTTTGTACATTGAAATGGATTCAGGCTCAATATTTCATTCATTGTCTATTTTTTCCTGTGAAACGAGTCAGCCTGACAAGCAGTATTTCTGCCATGGGCTTATCCCTTGAATCCTCTAAGGAATGGTTTCAGGGAATCCAGTAGCACAAATGCACACAGATCTTGGAGTCAATAACTGTAAAACACAACTGGTTACAATTAGACTTGATTTCTGATACTTTAGTTTCCAGGGGCTCTTACAGTTTTTTCTCCTTTAAAATACCTTGCTCCTGGGAAGAAAGATGATGCAGATCTGTCTTTCCATGTGGCCTGGGGTGACCTGTGGTTAGATTTGGGTTTGTTTTATATGTTTTTGTTGTTTGTTTGGTGGTTTTTTGTTTGTTTTTCTGGGTTTTTGTTTGTTTGTTTGTTTTGTAATATATCCATGTAGTGACTAGGAAGAAGCAGGAAAGGCCACTTTTGCTCTTCTTTGTGACTTATGCTGAAAAATTTTTCACTGCAACAGCCTTTACTTGCTTGGGGATGAGCCTTTGCAACATTTGATTTCACAAACCCTGTTGCAGTGAGACACAGCACATCCTGTATTCCATCCTCTCTTCAGTATGAGGACGCCAAAGCCCTTGATGTCCTCAGTGGCATAATCTCCTAAGTTGCATTTTCTCCTATTTTATAGGGTCCATACATATATGGAATGTTTAGGGATGAAAATTAAGTCAATTTTTCCCCTATCCCTTAAGTACAGGGCAGTTCTTGCACGGGTGATGTAAACCAGCAGAGCTGTCACACTTTCTTACTCTGCTGATGCAGAGATTTAGAAAGGATTTAGTCTTTTATCTGTCAGTTTCTTTGAATATTCAGAACAGTTTATCTCCTTTCCTGCTTTTTTAGTCTCATGTTTTCATTGATTTGGAATATCTTCCCACTGTCATGTTTTGTTGTGTTTGTTGCTTACAAAAAATGTACTAATTTTAAAAGGTGATCAAAGCCTGTGGAATAGAAACACCGCGTAACTGCCGAGACCTTGAGGGAGTTTTATTATTATTTTGCCTGTTACATATGAACATCTAGGGGAAAAAAACCCAAAAAAACCAACCAAAAAACCCGACACCTTTATTTTTAGGCCTTGCTAATTCTTAGTCTACTCTTAGTTGCCGGCTACCTGGCAACAGGAGATTGCCATGGCAACGGTGCTGCTGCTCCGGGCTCGGCCTGGCCGGGGGGTTCAGGCCCCTGATGGCCGCTGAGGGCCAGAGCCGCACGATGGCGACTGAAACCTACAGCTCCGTCATGATGACTGAGAGCCACAGGCCTGCGATGGACACTGGAGGCCAGAGCCCCGTGACGGCCACTGAGGGCCAGAGCCCCAGGATGGCCACTGAGGGCCACAGCGATGGCTGACTGAGAGTCACAGGCCTGTGATGGCCATGGAGGGCCACAGCCCTGTGATGACTTCTGTAGACCGCAGGCCTGTGATGGCCACAGCCCCATGATGGTGAGTGAAGGCTACAACTCCATAATGGTGAGTGGGAGCCACAGGCCTGTGATGGCCAGTGAGGGCCACAGCTCCTGACGGCCACTGAAGGCCAGAACCCTGTCACGGCCTTTGAGGTCCACAGCCCAGTGATGGCCACTGAAGGCTACAGCTCCATAATGGCAACAGAAGGCCACAGCCCTGTGATGACCTCTGCGGACCACAGGCCTGTGATGGCCACAGCCCCATGATGGTGAGTGAAGGCTACAACTCCATAATGGTGAGTGAGAGCCACAGGCCCGTGAGGGCCACAGCTCCTGATGGCCACTGTGGGCCAGAGCCTCACGACAGCAACTGAGGGCTACAGCTCTGTAATGGCGACTGGGAGCCATAGGCCTGTGATGGCCACTGAGGGCCACAGCCCTATCCACTTCTGTGGACCACAGGCCTGGGATGGTCACAGCCCCATGACGGCGACTGAAGGCTACAACTCCATAATGGTGAGAGCCACAGGCCCGTGATGGCCACTGAGGGCCACAGCTCCTGACGGCCACTGAAGGCCAGAACCCTGTGACGGCCTTTGAGGGCCACAGCCCAGTGATGGCCACTGAAGGCTACAGCTCCATAATGGCAACAGAAGGCCACAGCCCTGTGATGACCTCTGCGGACCACAGGCCTGTGATGGCCACAGCCCCATGATGGTGAGTGAAGGCTACAACTCCATAATGGTGAGAGCCACAGGCCCGTGAGGGCCACAGCTCCTGATGGCCACTGCAGGCCAGAGCCTCACGGCAGCAACTGAGGGCTACAGCTCTGTAATGGCAACTGGGAGCCATAGGCCTGTGATGGCCACTGAGGGCCACAGCCCCATCCACTTCTGTGGACCACAGGCCTGGGATGGTCGCAGCCCCATGACGGCGACTGAAGGCTACAACTCCATAATGGTGAGAGCCACAGGCCTGTGACGGCCACTGAAGGCCAGAGCCACGTGACGGCCACTGAGGGCCACAGCTCCATAATGGCGACTGCTGAGGGCCGCAGACCCATGATGGCTACTGAAGGCTACAGCTCCGTAATGGTGACAGAAGGCCACAGCCCCATGATGGCCACGGAGGGCCACAGCCCTGTGATGACCTCTGTAAACCACAGACCTGGGATTGTCGCAGCCCCATGATGGCAATTGAAGGCTAAAACTCCATAATGGTGAGTGAGAGCCACAGTGCCCTGATGGCCGCTGAGGTCCGCAGCTCCTGACGGCCACTAAGGACCACAACCCCATGATGACCACTGAGGGCCTCAGCCCCTGGTTCGCTCCTGGTGCTGCCCTGTGCCAGGGCCTCCATGTGCTGGGAGAGGGGGAAGGAAGGAAGGAACTCATTGCCAGGGTTCCAATTTTTGCCGGGAAGTAGAGATCTACTGCTGTCGAATTCGTCTCATCTTTTAAGTCATTTTCTGGACTCTTGTGCACTCGTTGTCTTTTTTCAGATCACTGCTGCAGTTGCATTGGTACCTGCATTGGTTTTGTTACTTTGCTTGCTGACAAAGCTTTTCCTTTAACTCTGTGAATTTTCCTCTCAGCCAGAGGCACCCAGCCTGTGCTGGTGGAATATTTCCTGATTACATTCAGATGCTTCATACCTGCAAGTGCACCTTCTGCAGGACATGAGGGCTACAACTGATGCTACAGTTTTACCTGCAACTTTTGTGCTGAGGTTGCAAAACAGAGCAGAATTTTGAGCATTTAATGCATTGAGGTCCAGCAACAGGAGAAAGCTGTATGTCCTTTTGTAAATTAATGCAATATGTAATACTAGTTCAGATGTAAAGGTTTTTAACATTTTTTTGCTTATTCTATAAAAATTTAGTTTTTCAGTGTCTGGAATTTTGGCATGAAAGTTTGCTACAGAAAGTTGTGGCAGAAAGACTGTTCTCTCCTCTGGATGTTGGGACACATTGCTTTGCTCATAAGAGCTGAGGGAGCTGTCCCAGTCATCGTGAGACCACTTTTGATTATTTTTTAAATCAGTTTTGACAGAAAACATCAGCGTGTTATCAACATAATTCTGTACCTGGAACAACAACACTTTACCAGCTACTAAGAAAAAGATGAGCCCTATCCCAGCCAAAACCAGGACAGAGGTATGGCAATGCAGGATTTCCTGCAGACTGCAGTGTGCTGTAGTTTTTCCCTTTGTAGTGTGAAAATGAAGTGATGCACTAATCATAATAATGGAAGAAAAATAAAGTCTAGAATGCCCTCAGACTGGAAATCAGAAGCTGAATTTTGCTTGGTTTTCAGAAAATCACAACCTAATAAACATTGTATGTTAAAACTAAGTCAGCATTATCTACAGAAAAGCAGGCTTGTTTTTCCTGGAAGGTTTGTCAGTTTCAAATTTGATTTTGGTCACAGAAGTTTCTGTGGGGATAGAAAGGCTGCTCTGAGTCATTCTTGTTTGGACATGATACCTGCTGGTTTGCCATTCTTTTTGGGTTGATGTCAATGTAAAGACAGTGGCCAATAAACAGCATGTCATAAAGGTCTTGGATTTTGTCACTGCCTTTTTGAATATGTAAGGCAGCTCTGAACAAGATTCCCTAGAGCGAAGAGGCAGCCTGGGTGCGTGTGTTGATGGTCAAACACAGAAGGGATGAAGTAGCAGAGAGCAGATCCAGCACAAATGGAGATCTGGGACATCAGGCTCTCTCAAAAACATTTGCAAGGAAAAATTCCTCTCAGGGCCTGCTTTCAGAACCGAGTGGGAGCCTCTGCCTTGTACTCATGAAGCGACTGACACCAGCATCTCCTGGGTCCTGCTGAGTTTCAACCAGCACATTCAAATATTCCCTGTCTTACCTGGGAAAGAAGCATGAGGCATGATACACTGTACTTGGCAGGTAGGTCACAGACATTTGCCTTGGAATTTTTTGTCTTAAAGATGAATTCATAGATTTGGGATTTTTAAAGAAATTGTTTGCATTTTAATGTCTAAGATTTTCTACATGTTACTATATATTGGTAAAGGTTTGAGGGTTTTGGTAAAGTAAAAGTGAAATGTTTTTAATTTTTACCCAACAATAATCAAACATGCACTATCAAACCCCAGGTGCACTTCCTTTTAGGGGCCTGTAATTGCTCATAAAAGCTAATTTGATATACTCATTTCACTTATCTTGAAGAGGAATAGAAAAGCACTAATTTGATATACTCATTTCCTTTATCTTTCAGAGGAATAGAATACTCTGTGACTGGTCTGATATTTTAGTAGCTGTCATCTCATAATGTCTGTTAGCGGTAGTAAAATACCAAATGCTAATGCTCAATTCCATAGTTCTAAACTTGACTGAAATGCCTGTGTTACTGCAAACTATGGAAGTAATGAATTTGTAGAATACACATCTTGATTTAAAAGATGTCAGGGCGAGAACTTGAATGTGCAGGTATGTATATTACAAGGAATGGTGACATCTAGTATTTTTTACCATTTGCTTTGCCTTCTACACCATTCCTCATTCATGGTTAAAATGCTGAATTATGTGATATGTGGAATTAGGTTAATTTCAAGCAGCTGCACTTAGTAATTTGGATTGAGTTAAAAAAAATGCTATAAAGCTCCAGATAAAATTCTGATTGATACTTGCTGATTGAGAGTTTTCTGTTTAGTATCCTTGGGACTTAGACCAGTTTCTTGGTCTAGGACTCAGCAGTATTGAACCCCGTGACTTAAATGATTTTGTTGTCCAGATAGTGATCTACTTATGGAAGATTATCTTTGTTTTGTAAAGGCAGGGAGTTATTGTGAATTCCTTAGCTATGTGAGATGACAATCAGTACAGTCTCATTCCATCAGTAATTGGTCTTAACTCCACGTCTAGATTCACTGTTAGATTGCTGAGGTTCTCATGCAAAGATTGGTGGAATCCTAATAAATATGAATTTTAGAAGAATTCAATTAGTGCAAATACTTAAAATGGTTCAATCTAATATTTATAAAGAGATTATTTTCCATTTTGATACGAAATCCACAGTATGATTTAGAGCTTTGATATCTTTGGTAATAATTTTACAGTTTGTCAATCCTATTCGGGCCTCTGGAAAACTTAAGTGTATCTTAGGTTAAAGAGTTATTTTACCCAGGACCTCCAAGAGTTTTATCTTAGCACTTTAAAGCTGAGGTTTTGATCTTCATTGCCTCTACTTCAGGTTGAGGGCTTTGTAGTTCACCTAAGCCTTAACATAAGGCTTGGGAACAGTCTGTGTCTTTTTGGTATCTGTAGGAATTGTTAGTGGAAGATTTAGACAAATTTTGTAGTGGGAAAACATATGTCTCTTTTACTATTAAGAGTGAGGGAGCTATTGGGAAGAATGCATAAACAAAAGAGAAACCTCTAATCACTCAACTGCACTTCCAGGATAAGGAGTTGGCAGCCCTGGGCTGCACTGTGCTCACAGTGATAAGATAGAAGATGAGTGACACCTTTGGAAGATTGGGAGGAAAGGATGGGGTGCTGGGAGCTTTGCAGGAGAAAATTCTTTTAAGGTTGAGAATATTTGTACAGGCATCATTCTTTATTTTAGCACGTGGCTCTGTTTTGAGGAGAGACTCTGGGCATTCAGGTGCTGTTTTTTCCCAGGTATAATTACCCTGCTGACACAGTAAACACTTCATTCTCTCAGTCACATAATCTGCCGACCAAGCTGTTGGCACAATGGAAAATGCTTTAGAGTACATCCAAGCTACAACTCTTTTTGCAATTATTTCATTGTTGCAGGTGGCTGCTTGTAGTTCATCATTCTTTTGGAAATAAAAGCCTTAAAAATTTATAGAAAAATGCAGCTTTTACAAATAGGAGTGTCATCAAGGGGTAGGACTCTTTCTCCTTGGTAGGCTCTTAAAAATGTATACAGGATTGTAATTGTTAGTCAAGCCACAGTTTGCTGTCTCTTGGCACCTCAGTTGCTCAAACTGGGTGATTAAAGAATAAAAATGCTGCTCTCTCTTCTTTCTGTAGGTCTGTCAGCACCTTTGTGTCAGGTGTTTCCCCTGCCAGCCATGTGCAGCTTCCTACCAGTTCTTCCCAAATTCCTCTTTGTCCTACCCTGCCTCTCTCACCCTGAACTTTCTTGCCCCAGCTGTGGTATATCTATATCTTGCAAATATGCAGCACTTTAAAGAAGAGAAGGGTATGGGAGAGTCTTGGGGAAAAACAAAACCTGAGGTGAATTCTAACAGCAGTTTTGAGGGATATGCTGGTAGCTTGCTTTAACTTTCTATCAATTGCCTGAAAGCAGCAAAAGCAGAAAGCAAGAACACTTTTGGAGCTGATCTTTTTTGTTGCTAATCCAATAAAGTTACTGTGTGTGTGTAACTTGCCTGAAGAGAGAAGTGGGATGATTCACAGTGCTAAAAAGAGGAATAAATACTGAAAAGCTTTAGGAGAATACGTCTATGCAACTCTTCATTGTAAATTACAATTATGAAGCAGAGTCTGAATGCTTTTATTTTTAACCGTGAAGGGTTGACAGTGTGTTATGTAATTTCAAAATATTGCCCTCACGCTTTCCTTGAGCATCTTACTTAAAATCCAGGAACAAAAGCATATAAAAAAAAGAAGTGCTTTGTGTTGTGTGCTCTGTAAGCATCATCAGCCTGGGCTGAATATGCAATGCGGTATAGTGCTGCTATCACAGATGCATTTCTGCAATCAAAATTTTTCCCTTTCACAAGATGAAAAGATATTTTCTTAATGTTCATTAGAGTGTATTAAGACATTAGTGCTCAGATCCTTTCAGTGCATTAGAGAGAGCATTGTCATTCTATTTTCTCATCAGATGAAATAATCGTTTATCTGAAATTGCATTACCTTCAGAGAAAACAGGGAAGGATACGGGCTCAAGCTTTGACAATCAAGGCTTACTTCAGATAATGCAGTTAACCACTTGAAATAGCAGAATGAGACATCTGAGCCATTGCCACGTAGCAAAACAGCAGAAGATGGGCAAGGCTCTTGACTTGTTCTACAACACTGCATGTCTATTTTAAGACAAAACCTAAAGCAAAGGTCAGTCTACTTGTAATAAACTTTCAGGCTGACTTTGCATTAATAGGTGAGAAAGACAAGAAACTGTTAGGGAAAAATAAGAACATGGTATTTTCATGACTTTATTTTTTATTTTTTTACAGAGCCACAGATGTTTGTGGCACTCTACAGACAAATAAAACAACAGGTCCTGACACTGAGGAATTAATATTACAGTGAAATATTACACAAAGGGGTAACAGTATTCACAGGGATAGGGGAGGAAAATGTTTTCACTGCAGTGAAGTATCTTGAAATGTGTTTATTGCACACATTTTGATGTCTGTCTAACAAAATGTCAAAGCAAAGATATGTTTAATACTCTAACTGGTGTCCAGAATGAGGGTTGAGTTGAAGGTCACTGATGGAAAGATGCCTGAAAAATTTAGAACCATCAGGTGTCTGAAGATGGAGAGATGAAAGACAGGATCTTGGAGAAAATTACAAGCAATGGGCAGAGCATGGTAGGAAAAAACGTGGATTCTGCTAAGGCCCAGCAAATGATACTCACACCATAGGTCCCTGAAGTTTTCATTGTGGTTGCCAACCTGTAGAAATAGATCTGTGCAAGACAAATCAAAGACCCCATTCTCTCCCAGCTTCCTATGAAAAGTATCTGTTTTCTCTCCCAGTTTCCTGTGTGTGAAGGGATGGTCTGCTAAAGCTGGTGTAAGTGACTGAGCAGTCAGTGCAGGGAAGCAAAGAGCAGTAGGCAGAGGTGACCTGGGCAAGCAATCAATGGAGAGAGCATTTAGACCATTTAGCCTCTGTGGAAATGAGAAACTTAAGAAAAGTGGGGTAAGTTTGTAGAAATAGCCTACTCTGCTGATCACATCTCACAAACTTCAGAGCTCTCTAGACTGGGGTAGATGTGTTTTCTTCCAGACAATTTGTAATGGGGCTGTTCCCTGGGTGTTATGGTAAACATGCAAAGTTTTGTTGGAGATGTTCTGCTGAACCCTCTGTAAGTTTCATGGCTAGAATGTTCTTGCTACTTTTCCCTGTGAAACAAAACAACAGGGAAGGAATTTTCAAGGCAAGTTTGATTTTTACCTGTTCTCCAGGAACTGAAATAAACTGTGTTCATAGGAAAGAAAATCTTCTGCAGAGATCTGCAGTTTCTTGGAAACACCATTTCCTGTTTAATAGCTGTGGAGTTGAGCATCTTAAAAGAGACTTCATGGTAATGTGTAGTTTGCTTATTTTCTTTTGAATCCAAATACATGAAGATCAAAGATTGAATTCAATTTCTGAACGACTTCTAGAGTATTTGAACCTGGACAGAAAGAGAGTGGCATTATCAATTGGCAGAATTTTATGTACCATGAAATTGTTAGTGTTTGTCATCTGCTTAGCAGTAGCTCTGTATTGAAGTGGAGTAATGATTGCATATTGAAAATAAAACTCTGAATTTAAGTGGACTATGAAAGGCTTTGGGAACTGTCTGCCAGATGTAGTTCAGTCAAAATAAAGACATTCATCAGCTTTAGGGGGCCATCGTTCAGATATGTGATTTTTCAAACAGGGGTGCTGAATTGAAAGTAAAAACATTGCTATGGATGTGCTTTTTCCAAATGCATCTTGAACTCAGGAATCTGTTCATCCTGATTTTTTTGTTTGTTTTTTTTTGTTTTTTTAATCAATCTGCCTAGAGAGGCTCCTGAAGATTTTGGGACTAAAACAATGTACCTTGCTTCTTTGAGAAGCTTAATTTTTAGAGTAAATAATTTTAGTTATTTTAAAACTTATCTGAATAAATTTAGCATGACAAATGAGAGCTGGAATGCATATTGTGTGATGCTGAGGGGTGTTTTACTTAACTAAGAATAATAACAATATACCAAATCTATTTCACTGTATTATAACAAAGATAATGTCTAGGGAAGGTCAGTTGCTTCCTCCTCCACATGCATAGGAAAAACATACTTTCCTGACTCAATCGTGAATTCCTTAATCAGTTTTCACTCGTTTATTATTTAAACAGACACTTTACTAACTTCACATTGACTGAAGAAAGAATGAATGAAAATGTGGGAGCTTGTCGCTGGAGGCTTTTTCGTGGTAATTTAATACAATGAAAGAATATTTTGGGATTAGGAGAGAATTCCATTGGAAGAGATGATGTGTTTTTGAAGTGAAGAAAGTACAGTTAGCTGCCACAGAGTCATTCTCAACAACAATTTGCATGATAATAAATAGTTTACACTTCTATAGGTCCTTTCAGCCAAGAATCATGAAATGCTTTAAGAAAAGGCTACATATTATTATCCTCACCTTGCAGATAAGAACTTGAATTAAATAGTGTTTGAAGTGCAGGCTGAAGGTCTCAAATGAAGCAGGCATGTCCAAGTTCATAAATAAACTTTCTTTTTAAACCACAAGGCCATCCTGCCAATCCTTGTGACACTTCTTTTTAGCACACAAAATTCAGCAGATTGCAGTGAGATTTTTTCTAAACTGACAACCATTTGGGCTTTATGAGTGGCTGGTCTTAATTAAGCAAATTTGCAATCCTTGCACAAACTGAGATTTAGGTCTAGTTGGTAATTATATCTTTTCATTGATGTCAGGGCAATCATCAATTCTTTCAGCTGACTGAACAGATTCACACTTGGCTGTTAGCTTGACCTATATGAGCTGATTTTTTTCCTTTTTTTTAGGTTTACTCATGAATCTTTCAATACATATTTTACGAGTTTTATCTCTTCACACACAATTTAATTTAGTTAAATATTTCAGTCACTAATTTCCACAAAAGAAAAATTGCATAAATTATACTTAGGAATAGCTGAATTTGAATCTGTCAGAAAAGTTAAATTCTTGCTGCACACTTCCACTCTCGTTCTAAGCAATTGCACAGCACTGGATTTGAATGGAAATGTTGACATTCAAGTTTGTGGTTCAATATTAAAGACAGGTGCTCTAACTTCCCAAGCCAGCAAAAATTAGGAGTCAAAATGTAAGGTTAAGCTGGACAATATTACGTATTTGAAGTCTATGGGAATGCTTGAGAAGAGATTGGCCTTCCCTTCCCACTATTTGCATGCTTTAGCTCCGCTCTTCCTTCGGAAAATCATAATATATCTCTTGGGTTTGTGTTCTCCCAGCTCTCATTTTTTTGGTGGTAACTTACTGTTACTCTTTTATTGCCCTCAGTTCTCTCACATTTGTCTTCCTTGTCCACGTAGCATCATAATGTCTTTGAGACATGGACTGCCTCAGCTGATGTAGAAATATGATCCTAGAAGCGATGGGAATTGAACTTCCATAAGCACTCTCAGCAACAAAAAGATAAAGCTTCAGGGAAAATAATAATTCCTGCATCTTGGATGATATGGAAATATATTACACAGACAAAAACTTTTACAAAACCTTTTCAGGAAAGTACTTAAGCATAAGTAAGACTGCTGCATATGTCTGAAGTTAATAATTTTCTTAAACACTCTTATGTATCCAAGCCCTGAATTATATTCTGTAGCTGTGTGTTTATTTTTTTCAAACAAAAGCTGCATTAAAATGCAAGTTTTCATTACTGTTACTTGTTATTATTTGGCAGGCTGCACAGAGAAGTCACTGGAGAAATAAAAGCCAAAGGGACAGGTAAAATGGCATAATTGACAAACACTGAGAGAACCCCACTGAGACTAAATGACTAAATCTCATTAACATTGTTGTAGGATTGAACTGGGTAATCTCTTTCCTGATTTCCATCTAGCATGGAGAGATAGTTGTCATGTACATTAGCAGCAGAGAAGAATCCCAGCTATGCAGCTTAAGTATTTTCTTTATTAACCTTTGAGAAGGTCTATTTATGTTCTCTATTGTTCATTTGTACCCAGCAAAGTAACAGTGAGGAAATCCCTTCTTAAAAACAATAAACTTCAAGGAAGAATCCCTCTTCATCCCTGTGGAGGTTTTTGAAGCTTGGGACAAACTTCGTTCAGAAGCCAAACTGAGTTGTGTTGGACCTACACAGCAGTAATGGCTCTTTGGTGTTTTGCTTTCAGTTTTATGAACTTTGGAAACAAATTGTAGTGACTATAGGCAGGCTGCAGGATCCAGCACCTTGAGGTCACCATGTGGTTTAGCTAATTTGATGTATGACATAATTCTCAATGATAGAATAGTTTTGCCATTCAGCAGTGTAAACAAGGACCCAGTGGTTTGAAATGTTAAAACAAAATAGATCAGTATGTAAAAGATCAATAGCACATTTGAATATAAACTGGATATTGTTTATCACATAGATTTTGGTTCTGTGTATGCATGAATATAAAATATGCATGAGACGTCCTCCAAGACTTGTAAACACAAATCACTTTGTCATTAGATAAGCATTAGAAGTCTGCATTCAATTCAGAAATCTCACATCAGATTAGGCTGTTCTTAGGTAGTTGATAGCATCTGGGATTAGGCATTCTTTTTCATTTGTAGAAAACTGAAAAGAAACACTCATTCATCATCAGTGAGTATGGCTTCTGTGGACCTGTATTATTATATAAACCTACCAGAAATTAATTCACAAAGGATGCCTGCAGAATACTGCCACAGGAAATGAGGACCAAGGAGACCTTCTGCATGGTTCTGTCAAGTTAGGGATGCCAAGAATCAAAACAACACACATCTCTGCTTGTTTTCATGCACGCAAATAGAGAAGCTTCTAAACAGACCTTTAGGATTTAACATGATCTCTGCCAGGTTTTATTTATCTGTTTCTCTCCAGTCTTCAGGTAGTGTGCTGAAGTGGCTGCTATGGTAACTTCGGATTGAAAGCCAGCATAATTTTTTAAAAAAAATATTTCCTTTTGCCTTTGCCATTCTCTCCATACTTTTATCAGTGTCGTATTCCAGAATTCTATTAACAAATAAGTAAAAATAATTAATTTAAATTGTTTTTTTTTTTTTAAGTGAGAATTAACTAGGCCAAAAAACAGTTGGATAAATTAGTCCAGGTGGAGGAAGGTGAGAGACAGAAATGCCCACTGTAAAATTCCAGTGATGTGCTGTTGGGACATTATTGGAAAATAGTTCAAACAGGGTCCTTTCAAAGGTCTGCAGTGAAAAGATGACACTAAGAATCAAATTTGCAGATCACAAAGCTGTCAGTAGGGTCTGTATGGCACAAGCTCCAAATGGCAGCTTACAGGATTGATTTGGACTGACCTTTATTAACTCAATAAGTTTAAAAGCAGTTGTGTTAGCATCTCCTCATTTGGAGCTATATAATAAATGAATCCATAAATACAGATATATATAAATGCTCTCTGAAAGCTGATAAAACTGAGGGATTCAATATAACAAAATTTTGCTAAAAGGAATCCCCTAAACAATTAGATTTTAGGAGTGAACTGATCAAGAGGAATAATCCTAATAATATATTTGTTGCCTGATAATTTAAAAATAGATGCTGATAAATTTAAACCTGCGCTTTCCAGTACTATATGCTCAAATTAGCATGAAATTGAATTGCCTTTTTCCTGCTTCTGTTTATTCTGTACTCTCTACAACAAGATTCTCTTAGTCAGAAGCAACTTCTCTCATAATGTTTTTCTCTCTGTTGTACAAGTTCTACCTCACTTCACAGTGAGGTGGAATTTGCTCTAGCTCTCATCTGGTACCAGAATGCTTGCTTGAAGGACTAAACCAATTTTATTTTGGTTTTGATATATCTATAAGATCAAGATAACTGTGTCCCCAGTCATGACAACTTCGTTTATCTTTCTGCAAAACTTTCTGGATATTATTTGACCTGGACTTTAGAAGCAATTAGTAGGAAAGAGCAGAAAGACTGTCTCCTGTCCCATGAGATGTTGCAACATTTAAAATATTGACTCAATCTGTAAATGGACAGCTGTTTCAAAGAAAGGAAAGATGCTCCTCCTGGAGTAGTAGGACAGGTACCATTTTCCTTGATAAAGTCTATGCTTACTGAAGCAGTTTAAACCTCCCACTCTGGTTAGAATATGAGTTGTCTTAATACTTATTTAGATTCTCTCACTGCCAAACTGAGCTTGGTTAAACCATGCTCCTTTTTTTGGGTATCTGTCTTTGTTGATACGAAGGCACAGGTGTTCATTTAAAGTCTTGACATCAATTTATCAACATCTCTCAGGAAAAAATCCAATAGATATATAATTGAAAAATCTTTAGCCAGTTCTCAGAGATCCTATAGTTGAAACATCTCTCTGGTGAGTGGTGTCAAACTTTGGACAGGACTCTTTGTCTCAGAAGATGCAGTTTTCTGTGTAATGGACGTCATAACACCTACCTGCCTCATATAGAAGTTGTGGGTGTGAGGGAATTTATGTTTGTGCCTTGCTGGTTTTCTTCCTAAAGCTAAGTGCTGCCTGAGAATGAGAGTCCTGACCTTGAAACTGGATGTAGTACTGTTATAGGCAAAACTTATCACCGAGAAAATGTGCCAACCCTCTATTTATCACTCACCCAGCTGTTCTGCTAAATTACAGCTGCTTTAAAATTACACTCTAATTCATCAATAATTCAGCACTGAAGTCTTATGAAGAAAACACTAGATGCCATTTTGAATAGCTTCACTGTCAAATGAGAAGCTATTCAGAGGGGGAACACTGCTGAGGTGCTGTGTCTCTGTTACCAAGGGAAATTCATTTCGCCTTAGAGAAAGCTACAACACAACAGGGCTCAGGAGATTGTTTCACAACAGACCTTTGGTAGACACAGAACAGAATGACAGGAGGGGAGAGGGAAGCCTGTGGGGTAAATATATCGATGTGATCTTCTTGCAGCTTTGCAGGCTTCTCTGGGTATTTAAAGCCCACACAAGCCAAGCAGATCAATGCCTCACCCGGCGCATCGCGCATGAGCGCGGGCTCGGCATCGCTCCAGCCTCGCCAACGCTGCAGTTAGTCAGGGTGTGCTAAACAGATGTGTGTGTGCTGTCCCCGGCCTGGCAGCCAGGGTTAACCCTTTTGGGGTGCTCCTCTGTGCTTGTCTGCACCTCTGGCCTCTCTACCAAGGACACCTGCTCATCCTGCAGTGCTGGAGAGGGGTGGGTGCAGCAGCGCATTTGCTTTTTGCAGTTTTGCTGTGGCAGAGTCATTTCACTAGCACTCAGCATCTTGGAAGACTGTCCTCTCTGCTGCTCCCTTTTTCTCTGTGTGTTCTACTGTGTGACAGAACATTTGCAATGACAGATGCAGACAGAAGCTGGATGTATGCATTAGTGCTGTAGCAACCATGGGTGAGACAGTACATGGTTAATCATGGTTAGATCAAATGGATCATATAAGTGCAAATGAATTAACTTGTACGGTCATTTACCTGCCTTCATTTTTGCTTTACACCGAAGTTCTGATGGGCTTTTAAGCTTAAATATAGTTTTGAAAAACATCCCAATATGTTGCAAATTTTGTTCTAATGAAAATATATTTGTGAGATTGAGAGAACTTTGGTCAAAAATACTTTGTGTTTGTAGCTCCAGCCTTTTGTATGATAGAAGATGCAAGAAAATTGTTTTGTAAGAAGGTTTCTTCAAAGTATCTGACCCTTGGAACCCACTCAGTTCCCTCCACCACTGAAAACTAGCACTGAGGTGGAAGCTGCACCATCCATGACCTGTACAGGTCTGGGTGCTTCCATACAAAATTTTAGGTCTAGACAAAATGGTCTCTTTTTCAGTCATGATTGTGCTTGCTTGTTCACTTGGTCCTTTTCCACTTGATCCTTGATGGTCTTCCATCAGGCACATTTTTCTCCATGCCCTCCCCTTCAGTTCCTGAATTTTTTAGATTTATCTGCCTCCCCTCACCTTAGGCTTCCAGGGGGATTTGCTTATTGTGCCATTCCTTGAAGAGAGCAGCCTTTCAAGTCCCTGGATTGGGTAACAGCTACACCTCTTTTTAATGGACCACCCTGTAACTCTAAAATGAGCTGCTCTGTGCAGGTGCTATTCATCTCTTGATGGGAAAAATTCACTTTTGCCTCAGGATCTTGGTCCACTACCAATGTTAGCTGTGGTTATTTATATATGGTAATGCCTAAGAGCAGCAGCCCTGTCCTGCCTAGACAATTGTTCTGAAGCCAGCAGAATTAGAACACTGCTCTTACGTATAAAGCACTCTCCATTTCTTGTTTTATTCTGTTTGTTTAAACAAGGAATCACTCATTTAAACATTAAAATTCAGTAATACTAAATAAATAACGTAGTTTTAAAATGCAAACAGATTAAAAACAAAGGCAGCATCCTACTATCCCTCTCTCTCTTACACATCTACAGGCTCAAAAGGGAAGCTGGGAAAGAAACTGCATTAATAAACATAAGGCCAGAAGTAATCATTAAATAAATATAATTTTAACAATCCCCTTGATATTTCAAAAATGCTGAAGGCTTTTGTTTAATAAAAAATGGCTAGGAAGATAAGATGAAATGGATACTGTAGAGCAGTGAATTCCACTATCAGGAAATCAGCCACAATAAAGTACATTTCAACAGGCAGCAGCAGAATCCCTGGAACAAGGATGCTGCCAGAGGTTTCTGTGCTATGAAGGGTCTTTCCTACTGGGGTTTCATACCATAATGACCTTCCAGACAAATACCAGTCTGAGCAGCCCCCAGGAGGCACTCAGGGCAGCCTAAATCTGCTGGCTCTTTGTGGAACAGAGGAGCAGATGGGCTAATCCATTCTGAACAAGCTGCGAGCCTGGGAGCTGCAGAATCTCAGCCCTTCCGGCCACGTGGTGATCAGGGCATGTGTTGCTGCTGTGAGATTGCAACGAGTTAGGGCACCACAAATGTAAACTATGCAAAGGGAAAAACATTTTCAGTCATATATTCACATCTCCTTCCAGGGAGAGTCAGAATTGATGGCAGGATTCAGCTCAGCTTCTGTGAAAAGCTGGGCCACAAAAGAGGGAGCCAGGAAGGGAAGTGGTAAATTGTCTGGTTCCAAACTGATGTGTTGACCTCGTATGCTCAAATCATCAGAAGCTATAAAGTAAATAATATCTGTATTTAAAGAAAATAATACCTTTTTTTTTACATATACTGAAGGTTGTAGAGTGGGAAATGTTTTCCAAATACACACAACATGAAATCTTTTGGGAATTATAAGACTCAGAAGCAGCTCCTTATTCAATTGAAATAGCTGACAGATCGATCGGAACAATGGCATATATAACAGCAGCTTGTGCAAAAGCAGCAGAGCTAGCTTTAAAACTCAATATCTTGGCTAGCAGGAGCTCTTTAATTAGAGCAGCACTGAGTTCAACTCAAGCTAACTGCCCCAGTGTTTTTGGAGCTTCTCATGGAAGCTTTGCAGTTTGTTTGGCACCCTGGGATTCCCAGCCCAGAACATCTGGAAGCTGTGTTCAGGCATAACTGTGGGAATGTGGCTGTTCATAGACTTTGCGCCACTTGTGAGTGGGATCTCCACATATTCAATCATCCCCTTCAGCAAATCCAAAGGAGTTTGTATCATTCATTTCGCCTCCTGTGACCCATAAGTTGGAATATTTTGCAGTTACCGTGAGCTCAGTTGTAGTATTTGAGTTTGGGAATTCAAAGTTCTTCTAAATGAATGTGTTGGTGGTATTCCTGGCATCATATAGGCAGTACTTGATAATGAAGAGCATTTTTGCTCATAGATGGTGTGAATCCAGAACATACATTTTTTATAGACCTTTTATATCTTATTGACTTTTATTGTACCTACGAAATGGAAATGCATTAAAGAGCATCTCTATTTCACTTATAAGACTAATAGCCAATTTTCCATTAAATGTCTTTTGAGAATTCTTAATTGTCTTCCATAATTAGGTATTGGGAGTGTAAACAATTATATGAGATTATAAGGGCTCTTTTTAAATACATATTATACTGTAAATATATGAATGTTATGTTGCTGCAGCAGTGTTTCCTGTTTTTCTTTTTGCATTGAATTTTACCATTGTAATTCCTGTTCCACATTGAGTTCTGCATATTTTCTTAAAAGGTAAAGTATTAAAAAGTCTAACAGTTTCTAACACTTGAAAATTACGTGGTCCCCAGAATTTTTAAGGAACCCACAGAATACCAAAACACTCCAAAGAGATATCTCAGTTTTTAATGTAGAATAATTACTGTTCTGTAGCATCTGGAAACATCACAACCCATATTTTTCCTGGTTTTTGTCTTTTTGTCTTCCCCCTAAAAAATTCGGCTAGCAAGTTCACACTGCTGTACTTTGCAAAACATTACTGACCAGAAAGTTCTTCAAGTGGAGGCAATGCCTTAAGTTTTAGATTTCATATTTTTCAGATTCTGTACTACCTTAGTGTGTAAACCTGAATTTCATAATAAAGTGTTAGCAAGTTCTCTTGGCAGTTTAGTCAGACAAAACAATCCTTTTCCAGCCTGGGAACCAAGGACACCATTGCAGCTTTGGGCCCAAAAGTGTGAACAATGGTGAATTGAGGGGAGCAATCTGGGAGGATAGGACTTAACAACCTATTAATCGGACAATTAACCCAAATATGGAAATGGACCAAAGTCTATAAAAGTGTGAAAACTTGTGACTGGTCATCCATTTTGGATCCATTTGGGTGGAGCCGTGGCCAGGCTCTTGTACTGCCCAAGGTGTAACCTTTGAAGGCCTTTTAATAAATACCTGCTTTATTCCCTTAACTCTGCCTAGCCTCTGTAGACTCTCTTGGCATCAGAGAAATCTCTATTTTACCCCCCAGAGCAAAGCCAGGCATAAACAGAGCTATGTCAAGGTGATTTTTATTGATTTGCAGGTTTAGTATTCTTTGGTCTATTTGAATTCATGTAATATTTGGCAAACAGAGCAGTTTGCCTTGAGTATTTCATTTGGAATGACAGTGGTTCTCATTTCTGATATTCATTATGCAGTTGGTGGGAATCATTTGGTTTCCAGCATCACATGTATTCCATGTATGAGCTGTCAAGTGGAAGGCTTAACTACAAGTCTTATATTTGCAGCGTTCATCTCTGCTCATCTTGAGGGACTAGTCAGTCCATCCAGCCTATCCCATTGAATAGATCATCTGAGCTTTGGAGCTGTAGAAAAGTTACTCATGTAAATGATCAGATAATATTTGGACAGCCACATGATACCACTTGGTTCTGAAGGACCTACTCAGCTGTAGGAAGGAACTAATTAGCTCAAACAAGCCTTAAATTGGACTTGATGGGCCGTAGAGACAGATTTTTGTCCCAAGGTACTTGAAATTGTTGCTGTTGCTTTATAACATATGCTGAAACATGTGCTTTTGTCAAATTTCCCCTTGGTTCATGCTCCTCTTCCACCCCTGATTTCCATAGTAGTTATTAGGACATGAACAGGGAATTCTTTTTGTCCCATGATGGAGGGGCCTGTACAGTGTGCAAAGCATGTGCTATAGATCACAATTCTCTTCCATTTTTTCCCCTCAAGTTCCTTCCTCCCTGTAAGAGTTTGACCACTTTTCCCTACAGTTAATAACACATTTTAAATGCAGCAAGCTCTGCCTGTATCAGGAATAAGACCTCCTTTTGGGTTTTGGCTTTTTTTTTTTTATTTTTTTGGTTGAAAGAGCAGTTTTAATATCAGCAAGTGGCTGCTCCTGTGATGTTTTTGATATGCTGCTAATCTTAAGTGGCTGAGGGCCTCCTGTGCCGTGGGTAGTGTGCTTAGCTTCCATTGATTATTGAGGATAATCAGAGCCCTGCAGGACAGGCTGCCAGAAATGCTCCAGAAAATAGGAGCTCACAAGAGCAATCACAGTGCTAATGAAAGCAATAGGTGGCTGTCTGTGAAATACAGTTTTTCCTATTGAGTTTGTCTTGCGAGATTAAAAAAAGGTTTTGCTCGAATTAAGTGTGTATAAACAAAAAAAAGGAGAAAAGGAACAGGAGAGAAGATTATTCATATTTCAGGTTTCTGTTCTTAATCTGCCATGCTAGGCCTGCTCAAAGGAGATTTCACTGGATTTCTTAGGCAGTACATAGAGGAAAGAACATTTTCCAGTTGGCTAACAGCACAATTATCTTTACTGAAATAATCTAAAAAAATCCCCCAAACTCAGTTTGAGGTGGGATGAAAAATTTCTAGCAAGATTTCTAGTATATCAGTAATAAAATAGTGTAAAAAATTACATTTCAATATGGAACACTTAACAGCCTCAAACTCCATGTGCTGACAAGAGTTTTGTCAGCTGTGGCAGCTTTTTTGCCCAATAGTAGAGAGCAAGTGGGGACATGTTAGAATGGTGTAAATCTAACACTGAAGGGAACCTTTTTTAGGATGGATCTAGAGGGTTAAATGGAGTTAATGACCGGAGATTGTAACAGTTTAATTTTAGATCTGAGGAGAATAGATTGTGGAACAGAGAAATGGTGGGAACCCTGATGTTGACACATTTAAATATAGACTGGACAAAATGTTAATAAATGTACAATAGGGAACAATTTGACATTGTACTCAAGGAGATGGAAAGGATGCAGTAATGACTCTTAAAAATAACTGTCAGGTTCTCAAGATACTTCATTGGGAACTTTATTTCACTTTCAATGTGTTTATATTTAATATCAATACAGCAATATTTCTCCTATTTAATAAAGGAAGATTTCATATTTTTTTCTCCCTATTCAAATACAATACTTTTATATTCAACTCCCTGTCCTTGGTGGTCTTTTAGGGCATAGGGCTTTCTGCTGACTTTTACCTAGTGAGTGCATAGACAGGGGTAATTTATTTTTTGAGTCTTAAAGGCACTAACCAGTTTTAGTAAATCATCCCAGAGAAGGGAATGGTGTTCAGATACGATCCTATGAATCTGAAAACCCAGTGGAACTGTGGAAAAGAGGAATGGTTATATGGAAGCAGTCATAGATGCTGCTCTTTATATTTTTTATGCTTCCTGTCAGTATCCCACAGCCATGAATCACCAATACTAAACTGCTGAAAACAATCAGCACTATCAAAAAAGTAATTTTTAATTTGCAGGCAACACAGTACAGGAATGGTGGAGCTGCCAGCTAAGGAAAAGATACAGTCAAATGAATATGTCTTTTATATGACTGAGTTGTGTTAATTTAGTTCATCCTTTTAAACTGAAGCAAATCTTCAAAACATGGTGTTTGCTTTAGTATAGCATGTTGAAAGATAATTAATGGTCCTTGACATAAAAGTTCTAGGTCAAGTGTAAGAACTTACAAATCCAGGAAAAAGTGTCTTTCCAGTGACATCTAAAAATTATTTACATTTACTGTAAATTACATTTACTGATTTTTATCCTGGAGGAGGTCCAGATATTTGAAAGCTACCACACTTATGGTAAGGTCTTAATTTCTCACTAATGGGAATTCATTGTTTATAAATTGTTGAAATACAGAATGTCCTCAACATTCTATAGATACAGGAGCAGTCAGTCATTGTCCAGAGGGTTTGCTTGCTAATAACACACATGGTGCAAGGGAGACACCCCAAAATGAGGTCAACCAATCTTACAGTTATAACATTGTTGAGTAAAAATCCAGTCAGAAAAGATTTCTCTCTTCTATATTTGCCTCAGCTTTTATTAAAATTATTTTAACTTAAGGATATCCTGCTTATTAATTCTTCTGCTGACATTTCACTTCTCAGCACATTCTTCCTGCTTCTCCCTTTCCTTCTGCTGGCCACCAAGCTGTCCACTTCCCTTGGGGTTCAGCCCTCGTTGAGTAACACTACAGATAATAGGTGAAATCCAAAAGTGAAGAGTTCGCAGCATTATAAGGTGTTCATATTATTTTAATGTTCACCAGAATTCCTCTGTCTATCTGGGAATATATGGCTTTGGAGGTGGATGGGTTTATGAGCAAGCTAGTAAATTACAGATGATACCTCAGAACTTTATGGCAAATCAAAAAGAATTACCTTTCTGTGATATTGTGTATTTTGAGATTGATAGTCACAGTTCTTGGGAGGAAAATGTGTTCTGTTCATACATAATGTTCGCTATCTCTAAATTATATATTACAAAAACTTATTTTATATATCTCTTCTCTTTCTTAAAGTATTTTCCTAGACTACATGATAGGAAACCTCCTTGAAGTTCTTATCAGAGGTTTGACAGCATGATATTAAAACACGAAGCAAAATAAAGAAACCACTTAAATGGTTATATAAGTTCCACTTACAGACAATCCTCTGGAAGCAATGTAAACTTTATACTCAGTTTCATATTAAAATTTTTCTTTATGGTGCTCTGTACATTTCTTATGGTCATACTTTCTCATAAGAGGATATTAGATGAGATCCTGTGATTAAAAATAATGGTACCTCAGGGGTTTTATTTCTTTTAAACTGAGATGAGCATTAAAACATGAGTTGGTCATCCTGAATGGAAGGTGAATATTCAGCTTTCCTCCCTTCTCTGGAAGTGAGCATCCCATGCCTCAGTTCCACAGCAGAAGAAAACATTTTTTGTGTTGGAAAGGCTTTAGATCTATAAACATAAACAGCCAAGGTCCTGTTGCTGTCTGAGATAATGGCTCTGATGGCTCTGTTTTCTCCTGGGGTATTTCAGCACTGAGGGCTGACGGAGGATCTGCCTCACCCTTGTCTGGCCTGCATGGTGCCATTGATGCACTCAAGTGTGTGTTACCCCTGCAGCTATGAAAGTGCTTCTTTTGTGGGGTTTATGGGGTTTTCTACCTTGGTGGCATGGAGGCAGAGGAGGGGATAGAGCAGGCAGGGTGACCTGCTCCTCAGCAAGTCTGAAGGAGCTGACAGTGAGCCTGTGAGCACATCCTCTAGTACATTCAATCCTTTGTATGGTAGCTGGGGTTAGGAAGGGCAGGAAAACTGGGGACATCCCAAATTCACAGAACATTGTACCAAACAGGGCAAGACTGAACAGAAGGCTCTCTGTTGCCAAATAGTGATTTGTGTAGTGGGGACAGAAGCAAGTTGAGGAAAGAGTAAACAAGATTAAATTTTATTTTTTTTCTATTCTGTATTTTACATTCATTCTAAAACAGCATGAAAGCAACCATGCACCAGACAGTTCCTTGCGTCCTCTCCTGTTCGTCTGCCCTAGAAATGTTTTCATTAAATGACCTAGATATATTAATAATATCAATTAAAAGTAAAGAAGGGGGAGTGCAACTGCATGCGTGAATTCCTTAGCTCATGAGATGAGAGGGACCAACAGACCTACTGTGGAGACTCACTTTTGTTTTCCTTCTTGTACAAACTGCCATTTGTACAGCTTTGTTTGAAAGAACCTCTGCTGCTCTTGAGAACCTTGTGCTAAGAGGCTTTTTGTAGCACAGCTTTGTTGCATTCACATTTGCAGGCTGGCTGACACTCAGTGGAAGGAGACAACCTCTGTCTGCCACAGCAAAGCCACCACATCTCCCTCTCATTTGCATTCCACACGTCATGTTTCAATTTTCCACCATTAAACAATAATTTGTAGCTCTGTATAATCTTTTATTGGGGATCTCAGCAAGCTTTATGAATATTGTATGAATGAATGGAGCCTTGCAACACGCTTGTGAAGTACAACCAGGTAAGAGTCATTATCACTGTTTTATGCAGGAGCAAGATAGGATGCTAAAGCTTGGGAAGATTAGGCTCTGAATTTCATCCCCAAATTGTGAAAGCACTATCTCATAGCAAAGCGGACACCTGTTGAACCAGTATATTTGCAAAAGGCTGATATGGGCAAATGCAGGTAACTTGAGTGCAGCTTCAAACTAAAACCTTTTATCTTCAAGGTCATGTAGCAAGTTTAGTCTGAGCGAGGAAGAGAACTGATGTCTTTAGTCTCCCTGCTCTGTGTTTTAAACCCAGAGCTATTTATCCTCCTTAAATGACTGAAATTAACAGGAAAGTTGATATATCCCAGTGAGGATTAATCCTCCCCCAAACTTCATGTGGGTTTCTCTTATTTATTTTTTGTGTTTGTGAAATAGTTGTTGGTGTTTCTTTTCCTCCTCACGCTGTCTTTTCAGTCAGATTGCTCCCCACTGAGTAAAGAATAAATGTCAAACAATATGACTTAAGGGAAAACCCATGTGTTCCAGAACTGCTTTCCCTATGAAACACTAGCCAATTAATAGAGTAGAATAAGGGATTTTGCCTAGGGAGCCATCATGAAATAAGAAGTGCATATAAATACATGTAGAAAAGAGACACATACAAACACATTAAAAGAGCATTTCATTTGGACAGGATCTACTTATCAGCGTGGAGATTTATGAGGCACTGTACAACATGGACAAGCAGCAATCACAGGGAGGATGCTATTTTGAAAGGCTAATGAAATATTCCTTGTATATATTTTTTTGCTGCCACAGCAGGAATGATCACGAAGACCATGAAGCTGTTATTGGTTAAGCCTCTGCTGCAGACGTTCTTAAACAGATGTTTTTCCCCAAAACAGTTAGGAGGATGTTGTAATTCATCTATTTACTACCATTTTCATGCTAGAAGAAATTTCCCTGTCATGCAGCTTGAGTATCTCTCTCTGACAACCTTCAGTAACCTTTTTAACTCTCTCTGTGGAGACCTGCTCTAATACCAATTACACTTAATATTATTTCCTTATAGCCAGTGAGATTTCTGGCTGCGTTTCAAACCCAGATTTTCTCTATTGTCTTTGTACAAGTTGCCTCTGATGTTTCTAAGTGATCTGTGCACATTACATACAATATAAATTCATCCTCAGATCACCCACACTTGTCTTAATCTTCCCCACTTAAAGGCTAGTGAATATTCTCATATGGTATTATCCCAGCCATACCAGGTGGGAAAAAAGACTTCCTAATAGAAAGACTCACTATTAAAAATGCCAGACTGTTAAAAGAAATAACTCACTGTCTTAAATCTTAGGGATTACTAGTGGCAGAAGCAATAAAAATCTTCTTTTAAAATCTTCTGTGAATTATTAAATAAATTTCTTTCAAATGCTTTATTACTCATAGGAATTGTATCAATCAACAGTGAGAGCTAAATTACTAGATCAGTCAGAAAATATTGTTGCAGCTAAAGAATCAATGCTAATTGAATCATTAAGGCATTATTACATGAAACACAAATACCTCAGGATGATAACTCTTCGCTCTGCTTGATCTATAGTCTACAAAGAAGACATAATACCAACAACTCTAAGGCTTGATTGCTCTCCTAAGCATTGTATTTTCTCAATGCAGTATTTTTCTCTAGTGGTGTCCTTTTGCTTATAAGTTTCCCACTAGTAAATAAAAAAGGAAAAAAAAAAGGTGACTTTAGATTAATTCAGTGCAAATTCTCTCTGCAGTTCAAAGGCCAAACTCGCTTCAGCCACTCTCCCACTGACTGCAAGAAAGTTCAGAGCTGGGGACATTTTTAGCTTGACCTATTTCTGCATTTTTGAAGGGCCTTGTCAGTGCTGCTCTTACTACGTTAGTTGAAGAGAGGTTGGGTTTGATGGAAACCTTTTATGATGTGTAGTAAAACTTATATTGATTAAGGGAACTCTGTGCCTTGTGTCTCCTCTACGTGTGTGTTTTGCCCAGGTTCACTCCTCACTGACAGTCAGAAAAGTTGGCTGTTACTGCAGGACAGGAAGGCTATGGGTGCTGTCATTATCCCTGGATCTACCGGGCTCTGGATGGATTTTCCAAGTCACACTGGATGAACAAGGATGATGTGGTACCCTCTGAGTGCTGAACAAGCCCCCCCACACTAAATAACTACAGTCAGTTTGCTAGACTTTATTCCCAGGAGACTGAATGAGCATTTCTCTGTCTTCTGGCTGTGGTGACATCACTGTGTCATGGCTGAAGTGTAGTGACAGACCGACAGCCCATGGACTACTGACATGTGTGTGGGTGAGAAAGGGAGTTTATGTGAGTGCCAGTGCATGAGTGCCAGCAGTGCTGATGAGCATCCTATTTAGGTGGTTAGATGGAGGCTTGCTGGAGTAGATGGGAACAAGAGCATCTATGTGAGAAAATGTGTGAATATGTAGGTTAGAGATGGTGTTTTTGTTTTGATCTTCCTACTCCCTCTTTTTTTTTCCCCCTATGAAAAAACAGCTTTGGGTTTAACATATGTGCTTGCACTCATAGCAGGATTTTGATGTATGGGTTATGCTTCTTTCCCAATTTCCCCCAAGAGTAAAACCTGCATATTGTCTGTCAAAGAAAACAGAGAGTTTCCAGCCTCTTGATCTATCATTTTTCTAGTTAAGGAATATCATCTTGGTGTATAAGATATTTTTTTTCCTGCAAATTGACACCTTTAATTCTCATCAAAGTTATTGAGTATTGTTTACATATAGTGATCAGCTAACAAGATGTATGGAGCTGGGAAAAACAATTCAGGGAAGCAGAAGCAACAACATATTCTTTAATTCTAAAGTTCTTTGGCTGCATTAAGAAGATTAATGAATAAAAGGTCTTGGTGCCAGCAAAGGCCTAGAGTGCACCTTTTGAATTTGTGTTAATGTAGTTTAATGGGTAGAACAATATAGATGCATAACTTCTTTTCTGGTTAGGGTTTGTTTTTCTCTCTTTTATTAAATTAAACATTCTGTTTTGTATTTATGCCAATGGCTCTGCCACAACCTTTCCAGGTGTTTGCCTGCCAATCCAATACAGTAGCTGGGAAATTTACAAAGTACTTTCTTCTTTCCCCACTCTTTCCATATTTCTGCTCCTCATTGGTGTCCCAAGCAAGCAGCTGCCATGTTTTGTATTCACAGGGCTGCAGAGGCTTATCATCCCAGGCTGGTGTGTAATATGGAGCAAGATGCAGTTGGGGCAGGGGGCATCATGAAATCCTTTTCATTCAAGTCAAAATATCTCCAAAGATTTTTTTTTCTTTCTCCTCCTCCGCCATCCCCACCCCTGGCCTTCTTCCTTCAGTCCAGTTCCCAGGCCTGTGTAATCCAAGGCAATGCAGCACAATAGTCATACATTCACATGTCACCCAATGAAGTTTTTATATTAACAGTAAGAGTTGGGTTTTCCTGTTTGGCAAACAAACAAATCCATTAGAAGATCCCTCCATAGTGAAATAGAGAAATTGTGTTAAAATATCCACAGTTATAGCACGATTTTAGAGGAGACTTTTCTGGGCATATCTGAAAGTTAAGAAATAATTCCACAGGTGGAAATTTATCTGGGGTACAAGGCTAACAAATGCACTCTGTGGATATGTGGGTTTTAGGAGACACAGATCTGATTCAAAGCTTCCTTCTGCTACTGAAAAGTGGTCCCTACTTACAACCACATAATGATTCAAATGTAACCAGATTCCAGAACTAATTCACTAACAATCCTTGCAGTCTGTTATTTTTTTCTTTTGGGAAGTCTCCATTTGGAAATGACCTATTCCCACCTTGTAGTACCAAGGTACTACAAACTGAAACAGTGACAGCAATATGGCTGAATGAGAAGATTTTCTGCCATTCAGGGGATTTAACAGTGATTTACTAGCTCATCTGTCTTTTGCTTTTCTTTTTCTGTATTTCAATAAAGGCCTGTCAGCAATTTCTTCAGACCTCTGCAGTTTAATTCATGGGGTCTGTGGCTAATCCTACTGATGTTATTGAGATTCATTCCATATTTTTGGTGAGAACAGGATTTGATATATAAAGAGTAGATGAAATATTTGAAAGGAAAAGGAAGGATCCTAAGAACTCTTTCAGGTTAGTTAAAGGTAAAAAAACCTCTAACATAGGGGAAATGAGGCCAAGGATAAAATGGAAAAGAGGTTTTACTGCTGAATACTCTAAAAATACCAAGAACAGCATCTAAAACTGAGGATGCAGAAATCAAAACAACCTTTCCCATCACCTCTGATTCTGAAAAATATCAAATCCCAAGTTTCTTTTACAAGTATGGGCTCTAAAGCTTATTAATTTCTCTTGTTAAAATAAGTATATTTACCAGTTGATTTTAAGAGGTTTTATTCCCTCCTGCAGTGTTCCATATTTGCATATCAGGGCTTAGAAATCAGATGTGCTTACCAAGATCAGTGAAGCTAAATCCTGTTTTCAATCTGCACCTTCAGAATATCACTCCATGCTCATATTTCAAATGTTGGCTCTTAGGCCATATTCTGAATATCATCCACAAGAAGGCTGCTGGCAAGAGTCAGTCCTCAGGTACAACCAGAGATGGTCTTGCCTCCTAATGTAGTCTAACCTCATGAACTTAATTCTCTTCCATTTTTTGTGCTGCCAGGCTTCTGTTCCAAGATACATCATCTGCTCATTCCTGCCTCTAGATGTGTACAGTCCAGGAGAGCTGGCTTGGACCCAGAGCTGGATGATGGCTAGCAGAGGACTTGGGAATCTAAGAACTGTTCAGAACAGAAAAAGGCCACTTATTCCTCTGTTTCTGTTTTTACTCCACTTTCCTGGTTTTATATTCTGTCCCTTGGTTCTCCTCCAAAAATAAATCTGGACATTTCTTCCATTTCTGAAATGCTTTGATTTTAAAGGCTTGTTCCAGCAAGTAAAGTTAGCTCCCTATAGTAAATCCTAAAGAAATTCTCAAAGAAAACAGATGATTAAATTTTTCAGTGTTGGATCCTCAGAACCTCTTAGACTACCAGCAGATCATCTAGGCCATGCAAATCAAATCTCACATGAATTCAAACCTAGTTTCTAGGTAGCCTGAAAATAGTTGCTGAATTTGCTCACCATTTTTATTTGGGTGGACAGCTTCTGGTCTGCAATTCCACGTGACTTTGCACGTTGACCTTCCCTGCAAATGTTCTCCTACTCTTAAAAAAGCTGTTGACTGGGATCAGCTGCAGCAACAGACTTCCTGCTCAGTCTGGTGCCAGTAATTGGCTGTGTTGGGATCTGATGGTGTTAAGAAAAGCACAGTGAGATCTGTCTGGAAAGTGCCCTTTGGACCAGAGCTGTGACACTTGCTGGTGATATTTGAAGGGAAGGTTTTGAACGGATTGCAAATGAAAAGTAGATTTTCTGAACTGGACCTGATGTGAAATATTCAGGTCAACTTCACTCTTTATGGAAAGACGGTAGGAAGCCCTGACTCCCCAGTTGCTTCCCATGACCATCCCATTCTGTGTCCTGTAACCTGTGTGTGATCTGTGCAGCTTTTGCCCCTTTCTAGATGAGCTGTATTATAGCAGGAGAAGATGACAGTCTGGTTCCTCTATGTTTTGAACACAACTTCCCAGGGCTGGAAGTCAAAGGGAAAAAACACTGGGGCAGTGGTGGCCCTGACAATGCAGTACTTCTTCTCCAGAGATGCCTGGAGCAGCTCAGTGTCAGGAAAAAGGAGAACAGGCTGATAATGCGAGATATTGAAAGCAGTTCAAGCTGATTTAGTCAGACCAAGAGTTGAAAAAGCAGCTGGTCTGTGAACTGCTGAGTGCCCTCCCTTCTGCTGCTGCTGGCCCCTGCCCAAGTGCTTGGGTGAGTAGGGAGCTCCTGTGTCCTCTGTGTGTGTCCCTGTAGGCCCCCTCTCCCCATCCCTTCCTCCTAGGCTGGATGATGCTGTGCTGCTCTCCATGCCCCTGTCTTGGTAGAGAGCACAGCAGCTCTAATGTGACCCCGTTAGCTGTGATTTGTAAGGGCTCACGCACTGTGTCACCAACACCCCTCATTTCCTTCCCCTCTTCTTGCTGCATTCAGACCCC
Source organism: Calcarius lapponicus (assembly GCA_039654755.1). Taxonomy (NCBI): domain Eukaryota; kingdom Metazoa; phylum Chordata; class Aves; order Passeriformes; family Fringillidae; genus Calcarius; species Calcarius lapponicus. The sequence goes on from CM077463.1 coordinate 70,024,804, forward strand.
TGACTGGCTGGACGCTGGCCAGGGCAGTTCTGGCCTGCTGGTGGTTTCCTTGTCTAAATCCTGTCCTGAGTAGAGGAGCAGCTTGGTGATCGAGGATCTGTCTCAAAGCATTTCCTGTGAGCTTTCCAAATCCATTCTGTTAATACTGTGAATTGATTGGCTTTTGCTTTTTTTGCAGGATGGTATGACAGTGCATCATATTGATGTTGAGATGCTTCATTATGCAGAGCTGCATTTGCTGTCTTTGTTGCTGAGCAAATGTGTGGCTGGATATCGGTCACAGCCCTCAAACCCTCCAATAGGTTTTGTTTTGCTTGACCATGAATCCTGTGACAGTATTAATTAAAACTTAGAGGTCCCAATAATTTAGGTACAGATTCTGCCTTCAGCTATCTGTGTTCTCTTCACAAACAAGTAAGAGTTCTCTGTTTATTTTAGATTCATCTATCCTCATCTTCCTTTGATTTTTTCAGAAAGGCATTTGCTATTGAAATTCAGTGCAAAAATAAGGAACAGAAAAATATAGAAACCTTCTTTAAAATTCAGCTTTGAATAAGGCCTTGAGTTTTCTCCTCAGATTTTACTGGGGCATCCCTCACTCACAAAGGCTTGGTTCCTACAATCGTCTCCGAAAAATTCAGACTTAGACTTTAGCACTCCAGAGCTATTTTGAAGCCTAAAAGCACCTAAAATGGCTCAGGCAGAGTCTCCATTTGGGGATAATCATCCACGCATTCTGCATTCCTCCTCGGATTGTTTATGCTGAGCATTCTCTTAATCTCACTCACTGTAGTGCCATTCTCTTTGTATGAAATAATAATTCATGCTCTTGGTGTTCTCTCCTCTGCCGCCCACCTTTAGTCCAGGGCCCATGCTGAGTGAGCAGACCCAGCTTCAGTGACGGTGCAGGAATGCTTGGAATCTCTCTGATCTGTTTCCAGGGAACATTTCCCCATGGCATGGCCAACAAGCAAGAGCATTTTCCTTTACCTTGCAAGAGCTGGAGCCCTTCCTCCACTCAGGCTCCTCTGTGCCCAGGTTATGCCTCCGATCCCAGAACATTTCTGGAACATTTATGGAAGTGGAATGAGGGAAGGAGTAATGGCAGATGGTTTTTCTCATTCACTGCCATGTCCACAGAGGGGGAAAAGGCTAACTAGTTCATCTGTACTTCTCCGAAAAGTCAAATATTTGAGGTACTCAGATGATGGAAAATTCAAGTGATATAATTAGAAGGATATCTAGGGCCAGGCCTTAAGTAAAGTTTAAAGGTGTGATGAAAATTAGGCTTCTACATGTTTCATCTTCCCAGGTGGGTATCTACTGAGATCTGTGCTTTTTAAAACCACACTGCCTTTCTAAATATTTAAACATGAGTCAGAAGCTTATTTTCAGAAATCTGGCTGTGGAAACACGTAGCAGAGTCATATAAATATTTTTCTTAGTCTTCCTTTTAATGAAGATGGCACTGATTTGCAGCTCTTCAAATTATCTATTAATGTCCAGCAGCTTGACTTCAAAAAATACTTCTTCAAGTCCTGTACTGTCTTTAATATAAAAAGCCATATCCCAACCTTTTTTGGCAAGTTAATATAATTACTTTTATTTTAAGAATAAGGAGCAGAAGGATTAAAATGATTGGTCCTATCTGCTGAGAAAATTGGTGGTAGTGCTTCAAAGAAGAAATCTTGGCAATCAATTTTTTTAAGTCTTTGCCTTTTTCTGCCTTCAGGATATTTTGAAGGTAGAATTTTTTTTGACAAACTAGAATTTGTTTTATTTGCAGAAACTAAAATGATTTCATTCCTTTGTTTTAAATTGAAATTCTAATTGCATTTACAAGTATAAAATCCAGGACTATTTATGGATTTTTCACCTTTTCCTTGTTTGCTATCAAACACTCTTTTTGACTAAGAAACAGAAAATGAAGTAGAAAATTAAAGTTAAGGATTTGGCACTGAGGAAGGGTAACTCCCCAGACTTGGACAATGAAAAAAATCTAGGTAAAATTTTTAAAGCTGGGAAAATGAATTACTTTCTCTTATTCAGTTTGCATTCTTCTGATGATGAAAGATTGAAAGTTTCTTCTTTGTTTCCTTATATTAAAAATGGAAGTTAATTGATGAAAAAATAATGAAAGGACATTTTAATTCCTTCTTTCCAAAAGTGAAGAATCTTTACCCTGTGTCCACAAACATGTTCCTGCTACACATGTCAGCTGTAATAGTGGGTTTTCCAAATCTAATCTCAACAGAGGAGAGAAGAAATTAAATAAATTATTGAAATCTGGGGCAATAGCAACTCAAAACCATCTAGATTCAAACTACTGGAAAACATGTTAGTGTTAAATTTGACATTTTTTTCTTCAGTTTTAAGAGGGCAGTAACCAAGTTTTTTGCCTTATCAGATCCCCATCTTAATTTTGTTGCCTGTTGTAGCCAGTCAGAATTTCCTGGTAAAGTCTGAGAACATCTTGCAGTAAAAGCAGGTGCTGTTCCAAGAGCACAAACCACATGAGTTAAATGAGACACCACCTCATATTGATGGAATTGGAAGGACCATTGCACACCCATACAAAATTTGGGTTCTATTCAACAGAGAGCAGGCGTGTAAAATGCACATTAAGAGACAATTAAAGACAATGCCATAATAAGCAATTTTCTTGTTGGGTAGCTAATGCAGTTCTCTGACTCTTTCTTATCCTCTTATGTTATGTTGGAAACCTGATTATTTTGCTACCAAAGATAAAATGCTTTGGGAGTTAGTCCATTTTATCTTATGTCTCAAGTGCCAGTGCCTGGATGCCACTTCTCTTTTGATAATTAGGGTTCTGCATCTATGGACTGTTTCAGCGTCAAAAGCATGCCCCTCACAATAAGTCATAAAACAGGTCCTTGAGCTGGGTACTCTAAGCACTTTGCCAGCTCTAACAACAACATTCAAAGAGAATTGATTAAAATGAGCTCCCAGTCATCTCCAAGAACCAGTGTGCTCAGGGCACTGAGGCAGTGGAACACACAGCTTCATACCTGACCATGCCTTTATCCAGCTCTCTGAGCTCTCCCAACCAAACCTTGACAAGGGACATAGGACCCATTTGTTCCCCGACATAAATTTTGTTTCACTTTTGTCTGTCTGAATTTACTTCTGTGTTGCAAAACCTTTCTGGAGGAGCTTCCAGATAGGAGAAAGGTGAAATCACATTTTCAGGTTCCATCTCTGTCATCTTTAAGAACTGTGTACTTAAACCTGGTCTCATAGGTGTGTGACCTCTATAATCACAAGAGTCACTGCAGAAAGGGGATGTGCCCTGTTCTAATCAGAGACCAAAAAACAAAACAAAAAGAATAGGAGAAGCTTCCACTAAATCGAATTTATACTTCCTAGCTGTCCTGGCTAGAAGATGGAAGAAAGTGTCTTATGATCTTAGAGAAGTTCACCTGTGTTTAAACATGATGCAGAAGTGATGGGGAGGGAAGATGAGCAATAACCTTCTGTCAACATTACAGGCTCTACAGCTGGTTTTGGTTCTCCAAAATGCAGAAGCATCTAAGAAATTTCAAATACATTTTTAGTTCTGTAAGAAAGTTCCACTGTTTCTCTTAGGAGAAAGGAAAATATTTGGTCAGGACACAGAGACATAGGAAGGGATATGGAGCCCTTTCCAGAGTCCAAAAATAAATATTTCTGTTCTCTCTGCTCTCAAAAGGTATGTGCTCACACAAACTAACAAGCACTCCTTTGGGAGAGTTAGGACATGAGGGCATTTTTGTGGCAAGTTTATATTTTTTGTCCCAGATTCTGCTTTCGTGCCTGTTTGGCCTGGCAATTTAAGCTCCTTTCTGAAGAGCAGGGTCTGTCTCTTACCTGTGTCGGAGGTTGGAATCTCAGTGGGAATTTGTGATCCCAGCAACTTGTAAAAACCTTTGTCCATCCATGTCTGTCCTCCTAACCCCTGCGGAATTTAAAATGTACAGGAGCCTCCTAAGCAATGGCTTGTGCTATTTCACTGACTTTTACTTCTATCACCACCAGTAACAATAAAAGCAGTGAAATGAAAGCTCTACTAAGCTGCTGCTTTGGCATAATAGCATGGAAGTACTTTATCCATAGTTAATATGCACCTGGTGCACTCCCAGATAAACACCCCAAGCAGGGACCAGATTAAAAATTATGCCTAATACTTATCTGAAAATAGTACAAATTATCTTTGACATTGCTAGCATCCTTACTACTCTGTATGTGTGTTCTCCACATTTGGAACGTGCTGTCTGTTGGTCATATTGCATTGAATCTCATCTTTCTCAGACATTTGAAAAAATAAAAAGGTCTTCTTTTTTTTTTCCCTGGGAAATGTAAAGAAGAGTAGGGATGACTGGTTTTAGATGAACAAACAATGAGTGAATTCAGTGCCAGGGATCTGTTTCTCCTATATCCTTTATGTTTTTATAATCAGTAACTTTGTTGGAATTAGGAACAATTTCTGAAGAACATAGGCAGGGTATGGTTGGATGAATCATGTCTACTACCCCATGTCTAGTACCTTTACCTGGGAATGCTGATCATTTCTGGCATCTGAAGAACATAACAAAACCCCACACCCCCACCAGCATGTAAGGCCTGCAGGGATCTTTTGGAGTGAGGAATGAGACTCTTATTCCACAGAAGTGCATTTTGGACACCAATGATAGCTTGTGCTGCTCCTGATGTTATTGATAAAGTTATGCAACTCATCTTGTCCTTTGACTTCCCCATGTGATGAATTAATTCCTCAGGTTTAGTATAGAAAGAGTAAGAAAAAAATAGATTTCAATTCAGAAATTCTGTTTCTCTTAATTTTACTGAATTTTAGTTTTCAAATGGTGTTAGGAGTTGTATAGTTCCTTCTATTTTTATTCATGCCTGCAGTATTACCTGTGCATCCTCTACTTCAAAATGCAGTAGGTTGAGCTACAGATCTGAGTCCATTTGAATTGGAATTATGGATTTGGATTAGAAAGATTTCTTCCTTGTTTACTTGCATGCATTGTTGCACGCCTTTTCAATGTGCCCTTCCTGACAGCACATTTGAGTGGGTTTGTCTGCCTTAAATTATTATTAAATCTCATATTTTACTCTAAAGGTATAATTTTGGTAAGTAGATTTTTAACGTCTAGAGATCTTTAACCTCTTGGTGCATTTGGTGTAGACCAGACAACTTAGATAAGAAAACCTCTTCTGGAATGAAAACAGAGCCTATTCTTTCACAGCTGGTACTCTGCTGTTTCCCTCTCTTTTCTCCCTCTTGGAAGGTCATGTTACAGTGTTAAGTGCAAATTTCCATTTAGTGTTACTTTAATAAGGGTTTTCAAGCTGTTCTGTTTTCCATATTGTCCTTTGCTCAGTGATTTGGTTGTGCTCTGTAAACAGAATGACTCAGATGTGTTGTGTTGAGGATAGGCTTGATGGCAAAGCTGAGAAGTTGAGCCCTTTCTGAAAATACTGTTTTCGGGCTCTTGCAGGTTATTTGATGAGTCAAACACAAGTGGAACTGTGACTTAGAGAATTTCCTCTGCCAGTGCTCACAGCCAGCCTGAGGCCTATGCATCACACCCACCCTGCTTGCAGCACTCACATTAGAGCTAAATATTAATAGCATTAATTATATGTATTAATAAATAATAATGTATTAAGCCCAAGCCTTATGCTGGGCTTTCACACACAGAATTCATCTCATCCTCCCACTTAAAAGGAAACTTGCCTCAACACCTCCAGTAACCTTGTTAATGACATTACTATGTGTGAGTTAATTTTAAAAGATTTTTTAAATGGTCAAATTTTCTGTTGAATTGAGTCCATGAACGGCTGTGTTAAGCACCATATCAATTGAATTACATTTTCCTCGTCCTGCAGAATCACTGCCAATCTTTGGAGAGTATAAAAATACCACTTACATAAGCTTTTGTCCATTCATAAAATCTGATAACAGGAGTCTTGACTAATATTTTAATATACAAATAAAGGGCCAACTTGAACTCATTTTTTAACAATTGCTGTAGTTATTTCTAAAAAGAAATAATTGAATGTCTCTAAGGGTAAAAGGATTTTTTTCAAACAAGAATATTTCTTTTCAAACAAGAATACTTTTTCAAATAAGAATATTTCCGATAGATACTCTTTTTTTACAGACATCTCTTTTAAAATATTTTGGCAGTTAGTAATTCCCAGGACCACAAATCACTTCCAAAACTAAGCCAAATAATTTAGTTCTTACATACCACACTGCCTTAGCCCATCAGGGTTGAATGCCCTCAGCAAATATTATCGCTTTGTTGGACTGGAAAAGAACAAGTTGGAAAACTAACAGGATTGAAAATTGCTGCACACTAGACTGGGAAAATAATACTTCCATTATCATATTCAGGGCATTGTAACAGCTGGGTAGACTTTCAGGTTGTAGAAGTTTCTCTTTGCTGATCATAAAAAGATGCAGGATAAATATTTGTAAAGCTTTGTGTGCATCTCCTCAGGTAGTAATTTTTCAGATGAAAAAATGTGACCAAAAAAGGAGAAAGTCTGAGTTCCCGTTCTACACTGTGACAGACAAATAAGTGAGCCACACCTTAGAATGAAGTGATGGGCCCCATGTGATACAAATACATTCATGCAGCCCTTGCAGTGCTCAGGCCTTGCCCCTCTTCTCCCAGCTCTGTGCCTTTCTGTGCTCCACATCCATTCCAGACTCACTCCCATTGCTTAAGTATTTATTTCAGTGTTACTTCTTTATTTTTAATTACTCCACTACAGCCCAAAAGACAGGTGGCTTTACCTTAGCATTTTGGTACAGAGGAAAAGTGCGGTCTTGAAACAAATACTCTCATTGCCCACACTTACCCCCTCTTGCTACATTTCTCATGTGTGGTTTTGGTTCATGTTAAATAGATTCTTCTGAGAGCAGAAGCTCTGATCTGCCTACGTGTCCAGAGGATTTAAAATCCTAAAGGGATGTCTGAACCAGGGATCTGTCTGCTAGGGCACTTTACATCATGTATAGAGTGGGGATGCTTTGATCCAGGAAAACAGATTAGATTTTATCTGAATTTAAAGCAGAAATTCACATGGGGGAGAGGTAGGGGCCTGAGTACCAGTTGCTCTGACCTACTGATCCTCTTCTGTTGTGTTAGAAAAATTTCTTCTGTAGACATAGTAAAAGATGTGGGTTTTGAACCATAGGTACTCAGCGTTGTGATAAAACTGTCACCATTCTTTTCCTCATTCTCCTTTCTACCTCCAAATGATGGGGCATCGTATTGCATTCTAGAGCTGCACTTGATGGAGGAAAACAAGGTGTGCCACAGAATAAAAAGGGAAATATTGTCACAGGACAATAGTTTTCCATTCTTCCAGCTCTGCAGGCAAAGAACAGATATTATCTGCCACTGTGAAACAAAATTGAATGACACACAAAATGCTAACACGCTTTCCTAGTGGGAGTGCTTGTAGCGCTAGCAGGTAATTGCTCCTGCTCCTGCTCTGGAAGGTCACTCTGGATTGAGACACAGATGCTCCCATCTTGTCCTTGCTGTAAGTACAGTTAGAGAGAGAAGAAAAGGCAGCCTGCTTTAATGGGAGCCTGCTGCTGCTGAGCCTGAGAAAGAAAATTCAGGATGATATCTTTCTGAGGGTTCTGCTACTATGAAAAGAAGATTAAAGGATAAGTGGCTTATACTGTTACATTGACCCGAGCCTACAAAACAAAATGGCAGAAATTTTTTTTCCTGTGGCAGTTTTGATATGCTGGTTGTCAGTAGTGGGATAGCTTCCATCAGAGAGTAAAAGGAACAGATGGGAAAATATATTTTACTCTGCAGGGAGGAATTCTGTATTCCAGGGCAAGAAGTGTGAGAAACATAAAAATTGGTATTCTAACAAATTGCTCCACGAATTCAGGTAAGTCATGCTTTCCAGCATTTTCAAAAAAAAAAAAAAAAAAAACCTGCCTGAAATTAGGTCATTGCAGTATTGAAGCTTGCCTAACTATATGAAAGAAATGAAGAATAGCCAGAGCACTGCACACATATGGAACATTTTTCTGATTGAAAATTTTGCTTGTGGGGAATCCTCACTATTAGGCAGAATTCTGCTGCTTTCAGAAAAATAAGTGGTTGAGTGCTGCTGTCCTCTAAGGAAAGCCTTTTGAATCAGCTGTTTGGAAATTCTGTCATAAACATGCAGCAAGTTTCCTATGCAGAAGAAAAGTGAAGAAATACCAGTTTCTAATCCAGCTCTGCCACCTAATAATAGTAGGGCTCTACTCAGTCAGAGGGTGGAAGTACACCTAATTGCCCCAAATCACTGCTGATTTACTACAGGGTAAGGGGCATCATGCACAAATGACTTGTAAATGTCGGTGCTCCAAAGCACTTTTGTGATGTGCATCACCTTCTTCTTGCCAGGATACAGGCATGAAATTTCTCTTTCTGCCTGCCTAGTTCTGCTCTGCTGGAATCCACTTACAAATCCCTTGCAGAGCCAAGGTGGATTCTTTTGCTAAGCCACAAACAAGGACTCTCGAGGTTTCATTCTTTGAGATCCAAGCATGCTTTTATTCCCTTCCCGAAGAACTGACTACATATATTTGCTGTCTTCACTTCTCTCACCAGGAATATAAACATAGATTTAATCCTACAAAAGCACACAAACTTTATTTCTTTCCCATCGTCACTGACCAAAACGTTAAGTGAGTTTGGTGAGACTTAAGTCTTCAAGCAAAATTTTCTTGGAGGGTAAGGACAGCATAGAATTAAATGCTCGTGCACTGTCAAAATACTGACAGCTATGAAAGGCTCCAGCCAGTGACTCGTTGGAGAGGAAGCAATGAGCAAAATTACTTCAATATGCAGAAGAAATTTAGATGCCCTGAGGGAATGCTAATTCAGAGAGATATTAATAGGGATTACTATTTGTTTTATGATGTGGCCTGAAAGAAATCAACCAGCCCAGACCTGCTCCTGTGCATACCCTAAAGCCATAGTTGCAATTCAGAAAGGAAGACATTAGCCATTCATCTTGGTTTCATACTGCCTCCTCCGACCTCTTCTGCCCCTCTTCTTTTCTTCCTCTAATTGAACAACTTTGTGACTTCATCTGTCCCTCCCATTTCCACCTTGTGACTTTCTCTGCCATGCCTAAAAACGTACTGAGTTAATAACCTGCAGAAGCTGCCCCAGGTGCCTCCTTCTCCAGTCTGGCAACCCATCTGATAACCCACTCCCACCTGCCTTTTTTTTACTCTATTCTGCGGTAACTGCCCTCATTAAGGCCTCGGGAAGTTTCTTTGTAGACAAATCTCCTGTCCTCTTTGCCACCCTGCACCCTTTTGCTCGGGTGTATCATTCCTAAGGAGGGTTTCCTCTGCTCTCTTTTCCATTCCCTCCTTTACATCTTCCAGTTACTGAGGAGTTTCTTCTGGCCGTTAGCCTCCAAACTTAACCTCCAGTTTGGAAAAGGAAATTGCACTTTGGCATGTCAGCCTGGAAATACTGGTGACCCCTAATTTAATTTCAGCTGTCTGACATGCGCAGCCCTCTGCTCTTTTGCTTTGCAATGTTTCTTCTGCCACATTTTATGGAAGAGAGTCAGAAGATGGAAGGATAATCTGTGAGTCACTTGTGCAGTGACGGCTTGCAGATTTTCTTCTTTCTATCCTAATTTTTTTCTATGCTGCCAATCTTTTATTTTAGTTTCTTCTGAAAAGGACTGAGAATTCATTTAAAAAGAACATTGAATGCCTCTTATTGCGAAGTATTTTTAAAATATTATCAATACTTACAGAAGAATTGCTCCACTTTCATCTGCAGAGTGTATCTAAAGGATTTTTCTTTTTGTCAGAAAATATAATCTTATCACAGAGATTTTAGAGCCCTATTCATGACAGCTCAGACAGGGAGATTATATACCCTTTGAGCTCTGCTTCTCTGATTAGAAGCTGACTTTTTCCTTATGTGCTTGTGCTTTTTCTGTTCTGCCCCATGTCTCCTTCTCCCCCACCCCCTGGCACGTTGTTTAAACTTGGTTTGACCATGGAGATACTGTAATCTGATGTTTTCGGATACTGAAAAAATATCAGTTATTGGGAATATAGGATATCATGGTGGTGGTTGAGTGGGGAAGTATAATTTAGTACTGCCCTGTACAATTTGGTTTTGAAATTACTAAGTACTCTGGAAGTCATCTGAAGTTTCTGATTGTGGAATACACTTGCCTTGTCATGTGAGTCTATCAGTGACTGTCCAAGCAGAGAAAAGAAACTCTCAAAAGAGAAAAAAGAGAGAATATTATGTGGTTTTATTTTAATAGCATTGTTTTGACTATATCTTTTGGGTTGATTTTTTTTTTTTTGATCTGCCCATGAATTAGTTATTGCCATATGTTCTATAAGTAGAATTTGTGTCATTGTTCAACACTCATCATTGGACTACGAGACTTAACAACATTTTCAGTTTCTCCTCTTTGACATTTTTAGGATAAATATGTTTTTGCAGTGGCTTGGTTTATTATGCAGTCAAAGCTGCTGTCAGAGCTACCCAGGCAGCTCATCCCTGGTTTGTGATGCCTCAATAATTGAAAACTGTAATTTAAAATAGGGATCAGGTCACTAAATTAACATAGTTAGTAAAATAAAGTGGATTGTTTTCAGATAGTATCAGAATTTTATATGTAAAGGATCCTCTTTTTAAAAAAGGTTAGAAATGGGAAATATCTTAAAATATGATTTCAGATTTAAAAATTGTTAGATGACTGATCAACTGACATTTTGTCATTCTTCCAGAGAATACTGCAGCTTTCACAGCTCTTAGAGCATAAATCTGAAAGGCTACACAAGGCTTCAAGGTTTCTCTAAGAAAGAAAGGCATGAATAATTAAGGGCAGCCCCCTATTTTGATTTATTTCTGAAATGTAATATATTTAATGAAATTACACAATACTTATTGCAATTGGAGTGACTTACTTCTTCATTTGATTTTATTTTTATAGACTAGTAGTGTTAGTCACTATAATAAAAATGAAATGTGTAATTTCTAACTAAAGAAGCTTAGCATGTTTATGTTGCTAGCAACATGTGTTTGCATGGAAAAACTTATTGAAAGCTGACCCCATACTGGGAAAATTGCTAATCTCCAAACAGAATCCTAAACAACTTAATACAAATATTTTACTGCATTTATTTGTGAGGTCATCTTGCGCATTCTGGGACAGTATTTCATTGCATATTGGCAATGTGAATGGCTTGTGCCTCCAAAATGTTTTGTTTCCCAAGGAATCTTCTCATCCCTACACCATGCCACGGTTGCCTCATTTAATGTTTTCTCAAATGAACACGTCAAGTTCGGCCTTTGTTTTTTGGGTTTCTTTGTTGAATTGTAAAAGACTCTTCCAGCCTTCCAGCACTGAGTGAAATCCTGGCTTTGATTGAAATTGGTGGCAGATGTACTGAGTTCCACACAGTCATGGCTTCCTCACCTGAATGCATTAATTTTATATTCATTAACAATTCTAAAACCAATAATGATCTCTTATGTCTCAAAGGTGTGATGGCTCAATTTATCATCTTTAAATATCCGAACAGTTTTGGATGAAGTAGATGTGAAGTATTATTCTTAATACTTAAGTGCATATCTTAAAAATGTATCCCAATTTCTTTGCATTTACCCAAAGGAGTGTGATAATAAAGTCTTACAGTCATGGTGAACCTTCACTTATCCCATCTTCCCAAGGCACTCTCCTGGAGAATCTGGCTGCTCGTGTCTCCTTACTGGGTGAAAACCTGGCTGTATGGCTTGCCCAATTCTAATGTCTTTCCTTTCTGTATTTCCTTGTTTTCATATTTTGTGAAGTGATTCTTTATAAAGAAACTTTATTCTGTAGTGTGTCATGAAGTGCCTTAACTACTGAATCTGAGTCCAGGTGAGAACTTAATGTGCTGTTAATATAATTAGCAACAGCACATTTTATCAAATGTTTGTTTAGTTCTATACTAGCATTTAGCACTTGCTTACATCGTTGATGTGTTATTTCTATGAAATTAGCCAAAAAATATTACAGATATTTTTAGAAATGGGAAACACTCATGGTTATAAAATAATGCTCCACTGGCCTGGTGTTCTGTGGCTGGACATGGAGCTAAGCAGGTTTACCACACTGGGGTTGCAGTGGCTTTAGGGCTGGTCCCCTTTCTTGTTAGAACTAAGGCTGGCTGTAGATCTCACACTTTAATTGCTTTTGAACAGAGCTGTTTACATGAAGCCCCAAAATGGAATTGTTTTCATGTGCTTCTCCTTTGTTGCATATTAAGATTTAATTAGCAAAAAAGATCCTATTACTTAACACTAAAAGTGAGACTAGCTAAGGGACCTCTTAAATATAAAATTAAGTGCACAGTCAACCTTTAAGCTGGTCATAATGCTGCTACCGAAATATTGTTCTAACTCCTATCGTAACCTCTGATTTGATTGATTTTGAAATGTTTTTACCCGGAGTGTCTGGCACAACTTGTTTTTGTGAGTAAGCTGAAGTCAAAATATCTGAACTAAAGAGACAACTGCTCCCAACAAGCTTTATTTGGGGTTTTCTTTGGTTCAAGTGTCCTTTCTTCAGAATGGGAACTGAGCTGGAATCCAAGTTGAACTTAAACCAAGAAAAACAATTCTCTAAGCGTACTTTAATCACCCATAAATATTCTCATGGCTCTGAGGACTGTCTTTCAGAGGAATCTGTTTCTGAAGGAATAGAAGGCTTTTCTCTGATGGTACTAGAAATTGTGGGTTCAGAACTAAAAGGTAGATGTAGCACAGATATACACAGGAAAATTATTTTGTTCACTTTTTGTTTTGGGGTGAGAGGCACGAAGCCAAAATTAGATCAAAATTTCCCCAGTGGGATACATAAGGAAGGGCAAATGAAAGGGCTCTTGGTTTCTGCAGCTTTAAGGATGTCTTGACTATTTATTACAACCATTGCCACAACAGTGAAAAAGGCTTTTGGTAACGTGCCCTCTGCAAATCTCTTGACTATTTTTTCCACTTAGTTTTGGTTGCTAAGTCCTGTTTCTATACATGACGTCTTTCTGCTTAGTTTTGTTTTATGATGTTTCAGCAGCAATATTTCATCATGGACACTTGTTTTGATACTCATCTATTAATATAGCAATGGGCATCTCACACATCCTTGTTTTAAATTTGCTTCTCAAATCATGCTTTGAGAACACATACTAAGGTTGCTGGGATGTTAGAAGGCATACATCTGAACTTTTCTGACAGCAAACAAAATATATTTGATCCAGCTTACAGTAAAATCTGAGATATCTAACTAAAATTTTGATTATGCTTGCTCTTGCAGCTTCCAATTCAGAAACTCTCTTTGTTAGAGAGAATCGCACAAGTGATTTGTTTTTGTGGTTTAGGAACAGGATATCTCTTGAGAGGATTAGGTTTTGCAACAGTTTCAAGCAGTCTGCAAATGAAAGAGGATTTCTTTGGTCTGTGTTATTATTTATTGCAACATTTTCTAGAAACATTACTTGAAATAAAACTTGTCTTATGGAAAACTTAAATTTTCCTTCAAAAACTGTTACCTGTTTTGTTTTGTTTTCTTTGGAAGAGAAAGAAAAATATTTAATTTTGAGTCTGGTTAATCTGAAACAAAATTTTTCATTGTGTTGAACCATACAGGAACATCTTCGTTTTGCTGTTGATTTTCTGAGCTGATTTAATGCCTCACAAAAGAAATAGTTGAAGTATCTGCTGCCTCTCTGCTCTGTAGGGATTAGCCTTGGTCTACAACACACTCACAGCCTGTTCTCTGGTTGTACACTGTGCATCCATCGTGGGAGATCTGATCTGATCTGATCTGAGAATGTGACATGAAACACCACAAACAAATCTAAGAAGCAATATCTCAGGTTGTGAGAGTTCCCACTAATATCATATTAAACCTAAAGAGTTTTATTTTCAATGGATAGTGGCAAACATACATAGTGCAACAATTCTGAACATTTTTTACCATATTCAAACAATTGCTGGAAATATGTAATTATTAAAGCTATAACCTTCAGCATGTTTTAGGTACAGCAGTGCTGGAGAGGTGATTCTTGTTTGTCATTCTGAGTGGACAGGTATGGAAAAAAAATGCAAGAGGAATTGCATTTACTGGCATGAAATCTTGCAACATGGAATAGAATACTTATCAGAACACTATACATGTAATTCAAATTCCTTTGACCACCATGCCTTGGCAGGTAGTCTGCAATTTCTGAAGTGCACAATTGCTGTCAGTGTATTGATTTTTGTGTTTAGTTCACTGACTAGATACTCTTGGGACTTTTCTCTTTCCTCAGATATTTTCCAATAATATTTTCATAGTGTATTTATTAGGTTCTCCCATTTGTTTGAATCTTTACCTGTGTTGCTGGGACAGAACTAAAGCTTTTCCACTAGTCAACAAAAAGAAAATTGATGGAAACTCCTCATTTGCTCTCTACAGCTCCCTGAAGGAGGCTGTAGCCAGGTGAGGGTCAGGCTCTTCTCCCAGGCAACAGCACCAGGGCGGGAGGACACAGCCTCAAGCTATGTGGGAGGAGGCTCAGGCTGGACATCAGGAGGAATAACTTCATGGGAAAGTCGTTAAGTCTTGGAATGGACTTCCCAGGGAGGCAGTTTAGCCACCGTCCCTGGAGGTGTTTAAGGAACAGCTGGATGTGGCACTCAGTGCCAAGGTCTTGTTGACAAAGTGGTACTTGAAGATTGGACTCCATCTCCAAGGTCTTTTCCAACATAAATGATTCTGTGATTCTGTAATTCCCCGAGAATACATTCTCCTCTGAATTTTAAGGGCTGTTTATTAGTTCTGGCCTGAAATGAAAAATGCTGACCCAACACTGGAAATGCATTTAAGATTTGCTTGGGGTTGAACCCACCTGATATTCAAGGGGGGAATTTTGAGCCTGCCATAATGCATTTTCCTTCTGTGTGCATCAATAGCTGGGGAAAGCTCACTGTCCCTGACTCAAGTAAAGTTCACGTCTCAAGTAAGTCCATGTGCTCTGCCTGCTTTTGTCATGCTGCAGCACCACTGTGCTACTCATAAAGGATGTCCTGTGGTCCCTTTGAAACAGGCCAGGCTCACCTGCTGCAGGGACAGATGGGATTAGTCAGCAGCCTTATTTGGGCACAAGGAGACATATTTGATGAGAATATGTGACAGCTGCCAGCTGATCCCGACACTAGCCAGCCCAGGTCCAGACATGCAAAACCTTCATGTTTAAACACCAAAGGCTGCAAGTAGGATGGCTTCCTCCCTAAAGCAGACAAACCATTTAAAATTACTTTTGCACACTACAGTATTCCTGAGTTCTATATTTGTATATATAGGTATGCATTTGTCAAACTTCCATATCTTTCTTTGGTCTTGCATGCATTTCACTACTGCTTTAAATTTGTGCTGTGTTAGCTGTCCTGCTTCCTGCCAGCACAAAGTGTGTCCTGTGCACTTGTTTTAACACAGCTCTAGTGCCATGTGATTCTTTGCATAGAATTCTAATTTTCCAGTTTTCTTGTGTGAGCACTTTTTGAACACTTTCCACTATCATGGTGACCTGATTCCACCCTCAGAGAACTAGATTTCTTTGTAAAACTAGAATTTGGGGTCCAGGACCGTATTCTTTTCCAAACAGGTTATTTGGAAAGGAATAACTTTTTCTGCCTCAATAAAACCTTAAGAAAAGTAGAACAAACAAACAAAGAACCTCTTCCATCCACAGACAAGAAGTTATTTAGTGCTTGTGTATGCTATGCAAAGATCAGATTTCATTTAGATATTTGGAATGAGAACATCGTCTTTCAAAATAGTTTAGAAACAATGTCTACTTTGGTATCACAGCTCTCCAAATGTTCAGACTGAGCAGGAACACGTGAGAGTGGATGCTTTTACTTTGAACAAAAGAAGTTGAATTATCAGCCCTCCTCCTGAGAGGGACAATTAACAGGTCTGTTAAAGCAAGTAAAGCAGGCAGAAAGAGGGAGATTTTTCAAGTTGCTAAAAGGTCTGGAGTCCCAGAATGGGTGGCTTTGAAAAACCCATCTTAAAAAAGTGTCAAAATAAAAAAGAAGAAGGGAAAGGAAAAATAATTGTGTGAGCATCTCAGTAATCTAGGTCTTCAGGCTTCACCTTTATATTCCTGACATTCTTAACATATTTTCTGTCAGACCAGCTCTGCAGCAGGACAGTTGGCACTGGAGGTGAAGGAGAATCCCTCAGTGGGGCCTCTTCTGGCTCAGCCTCTCCCCCTCCTGTTTCCTAGCTGGGACCTGAGCTGTTGCATTGCAGAGGCTCCCTCACTGTTCCATTATTAATTTGTGTGCAGAGTTCTAATTACAATTTACCCAAATGTTTTTCCATTTTCCATCTATCATGTTCTGAGTCTATAAAAGAGTGGGTGAGAAGACTTGTCAGTAAGTCACACCTCTTCCATTTTTTAAGCTGTATTTTTAGTTGACTGACTCAGATGGACTTTTGCTGTCAGAATATCAAAAAAGCCTTACCCAGCATGTGTGTCTCCTTCCATGATCAGTCATTTGGAATTTGGGATTTGAGTTCATGAAGGGATGTATTTGTATCCTCAATTTACTGATTTATTTCAACTTAGACGTTGTTTCAGTCCTGAAGGTTGAGGGTAGATTTCTGAGGGTATGAATGTGACTTACTAAAATCTTACCAGTTGTTTCTTCCAGTAGTTCCAGTAGTGAGGATCTGCATTTTGTTGCCTGATTGCTGTTGATCCATAACCTGAAATTTAGTTCTAATTATATTGCACGTACTGATGAGTCTGTGGGCTCGGCAATGGCAGTGAACTTTTTTATGTAGGATGGTAAAAGAACTTGGAGTTGCAATAGGATATGGAACAGGTCTGTTGCTGCTTCTTTGATTTCTCTCATGATTCCTCCATATCTAGCACTTTAAACACTTCTACTTGCTTTTCATTTTTTCATTAGTATTGTGTTCTTAATGATGATATGTTATGGAAAAACATCTGTAAATTGTTTTTTTCTACTAATAATATTTTCTTCTTACCTATTTCTTCCCTCCTTGCATATACCCACAGTCACTGTGCATTTTCACACCCACCTGCATACAGCAATTGCACCTGCATAAGCACACACAATTCTTTTTGTGGAAGATGGAACTGCCAGAAATTCTTCCTTATCCTTTTTATGTCAGTCATTCCACATAACAGTGTACCATCTTTTCCCAAGATGTATTCTAAAAAGCTGCTTCAAGTTCAAAGCCCAGCCTTGAACACCCTGGAGCTGCAAAAACTCTGTTTCTGATCTGAAAATTGGCAGTTTTATGTGGTCATCAACAAAGAGGCTCAGGGTGAGTCTGTGGTGTGAAGAATTGCTGCTTCCCAAAGTGTATGTCAGTCTTAATTTCAGTCATTTCCATTATGGTCAGAGTGTTTAAAATGTAAACATCCCCAACAGGAAACAATTCATTCCTCATTGATCTTTCCTGGCAGCTTGCTTCCTCCCTCCAGTGGAGTGGAGTAGCGCACCTTTGGGTTTTCCTGCCACATAGCTGGCTATTTCAAACTAGCATTGACTTTGCTGAGGCTTTATGGAGCCTCTCCACCGTGGGGAGTTAAGGCCTGAGTGTTTCATGTCTCCTCAGTGGTTGTCACAAAGAGGAACAAAACACTTCTTGAGAGATTGCAGGGACAGCCCTGACCCAGCTGTCCCAGAGAAGGCAACAGGAGCTGTGCAATATCACTGCACCAGCTTTGTTCCTTTGATCTAATCTTTTCAAGGCCTCTTGTGGGAGCCAGTGAAATTCCCCCTTTCCTCTCGTTCTGTCTGTGCTGTCAAAGCTGCAGTGAATTTCTGCCCAGCTCTGTACTCTCTCCTCTATGCTTTTTCTTGCATTCACATGCAAGAAATGCCTGTTACTAAAGCCTTTGAGGTTATCTTTGTTTCTTCAAGCACATCACCAGCTTTGATGTCCAGGAAAATATGAAAGCGCAAGTCCACTTGCTGCCTTCTGTGGCACAGTATGGAAAGCAGCAAAAAACTGAAAACCAGGGTGAAGAAACCTGTCTTCACATTTCTGCTTCTAGGAATCACAGAAGATCACTGGAGTGACCTTGAGAGGAGTGTGTTACCTGCAGAACCTGACTCATTGCTGAGCTGGAAAGGGCACAGGTGTTGATTTGGCCAGCACAGGTTGCTCTCCTTAGAGCAAATCACCTCTAAGAGGTTGCACCTGTGCAGGACAGGGAACCCAGAGTGTTGTGGTGAGGATCAGAGGGCTGCCCAGGTGTCCTCCATTACCCCCCATTAGGGCTCTGAAGGAGCCCCTCCCTGCTGGGGCAGAGTGGGACATAAAGAGGGGCTCCAGTGAGGAGGAAAGCTCTTCTCAAGGCTGAGCTTGCTTCTCTCCAGACTGGCACCTGCTGAGCAAAACTCCTGACCCCTCTGCATGAGCAGCCATGTGAGTACAGCATCTGACTAGCCTGTATTTCTTTTATTGAGGTTGCTGGTGCCTGTTAGCCATTGTTGCATCCAGGGCATGTGTGGTTTATGGAGAGACCACGTTTTTTCCTGTGTAGTGTTCCTTTGCAAAGTGAATACTGGGAGCACAGCTGCTTGTGCATGCAGTGAATGGTTGGGGGAGAGGGCACTGCACATACTGCTGAACACACAGCTTGATTTGCTGCTATCTAGTGGCTCTTGCAGCCTGTGTTGAGTAATGTTTAGTGTGCTTGGTTGGGGGAGCTGTGACTGTCAAAAGGTAGCTCTAATAGGTGCATCTGACCTGAAAATTGTATTATAAACTGCAGGGCAGTATGTAGTATAGCCAATTTTAATTAAATTCTGCTCAAAAGCTATGTAGTTTGTTAAAATGACGGGATGCCAAATTGTCAACTTGCCAGTCAAGCTAAAAGGGTTTCCATCTAACAGAGTGGACTGGTTTGAGAAAACATGATTTATTAAAATTCAGCACCTTTGAATAATTATGTACTAAATATGTCTGCCCTGTAGAGAAACACCACAATGGATGGAGTTGTGCCTGGCAGACAGAAGCTTCCTGGGCAATAGAGAGGCTGTGGGATGAGTACAGTTTGTGCATTAGGTGTACAGAGGGCAAGCAGGGGATACACAGTGGCTTGGCTGCAGGACCATCATTATGTGGGTCTCTGCTGGTATAAAAAAGTCTTTTCAACCTGTGGGTTTTGTGATTTGTCATAGAAAAGAGGGATTTTAGGCCTTTTGAGATCACAGCTACCTGATGTTTCTTGTTAAGTCACTCTTATGGCTAAATCTGTGTACATCTAAGGTAATGAGATGCAGGTGTCTCTAGTTCTAGATGCAGCTTAATTGTGGTGTGAAACTGCAAGTTGAGTCCATTGCCAAGTATTTTAAGTTTGCTAATTGAGCTCTATGCAAAATGCTATTAAAACTGTTTTACAAAGAAGGCATTCAACACCATGTCTGAGTTAAATTAACCCATTAATAACTGTGACATTCTTTCTGTCTTGCTTTTCCAAAATCAGGGTCGTTCATAGGTTCCGTGTTAAAAATGATATTCAGAGCGCTAAACATTTTGATGTATTTTATCCTTACCTGATGAAGAATAATATTGATAATCTCAAGAGGAATGGGCTCTGGATACCAATAACTCAGAAAGAAAAGAGGAAAATGTCCTGTTGTATTTTGATAACAACTTTTGCTGACAATATTTTGTGTAAAGAATATTCTCAGATTTGGATGATTCTGCTGTTCATCTGACAGAAAGGAAAGCAAACTAGCAGAGGTGAACAGGAAGGCTTTGCTGTAGTAGACAAATGCTTTTGATGACCTTGATTTCTGACTGGCACCATAAATGCTGGACTTTTTTTCTTCAACAGTACAAACACCAACCTGTTTTTAGGGCTTTGGTCTGGAAGTGCTGCTCTAACAGCTTCAGGCTATGAAGAACATCTTAAAGGTGTCAGCCCACTTGCCATAAGAAAGGTAGAGCCATCACAGCTCTGCAAATAATGAAATTTGGAACAAACCAGGAACAATATATGTTGAATTTGTCTTGGCATTTTTTGGATCCATTGATTTCCTGCTTGTGACAAGTAGGAGCAGGTTATATTTTTCCATTTAAAAAAATAATCTGGTGTTATCTTTAAAAATACCCCAAAACTGGGTATGCTCAAGGTAATTAAGCTGTTTCAATTTGCTAACTGCAGCATTTTCACCACTGTACACATTGGTTGCATAATATTTTTTGGTCTTACTCCTTGTGTTTGCAAGCTAAGTCACATTCTCATATGAGCTATGATCCTTGCATGAACTATTCATGGCTATAAGGCAGTTCCTTTGCTCTCCAAGGTGTTGGAGACTTGTTACCATCTCCCAGAAGTGAACATTTAGGTGCTCAACACCTGGGCAGTGCAGCAGAGGTTGTCAGGTGTTTTTCTAGAACAGTGCAGCCACATTAGAGTGTGCTGCAATCTTGAAGAAATGCTGAACAAAAAATAACGTTCAGGATGTTGGGACTATGGAGAGGCAGAATATTACAGGACTTTTCTTTTCTTTTAAGATAATGGGTAAATAAAAGCAAGACTGTGGTTCAATTATCATTTGTGGACCTTGCCAGAGAGGTGCACTTGCATTTTTCTTGCCTTTAATTATGTATTTCTGGCATGCCTCTTGTGTAGCTCTGTGCTGAGGCAGATCAGGGTGAAGGATAAACCTGCAGGAGAGCCATGAGATTTGCAGTGGAGCTGAGGTGGATGGGACTTGTCCAGGGATGAGGAGCTGAGTGAGCAGACTGCCCCTTTGGACCCCAGCATGTGCTTAAAAATTGGCATTGAGCCTCAAGAACGTAGCTGGAAAACTACAGCATTCAACCTATTTATGGTCATGAGTTGTGCTTCTTTGCAAGGTTTGGGATGTCAACCTCTCCAACTCTGGGAAATGCATTCCTCTCTTCTAAATCACTCTTTTGGCTGGATAGGATCAGCTTCACATGTTGTCTTTCAGTGTTGCTACAAATATTCCCTTCTCCCTGAACTGAGGTGAGGCAGGCTTCAGCAATGGGTGAAATACAGATTTTTCTTTTTCAATTTTTTTTCTTTATCTCTTCTCTACTTCTTATGCTAATGATTCAAAGATATCCAGCAGCAGCTGAATTTAAAGCAGTGTGGGAAGCCAGAGTGCTCTTAAAAGATGCAAGAAACCTTAGCAATCAAATTTTTGTTTATTTGCCCAACAGAAAAATGGTGGTTTCCCTGCCAGTTAGCAAAAATTCAACAGAGTGCTGCACTGAGGTCTTCTAAAAGCAAAGGAGTCTTAAGTAATAAAAAATATGCCCAAGGGCATTTACTATTACAGTAAGAAATATTACTGTAAATAACCAGCACTATAAATGACATCTGGGAAATGAATTATCAAAGTACTTTGTGCAATGTGCATTGTGCCTGCTTTTGTGTTAGTGCCATTTGTTACTTAATAGACAAGAAAATTCAGGAATTTCCCCCATTTCATGATGGAAAAGATGAGAAATGGCAATTTAATGTATAAATTTAGTATCTGAAGGGTATAGTTTGGTCATGCAGACAAAGAAGTTCAGTGACTTCTGTGAAGTTGTACTTAGTGTCCAACTAATGTTGAAAACATGATAAAAATGGGCAAAAATATGAAGGTTTTGTGCAATGTAAATAATAACTAGCAAAACAAATAAAAGCAAAAAATACACATTTTGGGACCTGAAAAAATTTTAAAATTTAAAATATTTCATTGTATGCATTGAAGACTCATTTTTTTTAGATTAAATGCTTTTTTTGAAATTTAATGACAAGCTGAAACATTCAGAATGCAATTTTTTCGACATTATTTTTAAAAAATTCTTTCTGTCATCTAGGTTTGGGGTGGGTTGTTGTTTTAATCCAATTATTCAGAGTATTTTGCCACAAACTGGCTCTACCTTGATCTTCTATCGTCTCTTCCTCATCTCATAAAAAGCAGAGTTAGTTTTCCCACTTGTGGTATAGAGCTTACATGAAAATGCATCTTAGTCTTGGCCTTGTAGCTGAATAAACTTGAAGCCTTCATCTCTTGAAGGGAAGATGGACATAATGAGATGACACCTAAAAATAGGTGATTTGGACCTTGTTTTCATGTTTCATGCCTTCCTCAAGAAGCCAGTTCCTGTGTTCAATAAAGTGTTACAATTGGATGATTAGAAAAAATGTGGTGCCTTGGGAGAGAGAATATAATATCACTGAAATTTGGCAGGAGTATTAAATCCCCTTTTACTTTAAGGAATGATGGGCGTATGAAATAGAGCAGAAATTTGAAAGTAGAATAGCTGGTCACTGGTATCATGCAGCCATACACAAACTGGTGTTATCAGATGAGTTTTGATGAAAACATTGGAGAATTTTTTAAATTAAAGAAATGCTATTATTTCAGAGGAAAGCAACAATCCTATGATAGTAAATATAACTGTACTTTGGAAGTCTGCTGTTGCAGAATATTGGGTTTGGTTCTTCTAGGTGGATTTTGGGGTATTTTTCTGTCTTTTTTTTGGAAATACCGATATCAGCTATTTAGGTAACTGGAGAACTTGTTAGCACCACCTATTGGATGAGAAATTGTCCTTAAATCTAAATAGCTCCTGGTAATTTCTGTACAAAAAAAAGAGCACAGTGTATCCATTTGAAGCTGAAATATCTCCAAGCAGTCAGCTTTCAAAAGGGTATTTTGTTTTGTCAGTGTTTCAATAAATACAGTAATTTAATAATTAGTTGCGGGGACTGAGAAATTTCAGTGTTTTGTTGCTGCAGCATGAGGGCTTTTGTATGCTGGGAGTGTACCTAAAGCTTCTGGCTGTTTAGAGGCTGAGCACACTAATACTACAGCTGTCACTCTGGGGACAGGAGGAAGTGCTGGGAGCTCCAGGCATCCATTATTTTTTATCAAAAATTGCTTTTTGTTCAACCATTTGTACTCATCTTCTCAGTAAATAAAAGGTGTTCAGGGAGGGGTGGAACAAACAAGACCACCCTCCTGCCTGAGCTGTTTTCTTTGACAAACCCTTACACTGAGCTAAAGCTTCAGCTCTGCAGTAACTGTATTTAAAATAGAGCTATGCTTTTCACTGCTCTTTAAAAATAGATTATTTATCCTTCCATATACACGAACACAACTGACTCGACAGGCAGAGAGAATAGTTACTTAATTCCACTCCTACTCTCTTGTTTCTTCCCTATTAACATTATCTCCTTGGTAACACATCCCATGAATTGTGTCTATGATATGCCAGCTACTGCAGCTTTAGTGTCTTGCTACTTAAATCTATTTGGATTTTCTCTCTGAGGTCCCACCCTAAATGCTGGAATTTTTTAAATTGTCTTTCCTGAGTGTGTTCAGGGGTACTTTTTGTGTCCATTGACCCCAGGTGTAACCCCTTCCAGTGAAATGAATGACAGGAGCTTTACTGAGCCTGGGTTTCTCAGGTTGTCTTTCTTACAATCCTGTTGATCCTATTGCAATATCTACAACTGCTCAGATGTAGATCTTTAGTACAGTAGGTAATATCTCACCCAAATATATGTTTGTGTATAAACTTAAAAGGATAGACTGTCATCTCTTTTCCCCTGCATTGCTTTTGCACAAGAGCCCACAGCTTTTTGTTTTAAATATTTGATAATGTGTAATCAGAATCCATCTGAGCCTAAAGCATTACCACTTTTAATATCAGTTATATTCTCCTTTGAAGGGGGCTGATCAGACATGTTTATATATAATTTTTTGAGAATTAGACAGTGTGCTTTATTTCTTAAATGTGTACATTGTGTATAGGGCTCCTCAGAGCTGCTGAAAAGCTGGTTAACTATTTGTGATGGTATAATAGTGATCTCTGCAGATCTGTAGGTTGACTTTCACACAAGGATACTTCAAAGAGAGAACCTTTAACTTCTGTGGCTGAATAAAATTAATTTGCATCCTGGAGAGCTTTCTCTTTCACCTGTTACAATGTTATTAAATGGCTTCCCAAAGAAATACAGGGACCTGGAAGTTACAGCCAGGTCATTAAAATTCTCCATTGGGAACAAGCTCCCTTTTCTGTGAAAAATTCCAGTTTCATTGATTCAGAATTTTCTAGCAATAAGGAACACTATGTTGGCTACTTAAAAATTTACTCAACTCTGCTAAAAAATTGTGTCTTCCTTCCTTTTATAGTAATGAACCAGGGCTGAGAACTGAAAATACTTTAGTATGGGCTCGTGAAGCAGGAGCTCACCTCCTTGGGTGTGCCCTGACCAGGCCTGCAAAGCAGAAGTCTCTGGAGCAGTTTTGGATACCTTTATACAATACAGTCCAAATGAGCTCCCAAAATCACTGGTTGCTGGCAGCAGCCCTGTCTTTATGTTTTATAATAGAAAAATGAGCTAATAAAGGAAGTCATCTGTATAAAATACATAAATATGAATAGTCACCAAGTGAAACTCTATCCAGAGCAGATTCCAGCAATGCCAAGCGCCCGAAATCCACAGCAGTGAGCGGGAGGCACCGCAGAGGGCAACTGCTGTAATTCAATGCAGAGATAATCCCGGTGAGATAAGGGGGTAATGGCCGTGTTAGGGGAAAGGGCTTGGCGTGAGTAACCTGCTAATAGCGCTTGTATGTCTCAGGTGCTAAAAGCAGCTTAACAGCCCGCAGCTGTGTGTGTGCCCGTTCCTGCGGGCACATCCCGTGTGTCCTGGGGACAGCCAAGGCACCACAAACACCAAGGAAGAGTCAAACGCCTTCTTTGGCATCAAGAGGGCTAGATCATGTTGGGCTGCTCCTTTTCTCTTACCTGATTTATTCATTGGTGACAAAACGGACACTTGTCTGTGTGTGAAGCATCCAGAAAGTAGTAATAGTTTCTTGGCAAATAGGTGAAGAAATCACTCCAGCTTTAAAAGGCTGTGAGTAGTGCTGTTGGAAGTAAAGATGTGCTTTAAAATATGATTTTGAAGGCTTATGCGTTTATTTGCTTTGTTATTGTCAACACTTTCCATGCCAGGTGGGGATAAGATGCCTTATTCCAGTAACTTCTACACCTGTGAACACTTTTTGTGGAGTAATCTCTATTTGCTTAGTAAAAGAGGGGTTTGCTTTTGACTTAGTAGAGATATGCTCAAGATACAAGTACTTTGGTTTTTAAGTCTCAGATTCAACTGTCTTTATGTTTTGAAACTACCAAGGTGGTCTCTGTGCTTGGGAACTAGAGAAGGATGGACAGAGAGGAGAAACAACTTTTTATCTTTTTAAATAATTGGCTTAAAGAAGATTAATAAACCACCCTGGGCACAGGTATTTAAGAAACCCATGAACGTGCACCCCTAAATAGCTAGGTAGGCCAATATTTTTGCTGGGAAGAGAGATGTCAGATTCTTTTGTTATGAGTGTTTTTGAAATGTATAAATCAGGCTCATGCAACTTGGCCACTCTGAACTTTGAGGAAGGAGTGTTTGTCGAGTAGGGTGCCCAAAAATGTGTCAGTGTTTCTCAGGATCGACTTGTGAATGACCCTGTGATCTCACAAGCAGGAAAGGAAGTGGAATGTAACGAGAAAAAATGTTGAGAATTCAACACAAGTTGAATTTTATCTGCAAATTTTCTGAACTCGCTTATTTGCTGTTGGTTGAGGTGTCTAAATCCCTAATGGCAACTACACACAATTGGAGGAAGGGGAGAAGGGGAAATTACCCCCCACCCCCGGTGCTCTCAGCACTGGGAGCTGCACTATTGACAAGGAGCATTTACCAGCTGTGTTTAAAGGCTGTTTCCTTCACCAGCCAGCTTGGCTGTGCTCTAAATGAGATACAGTAATCGTTCACACCAGCTCGACCTGACAAACACAAAGCCTTTGACGGAAACGCTGCTCTAGGGTCGCACATTGGTGGCAGGGTTTCCTTATGACGCCATCCCCTATTTGGAGAGCAGGAGGGCTCCAAGCTGAGCTGCCTCTCCCTGCCAGGGCAGGAAGGTGGGAGCAGAGCAGGGCAGGAGCTGGGCTTTGGCTGAAGGGAGCACTGATGTAATGTGCTACTTCAGTCCACCTTCTGGGAATGAGGGGAAGCTGACCCCACAGCTCTGTAGGAGCCCTTTGCGTGTTTTCTCTCGTTTTTTTTTGCTTTCTTCCAACGTATAAATTACCCTCAAATTGCAAGAAACGCTTTTGGTAGAAGATAAGATTTTGGCTTTTATGATTAGCTGCAAGGGAAGCCACAAATGTGGCTTTTTAACTTCACATGTGCAAAAGGTTTGCTGAGCTGTGATATTTTCAAAAGTTCCCGGACTGTTCAGTGCTAGGCTTAATTTAAACCTCAGCACAACCATTCCAGCTGAGCTGCTGGGTGTTATTACCAGGACCACAAGTTTGACCTGTTATAATTTTGTCAGTGTTCAATGGGAAATGTCCTGTGGACTTGAGTGTCAAAAACTTTATATCCATACCTGCAGGATTTAACCTGTGAGCTCATCTAAATTTGGCAAGCTCTGTGTTATCCGTGTGCATTTTGCATATGTTTTTATTTTAGTCTGGAGCTGCTTGGACAAGTGGAAAAAGCAGAAGCCTGAGAGAGCTTATAGGAGTGCCACAAGATTATAGTTTGCTTGAGTGGCAAGTGAAAGGGCTCATCCAGGTGTCAAGGAGGATTTGAGGAGCATTAAGAGGAATGAAGAAATTGGGTCAGACAATCTGCAGCCCAGGCAACAAGGACAAGACATTTTGCTGCCTTCCAGCTTCAGGAACTATTCTGAAGGCAGTGCTTTTTCAATCAGGGATTTAATCTGGGCAATATAGTTACTGTTTTTCCTCAGGAGTCCCACCAACATGAATACACAAACCTGTTTCCCTGACAGAAATTGCAAGAAAATGCTTGACAAAGGCTGACAATGGAAACTTCAGAGGAACCTGCTGACAAAACTACTTAAGGGACAATTTGGGTCAAGTACAAAATTGCATTTGAAAAAGGTCTATAAAAGAAGAAATAGTGCAAGTTAACATAAACCAGAATATGTACAGTTTTATTTTTTGGTTTTAAGAAATTCCTAGCCATGTGCAGTAAAGCATTCCTTACTTCTGTGGTGCTCAATTTTCTCTTTGAGGGAATTCCCCTGTTACGTGGCTATGGCTGAACAGAATAAATTGCCCAAGGTGACCTCCTTAACAGAGTAAAATAATTGCCTTTTAAAAATATTTTTAATACAAGCAGAAATTGCCCTTTGGTTTACAAATTGTCCCCAGATTACCATCAGCATATGTAAAATAAATGTCCAAAACATTCAGAAATTGTAATGAAAACTTAAGGTATGCTGTGAAGGGCAGTGCAGGCTGGCAATCAGTTCTCTTCAGCAGAAAAGGAAAATGTTTAAAAGCTTGGTACCAAATTTTTCACTAGGGATAGCAAAAGAAAATATTACACTGTTGACCTCTCAGTGCATTGACTGCAGGTATGTCAGTGACAGGTTTCTTAGGTGCAAGTTAATATTGAATTAATGTCTCTTTGGAGCTCCTGAGTTTCTGGAGACCTAACAGAACACGGGATCAATTTCTGGCTGTCAGCAATACCTCTGAGCAGTTCACAAGGACAGGAATCCTGTACACACATGCATATATATGCCAATCATGTTCTAATTCAGGAAAATGATTTTTCCCTGCTTTATTTTATGGGAAGTTACAGCTCTATTCAGTTCTAGTCCTACAATGCTCTGCAACACTTTTTCCTGGTGGTGGTTTGTGGGTCAGAACCTCTACTCTGAGTCCAGTCCCTTACTGGGAAGGTTCCCATGTGTGGAACCCTGCAGCTCCCCTCTGCCCAGGCTCTGCACAATACAGCTGGTTTTGCTCCATTTCCCAAATTTGCAGCCTTTCTAATGCCACTGCTCATAATATGCTTCTTAAACGGAGACTTTTATAAAAAAAATTGAAGTACAATGTAAGAGGAAGATATTTTTAATAAATTAAGGTGTACACATTGAACTTTCCAATGTTCTTAAAGCCCCTTTTCCCAAAGGAAGTGCATATTCCTCAAGAATTCTCATGAAATGTCTGGGGACATCAGACTGTTCCATGGAATGTGTGCTGGAAAATCCAATCTTGTGTTAAACCTACAGCAGCTCTTGTTGGCTCTTTCTATTTCTCTTGGTGGCTGAGCAGGATATAGCTTAGCTCCACTCAGGGTTAAACCATGAGCAGGGATTTTGCATTATCAGATATTTTGTGAGAGAGTTTTCCACTTCTTTCTTAGATGTATGCAGCTCAGTCTGCCTGGAAACAATTCCTCATTTACCTGCAGTTAGTCCCTTTACCATGGTCACTTTGCACCTCAGAGGGGATAGACTTCAAGGTAGAAGGCAAGGATTTCTGGAAGTATGTTTTGTTCAGTAATTTAAGAACTTCTGGAGCAAAAGCTGCTGTTTACCCTGCAGCAAGTGTTACTAACATAAGCTATTAGAAAATTTTCTTTCTTTGCTTTTATAACTTTTCCTTCTGGGCATTGCATCACATCAATTTGTACCCAATGCAATTATTGTTTTCTAGGGGAACATAAATTCCTCATATTATGTTTTTTTGGGGTTTTTTTTTTTTACTTTTGAGTACACTGCAAATCAATTTTGTATGAACATTACTTATCTGAAAACAGGCAAAATCTTCTGAGAATATCTATAAATCCTCTTCTTCCCAGCATTACTAGTGGGGCTAGAAATAGAAACTGAGAAGATGAGGAGTGTGGTCTGCTAATGCCTTTGTCACTTTGAGAATAGCCTGCTTTGATGAGCTCTAGGTGAGGCTGCATCCAAAAGCTCTTTGGAGGTTGCAGTGATTTGCAGGCAGGGAGAGCTTTTATTATTTCTTTAATGAAGGTGTTGGCCTTGTCCTCCTCAATCCAAACGCTCTTGTTCTTTGTTTGCTTTCTGGGCAAACTTTCTCTAGCTTGGATTTACTCTTTGAGAAAGTTACTTATGATAATGTTTGGATATAGGCAGCAATGGTATATAAAGGAGGAGGGAGTGAGTAAGGGAACAATCTTGTCTGGCTGGACTTTCTTAGGTCTCTTAATCTTTCTTCATTTGCTCAAGCAATGCAGTAATGAGGCAATAAGCAGAAGATTATGTATATCTCCTACTCCAAGTGTAAAATGCCTCCTTGTGGAGCTTATTTAAGTTAATTGAGGTATGCTTGGGTATGGCTTTCTGGTGGGCTTGGTTTTGTTTAGAATAAATGGAAATAAATCTGTTACTGCTGAGTGACACCACAGACACTGAGGTGTAGATCTTTAACCTAGGATTCTGCTTAAATCCTTAGATATTGGTGTTTTACAGACTGTTGGAAGGAAACAAAAGCTGCAGGAAGAAGGCAAAGCACATAGTCTTTAAAAATAAAGCTCAAAGAAATATGGTGAATTTGCTCACCAAAGTTTTTCAGACCTATTTTTGGCTGTTTGAACATGTTGACTCTTACATAAGGTTCATTCAGAATATACAAACTGTTCAGTAAATATTCCCAAATGTGAAAACTCAGATTTTTTCACCCATTTTGTTTGTGTCTTTCACATTTGAAAGCAGGCCATGGTAAGATTTCAGATACATTTCTGCAATAGCTGTATGAAGTTCTAGCATAGATTCACAAGTATGTGTCATATATTAATAATGTTGCAGTGAAGTTAGGACTAGGAAGAGAGAGAAAATTCGATGTGTATTTAAATAAGCTCTGTATCTTAATAAATGCATGTGGTGCTCTTATTTTTAATATTTTTGTGTCATATCTGCCACACTGCAAAGCTGGGGCTGTGTTGATGGGTTTTGCAATACAAGAGCTGCTTCACAATGTATTTAACCAAGGGTATGTCTGATTTCCTGCCCATAGCTGTGTTTGGCGATCAGGTTTTGCACAGAGCAAAGCTGACTTTTAGCCAGCTGCCTAGAGTGGCAGAGGTTGCACTTGAGCCCAGCCTTCTGTTCCTGAGTTTCTCTGCCAGTAGAGGAAAAACCAGAATCTGATTAAAACCTGTTGAGGAACTCTGGTCTCAAGTGCAAGCCTGAGTTCTCTGGTGCCATGAGATAACCACGTTATCTCTCTGTTGTTACAAGATGTTGAGGTGTTTTTGACTGCATAAGAGCAGCTCAGGCCCCTTGTGCAGGTAAAGTTAGAGCTTCCAAAAAAAGGAACTTTTTACTCCCCTTCTCACTGAAAACTAACTAAATCTTAAAAATATAAATTGTCTTTTATTCAGTTTGCTTCTTCTTGGCTCCTACTAATTTTAGGTCTAACTTCAGTATGAGTGTGCATATTATTGAAGACCAAGACTCCAGGAGAACCATGGGATTGATTTGAAGAGTTTTGATGTTGGGGCAATAGATTTCATTCTATGGCATTTTATGTCTGAAACACTGACTGCAGTTTAGGGTTAGCCTGATTTGTTTAGGCTAAAGAAATCTTTTGGTCTACTTTTTTCTATTAAAGTTCTACGTACTAAAGTTTAACCAGGCTTCCTCTTGTTTATGAAAAAATTCTCTGCAACTATTTGGTGACAATCCCGAAGAAGGATAAAATGAGTGCCCTGACACCCATACCTTCCATTTGACAACTATCTACATTAAATTCCCCTGATCTGGGGCACTGTGTAAGAGTTGTTGCTGTCTCCAGCAAGAAAAAGGACATGAAATCTCAGATGCTGTACAGCTTTCCTCATGTTCTCCTTCCTCCATGCAGAATTAAGAGCCAGCCCAAGTGTTTCTGAGCATACACAGAAGAAATAATAGTTAGGGGAAATGTTGGAGACATTTAAAACAAAACAAAGCTTTTCCAGCCCTGCCAAGTTAAATAATTTTAAATCCTTTTTCCTTTCAAGAAACAAAATTCAAGAGCAACATTGCAAATAAGTAAATATCTTCAAAATATTAATCCCTGCTCCCATTCAAGGCTTGTTCAATCTGTGGGCTGATATGATCTAAGATAGCTTAAGGGGATCGTGACTGGGCAAAAAGCACTAAAGCTAACTCCAACATCAGAGGGAGAAGGCTCACAACCTCCTCTTTTGTGAGCTGTACTATCCCAACAAGTAGTGTGTTGCAGGTTTTCCACAGAAAAAAACACATGGAAAAATCTTCTTGAGGAAAAAAAAAACGATTAAAAATCTTAAGGCCCAGGATAAAATAGCATCTAGTGAAAACAAATGTTGAGCAAAACCAAGGCTTCATGCTAATAACAAACATCTGAGATATGAGGCTTCTGGGTGACTCACAATATACATCAGAGGAAGCCAATTCCAAACCCATTTTGCTGGTGCCTGTTGTGGACTGTTTAAAAGATGATGATTTTGGCTGCTGCAGTTTTGGAGTCACGCCCTGGGTGAAGGAGGGAGACACTTTTGGGGAAGATGCTGTGCCTGGAGCTGGCAGCAGCTGTGGTTTGGGTTAGGGCTGCACAGTGATGCTCCTCTCCCCTGTAAGGTGAATTGTTGGGCAACTCTGCAGGCAGGGAAAAGCAACAGATCCCTTCAAGTGCCAGCCCTGCTTTACCCTTCTCTACCACCTCCTTCCTTTGCAATCAGGAAACTGTTCTGCTCTGTAGATTTTTGGGAAAAAATGGAGATTTTTTTTTTTGTATGGAGATTTTTATTATAAAATGCATGTCAAATACGTACATATATATGTATGTATATATAAGCACACTAATTTTTTTTTCTTGAAGCATTAGCAATTTTCTAATAACATGTTTTCTCATAGAGAAAATTACAGTTTTGCCTGTACCTCTTGATTTTTCTTTTTGTAATTGAAAATGTCATTTTACTTTAGAGGTACAAGCTGCTGAATCAACAAATTTTAGGTCAATAGGTCAATGTGATAGTGATCCTTGTTCACCTGAATTTCTGTGGTCCCAGGTCACACATCTCTACATTATTTGCTACCCCTACCCCCTTTTTTCTTTTATGAGAAACAAAAGTTCTGCCCAGATGGTGCTTTTTTTGGTGTGTTTGACTAGTACATTTTCTACCTTCCTAATGAGAATTTAGTAGCAAAATAACATTCAGCTTCTAGGTCCCATGCAAAATACCCTTGAGACACAGCTGCACAAGCAATAAAATGAGAAATTCACATTGCATTCTTGGTTTCTACTGTGTCTCTTTATACCATGTCAGTTCTACTGCAGCACAGTTGAAAATTGAGATTTTTTTTTTGCTGTGGTCTTCATGCCATTTTAATGCCATTTTATGAGCTTTAATTGAAATGTAACTTGAAAACCTAAACTGTCTGTTGATGCCAGTTCACCACTCTGTTGACCTAACTGTAATATAATGAGACCAGTTTGAAACACACAAGATCCCAAGGTAATACCTCTAAAAGGTTTTATTCCTGATATTCTAGAAAATTAGTCTCACATAGAACAGTTGCCCGATAAGATATAAAAATTCAACTGTTCTGCTGATTCACCTCCATTTTTTTCCTGAACAGTTCCTGAAATCTCAATCTCTTAGCAGCCTTGTTTAAACAAATAGCAGAGTTAAGCCTGGATGCATCTCTAATCCAATGCATCCACTTGTTCTTCCTTGGCCAACTCCTTTAGGGTAGGATTGAGCAGTCTGTGTCTAAAATAAGATTAATCTGCTTCAAGGTAGATGTCCCAAATAATTGGTGGAATCTTCATTTAGACCTGTTTCTTATTTGCTGCCAACTTGGAAAATAATTTTTAAACAATCTCAGTAACTATTTCAGATGCAGACTTTTAAAAAAGATG
Source organism: Calcarius lapponicus (assembly GCA_039654755.1). Taxonomy (NCBI): domain Eukaryota; kingdom Metazoa; phylum Chordata; class Aves; order Passeriformes; family Fringillidae; genus Calcarius; species Calcarius lapponicus. The sequence continues at coordinate 70,057,621 of CM077463.1, forward strand.
AATCCTTTATCTTCCCTACCAAAATTCTGGGATTCTCATGATGCATTTCACATAATCCCTGCTGGGAAGGAAGAATAGTTTTTCCTGGAATAAAACATCTGTGATCACCCATGCCAACAGGCCTGATTGCTGGTTGAAAACATTTCCATCCAGCTTGTTAAATTTGACTCTAAGGAGGCAGAGAACTCGCTCTTTGAGCAGAATATATTATCTGAGCACTTGAGCACCTCTGCCTGCCCGAGTGTGCTGTCTGATACCCCTGTTGCAATTTCTGCTGCAGCCTGGAAGACGCCACTGGGAGAAATGGCATCTCATGGTGTCACCAAGCTTTTCTGATGTCCCCAGTGCTGGCAGAGTGACAAAGCTCTGCAATGCTGTGGGAAGGAATCTGTTTGGTGATTCATGTGCTTGACACAGGGAGGAGTAGTCTTGGGAAGGATGGGTTGGATGCCATGGGGAGAGGCTCTGGTTGGAGCAGGGGGTTGGTAAAGGTTGGAGAAGATGTGGCTAGGTGTTTGCAGCTAGGTCATGGAGAAGTTATCTTCCCATTAAGTGAAGCATGACAAATATTAACAGATTCCTGCAGGTTGCTTTTGCCCATTCCTGAGTGATGCTTGTATTTGGGAAAGCAGGGCTGCTTTCCTAAAAATGACCTTTGATTGGTGACTAACTTCCCAAGGCATGGATTGATCAAACAATCAGGCCACTTGAGGAAATTATCCTCTTCAGCTGCTGCTGAAAGGATGAAGGCTTTCTTCCCCATCCAAGCATTCTTTTCCTTAATCTGGTCAGAGACTTGTAGTTCCTACTGTACATTTGTGGGTTTTGTTAGTTATTAGGGTTTTTTGGAATAGTTAAGGGGTATTATTCAGCTGTATGTGAAGCTATAAAAGCTTGTGTTGGTGATGCAACAAGAAAAATGAAATTGTGAGTAATGTAGCCGTGACCAGTGTTTTGACTGTGTGCCAAGACTAAAATCCAGCCAACACAGCAAAGAATAACAGAACTCTCAAGAAAATAAAATCTTTTTCTTACATGTATATTGTGCAGCTGCTGTTATAGATTTTTCTCTTGGTTCAAGATAAAGATTATAGTTCTGACTTACACATTATATTTCCTGTGACACCATTTTTAAGATCTTTTTAAGCACCCTATAACAAAGCAGGCAACTTCCTTAAGTGCAGAATTGTAACAAAACAAGACCATAAAGGCCCAGTTGTCTCTTGAAAGACAATTGTCTCTTGAAAGACAATTTTGAGTGATAATTGTCTCTTGAAAGAAAATGATGGCCCTCAGGCCTTGAGTGGTAGCAGCCTAATTCCACTTTGACTGAAGTCCATTGCCACTTTTCCACTGAATTCTGTGCAAAAGCAACCCGGCTCCAGGTGAGTGACAGCCTGTAGATGAAGAGAAGAGGGAGGGCTTTTCTCTAGTGTGACTTCATGAGGGTTTCCTTTGCTTATTTTACAGCATTGTGGGGGTTTTGGCAGAACTCCATGCTGTCTGCTGCCTAACATAATTTTGTGCATTTTTTTTAAAGAATGCATCACAGAAATTAATTTTCCCACGTCACCTAATGCTAATGTGACAGCATAAGCCTTTTGTGTATTTTGGGTTTTGTGGTGGGTTTCTTTCTGATTGCAGGTTAGTTTTCCTAAGGGGCTTAAATAGTAGACAAGCTAATAAACATTTTGATAGCATAGTTTGACAATCATTTTTTTACTAAAAGTGATGGTTATTTCTGGAGATTGGATTAAATTTAAGATTTTAATAAGATTGAATTTTTCCCATCTTAGATGATTAAGTATTAAAAGTTGAATTTGTTTCAGTTACAATTTAAAGTTATTTCATTTCTAAGTAGTTTTGTTATCCATATAATTAGCGCATACTGTATCATTTATTGGTAATATCTATACTATCACTGTCATGCTAATTACAAGCAGTAAAACTATTAATTCTTTCATCATTTTGTCTTCTGCAAGTGAGAAATGCAGGTTGGGCATAGGTATAATTTTAAAGTTTGATCATCAAGATGGGTTTTGGATTTGAGAGCTGAAAATATGCTATTTCAGTTTAAAATTAACACTGCTTAGAAGCCCCTGTTCTTTGAAGTCAGCAAATACTGAAACTTGTAACCCTATCCCTGGTTAGAAATAGGCTGTAAGGAAGATGCTCGTGTGCTATTTAAATGTTTGCAGCTGTCTGGGGTGCAGAGGAGCCTGAGAGATCCACAACAGCCCAAAGCCACCTCAGAAAAGCGTTTGGGCTGGGAGGAGAGGCTGAAACTGCATCAAGGATTTCAGATGATCAGCTGAGTGTGTGTGGTGCCTGTGCTGTCACATACAGGAAATATTACCACGTCCTCCACTGCCAGCTGTGTCCATTGAAGGGCTCCCAGTCAGCAGCTGACCCTGAGGGTGTGGCAGCGCCAGGTGGGCAGGCTGGAGGCTCTCAGGGAATGCTGACATACCAGAATCTGCAGCAGGGGAGGTGCATGTCAGCTTTGCAATGAAAAACCTGTGCAGCTGGGTGGCCCAGGAGATGTCAGGTTTGCCAGGACCCTTGCACATGCCAGAGGGGACGACAGAGAAGGAGCCCTTGGCCAGTAAACATTGTGCACGTTCCCTCTGAGACTGTTCTGCTGGTAGCCGTTGTAATTTGGTATTGTTATTTTTGCAATTCATACCCACACAATCAAAAGTAGTTTCTTTTAATGCTGTAGAACATAATTATAGGCCTGACAGGCTCTGACAAGTTGGTTGAGACATTTATTCTTGCAGCCGGCAGATGCTTAAATGATTTTGTATTGGAAAATGCTGTCTGTGAAGTGTTCTGTCTTAGTCTCTGTTACTAAACCCAGATTCATAATGAAGTCTAGCATCAAATATTTATGTAAAATTACTTTAATCTGTAAATAGTTTTAGTTATGAAAGATAAAAACAGCTGAGGAAATTAGTCAAGGGGGTTTCAGAAGTTTGTGTTGTGAAACAGTGATGTGTTTCTTTTCTGGTCTCTTGAAGTCGTTACCCAGCTGGCACTTTACAGAGAAAGAAGTCCACAGTATCCATTGCTACATGAAAGATGTTCGTAAGGTATTAATAGCACTGTAACCTATCCCACTTGGGTCACTATTATTAAAATCCTCTACAAGACCCATTTGGAATAGCAGAAGGCTTTATATAATATCCATGGACCAGTCTTAAATGAGACACTTTCCCACAGAGTTGTCCCCAGTCAGATTAGGTCTCACCAGGAAAAGCCAAAATTGTATACACTGACTTCTACCTCTCCCTCCTACCTCTGAGTTTAAGCTGCGTTTAAGCAAGCAAAACCTCATTTGCCGTGAACCAACTTCAGTGCTTGTAAAGCCACAAGGAAGAGAGGAATGTCTTCAACTCTTTGAGTTCTCACTCAGAGGTTTTGACAGTGACTGATTTTCTTTTAATGAGTTGAGTCATTATTTGGAAGCTTCAGTAGCTGGCAGTTCATCTGCAGCATGGTTGAGTCTGAAAGTGACTGCAGTCTGATCCTATGGAGTTGCATATTCCCTAAATATTTTAATAGCAGCAAATATGCCTGGGTCCACTTTTTCTAGTTTACGGTCTCTGATGAAGGGCACTAGAGGCTCTGCTGATCCCTGCCATGAGGGAGGCATAAATCTCAACCACCGACTCTGCTTACAACTTTGTTTTTAATAAGGTTCCTAAAAGTAATCCCTTCTTAGCCACTAATCTGACCTAGTTACTATAAACTGGTTTCTCTAGGATGAAAGGGTCTGTCTTTCCTCTGGGACTGCTGCAGTGGGACTCTCACGTATTACTTAATGGTTTTTGTACTCTCATCTGTGGCTGTGGAATTTGGATACCATCCACTGAAGTGTTTGTATAGTCTATGTGGCTGTTATATCTTAATATCTCTGAAATATTTTTAAATTTATGGTCTTGGTCAATTCCTTTCCAGTTTGGAGAAAGGAATTGTTTAAGTCACAATGTTTTGTTGTTATTTGTTCTTTTTTTTTTTTTTTGTGCTTGTGTGTGGGTAAAAATTTTTCAAGGGAAAGCTCAACAGGAAAAAAACATTGAATTTTAGTCTGAAACTAATGAAACTATGAACAACTACTGCTCTTGTAAGTGGGATCTTGACTTAGCTGCGCTGAAATTTGTGACATCGTAAGGTGTGTCAGTGAAAATTGGGTGTTGTAGGAAGGCTTGGACAAGGGAAAATGGTAGTTCTACTTCGACCAAAAATAATCCCAGGAAAACTAATTTTTTCTGAGCAGGAATCCTCAGCTCTGTATCAGGCAGAGGATTTTAGTAGGAAGCTGAGTATTGCAGGGAAGTCCCTCTGTAATTTGTGCTTCCAACTGCATAAATCTGAGATAACCACAGCAGCATCTACAGGTGCTTAGGTGACACCCTCTTGTCTGGACCTGTTTCTCTCTAGACATGCACAGGATTGGGGTTTCTTGCTACAGTGGCTATTTGGGTGATGTCTCCAGGAATGCAGATGGGATTAAATAAACCCCAGTTAGAAAATCTAAGGACAAATGTCTCTGAGAAGAGAGAAAAAAGCTGCTTCTTACTGTTACTCAGTGGTGTGTAGGTTGTTGAGCAGTAGGTAGGTTCTGTGCCTCCACATGCTGTTTTCAAAGAGGCACTGAGAAAGCTGAGGGATGGTGCTGTTTACATGTGATAAAAAGGAGCCTTGGAGCTGTGGGCTGGCTCACAGACTGCCAGCACCACGGGGTTTGTTCTCTCACTGGCTCTCCCAGCAGCCTGGTGCAGACAGTGGCTAATGTGGAGGAAAGGCTGGATTCTTTAGGACTCCTCCAATGAGGGCTCTGGAAGTGAAAGAGCCATTTCCCAGACTACTTCTGCTCAAGTGAAGCAAAACTATCGCTATTGATCATTGCTCATTCTCCCGCAGCAAAGGTCATGGAGTAAGTGTGAGATTCAGTGCTTTGATTTCTTTATCAAAGTCTCGGAAGGATTAAAGCCATCAGGTTCTCCTCTACTGAAAAATGTGTTAGAGAGAAGCCCAAACCTTTCCTCCAGAGTAGTAACTGTTTTGATTTTTGGGTCTTTCATCTAGCACTTATTATTCATACAGGTCCCATAAAGCTTTTGGTAAAAAATGTATTTTGCCCTAAACTCAGTCAATGGAAACAGTTCCAGCATAGTCCCTTGGATTATATAGGAGAAGAGGAAAGAGGCTTTCTTCTTCTCCAGAATAAAAAAAAAAAAAAAAACCAACAAAAAAACCCCAAAAACTTGAGAGCAGAATTGCAGAATACCACTTCTTGCAGACAGAAATCAAGTGTGTAACAGCCAGATTTACTCTAGAGTACAGGGACACCATACAAAGGTGTTTCTTTTTATACTTCATTGCTGTACCTATTGGAAATCTTGGAGTTCTTATATATTCATTGGCACCGGTGAATTAGCTCATAAAGAACACCTTTGTTCAGGCATCTGCTTTTAGTGTCTGTGGAATCCACTGACAGGAGCAGGACTGGCCAACTCAAGAAGGAACTGTGTAATTGTTGAATTGTTTGACTATGGAATGCACAGCCTGGATTCCCACTGTTACTTGCACTGTGTGGATGCCCTCAATGCCACACACTGTTACTGAACTCCCTTGGGAAAGCTTTCTTACCGTGCAAATCCTTAGTTCATTTCAGAAACTGGAAAATAGTGATGTGGTCACCTCATTCATTATGTGTGCCATATGAAAATTATTCTGGGGTCAGCAGTCATCCTAAAGGCTTGCTCAGGGCTATTGAAATATTTCCATTTCTGATGGGAGCTGCAGCTGAACCTCTTCATGTGGTAAGGGACATAACGAATATAAGAGGGCTCCAGCAGGTATTTAAAGCTTTGGAATGTCTAATTTTATAGATCTATAATCACATACTCAAAATGCTTCATTCCTCTAAATTAAAGATGTGATAAGCAAAGCAACAGCAACTTTTCATGGAATCAAGAGAAGGCTGCCTGCCTCAGCTGGGCAAGTGGCTGTAGGGTTCAGAACAAGTCAGGAAAACACTATTTGTTCCTCCTTCTGGGGGAAAAAAAAGGGAAAAAATGGAGGAGAGACAGATGTCAGGGAGCAAGGGAAGTAAAAAAAAAAAAAGAAGAATATCTATATCTTGCCAGAGCTCCTGACAAGATTCCATAATGGAATGCAGCAGGTGAGGAAATGTAGATGTTTTCAATTATAACATCAAGCTCCCATCACTGCACAGCCTAGGTACTACCTTGCATCTTTAACTAGCTCACCACTTACCCAAAAAAGACACATGGTTTAGCTCAAATTCCCTTGAAATTATCAATGTGTGCATTTCCTAGCAAAATGATGTTTCATATTGAAAAGTAAGATTGGAGCATCCTAGATTTTTGAGTTTAATTTTGTGAAAGAAAATGCAGAAGCACTAAGTGCAGCAAACACTTTAACAAGGTTTGCAGCGTTAGTCCTGGGAAGTTACACAATCATTACTCTGCCAGCTCTGCAGCCTGTGTGCATTTGCCTTCTGTAGATATAAAAATACAATGGACCCACAGCTGTGTGATTTACCATTTATTTGCCTTGCAGCTATAGAAACACATTAGAGATTGTCGTGGTTTAATCCCAGGCACCAGCTATGTACCACGCAGATGTTTGCTCACTTCCCCCCTCCCCAACCGGTGGGATGGGGAAGAGAATCCAAAAAAAGGTAAAACCTGTGGGTTGAAATAAGAAGAGTTTAATATTTGAAATAAAGCTAAATATTATAATAATAGGAAAGAGAGAGAGAGAGGACTAAACCCCAAGACAGGCAATGCACAATGCAGTAGCTCACCACCCACAGATGGATGCCCGGCCTATCCCCACAGAGATCAGCAGCTCCCCCCAGCTCATGTGTGGAACAAGAATTGCTGTGGTGTGGAATATCCCTTTGGCCAGTTCAGGTCAGCTGTCCTGACCACATTCCCTCCCAGTTTCTTGTGCCTCTCCTCACTGCCAGAGCTGGGATTCTGAAAACCTCTTGACTTTTAGGGTAAGCGCTGCTTAGCAGCACTTAAAAACATAGTGTGCTGTCAATGTTATTCTCATCCTAAATCCAAATCACAGAGCTGTACCAGCTTCTAGGGAGAAAATTACCAATCCCAGCCAAAACCAGGACAGGAATTAATGTATCTAGAAACCTGCTGGCTTTGTGGTACCCATTCATTGTAAGGTCTTCCACTGCCTTCCAGGCTCTGTTTGCTTGGTGCTCTTGGAGGACACAGCTCTGTTATGGTGTAAGCTGGGAACTGCTCTAGTCCCAGCATAAGAGGCTCACAGCAGGAGTAAATTATATTCCTGAGGACTGGGGTCCCAAATGGCTCTTCTGGCACCCAGGTGTTGTTGAGGCAAAGCCAAAATGCATCTCTGATAGGGGAAAGCAAGGAAGTGATATTAGGAAGTCAGCACAAAGCCAAATAGCCCCTTATGCTCTTTGAAGGAGAGTAGATGCAATCTCTGGATGTGCAAGCAGGAAAACAGGATGCAGAAGGAAGGACAGAACCCTTCAGTCCTCCTGAGCATTGGCAAGGCTTTAGATGAAGCACTGAGGCAGTCCTGGGTAGGACATGTTAAAGAGGTGTGCACCAGCTGCAGAGAGTGCAGAGGAAGAAGGATCAAAGCATGACTTGCAGCTTAGGAATGTTTAGTCTAGAGACAGGAAGTACAGACTAGATATGAGGATAGAGATTTGAACAATAAGGATGGTGAAGCTTTGAAATACATTGCCAAAGAAGGCTGTGGAATCTTATTCATTGGAAGTTTTCCAAATGACTAAGCAAACATCTGTTAAAAATGATGTAAGTGTATTTGATTCTCCCTTGGAACATGTAGAAGGAGTAAATTATGGTTAAAGAGATGAAATAAACTGGTGATTTTCAAACTGTGGGTCATGCTACTCTTGAATTCAAAGAACCTTAAAGTGTTAGCAGTGGTTATATCTAATAGCATTTGACCTTGATGTTTCTGGCCCCTATTCACATAATTGTTGCATGAAGATATATAACCCAAAAGGGAGTTGTGCTTTTCAGAAGATGAAAATCATTGTAATAAATGGCTTCTGAAGGATCTTCCTGGCCTTCTGACTCTGTGATCCCACAGTACTGCTGCTGGAGCAATGAAAGGCAAAGCGGGAAGAGCAGATCTGAAATTCAGATTTCAATTTAGGTTAATCTCTATCACTCAGTCTTAATGGATCAACAAATATGATGGACTTTGCTGTCAAAAATTAGGCTAAATGGCCACTGGTGTTTTAAGCTGTAGTAATTTTTTTATAGTTGCTCAAAATGTTTCTGCAGAAAGACACATGAAAATATTCTGGTTTTCTCTTCACGTTATTTGTAAAAAGGGCAGAAATACTAGCTCAGTCCTGTGGACAAAGAATAATTATAAAATGTTCTCCCCTGCAGACATTTTGCTAAAAAGGCATTTGTGTAAGAGCATAGCCAAACACAGGAAGTTTTGGAGGTCAACCATGAACAAATCTCCCTTTTAGTCTCACTAATAGAGGAAGGCTGTTAATTCTGAAACTTGGACACAAATGAAAACATCTGTAGAAGTGCAAGAGTGAGCCATGAAGCAGTCAGTTTATTTAGTGGAACAATGCTGGTGTAAGACCTACTGCCCATAGCTTGGGAAGAGACCTTGTTTTTGCATCATTTACACTTGGGGTTTGCAGTAATGGCTCATCTATTAATGGCTTCTAATACATGCACAGCAGAAGAAATATAATTTTCTGAATAAAAAAGCAAAAACCACAACACGCCCTTCCACCCCCTGGTTAATACTGCTAGCTAAGTAAATGTTCTGCTTTGGTGTGTGTGCAGGTGATGTGTTAACAATTCTGTGAAGTTCTCAAAGTGATTGAGGAGTGGTCAGGATTCTTTGTAGAGCTGCCTGTTCTTAGCACCAAACATCACTGTCTGGTTGTGCAATTTTATTGCAGCAAAAAGAATTGATGTTGAGAATCCACTCACTCTCATCTCATTGTTACTCTCTACTTGTGTTTTACAAGAGGTGCATGGTTATGCTTCTGGTGTTGTCAGAGATTTGGACTTTAAGAGGAGGTAGTGACAAGTGTCTTCATAAAAGAAAATTGACATCACCACCCCCAACAATGCAGAAGTTGTTCTTTCCATTTGGTTCATAGAGATATTCCTGAATATAGAGCTCACTATCTCCCCGTATCTCTCATCTTGTTGCTAAGACCCAAAACCTCTAGTTTTATGCCCAAGGTCAGATTTTTGAGGATTTTTTCAGCACTTGAGGTATTTGGATCCCCCACTGTTATTTAGGTCTGTACGTTGTACTTTAAAATGAGATTTAAATTCATGTTTTACCTTCTTTTCATCCATTCTTTCTTTTCTCTGTTTAAGAAGCGTCTTGAATTTTTAAACTTTTCTTTTCCTAAGCCTATCCTGTGTTTCCACAAAAGTGAGTGCAATCTGTGGTCTCTTATCTTAGATGCATTCGTTGAACATTGCTGTAGTCAGTATAATTAATTCATGGGGCTTTTTATATGTATTGATATACAAAATATCCCAGAGAAACCAGAAGAGACTTTGTATAGAGCTATGGATGAAATTTTCCTCTCTAGAGGAAAAAATACTCTCTAAAAAAGCTGATGTAGATAAAAGTGATTGAGTTGTTTTTCCCCCTTTTATGCATACCTATCATAAGGTATTTTTGCTTTGCATCTGTGCAAGATTATTTAAATAAACTTGGACCCTAGTAATTTCTATTTTTTAACTTATCCTAGGCAGAGAAAGGAAAATATTAAGTCCTAGTTGAATCAAAGTTTAAGAACAAGCTCTCTGTTTTATTGCAGGATGGTTTTTGTTGAGGTTTTTCCTAAATGTATGTAGATTTTTTAGTAAGTTTTTGCCAATGTTCTATTGCATTGATAGCTGGGTAAAATACAAGCAGCAAAATATTTCTGTGCTGCCTGGCTCAGCTTGCTCTCTGTGTGGGCTCCTATGTGCACATGGATACAGGAAAATCCAGTAATTAATTGCAGCTGGGGCTTTGCCCAAGATAATTATGGGTCAAAGTTGCTAATAGATGTGCCAGAGCAGGTGTGGAAGCTGCCCAGGGCCTGTCCCCTGTGGAGGGACTCGCTGAAGTGTGACATGTTCTGGTGATGGGATCAGGGCTGTCTTCAGTGCAAAATTCAGGATTTTTTTCCTCCAAAGCAGTAAAGAGCTAATGATGTGAGATGGCAAAAAAATGATTATCGCTTCAATACTGTAAAATTGTGGTCCCGGTGAAGATAGCAGATGTTTTAATTGGCTTGGGACCTAGGAAAGTCTTAATCATTGCATGTGGAAATTCTGGTGTGTGACTATAAACTGATTGTATTTTATATAGGACCAAGGTATAGCTGTGCAAGCAGGAGCACCTTGAGCTGCATTTGAATCCTGTCAAGAAGAGGTTCATCATTTCATAGATACACATTTGAATCTTTATTGCTGAGAATGTGCTTGGTGTAATTATGTCTGGTTTGATTCTATGGCAAAGAGGTTTTCTAGAAAATCTGCTAAACAGTCTGATTTTGTCATTGCTTGGAATTGTGCTATAATACAGTGGTAAATACTGTGAAGACTTCATTATAAAGTGACTTTAAAAAAAAAGTTGCCTGAAAGATTAAAATGCACTTGAATAATCTATTCTGAAGTATGCTTTGTGTTACTGCTGTGCTTGAGCTTTTCACACTCAGTCTATGCTTTTGAGAGGATGAAGTATGCAGTAGTAAAAGCCATAAATTGCAAAGAAATTATCATTACTGCCCTAATAATTCTGTCTCTTGCCAGGATTGCCAGGAAGGTCATTTGGCAACAATGGTGCCTGTTACATGGATAAGGGTGTGGTGGGAACTGAAAGGAGAATAAAAATTCAGTTTATTTGATTTTAGTAATGTAAAGAGCTCCCAAATATACTTGTGTAGGCAAATCCTTTGTAACAGGTTAGATCTTGGCACACCATCCTGACATAAATGATGACAGGAAGTAACTCAAGTTTCTTCTTTCAAAACCAGTACAAGTCATGTTAGAGAATGATGGTGCTTCTTGCCTGCTCCTAGCATTCACTTTCTGTGCATCCACCAAGTGAGGATCTTCTGTGGACCTCTGCATCTACTACTTTCATTTCATCTGATCACTTCTTTCACCCAATGTCAAATCAATACATTTGATAACACCCAGTAGTTTCTATGAATGTTTTTGTGGTTGTAGTTTGAGTGTACTCGGAAAACAAAACCTGGAGGAAAAGAAAAGGAAGAGAAGAAAAAAAGAAATATTTCAAGTTCATTTGATTACCAAAACTTGTGAGAGTGTGCTCTCAAGTGTTAACAAGACTGTGCCAAAATAGACAAGCTTTAATTCCCGCATTTAATTCCATGGCTCTCTTAGAAAAATGTGGGTTAATTCAGAAGGATTACAGTTTCAACCTAAATTCCATCTAAAGATGATGGAAAGCTGATGTCCTAATAAACTATGAATGCTCTTAGTGACTGTGATATTCTTGCCTAGGGTAGACCAGAGGTTTAAAAACAAACATCTCAGTGCTTGTGACATAAATACAATAAGTTCTGCTCTTGTCAAAGACTCCATGTCCACACAGCTGTCTATTACATCTCTCCAGAGCCAGTTCAATGGTGCATTCAACAGAAGCCATCTCAGTCTGTTAGTCAATCTTGGCTAATTTTTGGCAGCCACATTGGATTTTTACCATTCTCTTACAAAGCACTCTTGCCTAGACTTGACAGGAACTAAGAAAGAAGTCAAACACTGGACACCTTGGGTTGCAGAACTGTTTTCTGGCATTGAATCACCTTAATCCTTGCTAATCTTATTTATTTTTTCAAAATTCTATGGATTTTTCCTCACCTTTCCTTCAATATCTCTTTTGCAGTTTTACTGGCTGTGCAAGACCGCGTCCTTTCTGTTTCACCCTGGCCTAGCCTCTTTTAAAATACTGCTCCAGGGACCAGCAAAAATGGGTTGCTAGATGAAGCATTATCTCTAATTACAGCCAAAAAGTGCTCCTTAAAACAATGCAGAATAAGTATCTTTTAAAAGATAGCCCAGTAAAAGCAGCTGTGAGCACAAGTGCAAGTACTTAGAGTAAGGAAAAAAATGTAAAGTGTTTAGAGACCTGTTTTCTTCTCTACATGTTGGGTTGGGGGTTTTTTGGTTGATTTTTTTTTTTTTGTTGTGACTTTTTTCTTTTGTTATATTTGGCTTGTTTTGTTGCTTTCGTTCTTTATTTTATTTGGTTGTTTTTTTCCTGAGTTGCACCTAGAACCTGATTAAAGCACTGCTGTCTGTTCAATTCTGACAGTTTTTTAAATCTCTTTTTCAAGCCTAAAATTTTGATTTGCAAAGCTGGCAGTTTGATAGGATTTTTTTGGCAGTTCTTGTGCTTAATTTTTCTTTGAAGTTAGCAGTTCCCTAACCTTCCCAGCCATTAAGTTGAGCAATCAGATGCTGTTTGCTATTGATAATCCAAGTTTCTAGGTAACCCATGTGGGGCCATTTTACAAGGCAAGAGTATTCAGACAGTGTCAAGGATATTGAAGGTTCTGTGAAAGAAAATGTGCTGATGCACAAGATCAAAAGTTTAAGTTTCAGGAGTTCCTTCTGATCAAATGCCCCAATTCTGTATTTGATCAGAATTCCTTCATCGTATCAACTCAGAAGACAGTTGGTGTTTCAATTCTATGAAATTTTTACTGTAGAGTTCAATTAATTTTGTTGGCTAAAAGGATATAATTGAAACACTAATACAAATTCACCATGCTGATGGACAAGTGAACTGTCAGTCTCAGCATCAACACCAGCTTCAGGATAAAAGGCAATGTGAATAATCTCAGGGTCTTTTTGTGGTGAATTTTCCTGGAGATTTTATAGGACTACATACCAGATTAAGGTGTTTAGTTTACTTTTATACTTTATATCACAATGATCACACCACTTTAAAGAGTCAGCAGCCACGTATGCAAAATTTTACAGACAGATCATCTTTTTCAGTGTATCTTCATGAAATCTGTCCTGATGAATTCAAGAATGGCTAACTTGCTGGCACAAACCATAAAAGCAAGGAAAGAATAAAGTAGCAAAATCACTTCTAACATGTTTGGGCATTGGAATGTGTCCTGAGGCCTGTGAAAGGTGCTGAGGTTGGGGTAGTGTGGGAAGGTATGACCCCATAACAGTGATGTTTGGGGATGCCTTATTAAACATAACCAGGTTGCTTCCAGGTGGAAACACGATGTGGTTGTGGTTGAGATCTCTTTGCTGATGTTTGGAAACAGCAGCAGAGGCAGTTTCAGACCCAGTCTTCCAACAAAATTGAATGCAATGCAAGTGAAGGTGCAGAATGCAAATACTTCTGTTTATGTTTTACTGATTGCAGGTATTCAGAGGAAATGTGTTTATTTCTGCCCACGTTTAGTCCCAGGGTCTGTGGCTCCTATTTTTAGCAGCCATGCACTATTATTAATCTGAGATTTTTGACTATCCAGTGAGTCAGAAGGTCTGACTGCCCAGAGATACATGAGTCAGACAGGCAGGAATAGTCTGTTCTTCTTCAAGACACCAGGAGACATAGATTTAAAAAAGAGGTTTCATACTTAGTGAACAATACAAATGGAAACATAATATATAAATAGAAATCCTTTTACCCTTCACATTGGATTCTTTTCCCAGGAAACTCTTGTCCCAAAACTGTTACTTACTACACTATCTATTTGTATATGAAAATGGGAATCTTGTCACCCTTTTTATTCTTTTCATATCCCCTGTCTATTGGGTAGTTAATGCATTTCTAGGACAGACAATCCTCCCACTGTGACATAGCTATTCCCACAGTAAAAAATGTAATATGTAAGAAGCTTAGAGAAAGGGTGTGGGTCAGGGAGGAGAATTTCATAATAATTTAAATTTATCTTCTGAAATGGTTTCTCTGAGAAGGGCAAATTGCATTAAAATAGCAAAGACAGGGGTGTATGTGGTCCTGAAGTTTCTTTCTGCGGCGTATTTTGATTTTTATTTTCACATACTGATACCTTTCCAAGTCTCCCCATGACAGTGGAAAATTATTAGTAGCTATAACATAGCAGCACATAACATGTAATTGAGGTATATAAGAATAGTCTGTAAATGGATGAATGTTACACATCGATGTTCAGCCCCAGCCTTTTCAGAATTTCCCTGTGGAAGTCAGGAATGTCCAACCAGCTATAAAATTTCATGGGTTCTGAGCTGGGGATCAAGTAAATGCAAGGTACAAATGCAGACTGGAATGCTTAGTAATGGAATAACAGTGCTTTGGCAGCTCAATGGCTCAGGAATGAAACAAGGATATTTTTACTCAAAGGTCATTGGTGTAAAAGCTAAATTATGGGACACTAAAATGCAAGGCAGAATTCAGAGGGACAGACATTGGTGATCTTAGGCCTAATTAGAACAGATGGGTACACAAACAGATTTGGCTGGCTGCCTTTTGGTCACCTGCAGCAGGGAGACATGGGATCAAGATTGAATTTATCTACTCTCATGGTAAGAAAGCACATGAATATCTAGGAATCCAGAAATTCATTTTCAGAATGAGTTGCTATGTGGTGCAAATAAAATGAATTTTCTAACATGGATATTTAGGGTGCAGTTCAAAAGGCCGCCATGGGCTTCTAAGTTGAGTGAGCTCCTAGCAAGCTCAGAGTACTCTTCTGTTTTGGTTGAAGACAAAGTGCCATGATGGGATTTGGACAGCTAACTCATGGAGCTTTTTAGTTGTAGTGGCCTGTAAATGAAACAAGAGTAAAATACAGTTAGATTTTTTAAAATGAAAGCAATTGGTGTTTTATGTAGCCTTTATTTCAATGTCTGTAATATTGGTTAAGCTCTCCTAGAACTTGAAGTGTGAAGCGGTACATAGATTCTTTAGAGCCAAATATCTTCCAAGTGGCCAGGAGGTTAGAGTGGAATAGAAGGGACCTGCAACAATCATCTATTCCAGCTGTCTGACCACTTTAGGGCTGACCAATACATGAAACTCTTACTAGCAAAAAAAGTTGTCTGAGCCACCTGCCTTCTTGGAGCTGTCTGTTCTTAATGTGTCTTCAAGAGCCACCTCTTTTTCTGCCATGTGGCCACTTGGGTGCTATTTCCAGCAGCCTTTTTAGCTCTGCAGTTGACAGTGCAGGGCTGTCCAAACTGAAAGGCTGCCTTAAAATGGACATTGTCTTGTAAAGGCTAATGAGTACATCAGTTTTTCATTGTTGGAAGTATTAAAGATGTATGACAAAATTCATGCAAGTTTAGTACTTTCCCACAAAACAATAGAGAATACACATCCAGGCTTCACTGGATGCCACTCATCTGAATTTCAATTGTCTCTTCTCCCTCAGCAAAAGTTCTGGAAAGATTTGTTGAATTGACTGATCAGAGCTACCATTTCCACAAAGATGTTGCTGAGTGTGCTGTGTGTAACAGAAAATCTGCACTGAGTTACTGATGGGTATTTGTATTCTCCCCAAAAATGGAACTTCTGCGCATTGTAATACATGCATGTTTTGGCACACTCTTGTTTCATGAAAAGTGCAATTAAAAATGGCCGTTGTTTGAGTCTTTGAGCAATGGATGCCAAGTTTTGATGAGTGATCAACATGTGACATGCAGTGATTATTGAAGGGAAATCAAGTTTGTGTGATTGAATGCTCATTTCTTCAAGTCAGTGATCAACAAATCCATCATCTTAGCATACATGTCATCTGACTTCATATTCCAATGAAATGGATAAAGGAAGCATTAAAAGTTCCCTGCATCTTTTACATGAAGGCCAGTCCTTGTTTTGTTTAACATTTAATTATTTGGACAATTTCAAAATTATTGCATTCATGTGACTTTCTTATTGATCTTCTCCTTTTTATTTGCTATTCAGTCTCAAACCAAAGCTACTTAAATCACAGCAATTCCCATATCAAAGCCAGGCTTAAGCAAAAACAGTCATTGAAGCTAGGAAGAGTACAAGAAATAGTATTTGAAAGTTCTTCTGTGGAATCTATTTGATTTTGATTAGTGCAGTTTCTCTCCTAAACTGTACCTGCCTGTAAATTCAAAAACAGTACTAATACTACTCTTTCAGGAGAGAAATGAGGCATCACTGTCCTGCACTACACCTGAGTAAAGGAAACAACGTGGCCCCTTTGTTTTCACAGGAGGAAAAAGTCCTCCAGATCCACATGCATGAAGAAAAAACAAAAACACAAAACAACCAAACAAACAAAAAGCAGGGAAGGAGGATACATGTGAGAGTTGAAAAAGAGGATGAACATGTTCAGACTGGGCATGGGAGGGGAAAAAAAAGAGGGGGGAAAGAAAAAAAATCAGGGACTCCAACTCAAGAAATGGAGGGAGGACTTTTGTGGTTAGGGCTCACTTTGCATCCCTTGTGACCCCATCAGTTGGATTCTTTGGTCTTCTCAGCTCTAGTGCATGACTGCTGCCTGCTCCTTCAGCCTGAATTCAGTCCTGGACAAAACACTTTTCCATCCCGAAGGAAGAAATTTGAATAGTGATAATAGCAGGAACCAATGCATCTGCTGAGGAAAAGATGACCTAATAGATTATTTTCAAATATTAGACAAGTAGAGGATTCCTTGCTATTAAATATTATCGCTCCCATCTCTTCTCTTCTGTCCATCAAGCATTACTTTGTGACAATCTGTAGCTCAGAGATAATTGTTAAGTTTTATTCAAATTACATTACTAACCCTGTAACTCATACTGTGAATAATCTTAGCTATCTAAAATGATTCTGTGGGAGGGTTGGCTTTCAATTTACGCCAACATTTTTAGCATTTCTTTCCCCTCCATTGTGCAAAAATTATCAGCAAGTTCTAACAGAATGATATGAATTGTGATAATAAAAATTATTGCTAAAAAATTTTATACTTTTCCTCTTTAAAGAAGAGTAGCACAGAGTATATTTGAGTTTAACTGATCTCATTTGGCTAAAGCATCTTCTTGAAGTTTCATTATCCCTTGACTGATGTCAAGTCAGTCTTTAACTACGAAAGCATCTCCTTTCCATAAGTTTTATCATAATAAAATTAATTTCTTTTCCATGCTAGAAGAGATGAAAGATTTTAGAATTTACAGTTTTGACCATTAATACTATTTTCTTTACTGGAGCTGCTATCTGCTACATGAGCAAAAGAAACTGTTGCTAAATTTCTCTCGCTATCTGCTTGCCAAAAAGTTACAGCCTCCAGCTGGAGTGACTCCAGATTTTCACTAACATGCATAGAATGAGAGCAAATTGCAAATTTTTCAAGATGGAAAAAGATCATCAGACTTTAAACCTGAAATATAAGGTTCTTATTTTTATCTACAATGATGAAGATTAGGAGCACTCCTAATAAAGCTAACAGAATCAGCACTAGTGAAAAGTCGGTGCAAATGAGATTAGAATCAGGTGGAATGGAAATGATCTTCTCCTGACAGATTCAAAAATCTGGTTCAAGCTTAATTTATGAGTGTGCTAGGTTCATGATCCCTCTCATGAGTATACAGGCTTGGGTTATGGGTTAAGGCAAGCAGAGGCTTGGCTGTTGACTGGCAGCAGCCAACTTGGTCCTGAATAGCTGTTGTCAGTCTGTTTCATAAATTTGACACAATAGGGCAATTCCTGTTGTGAAGGACAAAGGGTATCAATAAATACCATTATTATTCAGTTTTTCATCTGGAGAGAATTTCCATAAGATGGAAGCTGCAGGCAATAAGGAGGAACGAAAGACATTCCGCATCATATTCAACCCTCACAGAGAGGGAGTTAAGTAGACCCAACAAATAAATTAAAGTATGTGATGAAAGGAGTAGGATGAAACCTTTCAGCCCTAAAAGCTGGATTGACTCTTGTTACTGAGGTTGGCTCTGCCACTGATGATGTGAAAATCTGACTGGACCAATTCTCTGTCTTCCATTTTTCACTGTACAAAGGTAAATCACAGCATTGTTTAAAAAATGAGGTTTTGTTGTAAGCCTTCATAAATCTCAGCATGAAACAATGTCTAGAGCATTAAAATAATTGTATAGCAAAACCACTTAGGGTAATTTGATAAGGTGCTCTGAGAAGAGTGGAAGTCCTCTGCTTTGGTTCTTAGCTGCTCTTGAATAAAAAATCTCAGAAGAAAGGGAGTCTGGGGAAGAATTCATATGGGATGTATCTACCATGCTTTATTTTAGAATCCACTTCAGTGGCCTGACTTGCACACATTGTTCATAAATCCTGATAGCCACACAGTCTACATTTATAGAAGGATTTGTACCATATGGAGAAGATATAACTGTGGGTGTTAAATGCATAGCCTCGTATGATATTTCATAACAAAAAATGTGTAGCATTTCCAGGTAGAGCAGGAGCTGCACTACCCTAGGGCCTCTTAGAATATCAATATATACTTATATATGCTTCTACTCCAGTCAGCAACTGGATGCCACTTTGAAGTTATTCATTTGGGTGTTTTTAGGCTCATTTGAAAGCCAAAATTGGTAAGAACTCTAAGATTCCACTTGGTTTTCCCTTTTTTTGTTTTTCTTTACTTATGAGAATAATTGTACAAGATCTTGTCTATTTTGGCTTATCTTCAATATTGAAAATTTGTGAGGTATTTACTGTAGGCTTTTGAAATTAACTTGTTTCCCCAAAAGTTTCTGATTGTAGTGAGTATCAGCATGATTAAAAAAAGCTCCTAAAGAGGCAAATGAAATTTTTTTTCAACAAATAAGCTACATATAGTTCTCCTAAAGCCAATGTTGTTAGTTGTCTGAAAAATTTATTTAAAGATGTAAATTTAAAATTGTATTACAACCAGGAAATCCTAGTTGCTAGTTATATAATTAATCCACTAGATCATGCTGCCACTTAGCTCTGCTATTAAGAAATGTGTGTCTATGTAGCCTCTCTGAAATGGGCCCTCCTGATGAGATAATGTATTAGGGAACAATGATGGGTTGTTATGTAATGAAACCAAACTCCTTATAATCTACGGCTGTGCTGGTTAAACAGGAAAAAAAAAATACTGTTCAGCCTATTCTTTCAAGAGGTTTATTCTGTGCTTAGTCCCTCCTTTAAAAAACACCCCATAAAAAAACTTTTCAGGGTCCTTTTTCCAAGATCAAAAGCCTGCTGCATCTTGTAAGAAAGAATAGGCAAACAAAGCAGAAAAAAAAGGTTGAATTGTAGAGGAAAGAAAGCAGAGTCTGAAAGCAGACAGGTATCTGAAGATGCAGATCTGTGCCTAATGAGATTTTCTGAAGTGCATAAGCAGGTTAGGGCTGGGGAGATGGATGCCTGACTTGGTTAGTTGTGTCTGAAAATCTCACTTGGCTCTATTAGCCCTTTCAGTCTTCTCAATAGCTTTGAACATTTGGCTAAGGGAACTGAAAATCTGTTTTCTCTGTTCTAGAAACCTGGCAAGTCCTGGTTGCCCTGGGTGTTGGGGAAGTTCCAATGATTTCCAATGGACAGATTTTGTTATCTGTCCTCCTGGTTTATGGGCAATGTGTTCCAGACAGTGCAGACCGTTCAACAGCCAAGAATTCCTCTTTTTTTTGGTGGGGGTTTTATAGTATCTGCTGGATGTGGTAAACTTATTTGTGAGGAACATGTGCTGCCATATGAACTGATCTGCCAGCACAAGAAAATGAGTTTTTTTTCTTTGTTTGGGAATGCTCAGCAAGCGTGATACACAGGAGTTTGCTTTCACTTGAGCTGCACCTCAGCAATTCACAGGGAGTCTAAAACCTGGGCATTCCCAAGCTGTTCCTGCCTTGGCTCCCACACACTCTAGGCAGCAAAGGCAATTGTGTTCCTTTGTTTGCCTTCTCCAGTTCTGAGGTTGCTACCTGGTATAAATTAGTTCTTTTTCTATTTTTTGCGTATTACAGATTAAATTCCGTCCCTCATTCTTAGCATAGGTTTGTAGTTGTTTCCAAGTTCTTATAGCTGAAGGAAGACCACCTTTTTTTCTATTTTTTTTCTCTCTCTCTATATTTGACCTGTGAACAAGGGTAGGCACTGCAGGCTCCTGGTCTGGGAAAACCAGCCAGGAATATCCCTTTGCAAAAGGGAACTACATAGATGACACAAGTGCTTAATCATTCAAAATAAAAGCCACTAAATAGCAAATGAGAACTGGAAGATAAGACAAAATCACTTTTTGTTGGCCTTTCCACGAGTTTGCAAGTCAACAAAATTAATGTAGCAACTGCAGAAGTGCCAGCGATAAGGCAAGGCTTCGAACCCCCCTTGCTGTTTCATTGTGCTCTGCTTCTCTAATGCTGAGGATGTGCTTCTCAATAAAATGTCACTGATCAAAAGAGACATAGGGAAAGACATGGAAGCTAATCCATAGCTGACCCTGCTTTATACAGGATTTTCTAGCTGATTTGATTCATAGTGAAGAAGACTAGAAAATGAAACCATTTAGTAGCAATTAAAAAAATGGTGGTGGGGGGGGAGATTATTAAGGCAGTAACTCTATAAAATTTAAATGGGGAAAAAAAAAAATCTCCCCACCAAACAGAGCACAAGGCACTTGATTTGTTAGGGATGAATGTAATTATAAAAATTCTGATCAATTCTAGCCCTGAGATGGTAATTGTGTTACCATGGATGCAGAAGCCTGAAGCAAGAAGGTAACAAGAAGAACATATCTGTTCTTTTACCCCATTTTTAAATCTAAACATGTGGCTTAAATAGGTCTTTGGTTGTTTATAATTAAATTTTTCTGAGAAATACATGAGTTGGCCATTTCTCAGCTGTCTGGGGCATCTGTTTTCACGTGCTTCAAATACAGTAAAGATTTTTGTTGTATGTTGGGTTTGGGGGTTTTTTGTTTGTTTGTTTGTTTTTGTTTTGTTTTTTTGCCTTTTTTTTTTGGACTTCCTGTACAACAGAAGTAGGAATGGATGCAAACTTATAATTGGATATGCCTTTTTTGGTAGAGACAGCTGGAATAAAAATTGCATAAACCCAATTTTGTCCTTAGTTACTCCTAGGTAACCCTATCAAGCTTAAATTCTACAGGTGTAGAGGAGAGACAAAACTATTCTTGATAGTTCTTTGTGGAGCAGCTGTCCTCTAAGGAAACACTACATTAACACCCCTTAACCAAAATAACCTGAGCTCAGGGCTTTCTTTCAGTCTGTCTCTGCTGTTTGTCAGAGCTGATGTCAAAATATTTGATTTGCATGTTTTTTAATACCTCTCCTGGAACCTGAATTTTTGGAACACTTGAATAAATTGTAAGTGGCTTTGGTAACATGAAAAACACCCACGATGTTGGGCCACTGGACCATTAACTATCCAAGGAGCTAAAAGCTCTAAAACTTTTGTTACACATGAACTCATCCTGGCTTGATGTCAAAGGCCCTCTGATTTTTTTTTTCCTGCTGTTTTTTATAAACTTCTGGTGCTTGGAAATGGAGGCTGGTCATTCTTTTCTCAGTAAAGGCATTTAATATCAAGATGTTTATTTCACTGGCAAAATGAAGACAGAGCTACATTTCTTGTCCATTTTAAAATGTCTTTGAGCTTCTGATGTTAAATCTATGGAGGAAAACCCCCATAATATTTTATTTAAAACACTTCTGCAGTATTTTAGCCTGCTTTTGTGTTTTTTTCCCCTCCTGTATTGTAATATTTTTATTTATCAAATGACTTTAAAAATGTATGTTCTGAATGAAGCAGCTCTGTTACCATTTGAGAGAAAATGTCCAGTAGCTGCAGAATGCTACCACAGAGGTTTGGGTTTTCTTGTTTGGTTTTCTAAGTATCAGAAATGGTACAACCATAGTAGGGTACAAGCAAATCATTCTTCGAAGTTACTTTTAAGTACTTGATTTTGTGGAATTTTTTTTTCAGTTTTTCTCTTTTTAAATTTGTGCCATTATTTGATCTGTTACTTCAAAGGGTAAATCTTAGATTCCAAAGGGAGAATTTTTTACTTTGTTCCAAAAGAGTGAAAAACTGCACGGATTTGGGTTGTACCTGCAACTCTTCACTCTACACAGCCAGACTTAGCAGTAGGAAGATGCAAATTACATTATCTGTGTTTCATATGGTTTTTTTCTTCAGACTCCTGACTTTTCCATATAAAATTTTGTGGGTTTTAGATAATCATTTCAAGTCTCGGGGGTTTTTTTTTTAATTTTTTTTTGTTGTTTTTGTTTTTAAAGCAGTACAGCACTTTTCAAAGACAGATTATATTTAGATAAACTTAGCAGGTCTTTTAGAAGAAATAGATGAAGAGCACAAAGAAGATATCAGAATGGATGAGCGAGTATATTTGACACTGGGCTAGTTAGTGCAAGGAATTAAACATTGTTTTTGTAAATTCTTTGTGGCCCCACATACAATTAGTTCCTCTTTTACTGTGAATTCATAGAGGGATTGTCTTTAGAAACACAGTAATGGAATAATTTCTTCTTTTTGGCACAACTGGAGCAAAAAATAGATGACAAGTTTTTATATCAGAAACTTTCTTGGGAAAAGGTTGGGCCTGGTATGATCTCTTATTTCTTCTTTGCTGCAGTTCCCTGTTGCTTTTATTCCCCTGTTCATTTAAATCATTGCTCCAGCTCTGGTTTGAAATTTCTCTTTATAATACAGAATTCCCCATGGAACATAAACATCAATATTTCTGCCTGGGAGACTGATCTGTCAGGATTAGAGACTTTTTCCCCCCCATCACTTAAGTATCTGAACTGATAGTTATCTGCTCATCTTTTGCATAATCTTTTAGTTCATTTTGCAGATCTGTGAGCACAATTTTGATAAGCCATGGAAAAATATGCCCGTGTTGTATGCTGCTGTGAAGCCTATTTTGCTTGTATGATGTTTTGAATATAGTCCAGTGAGTGAAATTTAGTATGTGAATGGTGCAATAAGTTTGTATAATGTTCACTTTTGTGTCTTTCTGTACTGAGCTGTAGAATTATTATCTGGCTATTTCTAGTTTTCCTCATAATCTGATATTGTAGAGCATTGCATACAGTAGTGATTCTTTCCCTTGATTCACTGCTATAAGACATTATTTCACTACACTGATGATTGTTTGTGATCACTTTTCCTGTCTTTATCCCAAATCAGTGAAATCTCTGCTAGCACACAAAAATTTATGTAATTCTTCTTTGTTTTGCTGTATTTCAAAAATGGTACCTGAGAGTTTTGAGATAGCAGGTTAGAATCTGATTAAGGCAGTGTTTGTAGCTTAAAGGATTAGAAGAATTCCAAACAGTCCCACCATGAAAGCTGTTTAGGGATACATAAGCCAGTTTAGATAAAATAGCAGCTAACTGCAGTCCTCTCACAAACCTCAAATGGATCTCTCTTTGTACTTCAGAAACATTTGGCCATTTTTTTTCTCTTAATTTTTTACATTTTTCCTATCTCTGCACTTTGTGCAGAAGCATCAAGAAACCACAATAAAGACTCTTTGGCAGACCCAAGGGATTATGATAAGCATCAGATATTGCAAATGCCCATCTGAACCTTCAAGGTATTTGAGCTTTGCCCATGACTAATTTCTGCCTGGCTCTGGAGGGAGCAGCTCAGGATGACAATTTTCCCTTGGAAAAGTACCTGAAGCTGTTATTTTTCACCAAAGAGGCTTTTAAGAAAGTTTTCTTCCCTCTTTCAGACATCAGTTTGCAAACCATTCCATTGATTTTTGTACCACAATATGAAGGATGGGAGGGGAAAAAATCCCTCCAACCTACAACCTCTGTGATTTCTTCTCTTTTGGCTAGTGCTGCTTATCTGCTTGCTTAAAGTGCTACTAAGGATTGCTAATGCATAACACAGGATCTGCCAGTTGCCCTTTTGCTGTTGATACAGCTCTTAAAGTGCATTCAGAGTAAACAGGTAAAATGTCAGGGTAGCTGGAAAGAAAAGAGCAGCAAAGTCAGTTAATTTGATGAAGCACTACAAGTGGAGTTCTGCCCTTAGCCATACCTGACCAAGCTTCAGGGCAGGATTTCAGGTGGGAATGGTAGAAGATTTTACCTGGATGTGTTTTGTTGAAAAGCCAAATGGAAACAGCATTGGGGAGATTGTAGTTACAGGCTTCTCCTATTGGCACTGTGCTCAAAATCTCCAGGGAGAAAACTTCCCAGTAATAACTTGGGGAATTACCTCTTCCCAAGGAGTTTAGGGTGTTTTGACAAGAGGATTTTTGTGATATTTTGGGGATTGGTATGGAAGTGCAGAAACACATGGAATATTCTATGCAAGTGGAATAAACATTTAACTGTAGAATAAAAATAGAATAAACATTTGACTGATCAAAAACTAGTTGGAAAATTTTGAGATTTGCTTTAGGTGAGAACAAAGGTGCAGATAATTTCTTTTTGGTTGTGGAAGTACATGCCTATGCTGAAATGACAACTCTTGAAAATGAAATTTTTGTGTCTTCCAAGCGAGCGTTATTTTCATCCAACTTACAAACAATTAGCATTGCATTTAGTCAGGAAAGGAGGAAATGGAGCTGTGAATTCTTTATTGTTATTAATCTTGTTTGTCATTTCTCTTGCATCTGGGAAGCTCCTTCTTCCAGAATATTCATAGTAGATGAAGAATTATTTCCCCACATAGCCACAGCAATTCAGGATGCAGAATATTTTCAAAAAGCATGTTTGACTTTACATCATGATAAAGAAGAATGGATGGCTATTTTCAGAGACAGGCATACTTCATCCATCTCCATCTATAATTTAATTCTGAATCTCAAGAAATACAATCTACAGTAAAATGTAAGACTTGGTTTCTGTAGGTTCATTAGTAAAGCACAGATCTGCCCTCCCAGCCAATGTTTCAATCTGTACTTTGGTCTGACATGTGCTTACATCTCATATTAATTGCCTGGTTTAAGACAAATTTCACTAGCATCCTAGGCAGATAAAAGGAAAGCCACCCAGGATGACAATTTACTTTTCTTAGAGAACTGAGAATGTAGCTGCACATACTAGAGGATAAACCACTCAAAGTTGTCCCTGGAGTAGCAGAGTACAAATCAAAGTTGAGATGAGACTGCATTCAAGTGAATTGAGGCATTGTGGTTAAATCCTGTGTTTAGAGCGCTTGTCTCTGCCATGTGGAACCTCTTTGATAAATCTGTTCTAGCACCAAATGCCTATTCCATGATTTTACTTGCAGTGAAGTGTTTAGAAAAGGTTTTCTAAATAAATTGTTCAGCAAATATGAGGCAGAACAGAATATGGGCAGGAGCTGGAAGTACATTCTTGGTTTGCTTTTTCTGCTGGCTTCTCTATAAATCCTCTCTGTAACATGTTGGGATTTTTCCTCTTTTGTTCTTGCTTCTCCTCAACTAGCTGGCTGGTTTGGCATCTTATACTTGTGACTATTTTTAGCATCTCTTTAAAAACTCAGAGATGGATTCCTGCTGCTGATCAGCCAGTGCTGTGTTCTCCAGTAGTTGCCATCAAAATATCTCTGGTCTGCTTCCTTGGCTCTCTTTACTCACCTTTTTTTTTTTTTTTTATTCAATATCCATAATATTTATTTCCTAGCAAGTGTTCCCTCTTTTGAGGGAAGGAGACATATGGATTCTAGCTGCTATTCTGTATGTCTTTTGCTGAGACTCTTGACTTGCTGAGTAAATACCTGTCAAAAACTTTAGGGGTGTATTTCCATGGTGATTGCAACATGTTTACTGTAGTATCTGCCTTGTATTTTTTTGGCATAAGCAATCCCTCTTTGTCTTTGTGTGGCTTTTTGTGATTCTGCAGAAATGTGCCTTACAGAAGTTCTGTCAAAATAACATTTCTTTGTATTTAATGCAGTGGGATTTTTTTTTTTTAAATTGAAGAATAACTAAAAACGAGGGAGGAATTGTCTTCTGAACAAAGACTGTGGAGTTGCTTTTCATTTTTCTTTTAGACCTACTGATGCAGTAGCTGCCTTATATAGAAACATGAGTTTGCTCACTCCGAGCTCAAAGAAGATGGTCTTAGTTATTACCAGCTGTTTATTAGCAATGGCAGCTTTCATATCAAAGCTTGCAGAATCAGTAACCATTTTCCTGGCCCCTCTCAGGACATGTGCTGGGAGCCCAGAGTGACTGTGCAGCACTCTCTGCTGCATTCCAGAGACATTTCTTGCTCAAGCTTTTGCTAAAATAAAAATGAGTTTGAAACACAGGCAAACAGGTGAAATGCAAATCTGAAAGTGAGGCAAGTTTGGGTTCAGGTCTCCTTACCTGGAGTGCTGTGTGGCTGCCACTGCACCTGCCCAGTTCTCAGTCCACAGCACAGGTATCCTGTTACAACGGGGTCAAACGAGGACACTCCTTTACGCTGTTTCAGTAGGAGAGCTCTGCCACCTACATCGCTGAAATGAACATGTTCTTTATTTCTTTTTAACTCTTCTCACTTCCGAGGGCCAGATTTACGACCCCCAAAATACACGAGCTGGATTCCAAGCAGATTTCTGAATTAGCAGACTTTTCTGGGAGGCCCTGGAGGAACCATGGGAACGTGGCTGTCTCGGTGAGCTCTCTCCACTTCAGCTGACAAAGACAGCGCTGCAAACAAGGCAGGTAGCACTGGCAGGTATTCCCCAGGTGTTGCTCAGCCTTTTCAGCATTACCCTGGAGAACAGATTATTTTAGATTTATTATGTCCCCTGTGCCTGTCCACTTCCACTCTTTCCTACTCATGTGGTAAAGATTAAGCTGTGTTATATTCCTAGCCTGGAGCAGCAGCACCTACACGCGGCACATTTGCCATCAGAGGATGGAGCAGCATCTTGGAAAACTCAAGGTTTATCAGTAGCAGCCTCGTGTGCAGAAAGCTCTGGATGTCAAGTTCACAGAAAGAAGCATGTTTCTGATGCATGTGCCCAAAACAGGAAAAGAACAGATTTGAAATGCCTGCTGATGAAATCTGAGTTTTTAGTCCACAGGTACCACAGGGTACTGTGAAGAGAGGGGAAAATCACGGCTCAGTAAAGTGGGGAAGCAGAGGTGTAGACAAGCCAGGGCTGATGGAGAGTTTCCATTGTCACTGATCAGGGTCTGAGTGTGGCTGATGCTTGCTGTGCCATGTACAGCTGCCATTGCAGTTTTATTATGTTTATCTCAAGTATATTACTGAAGCCTTATTTATTCTCCTCTAGAAGCTTATTTCTTGTATATTTAAAACTTCCAGTGACGTCAGAGACTTGGACATGCAAGGACATACAAGCATAGAAGGGAGGCAGGCTTAGAGCTGCTCAGTCCTTTCCTTCTTATTTGGTATAAAAATATAAAGATGGAATTTCTTATGTGGAAAGACAAGATTCTGATTTTCAGAAACAATCAAATGAAGCTTGGTAATCTCCCTCAGGTTTTGTTTTCTTCTGTTTGGCTAGGGAAAAAAAGACAGCAACTAATATGTCTTACATTTTGACAGTGCCTTTCTTTAAACAGCAACTAATTTAACTGAGCTCTCAGTTAATTGGTTTAAAAATACGAAACCGCTCAACTCGGGTGTGCAGTCAGCTTTTCATAGCACATCCTGGAGTCAGTTACCATGGCACTGGGAAAGATTTTTGGTCTCCATGGCAACCTCAGGTCGGCTTGTCGCACCTTTTATCTTATGCAGACTGAAAGCAGCAGCCTGTGTGTGGTATCTGGAGTTAATATGTCAAGGAGGAGGCAGATAGCAGAGAGGTGTTGAGTTTTTTGGGTTAGTTTGGGGTTTTATTTTCCCCTGCTTTAAACTTAGTAAGTCTGTTAATTATTGCTAATCAGGCTTATGGCAGGAGCAGGCAGCAAGGGCAGGTGGAAATGGCACTGCCTGGTGGGTACCTGGATAGCCAGGATGCTCTTGGGGTATCTGCAGCAGGTGGGAAATCTCCTCCTTTCTTTCCCTTCTGGGAGAGCAGCTGCAGAGCTGGAAAGCCACAGCTCTGTGGGATTTTTGGGACTCCTTTGCAGCTGGTTGTTCTGGGTGGCTCTTTGCTAACCCTGCCATGAGAGGAGTAATGCCTCTAGTCCTCTGTACTCAGTGTTTTAGTCAGGTAGCTTCTACAGAGTAGTTTGGGTGGGAAGGAACCTTTTAAAAACTGTCTTGTTCAACCTCCCTGCCATGGACAAGGACATCTTCTCGATGTCTAGAACTAGACCAGATTCCTCAAAGCCACATCCAACCTGGCCTTGAGCTCTTCCAGGGATTGGGCTTTGCTCTGGCCAGGGCCAATTCATGACTGGGGTGCTGCTGAAAGGTGCCCCAGTGACCAGCTGTGTCTCCAGACACCCGTCCCTTCTCTTGCTGGTGGCACCAGCTCTTGCAGCATCTGCCATACAGTGCCACCGAGGTCCTCTCCTGCTGCCTGCATGCAGCAAGAGGAGCAGGACAGCCTGTCTCAGGGAAGGTTGGCATGGTCCTCAGGAATGAAGGAGAGCAAGAGAAGGTACCAATTGGGCACTGGGAAATCGTGCTTCAAGGCCACACTTTCTCAAACTGCTCAAATGTTGGGTAACTTGTGGTCTTCTTTAGTTTTCTGACCCACCTGTGCAGGCTGTCATGTGCGGTCATTTGGGATTTCTTTTATTTTGCTTGTGTTTGCTTATCCCTGTTGAAGCTGTGGAGGCTGCACCTTTAATTATTACCATTAAAATTGGCCCTCTGCAGCTGTGACATCTGGGGCTGGAGGGAAAAGCTCCCTCCTTGCCCTTCTGGTAGAAGGACTGCCTGCCAAAGCAGGGTGCAGGAGCAAGCAGTGTCTGCACTCCTGACCTCCCTGGCTCCACTCACCCTTCCCAAGCTTTGCTGTGTCTCTCTGCTGGATTGCCATGGTCAGAGGGCTGTTGTTACAGGAGATAGGGTCAGGTCTGAGGCCCCAGTAAAGATTCACCTCTATTCGTGCATTGGGCTTGTCTTATGAAATCACACTGGTGGTGTTCAGGCCTTGTTGCTGGATTTCCTAGAGCTACAAAAACAAAAGGAATTGTAACTCTGGCAACCCAATGCTTAGAGCTACTTGAAGTGGTCTTGCGTAGACTCACTACTTGTTTTCCTTGAAATTGCGATGGCTGGAGAGAGTAGGCTGGTTAGGAAGATTGCAATGGAAGCAGGAATCAAGGCACTATTTTCTGATTCCAGGGCAGATTGAAAACCTTTTCTGTTGAACTTTTCTGGGATTTTGTGTGCTCTCAGGGGCCCATCTGACCAGGAGATAGCTGTTTAGCAGTGGGTGTATGTGGTGTGAGGTGAAGCCTCTGTAGTTATACTGCTGACTAAAAATAGCGAAGGCATAACCCATGTTCACAGTGATCTTGGAACGTTTGGTCTACCAGGAGCCTCCTTAATATTCCAACACAGATCTTCCAACTGCCTGTTTTTAAAACAGAACATACTACAAATAGCAGGAGCAAATAAGTTTTGCTTTCAAGGATAAGTAGACTGCGTTCATATGAAACTGGCAGCCCTGGAAAACTTCAGTTTTTCAGACAGACAAATGAGTATCACAATACATTTTAAATGCCCCTACACTTTCCACGTGTATTATCTTGCATTCACGCTAATGACTGTTTTATGTTGTCATGGAAATGTTGTAGTACCAGAGGGACTGCAGGGGGGGCTTCCATGAGAAGTCCCCAGAAGTTTCCCCATGCCAAACAGAGATAATCCCAGCCCAGCTCCAAGACTGACCCCCTGCTCTGCAAGGCTGAGCACATCAGCAACAGGGGTAGCACCTCAGGGATAACAAATTTAAAAAGATGGGGGGAAAATAATGCTGGGCAAAAATAATTGTAGCTGGCAAAAGGAGGGAAAATACATGGCAGGAACAATTCTGCCAGCATCAAGGTCACGGATGAAGGTGGGGGAAGCGAATGCTCCAGGTGCCAGAGCAGAAATTCCTCTGCAGGCCATGGTGAGGCAGCTGTGCCCCTGCAGCCCTTGGAGGTCCACAGTGGAGCAGAAATCCACCTGGAGACCCCACACCAGAGCAAGTGAATGCTTGAGGGAGGCTGTGACTCCACAATAAACCCATGCTGGAGCAGGCTCCTGGGAGGATGTGTGATCCCATGGAGAGAGGAGCCCACCTGGAGCAGCTTTGCTCACAGGAATTGTGACCCTGCTGGGGCAGCCTGTTCCTGAAACATGGAACTCATGTTGGAGCAGTTTGTGAAGCCCCCTGTGGGGGGAGTATGTGGGAGAAGTTCAGGGAGGACTGTTCTGTGGGAGGGACTCCATGCTGGAGCAGCAGAAGAGAGAGAGGAATCCTCTCCCCTAGGAAAAAGGAGTGGCAGGAACCACGGACTGCATCCCCCATTACCCATCCCCCGATGCTGCTGGTGGGGAGGAGGTAGAGAAAACAGGGAGTGACGTCAAGCCCGGAAGAAAGGAGGGGTATGGGGAAGGTGTTTGTAAGATCTGGTTTTATTTCTCATTATCCTACACTAATTTGATTGGTAGTAAATTAAACTAATTTCCCGAAGTCAAGTCTGTTTTGCCCGTGATGGTAATTGAATGATTTCTCCCTGTCCTTATCTCGACCCATGAGCCTTTTGTTATATTTTCTCTCCCCTGTCTGAGCAGGTGATGAAAAACCCTCAGGAGGCCCATAGATTTATGCAGGAGGTTTTTGTTAAACCTTATTTGGGCTATAGAGTTTTCTGCTCCCTTAATATGAAAAGGAAAAACTTTCCCTCCAAAATCAAATCTTTTCCCAATTTTGTTTCTAGTTCACGACCAATGGAATATTTTCAGGCCTCAAAATAGATTTCCATTTCATATGGACACAGGCTCTGGCTGAGTCTTATTTTATCATCTGTTCTTAACTTAATGATGAGGCCAAGGAGCAAAGTTTGGATCCAGTTTTGGAGGAGGAAAGTATGTGTTGCAATGAAGGCTGTATTTGTGATGGTGTTAAGTTTTTTGCTAAATTTAGCAAGTCTACTTTAAGATTCAGAAATGACATTTTTTTGTGTAAAGAATTGATACAAAAGTCCGTATGCTTTTAAATATATGGATTTCATTTAGAAAACTGACAGCCTGAATTGAAAACACTTAGCTGTGGCACAGAATGACTCTGTTAAATATAAGGGAGAAGAATTAGCAAAGATGGGAACCAGATGCAAGAGCATGTTTTAGATCAATCCCAGCATTAGAGGGGAGTGCTTCTTCTCTCACCTGTGCAATGGCTGTTCTGCACTGGAGCTGATCAGCTTTCCTGCAGCTCTCCCAGCAGGCAGCTGCCCTGACAGCATCACACTCCTGCTGCCTCAAGAAGGCAGAGCTGGAAGGATAAAGCTCCTGTTTACATTTCAAATGCTGCTCGGGCCAATACACTGAAAGACAGAAAAACAGGCATGTTGAATTTGTAAAAATCCAACAGCTTTTCATGTTGGTTCTAACATTGGATGCCTCCTTGTTTATTTTCCTGTAGCACATGTGTTTGAGAAAAACCTGTGACTGATGCAATGGGCAATTGCTTGCTCTGACAGTGGTGGCTTTCAGTGCTTAAAACAAAGCTTAACAAGCACATAACATCCCTGTAGAGTGTTTTCAGGAATTGCTCTGTAGCAGCAGAGGGAAGGAACGAGCAAAGGCAGAGCATGTTCTGCCTTCTGCCTGACTTGAGATAAATGACAGTAATCACATAGACAGTAATCTGGCCTTTTCTGCTCTGCCCACCTGCTGCTGCTGTTGTCATGCTCTGCACTCTACTGCCATCCTCTGTGACAGCAGCGCCTCCAGCTTGGCACTGCTGGGAATAATTAGGGGTGGCACAGCTCTGCAGCTGCTGCAGCAGCACTGGGGGCACGGAGCTGGGCTGGAGCAAAGCTGGCAGGAAATTGGCTGAGCTGTCATGCCTGCAGCAGTGGGGGGTTTAGCTCTAGCGTGATCTGAGGGCATGAGAGGGAAGCTTTTCCATCTGGGGAATGAGAGGCTGGAGGGCAGCCCTGCAGACAGAGGTCTGGGGGTTCTGGCGAATGACAAGTGAAATATGAGCGAGCAGTGCCCTGGCAGCCGGAGTGATATCTGTGTCTGGGGGGCATCAGGCACAGCATCGCTGGCTGGGCAAGGGAGGGGAATGTCCTCTGCCCTGGGCAGCCTCACCTTGAATGTTGTGTTTGGGGCAGCTTGGGGTGCCACAATGTTAAAAAGACACTGGGCCATTACAGAGTGTCCAATGGAGAGCAACAGGGGTGGTGAAGGGCCTTGAGGCAAAGTCGAATGAGGGAGAGGCTGAGGGCACTTGCTCTGTTCAGCCTGGAGAAGAGAGGACTGAGGGGAGACCTCATGGTGATCTTAAACATGCTCACAAGGGGAAGAGGAGGGAGAGGCACTGACCTCTTTTTCCCTGGTGATCAGTGATAGGACCCGAGGGAATGGCCTGAAGCTGTGCTGGGCAGGTTTAGGATGGGTACCAGGAAAAGGTTTTCCAGCCTACCAGAGCTCATCTCAGGCACAATGGGATTCTTGGGGACGATGCTGCAAAGGGCCAGCAGTTGGCCTTGATGATCCTGATGGATCCCTTTTGATTTGGAGCATTCTATGAGTCCATCAAGTCCATGACAACAGGACATCATGAGAAGTCCAGCCACAGTCAGAATGTAGCTCTGATGGCAGGCCTTGGCATCTTTAAGTACAGTCAGGATCCTTTAAAATGACCTCTGCCCTGTGCAAGGGGAGCCCTTCACAGAGCAGTCATGGCTTCTGTGGAATTGCCCAGGACAGAAATCCTCTTGTTTGAAAGGGCAGGCACTGTCAGATTTCAACCTGGAACACATCTTAAAACTCTTCAATACATCCCAGCTGTAATTAATAAAGAAACACAAGCCTTTAAGTGTGGAACAATTTTTTTTAAAATAACTGTTAGTAGGGGATTTAAGAAGAGAAATCCTACTGTATGTAGCTAATTGAAAATTTGATTGGGATATGGAGAATATGTAATGAATGAGCTGGTGAAGAGGGGAGGGTAAGGAGTAGCAACTTGTAGGATATAGAGGTCTCCCCAGGCTCTGAGTTCACAGACTGAATATTGAAAGACTTTTTTAAGAAATATAAATCTATTTTCTTGTTCTGAGGACAAACAACACTGTTTTTTGTGTGTGTGTGTATGCATATATTTATATGTAATTTTATATATGCACACTTATTCAGTGTAAAATTGTACACTGCCATGACAGTGTCCAATCATTTTGGGCCGATGAATTGAAGCACATGTAACACAAAAGATTAATTTTCCAGAGAAGATAAACTGGAATTTATCTTAAAATATGAAATAAATAGGACAGTCCCTTTCTGTATCTTTACTGAAAGTTACTATTTGGGGACTTGTGACATGGAAGATGCTTAGGATTTATCATCCATCACTGCCAGTGCCACAGGTAGACCTCTGTGGATCATGGTTGGAGTCCTCCCATAGTTTCTATTGCTCACTTTGGACTTGCTTTAATCAGTTCTTGTGTGGCATCCAGAAATGAGCACTCTGACCTGAAGCCTTCCACAGAATGGAAAGATGATTTTGCATATTAAACTTTCTCATACAAATCAATATTTCAATATCAGTTATGATTTTATTGTGAAGTAATCTCTAAAACAGTGCTCCTACTTGTTTAAACCTTTTTTCATCTAAGTCTAGTTTTTTCTACATTTGCAGCACATAAGAATGCCTTATGCATATTACTGAAGTCAAATTGTACAGCTCTTGTCTTTTCTCTCTCTGCTACCAGGTCCTAAAAAGAAATTAGATTGGTGTGAGAGGATTTTTTTTCACAACAAATCTCTGCTGCATGTTGATAATTACCTTCTATATAGTTACAAACATCTCGTAATTTGTTCCAGAAATTCAAGTTAAACTGGCTGTTTCTAATTCACTTAATTCTCCTTTAATGTCTCTCAAGAAATAAAAAACTAGAGAATGGGTAAGATATTAGATATCACATCTACCTTTCTTGATGAGTTATCAAAATAACTGCTAAAAGCTCTAGATCTCATCAGTCAAACCTTTAGGTTTGGTCTGGGATGAAGCTCATTAGATCTAGGAAATTTGAAAACAATTGAATTTAATTAATACTTGTTAATTGGGGGAGGTTATTTCCATTCAAAGACTTAGCTCTTGCTCTTCTGTGACTGGAATCAGAGCTGATATCTGTCTGATGAAAGCTTGTCTTTTGTGATGATCAACACACAAAAAAGCATTAACAGCTTGACCCTTTTGACCTCATACATCAATGACTTTCATGCTCAGTTTCACGACAGAATACTCTTGAGCCTTCCTTTATTGTTCATCCTTTTACTGAATGATTTCTTAATGTTTCTTGCTGGTTACATCCCACTTTGTACCCTGAACACTGTTAGTGAGTAACACTCTGTATTTTAATGTAATCTTGTTGGGCTTTGGTACATTTTTGTGGTAATCTGATTTGGTTTTTGCTGCTGGTTTGTTTCCTTCTCATTTTTCAGGTCAGTGAAGAGCTCATGGTCTAGTCAAGGTTACTGTGTCACTTTTTCTTTTCTCCATCATGAAACAGCTGGCACATAAGGCCATAAGAATTATTTCATTAAAGAGCTTCCATCTCTCCCTACTGCCTTTTTTTCCTTAGACCATCCTCTGGAGACCTTTCCTGCCAATCCTCTGGGGTTGCTGAAGTATACTCCCTTGAGGTCCATTCCTTTGACTTTCCTGTTGTGCTGCCTTCCTATTCTAGGTTTTTAAGAGTGGAAAAATGAAAAACTCTAAGTGCTTATCCCCTGTAAGTTGTGCCACCAGGTTTTTCTCATATTGTCCCAGGTTCTACATACAGGAGGGTACTCATTGACATCCCCTCCCTTTATTAGGTGCCCAAGTTCAGAGGTTAGTTTCTATCAGCTCTTGGAATAGTAGATAAGAAGATATGGGCTGTGTGTTTGTGTTAGCAGTGTGGATTCACTTCTTGCTTTGAGTTACAGTCTACCAGAGCCCCTCGACTGCATGTACCTAATGTAGGGTTTTAAATTTGGTGCTCAGATTTTGGCACTACTCCATGTGATGCCTTTCTTTGTACCCTCCCCAAGTCCATTTCAGCTTTGTGCTGCATTGCAATGTCTCTTTGGGACAGAAATGGAAGACCTGAAGGCAAGAAATGTGATGTATGAAGTCACAATGCACTGTGCAATTTTCTGCTTTCTGGCTGATAAATTATTGTGTCTTCAGTGTGCTCTGGCATGCACTGCAATTTGTCCATGCAGCAGTGATGATAGGTTGTCCTGAGCTAATAATCAGGATTCCTTTGTTTAGACTTCCCAGCCTTTTAAGGAAGTCTTTAAAAAAAAGTTCTTATCTCTTTGTCAGTTTTTATTCATGTTTTATCATAAATGGAGAAAGCTCTTAGTCTTGAGAGTGATCACATTAAGGGTGATCATGTTAAGAGGCAATCCAAGAGAAGAAAAATAATCAGCGCCCTTTGCAGTGACAGATTGTCCTGTGCATCTCAAGAAAACAGTTAATGGAATGTTGCAAAATACTTAGAAAACGAAAACTGCCTTTCCTGTCATACATCTGAGACCTTGTGCCACCAAAGAGCAACACCTCTGGCTTTGCACTCAGCCTTTCTGCATCAGTGTGCAATTTCACACCCTGTTTGCACCCTGTACCTTCCACCTTGTAGTCAGGACACCACCCAGAACAGAATTCCAGGCTGCTATCCTGTCTCCCACTCCATCTTCTACTGCTTCCTCACCATATGAAAAAGGTTTCTTTCACATTGAAAATTGGCTGGCAGGATCACAATTGCCTCGTAGCAAAACGCTGAAGAGAATTAACTTAGCTCTTCAGCTTTAGACCAGCATTTTGAATGATTTAAGTTGGATTATTTGCACCAAAACTCTTAATTAACTCATTCTTAAGGGACTGGGGCTGTTTTCTGATAGATGGAACAGGGATTGTTCCATGGCAAAATCAGAGGCTGGAGGCTGGTTATCACCTCTTGAATGTTTGTAGTAGTAAAATGTTTTCTCTTTCTCAGTATGATCTGTCATCTTTCCCTGCAAAACATAACACTCCCTTATGGACGTTTTAATTCAATTTAAGAGTTCAAGTTAAGAGTTTTCTTGACTTTGTTTAATGGGAGGTATGTTTGTGCCTTAAGATTCCCTTATTCTTGCTTTAGGGATTTGCTTCATTGTGTTAATCTAATTTCATGACTGTCTTTAAGTAATCAAATTAATATAGATGCAGTAGAACATCTCACCTACCTAGAACTTTTAAAGAGGTTTTGCAGCTGATTTCAATGAAAGTACCCTCTCAGTTTATTGGGAGAGGCCGATTTAGAAAAGAGTTTTTTTCCCCCAATTTTGTTTTCCTATGTCAATAAGGTATAGCCCAGTGAGATTAGTGACTCCAGCTGAGACACTACAGTTTGTTCTGTACTATGAGGAACTCCATGGGGCTAGTCATTCATATTTCCATGAAAATGATGTTTTTAAAATAGGTGGATTAATCAAAACTGAACCAGTTAATGTCACAAGTTAGTTTTGATTAACTTTCACGACAAATATTTTTTGGGGAAGAAGAAATTTTCCAAATTTGCAATACATTTTGACTTTTTTAGATTTAAAAATAGTTCTTTTTCATTTCAAGATGACCTTTCCTTTAGAGAGCTAAGCTAATTATCATTGAAACTATTCAAAACTAAAGAGTTCAATATTTGATAGTTTAAGTAACTTGAATGGATTTTTAAAATTTTTTGTTTTTTGGTGTTTTTTTTTTGGTTTTTTTTTTTTGTTTTGTTTTTTTTTTTTTTTTTTGTTGTTGTTCTTCTGGGACAAAAACCCTACATTTCTGCACAGCCACAGATGTTGCCTGCCACTGACTGGCAGGGGAGCTAAGAGCCTGAATTGAAGCATAATACAGGGTTTAGTGGGGGTTTCATGGCAAGAAACTTCTAGTCTTTTTCTGTTCAATTACACAGTCTGGGGAAAAAATGAACTCCTTGCTACACAAGATAATAACTGTAGCTTTTTTGTAGTTGTATTTGTAGTTCTAGATCAGCCACTCTTTTAGCACTGATAGCAATTCCTTCAGAAACAAACCTGACCCCTAAATTAGGAATGATGCTTGCCATAAGTGCAGCACATGATTTCAAGAAACTTTTTATTCCTTTTCCCCCCCTTCTCATGACATTTTCATGTGTGTTTTGTGAGTGCTTACCAGGCTGTGGGCTGAAGTGGTGTACTATTACATTAATGTTTTGAACAATTCCTATGAGAGATCCAAAAGATCTTGTATTCTGCAAAGTAAGTAAGTATCAGAAAGATGTGCAAGTGTTTATTGCAGAAAGAGCTTTCCTAAATGAATTCAGCTATCTAACAGCAAATGCCACAGCTATTTTTGTTAGACTCTCTAAAATCTTCTATTTCTCAAGGAATATCTGCCAGGGCAAGAACTGACTTGAGTTTTCCAAAGCACTCTGTCTATAAAATATAAAATTTCTTTAGCCCGCCAAACCATGGGTATTCCTTGTAAAAAAATTTGTATTTTCCTATCAGGGTCTATGATACCCACATTTTGTTTAAGGCTGCTGTGTGTTGATCCCACCACTTAGAGCCCCTCTTTCTTGATACAGAGCTACTGAAGTTGTAAATTCTACAATACTTAGTGGGTGGAAGTTCACTGTCAACTGATCCTCTCTGTAGTGTGCAATTCATTTGCCTTCTCTCTTCAGGATCAGTGCTGACTACTTATTCTCTACCCTCATCCCTGATATTTTCTTCCTCTTGCTTATTTATGCCCTTTTCTGTGGCTCTGCTTGTGATGACTGGAAATTCACAAGGGGATTTTTGAGTGGCACATAACTGAGGCACAGAGATTCTCTCCATCTCTGTGGATTCTTCATTGCGTTTATCTGGTCTCCTTGTGCACAAACTATGCAGATTCCTCCTTTCTCAGCAAGTTTCTTATCTCCATGAGGCCTCTGAGCACTAAATTCAGGTCCAAGTCTGCTAAAGAGTCTTTGAGCCTTTTTTGTTTGTTGCATGTCCCTTAGTCTCTGTGCCATGTAAGATAAAGGCACAATTTCTGACCTCTGTTTCCTTGTGTGGATGTTCACCACTGTTCATGTTCCAGCCTTCTGCACAGTCTGTGGAAAGCTCCTTTTGGCCATCCTGTCTGTGGAAAGCCTCCTTTTCTCCTCAAGGGAAGCATCAGGGTTTAAAGAGTGTCTATTTTCCTTGACTGGGAGGTAGACAATGATATGAGGGATTGCTCTTGTGTGCTGAAGCATCCCATGGATCACAAATTGCAGCACTACTATTTTCTAGGTGCACAGATTTCACTTGGTATTAAGCCTGAAACTAAAAGTGATTATCATCTAGATAAAAGTCTAAATCTGTGTTTTGGAGGATCCTGGGAGTAGGAGGAAGAGATGAGGGGTGCTGAGGAGTGACAGTAAAGGTCAAACATTGTGAAAGAAAAATGGTGGAGAGGAAGAGGAGGAAGAAGCTGTTGTGAAGTTCCCCTTTCAGTAGCACAGTTAGAACTCATGGCTAGAGATTCTGGCTTCTTGCTCCCTCACCCATGGCAGACAAGTCTGACTTAGGGAGTTTAGCATGCATTTTCTTATCAGCTGCAGTACATTAGCACTGATCTTCTAAAATAAGGACAAAATCAATGTTAGGTAACAACAGGACAGACCAAGATTCAAGGCCAGTTTACTGTTCTGCAGTTTTTGCATGTGGATGTCATTGTGGTCCATACTGTCCCAGCAGCTACTCTTCATTTCTCCAGCATTGTACCTTCACTCATCACCTTGACATACTTGTTATATAAGAAAGCTGAAGTCACACATTCTTTTCCTGTGTAATCCTTGCCAGTTGTTCCATTTAAGTCTCCCTGCATCCTCCCATGAGATGCTCTGTACATTGAGGATCTTTGTGATGAGGCAGACAAAACAGCAGATGAAGCCTTGATAATATTAAAGGAGCTGTGGAAGTCTTTGGGATGCTTTTGGAGAGTGGGGGCAGAGCAAAAGGAAGCCCATATGTTTAAAGAAGCCACATGAAATAATCCAGTAGAAGTACATTATATCTTTTTGGGGAAGATACTTATTCTGAGTCATGTGACAAATAATTTAGCAAAAGAGGTAGAGGAGGACCTGCTGCAGTTATACATGTAAATGCACAACAGCACATCCATCAACAGTGCTACTTGTGAAAGATTCCTGCATTACTAAGGGGATCACACAACAGAGCATGTCCAGAAATCATTTCATCACATTTTTATTTCCAAGAGACATGAGATGATTTTAGTGGCAAGAGTCTGGCGCTGAAAAAACCAGGTGCCAGTTTGCAATTAGTTGGCTTTGTGTTCTAGGATAAGACATCTAACTTCCCTGAGCCTATGTTTAACCATCCATAAATGAGAATAATTCTCACACATCTTCCAGGCTGCTGAAATGTTTAATTAATTAGTGTTTCAAAACTGTTCTGGATGATGCAGATAGGAGGCACAGTAAAGTGCTGCTATTACTTCTTAACAGTATGTATACCTTCCTTCTATTTTATTTGTAACTGCAAAAAGCCCCTTTGCTGCAAGGTGTTTTATTCTATCACCCTATACTGCCTTCCAGCCAGAAAAAGAACTGAGCCAGACACTGAAACGTTTACAGACACTTTTTGGTAATTGCTGCAGTTAATAGAAACTCCAGTTGCTTTAAGAGAAGTTTCAGTTTATGGCTGTGTTTGAATTTAACATGCCATGAAACCATTCTGACATGCACAGAGCCTGAAGCTTTTGCTGCTCAAACCTTTCTCCACGAAGCTGAGAATCTTAATGAGAAATGAAGGCCCTGAACTAAAGATCTCACAACAGGCTGCTGCTGTAAACAGAGCAGAAAATGCCCCCCAAGGTGAGAAATTCTCTTTAAAAGATTACTCTGCTGTGGAGAGGGTGCAATGCCAGTGCTTTTGTTAGTGACCAAATCCTTTGGAGCCAGGTAGGTGTTTTGGCAACCACCATATGATAAAGAAGGAAAACCCCCCAGCATTTTGGAATGCTTCTGCAGCAGTGCTCAGGCCACTGTGAGAGCACCAAAGTTAAACTCCTCCACTACTGGATCTTATCTTTCCTGACAGTTTATTTAATTCTTGCACCCACCAGCCCCTCTTTCCCTCTGAAGCACACACTGCTGGTTGTTGGATGTATTCATTAATGGCATTTTGCAGGAGATCAGTATTTACCCTGGTTCGTTTATGGTATCAGGGAACATTTGAGATAAAGGTCTGGCCTCCATTTCACCAGGGGGATGCTGAGGGCCAGCAGTGCAGCCCTGTCCTTCCTCTGCCTTCTGGGCAGGCAGGTGAATCCTGCCCCTGGCACTCATCACATTCAGAGCAACCAAGCTGCACTCAGTCAAAGTCTATTTCTGGTATTTGGGTTATTTACAAAGAGAGATTCAGTGCAATGCAGAAAATTTAGCCTGAATTCTTGTTTGTTAAACTCCTTCACAAAGTTGGCTGTGGTCTGCATAGGACATTTTTAGAGGGGTGGCTGCCACCAGCCCTCTGGTGCGGCCATGAGCTACCTCAACAACCCCACTCAGTGTTTTCCAGAGGGAGATCTGAGCTCTTCGGACAGACTGAGGAGGAAGAGGGTTAGATGCAAAAAGCTGGTTTATAATAACCTCTGTTACTCTGCAAAATATTGTCTTGAAATAGAACTACATAGTAATATTGTGGAATTAAAAATTCATACATAGTTAGAACGTGTCATTTCTCAAGGCAATAGCAAAAAATTGTGGACTGGGTGCATGTCTGATTAGTGCTAATTTAATGAGGGTGCAGAACCTCTAACGTACCCCTGCTGCTTTGCATTAGAAACACTGGGGATGATTCTGGTTTTGCTAATTGAGAACATTTAAAAATATATATACACACATTTATATATAAAAGTACACACAATTATGAACACACATAAATACATAATTTAACATGTACTAAATACATATGAAAGATCGGGAGAGAGACAATTACTTCATATTTGTGTTGTTGGTGCCAAAACTGAATGAACAGTAAATTAAACAATGCTCTCTGATCATTATTGTAATCAAATTGAGTGTAAATATTTTGGCAGGCACTCTGATTTATGTCAACAATTATTAGTAAAAATATATTTGTTCTTTTGCTGAAAAGCAATTTCACGTATGTCACCAAATTTAGCTACCCCAGGACATATTTTCAGTGTTAGGTGTGTGTGTGCAGCACATCAACTGAAGAACTCCCAGCTGTCTTTAGTAAATTAATGTGAATTATTTAACAGCTGCTTGAATCTTTATACCTGCCCTACCTGGGTTGCTCAATGTGGAAAGGTCCTTCTTGTTCCATAATCTTTTCAATTTCGTGCCAATTTGGTAGATTTGGGAGAAGAGAGAGCCATACATAATTTTGTCTGTCTGGAAAAGGATTTGCAGTCTATTCTGATTGCTTATTTTGGGGATTTATTTGTCCCATACACTCATGTGCTTTGAATGCAGATGGCACGAGTGACAGCAAAACTGCCCACTGACATTTTGGCTGATAAAAATTAAAATTTATTAATGGTGACGCGCAGCCAGAAACTGTCCCTGTACCTGAGGCCTTGGTCTCCCATTTTACCACACTGCCTGCTCCAGAGCTGCACTGAGAATTTCCTCTGACTGTCCTTGACTTTTCTTAGTATTTAGATGGTTTAATTCAGCTGACCATAACATATAATCCCCTCTTCTGTCCTCCTTGGTTCTCCCAGTTGCTTGTCAGGGCAAGAGAGCTCATCAAAGATGTTTGAATTCTTGTTGTCTGGTATAGCTGGCTTTTTGCAAATGGAAAGAAAAGGGCCCCCCCCAAAATGTTTGCAGCTATTTTTGACAAATGTGTGTCAGAAATAAATTCAAATCCCTTTATTTTTGTAACTTATTTGTTGTCCACAAGGAAAGTTTACAGTTAGGCACTCAGTATTGAGGCTGTGTAGTCATTAGTAACATCTTTATCTTTCTGAGGAGAGAGAAATAAATTCAGTAAATCAGATTACCCATTAGTTGGGTGGAAGATTGGATTTTTAGGTGATTTTTTTCACTCTTTCTTTCAGAAGGGGAGAAGGGGTTTTGGAAGGTGGCAGCTTTGAATACCTAAGAAAAGAGTCATGACTCACCTTGTTACTGCTCCTGAGCAGGGTGGGTTGGGTGCTTCAGGAGTGTAACTTGGCAATCAGAAAGGATCTTCTCCTGTCATGACCATTCTGGTAGCAGGACATTCTCCTGGATTTAGTGACACTGAGTGACAATTTGCCATAAATTCCATGTAATAATGAGGATCCTTTCAGCCTCATTACAAGTTATGATAGAAGTTGCAGGAATTCCTTTGGAGGATCTCTGAGTTTCTTTGTGCTAGAGTTTCTGGGAGTTGGCAGGGGGCTGGTCTATCAAAAAACCTTCAAGTGAGTAACATGACAACTAAAATGGAATGAAAATGCCATTTTTCTGTTCAGCAATATGACTTTCTTAGCAGATGTGGCAGAGCTGTGCCATAATTGAAGCTGGAAAGTTGTTTGTAAACAATATTAGTAGGGCATCTCCAAGAGTGAGTAAAGCAAACAATTTGACCTTCCATCACTTATCAATGGAAGTGGAAGGATGTTGTTAATGTGGAATACTGCATGGAGAAATCACTGAGCTCTAAAACCCTTTGCTAGCAACAAACATGGAGCAGATGCCACGTTGTTTGTTACTGGTGACACCTTCAAAAGCAGAGAATAGCAAACAGATTTTCTCTGTACCAGTGGGACCCACACAGCAAAGTGCATATTTGACACATATGAGAATAGAAAGGAGTGCTCTCCATGTGCCATCACTGAGAGATGCTGGGAGGAGCAGGGTGGAGTCTGTGAGTAAGGAGAAATGGAGGGGAGCACGTGAGCCTGGGCTCTGGAAAGGAGCAAGTGGGAGAATTATAAGGTAATTGCAGGAAAGGGGACTTCTTGTTAAAGCTGTAACAGAATGAATCAGAAGAGAATAAGCAGTTGGGGAGATCAAATGTAAGCTAAAAGTGTATTGTGGAAAATAGAAATTATTTGTATGCCACACTGAAGGTGTCCTTGCTTGTGTGGGAGATTCCAGGGTAATCCTGAAATTTTATATAATTTTCCAGGGTATCCTGAAAGGGCTGAGCAGTGAGAGTTTTGTTTGGAATTCTTTCTGCTTTGATTAATCTTAGCCCATTCTCTGGGCCCTGAAACACATGCAGGGTGCCTGGAACTTGTGGTATCACATGGCAGCATCCTCACTGGCAGTCTGAGTGAAAAAATATATGGTTTAGTGTCAGGCTTGAGTTGGACGTCCTGGCTTAGTTGAAAAGAGTGAAATTTAACATGTTAAAGTAAGACATTTTTCTGTG
Source organism: Calcarius lapponicus (assembly GCA_039654755.1). Classification (NCBI taxonomy): domain Eukaryota; kingdom Metazoa; phylum Chordata; class Aves; order Passeriformes; family Fringillidae; genus Calcarius; species Calcarius lapponicus. Next base: position 70,101,081 of record CM077463.1, read on the forward strand.
CAACATGCAATTCAACCTGTCTTGCAATGGGCAAATAGGTTAGAAGATTAGACTTGTATTTGAATAAAAGTAGTGATTAGTCTGGTTTGCATAAAGGTATAAATGTCAGCTCCTTGTGTTTTAAGGAACTTGTAGCTGGCATCAGGAAGAAATTGTGCATATGTGCAGCTGGTTTATGTTACCAAGATCTTCAAGGCTTTGTGGAGGTCAAGTACTGAGATTTAGATTTTTTTCTATAGCTCTTCTTTGGCTCCTCATAGGAATATAGGTGACGTTTCTGTCTGTAATAGTTGTGAAAAGGAAGGAAAAGAAAAGGTAAAGGAAAATTTAAAGCAAAGTTTGGGAACAGTCACTGAAGCTAAGTCTCCTAGTCTTGCAGTCAAACCACAGAGTAATCCCTTTTACAGGCTGGTCAAACCCCATTTTACAATAATCCCTCTTACTTGAGAGGCTGTTGTCAAGTCATTGAGATCTCCATTCTTTTCTGGTTAGAAATCTTCCTTCTAATTCCTGTTCGAGATCATAGGCATGAGCTTGTTCTTGAGCTATGGTGTCCTTTTGGTTAAAAAGCTCTTTTCTCTCTCTTGTATGTACCATGATTTGTGTAGAGGCAGCAATGGCATGGTGTGATGTTGTTCCTGGCTAGCCTCAGGTGAAGAGATCACACACCAAACCTGCCTTGGCATGAGTGGGAATGCGTTCCCTTACAAGAGAAAATGATGTAGCCTCATGTTTGGGAACTGTTAGAAGGATTTGAAGCAGCACAACTTTGAGTGTTGATCAAGCCCATGTTTATTCCACTCCTCTAATCAGCAGGGATGAGTCACTCTGCTGTGCAAACCCAGGCCTGGGGTCTGGCAGCAGCTCCAAGGACAGAAGTGATGCTGAAGGGTTGTGCTGCTTGTCTTGCCCAATCCAAAAGCAGTTTCTGTTTGTGAAAGTTTGTTTGTCAAAGGATCTACACACTTGACATGAAGATTGTGTCCACTGCTGATGTGAAGCCTCAGCCCTGTGGTGGGATGCAGCAGTTTCTTAGCAGAACTTTTTACTGCCACCATGAGAACAAAGGAGGTGAAGATCAAATTGAGCAGCCTGACCTGTGTTGGAGAAGATGCTAGGCCAGCCACGGTACCTGCCTTGGCACTGAGGCTTGGGAGCTTTTCTCTATTTTTGTCATTTTTTCTGTTAACTTTGCACTCCTTCAGTTGTGCCTGTCATGTCTGTCATTCCTGGTGGAGCAGGAAAAGGCCTTAATGGCAGGGCTGGGCCTGCTTTCCTTTCCTTTTGATTAATTTAGGCTTTTTGATTAAATGGCAGCTTTCATCACTTTCAGCAGTCACTTTGTGACAAGGCAATTTATAGATGCATTGGCATTATATGATTAGAACAAGCACAGTAAATAACAAGTGAGAGCGGTGATTTATTTTGATATTTAAACAGATCCTCCTCCAAATTCAAAGTTCATGCTGTTTTCATATGCAAAAATATCTTTTATTTGTTTGCTGATAATCTAATACTTGGTGCACCTTTCAAGGATAACTGTTGCCATGCAATTCTGAACACAAAACACCAAATATTCAATATTTCTGTGAAATTTGGTCTGTATTTCTGCAAAACCCAAGCTAACTAGATAAAGAGAAGGAAAGGTTAGAATACAAACAACTCTTTTGGTGTTTCCATTTCTCACCAAATGGGCTGATAATTAAATGTCATGTTCTGGTTAATCAACAGCAGTTAATCTCCAGCTACCAGTGTTACCATCTCAAACTCAAGGTTTATAGCCTCTCACTGGACACATTAACCCAACTGTGCAGAGACAGACAAGTGCTAGTGACTAACACAACTGCTGGAGTTGGTTAGAAATTTTCTGGAGGTATTTCCCTTCTCCAAAAGTCATTTCAGCAAATTTGAAATACTTGAAAGATGTGTTAAATTAGACAAAATTAATAAAACGGGAAGAACAGAAGCAGAACATCCTACCATCTTCTTTCCAGAGTTTTGGAACAGAGTATTTTGATTCTTCATTATGAAACGTTTGTTTTGTTTCCAACAGCTGCATTGTTGTTATAAAACAAAAAGATGGAATTTGGATGAAAGATTTGACTCCCTGTAAAGAGAAAAGGATTTGTTTCATTTTTTGGGGGAATAATCAAGAAATTTGGGCTTCCTTGCTCCTGTTGAGGATGTGGTTAAGTGTTACAGAGTTGGATTCCTCTGGGAGCCACAAGCCACTCCAGCCCTGGCTGCAGAGCAGTTTTGTACAGTCCCACAGGAACAGCTGAAGGATGAGTAAGATGAGTGAGGAAATTCCTGACATTATGTGATATTAACTTCACAAATTCATATTTGGGCACCTCCTCTGGACAGGCAGTAATGTGAAGCACACAGGCCCTGAAGTGGTACCTGTTAATAGGGATATTTTCAACCACATGTTGAGAAGACAGGACAAGAGAGTCACTTTAGTATGATTTGGTGTTGTAGGTGCACATAACGGAGCAAAATCAGTGAATTGTCACCTCCTGGTGCCTGATAACAGGTTAGGTGCAGCTCTGGATGCTTTCCAGCAACTTCTTCTAGAAAGCAGCTCTCAAACTACCAACCCAGAAAAAATAATAGTATTTAGAAGCTCATGAAGTTGACAAGGCTGAAGGTAAAACATGTTCACCCACCTAAGAGCATGCCATCTTCTCTGGGAATATTTTGAGCAGATCCTGCCTTGTCCTTACTGAAACAGCTCCCTCATATGTGGGATTTCTTCACCCTTTGACTCGTGTTGCATTTCCAGGGGCAAATATTGGAGCAGTATATTGTTCTCACTTTGTCCTTGTCTAGAAGAACAGTTCTTGGGTCTTCTCTTTCCTCATGAGAGACTGCAGGAGTGTAATTTTTCTGCTCTCACTTTTGTTTTACATGTCATACTAATTACCTTGGTTTTGAAAAAGGCTGGTTGGTCCATTAGTCTTCTGCTGGTTTATTTGTCTGAAACCTTTAAGGGTGAGATAAAGAAGCAGCTTTCTTTATTTAATGTAATAAATGGGTGTAAGTTTGAACAAGGACTCAAATAGAAATAAAAGGTCAATGGCAGACTACTACCAAGAAAAAAAGGCAGTTTTGAGGAGGGGTTAAAAATGCAAGAATAGAAGACTGAAATGTCATGAAAGGACTAAGACATCACACCCAGATGGCTGTACATGTTTGCCTGCAGATGTCTACAAAGGTCACCCAAACTGTCATGCAAAGATCTGAGGTTCTGTGATTCCAGTGTATTTATGCTGATTCATGGATTAGAATAACGTCTCTGAAATTTCTTGAGATCTCTGCTAATGATAAATTCTTTCTTAAAAGCATTCTTTTCGACCTAGATAGCTCTGATGTAAGACTCTCTGGCAGACTGACTAACATGATGTTTTAACCCTTGTTTGGATTGTTCTGCTTTCTCTCCTGTTCAGTCTTGTTAATAATGTTTACTGGATTTGCAGCTATAGAACTGGGCAGCAGAATTCATCTTGTTGTTACAGGGAAGTGCGCAGCGCACCCTGGGATTACTGAACTGCATTAATGCGAATTCTGTGGATGGAGAAAACAGCACTTTCTCTGCACTGGGGTGGGGGGGGGGGGTCACAGTGGGGAAATTTGCAGTCCCCTGTGGGATTTAATTCTGATTCCTTGAAGATATGGGGAGCAACAAAAATCTGCCAACTTAAAAAGTTCCCTGTTGGAGAAAAGGTAGAATTGATGGATAAACAACCTAAACCTCAGATATCAGGATTCAATAATGCTGTTAAAGATGGAATACTGTGGATGTTAGTACCTGGCTTTCCCAGAGTTTAAATGCAAGGGATGGTGTTGCAACTTACTCCTTTTTTGGAACTTGGTATTTTTTGTGCATTGTAAAGCATAAATTCCCTGACAGACTGGGTGATTTCTAGGGAAGATTTATGTAGAGGCTTCCCTGTGGCACACAGGGAAGGGACCAGGAGGTGCCACGAGCCAGCAATGCCCTGCAGTGTTCCTGCAGCTTCTGACTCAACAGCTCAGGCAGGTAATGCTCCCTCCCCGCTGAGGTGAGGCTGTACCTTGGCTCAGAGCTCTGCCGTGTCCCCATGAGTGCTTTTGCCTCTAGCACACCCTTCACTGAAGAACTCTGTGCTCCAAGAAGCAATAGTGAACCTCATACCCTGACCCTCAGGTTAGACCCTGTAACCAAAGCCCTCCAGGTTTACCTGGTAGCCCCAAGGGCTGGCATGGCTCTCCTGCTAGGAAATGTTAACCCCTGTAGGTTAAACATATGTTAATTCAAATTCTCAGGGAGCTGCAAGTTGAAGGATGCATTTTTTTTGTCCTGGTTTCTGTCTGCCTATTTAAGGATTTTGCTTCAATGCTGCTGCTGGTGCTGTAAGTGGTGGTTAGAGACACTCAGACACAGGGACATCCGTGCTTGAGAGGAGAGTGTGGGTGTGTTGATGGAACTACCAGGAGGTACTATACATGCTAAATCTCAGGCGGCTGGAATTAAAAGATTTTTATTAGCACATGAGAGTAGATGAGTTGAAATGGGTGTGCTACTTACAGAGCTCATGTTAGGATTTCTTACTAACCCTTTTCACGTTACTTGTTCCATTATGCCTTTTTCCTTTGTGAAGAGAATGATTAGGTACAGTTGCAAATATTAATTTTATAGTGGGCATAAATCAAAATCGGGTTTGAAAATCTGTATGTGAGGAGTTTTGGATCCATTGTTAATAGACAATTCTTTTTCCCTTAATGTACAACCACCCTCCCAAATTTAGACAAGCCAGGACACAAAATAAGAGTGTGTGTAAATCTGGACCTTCCCATCCAAGTTTGTTTCTGCTTTAGGCACTGACTTGTTAAAGTCAGGTTTGCAGTAGCTGCCCAAACTGTGCAGAATGTCAGTGGATGAACACGTCTGCAGAGCAATGCACAAACGCATTCAAGTGTGCATTTGCCCATGAAGAGGCTGTAACTGTCTCTCCAGATCCTGGGTAGGTGTAAACAAGTGACAATTTCTGCACACATGAACAGAGAGCATTTACAGATAGTGTGAAAATGGGATTTTCTGGAGGCTGTAGGAAATGTGATCTTCAGATACCTCCTTAAGGCAGCACCATCTCTAAGCTGAGTTTACATCTTTTATCTCTGTGAAACCTTACTCCAGGTTTCTGGATCTTTTTGCTTCTGCTTAGGAGGTCGCATTGAAAATCTTTCTCTGTTATCCTTGGTATTAGTTATCCTTAGGTGTCAGCCAGAGCAGTGAGCTCTACATTTCCCCAGCTTCTGGGGAGAAGCAAGTCCTGGAGCAGGAATGTGCAGGCAAGAACAAAGCAGAAACTTTGCCTTGGCTGCTTGATGAGAGGGCTGATCCAAGGGCCAAATCCAGTTCCTAACTCTTGGTTTCAGCCCTCCATTAGTAATTGATAATCCCATGCACCTAATTTTCCCTAACACTTACTAGTTTTAAAATACTTACTTTGGGTAGTGTCAACATCTAAAGCATTTTGTGGGTTCTATACTGTCCCACAAGTCAGCACTGTCTTCTCAGGATGTTTTGGTCTGTAAGTGGAGAAATGTGTGAGGTTTTTCTGTAAATGTGATCCGGGAGCCAAGCTGGGCTGCTCCTGGTTTAAGTTGATGTATTGTTCTGAGGCACAACTAGACTTTGATTAACAGTTTTATTGCTAGTGCTTATGATACAGAGGAATGCAAATAAATGTCCTCCTCTCTTGTATTTTAACTAAAATATTTAATTCAGACTCATCTAGTATTTCTCATTATTAATACTATTATTATTTTTTTTACTGCATTTCACCTTCAGGCAGCTGTTTTTCCCAGTAATTTGCTAGTCCAGCTAGCCTGAGGTATGGAGTGAACCTCTGCCAGTAGCTGCTGTTGCTGAAGACACAATGAACCACAGCTTTGTCATTGTCAAATGACATTTCTAAGTGCTTGGGGACATTGTAATCAGGCCTGGGATATTTCCTTTTCTGTTTTCTACCTGATCTGGTAGGTAGACTAGGACAGGCTTTGTCTGTTTTGGTCTCTAATTAAGCAGATTTCCTCCCATGGCTGAATCAGTCTAAGCAGCAGAGCCTCCAGCCCTGAGGCTCAGTTCTAGAGCAGCTGCAGGTCTCACGCTCCTTCCCTATGCAGGGAGCTGCTTGTCTCCCTGCCACACACAGAAACAGCACATTCCCACACGAGGAATGCTTTTCTCACTTACAGGTCCTGCTCATGTCTGCAGCCACCACCTGGCTTTTTATATTGCTGCAAAAGGAGGGAATCTGTACTTTGGGTAACCAGTTGCCTTCAGTCACAGCTGAACTGTGATTTTGATAGCTGTGCTGCAGAAGCTGCTGTGAGATTTCATAGATCCTGCAGGCAATTGAGTGGAAAATACATTGTGTGTGTTTGTATTGTTTTCTGTACTTCTAGAGAAGTTTGGCTCTGTGCATTGACACTCTTAAAGAGAGCATCTAGAAGTTTATCACCATCAGGAAAGGAACAGGTGCTCCTCAGGCTGATACCCCCATCCAGGGAGAGCTCTGACGTGGCTTCCTACAAAAATAATGCTCATGGTTTGTGTAAGTTGGGCTGGTGCTGTATGGAGGAACAAACATTGTCCAAGAGCTGTATAGGAACAACTCAGAAAGGGGAGAATCCTTTCCATCCTCACTCTTCTTGTGTCTTTAGCTTGGTGCTTGAACCCATACCACCTGTGGTGGATTCATTTTTTCTTTTTTTTTTCTTCTTGTCACAGCTATTTCAAAGGAGGAATACTTAGAGCAAGCAGCAAGTCCAGATGGAGTGTACAGGTCTCTAAAAATAATATCTGTGGAACTGAGCATGCTATTTCAGCCCAAACAAAAGAGGTTCAAATGGCAGTAGTTGTAGGTTAAGGGCTTCAATGGTAAAAGTGTATCCTCAGGTACTTCTCTTCCTCACTCATATCTTCCACAAATTCCTCAGGGTTTTTTGTATTGATTTTTACAAGGTCAGCAGCTTTACAAAAAGCCAATAAGCCACATCTTGCCACAACCATGTTTCTTGGCTGCTGTGCAGTCAAAATCTAAACTTTATGCCCACATGGATTTTTAAAAGCAGTTCCATACATATGCAATGATTTAAAAAGCTCTCCCACAGAGGGTTTCATGTCTGCATTATTGTTTTGTTTATACTAGTAGTAGTAGCTGACTAAAGAAATATCAGTTTCTTCTGGGGAGATTTGTCCTTTCTGCACATATGTAATTGTGGATGCATAACAATATACTTTTGTCTTATTTTATAACTCTTAGGCTATTTATGTCATTGCATCTTCAACCCAGCCCTGGTTTGGAAACATTAAAAATTATTTCCTACTAGAATTTTTCAAACTTTGAATATAGGTATGGAATTCTTGAAAGATAAAGCTCTTTTTAAAGTGCTATAAAATTATGGATTTCTTTACGTAGTGGTGCAAAAAAAACAGCAATCAGCTTTTGCAATCCCAAACAAGTCCAGATTAAGTTACAAAATCAGCAACTGTAACTTTGGCTCCAATGTGCTGCATACAGTTTATTTCACAAAGAGATGGTTTTGCAGATGGAAATGATTAGCAATAAAATGTATTGCAATAATGGAGCGTGCTAAGGTTACATAAGTTCAAAAATACACAGTAAAAACAGACTGTCAGTTGCCTTCTCACAGAACTGACCCAATTAAAAATGGTCACTGTGCAGCATCACGTGAGCAGCTGTCCTCTCAGTTCTTTCCACTTATCTCCTTTTCTTCATTTCTCCATTATTTTTCCTCTCCTTGCTTAATTTATCAGTTCTTCCCACTTTGTGTTCACATATTCCATCTTAGCCTCCACTCTTGTGCTTCCACAGGAGATTCTTTATTCCTTCTCTGTGGTTCTCTGAGAAGGGATGTGCAGAAAAGACAATAAATCCTGGTGCGATTCACTCCAAAGTGCAACCCCCAGCACCTGAGGATCCGTGCTGCTGTAGGGAGGTGGGAATTTGTGTGTGTTGATGTGCTGATAGATATGAAGGTTGCCCTTTGTATTTCCTCCAGGAATGTCCAGACAGCAAATGAATCAGTGAGTGTAGAGGGCAGTTCATTTAATGATAAATCACACTTTTCCCTTCCCACCCAAGGCATATAAAAGGACCTTTCTCCCACAGCAGGGAAGAGGCAGGTGCAAATCCTGGGACTAAGGAAGATCTCCTGTGCCTGGTAGTGTTAGGAGTAGCTGTTCCCTTATCCTCTGTTCAGGATGGCTGCTGGGGACAGGAGCACACATGTGCCACAGACAGTGTATTGCATTACAGTTAGCCTGAAAAAGCCATTTTCAATTAGGCTGCATTAGTGAAGGGTATAAAACTCTGTGTGAAGCTGCTCAATGAGGTTTGGAGTTAACAAGGCAAGATCAGCCCACTGAGGAGGGGGAAGATGTAAGAAATTACATTTAGATTGCCTTCCCCCAGCTTGCTTCATCGAGTGTGATTATCTGACTACCCTCTGTCTTGTTAACTGTGCACAATAGCAAGTGTACAGAAGAAAAATAAAAGTCAACTTGGTCATTCAGGGAAGCACAAATAGGATAAACACCAGAGCTTCTGCATGGAATGGTTGTGCTTTGTTTTTACAACTACCACGAGGTGGGAATCTAGGGAAATAGCCAATCTTCTCTTCTCCTAGGCATGAATTCTGACAGGCAAAGGATTACATGAAACTAGCAAATGACAGGGCAGGCTCAAAGCAGTCACAAGAACTTGGCTTTTAACATGTCCTAGGAGACATCTGTGGATCTCCTCCATGCAGGGTGTCATGGATGCTAAAGAGTTCACAGAAGTTCGAGAAAGGCCTAATCCAAATATGCCTCTTCTTGGTTTTAGTAACTCTGATCAGTCTGACCACCCTATGATGGGTTGCCCTGCTTTGTACAGTAGTGGCTACAAATTTTCAAACAGCTCAGGGATTTTTTTTTACCTGATGAGATTGTTGGAGAATGAGAACATTTGACTCTGCCACTGTTTCTCATGGTCCTGGTTCTCTTCTCATTCAGTGTCTGTCTCTACCTTGTGGTCTTCCACATTTACAGTGCAATTCAGCTGCTTAAGCTTGGGTGTGTGCCCTTTTAGGTACCCAGACTATCCTACCTGGCCTCTGAGACAGCTTGACTCTTCATTAGGGTCCATGGCAGATCTGCCAGCCCAGCTTGGCTGCCTCAGAAATTTTTTCAAGTTTTTCAAAATGTCTCTGTTCAGAAAACTAAAACTTGTCCTTAAAATACATGTTTTGTTTAGCAGTTTTTAGTGCATTTGCATTTGACTGTATGCTTTGAATTTTTTATTTCCTTCCTTCACTCCTTCCCATTTTCCCTTAGTTCTTTTTGTGAATTTCTCTTCTTTTCACTTCCTCTCGATGTCACCTCCTCATTGTGTTCTCCCCCTTCTCCAATTCTGTTAATGTGGTTGTTCTCCATTATTTTATTTGTGTGGTTCCCAGATGAAGGGAGGAATGATGAATCTGACTCTGTGTTCTTAGAAGGCTAATTTATTATTTTATGATACTACATTATATAAAAGAACACTATACTAAACTATACTAAAGAATACAGAAAGGATACCTACAGAAGGCTGAAAGATAATAATGAAAACTGGTGACTCCTTCCAGAGTCCTGACACAGCCTGACTGTGATTGGTCATTAAGTCAAAAACAATTCACATGAAACCAATGAAACAATCACCTGTTGGATAAACAATCTCCAAACACATTCCAAAGCAGCAAAACACAGGAGAAGTAAATGAGATAATGTTTTCATTTTTCTCTGAGGCTTCTCATCTTCCCAGGAGAAAATCCTGGGCAAAGAGATTTTTCAGAAAATATGACTGTGACACTCCATCAAAAAGGCATTTTGGAGTATGGGAGCTGCCTTCACTTTGTGAGCTGAAATGAGCCTGTGGATTGTGTAGTGAGAGCTGTGTGTGTGTGTGTGGCTAGAAACTGTTCACTGACACCTCCCAAAGAGCTAAATTACACAACAAAAGAAAATCACTTCAGTTTTAGCCGATGACTTGGCCTTCCCACATGCCCACTAGCTAAATTGCAATTGGGATAATTCATTAATGAAATCATCTTCCAATAATAGTTGTTTGGATTGAATCAACTGCATCTGTGTACCTTCCTTCTGTCTGCCTTGTGTTGAGAGTGTGACTCAAAGGCTGGACTGCTGGGGCTGCTCTGAGCACCTCGCTGGACAAGTGTGCAGGGGTGGTGGCTGTGGCAAATGCCACCAAGAGAGGTCAGGGCAGCCAGGAGCCCAACCCTTCTTCTGAGGCATCTCCTTTCCCCTGCTTCCCTGCCTTGTCTCCATGACCCTGGGCACTGAAATGGCCAAGCAGTTCTGACTCCACATCACCAAGGAATGGGTTAAAACGCTGAACTGAGAGAGTGGCTGCGTGTGTAATGCCTGCACAGCCACCCACGTCCTGAGCCCCAAAGGGAAAGCCTCAGATCTCCTTATATGGGGATCTTTTTTCAGAAGAAAGTGGTCAGGATTTGGCTGTGCCTGTGTGAGCGCAGTGCTGTCACCTCCTGTGTCTCAGTGACACTTTCTCCAAGGCAGGAGGGAAGCTGTGGGGGTCAGGCAGCTCAAACCCTGCTGCTTTTAGTAGTACAGTGCACTCAAAGAAACCTGGTGGGTATGATCTTTACTTTTGCAGCCTTTTTTTTGAGACCCATAGACCCTATTTGAATGTTGTGCTGCTATGGATTTCCTGCTCCAGCTCTGTCCAAAATTATTCTTGTGTTCTTCTCTGATTTTTTTCTCTTACTGCTTTCCAGGCATGGGCAGGTTTGTGTGCACAACAATACCCACACATGCACTCAACCCAGTACAGCTGGCCTGCACGTGAGCACAAGGGTGTCTGAATGTGCTGGGGGCTTGGGATAATTATTTACATTTCCTTTTATGGGGATCTCTGCAAGTGTAGTTTTCTGGTGATTCATGTTTTGGCCAAGGCTTGAGTCTTTTTCAGCTTTTTCATTAAAAAAGCTGTTGTGTTTAGTGATACTTTGCATTTTTGCCCCGCTGGCTGCCTTGAGCTGTGCAGTGCTGCGTGGGGAGGAGAGAAGGAAAAGCAAGCTGGGACACAGGAGTGGCTGGGGAGTGCAGTCAGGGATACAGACCTGCCCAGTCATTTCCCAGTGTCCTTCCAGAGTGACAAAAACAGTGGCTTCCATCTTCCCTGCCTGCCACCCAGAGCCTCTAGCTTCTTGTTTCATTTTAGTGCTGTACCTGGGGTGAGAGCGGCTGTGCTCTACACACAGGCTCATCTCAGAGCCACAGCCACCCCTGCCTTTCTCTCATGGGTGTGTTCCCCTTCCTGCTGCCTGGAGTGGCCCTGGGTGCATCCTGGCAGGCAGCCCCAAGCTGAACTGAGTTTGGCTCTGCCAGTCAGGTGTGCACTGGAGGGAGGTTCCTCGGGCTGTGCCTTTGCAGGAGGCTCATCCTGGAGCAGCTGCATGGAATGAAAGCAGTGGTGTCTGTCCATCAGGCTCAGCAGCATGGGGACTGCCAGGTCCCATGGCTTGTAAAGGATGTGTATGGCTGCATGTGCTGCGCTGGGGAAGATGAGGATGAGCACAGGATAAGAGGGAAGCAGCTGCCAAGCTGGCACAGCCATCGCCAGCCCTGGGCTCTGGTGTGTTTGACTCCAACACCTCAGTGCTTCTTTTTCTCTGTGTTTGATGCAATGCTGTAAGCCTTGCTTCTCCCTCCACTCCCCATTCTTTCAGCTTCACTCTAAGTCCTAAACTGAAGGAAAACACAGGTTTTGCAGAGACCAGAAAACCTTTAAGCTCAAGCCCAGATCTTCTTTCACTGCAAGACTTCAGTTCTCAAAGCAGGGATATGGGCTCTGGTTCAGCCACACATTCCCCTGAAACCTCAGCCTCCTGCTGGTACAGAGGAGCCAGGGAGCCCTGACTGCCTGTGAGATGGCAGTGTTCCCATCTCCCAGGTGTGAAGGAGTGGCACTGTCCCCTCACTGGTGTTTTGACACCACAGAAAGCCTGGTCTTGTGGCAGTGCACGTGCCACACTGTGAGCAGGGAGTCACTGTGCCAGGTATCCACCTGCAGTGTGAACCCAGCAGCACTTTGCTCTTAGAGATGCAGACACTAAGTTTTATTTCCTCAACGAGATTGCAGTTAGATCCTGTCTGCCCTGCCCCCTGTTTTCTTAGGATCCTGTAGTAAATTCTCTCTGCCTTAAGCTGAGAATAGCCATAACTTCAGTCTCAGCAGAGGTTTAAGCCACTGCATGAGAGCTGTGGGCAACTGCACAGTGATACAGTGGGATCCAGCTGCTGCCCTTCAGTTCTATCAGTCAGCAGTAACTTTCAGCTGATGCTTTCCTTTTCCACTGGTGATGCAATTGCTTCATCCCTTAGAAGGACTTGAATTAATTTCTGAGGGATTGGACTTTTCTCATCAGGCTGTCTGTGACCCCTGACAGTACAAATACTGCAAACCCAGACTTGATTAATCATTAGGCTTTTAAAGAAGATTTCTAAGCCTAGCTGCCTGGATTACTGACAAGACAACCTTTAGTAGAAAGGGACATAGTTGGTGTTCAGCTGCATAAACAAACAAGCATTGCTATTTCTTCTCTACCAGACTAAAGTTTGGGAAGGGCTTTTTAGTTGCATTGAGTCTGTTTTCAGAACCTCAAAGTAATTATCTCATTTAAGGTCAGAAAGGTCTCTCTTCAGTTCCCCAGTAGCTATAAAAATCACCCAAATATTTCAATGCCGGAATGAGCACATGATTTGTGGATTTAAACTTGGGCATGTGTAACAGGTGCAATTGTTTTACTTTTAACCCTTCAGACTGTAAGTCCCATTCATTTGAAAGATCCTTGTGGGTCCCTTCCAACTCAATGTTCTGTGATCTGTGAAAAGTGCTGTTAGTAGCTTTAATATAAAAATATTTGTACTTCTGTTGTCACATTCCATTCATACAGCTCAATGTGTCTGTTCCACCACGTGACTGGTTTGAGCTGAGCACCTTTAATTTTCTGTGATTGCTGGCAGGCTTCTTGGTACCTCTTAGATTTGCTTAGATTTACTGAAAGTACTTTTTTACTTTTTTTTTTTTTTTTTTTTGACAAAATGATCTTTTAGTTGTGACATAAGCATGTACATGATCAAGAGAAACCTGAGTGTCCATCTTCAAGATACTCCTGGCATCAGTTCTTGGCTTCACCATTGCCTAGTCCTGGACCCTGAGGAAGTCATTTAAACTACCATTTCTTGAGTGTGCTTCTGTATCTGATTCCTTGTGGTTTATATCCTTCAGATATAAAAGAGATATGTCTGTTGAGTTCTCCTTCTTTGTCTCTTTGCCAAGGTCTGCATATTTGTCTTTTCCTTCCTTTTAAACAGGTTACACTGAGTTTAGATGCAGTGATGTCAAACAGTATTCAATAAGTGATGTGTAATACTTGTGTAATTTGTGGGACCTCTTGAGCAAGAGAAGATAAATTGGCTTTTGCTATCTTTGTGAGCTAGAGAATCTTATGCTAATGGCTTGTTTCAAAATAGATACTCAGAGAAGTCAGAGTAAGGAAAAAACTTATTAAATCATGAAACTTCCCTGGCTCCTAATATGGAATATTTTCCTTATAGAGCACTTTCAATTTTTGTCCAAAATCTTTTGAAATACCCTTAGCAATGGAGCTTTTGAACTTGCTGCTGGAAGACTGCTTGATGTCATACTAGAACTACTCGTAAAGACAAATTGGTGTTTCAATGAAAGTTTATCTTTTCATAATTTAATGTCATTACTCATAGATTTACTGCTTCTTGCACAACCCAAAATTCCTCTCGTTTCTTAGTGTTTATAGCCTTCAAGTATTTGTCATTTCTGGTTGTATTCTTCTTCTTCGTTGTCTTCGAGCCAAGGACTGCGTATTTCATTTTCTTAACGTCTTCTTTTAAATCAGCCCGTGGATGTTCCTGTTTCTCTTCTACTACTGCTTTAGCTCCATTTTTGTTTAAGTTAATGAGATGTTTCAAAGTGAATGAAATATCCCTGAGTGTTCTAGAAAAAGGGACAGTCTTGTAAAACCAGTTTAATTCATGGGACTGTGAGGAGGTCACAAGATCCCTAAATCAATGTAGGAATTCCCAGATATTCTGTTTATTACAGGATTTCCCATGTAAATAGAACACCTTGTAAAACAGATTTTTTTTTCTCTGTTTCTGGGCAGCCAGCACTCACAGCTTGCAAAGACTCCTAATGTACCTGTGCAAATCAACTGTGCAGGTAGAGCAAGTCTGGTGGGTTGAATTGAGTGGGGAGGCCAGGCTGAACCCTGCCACTTGCTGTGTGACCACAGTCAGACTTGCTGTCCCCGTGTGCTTGGGGTTTCCAGTTGTCATTCCAGCCTTTAACTCTACTTTCTCCTAACTTTCTGATTTCTGATCTAGCTTTTCTAACCATTCTTTTTTTCCTTTTAGTTTTTAACCATACCATTCTTTGTTAATAAACCCTTCACTTTTTCTGGAGTAGTGAAGATGTTAGATAAAAAGTGGACTAATATACTTTCATATAATAATCCAGTAAGCTAAGTGTGCAAACTTGGTGTAGAGCCAAACCACAGATTTTGTTTACTGTCATTCAGCCTGCTTTTGCTTTGGTTGACTTTGTTCCTGTTGAGATCCAAGAAAATTAATTCTGTGAGTAATGTTTCCTGAGATGCTTTGTCAAATGCTTGTGCTTCAGGTACATCATGTATGCTATATTCCCTACAGCCATAAATGTTACAATTCTGTAAAAGATACCCAGGTTTTTCTGGCAGTCTCTATTCTTTAGAACCTAGTACAGCTGAAAAATTTGTTCCATTATTGTGTAGTTTAGAGCTGGCTGACTGTGGTCTGCAAACCCTAGTTTTGTGTTTCATGTGGTCTGCAGAGAATTGTCTGGTCGCAAAGTGCAGTCTCTTCCCTTGGACACTAAATTTCATTAGAGGCACTTAGAGTACATTAAACACATTTCTTAATACTAGTCACATGTATAAGCTGCTCTTCGATTTGCTACAGGACTGTGAGCACAAATAAAAGGAAAGTAATGTATATAATAGAATGAAGAAAGGGTGTTGTGTCTTAATTAGTTTGCATTAAGCAGTTGACCTGTCTCTAGAACAGAATATACTCTCTGGTAAGAAAGCTCAGCATCTCTTTGGCCTGGGAAGAAGGCCTGTGACAAGGGAGCTACAAAGGAGCTCCACACCTTTTATATCCTCTCCTTTTGCTGGGAATCATTGCAGTTCTCTGTATGCATAGAAGAATTTCTCCATCTGTGTGTAGCCAGCCATACATATCCTTCTTTGGGTGCTGGGGACTAGAGAAAATTGCAGCACAGGCTGCTGTCCTGGCCTCGGGGTGGTTGGTCTGGAGTCCCCCCCTCTCCTTGGAGCACATCTCCTGGTGTTCCCTGCTGAAATGCCATCCTTGTCCTGGTGATTGTTTCTTCCTCTTTAAATTTAGACTTCCTGATTTGATCTGTTCTAATTTGTTGGCAAAAAGAACAAACCAGAGTAGTTATCAGTGCAGCTTCACATCTTGTGCTTTGTCGGTGTGTAAGTGCATTTGCACCTAAATGGTTTCAGGCATTTTTGTGTTTTCCTGACCTGTTGAGCCTCCTGCTACTTGTCCATGTCCTGTGACATGGTTCCCTTCCTGCCATGGGCCCTGTGCATCCTTCTGCATCTTTGCCTCTTAGGTCTGTAATTTTGCACCCCTGGTTTCCCTCAGAAGCCAGGTTGTTCCCTTGTCTGTGCCAGGGCTCCTGGGTTTTCTCCCTTTTGCGAGGGGCCATCAGCTCCTTTTTTTCCTTCTTCAGCTTCTTGTGCCCTCCATTCATCATGGAGCAGTTCTGTTATCCTCCCAAATACTTGCCTCATACCAATGTCCTCTTTCCTTTTCTATCATGGAGACCAAAGTGGAGCCTTGCAAAGAGTCAGTGTTATGATCCCTAGATTTGTCATTTCAGATGCTCGAAGTTTTACTTTCCTATAACTTTCTACATGGCCTATGCTTTTAGAATGTGTTTAAACTTTTGTCATCTTGACCAAAATTCCTCTTTGGATTCTCATATTGCAGAACATAAATATACTTTATTTTCTTCCTTCCTCTAATATTCATACTTACATTTAATGTTTTATTCTATTTCCCCCAAGTGGGATGAGGTTTTTTGCAAATTCTATCTCCTGCAAATGAGAATAATAAGATTTGTTTTACTTTGTAATCTTTTCTTCATTAAATGTAATCACAAAACTGTGAGTGAAACGTACTGTTGATATTAGCTCTTTACATCTCTGTGTAAGACAAATATCAGTACCTTATTGATCTAGGAAAACTTGTAAAAATTAATTAGATATGCAAAATAAAATCTTTTATCATGATGATAAATTTTGGGGCAAATAGAATGCTTTCTTACTATATCTTTGTCTTCCATTACTACAAGTACTGCACAAATTCTTTCACAAGTGAAGGTAGATAAGAGAGCCACATAAAGAATATCTTTAGATGCCTCTGACCCAGTTAGCTCTCCTCAGCCAGGAACCAGAATACCTTTGTCTTATTTTTTGCTGGCCTGTGTTTTTCTGAGTAAATTTTTCACCTGCTGGTATCTCTAATTTTATATTATTGTTCCTATTACTGCAATCCTAAGAGACTTATCCAGTGCATATCAGTGTTCTCTCCTGCTGAACTTTTAACCCCTGCTGAATTCCCGCTGATGGAAAGAGCCCCTACTTCATTTGGCTAACAGCTGCCCCATTTGCTTAACTCCAGGATAGAAAGAAATTGTCCTTTCTGCTGTTTGTGCCCTGGTGAGTGAATTTTCCCATTGTTTGATTATACACCCTTTTCCCACTCTCTCCAACTTTCACTGTTGCGCACACATTTCACTGAGCTGTGGCTTGCACAGAGGCAATGAAGTAGGGAGATACTGGGTAGCTCTTCCAGCTGGCTAAAGCCACAGAGAAGGATAGTGCAGTGAGGGTGTGAGAAGGACAGAGGGAGCAAACAAGAAAAAGCAGATCAATAGGATGACCTCAAAGCAAAAGCAGCTTGGTTTTGTTTCTGTTCTACCTCACAGGGTACTTGTGCCTCTGTACCATCATCAGGTCAGGATTTGGGGAAGAGGGGTAACTGATGCTTTCCAAAGTGTTCCTAACTCTGATTGAGCAGCTGCTGGGTCTCCCCTACCTAAAGGCTGATCTGGAACCTTCCAATGTGCGGCCAAACTGTCTCAGGGGAGTCGTGGAGGAGAAGGTGACACACTGGCTTTGGGTCAGGCAAATAGGAATTCAACATCTTGGCTCATGAAATGTCCTAGATTTGTTTGAACAGTGCTGAGAAAATTCCCTCTGTTAACAAGATTGGCTGCAGCCAGTGACCCAGCCACCTTGGGACAGCAAAAGGAGAACAGAGCGCCAGCATGTTCTGCCAGTGCAGCTGGTGGGGTCTGCTAGCTCTTGGGAATCCTGTCTTGGAGCTTTCCCAGGATTAAATTGCTGGCACTCCTTGCATCAGCAATGAGCCAGAGGAAAGTCCAGGTTGTCTCTGTGCTGCTTTGTTTAGATCACCTGAGCTCCCTCCCTCCAGGCTCTACCTTTTTTGGTCTAAAGTTAGAGACTTTGCATATTGCATTTTGGTGTCCTTGCACCCAGTTACTTTGTCCTTCCTCCTGCTGATGTAGGTGAAGGTTGAAGAGGAGCATGCCACTCTCCACGTGGGTCACTTCATGTCATCAGGACCTCTGATGATAGAAATAATAGAAATATTATTAGAATTATTGAATTAGTATTAGAAATAATGTGTCTGCCTTTCAGCTGCCTGTTAAGAAATGTTGGTGCAAGTGTGCCTGTTTGGCATGTTAGAGAGAACAGACATGCAATTGTAGCCAGGCTACCTTAAGGAGGGATCTCATCAGCTGTGAAAGCCCCAGAGGCTCCAGATCCCCCAACACAATTTTTTTACCAGTGTGGGCCATCAAAGCACCTCCTGAAGCTGGCAAGACAGTTAAAGTAGATGCCTACTTGATGAATGAGTGTCCAGAACAGTCTGTCTTGGAGAGGCTAAAGGCAAACCAAATAACAAAGCTTTACCCCTTTTTAATCTCCTTCCAGTCCAGGAGCAGCAGTTTCCAAATCATAGTGGCTAGTTGTACAACTTTCTCCAATTTTAGAATCTTAAGGTCCCAAATTAAATGGGTTTACTATAAATTTATGACTGACACCAGCATCTTTTGTGGTCTGATGTCCTTTTTGTACAACCTGTGAGGCGCATGTACCTGAGACTGATTAAAATGTTGAAATGCTCCTGCTGCCCACCTCAGAGAATGTCACTTGTCTTCTCCAGACCCAGATTCCTGCAGGCTTTGAAGAGCAGGCTTCAGAAGGAAAAGGTCAATGCACTTATCTGCAAACTACTGTTTTCATCTGTACATGAAAAAAAAAATTATATTAACATAATTTGTACATATAACAGTCTTCATCTGCAACTTTATGTATTTTCCACTTAGAATAACCCAAAATAACAAGTTATAAGCATGCCTTAGTAAAGAGAAATATTTTCTGGGGTAACCATTATTCCAGACTGCACAACAAGCCTTGACCCTGAGGACTCTTGTTCTCCTGGGAACGGGAGGGAGAAGGGAAGTGCACTGGGCAGAATCCCAGTCCTCAGGGCATTGCTTAATGCACATCCATCCTTGTGCTCACTCCAGTTATAAACAAACAGTGAGGTCCGAGTGGGCTTTGCACCATTTGGGTCTAAATGTATTTCCTGGCTGCTTTCAAATGCTGTGTCTGAAGGAGTGCACTCCTTTCCTGGGCAGGAAATCAGGGATAATGGGAGGACCAGAAGGCTGAGGCATGGTGCCCTGCAATTCAGTTGGAGCCCAGTGATTAAGCCTCGTGTGCTGGCTCCAGGCTGCTCTTCCAGCCTGTCCTGATTGCAGCTCCGTGGCTGGAGGGTGCTCAGCTTCCTCCAGCTGCAGCAGCAAAACCACTTGTGTTTGTTTTGGTCTCGCTTATCCTGTTGCTGATTTCATCCTCACACCAGCTGATAAACCTGGAGCAAAGATGCAATCTGCAGCCTGGCTGCTTGGGCAGCACAGAGGTCTTCCCTGGGAGTGTGTAATTTGAAACAAGGTGACTTTATCTGAGCCTAGTTCACTTTTCAATCTCATTTCTGTTTTGCATACTCTGGGGATGAATCTGTACTCCCTTTCCCCCCCTGGTTTAAAGTTTCTCTGATCCTATTTTAGTGGACTTTTTTTCCTAAGCCCTGAATAAAAAAAGGTTGATTTTTTACTGCAGAAAAATGCAACACTTTTGCAAGCTATTCCCAAAAGACTCAAAAGATAACTCTTTAGGTTTGGAAGCTGATTTGGAGAAAGGAGATGGAGTAAAAACTAGTAGTATTTAACAAATAAAATGGTGACTGACGTGTTAGGAAATATTCTGATTGTGAAGCTGCCTGGCTTGGAGAAGAAGCTTGGAAATCAAGTAGTAGAAGCTCCGTCTGTATAATGTGAGCATAATAAAAGCATTGCAGGGAGAATGTGCTGTGGAGCCCAGCCCTGTTCCTTCAACTGCCACTGTTAGAATTATTCTGATTTTGCTGTCTGGGCTATTGGTAGCTTTGCTTCTGCCATAATAAGTATGTGTCTCTGTGTGGTATTAACCATCAAATGAGAAAATGGGGGGGTCCTTCAAGGCCAGGGGTGAAAAAATGAGTAAATCTCTTCTTTGTTTCTCTGATCATCTCTGAAGGCATTTTACCTCCCCTTGCTCTGCCTCGCTCTCCCCTACTCTTTGCCAACAATAGGAACAGAAATCTAAGTTTTATATATAGCATTTGTGGGGCCTCTGTGCTTGGCAGCACATTCTGCTGTGGTTTTGGGGCTGGAAAACAATTGTCAATGGGGTATTGTGGCTTTTTTTTTTCTACCTTTGGCAGTTATTATCTGGAAAAAATCAAATTTATGTGAATTCTTGGGTCATAATGACTCTAATACCTGGGCTGAAATTTGAGGAACACTGTTCCTAAATTGATTAGACATGCTAAGACATTTTCCTAATGAAGGTGGTGGCTTTGTAAATTTATCTAATGAGACATAAGAATCTTCTTGGCTCTTGATCATATGCATATGTTGCTGAGAGTTTACAATATTTTTCCTGGCTCCAAAGTGATCTTTTTAAAACATGCAGGTAGCATTGCTGGCTTAAAATGCAGTGACCCTGCATCAGGGGCTATGCACAAGACAAGTGTCCTTATTTGATTCCAAGAATCTGAAATTTTGGAGGATTTTGCCTCAGCTGTAAGCTTGCAGCAGTTCTCTGTGCCTCTGCAGTTTGGCCAGCCCTGGAGTGAACATTACTCCAAATTATTGGATATACATGTGTGTTTCACCTACTTGTCACAGTGCTGTAGGTTTTTGTGATCTGTGACCTCAAGATGTTTGAAAAAGTCTTTAATATTAATTAGTCAGATCAGATGGGTCATATGACTGAGGGAAGGACAATTATTGATTATTAAGAATTAGATCAGGAAAATTATATAAACTAGATTTTTAAAGTGTTGAGGCAATAAAGTTTTCATATAGGCAAGATATTAATTAACAATGAAAGGCTGGACTGGGCTCTGCTCTCAATTTTTAATTCCACTCTAGTTTTAAAAAAATCATACTTGTGGGAAAATGGTGTGAGAGCATGGAGGCTTAAGGCTCACACATCAAATTTCACTGCACACATGTCATTAATAAACTGTGAAGTTGTGAATTGCAGTGATATGAATACCTGAGAGCAACTTTCTTCTCACATGACACCAGGACACTTGAAATTCCCCGGAATGCTCTGACAATGGCCTCAAGGTTAAGGCAGGATGAAGCTGATGGCAGGTTATATTTAGCCCAGGTCCTTAACTCCAGGACTCTGTCTCCAATGACCTTCAGTTCACATTGTAAGATGGATTTAATTTTTGGGACCTTTGTAAGCAGGAATTGGGTATGGATGGAGTCTGCAGTGCTGCAATGGATGTTGCTTGCACGCTTAGTCTAATCTGCATGTGTTGGTAAATCCCGTGATTTTACCTTGAGTTTCACAGTAGTTGATTACTTTGTGATAGCCCAGCCCTCTGCAGTTACATTTCTTTCAGCTTTAGTTTTAAAAACATTAGCATTCTAGCCTGCATAGTTTTTGCAGTTTGAAAATGTGTAGTAAAGCCTCAGAAATTATAAATCAAAGAAAAAACATCTATAAACACAGTTCTGCTGTTCTTATTAGGACCTTTTAAGGCAAATTCAGGATTTGTGTATTTAAGTGCTGTTTGTTATAGTATGTCCTGGCTTGAAACAGATTCAGAGCTCTTGGAAAAAAAAAAAAAAACATTTGAAAAGAGCAACCAGCAGTATACAAGAAAGTGCAAAATGGAGTGTGGAAGAGCTGATTTATGGTTTACCCTAAAATTTGCTTGAAAAGGAACAGAATAGGGGACATGTTACAAGGCAGGTTGGTTTGTTTATCCTTGTTATCCATTAATCATGCTGCGTGCAGTGCTGCTGAAAACCATAGGAGCTATGCTGGGGTTTTTTTTTAAAATAAAGTCATTCTTAGGGAGGGAACTGATGTGTAGATTTCCTACAGACATCTCTCCTTTCTCAACGCCGTCACATAAAGTAGGCTGGCAGGGACATGTTGTTTCTCTCACCCTGAGACAGTGCACTGCACGTTTTGCTCCTTGTTTTGCATTACCAAGTACTAAAATGTCTTCTCAGCTGCCCCTGAAACTGCCAAATGGAGGTCTTAAAACCATGCTCAGTTAAGCTGGAATGGCTGAGTAATGTGTGTTCCTCAGACTGAGGGCAGTGAGGAGGCCAGAGTCTTCACGCTATATTGTTTCTGCATTACCCATCTCATTCCATGCTGTCCCCCACTGGAAGGGAAGGATGAGTGCCACAGGTGGCACCTGATCCTGGGAAATTATTACCAGTATTCAAGGTACACCATGACCAGGCTTGCATGAGTTTCTTTAGACCTGCTTCCCAGCCTGTGCGTTCTAAAACTTTCCTGAGATTGTATAAATCTGATCACTCACTGTTCGTGGCGCAGCAGAGCTGCAGCAGATGTGCTCCTGCCTGCCTCTCTCAGGATCCTGCTGGAAAAGAGAGAGTCTTGGTGTGTCTGCCTGCACTGCTCCTGCTCATTCCTTCCCCCCAGGCCTGCTGGTGCTTGCTGGCAGCCTGTCTTGTTTGTTAGTGTCAGGAGAATCAGGCAGGGAGCAGCTCTGGGGTGCACGAGAGGAATGCGGGCTCTCAAACAGCTGCTGCAAGCAGACCACAAGGACCATGGGTGACCCACTGAGATGCTTCCTTTTGCCCACACCTTTATGGGGAGAGGAGGGAACTGGAAGCTGTTTGTGCTGGCTTTGATGGCAGACAGGTGAATTGGGTATTGTGCAAGGCGTCTAAAATGCAGTAGGTCTTTCCATCCGTAACTGGTCTCCTTTCTTGACTGCTCTTTCTGCATCCTAATGAGTAAATCTAGATTGGTTATACTAATAATCCACCAGAAGCCCAAAGCCTACAGTCATGGAAATTTACTTCTCCTTTCAGTGTACCAAGATATAAGCAAATAATTATGTTTTTAATATTTGGTAGCTCCACGCAGAAAAATAATATTCGTAAATTTCCCAACACCAAAATCAAATGGAACCCACTTAATTACCAACAAGTAAACAATGATTTTTCCTCCTTAAAATACCCAAACACGTTCATAATTAGCTAATTAAACTACCACATAAATGATTATTCAATATAAAAGAGCGACAGAGAGGCGGGCAGAGGAGGAAAGCAGTGAAACCATTACTCGCAGACACATTTCTTTCTCCAAGGCAGCCAGTGAGTCGTTACAGGAGAGATGATGAGTAGAAAATAATAGGAACAGCAGCAATAATTAACGTGCTGGCAATAATTAACTTGCCAATATCTGCAGCTTGAAGCCAGCCAATGTGTTTGTTTTGCCCAGAGAAGGCCACATGTGAGAAGATACTCACCTGTTTCTGAGCACTTTGCCATCTTCTGAAGGAAACAGAGGAGTTGCCCTAATTCAGTGCTGCTGAATGGCCCATGTAAACCACCACTGTGCCTGCTCAGCCCTTGATTGTGGTAGCCCAGGATAGAAGAAATAGGTTTCCCCTCTCTCCTTTTATTGTCACTTGAGAAATCTGAGAGGTTACAAAAGATCTGAATGTTAGAGAGGCCAATTAGAGTACTAGAATTTGATGTCTTTTCTGCAAATTGGTAAGAATGGAATAAAAAAAGGGAAGATCCTCTCTCCTTGGTGCTTGGGTGTCAATGCTGAGTTTTTAATGACTCTACTGCTAACATCTCTCCTTTGCTGCTTGCAAACCAGCAAGCTCCTGCTGGTGTATAATTTCATATAGACAGTAAGTTCATTCATAAGGTAATATTGGCATACCCAAAAAAAAGTGTTTTGTGAGGAGCCCCATTGGCTTTTCAAAAAGTTATAGAATCATGGAATGATTTGGTTGTGAGGGACTTTAAAGATCATCTAGTTTAACCCACCCCCCCACTATGAACAGGAAAACCTTCTGCTAGACTGGGCTGTTCAGGGCCCCATCCAGCCTGTACTTGAACACTTCCAAGGACAGGGCATTCACAGTTTCTCCAGGAAACCTGTGTCTCACCACCCACACAGTAAAGAATTTCTTCAAATAACTAATCTAAACCTGCCCTCTTTCAGTTTAAAGCCATGACCCCTTGTCCTGTCACTACAAGCTCTTGTAAAAAGACCCTCCGGTGGTCTTGAAGATCCATGTTGCGTAGGTTGAATTTATATTTCCAAAAGCATAGCAAAGATAATTGGCATTCCTTAATTTCTGCATCTTTTCAGAGTTTCCACTGCCCTTGTCACTTTTGTTCCTGAACCTTGACTTTCAGCTTCAAGGCAGTAGAGTTCCTCTTTCCCTGCAGGGATCAGGCTGAGAGGATTTCAGTGTCTTCCCTCAATAATCTTCCCCACACAGCAAATATCCTAGAGAGATATTCTGGTTGTTTAATGTTTGGGTTATTTTTTGCCTTTAGTTTTTGGAGTGTTTTTTTTTTTTTTTGTTTGTTTGTTGAATAACAGTTAAAAAGCAACAAGACTAAAAAGGCTATTTGTTAACCAGGGAAAGAAAAAAAGTTGGAAATACTGTTCAACAGGATGAAAAATGAAGTTGCCTACTGGGTTATGGAGAAAAATGTCCTTTAGTAATTGTATGAGTCAGATTAATTATTTTCCAATGTTGTAAATCAGTAGGCTTTAATCTTTCTTACTTTAGCAAATTGGTGAACAACACAGATCTGTTGGTTTTCTTTCCTCCTTTACATCTAAACAATTTTTATAAGGCTCTTTTGTATTTTGGTTTTGGACACGCTGTTTTTATGACCACTTGTGATGTAATAAAGTGGTAACATTTCTGAACAAGCATTGCAGAGCTGAGGTATGAGTTTTGTGCCCTTCAGATTCTGTTTTCAGAGAGAACTGTGTGCAGTGCTGGGGCCTTGATAACTTAAATTGGGCAATAAATTGAAGTGATATCTTAATCGCTCTGTGTTTTAGCTTTTCTGCCATGTCACTGAGATATTTGTGCTGTTGGAAGGGGAATTTTTGTTCAGAGGTCTCTTAACAAGAAAACTTCTGAGTGGCTAAGGGTAAAAAAAGAGACAAAAACAGAAATGAAGCCTAGGGAGAGGGACTAGACACGAGGGATCCCTGCAGAACTGATCAGTGTTGCCCAGAGCACCCAGCAAGAAGCAGCTTCTGGGCAGGTGAACAACTGAACTGAAAACCAAGTGAACCAATTTTGGACAGCTCCTGGCAATTAGATGTGAAGGGGAATTGAAAATAATAAGATGCTTATCTTAGCAAAGATAATTAATTGTTAAAATTTTGTGTAAAAAGTACAAAGTTTCTGGCAAAGCTGGAAAGGACAGGTCTCTATGTTTTTCTGTGAAACACAGAGAGCTGTTGAATTAGCTCAGGAAACATGGGTAGATGCTTGGATACAGACAGGGAGACCAGAATTTGTGTGGATGGCTTTTAAAATATTGGCTCTAATTCACTGCTGTGCCCTTTGCAGGACTAACAAAAATGTGGAAAAATGTGGCTGTGGGATTTTGGGGTTTTCTGGGAATTGCTAGGGAGTCATTTTGACCACAGTACAGGTTAGAAGTTTAGCAGCTCTTGCCTCCAAAGGTCTGGACCAACAGGAATTTTTGTTCATAGGCTATTTAACAAGAAAACTTCTGAGTGGCTAAGGGTAAAAAATGAGGAAAAACAGAAATGAGGGAGGGGGACTGGACAAGAGGGGTCCCTGCAGAATTTATCAGTCTCGCCCAGAGTACCCAGCAAGCATCAGCTTCTGGTGCTGTCTTGATTGGACTTCTCATGCCTCATTGTCAGCTTCTGTTGACTCCCAAGGAACACGTTTTTCTTGTAAGCTTCCATTTAAAAAAAAAAGCTGGCCGAGGGATTAAAAGCATTGTTTCTATAGGGCGCTTGCAGTGTTTTATCAGGAGCTTGGGAACTCTGTCAGAGTGTGACAGAAGTAAAAAAAAAAAAAAATGTATCTAAATAGGGGTGATAAAGTGGGATGAAAATGGGAGAAGTCACAGGTAGGAGGACAAGAGACAAAAGCCATCAAGTGCGAGGAAGAAAAACAAAGGAGAGTCGAAGTAACAAGCAATTAATTTGTAAAGCAGTTTCCAAGTTAAGCTCTATTTCTGTGACTGTGCTTGCTGCACTGCTCCATGTTGTCTTGTATCCACAATGAGGATCCCTGGAGACAGCAAACCATCTCTCTAAAGCGGGCATCTGTCCTGTGTGCCTTGCAGAATGCCATTGTCCTCTCTCCTACAAAGCTGCCCTGACTCAGTCCCTGTGGTGAACTGCCTTCAGGCCTTTCAAAACCACATTCAGCTGTCAAGTGCCTCCAGGAGAAGCTGGCCAAATAGATTTTTTTAAATTTTGCATATTCCTTACCTTTCTTAAGTGTTCTGAGTTCAAATATCCTTGCTTATATTGAGCACATCTTATTTCCATTCCTTTCCTCCATCTTGTCTATGTAGCTCTGTTATTTCTGGGTAAGCTTCACAGACAAATAATAATTTTTAGTAATTATTTTTGCCCATAAAATGGGGTACTAACTCTTTAGAGGGGAATCCTTGGGCTAAATTGTTTTTTCCACCATTCTCGGACCACCACTGAACATGGTGCTGTGATCCTCAGCTTCACCTAGAGACAGTTTGGCTTCTTTCTATGTGCTCTTTTGAAAGCTAATGTGCTGAATGAGAGATAAATGCTGTAATAAGGGAGGGAGAGGAGGAAAAAAAAATATTTTTTGAATATAGAAGGTCCTTTTCCCTAAGTGATTAGAGGCAGATGTCAACCCTTCAAAATAGGCAGCAGAAGTCATTTTTTGGTGCACAGATGGCTTTCCTCATATCTGAAGGAGTTTTAGGGGCATTTGGGAGTTAGGTACTTGTAAGGAAAATTTGAGGTATTGAGAGGTTGGCTGCTTTTAGGGTAAAACCAGACTTTCACCAAGAAAAGAAAGGTACCTTGACCTTAGATTGATATAATCGAGACAAGACCTACAAGTGGCCCAACAGAAAAAAAAAAGGAATGTGAATTCTTTCTTCCCATGCCCTGGAAGTCTGTTTCTCATCGTGCTTTGGTTTATCTTTTCTTTCTCCCTCTTTATTTGCCTGTATCATTTTTGTTTATCATTCTCTGTCCATTCTAGTTTTAGCATCCCAAGGTAACATGGCACAATGTAAATATCATGCACAAGTCTCTTACCTAGTAAACAAGTGTACATGTTAGATATTAGAACATGATTAAGCAACTCTGAACACATCCTGTGTCCTAGATCCTGTATGACTCATATGTCATGGCAGTTAATCAGCTATAATTGAGTAAAGCAGGAAAAAAGGATAAAACCAAAAAAGAGGGGGCTTGGTTGATTTTTGTTTTCTTCTTTTTTAAATATTACAGGAATTCTTTTCTATTAATAAAAAGAAAGGAGGTTGGTTGGTTTTTTTTTTGTTGCCTCCATTTAAAGATCTGGGAATGCTCTGTGTGTTTCTTGCAGGCAAATTGGGAGTATACAGAGGGATTAAGCAACTCTCCACAGGAATGCAGGCATGCTGAGCAGAGATACGGATTTTAAATGAGGCAAAGCCACTGAAGAGCTCAGGGTACAAAGTAAAAAAAGCCTCACCAGTCAAATAAAAAGTGCAGAACATGGGAATTTCTCTAATCGAGGTAGACCTTATTTATCTAGCAGAAGTTAGTCAAAACAAAGAGTGACACTTCTAATTCATGAGGGGGAAGCTGTTGCGATGTTAATATCACATCATATTAAATTGTTCAGAAAGGAAGGTTTCCTAAGGAAACTTGGGATTTTGGGTTACAGAGCAATACAGATGAGGCAGTGCATTTTCAGGCCTTGCTCAGAGGTGGGAAAACTCAGAGGCTAGATATAAGAGGGAAATGTATCCATTAAAATATATTGATGCTCACAGGCTTGCATACATGGCAGCACTTCTCTTTTTTCCTCCTAAATGGCTTGAGTTTCAGAGTGAAAATCAGAAATTAATAGTACCTGTTATTCTTGTGTTCTTTTTTACCTAAACACCAGCATACTCTTAAACAGTTAAAAAT
This sequence comes from Calcarius lapponicus, assembly GCA_039654755.1. Taxonomy (NCBI): domain Eukaryota; kingdom Metazoa; phylum Chordata; class Aves; order Passeriformes; family Fringillidae; genus Calcarius; species Calcarius lapponicus. The sequence continues at coordinate 70,128,891 of CM077463.1, forward strand.
AACTGCTAAAGCTGCAGTTTTTCTCTCTAGAAATTACTGCCTGATAAAATGCAGACCCATAAAAATTATTTTAGAGGGCTGTAAACCTCCTCTTGGGAGAGTGCAGAGTAGGAGTCCTGGTGAAGGGAAGAGTATTGTGGGCACAGTTGGGGCTGGAATAACACCACATCCCTCCTTCTGGGGCTCCAGCAGCCTTTCTGGTTATCAGAGCCCTGATCTCCCTCCTTGGGAAGGGTTTCCTGGCTCACACTGTAATGCTCTAGAGCAGCACCACCTTGCCCAAAGTGGACCAGCAGGGATTTCTTAAGGAGGGTGGTGAGTTTGCAGGAGGCAAGAATGCTTACTGTCAATAGAAAGTCAATATTCTCTCTTTTTACTTATGACCTGTTCAGAATTTGATCTGGAATCTCCATTTTCATCAGTCTACCCACAGCATGAATTCTCTTGATTGCCTTACAGGAGGAGTGCTGTTGCAGTGAGGTGTACTGTGCTTATTTTACAAGAGACACCTGGAGATGTACCCCTTGTTGTGCACTCACTAGGTGCACCATCTTTTTAGATAATTGGTTTTTATTCTGTGTTTTAAAGAGGAGAGGCCCTCTGCATTACTCTGCAGTCCTGGAGAGCTCATCCTGTCAGGTGCTCTTTTACTCAAACTGCATCACAATTTTGTGAGAGAAGTTTTGGTTCTGCAGAGAAAAGAAAGGATGGCAACAGGTAGGAGGAGCAGCAGGCTGGTGCACAGGGTGTAACTCAACTTTGTTGGGGCCCTGCCAACTGGTCCAAGTTAGGGTTAATAGAGAACAGGAGAATTGTGTTGTGCAGATAAGTATTGCAACTCCCTCTCTGGTGAGTGCAGCCTGTCCCCACTGTAAAAGGCAGCCTCTGCAGCACAGTCTGCAATCAGCTGTGGGTTTGACAGCTAAAACTGAGCTTTTAGCAAGTGAAAGTTCCTACCAGCTGCAATGCAAAAAAAATTCATCATGTTGTGATATGCCATATCTTCCTGTACAAATGTTGCAACAAAATGCTGCTGAACTGTTTTTGGTAACCTCCTGTTCAGATAATTTCCTGCTGAGAGGGAATTTTGGTGCTTCTGGTCCCCGTTGGCGTTGCAGTTGCATTTGTAAGGTCCTGGTGTTGTTTTGATGTTACAGTGTAAATGTCACCAAATAATAGGTGTGTTCCTAGGGCACTATATGTTAGTTTGCAAAAGTGAGCCAGAAAAACATCCTTTGGGATCAAGAAGTTCCTTTGGCACCTCCCAAACATTGCCTGCTATGTATCTGATTTTCTCATGAGGTAGTAATCAGGTAGGTCCAATTTCCAAACTTCTCTCTCAGTTTTGAACAGCTTTTGGTTTGGACATGGAGATCCAGATGTCTGTGCTTTCAGCTGAACCTCTGGAAATCCCTGTATCCAAAAAGAAAGGTGGAGTGCAAAACAAAGCAACCAAAGAGACAAAAGGTTAGACAGATGATAGAAGAATGATGCAGGAGGTGGAGTCTAAGCAACAAAAGAGGGGCAGAGACAGCAGCATCACAGTTTTCATCCACCAGGAATTAATCAGATTTCTAAACATTTAGACAGGGTCTTTTCATGCTTGTCAGAGGTTTGTCTTCTGTAAATTGCTATTAGCTTGTTAGCTGGTTAAATCAGTCAAGTCACTGTGCCAAGCTCCTATCCCTAGAGGCATCATCACTCCAATTAGTCAACAAACCGCTTGGTGTCTCTGGAAATAAAAAAGAGTAAAATCAGACTGTCATTGTCCTAAAATGTGTAGTTATGAATTGGAAGACCTCAAACCTTCAAATACCTTCATCCTATGTATTTCTCAATTTTCCCAATTGTGAAATAGAGACAGTTTCTCTTTTGCCCATGGGGATATGATTTATATTTTAATTCATTCATTACTGTCTGTGGAGTCTTATTGCAACCTTTGGATGAGAGAGACTGTATTTATTCAAGCTGGTAGTATTGCTGCTTTGAAGACTTCTCTGATCTATGGAAATCAGTGGGTTCAGAGGCCTAAGCCAAATTCTGACTCTTTCTTTGCTGCTTGTAACAAGAAAACTCCAGCATTGCTCCAGAGACATAAGGAGTTCAGCAATCCACTAATCCCCACATTTCTCTAAGTCTAGGATTAATTACAAATATGCTCAGCAAATCTCATAGATTTCTGCTGCAGAGGCTCTGTGGACCTAAGGCAAAAGAGATCAAAAGAAGACTAAATATTCACGAGGTCGTGTTCCTGAATGCCCTTCAGAACCAGATCCATTGAGGAAGAGAAACTGTTACAAATATCACCAGCCTGGATGAGAATCATGGTGCTTGAGAGTCCTTCCAGGGAGGGGAAAATCCCTCCTCTTAACTTGGGCTCTGCAGAGTAGTCTTTGAAAACCCTGAAACTGCTACACAAGAACAGAAAATCTTACTCCATCCCAGCACAGTTGCAGTGACATTTCCAAACTGATCAGCCCTGGGGAGAAGCCTGAATTCTGTTTCCCCCAAGAGAGATACTGAGCTCCTTTTTCAAATGATGACACATGGAAGCATTCCTTGAAATCCCAAATGACTAACAGATTTCTTGCCTCGATGTGCCTTAGCTGCATGGGTGTCAGAAACATTTTGAAAGGTTTTTCACTCGTGAATAGAGAAGGACTGTCCCCTAGAGTCTTTCTGTCCAAGCCTAACAGACAGCTGCCTCCCTGATGAGACAAATCTGGCTGGACCTTGAGGCCATGGACAGCTATTAGAGCCTCAGGAATGCAAAAGTTAGGGCTAGAAGATACCCTGGCATGCCATTTAGTCATCCTATCCCACAGGAGAATTTAACCTCTAGGGATTTAAAGTCCGTAACTTCCCAGCCAGTGCGCTCTGTCACAACCCTCTCACCAAGACTGGCATCCCAAGGAATGGTTTCCTTGATGTCCATCCTGAACCTTCCTTATGCCGGTGTAAAGCCTTTACTTCCTGTGGTATCCAAAGTGAAAGTGGGCAAATGAATTATTCACCACCTCTCTGCAGCAGTCTAGAGCCTTGTGTTGATTCACCTTCTCTGTGCTGAATGGTCTCACCACAGCTTTTCCTCTCAGGTAATTTTTGTGCACTTCAGGAAATCCCTGTTGATCTCTCTTGGATCATCCCCAGTCCATCCGTGCATCCTTTCATTCACAGAATTACAGCCAAGCTTTCACCCCCACTGTGTGGAACAGAAGGAATTTTTCTTGCATCTTGTGGCTCGTACATTTGTTTACACATCCTAGCGTGGTGTTTGCTTTTTTTGTTTTGCAATAGCATGACGTTGAGTCACATTCAGTATGTGATTGACTATGTAACCCCTGCAGCCTTCTCTGAAGATCTAAAGCACTTACATGATGAGACAAACTTGTCCTTTCAGGCTGGCAATCTCATCCTTTCAGGCAGCTCCAGAAGACTTGTGGGATAATTCAGCCTTATTAGTTTCATATCTGGCAAGCTGTACAAGAGATTTCACTGTCAGTTCCCATTTCTGTGCAACAGCCCAGCTAACTATAATATAGTGCAGTGAATCTAACAGCACTGGTCCTTGGTAATTGAACTTTTCATGAAGGGAATGATTGCAGAAGGGAAGCTAATTAAAATTAAAGAATTTCCTTTATTTTATTTTATGGCGTTTGCCATAGGCCAGTGGTTTCATAGTCCTCATTGCTTATGGCTTTTTTTACATCTCCTTGTGGAAACAAATTGGGTTTGAAATAAAGCAGGGTGAGACAGCACAGGAGAGTGAAACAGAGGACATGCATGTGACAGAGTTGTTTGGAATATAAGTTGTGGAAAGTAGCTTGTGGAGTCATGCTCAGGGGCTTTAGATAAGTCCTTGTTGCATGCTACCCTATGAATGTTTTTCTACATCTTCATGAATCCTGATGGATTCCATGAGGAAGAAATTTTTAGGAAGGAAAGTAATTTGGAAAATTTCTGTTTAGACCAACTGACTAAAATGAGAAGCCTTCAGCAGAACACAAAAGCATTTGTGAAAATTGAATCATCAGCTCCTTTTTCATTCATAAAATATTCTATGAATGAATTTTAGGTTGCTGTGTTTGTTCTTGCAGTCTGTCAAAGGATAAGGATAAGCTGTGGACTGAGCAATGCTTATTACCTGCAAAACTGGTTCCCCTTCCATCTGTGTGTTACTAACAGTACCAAAGACAGAGCAGAATGAAAAAGCAATAGTAACATTTTTTACATGTCTATGTTTGTTCTTTTAACAACCTGTTTCATAAATAATAGCAGCTTATTCCATTTAATTATGGTTTTTAATTAGTTTCCCCAGTGAACTCAAACATTAGCACAGTACTGCCTTAGCACAACTTGTAGACAATGAAAAGAAAATGCTAAAATCCCCCAAGTCTGAGCAATTTGATTTTGTGTTAGTATAGAATATTTTTGGTGTTACTAGGCCAAAGTTTACTGTCCTCAGTTCTTGGTTGTACAGACCTTCTACAAGTTGATGGAAATTACGTCCATATTATTTTAAAACCTTAATTTAAAATCTTTTTCAAAACCAGGTCTTTGTTTCATGAGAAATTTCATTGTGTCTGTCAAATTTATGTTTTTAGGGTTTTTTTCCTGTTCTGGGAGCTGGGTCTTGGCCAGCAGCAAGGCAAGTTATGTGTTTAGTGTGTTGCAGGTCAGTCAGAACAACTAGTCAGGATGGAAAACTTGGATGAGGTCCATTACAGCCTATAACATTAGTAGCATTAAAAATAATTTTCAGACAGATCAATATGAATCCTGTTTGCTCTGAGCCAGAGGGTGATTGAAGAGAAAGGGAGCCTTGGGAATAGAGAGAGTGAAAACACAGAGTTTAACATCTTATTTTCATCAAGTGAACACAAAATCTTTGAAATTCAAGTCCATTTGGCAGGATGCTTGCCAGCCCTGAGGTAGAGGAAATCTGGCTGAGTTCTCAGACCTGTTTTGACCAGGATTGGTTCCCCATGAGTGATGGGTGCCATAAGAATTTGACTTAAATGATAAAAGGGAGTTCTGGTTGTGGGTGGGATTTAGATGTCCTTTATTTCTTTTTCAGACAGGCTAGCTGAAATCTAATTTTCCCTTTAGACAGGGATCCCACAGCCTGCAATGCTTGCAGGAGACAGCTGCCCCTGCAGCCAGGGAATATAGAAAGAATACACCTTTTTTCAAACCAGCCAGAAGCTAATCAAGCGGAGTTTAATTAAAGGACAGTATAGGAAATTAATAGGATTCTTGACTTCTCATTGTCCAGACTCTAATATTTTTCTTAGTTTTTATTTTATGTTTATCTGCATGAGAATAAGTATTGTCTTAAGGGCTTATTATAGTAAAAGAAAATACAGGTACATGGGATGCCTCTCCTCTCTTCTGGCATGATAATTAGTGCTCACCACATCTATTTACAGAGTTTTCAATTGCAAAAAATGGCATGGGGGAAATCTTCATTCGTTATTAGTGGCTGAACTTAACTAGAAATCCTTCTTCCTTATTTTTAATTAATTAAATGCATGAGTATTTATTAACCCATTTCATAGCTGTTTCTCTTTTTTTTCCCCACTTTTTTTCCTGCTGATTTGCCAGTCAGACTGGTGGAAATCTAGGTATTGTCTGAAAAATTCCAGTATTTCAAAACTTGGTTTTGTTGAATATTAGAAGAAAAAGTTGGAAGTATTCTAAATGCAATATTCCCCTTGTCTGTAGAGGGAAATTCTCAGAGAGTTTCAGAAAGGGCAGAAATAGCAGAGCCTCATGTTTAGACATTTTTATTGAACAAAAATGTTTTAACATTCCCAGATCCGTGTGTTTGGCTTGTTTGAAACAAATCCAAATATTTTATTATGACACAACTTCGTGTTACTCTGCAGCCACCCCAGCAGTGCCATGAGCTCTGTGGGGCAGGTGGAGTGTCCTGGGGGTACCCCAGCCTGGCTGGGTAGGAGCTCCTGGCACCCAGAAGGAGTTTTAATTTCTCTTTATCCCTACAATACACACACCTAGGAGGATGAAGCACACACTCGTCTTACAAGAAATGAAAATTCCTGCCCTGGTTTGACTGGGGGAGGCCAGGCAAGAATCTGAATTCATTTTTCAGCTTCTTTTCCCTGGGACTATTTCAACATCAGTAGCAGCTGCAGTGAGGGTCAGCAGAGTGGCTCTTAGGAGTCAACCAAGGGACTGAAGAACTGGCAAATTTCTTTGGTTTTTGGGTTTTTTTTTTTGTTTGCCTAAATTAGCAAAAGCTGCTAAAAACTAAAGGACTTCTTTCACTTCTCCTTGCCCAGAAAGTCTTGCCACTCTGCAGAGCTGCAGTCCTGTGAGCTTTATCTGTTTAAAATGAAATCAATTTCTATTCTCTGGGTACTGCACAGGTCACAGTCATGTTTTTAATTACCAATTAGCCTTCCATTAAGGAAATAAAATGAGTTTTATGTGCTGGTTGTCAGAGGTCCTTATATCTGCCTCATTTCATGTGTCCTGTCTACTCAAGCAGCAAGAAACCGAAGAGAAACTTACTCGGGGGTAGTAAACAAAACATGAAAACCTTTGTCCCAGGAAAGGAAGGATGGAGCCTGAGATGAAGAAGCTGCAAGGACTTTTCATTTTTTCATCCCCTTCGGCTGTGTTTTTCCTATCTGCCTTGAGCACTGTGAACAGAATGTTAAATATGCCCTGAAGTTACTCATGGAAAGGAAAGTCACACACACGTGCACACACTCTCTCTGTCCCTTTCTCTCTTCCTTTCATGCATGCACCTTGTGTGTTTGCATGAATGTCTACAGAGAAACCCCAACCCTAGAAGACTGAGCTGTGGGACAAATTTATTTGCTGAGAAATTTCAAGAGAGAGAGGTTATAAATAGTCATAAATTTGATTTCTTTATAAAGCATCCCCTGTCAGGCATCACTGCACAAACAATTATAAAAGAATTGTAGTAGATTAAAAACATAAATTAGAGCATCCCAAAATGTGCAAGAGTGATGGGAGTAAAATGCATTTGACAGAGATGTTTCAAAAGTGGGATTTGGTAAGGTGTTCTGGCTGGTCAGTCAGAGAAAAGTCTAAAAACAGAGGTCCAGGGCCAGATTTCTGCAGGGGCTCACTTGCAGCTCTGGCTCTTATCTCAGTGGTGGAGAGTGATCCACAGAGGGTCTAAATATTGCTGGGTGTGTCCATGGTTCATCGAGGAGCCCGAGTTTGCTGAGATCTCTTCCCAGGAGTGCTGCCCAAATCCTCCTTCCTTTGGCTGCTGCTCCCTTCTGGAAATGTTCTCTGTGTCAAGGGCTCCTGGGGAAGGGCAACACCAACCCTTCTGTCAGCTCAGCACATGGGGGTGCAAGCTTGGGTTCCCCTTGCAAGGCAGTCTAGGAAGAGTTTATAATGTTTTCGTGTTACCTGAGAAGTTGTAAAGAAAAAGAAATGGGCAATTCAGCCTACAAACAAAATTAGTGGCAAAATACCCCACAAAAAAACCAAACAAAACAACCCCACCAAAACAAAACAAAAACAAAACAAAACAAAAAAAAAAGAAAAGAAAAACCACCACAAAAGACCCCCCCCCCCAAAAAAAAAAAATCCAACTTTCTGAAAGAAATTATTCTTTATTAAGTTAAGGGTATGTAATATAACTCTTCCACACCTCTTATCCATGAAGGGATTGTAAAAACCCTTGGCACATAGAAAGTCTCATTACAGATATATTTTCAAAGGAACTCACTATCCCCATGTTGAGCTCTTGGGAATTCATTCCTTCATTTTGGAGGCCAATTTTTGGTCATCTTTTTGGAAAGATGACTGAATACAACCATGAATTTTTCCCACTGTGCCTGTTGATATGTCAAGTCTAAGTTTATAGGGCAGACAAATCATAGTTGCCATAAAGTTGATTGCAAGTTAAATCTTCAGCTCCTAAAATCATGTAAATGATTAGAAATTAATAAATCTCGTGGGGGAAGAGTTACTTCTTTCAGCAGTCAGATGGCTGGGTTTCATCTTTGTTAAGCTTCGTGCCTACTGCTAAGAATTTTAGGGACTCATTGAAAAGGGTGTACTGAAAGCTCTGATTGTGTAATGATGGTCAGATTAAAGTGATATTGTGATAAGAACTCCAGACCTGTCCCTTTAGGACTGTGCTCACGAGTGGTACAAAACACTAAAATCATTGATGATGCACTCTGAAGACCTTTTAGAAACTGTCCTAATGAATCATTATTTAATTAGATACTTCTCTAGAATCCCTCCTTAAGTAGAGATAAACACACACACACAGAGTTCTGTCTGGCAACAAAACACTCAATATTTAACACTAGCATGTTATTTTAAGATTAATAATGATTTTAAAAATTAATTAAGTGGAACACTGAAATGCTTTGTGGGTGCTGGACTTGTGTATTTCTCTGTGTACGTGATTGAGTGCAGACACCTGAGCGTGGTGGGTAGCCAATTTCTCACTTATCTGAGTCATTTTTGGAGCTGGATGAGACACTTATGCCTTGTGATGATCTATTAGATACAGCTGTTGTACTGGGGCTGCTCTGATTTAAATGGATGTTTCTGGTACTCTGGTCTGGACCAGTGGTTGGTAGATGGGAAAAATGATGGGGGTGTTTCTAATGGCTGTGTTAACCTTGGGAGAAGACATTGGGCTGCCTCGCTGCCTCAAAAATGCATAGAGGAAACCAGTAAAAGCTTCTTCTAGGGGTGAATTTAATTCCTAGGCATGGTGAAAACACCTTGCCACCTTTTAATTTCTATGCAGAGATCCTAAATGAGGCTCTCTCAGTCATAAACTTTATGCTGCCTTCACTGATTTTGCTTCCTCCTAGAAGGGTAATCTCCTATTGCTCTGAGCAAAATATAAAGTGACGGTTCATTTCAGTTTAATCAGAGTAGCGGACAAAAAAAAAAAAAATTAGGGTACAGCCTTCTTTGCCTCTTCAGAGCTGTTCAGTTTGGAATATTTGTTCATGGCCTGTTTGTATGACTTCAATTCTTGGTCATACCAAAGCAAATCATATTCTCTGGATTTGACTCATATATAGACAGGATCCTATTGTTCTATTTCAGTAAAAAAAAAAAAAACAAACAAACTTGAGCAACAATGCCCAAGAGATTTCTGCTATTGCTAGACAAAGACAGTAAAGAAATATCTTAGAAGTGTTAGACATTGTCTAATTGGCACCAGAGTTCAAGATTTAAGTTTAAATGGATGCATAATCCTTTATGTGTATCCAGAAAGGTGCTTTCTTGATTATCCCTGTTATGAAGAATGAGGTATCCCACTGAAAAGTATTGATGTACAATGGAAAGGAAATATCAAGTTTGTTAGATAATTCTGAGGACTAGAGGCACATTTAGAGATATAAAACATGCATTTAGAGTCTCAGAAAAAATATAGGTTGAATAGGAACTTTTGTAGGTTGTCTAGTTCAAATTCTATCTCCAAGCAGGACTGTCTTCAAAATTAATCAAGCTGTTCATAACCTTCTCTAGTGTAAAGGTATTAAAACAATATTCCTATTATATTGCTATCCAAAAGATATTGACATGTCACCCCTTTCTGAAATTTAGCACTCGCAATAATTACATTATTATTACTTGGGGCTTGTGTTCCTGCACTCTGTTAGTGAAAAATGTAGGTGAAAGGATGATAAATCAGAACAGCAGTGGCATTCATCACTTGTGTTCTGGTTTGAGCGAGCATGAGCGTGTGGCTGACTGGAAGGGAAAATGTGTTTGCACTAGGTAAGGAGCACAGGGGATTGACCCCTGTCCTAGGGTGACTATGATGCTTGTATTCCCAGCTGTCTGTTCTTTTTGTGCTTGGTATTAAGTTCTGAACCTTTAAGATTGGTTCTGAGAGTGAATGGGAAGGAAAGAAGTGGGCAAAAAGTCCACAGAACGGACTTTCTGAATTTGCCATCTCTTCAGGAAAGCGAGAGGTTTTATTGTTTAATATTCATTTTTTATGCTTGTGAATACTTTGCTTGTTAAATAAACAGGTTTTTTCGCTTTTCTCCAAGGAAATCTTTTCCCAAGCAAGTTGTGGGAGGGGCTGCTTGATTCTTCTTTCTAGAGGGCCCCCTTTGGAAGTTTCTTCCTAAACTGGGACAATTCCCTTCTATCCTGGCTCTGCATTACAATTGGACTCTGACACACAGCATAGTTCCACTAAACCTGTAAATAAATTCAATTTGATCCTTGCCAAAGTTCTCTAAGAAAAGCTAGGACCTTATAGACTAAATTGTGCAAAAGAGTTCTGCATGAAGTATTCATTGATTTGCCAAGGAACCCCTGAATATAGGGCATGTGTATGAGGCCTGTAATAATTTAAAACTATTTATGTTCTCTCTTCTATTCATTTCAGGGGATGTTCTTTAAATACATCGTGGGCATGTTGTGAATTATCATAAAGTACTGAAGGCTGGCTTGCACTATATTCCTGTTTTATAATTGCTTCTTTCAGATTAGTGAGCATTCTGTCTTTCATTGATTCTTGCGTTGGCCACCTTTAAGGCTGGTGTGAGCGAATCCCCCACTTACCCGAGGTTAATTAAAAGTTGGTATTTCTGCAGTGCTCAGTATGAATTTAACTCTGCTTATTTGAAAGCCTGACACTGTCTTTGGCTGGAGGGGAGAGAAGGCAGTGCTGATCATATTTGGAAATCAAACCTTCTGAAGCCCTCCTGACCTCTGTTTACCAAAATGGTGGGTTAATCTTTAGTTCAGTAGTAGTCACACACTTTCTTCTTTGGGCTTGTTTTGTCAGGTAAAATCAGTGTTCTTCTGCTCTAATTTTGGGGATATTCCTTTTGAGGAATGTGTAGAATGGATGCTGTGTTTTAGGACCAGAAATAGCAGCAAATGGAGTTATGTTCAGCAGTATGATATCTTATCATCCCTTTCTCTCTCTGTTAAATGGATATGACTAATGGTTTCTGCAGTGAGAGTAGTTTTAAGGAGAAATTGAAAAAAAAAATCCAAATATGTTCTTTCTGTCTTTTAAGTTTTATTCCCTCATGTGCTTGTATATTTTCATGCATATTTAGCTGAAAATGTTTTCTGAGTAACTAAATATACTCAGAAGTAACTCACTGTCAACAAACCTATCTTAAAACTTCTTTATTGGACTGATCTAATGAGTGCACACATGTGGCTCTTCCACCAAAGGTCACAGTTATTTATGTTAGCAGTAGTCTCTTGGTAAGCATATTGACTCAGTGAGGATGTCCATAGCCCAGATGTGATGGTAGCCTGTAATGCAAGAATTGTGAAACCTTTTATCAAGGAGTCTCTGGGCCATTTTTCCCAGCACTGCAGCTCAATCTCCTTACTGACAATCAGAAAAGATTGGTTTCCCTACTAGGGGAAGGTCTGAGTGCTTCCACTCTGATTCATATCTTTCAGAGCCTATTTCCATAAGCATTGCCAAAACATCCTATATGGCAGAGGCCCTTAAAATACTGTTGTTTTCCTTGGATGTCTGGTATTTGCATTACTGAAGAGATGTATTCTCTTATGTTTAAGGTAGCTTTAGGGAATAATAATGCAGGCTCAGATGTAGCTGAGGTCAAACAGGCAGCCCCATAAAGGTTCTAACTGCACAGTGCTTGTGACTCATTACTTCAAACATATAAACTGTAGTTTTTGAAACATGGTTTGTAGCAAGCTGGTCAGAGTGCAAGGAGAGAGAGAGAGACAGCAAAGTCTGAGAAAACATTTAGTGACTGAATTTTTGATTGTAAGCTCTTTTGACTGGTGTGCAGGAAATGCAAGAACCTGATTGTGATTTAATCTTTCTTGCAATGAAAATGTTATACCCAAGCAGTGCTGCTGGATGGATGGATGGAGTTTAGAGACCTGGGATCAAGATATAGTGAATCATTCTGATGACCACTTCTCAGAAACAGCACTGGTCTACTCACTTTCTGACAGAAGAAAAGCCTTATGACACCCTAGAGTCATTTCCTTGGATTTCCTGTTTTCAGGCTCTTTTTATGAACCCAAGATGACATTAGCTACAGTTAAAAAATTATAAACAAAACCAAACCTATGACTTCTTCGGAAGACACATGGGATTAGAGGGGTTTCATACATAGTACAGTAATCCTCTTTGGATAATATATCTTACAGCCTTAACAGTAAGGGAATATTTGTTTCTTTGTTATGAGTAAGATGATGTACAGGTTGCTTCTTGGCAGTGTTAGCGCTGGCTGACCTATCAGCTGGGGTAGCTGATGCTCATGTCCTAGATCTACAAAAAAGCCCCAAAACAAAGTCAAGCAGGGGTACAGCCAACCTCAGAACATGTGTCCTCCAGGGACTGTTCCACTTTCTAAAACTTTTATCCTTCCTCTTTTTGCAGTCATTTTTTCTTTGGTTTTCAAAACATTTATGTCCCTATTGTCCAAGGAGGAAGCTCCTACTTTGTAATTCTGCAGCCTGCAGTATGCTTCATGTGCCTCAGCCACATGACCATAGTTCCCATTTCTATGAGACAAATAAAGAAATACTGTCCCTTCTTTCTTATAGCTCCGAAGTTCCCTCTCTTTTGATGCTGTGGTTTGGATTAGTGTTCCAAGGGGCAATGCTGTTACTATCTCCTTTCAGTCCCACAAATGTAGTGCTCATCTCCCTCCCTCCCTGTCAGCAGGGAACTCCCTCAGAGAGAAATACCAACATTTTTCTAGCTTGGCTTCTCCTAAAACTGTACCAAATTAGCTTCTCAGAGGAGTTGGGATGGTGGATACTTTGCAGAGCTGTGTCCCTTGGGAGATTGAAACACTGGGCTGTGGTCTACCTCACCTGTGAGACCAAAGCTTCAAATGAGCAATCAAAAGTGCAGATGCCCATTTAACAGAGAGAAATCCATTGTTCTGTGGCTGCTGAGGGTGAGAGACAGTCCTGTCACTTCTAACCTGAGGCAGGGAGTGGCTGAGTCACATCTCTACCCTCTCTGGGCAAGGTGGCCTCAGAATTGGGGCTGCAGTCCACATTCTGGGGAACTTAGTTGTGTTATGTCACTATTGAGTTATGCTCTGTTCATAAAGGCTCTTTAGTTTTATAGTAAAGGAAGAAAAGGGGACACTAATTATTTAGTTGGCTTTTCAAATTCTTCTTGAGTCTGAGCAGGAGTGGCTTTCTGAAATGGTCTTGGAGCAGCTGCATTGTTTAATCTCAGCAGTATTTTTCCTTCAGTTTTACACCCTAAAATCATTAATTTAAGTGCAGAGGATCATAAAACCTATCCTCAGCTCAACATTCTGTATCTTATGTTAATTTCAGAACCTTTTATAGAATTTTATTTTTTTATGGATCTTTCCACCTTAGCTGAAGAACTGTCAGGAATTTATTCAAACAGCTTGTAGTTGCATATATGTATATATCAATGTATAGATGTATATGTATGCATGTGTGTGCAATATTTTGGCATATTATTATTCCCATAACATGGTTCAACAACCAGCATTTATTACAATAACAAAAAGTGTCTGTTTTCCCATAGGCATCTTTAAAGACAGAAAGGTATGAGGTTCCTAAACCCAGCCAAATGGAACATGTTAGTTGTTGATATATTGTCTGCTCTGTACAGCACTAAATATTTTTCAAATAGTAGTTAATTTAAAAAAAAAAAAAAAAGTTGTTCCAGAATTTTCCCAAGTGTTTTCTTTCATGGACTCCTTTTGCTGGCACTAGCACAGGTATTTCAGCGAAATTCATGGAGTGGAAAGGCTGTGCTGGCCTGCAGAGTGCTGTGGCTGTGCAGCACAAAGCCAGACAGAGCTGGCAGCAGCGTTTGTCCCTGGGGGCCAGTGACCGTGTCTGCTGTTAAATTGCTGGGCACAGGATCAGCCTCAGGCCTTCCATTTCACCTGCTCTGCCCACCTGCTTCTAATGGCCCTGGAGCTGCTGAATGAGTGGGTGGGCTCCTCCACATCCCCTGTGCCATCTCAGCTGTGGCTACTAAAAGAGGTTTTAGGGCCTGCAACACTTTGTCCTGATGCCATGTGTATTTATGGGGGGAGATGTACTGAGTCTACATCCAGCCTCAAAGGCAGGATGAGGAGTGGTTTGGCCATTTCTGTGAGAGGGGACAAAGAGCTTGTCCACAACTGTGCAAAGGCCCTGGTTGAAACAGGGAGTAAGACTAATTATTGGTTGGGTTGCCATAAGAGAAATCTTTGTTTCCATCCTCAGAGGTGTTAATTTGGCACTATTGAGGCCATGTCCATCTCAGGCACAGCACTCCCTACTCCCATCCTCAGTTCAGGGCAGGTTTTTCCCCCTCAGAGCCCATTTTCACCTTTCTTCAATCTCTACACAGGCAAACATGGGGCATTGCTCCATGAGGCAGAGCTCCCATTAGCTGTGTGTGTCAGCTTGGGCCTTGGGCTATTTTTGGTAGAGCCACGTGGCAGCACAAAGGTGCAGGGCAGTTGGGGAGACCACATGGAATTCCCATCATGGGGTCACTTTGCATTTCTTTTTGGTTTTGTTTGAGAGATTCCACAATAGGTGGTCCTGCTTTACAAATGTGTGCGTGGAGGTGGATCATTGTTTGCCTGTGATTTATCTATCAGTACTCGTGCAGCTCTCAGCTGTAGTGGAAGGAGAAGGACCACTATGTCAGTCCTTTCATGCAGCCATCATGGAGCTCTTTCCTGTGCTCAAGCCCCTGGTTGGACTCCTGGCTGCAAGCACTTACTATTTGTAGAGCTGGGAACATAGTATTGTATGCTGTTGTTTCCTTTTCTGAGTTCAAGGGAAGGGAAATCCTTGGTGTGCTGCTGTGTCTCCATCTGGGACAACGACAGACAAATCCTCTGCTGTGGGTGTGTTCAAAAGCTTTACTACTGGATCAGATAACTGCAGAATGACACTTTTTCTTTTTTTAGGCATTCCTGGTACTAAGCACTGGGGGATACTGCAGGCATTGGGAAACCATTGTCTGAGGCAAACCAGCAGTATTTTAAAGCGCAAATGTGTGCCTGCTACTGTCAGATGGAGTTTCTCAGTCTTTTAAAATATCACATTAATGTAAACATGCAGATGAACTAGCAATAGCTTTTTTTTCTCCTGGATCTGCAGGCTTCTTGTGAGCTGTTAATTACCCAGAGCTGAATTGAAGATGTTCGAATGGGCAGCTGTCAAATGATAGAACTAATTTTTTTGTAATCCTGCTCATTCTCTATTGCTGTATAATATGAAAATATCATACATGCATTCAGCTGGACAGAGGAGCAGGGCAGTTGCAATTTGGAGCAGAAAAAAATAGTGACCTGACTGTTGTGCTGGGTATCCTTTAAGATATGTCAGTAATCCCTAGGACATTTTAATTTGTATTTATCTCGGATTTTGTTTCTTCAGTGTGAACTTCTAATGACTTTGTAGTTTAACCTTGTAGGGACTTGGTCTCCTTTTGCTGTCATCCAGTTTTCATGTACTTGTCTCCCACTCAGCTTGCCACGCAGCACTTGTGTAGTGATTACCTAATGCTGCAGTTTCCCTCCTACTTAGGTGGAGATCCCTACCATTTCTGCAATACTGCTATCCTTATTCCACACTGGGGCTAAAAGCCCTTAGGATGAGCGATGGGGAGCCTGTGTACTGACTCCAAAAGCCTGCTTTCTTGTCCCAAATCAGGCTCTACTGTAACTGGAAGTGCCTTTGTTTGGATATGCTTAATTGCAGCCTGCATTTTGCAGGGATATGTACAATTCTGACAGAATGACTAAAAGCCTCTAGCGTTAGTCAGCCTGATCTGTGAATCACTTATCACCAATATTCAACCTACTTATTCCCCAGCAGCAGAAAAGGGAATCCCAAAGAAGGCTCAGTTTGACATACATGTCAGTCTCAGGTGGGCTCATTTAATTTTCCCCATCTCTCTCCACAGTATTGCATGCAGCAACGTTTCCTTTCCAGAGGCAGAAAAGGGCTGGATGCAGCTCATTATTGATGGCTGACAATATCTGCCCTGGGAACTTCCTGCTGACCCTCTCCCTGCTTTGCACAAGCAAGTTCAGGGGTCAGTCCCCACCAAGAAAAGGGCAGCAAATTTCAGAATGGAACTAAAATTCACTGCCCCTTGTACTGTCAGAGTGGCTGCAGGCCATGCAAGGCCAAGGAGCAAAGCCCTCTGGCCAGCAAGCTGAGTGGGAGGTGTACCTGGCGGCAGCCAGTGAGCTGGAGGCTGCTGGGGTGGACTAGGACAGAAGAAAACATCCTGATTTGTGATTTGTCACTCACACTAACCAGTGTCTCTCTTGTTCTCTTGTCTTCCCCAGGAACGAGTGGAATATCTCTTTCTCATAATTTTTACAGTGGAAGCATTTTTAAAAGTAATAGCATATGGACTTCTCTTTCACCCCAACGCTTACCTCCGCAATGGCTGGAATTTACTAGATTTTATAATTGTGGTAGTAGGGTGAGTACCAAGTTTGTTTTTCAAGGCACTGTCCTCATGGGGATACTGGCAACCTTTGGGACCATGAGAGTGGGTCAATGCTTTGTTACACATGGGTGATGTTAGATATTGCTGTCCATCCTGCTCCTCTGGCAAACACCCTTTTAATGGTTTGCAAGACAGGGAAATTAAACTGCTCTTTGGGAGCCAGAGGTAAGAAGAGAAAGCAGTCCAAAGCTGTTAGATAAAGTCAATTGCCTGAATGTGCTTAATTGCAAGAAAATGCATTTGTTTTTAAATTTGTATGAATTTTAAAAAATAATATCTAGGTAATCCCTTAATTAAGATTAGGAGTTGGGTGACAGATAAATTATGCCATCTTGAGAACTTTTGCTGATGTTTCTCATTCTGGAAGATGGAAGAAAAATTTAAATCACAGGTTTTCCTACTTACAAACAAAAATTAGTTCCTCAGTTAAATTGCACTGCTCAGCTGGTGATTTCAACACTTTTAATTTTGACCCTTTTAATCTTTTAACCTTTTTAAAGACTAGTTTTACTATTGTAGATCAAATTGCCACTTTGAGCTGCAACCTTTCTAATTCTCTTATTTCTCTCCATGTTTTTCAAGTTTGGCATTTAATTTATTTGAATAAAAGCAAAATAATGCATCTTCTGCTTTTTCTGCCTAAGGGTTAGAGATAAGCAAGGGATTGGAATTGTGATTCTTGAAGGGAAGAGGTGAAGGATAAACTACCTCTGAATACAAAGGGAACAAATATTTCTTTGCCTGAATAATTTGTCCCATCCTCCCACCACTCCATTGTTAGAGAGTTTCATCCCCCACAAAAACCTGCAGTCTTTTCACCTCTTTCCCAAGGAAACCCTGCATCAACTCCTAGGGAAAACGTCAAAAGGGACCCTCCTAGTCATCAAAACCCCCTCACAACTTCTGCCCCACACCAATCCGCCTTCCTGACCATTTCTGTGCTGGCCCCAAAATATTTAATCAGCAAAGTGCTGCGTGCTTCCCAATACCTCCCACTTGCCATCATCGTGGATAAGAGTGGGTGGAAGGAGAATTCCCAGTGAGGGGGAAGGAGAGCAGGGTGAAGCCTATTCTTAGTCTCAAGATCTCTCTGCTCCACGTGGGCATAAATCTTCTTACAGCAACGCCCATTGTACTTCTCCTTTTTTCCTACCTACAGACAGAGGATCCCCTAGCATGTCAGTACCTGAAAACTGGAAAATGCCCATTCCCTCCCCTGGTATTGATGTCCAATTCCATCATTGGTTCTGCCTTTGAGTGCCCTCAGATATCTCACCTGTTTGGAAATTGCTGCCTAAGTTGAAGAAAGATTGAAGAACAAAACTCCTGTGAATGTTATTGTTCCCTTTTCATTTTTATGAGAAAGAGGCATTTTTAAGAGAGGACACATTACCTCCTCTTTTTCCATTGGATGTGAGACAGCAGGACTCCAGAAATCACAGAGCAGCATTATATCTAGTTTAAGTACAGTCCTTTTCAATTTTCCTACGAGGGCAGTTAATCAGCAAGATGATATTCAGGCTGAAATTAATTCCCTTGCCAATGACACAAGCTGCAGCTCTCAGCTCCTCTATCTGCTTTTGCCTCCAGCAGCTTAGTCAGTAGATGGGGAAGAAAAAATGCAACTGGGGAAAGGATTACATGAGTATAATAAACATGGCCAAGACCCCAAGGTCTCTGTTAAATAGCAACAATCTCAAGTGACAGATTCCACTTCAAGGCCAGATGGGTTCCTTTGATGTTTATCTGTTTAAACTCACTGGTACAGTACCACAGCCTAGGCTGGTGTGCTGCTTTTCCTCTCCACAGCCCCTCTGCAAAATCTACTTGGTGATACCATCTGTTCCTCTCCTGCCCTGTCTTCTTTTCCTAGGGGCTGTCTGAAATCCCTCAGTGACATTATGTTTAAACTTCAGTGTGTTTGAATATTTTGCCAGGAAGGAAGCCCCATGGAAAAGGTTTAAAATAAATTTGGAAAAAAGAGAGGAAAGAGGAAGAAAGCAAATGCTGATAACAACCTTTCCTCGTGGTGCCTTTTTCTACCTATTGATGGAGCTATTGGAGAAAGCTGAGTAATTTGAACACTGGGGCAGAAAGCAGAGAGATTTATTTGGTGTGTGGGGCAAAGGATGGTGTGACTGTGGTAACTGTCATTTGTGTTTGCTCTGCCTTACCAATCATCTCTAATTTTCAAAGATGCTAAAAAGCATTGGCTAGGTGGGAAGCACTTCTTCAAGTACTGTTGCAAATTAAAGGAGGAAAAAAAAAAGACATTTTAGATCTTTCAGATCTACCTATACTCAGTTCACCATATATAACTTCAATAGATAATAGCACATCTGGCTTCCTTTACCTTAAACTGAACTAGTCAGTAGAGTAAGAGGAAAATGGACATGTGAAAGAACAGGTATAAATTATAGAGGGGAGTCACAGTTGCTATGAAAAATGTTTATAACAATGTGCCTCGATGCTTTCCCCTGCCTTCTGAAAATAGATCCCCTGGTATCCAAAGGGATTTTAGAGTCGGTGATTCCAACAAGGCCATAGGAATATGCAACAGCAGCAGAGGGAAGCACTGAACACAGCTGCTCTGTTTTCTGGTGAAAGGATGCATTTTAGACTGTAGGCTTGTAGCAGCTTATCATTCTTGAAGCTTGGGAGACCTGTTTATTCATCAGTTATGTCTTGTAGAGTTTGAATCTGACTTCTCTGTAAATAGCCTCTGACCTTGCTATAGCAGCACTATAAATACTGCTTTGAAGAATGTCTGTGTGAGGGTATCAATCAGAGGCTCTACCAACATTATTAATTAATAGTAAAAACCAGACCCCTAAGCCACTCAATGAGGCACAACCCACAAGCACTAATGGTTAGGCAAATTGTCTCCCACTTCCTTCATTTTTGCTGTTCCTCTTTATGAAAACACTAAAACTTTCAGATATCACAGTGATGCCCCTTAATATTATGAAATTTCTCTTGAGAGAAGACCAGCTTGACAATATTGTGAGGGAAGAATATCTGTCTTTCCTGGCAGTGCTGTGGTTTGTCTGCCAAGCACAGTCATTCTCCAAGGACCTGTAACTACTGCCAGAGAAAAAGGTGGTGTAATTTGAAAGGCAGTGTTATAGTCTTACTTGGGAAGGGAAGCAGTGAAGATATTTGGACAAAATCTGAAGTCAGAGCAGACTGGAAAATGTGGTCCCAGTTTCTGTCTTACTGATGACCCATGGGGAGTTTCTAGAGGGAAGATCCAAACATTTTCACACTCACAAATCACAGGTGAGCTGTAAAACAGTGTGGAAAAAACCTTTGAGCTTTACTCTTTTTCTTATACCTAAGAGGATTTTTTTCAGGTATGTTTTTCTGTTGATTTTTGGCCTTAGAAATACCAAAGCCTCTGTTTTCTTTCTATATTTTGGAGGACCATGACAAGTTTCGTTTTTTTATGCTATAAAAATCCCCACAGAGTGTACTCCCCACAGAGGAAGAGATGAAGACTAGGTTACAGCCTTATCAAGCTGCTGTTGGGGTCATCTAGCAAAGTGAAAATTTGAATCTAGCAAAGTGAATATTTTTGATATATCAAATGTCAAATGGGAAACAGAAAAATGTAAGAATAAAACCCCAGTGAAGCTAGCTTCTTACTTCACAGGTAAATGTAAAAAACCCCAAACACAGCAAGGAGCGTGTCCATACACGCGTGTGATAAAAATATAAAAATTTGGTTTTCAGCTCTTATAGTTCATGTCTGTCAGATGAATTTAGTTCAGGTGTAGTAATGTCACAAATGAAATTCAGAAATAATGGTGATGATAATTGTGCTTCATCAATGAAAGTATGATATCCAAATGAAAATGGGGCATGAATTTACGCTGGCAGAAAGTAATTAGGTGAAAGTAAATAAGGTTGATGTCTGGTTTTTGGAGGAGGGGAAGTTTAATGGTGAGATTTCCAGTGGCCACAAGAGATTAGCCCTCTTGCCTTTTTTGTACCACCCAAACTCTTATTTATCTATCAGCACAGTGTTCTCTCACTCCATGTTTAGAGCATGCTAACTCATCTACTGATAAAAAGAACTGTACCTTGCTCCACCATACCTACTGAAAACTTTCCCAAAATATTTTCATCAAAGAGCAGAATTTCCTATATAAGGCCTCTGGCCTCATCTTTTGCATTAGTAGTTTAACATCCATCTGGCTGTTTTAGTCTCAGAAAACAATTGGCTGATAAACCAAAGAGTATTAGGTACCTGTACATCAATGGATGTCTGCCCATGCCTGATTGAGGCAGGTGCTGAGTACAAAGAAGAAAAAATGACAAGATATTCTATAAACTTGAAGAGTGGAGCAGAGATTCAGTAGGCCATGCTGAGCACGGGCTAGACCCTGATACAGAAGGCAGAGTGAAATAAATGGGAGAAATAAGAAGTTGTAATGCATTAGGGAAAAGCAAGATTAGTACAGGGGAAATATAAAGCATGGAGTAAATGCATTAAAGCAGGATTAGCAGGAGTAATGCAATTCAAGTTTAAATGTAGGTTTTAAAATCAGGAGCAACAGGATTTACAGCAAATTATTCCTGAAGTGCAAAAGCAGATGACTGTGGGTACCTCAGAAAAAGAGCACATTTAGCATGCCAGTGCTGGAGCACAAAATTAAGGCCAGCCTGGTCTGCAGTGGAGCTGCACTACCCTGGGAAGGCAGGCTCTAGCTCCAGAGGAGTGAGCTGTCCTACTGGTTGTGTTTCTGCTCCTCCTGAACTAATTTGGGACATTGCTTGGGCAGCAGAATTCTAGAGCAGTCTGGTTTGCTCACTGTACAAGTGGCAGCACAAACAGCCTCGGTGCCCAGTGCCAAGAGCTGCTCTTTGGGGAAACATGGGGCCAGTGAAAATGGGGAGCAGGAAAATGGACCCCCTGTTTTGCACAATTGCTAACTCAGAGCTCCTTGAGATTCCTAGTCTTGGAGCTGAAAAACAGTATTAGAAGCCTTTTTGCAGTAAATTCTTTTTCCTTTAGAGGATCTCAGGAGACTGGGTCTGCTGTATAGGTATGTCACTCATCACCTATTATGGAATTCTGTGGACTAGAAAGATAGAAATGTTTGAGTGTGAAACAGAGCACATTTCTAGAGGTTAATCAGTCACTTACTGAAAATGCATTAGGCTGAATTTGACCTACAGTGTTCATATTATGAAGACCAGCAGATAATTGCAACTGTCTAATTTGTGTACACAGCTTAAGAAATACATACATTCCCATAATTCACATTCTTTGCATCAACCCTTGTTTGTCTCTCTCTGTGATGTCTGTAGTCAATGCAGTATTTCTCAGAGGCTCTGCTTTTTTCTTCTCTGTATCCTGTTTCTGCAACACCTACAAACTCAGCATCCAACCTCCTCATGCACAGTTTTCCCCATGCTCGTTACCTAGCTGTTAAATTTTTCTGCAGTGCTTGAAGTTGATGCTTTGAATAGATCCAGTTAGGAGTTTCTCTGTCACAGCTGACAAGTTTTATAAGATTCTCAATATGAATTAGAAAAAAAAACAACAGCAAAAACCTGCTTAAGAAAGGAATTTCTCATTTGTGGTTCCCTAATCCACGTTTTTGTGTGGATTTAGTGCTGGGGGAATCTGTTGATTTAGATGTTTCAGTAAATGAATCTTTATTTTAATATCCAGGGCAAGCTCCCTGTGCTTGTGACCCCATCAGTAAGATTTATCTGCAGGCGTTGGAGCTGCTTGTTAAGCCATCTGCCAACTCAGTGTCTGCTTGACCCATGGTCTGGGGGCTCTCTGTGGAATGTGCCAGTCAGGATATGGATGAGATCCTGACAGGGGCACCACAGACTGCAAAGTCAGTGAGAGAAACCATTGCTGTGTCCAGGCTCTCCGTCTGGACTGGTTCTCTCACATCAGGAAGTTTCTTTCAAGTTGTCTGTGGTATCACCATGGCACCCAACAGACCAAGGGGTCTCTGCCACTCCCAGGCAGGCCTTATTTACAGAGCTCCAAACATCCATTTAGGCTGGAACAGCTTTTAACCTCTACTGAATTTGGCTGGGTTCAAGCTGAGGATTTCAAGGCTGAAAGCAATATCATTAGCAAATTCATGAGGAATCCGTTCTCCCCCAAATGTACTAATGTTTTACCAGAAAAATGGAAGCTGCTTCCTGAAAGCTAATTTATTAAATCAAGTTCTTATTAACAGATAGGGTGAGCCTTCAGGTTTTTTACAGAAGAACATTGCCTTTTCTTTCTTGCTCTGCCTTTTAAAATGCATCCTGAGCGAGACATCTTCTCCTTAAAGCATCTACTCCTATTAGCCAAGATAAAACATTAAGGCTGGTATAATAAAACATTCTAATAATAAGACTCCTACAGTTTTGCGCTCTCCTTAGCCAGTGCATCAGGGGATTTACAAATGGATCCACTAGCACAGTGTGAGCATACACTATCTAAAAACTTGCCCCTTGAAGGGTCCTCAAATTTACACCAAGCTCTACCTGCAGTGCCATTGGTGAATCTTAATTCTTTGTAAAATGGGTGGCAGATAATTAATTATTGGCTTAATTAAGGGTGATGATTTTCTCCCCCGAGGTGGATTGTTGGTTAATAAAGACAGCAAAGTGTTGGCAGCCCATAGCTGGCTGCAAGGAGCCATGGAGGAGCGTGAAGGAGGAGCTTTTTGTCATGTTTATGTCTGCTCCAGAAACAAGTGTTTTGCAAACGGTATAGACATCCCCAATAGGCTGTTGCAGATGGGAAGAGTCTGTCTCTCCTCCACCATATGGGAATGTCAGAGAGAGGTGTGACACCCTTCACAGGTCTGTGAGATAGTTTGGGTGATATGATGGTGATGATCTCTGTTCCTATTTAGCCCAAGCCTTGCTGCCTGCCTACAGATTGCTTCCTCTTTCTTTTTGCAGGCTTTTTAGTGCAATTTTAGAACAAGCAACCAAAGCAGATGGGGGGAATTCAATAGGAGGAAAAGGTGCCGGATTCGATGTTAAAGCACTGCGGGCTTTCCGAGTATTACGTCCACTACGGCTGGTGTCTGGAGTTCCTAGTAAGTAACACCACTGTTTTCTTTTCAGCTGTGTCTGTGGCATGACATGCAGCAGGGGTAATTTTTCTAACAGTTCTGAAGACAGAGCATGATACAGGTTATTTTTGGGGTGTGGAGGAAGAGTTTTTTCAAATGTAAGTATTTGTGATAAGCGTGACATTAATCAAAGGATGACCAAAGCAGAGCTGAAAAGGAATGGAAGTCTCATGGTATGTCAAGTCTGATTGTGCAACCTTTTTAAATAATGAAAGGGGAAGATCCAGGGGGGTTGTGATTTCAAGCATGAAATCCTTTAAATGGTGAAGTTTGGTATTATAAATTCTTGACTTTGATGGAAACTCTGTATGGTCATGTGAGTTGATTTTGGAGGGAAAGGACCTTTTTCATTAAAATTGCATTTTCTTCTTTGCATGTGATGTTCAGATCAAGAGAACTGGGAACAGTTTAGAAGCAACAGAATACAGGACAATGACATGCTACCTTCTCTGTTAGTCTGATTTGCTTAAATTATTTGTAATGCCTCTGAGAAAGTCCTCAAGCAGCCTTTGATAGTCTTTCATCCCTTTTCTTGTTTGCAATGAAGCTATGAGTAACTAAGTCTGGTAGCTCCCTTGTGGAGGTGGAATATGGACATGACAATGTGGGAAAATTATATCATTTGGCTTGAGAATTTGTTATGGATGGGACCTGTTTACCTTATGGAGAGAGAGGTGGTTGAAAACTGTCATTGGTTTCCATGATTATAGCAAAGAGAGATTTAGTGAGCAGAAAATTAGTTAATCTCCAGAACAGCTGTAGGGAGCATTTTGTTTGTTTTTATTTGAGGATCTTACTAGACTGGTATCTTAAAGCACTTCTATCCTTAGTCATGCAAAAACTTTGAGTAGCCATAAACTCTGTGATATCAGTTGTTCTGATACAGGCTGAGCTTGGCTGTGTGCTCTGTGCTCTTGGAGGGCTTGAGGAAGCTGAGGGAACCAAGCCTGACACAGTTCATGTCCAATCTCAATCCTAACATAGACTATCTAACAGTCCATTTGTGAGTTTTCTCATCAAGGAGTATTTAATTTGTACCAGGACAGAGCCAGGGAGCCTGGTGCAGGCTAACAAACACTTGGTCTAGACAGCAAAATGCTAGTGCAGTGTGAAGCAAGCAAACCATCAACTTCATCTGACAAGATATCCTCTATTAATCTCTCTGGCTCTGACTAGGGACATATTTGCTAAACCAGGCTTCTTGGGGGCCAGTGTGGCTTTAAAAAGCCTACTGAGATCTGTAGCTAATGCAGCCTCAATCTTGACTGGGCATTTTTTAATTGTATAAATGCCTGTTGATTAGCCTAGAATAGATGTTATCGCATCCATATGTATTAGAGCATAACTTTTCTCATGAGGCCTTTTAGATAAGATTGCCTAAGCTCACCATAAATAGCACATTACAGGATTACATTCTTACATAAGTTTAGTGCAGAGGTTTAGAAGTCAAGTCTCAGGTCCCATTCAAGTTCTGCCCCTGAGGCATCATAAACACCAGTGGGTGAGTTACCAACATTGCACTTGCAGTGTTTTGCCATTTATAAAGAAATGCTTTTTTGCTTCTTGCCCTTCCAAAAGGCAGAAGGCTCTTCCCCTGTAAGGAAAAAAGCCAGCACAGATTTGTCCTAAAATTACATGAATGTAACATACGCTGCAATTCCTTCTCACTTAACAGACTCTGTATGGAAGCAGCAGCTCTTTAGTAAGAGGGGATCCTCTGGGTCACTGGCACCCTTCCACCTTCTGCATGGAAATTCCAACATCTGCTGCTTGGCTTGAGGTCCAGATCTAACTACCACTATTTGGAAAAAAGTGTGCAAAGCACAATGATTCCTATAAAACAAATTTTTGAAACACATGGTGAATTTTTGCATACAAATCTTATACCCATTAGAATTGGTCTTGGGAAATAGTTTGTCTGAGGTGGAGAGGTTGGCTTGCAGCATGGAATAATTTTTTCTGAGTCACAAGGAGTTTACGGGGTTTTTTTTTGTCTCTGGCTCAATCCATAGAAAATAATCCAATTTAAGAGGGACATGTTTTGTATTCAGGTTCATGCATTTAAGGACTGTCTCAGCATATAGAGAGTTTCCACATAAGTTTGATTTGAGGTGGGGTAAAGACATATTAATTTCTCTCTGAAGTAAATCACTGATGTCTGCATTTTGCAGATTGAGAGCTGGAAACAAAGTCCAAGATTTAACACTTCTAGAAGTTGCTTCTAATTATTTATGTCTCCTATTGGCTACCAGTACTAGATTTAGGTCAACAACACAACAATCCAACAGCTACAGATAGATGGATAGAGGATATTAAGAGCTCACAGTCCTTTTTTCCCAAGTTCCATGCATGCTTAATTCCTGGACTTGGCTGTCTCTTGCCAGTGAATATCTCAACCAAGAAATGGGGGCCTGTTTGTGCAGTAAGTGGTTCATGTGCAAGCAAAGCTGGCTCACCCATGGGCAGACAAGCAAAAAAGTACCTTCTACAATCTTTGTTAGGATGAAACTGCCCAAGGCCCCAAATTACGTTAGTGCCTCCTAAAATCAAAAGGGTTTGAGATCATGAATTCAGCAAAGCCTGAAGACTACATCTGGATGACGGTTGTGGGCACATCAAAATTTCATAATTTTTAAGAGAACAGATGACACTTTTATGCTTTGTGGTTATGTGGACATTCACAAGACCACTTGTCATAAGGAAGAAAACAGACATTTTGTTCAAAAGATAAGACAGACTTTTTTATTTATGTCACAGAAAGCAACTGTACCATCACAGGAGAAGCCTTCAAAGGCACTGAATTCAAAGTTCTTGGGTTCCCAGTACAACTTAAAAAAATATTAAGTATTTACACATTTCCAAGAAACTCCATAGGGATCAATTGGATTTAGTTTGAGGGGGTTTTGTGTTAGATTCTTTTTAAAAATAGTTTGAGTTCTTTTCCAGAAAACTTTTCATGGAGTGAGAGGTACAGTTCTTGTGTGTGAGGTGTATGGCAGAGTAGTAGATTAGATACTTCCCACAGCTGTCATCCCACTGCTGGCCATTACTTTGTGTACAGAAGAGTTTGAGCTAATTAAGCAAACTCTTTTTTTTCCCCTAATGTTTTTAAAGTCCTACTGCTTCTGGAAAATGGTCCACACTGGGTTCTTCTAGCCTGGCATTAGTGTTTAGATGAATGGTGATTATTTTGCAAAGCACGCAGATTATTTAGGTTTCGTAGTAAAGTCACTTTTGAAAATGAGATCTAAGAACTTCATATCATTGATACACAGGCCAGATTTCACTGTTCAACTATTCTGTTACTGCCATATTAACACAGTTCTTCCAGTGCACACTTTATTTTGGTTGCTGAAAGAGCTTTACTGCTGGAGTACCAAAGCAGTATCCTTGTAAAGAAAACTTCACATGTGTTTTAGAGCACCTGTCTTGATGTGTGGCATTAAGATCAATATAGTGGTTTGAGAAAGGAGAGAGAAGGAAAACAATTCCCTTGATGGACATAAGTAGACAAGTGCAAAATCAGCATGTCTACCAAAACTTAATCACTTTAGTGTCTTGGAAACTTACCCAGTATCTCCTTTGTCAGGAGTGTAAAATGTTGTAAAGCTTTCTAGGGACAGAATCTAGTCAGCCCTTTCGTGCTATGAGTTTTCTGTTGATTACTCTTCTCTCTTGATTTTATGTAATTACATATTTTAAAACCTGTTTTAAACATTCTGTGCTTCAGGAGGGCAAAAAGAAACATCCAATTGGGCAATGAAGAAGCATGATCCAATTAAAGAAGAAAATCACTCCTGACTATTGGAAAGGGCAACGAGTTACTCCTACGCATGCTAGCTCATGCCCTTTTAGTTTATAAAATTCCATTTCTATCACCTTTATTCATGCTGCTCAATTTTACCACCTCATACATCCTGTTCATTCTCTTTATGTTGTACTTTGTCTTAATGTAATTGCATTTTTGCCACTGGTTATTGCTTATCTGATATTTGCCAGACTTAATTGACAAGCTCTCCTAGACAATTTGGAAGCCATATGATTTGAGTAGCTGCTGTGCTCCATATTTGTGTTTTGAATAAGATCCTCTGCTGACAACACAGATTTATGTGGGCAGAGGACCCTGCTACTCTTAAAGAAGCTAGAGAGGAAACTTGACTGTTCCCCTGGAACAAAAACTTGCCATGATGTCTCTCTTATTTTTTTGATTTTAAAACCACAGAAAGCTAAGCCTGTGATGTGTTCAAGCTTCACTGGAGTCTTGTAGCAGGAGAGTTGCTCACAGGCAGTGTAGGTACCTCTCTAGCAGCAGTACTTACATGGTCTGCTGGAGATGCAGCAATTGTATAACAGGGAAAGAGAAGGATGAGCAAAAGGACCTAAGCCAAACCCTCCCCATGACAATGCAATGTCCTTCTGTTACTGACACAGCAGCATGTAACTGGCAGAGTACATTTTGAGTTAAACAAGACCAGAATTTTCATGTGTGAATGCCTAGAGATGACTATTTTATGTGTATTTTAAATAATTAACTGGAACACATACTTTTTCAAAATGATGCTTATGTTTAAGTCCATGAAAATTGGGCGCCTTCAGACAAGGTGGATGAAAAATTTAGACATTTTTAGATTTTGGTCTGTCTCATTACAATGAGTAATCTGCCCTGAAACAGTCTATTAAAATATGGGGGGGGGATATTTGTAGCAAAATATAGAGTAACTTACAGAGTTTAAGACAGAAGAGACATGTCAGAACCACCATGGTAATCTTTCTAATGTAAGAAACTGCTCTATCTCATCTTTGATTCCAGGACTTGGAATGATTTATAGTAAAATGGGTGTTTGATGCTTGATGCCCATAAGAAGAGCTCTTAATGCTGTGAACTAGAAACTAATCCTATAGCAGAGACTTTGTCTTCCACTACACCTGATTTAGAGGGAGTGTACTTAACTGGGGGGAACAGGTTCAACATTTTCTATCTTGCATAATCCTTGTACACCTGAGTTATCCTAGAAGCCAGATTGAACTTGTTTGTAGTTGAAATCTCCTCAGAGCCTCTTTGCTTGGTGTGTGTAGAAGGCTGAGCCAGTTCTGAAGGATCAAGCACCATGTAGAGAGCCCAGCTCCTGCTGCAGGCACTCTGCCTCTGGAACCTTCCATTCTGCCTGGGCTGTGTAAAGCAGGGAGATCAAAATGGGGATGCTTAACTACCCTCAAATATTCTTTCCCAAGGAAAACGCGCTTTTCTCATCTGTAGCATGATTCCAACTGGGGTTTGCCAAGCCACTTTGCTGGAGGGTGACAACAGGACCTAGAGCAGCCTTAGATGTTGTCAGCTCCCCCACTCTCTGTATCTCAATGTGCAGTGGTGACATTCACCCTAGTCCATCCCAGGCACTTGACTGTGTGGCCTGGGATTGTCCTCCTCCTTCCCAGCCACTGAGACAGCACAGCTCAACCCATTGCAATTATTCTATTTTGCAGCTGTTGAAACAAAGCACGCCCAATGCAATTATCTGGTTTGCATTCAGGATTCTTCTTTTTTTTTTCAGTGCCCAATCAAACTTTTCAACTGTAATTTCTCATTATTTTCTGTTCTGTGAGAAAAAATTAACACTATGACATAGAGTTGAGGAAATAATGTAATTGAGGTAACAAACACAGGGAATTCAAGGAATACAAAATGGCATCTCTTTCAATAACCATGTGTTTTTGGAATATGGCAAAGAAATGTTGAGCCATTGACTGTTTCTACATGTTGAATAGCAGGTGTTAAGTCTTAAGGAAATGCTAAGTGGCATAAGGAAGTCCACTTTTAAAATGGATTTTTAAAATGTATGTGCTTTTGAAATGGACTTTTTAAACGTATATGCTTCTAGGAAAGTACAGTTGACAGGTGTGTCTTGCATGTGATTTCCATTTATTCACTGTCACTGGTGGAGCAAGGGACTTAAATCTGCCCTCCTGAGGTTATGCTATGGCCCACACACCAGGGCAGGATTTTGGCTTGCCTTCAGTGGGAGAAAATGGGAGAAGTGGCCTGATCAGAGCTCCCCAAGTGTGAAAGGTTTGTGTGTAGGAGCTAAAGAATACAGTAAGCTGAATAAGGAGGAAACTATACTTAGCAGTTTACTGCCACCAAACCTACAAGATAAAGGTCCTTGACAACAGAGGGAATCACTTCATATGCATTTAGGCGAAATTTGGCTTCCAAATATTAGTTCTGCCTTAAATTTTGCTGTTGTTACATTAAATAATGTCAAGTTTTGCCAAAAAAAATTTCTTTTCTCTTGAGGTCCAGAAGCTGTAGCAAACGTGCTTTCAGGCAGATCCCTGAAGTTCTCCTTCATTCTTGAGCAAGACTTCTTAACCCTCTGTGCCATCTCTACAGCACATACAGCACTGTGAGAGGACAAGTTGTACCACCTTTCCCATGTCCTTGCCTCACTGTTTTTAATCTCAAGTGGCCAATTTGTTTTGCTTTCATTACAAATGGGGAGGGAGTGGATTAGAAAGGATAGAACAGTCTGAACTAAATGTCCTCATTAGGCTTGTTTCGTGGTGGTTAACTGCATGCTCTACACATGCTTGCAAGTCCTTTATTTACTTAGGTCACTGTTACTCAAGGGAGTAATTTGATTCCAGCCTAGCATCTCCCTTAGGTAAGGACCATGCCTGTGAGTAGGGATTACACAACCAGGAATCAAAGCCTGCTTCCCTGAGAGGTACAGCCTGCAAAATTATGTAATTTATGGCAGAAGAAGCAAAGTCTGTGTAGCAGTAGCAAAGAGGGGTTCATCTTACTAAGGATGATTACTCACATGGACACATTGTTGTTCTCATAAAGATTTCTCTCATATTTAAGGAATGCCAATGAAAACAGGGAAATATTTATTTGATCTTGTCTATGCAGCTCTTTTAAAAATAACACTGACTACAAATCTACCCAATAACTGCCTCAGCCTTTATCCTACGAGTTACTGTGCATGCTGGCATGATTATTCAGCATGTCTTCACAATAGGAAAAAATCCCAATATCATAATATGGGACTACCTCAGGGTGTAGGCAGTCCCTTCCAAATGAAGAAAACAAACTGCATGCTGACATCAAAGAACAGACAGGGAGATAGTAAAGAATCTCTCTTGGCTTAGTAAGAGAATTTCCCAAGGGCTCTGGATGGATCAGACATTTCTAGTACCTTTTTTGCATTCTTCAAGCCCAGAGTTACTCAGATTGGATGTAGGGTACAGGTCAGAAAGGGAGGTCATGCCACCAAGATGCTTGCTCTGAAGCATCTAAAAATCTAAGAATGCCATCTGCTGTCTCCTCAGAACAGTTTGCATTGTGTCTGTACAGGTTGTAGCTAACTGGTACAAACAGGAACGTGTTGGGTTCCCAGTTGCTCACTTGTAATTTCTGGCTGCTGCTCTCACCATGCTGGGGAGGGAAAATTTGGCTGTTCCACATCAAAGTAGGAAGGGCATGATCTGCTTTGAGTGTTTCTTATGCTCTCTCCCAGATGACACCTCTGCTGCATCTGGTGTCATCCCAAGCTTAGAACAAATGTCATCACATACTTTGATTTCAGTTGGCTGAATTTTGCATTGCTTATTAATTTAAGATCTTGTTAGCAATGATTTGATGTCCTTTGTTCATTTTCTCCAGTTACTGCGTGTCTATTAATGTGTTGCTGCCCTGATGGGACTTTTTAGCTTTCTCTTTCTCATCCTGTCCCAAGGATGTGACTGGTACACACACTGGGCAGCAGTCAACTCAAAAGTGGGACACAGGAGAGTTCATAGGTTTTGCTTAGGACACAAATGGTACTAGCTAATTCCATGACTCTGGCATCAATTGAATTACTTCTGTCTGTCCAAGCCTTCAAAAAGCCTTGTTGGATGCCTGTTGTCCTTGTGATTTTCACAGAGCATTATTAAAATATCAGCAAAGCACAGAGCAGCAGACCAGTCAGATAGTGCTCTCAACAAGTGAATGCATTTTAAGCCTGCCAATATTTTTTTTTTAATAGTCTGAATTTAAAATAATATTGTATCTTGTTCAAGTGCTATAGTAGGGGAAAAAAAAACAAAAAACAAACCAAATCATGAATTAAGTACAGGCAAAGATGAGGAAATAATATTTTAAGTTTCAATGTCTACATAAATCTATAGGAGAACCTCCCTCTTCTCTTTAATGTAGATTTCTCTGAAATTAGATACTGCCTTCTTAGTTATGTCTGCTTGCTATTGCTGTCCTAGATGAGAGCACAGGCATGTTGGCTGGTATGAACGACTAATAAAATTTTCAGTGCTTAAGATGTTCACTGATGGAACAAATTTGCTGTTCTGATCATGGGGAAGTATGAAAATGAGAGCCCACCTAACCTGCCCAGTCTTTTAACTTTTTATCTAAGTTTTCCTTGGGCCAAGGAAAAGGGAAGGAGATCAGACATCTTTCTTAATCTCCCTTTTTTTTCCAGAAGCAAATCCAATTCCTGTTTAACACATGTAACAATAACTTATCCCATATGTGTTTTGCCCTTTGTTGCAACTATTTTTTATGAGTTGAGTAGCTATGCCTTTTATTTTTTCAATTTTCGATTATCTTCTGCTGGTTTGCCCTGCCACATCAATCACAATTCAGAAAACATCTGCTAACCCTCTGCAAAGAATCTTTTTTTCAATTTCTGTACTGCTAAAGCTGCTCAACAGTTTTACATCAGAAGCATTTTTGACAGAATGTAGCTCACGGGATAAAAGAAATAGAAGAAATTATAAAAATTCTATTTTTGCCACTTCTTTCCATAGGCCTTACTAAATGTTGTTTTCTTTAGCAGTGAAAATGGCTATAGAAATTCAATTTCTTTACAGGATTACAAAACATCCTCTCTAAACTTTCTTCAAGCATCTCCTCTTTCAACCACACACCCTCCTTGCAGAGGGCTAAGGCAGTGGTGTGAGAACTGGGGCATATCAAATGCTGTACATCTTAGAAGTATAATCTGTTGGGGGTGGTTATTTTCTATTATTGCTCACACATTAAGCTAGCAGCCTTCTGACATTCCTCTCTTTTTTTATTTTTTGCATTGGTTGTTGGGTTTGGTGATTGGTTGGGGTTTTTTTTCCCTGCAGTAAGTTGTTCAGGACTTTTCTGCAATTGGAATTTTCTTGAAGGTTGTTGTTGTACATTGGCTTTTATTTGTACAGAAAATTACCAAAGGATGAAGTTCTTTTTAATCAGGCTTGATGTCTTGATCAGAAATCAAATCAATACATCCAGGTATGAATACACACAGGCTTTACAAAGGCCTGTTCTAAATCTAACAGTTTTGGTTTTTAATATGAACAGCACCCAATGAAAAAATTTAGCATTGAGTCTCACCCTTCCCCTCACAATGTAGGTGAAAATTTAAACTCAAGCTTTTAGCCGACCTTTTCCTTTTCATATTCCAGGGCTGAGATTATTTCACTTTAAAAATTTACTTTGGGGGAAGTCAGATTACTCTCAGATTTGTCTTTGTAGATTTCTGTATCTGTTAAGAATTTTATTTAGCTGATCAGATTGCAGCAGGAGAGCCTTATGATTCCCCCTTGACAGCTTATTATATGTAAAAGGAAATTTTAAAAAATAAATTTTTAGTTCCAGTACATTCTAGCAACACACACACAATCTGTACAAAAGGCCTTTGATCTGTGCAAGTTGTAAAGAGTTGCAAAGAAGGAAAATACCAATAAAGAACCATTCTTTCTTCTGAAAAATACAACTTTGTGAAAATGGCAACCATTAATTTTTCTGTCCAAACATACTGGGGCTGCTTAGTGAGCTAAAGGACGTTTTGCTTATTATGTCAGAAAGCTTTTTTTTCCCCCAAAGCATTTTATTATCTGATGTGTGCAAGAAGAGTTTTAAGTCTAATCAGGTTTATAAAAATTGAAAGCAACAGTCTCAGTAATGTGGAAGAAGAAAGAAAGCTGGAGTTTTAGGTATTCTGAGATGGGACTGGTTAACCACTGAGTTGATAAGTCCCTAAATCCACTCTTTGTTCTTAAAACTAAGAGTCAGCGTTGCTCAGATTTGTCTGGCCATGCCTTTTTTTTTCAGTTGTTTAGGAAGAGAAAGCAAATCCTACAAGTGCATCAAGACAGTAACACAGCAATGATCACACATTGTGGGATTTGCACCAGCTCTTTAATTACCTGATCAGGTAGTTTCTATTGTTAGATTCTCAAAATTCTCCTAGAAGCCCTTCACGACAGTGATTTGAAAATGCCACACTGTGTCTCTCCAGAGCTCAGTCCCATCTGTGCTCATTAAGCACTATCCCAAGTTGAGAACTTGGGTCTATTTTCCTCTCCAGGGCTATATAACCTATTACTTATCACATACAGTGCTGTATTTCTTCACAGTCACCTAAAGACAAAGTTTTAGATTTTATCCAGTATTTTGTTGTAATCCTTCTATCATGAGAAGTTCAAACTTTGTGTAGCTCATAGTAAGCCGCTTGTTTTGTGGAGCATTTAACCTGCAAGAAGATTGATTTCTTTCATCAATATATTTTTCTCCATGTACTAAAAACCAGTAATCTTATCATCCCTGACTAGACTTCTACATTTACAGAGTCCCTGTTAACATTTGTTAACTTTTAAGCTTTTGCCTTTTCTAAACCTGTTCACAAGCGACGAGTTAGAACATCTGGAGAAGGACATCAAACAAATGAAATACTCTTTATTATTTATAATAGAGAAAGGAGGCTAATGTCCATTTACCTGACAAATTCTGTCAATAAACTGTAAAAAATGTTAATAATTTTATAAAGGTGTTTGTAACCCAACTGTCAATAATCTTCCACTCAAATGATTGAGACCAAATTGCTTTGAGCCCATTTCTGCTGCCATGAAGCTTTAGTGCTTCCAGGTTTTCAAAGTTCCTTGTTTGCAAAACTATTTCCTTAGGACGTGTGTTAGGACATTTTTCAGAGCTGCATACAACAGCATTTGACATCCTGAAACCAGGCTTTCCCATCATGATCTCAGTTCAGAGGTTAACTCTTGGCTTGGATTTTGTTTTTTATGTTCACTTGTCCAGACTGAAGACAGAACATCATGTTGACATATTCCTTCCCAAGTTTTCCGACTGAATCCAGTGGCATGGGACTAGACCAAAATTTCCCCCCTGTAAATGTTGTTCCCTATCACAGCTGTTCTTGCATATGGAGAAATTTTAAAAAATAGAAATATGATGGGTCATTTCACTGAGAACTGGGGCAGTCCTGGGACCAGACTGTCTTTGGGTTTGGACAGCTCAGTAGGAAGAGGAGCCAAGAAAAAATCTTCCTATCTGTGGTCCTTCACAGTGGTTAAGAACAGATAAAACCTTTATGGTGACCCCATGAATGGTTTTCTCAGTCCATGATCATCCTGTCAGCAGAAAATCAAAGCTATTTCCTGGGAAATAGTGACAGCTGTTCCTTGCTGGCCTAGGAACTGCCAGGGCTCCTGAAGGCCCTTTACCTGCCTTAACTTTAATCCATCTTCAGAAGTCTCTGTCTGGCAGAGAGTATTTGACCTCAACCTCCCCACTCTGTGTAAGACTACTTGGCAGCACACTGTGGTCTTTGTTCAAATCAGCTTTGGACTTTGCTCACTGAACTTCATTTTGGTTTTGCTCAAGATGGCCTTTTTCTCTGTAATGTGGAATTTTCTGTAGGCACTCAGTTGCTGCTTTTCTCTCCATGCTCTTCCTCTATATTCATGTAGCTGCATGGGAGGGATACCACACCCTTTTTGAGTTTGGTTTTTTTTACATTTAAAGTCTGAGGATCTTGTCTGGGTCTTATCCTCAGCTGAACTGAGGTAAAATCAAATGGTTTGAGTGAGGCTGAACTTGCAGGAGCTATCTCTCATGTTGGAACTGGAAAGATGAAGAAAATCTTCTTAGTCATCAAGCAAGTTTATAAGGACACTTACATATTTTGAACAAAAGGCTACTAAAAAAAGTTAAAGCCCCCCAGGAGGAGAGAGGGATGTTTCTGTGAGTGGTACTAGAGGTCTCTTCCAGCAGAGTCCAGGAGCCCAAGCCATGTGTGCATTTATCCAAGCATCTTCCTCAAGCTGGGGGTGTGTGCTCAGCTGCATTGTCTGCCTCAGTCAGGTCACTCTGGCAGGCAGAGGATGCTGTAGCTGAACCTCTTCCCAAGTGAAAAGGATCCAGAAAGAAGAGCTGGGTTTTGTTGTGGCTTTTGGTTTTGTTCTGCTGATCCTTTCTCGCCTCAAAGGATGAGGCAAGGGTGGTATTGCAAGACCTGGCAAACATAAAGCAATTGTGTTCACATCCACATGCCCATTTGCACAAATCCCCTTGTGTGTAACTATTTGGGTTTGAGAAGTCAATAAAGACATGGTTTGAAAATGCAGGAATGAGAACATAATGAGCAGATGCCAAAACTTTCTTCTTTCTATTTTTTTACAGCACATGGTTTTGAATTGAGTGCTTGTCTATGTTTAAAAGGCATTGCCTACTCAAAAGTAGTCACCCTGCAGCTTGAGATTTTTCTTTCCTATTTCTTTTTACATCAACTAGTCTTCTGTCCTGTGTTTTGTCTTTCCTTACTATTCCAAGACCTTCCCTATTATTCTTGGAATATAAATGACATCTGCAGCCCCAAGAATGCTGGACTACACCCACAGAATTTACTTTATCTAGCAATCTGCCACTAACATTTTGAGAATCCAGCAAGACAGAAAAAGACTACCTCCCTAAACTGCTATTGTACAGCTGTCCTTAAATGAACCGTGTGATATGATTTCCCTTTGCAACACTGGTGAAGAAAGTCCTCAATATTTTTTTCTCACAAATCATTGTAGATGTACTTATCTAAGATATCTTGCCATGACTGTGGACCTTTTTGTGCTAAAACTGTCTGTTGTTTTCCAGGCTTCCTTTGAAATTGCTATAAAACCTTTCATATTTATGAATATTTAATATTTTTCAATTTTCTTAGCCAATGTCTACATTTATTAAGTGATAAACATCCACTTTGGGGAATATTACTGTTATATTGCTTGTGCTTTGGAAATAGAACTGTAGTGGCAGTCTCTCAGTGCATTGTCAGAAATAAATGTGATTTGTGGGTAGATCTTGCTCGTGGC
Organism: Calcarius lapponicus; assembly: GCA_039654755.1. Classification (NCBI taxonomy): domain Eukaryota; kingdom Metazoa; phylum Chordata; class Aves; order Passeriformes; family Fringillidae; genus Calcarius; species Calcarius lapponicus. Next base: position 70,165,617 of record CM077463.1, read on the forward strand.
TGGGGATGGTGCATCAGCTCCACCACTTCAGAGTGGTTCCCAGAAGTGATCTGACTCAGGCCCTGTGCTGAGTCACAAATCCTCCCCTGCTTCCTCCTTGCTTGCACAAAGTAGTAGTTTTCTTCTGAACTGTATCAGCAGAAAAAGAATTGTTTCCCACACCCCTGGCACTGCCTTGAGTATGAAAATGTCTATTTTTTTGTGTATAGGAAAGCAGAGGAGGGATGGTCCTCTCCTTTCCCTTTTTTTCCTGCTCACTTCTAGGAGGTCATTTATATGAGATTGTGCCTGCTCACAGCCCTGGTTCAGGCACCCCATGGTGTGGGCAAAATATATCCCTGAAAAACCCATGGAAGAGTGAACTCAGGAAGAGTACTCAGAGTAAACTGAACTACTAATATTACGGGAACAGGAAACTGCCCTGTCCAGCAAACCAAGCTTGATCCAAAATTGAAGGCAGACGAAAATTGTGAGAGGGGGGTTCCTGCACCTGCTGGAGGGGGTGATCCCCGGGCATCTCCCAAAGGACAGCAGTGACAGGGCAGGGGGAACACCTGGGTGCTGCTGGGGCATTGCTCAGGTGTGCAAAGGGACAATCCCTGTGCCCCAGGGCAGTGCAGGAGAGAGGAGCAGCACACCTGAGCAGGTAGGGGTGCAGGGAAGATCCTTTTTCTCTCTCTTGTTGATTCCTTCTTCCCAATCCCATCCCAGTGCCTCTAGTCCCTCTCAAGTGCCCCCCAGTCCCTCCCTAGGGTGCGTGCCTCAGTGACCCCAGAGTTTGAGAGAAAAGTGATTTGAGGGGAAATTTCATTTTTGATTATTGTCTGTGTTTAAATTGGAGGGGATCCCCTTCACCTGTGATTTTAAGGGTATCAGCTGAAAGAAAACCAATCTTTCCCGTGATTTAAAGGTATTACTTGAGGAGGAATTGTTGTTTTCTAGTTTAAATAGAAGGGGATAACCTTTCTGATGCCGTTTTATGGATTTGAGTTGAGGGAAAATCTCTTATTTTCATCATCTTAAGGCTTAAATTGCAAGGGAATCCCTGCTTTCCCTTGGTTTTAAGGGTTTAAATTCAGAGGAAATCCTCCTTTTCCAATAGTTGAAGTATTTAAATAGAGTGGGAAAGGGAGGAAAAGAGAGAGAAAAAATGGCAGGAAAAGTGAAATGAAAAATAGCAGGAATGTGAGGTGAAAAAGGAGAGAAAAAAGGGCAGGAAATATAAAGGGTACAAAAGGACAAGAAACCTAAGGGGAGAAGGGCAGGAAATGTGAGGTAATCAACACTCATTCCCAAAATAATTGGGAATTTATGAACACTGTGCAACAAAGAAGAGATATTATCTTTTTGAGAAAAAAACTGGCAGAATTGGTCTCAGAAAGATTTTTCAGGTCTGAAAGTTCACAGTCTTGAAAAAAAAAAAAGGCAAGTTAGGTGTTTCTAAGAATTGTCTTACTTTTCATAGGCATGTCTTTCTTGAGAGGAATTCTTTATTAGCAAACCTACTATTCATTTCCTTGGATATGTTTCACAATGCAACAATGCCAAGTGTGTTTTACAAGCCGGGTCTTTTTCTTGTGCCATCTTGCTAAACATTGGTTGAAATCCAAAAGAGCTTGTAAGTGCACAAGGGGATATGTAGGTAATCGCATTGCTTTAGGTGCAGACACTCACTCGCTCAAAGATAAAGCACATTCTTCAATAACTGCCTGAATCGATGAGACAGCAGCCAGCCCCTCTCATCATCTTCCTGGGAGAAAAACACAGCATCATATAATACCTGCAGCAGCCCTAAAAGTGCATTTCCCACAGCTTTAAGAAACATCAATGTTACTTGGTATAAGCTTTTTTCCTTCGTTCTTCCATGGTCTCTCTTCTTCCCAGTTGTATTCTAAACTTTTGGGTTAATGCAGAGCTAAAAAGGGCTTGACCTGGTATAAAAAGCAATGGTTTTCCCATGTAATAAATATTTAAATTGTTTTATCAGTGTAAATAAATGCTAAATTCTGTGAGCCCAGGGAACGGCATTAACATGTTTTGCTTGCTGAAACATTTATGGAATCAGTGTCAGCCAACAGAACTGAGCCAAGAGGATTTTTCTAAAGGTAAACTGAAGTGCTTTTAAAATAAATACTAAGAGTTGTTTAAGATCTTCAATTATTAACAGATGAAAAGTGTGGGCTGAAAAAGTGCAAACAATCCCTTTCGTTGCACTTTCCCTAATCCCTGTGCAGTTCTGTGTCCAGCCTGGAGTGAGCTCCTCAAGGCAGATGCTTCACCTTAACAGATGTGTGCAGAGAGTCCAGCGCACAAACACGCAGATTTAGAATGCCAAATATTTGAAAACCCTTTATTTTTATATTTACTTCTCAGGACTTAAGTTCAAGACCCCGTGTTTATGGTTGACCAGTGCTGACATTGCCAGCCTCTGCAAACAGCACTGTAAAAACTTGGCTCTGCTGCAGAAAGCAGTTATTGGCATCATCCCCTTTAAATCCAGAGGCCAGCTCTGCAGTCTGATCAGGTCACCAGGCACTCTGATTTAATTATCATTATCAGCTGCACAGCTCATTGCTAGAACTGCAAGCCTTACCTGCACAAGTGAGAAAAAAATGCCAAAGATATGCAACGGTGTGAACACCCATGTGGGGTGACACCTATGTATTGTACCATGCACAGATTTAGAGCATACATGAGCTGGGACAGAGAAATCATTCTTTTGTAAGCTGAACTCTCTTTTCTTCCCCAGCACAGAGAAAGAGCCCATAAAACTGTGTAGAATTCTCACCATTGGTTAGAGGAGTCTTTGTGTCTGCTTATAAGGGGGCTGGTTCTCTTTGATTTACTCTGATCAGGAATGCATCTGCACCTCTGGAGTTTCAGAACACAGATTTGATGTATTTTGAAGCATGTGAGGTTTTTATTTTAAAAGTGGCTTTGTTCCATGTACCCATGGCTCCTCCCCTGTCCTTTAACCCCTCCTCATCCCCTCTCCCAGTTCTCCCCTTTGCCAGTACAAGGAGTTTTCTGAGTGTCTGTGCATGGTTCCTCATGCCATTCCTTGCAGCAGCTCTTTGTGCTGCCTGACTGGATAAAGCAATTTGCAGGCAGCAGCTGTGTTGCAGCAATGAGCTCACCAACAGTGTGGGGAGCCTGGTGATGTGCATGGGTCTCTTGGCCCTCTGCAGATAGCATCCATTACATCTCCTGAGGGCATTTGTAAAGTTGCCACATAGTGTTTTTTAGCGTTTAGAAACTCTCTGAATACTTTGATGGTAACGTATTTAAGTCTGCCAATTACTGGAATCATCTGGATTTAAAAACAGGCTATGCCCTAAAGGGATACTGCGCAGCATACGCATCAATTCATGCTAAAAGCATTCAGTACCTCATGTCCTCTTCAAAGTTGGCTTATTATCCTCAAAAGCTTTTCTCTAAGCTGGCTGAAGGTGCTGTACATCTTCTGGTGGTACATGTTCTCCTCGACCATCTAAACATCATCTCAGGTTTATGGTGCAAACCTTTGTTTTCACAAACACTGCTTTGTTAACACAAAGGGCATTGCTTTGTGCACATATTATCTTCTCTGGACATCTGCAGTAGGCTGAAGCACTTTAATGGTGTTAATGAAGCTGTTTTTAAAATGAGAGAGCTTTTTTGTTCATCTTTTTGTCTGTCCTCAGTACCCTTTCAAGAGTACTGGGTATAGCCTACAATGAATGTTAAAATTAATTAATAATAATAATTAAGGGTAAATTACATAAAACCTGCTGTTAGAACTCAACCTCATAAGCTTGGCTACATTTTGGATTAACAAAACTCCTAAAGTTCCTGAAAAGGGAGACCTTTATTTGCTTTTGTGAAGATTTATTTGAAGCAACAAATATTTCAGTCTGCAAAGTTTGTAGGGTTTTTTTTTCAGGTTTGCAGCCATCTGTAGTCTTTTAACTTTCTGTACTGTTGTACCTTGTTTGGGAGAAGGTGAGACATTGTTTTAATTTTCTGGGAATGTAACATTCCTGACCAATGCAAAGAATTGGAGCAATGCTGGTGTTGACTGCACTTCATTTTTGGTGCATATTTAGGATTGGTAGACTGAAAGATGTGGGAATTTAGAGGAAAAGGCTGACTGCCTTATGTAAACACAGCAATTTTTTTCCCCAGAGATATTGCTTATTGAGAAAAGCACCCAGAGGCAACTGAGTAAGCAGAGTGGCCCACTCTTTTGCAGGATGTTTTGATGCTGTCAGTAATGTAATTCATGTAGGAGTCTCTGTGAGAGCCAGAATGTTTCATGCTGAACGGCACTACCTTTGGATAAATAGCTGAACCACCTGTAGACACCTAAAAAAGTGTTCTGACATCTGAGAGATGTTAGAATCCAGCCAGTATTTGCCAGCAGCAGTGAGGGATGCTGCTGGCCGGGGCAGCTGATGCCACATTTGGTTGTTTCTGCTGTGTTCCATCACAGCTGTGGAGCAAAGGCAGTCTCAGCCTTAGCTGTAAGCTGATAAGTGGATTGTCTTCAAGGGAAAGTGCTTGTCAAGAGATGTGTCATCCTCATTAGAAAGTATTTAAATTAGTTTGGGAGAAAAAGGAAAAAAAGTCTAAGATCTTAGATGATAGATTTTAAAAGTTATTAGTTATCACAAGCTCTCTTGGCAGATGTATAACAGACATTTACAACTCATGAATCACATTTTTCAAAAATCACAGCTAATACCAACTTCTCTGAGGAGATGACAGCATTTGCAGGAGACATTAATGACTTCTGGCTCTCAGTCATTGCAAAATCATGAGCTTGTAATTGTTCTGATCTGGCTATTTGTAGACTATAGATTTCTAGAGGCCTCTCAATACTTCCATCATTAATAACTTGCCAGTGACAGTGATTGCCATCATTCCTACTCAAAGTGATAACTTTAAGATCCTTGTAAATGCAAATCCTTACTAAAGGCTTATGAGGCTTTATTATTCTGGTTTTACAAAATGAGGGGAAGGAGACAGAGGGAGGCACATGAATCTGCAGCTTGAGTCAAGTGCATCTGAGGTACAGCTGCTTAGTGATTTAGAAAACTTTTCTAAAAGTCACCTTCTCTGGGCCATTCTGGGAATGTTTGGCTTGCTCATGATTAGGGCTTTCAACCTTAACAATCATGTAATCATATTTTGCTTATATCCATTTCTGGGCAATCTCTGTTAGAAGGTGATCCATAAATTTTGGGACCAAACCAGCACTGCTGGTTCTGACTCTCCCTCTGTTGAGACTGAAGTTAGATGAGGCGGATGTGGAGAACAGGAAGATCCTAAGAGGGTTGGGAGCTCTCACTCAATATGGATTTGGTGGTTCTTGGGCATCTCAGGCTCTGCCTGGGACTGGATTGACTTCTGGAAGCCCCCAGCATCAGAGCAGGGACATGACTTCAGTTTGCCACCTCTCCCCATGCCCTGGAGGGCAGCTCTGAGCACTCCAGCATTTGCCCTCTCGTAGTATCATGGCTCTTGTCCCTCTTCAGGCTTGTTGTTCCTTGTTTTCCCCCTGCTTTAACTCTCCTCAGCACCTTGTGTGCAACACCTTAGCTCTGCTTTTCAAGAACAAGCAAGCTAGCTGATATATTCCCTCCTTAGCATGGGGGTATTTTGGTGACAGGTGAGGTAATACCTGTTTCACTTTGGTCTGTGATCTGGAAGCAGTGGTAAATTCTTGAAATGTTGGGAATCTTCTGGAGGGAGGTAATCTGTAAATGTACGTCATTGCATCATCAAGATAATGAATTCAGGTGAGGGGGAAAAATAAAACTGAAACACTACTGTGCAATTTATAGCCTCTCTGAATTTTGTTCTCTTGCTGATAAGTGCTTCCTTCTGTTCTCTCTGCAGGTCTCCAGGTGGTTTTAAATTCAATTATCAAGGCCATGGTCCCTTTGTTGCATATTGCCCTGCTGGTGCTGTTTGTCATTATTATCTATGCCATCATTGGACTGGAGTTATTCATGGGGAAGATGCACAAGACCTGCTACCATGTGCAAGGGGGACTGATAGGTAAGGGGAGCAAACACAGACAAGATTTTCAGAGGAAGGCTTTTCCCATGTGCAACAGAGCATTTCTTCTGGCACAGGAGATGGGTGGCTGTTGCTCAGTGTTTATGTATTTAGGGGTTTCACAATTTCTCTGCTGCAGATTGAGCTACACAGGACATGGTGTCACAGAAATGAACACCTCATATATTTTATTATTAATGTCATACACAAATACATCTTTGTTTTAAACCAGTATCATTGTAAAGGAACACATAATTCAGGGCAGTACCTTTTTTTTTTAGTCACGGGCTGAAACTTTGGTTACAAGTGTAACCAGAAAGAAAATAAAATTATATTAATGGGAAGAAACTTTTTTACATCAAATCCATCATGAAATTTATTTATTTCATATTATTTGCAGAAAGAAATATTCACATTTCAAAACAATTCAATTACACTGTCACTCATCTAACTGTCTGTTAATTTTAGTTTGATTTATTGATCTTGAACAGCAAATATCTCTCATGTGGTAGAGGGTATTAATGCCTAGTACCCAGTTCAGCTCATAAGAAAACAGTGTACAGCAGAAAATTTTTTCAGAAGTTCTGCATTTTCTGCTTTTGTAATATTGGCAGATTTCATTTTCTGGACCTGATGCTAGAACTATAATGAGCTGTCACTGTGGTTTGCATCTTTAAAGTGGGTGTATTTTTCTCCATTCTGTCTGGAACTATTTACATTACAGCATCTAATTCTGATATTACTGTTTCTGTCATTCTTCCGTGATCAGAATGTGATCACAATTTTGGAAAATTACATTGTTTACCATATAATAAGATGAGAAGCAAACATAATTACTCACTCCCCTACATGTACATGCATACCTGCATCTGTTAAAAATGCGGCACTAAGATCTGAAATCTGTATATTTAAAAAAAAATTACATTGCAGAAGTTACTGTGCTTATAAAAATGTTTTCTGGAGCATTCTTTATATACCAAAGCATTTCGTTTGCTTTGTTGTATAGGTTGTCAGGTCTTTGAAAACACCTGTACAGAATAAGGGGTGGATAATCAAGCAGCAGTCTTAGAGTTTCTGAGTGCCGCTGGGCTACTGCTAAAATGCCATTCATCATCTAAATGCCAGAAGAGCAGAGCCCCAGCCGCTCCCTGCTGTAATTCAGCAGTGGCCCAGTGCCACACCAGCCTGTCTCCTGAGCACTGAAGCCTGTCTGCTGCAGGGGCTCAGCCTCCTCCAGCAGTGCCAGTCAGTGCTGTGCCTCCCAGATTAACCCAGATGCCAGGTGGCTGCAGTAGGAGAACGCTGGCCATGACACTCAGCCTAATGAAACATGATAGGCTCGATCTGATGCTCCCTGTCATGTTGAAAGGCATGAATTCTTCCTCACAGGAGGGTATGCTTTGGGGTGGAAAAAAAGTTCATCTCTGTTTTGACTATAAAATTTGACAGCTTGGCTATTATTTTTTGCAAAAAGAAAGTGAAGCTCGACAGCGAGCAGTTGCCTGTGTATTCCTGAGAAATCTGTCAAACTCACTGCGAAATACATTTGTAGAAAGCCGATATCCTTCACTTGCTTATCAATGTGCCAAATGGTTTCCTCAGCTGTTTTCTCCCCTTCTCTCCTTTAAGATACACCTGCAGAAGATGATCCGTCCCCGTGTGCCCCCCAGTCTGCCCACGGGCGGCAGTGTCAGAACGGCACCGAGTGCAAGGCGGGCTGGGAGGGACCCAAGCATGGCATTACCAACTTTGACAATTTTGCTTTTGCCATGCTCACGGTGTTTCAGTGCATCACCATGGAGGGCTGGACAGATGTGCTCTACTGGGTACGTATCCGAAAATGCCGGGCTGAGTCCTGCTCGTGCTCACAGCTCTGTTGAAACTTGGGGGCTTTAGCTTTCTTGCTTGTTCTCTAGAGTGAAGGCATGGTTGCTAGCATGGAGCTTCAATTAACTCAGCTTACTGCTCAGTAAAGTGGAGGGGTTCTCTGGTGCAAGGAAACCAAATGTAAATGTTGACTTTCCATTGATATTTTAATTTTGGATTATGGCAGATGGCTTATTGATTTGGAGGTTTGCAATGTACATTGGTTGAGGAGAAAGTCATTGAAAGACCCTCTCTGCAGGAATGAAACGTCTTGTACATCTCCAGATTACTGATGTAGAAGAATTTGTGACAGACAACCATGTGCTCTGCCCATGGCATTTGTGTCACAAAGGCACTACACTGATCAGCTCACAGGTTTTATAAGAAAGGCTTCACAAATTCCAGCAGTACTCCTGATTATAACTTTTGCCATAGAAGAATTTATTCTAATGCTATTAGCTCTGATACTGGTATCAATCATGCTTGTATGTTTAGTGAAAATATGAAATTACCCATAATACAAATGGACACTCATCTTGTCCTGTAGTTTAATTCTGGGCATTTCCTCAGCTTTAATTTGTACCTTTTAATTCCTAATGTATTGGAAAATTCACTGCAATACAATTATACTGCAGGAGTTAATATCAGGTTTAGCTTTAACCAGTAAATCATAGATAAATGTGTTTCTAGATGCAGCTGTGGCTATCAGCTTTTGCAGCAGTATGTCATGACCTAGGGCTTTCATTCATACACAGCACAGTCCTGTCTGTGTAAAACTGACCCAGACTCACACCAGCTTGCAAGTCTGGCATGTCATGACACACCTGGATCTCCAGATGGTAGGATGTGTTAAAATGCAGATGCAGTTTGACTCGAGAAGGCTCAGAGCACACAAAAGGATAAGCTGGACTGAGGCAGCTTGCCTTGTTAGTCAACAAGCTTCTCTCTTAGGCATGAGCCCAAAGCTTCCTTCTACCCACAAGTGATTTAGAGTTTGCAAGATTTCCCTTTGAAGATTTAGCTTATCTGCAAAGGATGGTCTCTGTGTGGAGCAGCTAGAAGTTGTCTCTTTATCTTCTTAAGCTTAGATTAGAATAGTGACTATAGCTTCCTTTTAATGCCTGAGATAAAGGGCAGAAATCAAACCACAGGGGGAGTCTGGATCTCAGAGGAAAAAAATGCCATTACTAGAAAAGAGGGTATAAATTAATAAAATAATGAAGAGCAGAATAGTTAAAGTCAGAAGAGAAACTGGGCAAAATTGCTTCACAGTTCAACTATGGCTACACATAACATATCTGTCTTTTACCATATTTAGCTCCTATTTCTCCATGTGTCTGATGGAGAGGATTTATTTACAGGGGAATGGGAGAGAGTAAATGATATTAGAAGAAGAAATTAAAATATTTTTTGGCCCTGTATACTATTCACAATTGTGAAACCTCTCCACACATTATCATCAGTTTCTCCAAAGACATGTGCTATGAAAGACCCTTCTAATTCCCATCCTTTAGGGCCCATGTGTCATTTTCATGACTTGATATGAATCATGTTTAACTCATTATCAGTTATCTAATAACAGGAGCCAAAAGTAAATACTCCCTTCCAAGAGATTTTCTACCATGACTGCAGCAGACAGTCTGATTTTTATGGTGTCCCTGCAGCAAACTGGATTTTAGTTGTTGGCTTTTGTTTGGTATTCAGCCTTCAACCAGCTTTTTTTTTTTTTTTTTTTTTCCCTGATTTCCTGAAATGTTCTTTTTTTTCTCTTTGGAGACAGAATGCTGAACTTAGAGCTTAAATTAATACAGATGAATTGTCATTATTTTTAGGGGCACGCATATAGTGAGCCTTTTAGATGATGGCATTGTTAGAATGCTTGCTTTGGGAAGAGCAGAAATATTTGTTACCATCAGTTCCCAGTTATCCCTAGACAACACTGCAAAAGATAAGAGTAAGCACTGCAGAAAAAAAATGCCAGTAATTGAGGAGGAAGGAATTTATTTCATAAAGAAAAAAAAAAGTATCACCTATGTTTAAAGACCACGAAATACAAAGTTTGAGTAAATACCTGAACACCTGAGCTGGCAGACATTCTTGGTTAAGCTGCTGGAAACAATCCTAGTACAATTGTCCCATCTGACTTTGTGCTATATTGGCAAAGCAGACAGAACTCAGCCCTGATCAGTGTTTGCCTTTTGGCGAGGGAGGTGCCTGAGGTGTTTCCTTCTGCAGAGGGGTCTGTGCCATGCTGGGGGCAGGTGTTGCTTGGGCACCTACTGCAGGGCACACCTAGGGGAAACACTACTGCTTTTATATTTATATGCAGAAACAGTCTCTAAACACTCACACGGTCATTTCATGTCATTTCCAACCATATTTATTGTGGTTTATTCAGTCAGATTTAGATTCCATGACAAGGGCATTCCAGCTTAATTTAGCCAGGTCTAAAGGTAGAATACTCTGGCTAATAAAGGGTAGAAAAGATGCAGCATTTCAGTTGCTGGAGGAAGAATTTCAGTGAGGTAGGATACAAATATCTACCTTAAACTTACTGTGAGCCACTGTTTCCTTACTGCAGTCTGACTCATACACAACTTTATTCCCTGGTCTTTGCCTTTTTGGCCGAGGAAGAGTGGACTTGTCATAGACAACCCACTGGGAGCTGCATCTCCACAGGGTGCAGAGATAGGAGGCTATTCTCTTCTCAGCTCTGAAAAATCTCCTGAAACCACAGTGAGGTCACAAAAATTAAATTTTGCTTTATAAGGGAGTAAATCTGCACAGTTATTTAAATTAGAAATACAGAGTTTGTTGTCCATCTTAAACTGTAAAAGTACAGATAGAAAAAGAGTGTAAGAAAATTTTGGCTGCAAATTGGACAGTTTTGCAGACAAAAATTTTAGGTGATGATTTTCAGAGGTCACTCATTATACTTAACAATGTAAGCTAATGAGCTAATATTTAAAAGTGCTGAGAATTCAAAGCTCAAGCAGACTGTCAAGTTCTTAGCTCCTCTGCAATTCAGGGTAGATAACAAGGTTTGAATCTGGGGTCCTGCTGGGGTCAATGGCAAAATTCTCATTAATTTCAAAAGGTCAGGATGTCACTTCGTATTTTGCAAAATCTTGATCATGCTGTTGAGATTTCTCACATGCAGTCATAGTACAATGTGAGGACTTACAGATGCCTAATCAGGGCCTTGGTATCTGTTGAGATTAATCTTCCAAGGACATATATGCAGATGCAGAGAGTTTTCTTTGCTCCCTTATTAAACCTGAAAATGTATGCCTGACCTAAAACTCAGCAGAACCACAGAAAAAGCTCTGGGCTGAATTACTTGGCTGGAAGTGTTGATACGATAGAGCAATTCCCTTGCTTTGAGCTTTTCTATAAGCTTTTCTATATTTTTTTTATATCTTCTTATTTTCCAAAAAAAACCCAAAAACAACTCAACTTTTGACAGATTCCTAGATCTCTGCATTCCTCCCAGTGGGAATGGAGGGAGCTTAGCACATTTCAGCATGTTGCCCTGAATAATATAGTAGTGATTTCATGAAACCAGTGTCTGTCCTGTGCCACAGTTTGCAAGGTTAAAGCTGCATGTTTGAAAGTTGGAAAGCTGTGTGACCTTCCACAAGCTCTAGACTCCTAATTCACTTAATAGCTCTTCAAATTTTAACTTCAGTTTCCTGCTTCCTTCTTCATGCTTCCTAGTGCAGGCTTTCCACCTGTGCAGGGAAGACTGTCTCCTCTCTCATGGAGTACTATTTCCCAGCCTGTGATCCACATCCTCACAAAAAGATAATCAGAGACTAGAGAGCAATAAACTTTTATTCCCTAGAAGGACTTGACATCACTAAGATCAATACAATTTTCCAATCTCCTCTCTCTCTCTTAGCAGATAAGACTTGTGAGTAGATTGGTTTCTTTTGAAATGGGAAAGAAAAATGTTAGGGAAAACAGGTTGACACTGCTATCATGGAAGGTAGGATAATTACTTTAAAAGAGCCAAAATTTTAATGTGAAATAACTATATTGGACAGGATGAAAATCTGTGCAAAACAGCCTTGTTGACTCTTCACTGAAGAATTGATCTTTGTGGAAGGGAGTCTTAAGTGTTTGTAGAAACACATCTCCTGTACTGCCTCAGTCTTACAAGTTTATTTGTCCCATGCAGGTATCTTTGTCTCATGGGCACTCAGTCCACAGAGCCACTGAGCAGACAGGCCCCTCTTGTGATATGTCACATTATAACTTTTCCTGTGCATTCTAGAAGGATTTGAGGTTATTGTTCTCAAAACTCTCCTTAGTGTATGATCAGCCAGCATTAGCAGCTCACTTGGTGCAGGCACCAAGGCCCATTTCTGAAGACCTATCTGTCTTGGAAACTTCCAGCAGCAGATGAAAATCCAGTTGTTGCAAATTGAATCATTTGGTATTTTGTAATCAGTCTCTGCTGCAGTCCATTATTTTGTATTGTCTTGTTGACTAAGGAGGAAAATTAATCTCTGAGCAGTTCATAACATAGTGTTTAAATATTTGTAGGCATTGTTTGTCTTCCCTTAATCTTTTCCTAATCTGAGGAGATTCAGTTCTTTCAACCTTCCCTAATGGATCTTCTTTTTAATTATTTTTAATCAGTTTGTTACTCTCCTTCAGGGGAAGCTTTGTTTCTGAGTTAAACACAATTTGGCCAGTGCCCTATCTCTAGAAAGGTTTTCATCTTTGTGTGAAATGTGCTCTCTGCAGCTGAAGACCTGTGACACTGCATGCAAATCTATCCACTGCAGCCTCAGTTTTACATGCCTGGTCTCTCCACTGCCCTGCATCTAAGCAATTGTACATATAAATGAAAACAAAGCAGAGAGAAATTGCAAAACGCAACCAGATGTTGTTCTATTGGGCTGTTCACATTGCTGGGTAGTGGAGAACCTGGTCCTGAGTTGTTCTGCTTGCCCCTTACAGCTTGAATTCTAGGATTGAGTAATTCTGCTTGATCTGCTTGAAGATTATTAATAATGAGCAACCCTGAGCCTGCCATCAGTTTTGCAGTCTTGGCTCTGACCCATGTCATTTGGACAACACTTCAGAATACTTGGTGGAGTCTCTGAAAATAACATGCAGTCCCTCCAGGAACAATTTACCTCAAGGCTCTAAGTGTAAACTTCAGAGTGTGGTATTATTATAGATGGACTAAGGCCAAGCCTGGATGACATCCAAGCCACTAACCTGTCCCTGGAAGAGATGTCCAAACTGGCACATAATAAGTTGACTCCCTCAGATTTAAAAAAATCCTTGTTAGTCTTTCCCACCCCCTGGGCAAAAAAAATGAGTAAATAGTCTAAAACAGTGCAGAAGAGCCACCACAGTGCAGTGAGAGACGCAACTCAGTGAGACTGAATCAGTGTAAACCTTCAGGAGCATCACATCCCCAGGGACAGCAGAGAGAAACACATATGGATGTACATACAGGCTGTCCTGGAATTTCCCTCCACCTCTCAGTCTTTGAGGTCATACTTTCAAGAGTCAGTAAATCAGCTTGAAACACGGGCTTACAGTCACCCTTACAGTTCCCATCATGAAATCAGAATGGAACAAATTGAACAACAGATGTAATTTACTTTGCTGACAGCATTGACAGATTCTGTGAGCTTTTCTCACCCCCCTCCTCCAGCCTGTTGCAGCCAATGAGGAAGACGTGAGAAATTCAGAGATATTGCACAAAGTGGAAGACATTAAACGCAGAGCTGCAACCCCCAATTTTCGCCAGCTGTGTTTTTCCTTCTAACCCTTTATTCTTGCAGCACTTAAGCTTGAATTAGTAAGGCTTTCCACAAAAGAGAATGATCTGATTCTAAGAATATATCTGTCTACATGTTTCCATGGTGTTTATTCCCCATCCACCTCCGCCCCTCCAAGAAAATGCTGGGTTTTTATTGTTGTGGGGTTGAGGTTTTTTTAATCATCTTTTTGGCAGGGGTTTGCATGAATGTGAAAAATTTACAAAGAATAAGCATGCAACTGTGAGCAGCCCATCGCTGTGATTGCAGAGGTTATTTCATCTCCATCTGCTGAAACAGTGGTGGGTAAGGGGAGAGAGGCCATAGTTCAGAGCACTGAAGGGCCACAGCATCAATGCACTGAAAAAGCAGTTTACACATTTAATTTGCATAAATGCTGACCTCAATCTGTTCTCCTTCTCCTTGTTAACAACTGTGCATGCAACTGTAATGGTTGCTGTACCACCGACTTGAAAGTGAGTAACAGCAGTGACTTACTCCTTGGCACCTGCCACAAAAACCTGCTGCTGAACATTTGTTCAGTACACTTGTTGTGTGAAATGAAGTCTTTATGAGCCCTTCAGAACTCAACTTTGGACTTCTCATCCCTCTTCCTCAATATAAAAAGAGACTCTCTATTAAAAATAAGCTTTTTTGGGTTGGTTATGGGAGGTGTTGATAGAGACCCTCTGCCCAGTGCTCCTGTGTAGGAAGGATCTTTTTAATAGCCCTGTCTTTCTGTTGCCCTTTCACTTTTCTTTCTTTTGTTCTTCTTTAGACTGTATCCTAATTGCTGCTGTCAAATCACCACAGAGACTGTTCTTGTCTTTAATCTTTTGTCCCAGAGCTATAAAATTAAGAGCTAAACTACTGGGACATTTCTACACAATTTAGGATTTTGAGTGCCTCTGTTTGAGGGTGCACTTCTTGAGCCTTACCACCAGTTTTATCAAGAAATGATGACTGATGCCTATTGAAAAATACATAATCAGATTTGTTAGCCGTGGACCCAAATCTACTAGAGACATTCACAAATAACAGACTGGTTCATTACCCAGATCCCTGGGAAAGAAAAAGACAAAGAAATAGGCCCAAGGTCAGGACACAAGTCATGGGTATAGAACCATTTATTAAATTATTGTTTATTTTGAGTTTAACTTGTTTCAACACATTGCTTTTAAGACAAATGGCAATACAATTAAATCTTCACCAGTGTTACTGTGAATATCAAGTCCTTCCTGCCTGCAAAGAGAATTGGTCCATTAATATTGGCTTTATTCATTGGTTTCAGAGGGATTTCTGCCTGGGCAGGATTTGAGGATGAGTGGTCATAAAGGTGTAGTTTATCTGCACCCATGGCCCACTCTAGAACTGTCTCCTTGTAACTTCAGTCCTCTGAACTGCACCCAAATAGGAGACCTAAAAGCAATATTGAGCACATCTTCCAAAATACACAGAGATTAGAAGTGTAAAATGAAGGGTTTAGAAGTCAATCAGAGGTATCAGTCTTGGTGGATGAGAGGCTGGACATAACCCAGCAATGTGCCCACAGCCATGTCCTGGGCTGCATCCAAGGCACTGTGGGCAGCAGGGGAGGGAGGGGGTTCTGCCCCTCTGCTCAGCTCTGGTGAGACCCCCTGAGTGCTGCATCCAGCCCTGGGGCCCAGCACAGGCAGGACATGGAGCTGCTGGGGTGAGTGCAGAGGGCCAGGAAGATGATCAGAGGGCTGGAGGAGCTCTCCTGTGAGGAAATTCTGTGATTCTGTGGAAGGCTAAGAGAGCTGAGGTTGTTCAGTCTGGAGAACAGAAGGAGGGCTCCAGGGAGACCTCCCAGTACCTAGAGGGAGCCCACAAGGGAGCTGGAGAGGTTCTCTTACAAGGGCATGTAGTGATTGGACAGAGGGTGATGAATTAAAATGGAAAGGGGACAGATTTAGATCAGATATAAGGAATAAAATGTTTACAGTGAGGATGGGGAAGCTCAGGCACAGGTTGCCCAGAGAGGCAATGGATTCCCCACCCCTGGGAACATTAAAGGTCAGGTTGGGCAGGGCTGTGAGCAGCCTGATCTTGTGGAAGTTGTCTCTTTTCATTGCAGGGGGTTGGACTAGATGGCCTTTAAGGCTCCTTTCAAACCCAAACTGTTCTATGAATATTCACCACAGAGCATTGATGCTATTGACTTTTAAAGCACATCTAGAAGGAGTCAGTCAGGATGTTGTGTTGATCTTGCCTATGTGGTGTTGCTTATAAGACTCACAAGAAAAGGAGAAGGGGTAGTTTTGTGTCAGTAATGCAGCAAGAGCTCATTCAGGCTCTTTGATAATAATTTCTCCAGCAACCCTCTAGAGCTTTTACAGTATCCCTCAGTGCCTATCAGACAAGGGTTTATTATCTCTGTGCTAGGAGTTCTAGGTATTGTACATTTTATTTGATCATTTTGGATGTGATTTCACAACTGGAAACTGGATTGATTTTCTAATATGTAGAATTTTCCTAGGATTCCTAGATTGTGAACTGAATATGGAAGAGCTTGGGATAAACTGATCAAGTGCAAAAAAAAAAAATTGACAGTCTTGTCTTCACTTTTTAAAGAAGGTAGTGATTATCTACATCTTACAGTGCTGTTTTTCATAATCTTTATTTTTAAGGACTTAATTGACTATGGAAATCAATGAATAGTGTGTGCTTTTATATTCCTGTGCATGCAGCAATCAGTACTGTTCTGATATAGCTGTGGAAGAAATTGCTATCAGTCTGCACTGAGATAAATAGAAGCATTTATAAAACAGCAATAGTTATGCAGGCAGAAAATCCTTTCTGGATAATCAGCCATACAAATGTAAACACAAAATAAACAGAGATAGGAAGGGATAGCCCAGAATTCTAAGATGTAGTGAAATTTTTATATTTGGAAACGCACCACCATAAGGGATATTTTTATGCTTGAATTGAGCACTTTATTCCTTTGGAGTGAATTTCCAAAGACTTTAAAGGGCAAAAAAGTTTTTACATAACTGAGTATCAGTAAGAGATGGAACTGCTGCAGTGGCTGTAATGAAAGAACTGTGGCTAAATAGCCTTTGGGCTCTCGAATGACTTTTTCAAGGCCCAACCTTTTCCTTTTAAAGGGGAAAAAATAAAAGTTGTACACATTTATGTGGGAATAAGGCAACTCACATAAATCTCTGTGACTTTTATCTCTGGAGCTCTGAATCAAAATCCTGATTAAGTCACACGAGACCAAACAATTTTTGGAGGTCACTCCATGGCATTTCTGCAAATTGCAAATTCACTCAACAAGCACCCATGTAATCAGTCAGATGAGAGAAAGGAGAGCCTTCAGGGCCCTTCCTGGCCCCTCTGCTTTGGCAGAACACTGCAGGTGGATCAAAGGCAGGAACCTCCTCTAAGCAGATCCACTCTTCAGGAACCATGAAGAGCAGAGAATTAAGCAGGCCAAAGTAATATCACTACTGATGGCAGCTTCTGAGCACAGGAGAGATGGGGAAAATGATCTGTCAGTCATCTGTATCAACCAGCAGGATAGATCAAGAGCAAGGGCTTGGCATAGCAGACTGCAGGCTGTGTTTGTGGGAAGTCCTGAAGAGCTGCTCAGTCTGTGCCTCACATCTTCAAGAGCCCAGCCTGGCTCTGTGTCTGGCCTGTTCTTTCCCCACTGGTCTGTGTGACCCAGACAGCTTCAGAGCAGACAGAGTGACCTGAGCCACCACTGAGAAAAACCAACTCACTTCTGAGGGAACAGTTTCAGGGGAATTTTTTACATTCTCAAAGTGCAGCTGTTTCAGTATACTCTAGAATGTGAGTTGCTTTATCACTTTGCAGTAATTGAATTTCAATATTTCACTTTTGGTTAACATGTTCCATGTTAAACCGAATTGAGATACATTCAATTTTTTTTCTCTCTTTTACATATTAAGACCGGAGAAAGTGAGTGAGGTGGCAAAGCAAGAGTTTTATTGGAGCTTAGATTTTTTCTTTGATGTAAGGATTTCTTGCTGTGTAACTGATGTTTTTAGTGGGAGTTCAGAATCCCTGTATTGCCAAACATGCTTCAGAGATATGTAGCACCCTCCAGTTCTCACAGAAAAACAGAGAAGTCCCTCAAGAAAGCATAAAATTACAGGTGGGATGGGAGGATGTATAAATGGCAGCTTCCTGATTGTCTTTGTTTCCCCTCCCCTAGCTGACTAGAGGAATTTCCCAGAGGTAGTTGTAGTAACAAAATTTAACATGCTGAGATTTTGTCAGCAAATCCACTCTTCAGATAGCTGATTTGCCATGATGATGCATGTCCCTTTGGAGCACTACTAGTTGCTAATAAAAGTTGCCACTTTGTGAAAACAAAGGCCAAATGCCACTGCTGGAATTTTTTAAGTGAATGGAGAGCCTAATGGGTTTTTTTCCTCTGTTTTGAAAAGGGTGAAGTTAAATGGCCTTTGTCATCTGTTGAAGTTGTACAGTAAACTTGGGTAAAGGGCATTTGGAACCACAGATTTACCTAGGACACTGCTAAACACATTCAACATTTCCCCTCTAGTGCTGAACAGGGTGTTGATTCTAGGGTGGTGCTTGGACTTGATCTTCAGAGGTCTTTTCCACCCTTAATGGTTCTGTGATTCCCCACCTCTCCAGCAAACACAAACTGCTGTGCTGGAGAAGTATGGGATCAGGAAGTATTTTCAACAGAAATAACTTGCAGTGGAAAACAGCTCAGCTGAAGCACTGTGTGCCACAGACATTTTGACCTGCTGGTATTTGAATGCAAGCTGTAATTCTCTTCCCTACCCTCAGACAGAGACCTTGTTTTTTTTATAATGGCTGGGTCTGGTAAAGAACATCAGACTGTAAAAAACAATGTGCACCCAAGCTGAAAACAGATGAAATATGAATGTGGAAGTTTACTAACGAGTAAAATAATGTTGTGGAGTTCAGTGCTTATATACTGAGAGCTAAAAAACACAGTGGAAGGACTTAGTGACAACATGCAGTCAGTATCAGTCATCTGGGACTAGATAGATGAAAGTTTGTTTTTTTTCTACGTTTCTCTGACTTTATACAGTCTTTCCCAGCTGATAAAATGTGCATATCCTTGAAAAGGGGCCTGTATTTAATGAGTGATGAAAATGTGTGGCTATAAAAAATAAGTATGCTAAATTCTACAGGTAGCAATGCACTTCCCTCAAACTGCATGCAACTAAAGCAAACATGGTTTGCTCCATGTGACAGCAAAGTGGCATTCCTGTATAACTTTAGAGAAGTTCATATGGGCTATTTGACATGTTTTTCACTTTGCCATCAAGCAGTGACCTGGTTCTGAGGCAGAGCTGATCTCATCTCCCACCTTTCTCTTGAGCAGGTAGGATTCTTTCTGTGGGATTCCTGCCTTTGCACAGTGTCCCCAGGAAGCTCAAGCCAGTCAAGGTGTTTCTCCTGCAGGATTGTGTTCTCTCATTGAGATCAAGCCCCAGCACTGCTTCCATTTGTCTTCTGTGCAGGGCTGTGTGGTGAAGCTTGGTCACTTCTGGAGACTCTTGCCAGGGAGCTCAGGCAGTGTAGCAAAGAACTATGGCTATACCAAAAGCTTTTAATTAATAAACCACAAGTTATGGTTCATCTGGTGTACTTGGGTGAGGACATTTATAGCAGATTCAACATCTTTGAAAACCTTCAATCCTTATTAGGAGAGGTGAAGAAGCAAACTCTGCAGACTCCCCGTTCTCAGATCTGTCTGCCACCTTCCCCTTCTCTCTTCTGGACTCATCTTCCATTGCTGCAGTTTCTTTGATTCTTTCTCAAGGGTTCTCTGTTGCAAATTAATCTTGATGTTTCTGTTGTCCTCATCAAGGCAGTCCTTTCTCAGTTAATGGCTGCATTTAGCTCCTGCAGAGAATTCTGTACAAATTGCCAATGTTTCTGCCTCAGAGTGAATTTTAATTTGCTCTTTCCATCTCTACAGAGTATACAAAACGATTGAGAACCAAGCTAAACATTGGAATCCTCTTACTTTTCCTACTGTCCTACTATTTCTCCAACATATGATGAATCTTGCCTAAATTGTTCATTTTTATCCTACAGTGGCTCTATAGCAGAATAACCTGTCTGGAGCATTCTCTGCCCTGGTTCATGATCCCTGTGCCCTTGTCTTCACCCAGCTCTGTCTTGCCTTTCTCATGAAGACATTGAAAAAGTTATAGGTATTTCTGTGTACCTAGAGAATACACACACAGAATTTGTAAAATTCCATAGTTGAGGTAACATAGTAACAGAGCCTTAAGAGCTTGGAGAAGACAACTGAGCCTAAAATTTCCTTTTTCCTTCAGTATTTCAAAATAAAAGAAATGTGATTGTCAAAACAGGACCAGCTGATCAAGTGCTGCTTGTTCCTTTGACTGTCATCTGTTCAAACTGAAGCTGGGTTGAACTCTCTGGTGTCTCCTTTGCATCCATCTGATAGCATCAGCTACGAAATGTGAATTTAGGAACAGTTTTAAGGAGTGACTGTGGCTTAGAGTCCCTCTAAGATTATTAGGGTGTTGATGCTTAGCAAGAAATTCTACCCAGACTAAGAGCAAAAACATCTGGAGGTCTTTGCCTGTGTTTTAAGCCATCGCTCCTAAGTCATTGAAAGTAAGTCTAGTTTATTTTAGTCTTTACATTTTTGCTTATTACAAAGTTAGGACTTTTTGTAATTTTTTTTACCCCCATCTCTCTCTCTTGAGTCAGCTCTGAGGTCTTAATTTCCCACTCCTTTTCACCTGTCCTAGGGACTCAGAATATCTGAAAGACTATTCCAGGTCAACAAGATGATAATACTTTTCATGATGCACTCAAATTTATAGATGGAAATGCTTAAATGTTTTTTGTCATTTTTAGGCACTATGTACATTAAGCTTCAATATTTTTCCTGAGGAATTTCTGAAGATTAACTCCTAATCATACATTCCTCCCAGTTCTGTACCCCAGACTATTCAAGCAAAGCACTTATTCATATCAGCTTATTTCCACTGGTAACAATAATATTGACCATTGGCCTCAGTGGAATTATTCATTTATGTGCCTTGAATTATGCACACACATGATTGCTGGATTAAAAACCAACCAAGCAAAGACAATTAATTAGATTTTACATAATGGAGGATATGCAAGGTGGAATCTGCATGCTTATGTAATAATGCACTAAATCCACCTTTTAGGATATGTGCTGGTTAATAGGAAATATGATCCTTTCCTTGCTCCTTTCCTGAATGGTGAAGTCAGATGAATGTATGTTGTGTCTATAGACTTACTTGAAGTGTATGTGGAGAGCATCCAGGAATTTATCAAGTAAAAGTATGACTTTTTCATGTCTTTATTGACATGATACACAGCAACCTCCCACCATTCAGGCTCCAAACAAACCAGCAGATTCAGGAGGTGCAGGATTTCAGTGCTAAAGAAACAATCTCATACTTTGCCGCACAGGTTGGAAAAAGTTGGCTTACTGAGCCTATCATACAGAGAAAGTCAATTTTAATACTGTATCCGTTGTTACTCAACCTTTAATCCTGTGTCACCTCATTTATATCTTTCTGGGGCTTCTTTTAAGCATTTACAGATTTGCAAAAGTAGAAATTGTGAATAATAATAAGCAATTTCCTTGTTAAAAGCAACAGGGTTTACAATACATTAAAACTTGCATAGTTAATATAATTATCACAAGTATTACATAAAAAGCCCCATTATAACATAAGAAGTGTACAGTTTAGAGATCAGATAAAAACATAATGTACATGATTCATTACCAGAGCTAACAACACTAAATTTCTGCATATTTAGGGGCTGATTTATTTGTGTCACAGTTTCAACAGTCACAATCCTATTACCCTCCTACAAGTTAAGAACATGACCAAATGAGACAATTCCCGGATGTCTCAGATCTCTAAGCACAGAAGTTGAGAGAAAGACAGGAATCAAACCTTCTTGTCACATGTCCCCTGATAACTCCCAAGAGCTTTCAAGGTAAAAAGTCAAAGTACTGCAGAGCCAAGGGTTTTAAGCCCAAATCTGGTCTGCAGTTGAGAAGTTAACCAGAAGATATTGTTTTGTTGAGCAAAACATTTTTTTCTTCTTTGCAGAGCAAAGAAGAAAAAATCCTGCTGTCACCAGTTATGGTTGTTAGTTAGATGTTGTTAGGAGCTGCCAGCAATATAATTTTTCTCATTTGGGAAGAATATTTTCTTCTCCATCTGTTTCTGCTGATGAAATATGTCTAGCGTGAGGAAAGGTAGATCTTTCAAAGTTTGGCTTCCTCACTGGACAGATGTATGCAGACACTTCATAGGAAATTCACCCTACCTTAATTATTTCTGAAGGATCACCTGGATTTATGACATCTTTTTGTTCCCTGACTGTATGAGTGCAAATTTCAAAAGTAGTGAAGTTTCAGAAATAAAGAAAAGAATTAATGAAGTCATTTAATGGAAGTGAAAGAAAATAGTAAAAGAGCGGGAGTACTCTACTTCCCAGGTCACATAACCCTAGTCTGAAATGTAGAGTTTACCTCCTGTCTATGATATGGATATTCTTTTCTTTAATATTGTCTGCTCAACTACAGCTGTGAAGAGTAAAGCACCATTCTTTGTTTATTATATAAATATATTATATAATAACATATTATATGTAATTATTATATTATAATATATATAATTATTTAATAATTATAATAATTATATAGAATATATGTTTATTATGTTATTTATTTATTATGATTGGAGTTGGACCCAAGTTCTGACTGAAAATATAGCAGAAAACATTTTTCCTTCACAGTGCAAAACTGTGCCTCATCCTATTAAAAAAAAAAAAAAAAAAAAGCGGACTTTAAAGTTTTAGTTCCATGAGGAAGTAAAAATGAAATGCATTCAATGGGAAGAGAAGGAAAAAGGAGGTGGGAAAGGAAAATTTATGTGAAGCAAAACCTCCTTGATCAATGATAAATATCCCAATCTCATCAATACCTGCATGGCTCTTTACATATCCCCTGAGCTCTGCCTGCCAGTAGCCTTTGATTTGAACTGAGGAAATGACTTCTACACATCCCTAAAGTTAGGAAGCTGCTTAAGCCCTGCTCCTGAAAAATATGGTCTTCAAAACAAAGGCTTCAAGCTGGAGGATAGATTTAATGACAGTTATGTGTTATTTCTTCTGTCTTCCACTCCCAATACTCTCCAATTTTAGATTATCACAAGAAACACTTGGTTTCAGCTAGAGATCATCCTACTGGCCACAACCATTAGTTTTGGCTAGGTTGTTTTCTGAAGCAGTAAATTCTACAGATAGGTTACAGAAAATAGCATTTCTATGCAAAATTTCCAAATTGGCTGCCCTTTAGTTTTATTAAATATGCTGCTCCTCTCAATGAATGTTACTCTGTGAAAGGTTATACTTCCTTATAGAATACTACACTTCATTATAGAATACCTATAGTACTAGCATTTTAAAAAGTGTTATCACACCATTCTATAGTCATTAGAAATCAATTAACAATTTATTTGAGGAACAGAAGCCTAGCCCAGGTGCTCTAACTTACTTTCCATTAAGTTGCAGCTCTCCAGTACTGTGCACTGAACAAGGCAGATGTCATTTTTTATTCAGCTTGCTGCTTTCCATTGACTGATTTCCAGCTGCCCTTTTCTGGTGGATTAAACTTTTCCTGTGACCCTCTGTTGTTTTTTAAAGACATCCACCACAAAGTGTCAGGGTGTGAGTGTGTGACTTGTAAAGTCAGCAGAATTTAGTGAATTGTGCCTACCCCTCCCATTAAGTGACTGAAAGCCTGTGCTTGGTGATGCTCAACCACTGTGGTAATAGGTTTTATGCCTCTAACATTGTCTTTGAACTATGGTGCCCATGTAAGGAATGAGACACTTGCAAAAGTGCCAGACTATTATCCCTGAGAAAGAAAAAAAATGACGAAACAACTAATGCATGAATGTCTCCTGTGGCCTTGCCAATGTGATTTCACCTGTGTCTTCTGAAGAACCATAAGACAGAAGCACAAAGGTCTGTTAAGAAAGACTTTCGTTCCTTGGCCCCTACTAAAACTGCTGATAGTAACTGAGATGAGCAGAATACAGAATTAAAAACTCTGGTGTTATTTCTAGGTGATTACCTGTCCCGCTGAGAGAAAAGCCTTTGCTGAAATGCTCAGGCATGAGAGCAGTTAAGAGTGCTTGGCAAAGATGGAGCTCTTCCAGCAGACCTCAGATATGCTGAAATAACCTCTTTTTGTCATGAAACTGAGTGGTTTCTTTGACAGTACCCAGTGAGGCAAGGTAGTTTCCCACTTTGCAGATTGGAAAGCTGAGGCATAATGAGCCAAATGATGTCCCCACGGTGCCAGAGAGAGTACATAGGAAATAATGAGAAGGAATCCTTATCTCTAAGCTCTCTGAGAGATGATGCATGAATGCTCTGAAATGTGCCAGCTTCCTCACTGTTGAGAGTAGTGACATGTAAGTGTTGAGATGTGAGCTGTGATAGGTCGGGCAGTTTGACTCAGAAAGCAGAATTATTTCCATAAATGACAATCTGCAGCTTCCCACTCATTCTGAGCTTCCAGCTGATGTAACTATTGTTCCACACATGCTTAAGTTGGCATCAGGTTGCAATCACCTGGACTGAAAATTATAATTTGGACCTCAACTGGTTGATATTATAGTCTTTGTTTAGAACTGTGAATTTAGAAGATGATCTGCCTTTTCTGTTGGGATTCCTGGGGTTTGTAGTAAACACTCAGGGAGAAGTGTTTGTAGTAAACACTCAGGTACCACAAAACTGAGCTGTGTACCAGGAGTTGTCCATGCTGCAGAGGTAACCTATAACTGAGTCAGTTCCTGTTCTCTGGGGGCAACAGTACAAAATATATTTGGCAGACTTCATTTTCTGCACTCAGGAGGGTGCAGAAGGCAACACTCCTGGCCTTGCGGTTATTGTCTTGAGTAAGTCTATTCCTATTCTTTTCCCCCCAGCTTTCACCAAACAACCTATTTCTCTGTATTTCTCCTGCAGCTGTTTTTCAGGAGCTTACAGTGTAAGCTCACAGTGTACTGTTTCGTCATTGCAGGGAGATTTAACATAATTTAACAAACACTTAGCATTATATGTTCATATAACATATATTCCTGTCACCTGTGGGTCAGTCCCATAGGAATATTCTCACCTCATAATAATGGAATAATCTCACCTGCTACAAAAGAAAAAGACATGAGAGCACCAAACACAGGGAAGTCCAGCAACAGAGACAGACTCAGCTATCTGCCAAATACTGGCAGTTTCTCTCTGCTTGAGAAGCTCTTGCTGTCTCTGCCCCTCAGCTTCTCTGTTATGTATATAAATGTGCAATAGAAAGGAGATAAAAAGCTGACCTCTGAAATTTTCAGTCTGAGAAGTCCCAAATGCTCTGCTGTACCAGCATGCAGGTCTGCTTTACAGGAGTAATTTGTGCTGATGCTAGCTGGTACAATTGTTATGCAATTGTGCAGGCATTGGGAATAACAGAGTACACTATATTCTAGTTATATACTTTACCAGGACATGGTGGAAGCTTCTTGCCATCTGGAAATTCCTTTATGCCAGGGAAGGTTTGTCCTTCTCCTGACATAAATATGACCTCTGTACCTGGCACCCTGGCTTTTGCTCTTTACAATTCTCTTGTACCACAGCTTTGAGAAGTTCTACTTTTCCAGCTGACAAAAAAATCCCAAACTGATGATAGATAAATACCATGCAGCTCAGGCTTTTTTATCCCCATCTATCATAATTAGAGGGATGTCAATTCATCATTTTGCCTAAAATGGTAAATTCTTATGGTAGTTTTTCAATGTCATCATACTCATTGTTTGTGCAGATTGTTTTAAATAGATATTGGTGTTCTTTGTAGGAGAGAGAAGGTGTTAAATCTCATTTCTTTACTTAATTTCTACTCGGGCATTTACATTTTGTCTTCCTAGTTTCCCATCTGGGATCTCAGGTGAGTTTTTGCTTCCATCTTTATACTCGAGGATGCTTTGTTCTCATTAAAGCCCTGATGTGCAGCACACGCCAGGGGTGCTACTTTTTGGTCACATGGGAAGAAATGTGGCTTGCAAGCATAAATATTAATTAGAATGATTTATAAACTAACTGAAAAATCCTGCAAAACTATAAAAAGGGAAGAAGTTTGTTATGCTTAGGGAATGTTAGCATCTCAGGTACTCTTCTGCCCACCAAATGTATTTATCCTGTGAGGAAGGAGCTGATGAACTATTTTCACAGAGGCAGATTTTGAGCTTATTTTTTACTGAATCTACTTCAGTTCAGTCACAGCTGAAGGAACTCTAAAATGGAATTCTAGATCAGTCCATTGATTGTGGACTATTGCCAGACAAGAACTTTAGTGACTCTAAAGTGCTTTGGAAGTATATTTGTGTTACTCTCCTGCCTTGTCCTATTGAAGGTCTGAAATTCCTTTTCTGAGTTGTTATGAATCTTGAGGTAATTGCCCATGTATGGAAGGATATTTCTCCAGTGATTCCAACTAATGTTTAAGTTGCAAAGGAAGGAGCATTTTCCTGGAAAGAGAAGACAAAATTTTCAAAAGAGTGGAAAACAAAGGAATGTAGATTTCTTTGTGCCTTTAGGTACTTTAAATTCTGCAATTTATGTTCATAAATCAATTTAGTGCTCCTGAAAATGTTAACCACCATCTGTTTCTTTAATGATGCTATTTCTGGATTCAAAGATAATTGTTTATGAAGAGTAAAGAAGGGACTCTGTTATTTTTGATACCATTATGAAAGTGAGATTATATTAAGGTATCCAGCAACTTTCCAAAATTTTGAACTTTGAAGGAGACTTCAAAATCAAATAGTGTTTATGTACTAGATGCTTTTAGAATATATACAAGATCTTATGATGGGCTAGAACTGGACCTCATATAATACAGGTTCTGGTGCTAAGATAAATCTCCTTGCTTCATGGGCAGATGCTTGAAGTAGTGTGAAATCCATGTCATTCAGTTTACACTCTCAGATTCTCTTAGTATTCAGTTGTGTAGGAATTGTGTTTTGATAAGGGAATCATCCTTCAAGACAAGAGAACGAAGCTTGTGAGGAAGCTTTAGAAAAACACTTGGCAGGTCAGAACATGGTGGGCCTTGAAAAGACCTTCCTTGAAAGAACAAAGCTACTGCCCTCACTGTGGTAAACTGTGAAGATTTACACAGAAAGATCAGTATCTGCCCAGTTCCCACCTGCTCCTCTCTGAGGTACCTCTGCTGCATGTGGAAAATAAATGTGATCTGACAGTACACTGTGGCAATGCCTACCAAAAACTAGAAGTTTTCCCTGTCAGCAGAGCGTTATATATGTGAGCAGCCAAGTTTAGAATTCATGGGGTGGACCCTTTGAGGTGTTTTAAGTAAATTCCAAAAAGTAAGTCCACAATTTTGAGCATCCAAGGAAGTGCTAGTAGGGCACATTGTTATATATTAGGCTGTATTAGTCACTGACTAATAATAGGTCAATGAGGAAATAGATGAAAAAAACAATCAAAGGAGTGGTCACATTAGAAAGAACAAACAGAAACACTTGGTTTGATTATGTGTAAACCAACCACAGGCTCTATTTACAAACCTTTCCATCTGTTCCTTTGCCTAATCATTTCTGCTTTCCCTCTCTGTCTTCTAACTTTCCTTCGTCTTTCCAGATGCAGGACGCTATGGGCTATGAGTTACCATGGGTGTATTTTGTCAGTCTGGTCATCTTTGGATCCTTTTTCGTTCTAAATCTGGTTCTTGGTGTGTTGAGCGGGTAAGCTGACAGTTTTGGTGTCCTTTTTCCAATGCTACAGGGCAAGACTCCATAATAAGGGTTCTTCCCTGTCACC
Organism: Calcarius lapponicus; assembly: GCA_039654755.1. Classification (NCBI taxonomy): domain Eukaryota; kingdom Metazoa; phylum Chordata; class Aves; order Passeriformes; family Fringillidae; genus Calcarius; species Calcarius lapponicus. The sequence continues at coordinate 70,193,234 of CM077463.1, forward strand.
AGGATACTTTCAGAGGGATTAAAAATCTGAATCCAAGGAAGCTTCACATCAGCTCTGAAATACTTTGACAAAACGTTCAAATATTGCAAATAACAATGCAGGTAACAAAAGCGGTGTTATTCCCTGACAGAGAAATTCAACCTCAGGGCCTTCCAAATTATTTATGTCAACCTGTCATAAATTTCCAGAAAACTGGCTATTGAAGAACCTTACTGCTGGTGACTTGGGATCTCTTTGGCTGGAGCCTTGCAGTGCTCAGAATCTGAGCTTGTCTCACTAATTATCATTCCACTCTTCCAGGTCAATGATGCCATAGGAAGGGACTGGCCCTGGATCTATTTTGTTACACTAATCATCATAGGGTCATTTTTTGTACTTAACTTGGTTCTCGGTGTACTTAGCGGGTAAGCAGTACCAGGAAAATATTTTATTATTGTTTATTTTTAAAAATTTGTATTTCTATTCCTACTCTTTGGTTACCAAAACAACGGTCAGTAGCGGGTTGATCTCAAGAACCTTAAGGCCTAGGCTATTGCTGTGCCAATAGCAAAATACAGCATTCCTAGTATCACAGAAGGAGTCTTTTGACTAAATCAAAGGAATATAAGAGAATTTTTTGTCTGTAAGACATTCCTCTACCTGTACACTGTGGGAAGAGGACAGCGCTGTGCTCCCCTGTGGGCAAAGCAATCCACGCACCATAGAAGGGGATTATAGTAGAATTTCTGGAAGAGTCAGTAGAACTGAAGGAGGAATGAGAGCATGAGACAAATCCCTTTACATCTGTAGGATGAGATTCCTGCCAAATTATGTCTTCTCACAGGAGAAATTTTCACATTGTTTAGAACATCTGAAGCACAGCCTACCAGGAGACTATTTTCCCTGGAGAGAGTCTTGGGCACATTTCTTCTTCAGTAAGCCCATCTTCTCTATTGTGCAGATTGCAAACTTGGCATGATGCAGGGAGAAAAGATCATTTCCCTCTGACCTTTTCCAAGGATGAACAGAGAAGCAGGAGAAGTCCTTTTAGTGTTTAAGCATTTTTAAGACATCCAGACATTTAGCTGTATTTCAGTTCTGCAGTGCAACCCTCGCTGCAAAGCATCATTTTAGTAGCTTTGATTAAAAACAATGGGTATTGTCCCCAGTAGTTAAAAACTTTACTGCCCCTGGGGAGACACATAATTTAAGGAATCAAACCAGCAAACATTCCTTGCAAAATTAAAAAAAAAAAAAATCTTCTAGGATTAGGCTTCTAGTTCCATATTTGGGCATGACTGGGGGCTACAGACATTCTGTGTACATGGATAAATATGGTATGAGGACTTTTATGCATCCTCTTTTTGTTTCTACCATCCTGCCTCCTTTCATGAGATCTAAATGAGTTTGATTAGGGCCTGTACCTGTTGCCTGAGTAGGCAGCCCTGAAGTCCTTTGTCTTTTGATCAAAAGAGAGGGAAAATGATCTCTGAGCAGGAGAGAGGACTCGGAGAAATTATGTCCTCGACACTTGGGCCAACAAGATAGGAAGGGCAGCAGTGGCATTGGGGAAAAAGATCCACCTTTGGCCATCTGGCAAAGAGACAGGTAATAGAAGGTCTGCAGGACGTATTATTTCTGTCTTCATGACTCCATTGAAGAAGAAGCCACTGTGACAGCTGCTGCAAGGAGAAGGGTTTCCACACCATTATGGAAGGGTGGAGAAAAAACTTGGTAATGAAGTGTTGGGCAATAGTCTGTGTTTGCATATCTGGAGAGTGATGCTCTGGTAGAGTTTTGAAACACAAACTCCTCATTCCTCCAGGTGGACAATCTGTCCAGCAGGTAAGGATGTCAGCACTGGTGGGGGATGATGATCAGCTGATAGGGAAAGGGATCTGTTTCATCAGAAGTGTGCCCAAGGACCCTATAGAAATATTGCTAAAGATTATATGGCATCTGATTGGATAAAAAGTGTCTGTGAGCCCAGCCATGGGGAGTGCACAGTATTCAAGCACTGCTGATTCAATTTACCTGCACTTGGATTTGTACCTGTGCATAATTAAAAATTAATTTCCTCTCTCTTTCATTTTCAACTCAAGAAAGTGTTTTGAGGCCTAAATGTTCCAGCTCCTGCCATACTGCAGCTAAACCACCACAGTTAGTGGTAGGAGATGGAAACAGTCTGTAGAGGGAACTGAAATCAAAGATGAAGTTCACCTTGTTTAAGCTGTGAGTCACTCTTTCTGGCTGTCTTCACAGTGTTATGACAACTGCACTGTTTCTGCAAAAATGTCCCCAACTGGAGAAAAGTAAAAAGAAACTCAAAAATTTGCATCCATGAAAAAACACAGAAATTATGGGAGAAATGTTCCAAATTTTCTTTGGTCTATATAAGCAGTTCTTAAACAATTAACTTTCTAAAGCAGTTCTAAATTCTGCTGAGTTACAAAGTGTCTTCACTTTGCAGATTCAGCTATTTCTCTTGCTATTGCTATTAGTCTGATCTATGTTGATGATCCACCTGTCTGTTCTAGATACAAAGCAGCATTCCTGGTTGTCTCTGGGCATCCATTCTGGGCATCTCTGATTTTTTTCCCATTTATCTATTTCAGGACCTTCAGCAGGCATGTTGTGTAGGTAGGCTTCACAAATGACAGATTAGCCTGGGGGGAGGAGGGCAATCACTTCTGAATACATAAGTGTAATTAATTGTACTCACAAAGACACCTTGATTGCACCTGCAAAATGAAATGCTGAATTTTGCTCTGCTGAAAGAGCTTTTTTGTAATTTGTTTTTGCTCAGGTATGTCATCCATTCATGGTCCTGGTGAATTTACTAATCATATACTAGCCTAAATAGCATGTCAGAGTATTTATATGTGGAGCTGTAATCTCCTCCTGCCTTGGCTGAGCACAATATAAAATTCATGTACTCCAAAGGAATATCCAGTCAGCAGATCACACAGCAGACCTCCCCAAGCCCAGGCAAAACAATTCCACATCACTGCTCCGAGCAGTGATAAGAAGTCACTTGAGATCAGAGATGTTCACATCTATGTTATCTGTTTCAGTTAATTAATAAGGAAAAAAAATGGCAGAAGGGGTTCAACCTTCAGACAAGTACACCTAAGAATATAGAGTCCCATTTCCTTTATATTTTGATCCACATCCCAGGACACAGGACAAACAAGCAGTTGCCTAAGGCAAATGGAGGGCAGGAGAACAGAGGTTTCTTCTGCTTTGAGAGGATCCTGCAAAACACAGTTGGCTGCTTTTGATGCTTTTGCTGCCAAGAAAGAGGTCAGAGTGAACAGGAGGCTGGCTATAGTTGTACCTCCTCCTTGAGCAGGTTTTGTGACCTTTCAGGTATTTTTTCTAATTTTCTGTCCCCTCTTCCAACTCTTCCTATTCCTTGGTGTACTTGTCAGGGTGGATGAGATTTGGAGCCTTGTGCTCCACTTTGAGTAGTAAGCAAGAGTTTTGAACTGTTAGAATTCTGCTGTTTTGCTCACTTTCCATCTCGCCTCTAAATGTGAGAAATCATATCAACAAGAATAACCTAAATTCCATCATTGGGATAGGAGAGAGAAATTTTCTTCTGAAACAGCACATAATGCAGAGCTGGGTGTTTATAATCTTGACCCACTCTAACCCCACACAGAGAAAACATCTCCCCAGAATACTCTGCCCTCTGGTATTTCCACTGGCAGGCATTTCTATAACTTTCTGGGAGAAGTAAACCGAAGTGAAACAAACTGAATTGTGGTAAAAACAATCAGATTCACCCACTCTTATACTGATGTTTTGGGTTCACTGAAAAAGACAGATTGCTTGCTAGTTCTGCAAGCCTTTGTTGACCTCACCCGCCGTGATTGTGCAGCCTTTTTTGTGAAAGCAAAAAGACTTGAAGACTCTAGATGAACATGGCACTTCCATCAAAAGCTTCTGTGGTCCTTGGCCTGCCTGCTGGAGCTGCAAACAGTGACCATTTATTGCCAGCTGTGCTGGAGGCAGCAGTAATGTGTGCACCTGCCTGCAATACACCCTGGGCTGAGGCCACCAGCTCCCTTGCCATGGGATGGAAAATGGCCACTGATAGGAACTCTTGATTGTGAACAACATTTACCCAAGTATAGGCTGCCATTCCACATGGGAGGTGGTTTGAATTGCAGTAGCAATTTCCTGAGCCACCTGTTCTCAATGGTTTAGTGTTAGTAGAGCATAGAAATTAAGACAATTTAAACCAGTTGTCTTCTTTGGAGAGTCATCTGAGATGTGGAGTGTCATGTGTTGTACCAAGGGAAGAGACGTGGAATTTCAGGTCATTTACACAAGGCAATCACAGTATTTTGCAGTGTATTAGAAAACTCTAGGTTCAGCCCATTTCAAAATTTGACCCACTTGTTTTAGATTCTAAAATAATACTTTACGAGCTGAAAATCAAAATATTGGAATTTGATTTAACAAACAGACTTAATAATACATAGATTCATTCAGAGGTTATTTTTTTAAGAGTTAAATCATTAATTTGGATACAGAAGTGTAGCAGACCCAGGGGAAAGGTGTTACTGAAGCAGAAAATATAACCACCACTGACTGATTTTTTCCTAACAATCTTTGTGCAGTTTTTATTATTACTGTTGGGCTTATTTGTTTCTTTTATATTGTAAATAGCAAAATATCACTTCCAGTATGAGAAAATTTCATTTTTCATTTTTTCCATGCCTTGAGGCTGAGTTTGAACCCAGAGCTGAATGTGGACTAACTTCAGGCCAGAGAAGCCAGTGGTTCTCTTCCTCACCTCCACCTTTTTTATCACATTTAATTGGGAGGACCTGAACCCTCAGCAGTGCAACAGGGGTGCAGATGACACTGGCATACATTGTCACATATTTTGGTAGAAATAAAGGGATCATCTTTCTTTGATCCTGCTGCAGTGCTGGTTTCATGCACAGTTCAGAATTCTGAAAACCTGATCCAAAGCCTGTAAAGTCCATGGAAGTCTTTCAGTAAGTTTTGGACCAGACAGGAGGAAAGTATCTTACCATCACTGTAAGATACTTAAATCTTAAATCCACCTCCACCTCAGTCACATGGCACTCACAAAATTTTGGCTAGGATTTTCATTATCCTAATATTATGCCACCAAAATCAGTGGTAGACTTCCTTTTAATTTTTGCAGGAGCAAACCTAAGCCAAATGCCGAGTGGAGTAGCATTTTGTTAAATCCATTCATTGCTGACAGTCTTCAGCAACAGTAATGGATAATGCACTGGGGAGAATGGCTTTACCTCTTTTCCTAGAAAGAGTGGCCTGTATTATCTGCTGTGTGTGTCTTGTGTAGTGATCTGCTTCAGCAGATATAAGACTTAATGCTTAAGTACTCTTGGTCCAGCAATTTTCACAATCATTAAACTTACTTTTTAAAATACAAGTGTTAAAATCTGGGTTAGAATCACATGAGTCTCTAAATAAGGGAGGTCAGCATTTCCTGAAAAAAAATATTGCTGAAAGAGGAGAAGAAACAGCACTGCAGCCAAAAAGAAGACCAAGCCAAGAACCCGGGATCATACCAAAGCAACAGGAAATTCTTGCTCTTATGCCCTGTTTTAAGTCTATACTCCCAACAGTGTTCTTTCATAAAACTATTATCGAAGGTTTTGCCCTATCCACTTTCTGGCAGAATCTATTAGTTTTGTCTGTCCATAATTTATCGTATTTATCCACCCAGTGTGAGATTTGAAAAATGTATTTCATGTCAGATAACAGCCTCAAATGCTGAAACTCTTTAGTAAACCTTTGAGGTCTGAGTTTTTAACTTCCCTTACTGTGGATGAAATGGTCCATAATTAAATGTGTACAAGTTTGTGAGTACCATTAATTACACTTAAACTAGCCCAATTTAGTTGTGGTGAAATATAAAATCTTAAACACAGATTGAAACCTGGCTACAAATTAGAACCACCAGCTCACTCTTCCAGATGTCAGATTATTGTCAAACAGTTCATCTTTAACCATTATTCATATAGACATTTGTAGATAACTGATGGAGAATATCAAGTGTTTACAGAATGTTAGAAAATGTCTGGTATTGTACACAAAATTGTACATAAATTTTGCATATATGTTTTATTTGAATTGTCAATCAAATGCTGAAAAGGAAAGTTTTGAAAAAGGTATCAATCTTTTCCTAAGTGTTGATAGATATGTGGACACTCCAGCTGTTTTACACCTGTGTGCACAGCAAGGATGCTCCATACATGTGTTTGTCTGGAGAGAATAGAAACAGCTGGATGTGCTACACAGACTGAGGAGACTTTCTGGTGGAAATCAATCTAACCCATTGTTTTTCTTCCATCTCTTCCTCCTTTCCACCCATGTCCTGTCCCTCCCTCCCTCTTGCTAGGGAGTTTTCCAAAGAAAGAGAAAAGGCCAAGGCTCGAGGCGATTTCCAGAAGCTTCGGGAAAAGCAGCAGCTAGAGGAGGATCTGAAGGGATACTTAGACTGGATAACTCAAGCAGAAGATATTGATCCAGAAAATGAAGATGAAGGCATGGATGAGGAGAAGCCTCGAAACAGTAAGCAATATTCTTCTCTCACTTTCTTTCTCTTTTTCTCTCTCTCCTTCTCTGACTCTCTCCGTGCTTTTAGCCACAAAGCCTGTGCCCATCTGCTGTAGTGCTGAGGTGGCTTCTAAGGAAGAACAAGTTCTTCCTGAGACATCCAATATGCTTATACATGGTTCCAATTTAATGCTTGTGGGAAACCATGGGAAGCAGAAATACGTGTACAATAATTGATATTCTGCAGATCAGTGTTTAGTCTGTGATAGGGACATAAAATCCTGAAATTAAACAGATGAAAAGTCAATACTTGCTGGTAAAGTCCACTACTGAGAAAAGTTTTAAAATACAAGTGTGGTCTCCATTCGTTTATTTAATTGAAGTTCATTGTTGTAGGCTCTTTGCACATGGTTGGTTCCTTTGGAAGCAAAGGTTTCTCAGGGAAAGCAGAGCTACAGTATGGGAGGAGAGCCAAATCAGCTGTGTTGTACCTTAAGGGGGCCATCTGTAACTCCACTGAAATCAGTGGATTTGTGTTTGCTTTTGCCAGGATGGGTTAAGCTCTCAGACATTTCTTCTAAGGGTGTTATTTCTTACTCTTCTTTTTTGGAGTTGACAAGGTGTTTGTACAAAGTGAAAATTCACCAACAATCCCTTATTAGAAATCCTGAAGAAGGAGAGGCTTGAAGAAAGCAGTGCTTCCCCATCATTCATTACCATTATTGAATTTTCTTTCACCAACACAAGCTGTGTAATACTTCAGAGCCACTTAGCAGTTGTCATTGCTGGTTGTGCACTTGGGAAATGTCAAACTTGGAACCTTTACACAGCACATGGACAATGGCTCTACTCTTGGCTTTCATCATGGGAATGAGTATTTTTTTTTTGTTTGATTTTGGAAGACAAGACATGAAACATGTCCCTAGATATCACCCTTCTTACCAAACAATTAAAATCTATGGGATGATCCCATCACAAACATATATTCCAATAACAGCAAGATTGGACATGGCAAAGTTGTGCCTTTCTTTCTTCAGCAAAATTTTAATAGATGTTCATGACCCTTTGAATATTAGTAACCACTATTGCTGCCAAAACAATGAAATTCTTTTAAAAAAAATGGGTCATTAATATCAGGTTATACCCACAATACCGAGGCATCTGACCTTTAAGGAGTCACTGGGGTGACTTGCTCAGACTTTTCTCAAATTAGATTATTTTGATTTTTATGCTGGTATTTTCATAGTTCATATAGTTTACTTTCACCTCAGCAATCATTCAGAAATAACTATATTAATCATGTCCAAAATTTGCTGCTCAGTGGCATACCATACATGAATTGATCAGATGAGGATTCACTGCATGTACTGTTGAGTGTGGTCAACCCCTATTTGAGCTAACAGACCCCTTTTGTGGGTGGTGATATTAAGAAGTGAAAGGTAACACATCTCCAGCTTGCTGTCAGTTCTTCCTGGTCAATTTGATAAGGTGAGTTTATCAAAATTAGTCCTCTCACATCTGAGTCAGAAAAACTGAGAAGTAATGGTTTCAGCTTAAGATAACATCACAGAAAAGGTACTGTGAGTAAGTGACAGGGCAGGGCATTTTGTTTAGGGTGGGGTTTATTTTTGGTGTGTTATCTCCTGGGTTGATGTTTTGGCATTCCTGCCAGCAGTGAATCAACAGTAGGGTTAAATTGGAAGAGAAAGATGGCATTATTTCTCTTCCAAAAGCCATTTACAAAATAAGTGAAGGACAGATGGCACAGATGTAAATTCCCTCATGAATCCCTTTGGCTTGAGTGTTACCAAGACATTTGAATCCCACCTACTCCCAGTCCAAGCTTACATCACCAAGACTCCAATGTCTTCCTTGTTTTCTTGTGTTTAGTTCAGTTGCCTCCTATGCACCTTCAGTGTCTTTTGTTCAAGTGCTCATCAAAGCTCATCACCTTCTGTTTCTAGTACAGCATGTGAAATCCATGGCTGACTGTCACTGCCCTGTCAAGCACACTTTGTTCAGTGACTAACTAATGTTGACTTTTGAGGGATCAGCCCTGAGAATTTCAGATGACAGATGACTGAAGCACACAGGGCAGTTCAGACCTCCTTAAGTTGCTGTGTTAGCTCAATAAATTTCAGGTGTGGCCTTTGCATCAGAGGTGTTGCACTGATGCTCAGAGGATATGTGCTCCTGCCTGAGCTCTGACAGTGATTCACACCAATACTTTAAAGAAGTCACATCGGTTTTTGCTTCTTTGCTTTTTCCTCTGAAGTTGTCTGGGGGCTTGGCTTTTTTTTTTTTTTTTTTTTTTTTTAATAAAGAGTATCAGAATAGTTCAGAAGTTCAAATTAAAAATACTTATTAATCTAGAGACTCAGCTAATGTAAGTTCTGAGACTCAGCAGTTTACACCATCTGGGCTCTGACCCAGGTAGTCTACCTACACTGAATCATCCCAAACACAGAGAACATATGTTTCCCATCTTTTCTTTGTCCTTGGCAGCTACAGAGGCAGATTTTGCTGTCTTTTAACTTTGTAGAGAGTGCTGCCCACTTGTCAGCATGGGCACGGCCTCCTATAAAACAGAGGACACAAGGTGGAAGGGAAGAGAAACTCACTTGCATTCCCTTTTGGTTTGACTACCTGTGACAGTCCTTAGGGCATCATCAGTCACATTTTGCATATGCTGCTGCTTTCCTGAGGCTCTCCAACCTTGCCCAAATCCTCACTGGGTGTTTGCAGCCCCTCTCAAACCTTGCCCAAAGCCTCACTGGGTGTTTGCAGCCCTTAATGAAGTTACCAAGTCCAAGGATACAACAGAGAGCACCTTAGTGAAGGAAAGGGTAAAAAAGGAAGATAAATGCAACCAGATTTGGACAGCCTGTGCAGTCTTTAGCTCTTCTCTCCATTGTAGAGGTCTTGGCACTTTGCTGAGGGAGCTCATAGCCACTTGTCGCTCACATGGATTGAGAGACATTCACAGAGCAGGCTGACCTAATTCCCTGCCTTTTGAGGAATTACTACATTTAAGGCAGTTTTCCCATGCTGTTTGCAAACAAGCATTTGCCATTGTGACAGATGTGAGTTGGGAAATGTGAAAAGGCTTCTGGGGGCTGTTTGTGTTGATGGTTTTGTTCTGTGCTCTTTCCCTGACATGCCTTCCACATGGGAAGAAAGCTTTAATTTGATGGAGGGGAAAAACACATCATGTCACAGAACAACTACTGAATTCAAAAGTGCATGATGGCAAAGAAAACTGCCCCTCCTGTTGCCACAGTTACTAGGAATTTGCACTTTTATTTTCCCTTCCTGAGAGTGGTCTGAAATGCTTCTGTTACTGTGGCCAGAAGCAGGAAACTTCAGTCCAACCCAGATTCTCCTCCTATTGAAATTGATTGGCAAAACTCCCACAGACTGCAGTGGGGTCACATATAATCTGTGAATGGGCAGGATTAATTAATTTGGTGTTCCTGAGTGCTCAGATTTTGTCCTCCCTCTGTTTCCCTCTATTTCAGTTCTATTTGGTGCCACCACGTGCAGTGAGAGTCTGACCTCACTAATGTCAACAGAGTCCCTAAAAGTAAAAAAAAACAGGTTTTTTTTGGTTTCTAAAGGCATTCCATGATTCCAGACAATTAATTCTTCTTGCTAAGTCATATCCAACATAGTACTGTAAATTCAAGAACTGATCTGCAAGTAGCTTACCCTACTAAAATTAAAAGTCTAATCATTCTTCAAGGCCCTATTGTAATGGAACTGATGGCTGTAGATAATTAAGTTTTCATGTAGCACAGCAGAAAAAAACCCAGTACAAATCAATGTGTTGCCTATCAAAATCATATAATATTTCAGATAGTACATGAAATAATGAAAAGTGTGTGTCTGTACATGCAGATTTATGCCTCTATTGAAGTGGGAATAGTGCACAACTGAAGACAAAAAGTACAGACGTACAGGCAGGTTTTAAAATATATATTAAAAATTAATTAGTTTAAAAAGAAATAGTCCTCAATCTTCACCTTCAGAGCATTGCTGTAGTGCCTTAGTGACCTTTGGAAACTTTCATTAACATCTGAGTTTGCTGCCTCTAAGGAGTCAATGACAACCTAACTTTTTGGTGCACTGTAGGTTTTATCTCACTCTTTCAACCACTGCTATTTTTAAACATCACCATAACTGGGAATTAGACTGCATTTAATCACAGGTTTATGAGAGTCTTCCCTGGAAAAAGTATTTTGAGACAAGGAAGAACTTTTCAGCAGAAAAAGCAAAATTGCTAAGAAATTGGTAACTCTTAGACCATTACAGCTTTTGGACAATCTGTGTCTTTCATGGGAACAATTCATGCTTCTGCACATCAGGCCATAAATGAGAACAGGAGAGATGGTAGTTTAAATAGAAGGGAAGAGTTTTAGAACTCTAGAAATAGAAGCCTCAGTAATTTCAACCCAAACAGGGCTTTATTCCCAAGAACTCCAATAGTAGTTTGACTCTATTAAGTAACAGGCAAAAAAGCATGACCACCTGTCCCTAAAAGTCCAGGCATTTTAGGATTTATCTGTCCAGTTCCTGTTGACTTGATTTCCTTTTGCACAGTCAATTTATGCACCACAAGGAGACTGTGTTGATTTCAGTGAGGTTATGTACAAAATACCCTCCACAGACTTGAATGAAAGCTGTGACTAAATTCTGTGCAACCTTTTGGGAAAGTTAATGATGTGGAACTGTTGGATAGAGAGTTTTGTGTACAGATCTAGTCATGATACCAAGGTAAAAGAACACCAAGTTCAATTTGTACATTTGTTCAATTTGTATATTTAGTAATTTCATATGTCATCATTTATAATTCATAATTTCATATGTCAGCCTGCTCAGTGGCCTCCAAAGCATGTGTTTAGTGTTCTGACTTTAGTGGCTTATTACTTTCAGCCTGAAATAAAATATCAGGTGCTCTGGGATAATGTCTAAGGCAGTAAGGATATTCAAAGACTGGGTTGCAAGCTAAAATTTCAGGGTAGCCTAAAATACTCTTGGTCCATCTTCTGCAATGAAATTTAATGGGCAAGTGAACACCTGGGGAATCAACATGGAAGATGCAGAAGGGAAAATGAGAGAGTGGATATTTAAAATATATCTATTTTACATCCAGTCTTGACCCTCACTGCCTTAAAACCCCTGTCTTCTTACTGTATGAGCAAAAAGAGGCTCTTCTGGGTTAATTTCTGTTTTGCAGAGCGTACTTGAACTTGTCTGTCAACAGCAAATTAGTTCATCCTGTATTATTCAAGTTTCATCTACAGAATCTGTCCTGATGTATTTTACATACACATGTAACTACCCCTTGACAGGCAGGTACAGGTATTGTCAAAAAGCAATTTAAAAAAACCCACATGGGGCTTGCATGGAATTTAAGATCATCTAAACAAAATCTCTAAGAGGCACAGGCCGGAAAATGAAACCCTTATTAATTTAATTCCTCCAATACCAGTTGATGGCTTGAGAAAGGCGTCATAGAACATGGTTGCATTTTGCTTTCCATATCCAAATACAAGGAAATCAATGCCAGTCTTGTAAAATGATTTATTATCTGTCAACACCTCATCTAAAGAGGAAGAAAGCACAATCTCTTCTACTTTTATCATTGTCCACTGATGTGGAAGACAATCATCTGGTAACCAAGAAGAGATGAGCTGCAGTGCCAACAATTTGTAGGCATTTCACAAGGGCACCTGATAGGTATTTCTCAAGTTTAGTAACTGGGATAGATCTATTCTCTTTCACCTGGAGACAGAGGGACAAAAGAAGTGTATACTGTGCCAACAGGTTGTTCTAGGGGAAAAAAAATCCATGTATTAATGTGCAGAGGTTCCAACATATGGTTTGTTTGCACACGAGTGACAGCAGCTCCCAGCTGTGTGCTGTGCCCAATAGAAAGTAGTCCCAGTGGCATTTTCCTACCTTGTCATCTTTTGAAGCAGCTCATACACTGCTCTTAATATAAATACCAGAGTTTGAGGACACCTGATGAAAGGTCTTTGTGAATGATAAATCAGCTTTGTTTTTGTTGTGTGGTTCTTCACAGAGAAGCTCAGGTTGCAAAATGCAGCATGGGTTTGTGCTGCAGATGTCAAGCTTGAGTCTATAATTAGGATGCTGCCTAGAAAAAGCTTCCAGGACATTAGTTCTCACATTAGGCTGAATCACTCCTACAGTCCTCAGGCAAAATTTGTACTGAAATTCCTGGGGATTTTGCCTGGGTAAGGACTTGGGCCCCAGTCAGTTTCATCCAAGGTCAATAAGAAAACATGCTCATGTCAGCACTCCAAAAGGTTGCCCAATGTGAGGTCTAGGAGCACAGAGGCTTCTCAGTGCTCACACATCACTATTGTGTAACTGGCATCCACCAAAGGGAGAGTGTGAGGTATCTGGGGTCTGAAATCATTTACAGCACTGGGCACTCCACTGAGCGCTGTTTGCCCCGTGCATCATTCCACTGGCTCAAATGCAGTTGTGTCTGGCATGAATGGGATCCACAGTCATTACAAGCATGTGGTTCCCATAATTATACTGAAATAAGTGTGTGGTCAGATCCAGGAAAACTCTGATATCCTAAAAGGGAAAAGCTATACATATCAGGAATATCTTTTTTTAAAGAGCATTTGTGAGGCTTTATAGGGACCCTGCAGGTAGCTGTGGTAGCAGAGTACACAGGGCAATGATCTTCAGTGATGTAGGTGAAGGTAAAGCTGCCATATCCAAGCATCATTTTCGTTGTAACGCTTCTGTGCAGCTCAAGTAACAAATAAAAAGATCACTTAGGGTGATTCTTCTTCCACCTTTCCATCAATGTCAACAAAACTATGATGTCAACATTTGACTTTTTCCTATTGGAATAAAATCAAAACTGAGAGTAGATTTTCTTCCTGACTCTCCTCATATGTTGCCATCTTTTTTTTTTTATATAGTGAGTGAAAAAACAAGGAAGCAGTAGATCCTTATCCTTGATTGTTTTGTCTTTCTCCATTTCCAAGAGGAAATACTTGGGGGAAAAAAAAAGTTAGTGTTTTCAACAAAGTGAAATTTAAAACTTGAGGGTTTAAATTATGTTTTAAAATGCTTCAGCTGCAACATTGGTTCTTGAAATATGTGTATGCAGGGTGATATTTGGAGAGGGGTGAAATCTTTTTCTGGACTCCTTTGTCCAATAAAAAAAAAAAAAAGACAGGAAAGCTAAATTATATTCTCATGATCACCCACCCCCACAGTGCCAGTGGCACAGGCTCTCACAACATTTTCTGCCCTCTAGAGCAGAAAGAGCAGAATTTTGATCATGGATTGCATCACATAAGGCATTTCCAAGTTTGATCAGGGTGGTTTTCAACTATTTGCCTTCTCTGGCAATTCACAGTAATCATACTAATCATTGTAAGAAATACAAGGGGGTTTTTGTTCCCCTGAATGTATGGATGGTTCACTCCATGTAAGTGAATCAAAAGATCTGGTTTTCTGGTTTTTGTTAGCAATATAATTTAATAACCCAGCCTTTAGCAAAAGCAGCTTTTAGGTTCATTGTCCTGCAGATTTCACAACTTCCCAGTTTTTCTTTCTTTCTGTCTCAAAGGAAGATTTGATCATAAAACAAAAATCAAGCAACCATTTGAAAACCTTCTTCCCCTTTCTTCTCTGCTGGTAAGTTACTGCTAGGGAGGTAAATCCAACCTAACCCAACAAGATGTTAAAGCAGTTTAGCTCAAGCCTGCATTTTCTGTCAAAGCACAGTGTGGAGAAAACAATGTTTCCTTTGTTTGAACAGAGAGCAAAAGAAGAAGCTGCTGGTATTCAGGACAAAGCTGTGGCCAATGCAACAACCTATAATTCAGCAGTAATTTGTTCCAGCAGAGGATCAGAAGGCCTGATATAATTTGGTGAAGAGGGAAAAGTGTTTCTAGGAATCAGGGAAAATCCCCCATTTTGGGAATTTGGGAAGGTGGGCTACATTCAGGCATGTGCCTGACTCCATCAGCCAGCTCACTGAGTGAGCAGCTCTGAGATAATTATCTGATCCTGAGAGGGTTGACTGATGAGCACCAAATCTCTGTGCTGCTTCTGCATGGGAGAATGAAAGCCAGCATGGAGACCAAACTCCAAAACTGCGCTAATTTTTGCCCACAGGCTCATTTTTTTCGTCTTGATCCTTGCAGGCATCAAAGGTTACAGCAATTAGAAAAGCTTCCAGGTTACTGTAGTTTACATCTTGGGAAAAAAGCTCATCCTATAATACCCTCTCTGACTAAAAAAGTTTTGTGGCGATCTACAGTCCTCTTGCTCTCTTGCAGCTGAGAATTTGGTTTGTCTTGTTCAACTCACAGGTCCTTCCAGCTCCTCCTTTCCCTGGTTCTTGTTTCTGAAGCACAAAGAACTTTATATTGAGAGCTGCTGGAGCAGTGGTGTGTGACCAGCAATAGCACAGAGAGACTGACATTAATGTTGATAGGGCATTAACTTTATCCACTATAAAAGCTATTTCCCTAGCAAAGACTGACTGGTGAGATAACGCCTCTGTTTTCCCTGCTAGAAGAGAGACTTGTGTTGATGTAGGAATTCTCTTATAGTACCAGTTTGTTACATAGAAATATCTTTGAAGGTAAGGCTTTAGAGGGAATCCATTGTTTATAAGGCTGGCAAAGACACCTTTGGGCAAATAATTTTATCTCTACCTGCCCTGCTGGCAAGTGTTTCTTGAAGCTGTCAAGATTAATTCATTGACACTGGTTCTACTCCTCAGGAGAGGACATTACTCTGTGAGAAAGCTGCTTTTGCCATACCTTCTGATTAATTGCTTTATTTCCCATGGTTAGAGAGGCATAGAAAGCATTTGGTACCAGCATCTCCACAGAAAAGTTTTGGAAGAAATGCCACAAACCCCCAAGCTGAGTATTCATACAGCAAGACCATTTCTTATTACATTTTTTAAGCAGATGCCTAAAGTGTGTTCTTAAATCTTTGCAAGGACACTTATAAAGTGGTTTTAAAAACTCTGGAGTATTCAGCAGTTCCTGCTGAAGTGAGTGAGAATGGCCCATGGTCAGTGTTTTAAAGTAAGTCACCATTGCAGATGTAGTCTCAAGAGCCTCTTCACTGAGAAGAAAGCACTGGTGAGCAGGACTGATAGCTGAAATCCTGAGCATTGTTTTGATGTGGCTTGAAGAGCTGTCAGGAGAGGGGCTGTGGTGCTCAGGAACAGTAGCTGAGGGACATGAAGCATGTGTTATGAGTTAGAAACAACTGCTGGGGATGAGAACCAGTTTTATTACAGTAATGTCAGCCAAGATCAAAGCCACAGTGTGTCTGCACTGTATATACAGAAATTAAAAGTATGTTGTATGTATTTCCTTTTTACAGGAAATCAAAACTAGTAAAGATGGGGTTCAGCTGACTAAACACATTAATCTAATGCCAATTTAGACACCTCATCATGCCCAAGACCTTCATTATGCACTGACAGGTCAAGTATAGCAGCTGAGGCTTGTACTCTTGCAGTGTGATAGTTGGAAGGAATATCCCAAATGGGGTGTCAAAAATGTCATCCAGTGCCTCAGAAAAGGCAATTGAGTGTGGTTAGTCCAAAGACATGTAGGAAAAGTTTAGTACAAGTAGAACCTTCAATACTGATCCTGTAAGCTGAATGTCCTAAAAGAGTGTGATGGAACCAGCTGTAACAGAAATTGTTCTGGTATGATGTTTTTTTCCTTCCTTGTCTAAGTGTTTATTCATCATGACCTATCTCTTTGTTTTCCCTTATGTATTTTATTTTATAACTTGAAGATCCACGTGCAGAGAGGTAAATACTGAAGCCCAGACCAAGAGCTCTGTTTGGGAAAGGCTCAGAGCAGGAAGTCTGAAGAGCCCAGGACAGACTGAGGGATGCAGCAGGTGCATTAACAGAGCTCTCCTGGGGAAAATCTCATTTCCTCCACCTTGCCCAGCCCTGACTGCCAGGCAGCTTGAATAGTTCATCCCTGGCTTAAGTCAATTCACAAGCAAGCACAGAGGAAGGCAAAGATAAAAGTATTTTGTTTAAACACAGGTGGGGCTGGAGTACTGACCCTGCTGTTGCACGGGCAGTGCAGTGGAGCTGTGCAATGAGCTGTGGCTGACGGGAGATCTGAGGCACAGCTCAGACACAGGGAGTCTTGGTGACATTACACAGCTGAACTGGCACATATGTAACCAAACTGGCAGCCAGGGCTGAGCAGCTGAGGAGAGCTGACAGCTGTGAATGGCACCCAGCCCTTCTCAGTGCTTTGGGAAGCCTGGGAAGCTTGCAGCAGGACCCTGGTGCAGGCACAGCTCCAAGGGAGCAGCAGTCACACCCTCTCTCTGTGCCTGCTCCCTTCTGCTTGCTGGGTATCCACTCAGTACAGTCTGCTAGGGGGATAAAAATCTCTGCTGTATCTCTTGTGTTTGCTGCTGGGGAGAAAAGCAGGTCTCTCTATGCCAGTTATCTCATAGACAACATCAAGCCTGGAGAGGTGGCGGGGGAAGGAAAATGTTTCCAACTGAGGAACTGAACTGAAAATAGCGGTGGCACTGAGTCTGCCTGCTGATGACAGCAGCTCTTCAGTTGGCAGGATTGGGGAGACAAGATAACAGATTAGAGAATTGGCCTTTCAGATCTTGAGGCCTAAATTCAAATTCAGCTTTAGTGTCCACAGGTGTCCATAGGGCTGCTCACATCCTCACTCTCATTTACAAAGTTCACAAAGCGCAGCATGATGCATCTCTCTTCTCCTTTTCCACTTGAGAAAGGGCTGCACTCAGACATGTTCAAACTGTAGGTTTGAACTGTAAAGGACTTTTAGTGAACCCAAGGATAGGGGTCCCTTTGGATCAGGGTGAGGATGTTACCAACTGCATTAAAATCCCTAGTCTGAAGTAGCTGAAGGGTTAAGCATCAGAACAAGGATGCAGCGGCAGAGCTGCTGGATCCTCATAGATGTGCAGATCAAAATCTAAGTGTATTATGTGGCTGTTGGAAGAACCAGGAGCTGAATAACAGGGCTATGCCAGGTCATGAATTACTTGTTTTAACACAGCTGTGTGAGGGCAGCTTGCATAACACCTGCCCACACTAAGCTTAACTCAAGCTGTTGTTATCAGTCCCTCACTCTCCTGCATGCTGGAAGTATTTGCAAACCAGGAATCTATTATTTCAAGGCCACTATAAAATGCCCATTTCTTTGGCTCAGGGTAATTAGCCTATTCTCAACGCCTTGCTCAAGAGGTAGGAAAGCTTTAATCATATGTTTGACAAGCTGACTTTAGAGGCAAGGCTCTTTAACTTCAATTTTTTCAACTTTTCTCCTGGCTGCACAGTAATACGCAGCCTGCCCAGCTAGCATGTCTCATGCTTCTGACTCATGATATTGTGATTATAGTGTCTAGTATCAGACTAGTCAATATGTTAGTAAAAGTGTCTGAGAGAACACCACATGCAGGAGCAGCACACAAAATCGCAAGCATTTTATTTACTAGGCACAGAAGAAATGTAACACAGCAGGGTTTCAAAACAGAGTTTTATGTACATTTGGGAATAGGAGAAGTGAGCTCCATTTCAGGTCATGAGGCTGGATTGAACCTGTTCAATGTGGTACAGGAACACAACTCCAAGGGGCTGGTGCTTTCACACAGCCCTGGCTCTGGAGAGACCTAAATCTCTAAATGTGTGTGTTGCTGTATCTGTTGATCAGTTGAACTGAATTGCTTGATTGTTTGCCATCAAGGAAAGCATCATCCATAAGCCTTCTCACACATCCCACATGAATCCTGCTATTAGAAAATGTCTCCACTTGCTGAGCACTCATCTCAGTCAGGCACTGTCTGTTCAGATGAACAAGGCCTTGATGCTGTTTTTTCTTCATAAGATTAATGCCTAAATATTTTAAACACTACTCCTAAATTGGGTTTTCCCATATGCAGGGAGCACCCTGTACTCTTCCAGCTTGCAGAGTGGTATTTCAGATTAAAATTCTTAGTCACTTTTTCCTTCCTACTATCCCTTTGCCTGTGTCCCAGTCACTACCCAGTTGTTCTGCTTGTCCTTTGAAATAATACAGCCTAGTTTTTCACTTTTCTTTGGGTTTTTTGGAGTTTTGTTTTGGGTTTTTTTGTTTGTTTTTTGGGGGTTTTTTTTGGGGGGGGGAGGTTGTTGTTTTGTTTGGTTTTTTGGGTTTGGGTTTTTTTTGGTGTTTCGTTTTTAGGGTTTTTGGGGGTTTTTTGTTTGGTTTTGTCTGCCAACAAGAGCCGCCTCCTGGATAATACTTTCCTCCTTCTATACCACAGAAGATACACCTTCTCATTGGCACAACTCCTGCCTAAGATCCCTGGGTGTAGGGCTGTGCAGGCTTCCTCTGGGGAAAATGTCCATTGCGAGCTACCAGGGCATGATTTCCCACCCAGTGCACCACCCAAACAGTCCCTGCTGTTCCCACCTATCCTCTTATGTGCTGTATACACAAATTGTAGGCCACTCACCGAGTTCTCAGGCATCACCCACCTTGAAATGGCTTTTGACAGGCAGGAATGTCGTAAAACAGCCAGAGCTGCATCTCAGTCACTTTGAAGCTTAGCAGTTCAGGTGTAAAGCAGACACCTAGACTCCCTGGAGAGTTTCTGATGACCTAAGCAGATCAGCTTGGAAGGAGCTTCTATAATTTTTATTTTTGCTTCTCCCAGACTCTGCAGGGAGGATGGATTCACAGGGCTGTGCACTGCAAGAAAAAAGATGCTGCTGCTGAAGTAGAGATCCTAATCAGAGTTACCACCCCAGCATGCAGGTGTATATTTGTGTAGGTGGGCAGATGCAGAAGTTCCCCATGAACAGGAACTGTAGAATGAGCTGCAGTTGCAGAACCCAGCACACGGGCTGCTTTGAAACCACATTTGTGCTGAAAACCTGTGTCCTGTCTATTTTCATTAATAGCAGTTCCAGTGAGAAATATGAATAACTACATGATTATTAGAGGCAGAAAATGCAGAGGGATTTTTTGGTGGTTTTTGCTGTCTCCAGGGCACTTCCTTTGCCATTAGTTATTTTGCTCATGATCAATGTTTGTATCACTTCCCAACACATTATCTGCAGGGTTTGCAGCTCTCATGCCCCCATTTCAAAGGCGCCTGCAAGACCAGCATGCAGTAATGGAATCCTTCTGTTTTTCTAGTCAGATGCCCTGCTTTTTGTGCCCACATATAATTTTGTGGGGTTGTTTCAGGAGCATTTGATGGCTCTGCTGCCTGTCCCAGTTCCTCTGCTAAAAATCATAAAGAATGAGAGAGAAAACTTGTCGAACTCTTACAAATGGACTGTTGTAATTTGTTCACAAAATGCTGTTGAAAGAGTCATAGATATTCAGTAGTTTTGCCTTTCCTTCATTTTGTCTGTCCATCCTTGAATTACTCCAGAATTCTGTGGGGAACCAGAGAGGTTGCTAAAAAGTATTATACTGGCAAAAGAAACACTATAAACCATGTCCTGGCAAATAAATGCCTTGCACTTTGGCACCTTAATTGTTGCTCCTAGCAAGGCAAATGATGCAAGTCATTTATCAGGCAAGAAAATCAGTTTAGGAGGTCACAGGAAGATCCAGATTCAGGAGAGGGACATCTTTCAAGGTGTGTTCTGGTAGCATCTCTGTCACCCTGTGACCCAGCCAATCTGTCCTCCTTCAGCCACAGGGATTGAGAGAGTTGCTTGCATTGCCCTTGCAGGCAGATTCTCTGCATGGAATGGCCTCCTACAGCAGACTCAGGTGTTTGCTCAGCAGCACAGCAGTTATCCAGGGACACTGCCCCTCTTGCCCTTTTCAGCAGAGAGTTAGACTCCTTTCTGTAAAGTCTACTTTTGGGTGAATCCCATGCCCTGTGCTTACGAGAGATTTTGAGATACCACAGGTTATGCAAAGAAAAGCTTTGTCCTTCAGGCAGGAAACGCAAAGAGATTTTAAGTTCTTCCTTTCAAAACCAGAACAGAACATGGGTGCCACTGGCAAAGGCTGTCACTTGGCAGGGCCAGCAGTTCAACTGTGCCCATTACTTGGTTCCTCTGTGCACGTGCATTCCACTCACTGGCTGTAATGAACAAATATTTATGGAATCCAGCATATTACTGTCAATATTGCTATAAAAAGAAGGGAAATGGCAGCTGCTCAAACTAGCTGAGGAGTTTGTTACAGTAAAATAAGTCCCAGGAAGATTAATTAGTAGCAAGGTAATGCATTTATAGGTGTGCAGAAATCTGCATGTGGTAATGACAGATCTGTTAATCACAGGCCTGCACAATTAATACATTTCACTCTCTCTCCTCTTCCCCTTCTGTAAGATATAGATTTATGTAGCCCATAGCTATATCCCCTCAACATGTGTATGGGCATATGGTGACTCTCTGCAAGGGGAGAAGGACAAGTTAAAACAAGCATTTGTAAATAAAATATATACTTTGCAATTTATATTGTAAAACAGATAATCTATCTATGAACAAAACATTTGATGATACAACACTTCATCTCAGCAGCACGAAGCAGGAACATTGGCAATGTTCCTGCTTTGTGCTGCTCCATTCAGTAAAGCAGGGTTCCCCTGCACCAGCCTCTGCTGCAGCCCAGTGCCCAGCCTGGGCTTGGTGTCATCACAGGTCCTGGCCCTGCACAGGGGCTCTGGTGCCTTTCATGGATGGAAAGGTGTTTTTACCAAAAGCCTTTTCCTGTTTGACTGAAGTGGATGCAACTGGCAATTACTTTATTGCTATCCTTGTGTTCTGTGGCTGACCTTGAGTGAGAGGGTGAATCCAGCTCATCCTCTTTGCTGTATTCATCTGTGCATCATCCAAAATCAGGTTATGCATAGTGTGTATGTTACGTGTGTTTAATGTAATATAGTGTATAATACTGTCCTTTATGAGTATTGGTCTCTGAGCCCTTAGAAAATACTTTTCCAAGTATTTTCACAATTTTTCTGGGCATTTTTTATTGTGCTAGATTTATTGACACATTGTCTAAGTTTGGGAGGCATGCAACCACCAAGATCCTACACACAGTTCAAGTTCTCTTTCTTCTTCTCCTGTAAAAGCTTTTCTGTCACAGAGCTCCTTTTCAAAGCAGAAAACACTAAAGAATTCCCCAGTCACATCTACTATATTTTCCTGACAAAATTGGGACATCCATGGAAAGCTAATGTCTTACCTCTGCAGTTTACCTTCTGGATCCTGCTTGCATTTAAGAGCATAGCCACTGATTGTTCCCAAGGCTCTGCATGCATAGAGCAGAGTGAAAGCTGTATCTTATTTAAATTAATGAGTAAAATCAATGACTGCAGCATTTTCAAAACAGGCAGAAGAGGAAAGCTAGGCAATATTCACATATTAATTAAAATGAGAGCTCTCCACCAAAAAAACACGAGTCAATTGATATTCTGCCCATAGACTCATTCATGAAATGATGGGCATGAAAGGCACCACAGGAAGCAGGGTTTTACCAGAGACAAAGTCATTCACTTGATACATATACTGTTAAAGGAAGCCGACTTGGTATTGCAATTTATTCTTGTTGTGCTTGAAGGGAAATATTAAATCCAGCTGGAGAACTCACAAGACTACTTTGCTCTTTAGATTTGCTTTATAGTTGTGCAGAGTCCCACTTGGGAGACATTAGCATCAGTAATAACTATAGAACTTAGCACTTAGTGTGATGTGTGTCATCTGCACCTCTCAGAGAGGCTGGCAGGCCAGCTGCAGAATTACACCCCCCCGGCAGAGAAACTGAACAGGTATGTACAAAAGCTTGGTCATATGGCCAAGGTGACACAATAAAGTGAAATGATGGGCAAGTGGCTTCAGGTCTCTCTGACCTCAAATGCCAGTGTGGGCAAAAGGGGTTATTTACACCCATGTTTTGCAAAGTAATTCATTACCAGTAGACTTTGGCATATTGGGGAAATTAGTGTCTGAGTGAGCATATTATACAAGCCAATCAAACGTATTGTTGGCTTTTTTAAATCTGAAAACCCTTTGCAAGGCTCTTTCACTATGAGTACCGCTGGATAGTCCCACTGTTTCAAGTTAGGTGCCTAACCCAAGGATACAAAGTAAATGTCTTCTTTAACCAGTCCATACAACTGAGGGACACATCAGCATGGCATTCAGAAAACCTGTGGTTTCTATCTGCATCTGTAGCCTAACTCAAACAGATAAATCAGAGAGGGAAGTCAGACAATGTGAATAGTTTTCAATATATCCAGTTTTATAGTTAATGCCCAGATCTGCAAAGTCATGTAGTAACATGTCACATTTAAATCTGTGCAAAGTTTGTTTTGTCTGTGTTTCTGGAACTGGGCACCCTTTGCCCAAGCATGATTGCCTCTGAGTCTTAAAATGTCACAATATTAAAGTGAGATTCAGCAAGAAGTGTGACATTATATAATCCATGCAAATAAATCTGAATATTAAAATTACCTCTACTGCCAAGATGACAAGAATTTCATAAATGCAAGATGCAACAGTGGAAATGATTTTTCTGAACTGAGAAGCAAATATTGTTCTCCAAGTGTGTGAAGGAAAATTTGTCTCAGGACTGCGCAGGAGGGTATTTGCTTGTGCCAGCTTTCTGTTTCAGTGGTTGGCTGTCTTTTGGCAACCTGCCATCCAATAATTCATTGCATGCCCATGGGGCATTTCATCGGGGGAGGGACATATGTTAGTGCAAGAGCAGAGCTGGTATCAGAGCTTGATGCCAGTGACATGGAACAGAGGCTCTCAAAGGGTCTTGCACATCTGTCTAGTCAGCCACAGATTACAGACTCTGTTCTTATTTTTCTCTGTCTGTTAGGTCTCAGAGCTAGAATTAACATAACACAAAGCATTTTTTCAAATTTGTTTTTAAGGAAGCTGCTGCATAGTATTTGTTGCTGCTTTAACTGCTGCAGGAATCCTATGTAAGTGATGTGAAATTGGAGTTTAGTAGTCCAGGAGAAAAAGTCTGTGTTCAGTGATGAGCCACACTGTGGCAAGATGTAAGAAGTGCAAAGGCTTCAGAAGGAACTGGAGAGAATCAAACTTATTGGTCCTTATGATTTGCACTCTGCTGAAACCATGAGTTACTTGCCTGCCTTTAGAAAGTTGTTTCATTTCCCTTTAAAAGAATTGCCATCTATGCTACCTAGAGAATATGTAACTAATGGGAGATTTCATCAACTCCAGTGGGTTATGGATACAATGATACATCTAAAAAAAGGAGATTCCCATGTAAGCAAAGCCACCATGATTTGTATCAGCCTTTGCATATTTTTTGCCTTTGTCTCAACTCCCAAAATTACAGGGAGGAAATGGCCATTGAGACAGCATTGTCTGTATGCCATGGTCCTAAACACAACTCTGGTCTGGACTTGAGCCCACCATTTGGAAAAAACATCTCTTCCTGATTAAAACATTCCTGTGGTGGATTTACCACCAGCATTCTTGGTACATGGTTCCAGTAATTAATTACCCAGACTGCAAAAAATGCCTGCCTTGTTTCTAGACTGGAGCCAGGGTGTGGGCACGGGGTCTGGCTTCTCTGAGAACTGAGTCAGATAAGAAAGCCATCTGGGCTGTACTTGGTCTACTTCCTCTCATATCCAGCCCCAGTTCATGCGCAACTATTCTGCAGCATCTTCTCTTTTCTGGTTGTGTTAACTGGCCTGAATGAACCTTGCAGCACTGCACACCTGATTAACCCCTGGTGATATGAATGAAGGTGGTGTGAGGTGCCAGGTAGAGTGATTGTGCTTCTGAGAGCACATGGCATTGGGGAACTCAGCCCTAATGTCCCCTCTGTCCTGACCTCTATCCTCTAGACCATCATTCCTCTAATACTTCATACCATGCTAATACTTTTGATTGTCCTTAACATTTTCCATCGGCACAGTGTAATGAGGTGAGGTGTAAATCCTGCGAGGTGGTGCCAGCAAAGTGATCCATGGGGTCTCTTCAGCCCAAGTACCACTGCACCTGCACCTCTCACTTTACTGAAGTTTGACTTTCTGCAGCAGTAAGGTCAGGGAAGTACAGGGCACACTCTAAGATTGTCTCTGGGATATGACCCATAAACTTAAATTAAGTTCACATTCTCAAAAGCTGGATATAAAAAAGAACAGAAAGCAAGTGAGAGTTGTGGTCTGACAATCTGTTAGTGATATTTCATACCTCTGTATACCTCTGTTTTGCATTTTGCACTTTTAACTCACATGATGAAGTTTTCAGACAGAAGTGGATATCAGGTGTAAGCTGAGTTCCTTGTTTTTGTCTTTTGCCTGTCACTGGCTGCATGTTCTCTGTTGATGTCTTGTTCCTGGTACTTGACACTGACCATCTTGTCTGTGAAAGGAAGCCCTCCAGCTGGTTTGCCTGATGAGAAGAAAGGAAAGTTTGCTTGGTTTAGTCACTCCACAGAAAGCCATGGTAATGTTCCACTGCACTCTGTGTCCACGCTGCATGTGTCCGTGTGTCTGTGTTTCTTTGTGCAGACTGGCCTATACATCAGATTTGTACTCTCCTGCATGTGAGTGCCTGGCTTTGTGTGTTGCTTGTGCAGTGTCCTCTTCATGCACTCAGGATAACAAGCTGCTCTGCAAATCAATCTCTTGCTAATGTCTTCAGAATAGTTTTCCATTTGCAACTAAGCTCAAATATGTCTTGAAAGTGTTTTACCTCATCTTCCAAACTGACTTGTGAAATATCAGCATTTTGGTTTTATTCCTGCAAGGCTTACTCTGGAGAAAAAAAAAATTAATTTTGAATGTTGTTTTTTTCTCATAGCTTACTTGACTGTTTCATGTATATCAGAACATGAATTCAGTTTATTCCTTAATTTGTCTTTCCAAATAGACAAGATTATTAAAACATCTATCTTCATAAAGGAGCAGGCACCATTAGAGTACCATATTTCATAGTTCTGTCAAAAGTGCTGGAGAGTCCATTATTTAATGTGGTCCTGAGAAAACAGTACAAGAATTTTAGATTTCCCAGTAAGTATGTTGCAGATATGTGAATTGTTGTGATGGGATAAAGGAAAGATAGCTCATTTTGAGGGACATTTCTATCAGAATGCTTTCAAAGCAGCTGAGGGAGCTGGGAGTGCTCAGCCTGGAGAGGAGGAGGCTCAAGGCAGACCTCGTCACTCCACAACATTTTGAAAGAAAGAACATTTCTGATGACTTTTCAGCCCCTAAAAGAAGGCCATGGCCCCATGAACATCAGCCCAACTGAAATGCAGAACCTATTTCTTCTACATGGGCACATTTTGCACCAGTGACCCACAAACAGACATATTCTTACTACTGAGTTACATATTCCTGCAGGCTGTTAGAAATCTCTCCAACAGCTAAGAGCACGTGCTTTCAAGCCTCATCTGAGATATGTATCCAACAGCTAATGCAGGTCATGTTCTGAAGTTCTACCAGGCTCCTGGGAAATCTGTTTTACTCTTCCAGTATTCAATCTTAAGTATAATATTTTCTCTTTTTTTTTTGGTGTATTCCAAAACAGGTGAGGAGGGAACAGGACACATATTGGATCCTACCCATTTTCCTGCCTTTATGATTATGTATAAAGAGTGATTGGAGCTTATGCAGGAGCTGTGGGCAGCTGGGGAAATGAAAATGGTGTGGGTTTGAGGGATTTTTTTTTTTGGTGTGTCGAAGCAAATAAAATCTTGAGGTTTGAGAACAACTAAAACCAGGTTCTTAAATCTAGATGAGAGAGGTTCACACCTAAGGTTGCTTTCATTTGATGTTTGTTCCATGGTACTTCTGTAAAAGCCTAGAAGGTTCTGTCCAGCTCTTAGCTGTGAGAGTCAATATAAAGCTGCACAGAGTCCATTCTTTGCCTCCTTTGTTGGTAATATGTGAGTGGGTCAGAGAGTCTGAATTTCTCTCTTATACCTCTAGGTCCAGTTTCTAGGTGTCAGGTTGAATCACAGTCATGGTTAGTAAATGACAGATGAGCCATCAGTATTCTTCATGTGGTATTTGCTATCAAGCTAACAGAAGCTGTTTATCTGCATGCATCTCAATCCTGGTACCTTTTATTTGTATTCTAATCGTTGCACAAAAGATTGGGGAGGGCAGTGAGGTGGTTGGGCTGCTGCAGGTAAACAGGCATTTTTTTTAAATGTTCAATGGAATCAAACAAAAGCTTCTTGTTGGGTTTGTCAGTTTTTTTACTTTCCAGTGGTTCTCATTCATAAAATTTCCAGAAATTGACTCTGAAAGAAGGAGAGCAGCTGCTTCTTCCCTTTTCTTTAGCATTTGAGTTACTTTTATGCTCCTGAAGTCTACCTGCCCACCCTACTCTGTACAGGGAGGCTACTAGACTTGCTCAGCAAATTGTTTAATCCTCAGGAGTTGCAGCTAAGGGTCTTTCCATGAAGCCAGCTCCTTCAGTCATGCCCTCATTAGGAGGTGTGCTAGGTTCTAATGACCATCCCTCTCTTTTTCTTCCCTTTGACTCTTGCAGTGAGCATGCCCACCAGCGAGACCGAGTCCGTGAACACCGACAACGTCCCCGGAGCGGACATGGAAGGCGAGAACTGTGGCGCGAGGCTGGCGTGAGTACCCAAATATCATCCCAAGGAGCCCCTGGCATGGGAGTAATGTGCTCTGACTCCATGATTCAGGAGGCTGAACAATTTCTTCATTAAGCTATAATGAAGGAATTATACTATATTACACTAATACTGTACTAAACGTACTAAAGAGACGCTATACTAAAGAATACCAGAGAAAAACCCGTGACAGGACACAGCTTTGACCTAGCTGGCCAATCAATCCAAATAACCTCAGCAGAATCCAATTAACAAATCACTTTGGATAAATAATCTCCATAACACATTCCACATGTGCAAAGCAACAGGAGCAATGAATAGAGATAAGAATTGTTTTTTCTTCTTTGAGCTTCTCACTGCCTTCCTCAGGAAAAATCCTGGGAGAGTTGTGCCTGCTGTGGTCACACCACGCACAGATCATGTGTCAGGGGCTGGGTTGAGCTGGGGGGGGGGGGGAAGCCAGGCAAGTGTCAGGCTTTTCAAGATCAACAAAACCCACAGGGGGTGAAAGGAGAGGCCAAAGAAGATCTATTGATGCAGGTTCTTATCTTAATTGCAATGTAAACTCACTCTGGACATTAGTGAACTTCTCATTTTACACAAAAGTAAATAAGGGACAGAATGCCCAGGATAAGCAGGTCTGGTTTTGTATAATATTTAAAAGAGAAACTGGTGGATAAGAGTGTTCATATTTTAAAATTCCTCGTTGGTGATAGTCTTTCAAAACTAGTATTTGTAGACCGAAGAGTAGAAATGACTGGTCTGTTTTAATTTTTCTAAAGATTCTTATACACTTTACAGTGTCTTGTAATAGAAATACATTGAGGGTAGCTCCCATCCTACAGACCAAATTACACCCTTTAAATGCTGAACAGGATACTATAGGTGATAAAGAAATACAACAATTAGAAGGGATTAATGCCTCCTTGAAACTACATTGTAATAATTGGAGATGCTCAAGAATGTGTGAGATAGCAGTTAAGAAATGCCATAATATGTGGTGTACTTTTTAGCCTCACAGAGAGCAAGTACAGGCAAGAGGAGTCCTTTATTCCCTTTTGCATTCTTTAAACAAGAATGGACTTTTTGCTGTGGGGCAATACATTATTCCCTCCAAATTTCCTTGACACATGAGCTAAACATATCAGTGCTATAACTTGTATCATGCTGGAGTATTTTGAGGCTCTGTCCTATCCTGGGAGCTACCTTGAGCCCTTGGATGTTGCTTGAATGGACCAGATGGGACCCATCCTGTGGTGATGAGGGAGATGGCAGAAGAACTCTCCAAGCCACTCTCCATCTTTTATCCTCAGTCCTGGCTCACCAGAGAGGTCCCAGATGACTGGAAGCTGGACAATGTGACACCCATCCCTAAAGAAGCCAAAAGGAGGATCCGGGAAGTTACAGGTTGGGGACAGAGTGGCTGGACAGTGGCCAGGCAGGAAGGGACCTGGGTTATGACTGACAGCAGCTGAACATGAGCCAGCAGCGTGCCCAGGTGGCCAGGAAGGCCAGTGGCTCCTGGCCTGGCTCAGGAATGGTGTGGGCAGCAGGAGCAGGGCAGTGATTCTTCACCTGTACCTGGCACTGGTGAGGTCACACCTGGAGTGCTGTGCCCAGTCCTGGGTCCCTCAGCTCAGGAGGGATGCTGAGGGGCTGGAGCAAGGCTGGTGAGGGGTCTGGAACACAAATCCTGCAAGGAGCAGCTGAGGGAGCTGGGAGTGCTCAGCCTGGAGAGGAGGAGGCTCAGGGGAGGCCTCGTCACTCCACAAGTACCTGAAAGGAGGGAGGAACCAGGAGGGGTCAGGCTCTTCTCCAAGGCAACAGCAGCAGGACAGGATGACACAGGTTTAGTTTGGACATTGGGAAGTTCTTCACAAAAAGGGTGATTGGACATTGGAATGGGCTGCAGGGAGCTGGTGGAGTCAGTGTCCCTGGAGGTGTTTCAGTAAAGACTGGATGTGGCACTCAGTGCCATGGTCTGTCTGGTTGACAAGGTGGTGTTAGGCCATAGGTAGGATTTGATAATCTCAAAGATCTTTTCCATCCTAGTCAATTCTGTGTTATTCTGTGATCTGCATTATAAGATGTGGCATATGGAATATATTGTAATTTCAATCTCTGCTTTCCTTCAAGAGTCAGTCAGTGACCTACAAGCCCCCAGAGAAATTATTTGTGATCACTTTCCTCCACCTGCCTGCTGTTGGGAACCTGCTGAGTCTTTTAGGATAGATTATGATCCCTTTCCTGCAGGAACCAGGCTAGATGTATTCACAGCACTGAGGCAGTTTAGCCCTTTCTTTGGACCCCACCAAGCTGCTTGTGCTCTTGGCACTGTACCGGAAGCATCAGCTGGATCCACGCTGGAGAGCCCTCTTTATTCTGCAGCTATGGTTCACAGAACAGGTCAGGTTGGAAGGGACCACCCTGGCTCATCTGGTCCAGAGTGGCAGCCAAAGCTGACCCAAACCTTCACATCTCCAACAAGGCCTTCCCTGTTTGCTAGTATGGGGTGGAGCAGCACATCTTTCCTTGTGGGAACCTCCACAGCCTGTGTCAGAAAGCTGTCATCCTTGCTCTCCAGGAACCTCCTGGATGGTTTTGCTTTGCTGTGTTGCTTCTTCAGACTATGTCAGAGTAGTAAAGTCCCTCATACGTGTGGACACAGTGCCAAGAAGAATGGCAGCAGTTACTCTAAGGTTTCATGTATTTTTAATATTACAGCTTGCATTCATTTAATGTTCTTAATCCCAAAGGATCCTAAAGCACTTTATGAACTGTAAATGCAGGGATTGTTTTCACAGCCTTAGAGTTCAGCCACCTTCAGGGTAGAATGTGACAGGTGTTTAAAAACAACAGGCACAAGTGTTTAAGGCATTGTATGAGGGATAACTTCTTTTGTGCAGAAACTGCATTGGGAATTTTGGCAACCAGAACATAATTATCTTAGCTGGAATGTAGCCAGGAGGCCTGAAGTTAAACCCAACTCTAAGTGTAATCATGGCTTAGAATGGAGTTTACTTAAAATAGCCCAGCGTGCTCACGGGAGAAGGGCAGTACCCTGATTTGGCATTAGGAGAAGCCTGATTTGGCTAAGTCCAATATATTTTAGGGAAAAAGACATAGGAAATTACAGGAAAACAGAGTTTAATTTCTTCTTGTCATGTTTGAAATGTTAAAACAGGGCCCAAAGTTTCAGCAGAGCAGGACATGTAAGATTCAGAGAGATAAACAGTTTCCTTGCCACTTTTCACTTCATCTGGAAATCGGTGATGTATAGTAGGCAAATCAAAATATGTTATTGAGGAGGGTTTGTTTAGTCCTTCCCCAAGGACAGTTGAGAATCCTCAAGGCCTCCCTCAGATTGCTTTTCATCTCTAAGAGATGGATAGGCTCCTTCCTCCATGAAAATGAATGGCTGTATCACTGATTATGAAATTCTGGAGAGATACAAATTTTGCCATTGCTGCCTGCTTTTGTAAAATATTTGTTTCAAACTGTGGATCTGGAAATTCCTTAGTTATGGGCCAACTCAAACCTGCCTCTGATTCTGAGGCGTAGAATCCCTTCTGGCTTCTTTATTACTGTGTCACACACTTAGGCAGACAAAGAAACCAGCTGTCATTGTTTCAAGGAATACTAAGTGCTCTTCTTTTTACTGAGTCCTCGTTCAAACCCCCCCCGTAGATCAATATTCCTTCTGGAACATATAAAATGGAAGCAAGGATTTATTTGAATGAGTGTGTTGTTTTATTGGAACCAGACTAAGAATCAGAATTTGGCCCAGTGTTCTAGAACAGTGAAAATTCATGTAGGAAGTCAGTTGAGCTTTTAAAAAAGTTCCTCATCAAGCACTGGATTTTGGGTACTATAATTAATAATATACTAGCATACAGTCATGTCATCCTGATTTGCTCTAATTGAAGATTAGGCCTAGACTTTTGAGCACTCATCTAATCTCTCCTACTGCAGTTGGAATGGTTAGCCAAGATTTTTGTTCAATTGTTGAGTTTCACCTGTTGCAGATGAGTCTCAGTGTCTTTACCAGCATTCTAAACTCACCCTGTGGCTGTGAGTCCCCATTGCCTTGCTATAAACACACTCTCCCAGAGGGCAGAGGCTGCTCTGGGCAGGCTGCAGCCAGATAGGACTGAAGCAATGTGGGGCTTTCAAGTCAAAGGAAATATATTTCTTTATTTATTGACATCAGGCTGCCTAGGATGTCTAACCACCCCAGCACCACCACTACAGTTATAGGCTGAGCTTGCTATCAAAATGCACTCATGATAAAAGGAAAAAGATGCCCAGGAGACTGAAAGAAAATGCTTTTTCATTGAAGGCAACTTAGAATTACTCACTATTCTTTCTGTTCTTTTAAAGTCTGTAGAGTTTTGAAAGGCTGGGTCTGTGACTGACAGAGAGATCTGCTTGAGAAGCCAGGCTCAAAAGTGCCATTTGGAAAAGGAGATCTTCTCTGACAGCCTTTCTCAGCTCCACAGAGACATATGCTATGTGAGATCAGGAGAGTACCTCTCAAACACAAACTATTGCCTACTGATAAATTGTCTCAAAGAAGCTTTTATTTCTCTAGTATCCACACTACAGAAACTGCCTCTGTCAACTGTCCTGTCTGGAGTAGTGCCAGCCCTCAAACCAACAGGAGTTTCAGGAGGACTCTAAGAATTTTAGAACTAATCTAAGAATTTTAGAACTATAACAAAACAAAAACCAGCCAATTCAATTCATAATGATTTCTGGTGTAATTCTGCTGGCAATGGGAATGCAGTGGCACAGCACTTCCTAAGGGAGTGCACTTTATCAGGTATCTGAATTTGAAAATGGTTTTGCAGGCATTCACAGGACATTGAAAAGCATCCCACAACTTCCACAGTATATTATTCCTGTCATGGTATTGCCTTGTACTGGGCTGACATCTGCCCTGCAGTAGGAGCACAACAGCTTTTATCCTCAAGGACAGCATTTGGGAGTGGAACTTTTCTTATTTTGATGTGTCACAGCTTTCATAACCTGTTGGTACAGGGTAGAAAGAAACACTTTTCCTCTGCAGCAGGCACCAGTGGGACAAACCCAGACCCAGGAGCAGTGGGCTCAGTTTGCAGGATATTCTTAAACCCAGAGCTTCCCAATAGTGAGTAATTTCCCTGAGCCTCTGGGGTTACTGCTGTGCAGGACTCAGATTCCTGAGGACAGGCTATTGCTCATAATCAGGAGTAATCTGTTCTGTGCAGGGTGTCAGCATATATAATCTTCCAATACAAGCAGGATGTTAATTTTCTAGTACAACCATACAGATCTGGAGTGCCACAATAGAGCTTGCTTTTATACATATGCATTAGCTCAAAAAAAGACCTTTGTAGAAGCTAATGCTCCATAGAGCCTCAATAGAAAAGTGAAGCACTTGAGCGCAAAGGGAAAGAGAGCTTAAAATTATCTGCTTTCATTGAAACAATAACCCACTTGGCATTTTTGCCTTAGCCAGGATTTCCATACATATGGGGGACAGTTCAATTGCTTTTCCACCAAAGACAGTTCAAACAATAAAACAGGATAAACAAAAACTAACAACCTACACTGGCTTTCCAGCTGAAAACAGTGTGTCCTGAAAGTTTTATGAGCAATGGAAGGTTTCCCTGGCAGCTGAATGGTCAGTGATTTTTCCCTTGTTGCTTTTCTGGTATGGAAATTAATTCCTCTGCAGTTCTTGCAACAATCAGCATAGAAGCCAGTAGTAAAGGTGAAAGTTTTCTTGCAGGTTTGCTGTAGTTGTTGCTGGTTTTCCACAGAGCCCTCAATCCCTGTTGCACAAAACTGTTACATCCTTCACAAATGCCTTCTCTGGTGTCCACCATGAACAGGGAAATGAAGACTTTATCTCTCAGAATGTGGGATATCTCATTACATTTGAGTTATGCTGATTATCCAGAGTTTATGTTGATAAAAACCTTTAAATTTCACCATCTTATCTGTGTGTTGTACATAACAATGTAAGGTTGGAGGAGTTCTAGAGAATTTCAAAGATAGCTAGTCAAACAGAGATCTGATTTTTGTGGTTTTTTTCCTAAAAGACAAACTGAGTTACATGGTTCCTGTGATAAAAGCACTCTGTAGTGATCTGAAGTGGTTTTCATTAGGCTCCTATACCATAATTTTGAACAAGTTTCTCAAGGTATTCCAGAGTTGGACAGAATTGGAGTCACCCTCTTTCTCCCACAAATGACATAGACCTTCCAGGACACCAGAGCTGCAAGAGATCCATGTTTAAACTCAGCAGAGAATCTGGCCCACTCTGAACTCATTAAGTGCCAGCTTGAAATGTCACAGACACTGTGGCACAATTTCCAGACTATTTGACAGCCCCTAGTGATGCCATAAAAGCATTTTTTATGTGACATTGGTAAGCCAAGTTCTTAAAAAAAATTAATCATAAGAGTCATCTGAAAAACATGGTTCAGATTCATGCATAATGTTTTCAGAAACATTTATAATACAGTTTATTTCCAAAATTTCATTTCACTCTCTGATTCTACCTCTAAATATAAATCTAATCCTCCTTCCTTGTCCTCTTCCATATATATAGCACACCCACATGTGATAAAGCCTTCTGCCACAGCAGTAAAGCAAGGTGGAGGGAGGGGGATGAAGGCTGTAGGTAACCTGTGGGAGCACTGAATGCACTTGGCTGCTGCTCATAATGCTCCAAAGATATAATTATCACATGCATGATGAGTACTACACCTGCTGCATCTCTTTTTCTCAAATAAATAAAAGATTCCAGTGTTCTCTCACTGAGGAACCATTAACCAGAGGTCACCAGAGGATTTCACACTCCCTGTCCATCCCCTGCCATCTCTCTCTCTTTTTCTCTCTTGGTCTCCCTCCCCCTCTGTCTCTGCCAAACTATTCCTATCAAAATCCTCACCACCTCCTTTCCAGTGCTCAGCTTTCTGCTTCGTTGTGATTTTTGCATCTTTTCACTTCCCCTCTTCGAGCCCTCTTTCCTGTTAATCTGCTCCATTACAGTTTGTAGGTAGTGATCACCAAGCCAGGATTCTCAGTGAGAAGCAGGAATAGCTTTAACATTAAGGATGTGTTTTGTAGGTGCTTCACTTGGCATCCTTGTTAGAGCTTGCTTCGTCTCTGCAGCACAATTTAGCATTCTGCTCTGCCAGTCATTATTTCTTCTTTCTCAAGAGTCTTGCACGTGTCTGCACCCTCCCTGCTGCCCAGTGTGCAGCCTAGACAGGCTGCCTGTGACACAGCAGGAATTATGTATTTGAGTATTTGCTGCAAAGGCCCTTTTCTCTTTTTTGGCTCAGCCCATCTGCTGGTGAAAAGTTCCCCTGACTAAAACCTCTTGCAGATGAGGAACCTGACCTATCACTGATTACTTGTCAGTAACTGATGTCCTCAAGCAGGGACAGGACCGTTGTCAGGGCTGCTACAGTAAGAAGTGTTAGATGCTTGGAGAATTACATTCTCCCCTCTTTACAACAGTGAATCCAATTTTAGGGCAGTTCAGTAAGACCTCTATTGACTGCTGTCAACAATGACCCACTTTCCTGTCATAGAGTGAACCTTAAGGATTGCTTCCACCCAGCAGAAATTCTTTTTCCATAGTCATTCCCCAGAGTTTTTTCTGCTGCTATTGGTATTAGATTTTGCAGCTCCACAAGACAGCTCTGACTCACAGCAGTGTGTCCACATACATTTATTTCCCTCAGTGCACCATTATGGATTCACCAAAAGACAACTAAAGTGTTCAAAGGCCTTACAGGACATGTGTCAAGCAGAGCAAGGCAGTGGTTTAAAAACTGGGGCCTATTTCTAGCTTTGCCTGTGACTTCTTATAAAGGATTAATGAGATTATGTAGGTGAATAAACCCAAATGCATGGAATTAGATATTTAAACATATATATAGTGGGAATATGGCCAAATTTTCTGGAATGCTTAATTCTCAAAATTTCATTGCTAGCAACAGAATCTATTATTGTACAGACCCATTTGAATGCAAACTGATTTACATAAACAACCAAGACAAATAAGTGTTAGTTTCTATGTTCGAAAATATTTGCCATGCACGGTTTCCTTCAATTACTGAAAAAAGCATTATTTTTACATTATTGTTTCATAATGTGTGTATACATCCTGAAGTGACAGGTGATGTGTGAAAGCAACAAGTCTGTCTGTATAAAGTCATACATATTTTAATATGAGAAAAAAAATAGTGACAAAAATAAAAAATAGTCATACTTCAGAAATAAATTTGGTAGCAGTTGTAGAGTTCACTGATATCTACAGGTGGTAGAATACCACCATGACTTCTGCTTCATGAAACGCAAGATTTGGTTATTGGGGAATTCTAGCCATGGCCAGTGCCTACATTGGCTAACAACAGGTGGAAGGGAAAACAGCATGGGTTAAAAAATGCATTGAGATTAACTTTGTTTCTTTCTATTGCTGTTTTCACAAAAGCCTGGGAGGTGTGGGGCAGCTTCAGAGACTCTAATGGCAATTCTTGTCTTTCAGGCATCGGATCTCAAAATCAAAATTTAGGTAAGTAAAAATGACTTTTGCTTTTCCTCCTTTCCACTGTTTTTGCTCTTTTCTGAAGTGGTTTACCCCAGCATTGCTGGGGTAATTCAGTGGTGATTCTAGAAGATCCTGCTAAATATGTCAGAGTTTAGTTAAAATTTTTTTCTTAGTTTCACACTGAAATAAGGCACAGGGACTACTGACTACTGAAGTACCTATCTATGCTACCTAAGTATCTCAAACCACAAAATACAAAATCAGAAATAAAAACCCAGTTCAACCACATAATTATACTACATCCATCAACATAAGCCCTGTCAGCTCAAGGCTCTCTTTGGTGAACTTCTCTGCTTTGCTTGATTGTAAAGATTTCAGCTGATGAAGTTGGCACCTTACTTGTGAAATTCTCCCATTCAGCCTGGGACACGGGGATCTTCTCTGATGGTGTTTGGTTTTCTGTTGACTTAGAGCTTTTGGAAAAGTGAAGCAGTCCTAAGATGGCTATTTCTGGGGTTTCACTGGAAAGGCTGACTGGACTCATGGAACTTGGTTGTTAAGGTCCATTTCTACCCCTTTGGCAGGATCTCAGCTGCCTCCATAACCCTGAATTCAAAGTCACATTTATAAAATACTAAATGAGTTTTCAGAATAACTAGAGCAAGTGTGTTACTGAGTCCTTCTGCTCACCTAAGGAGCAATGAGTAATGTCAATTTGGGAAGCACATAACATCCCCATGTAAGAGAGAAAAAAAATCACAGAAAACGCCATACATTGTCATGTGCATGCACATTTGTGCACAAGTACACACAAAACCATGTGAGATTGCAAATACTTTAATGACAACGTTAATGTCTAAGTGTGGTGCCTACTTTGGAAGTTGGGAAAATTATTTATTGTCCCAAATCCACTGCCAAACATGCAATGTATTTGTGATAGACTGGGTGCCTTTGTAAATTGCAAAGGTAAAATATCCTAGATTTGACCAACTGTTAAAATGTGGTTGCAAAATCCTTGTTCACATTGTGTTTACATAGTCTGGCTTTAGTTCCTATGGATTAGAACCCTGATGTCAAGCATGGCTATAGTTTGCCACTGAAAATTATACCCAGGGCAAGAGTAGCCAAGAAAGTTCTTTCTCCTGTAACATGGTGTGTGTGTGTGTCACTTCAGACACACACACATATGTATGTAGTATCTATATAAAACTATTAGATTTATTATACAGTGGCAAGTGTTGCCTGGAAACTGGTTGCTATGCAAGTTAAATTCTGAAGAGTAGGAGGTGTGTAATTAGCTTTAAATATCTTCTGTGGTTAGTAATTACCCTGAGAAATCAGTGACACAAGGGGATGTGTTCGTGGAAGGCAAACTTTAAAAACGCTCTTGATTAGCAAATGGTACCCTTAGTTCCCTTAGTCACCTTAGCATGAAGGTGAGATGCTGAAGCCCCCTAAGTTTTGGGACTTTTTTTCAGAACTAGCCCTTGTATAGGGCTTGCTCCTGAATGTTGCTGAATGCTGGAAATGTTCTTTTGGATTTTATTTTACCTCACCTCTCCAAAGACTTAATCTTTCAGCTCCATGTGATAGAGTATCTTCCTATTGACTGTCCTGAGGCTGGGCAAGGTGCTGTTGCAGGCCACAAGAATCAAGTACAAGGAGAATATTTATTTTTGTGGCAACTGACCTAAAAAATCTCTTGAGGTTTCTGCAGTGGATGTCTTACTCAGATAAAAGTATTGCTTGAAGCTTTTGCAAATTGGTTTAGGACAAACTTTTATTCCTATAGCTATAGGAGGGATGTTCACAAGTGTCGACTCAGATGAGAGAGTGTTTCTCAGGGTGAACTTGAGTTACTCCCTACCATTCTTGAACAATAAATCAAGACTAGAGTCTCCCTTAACAGGGAGCTGCA
This sequence comes from Calcarius lapponicus, assembly GCA_039654755.1. Lineage (NCBI taxonomy): Eukaryota > Metazoa > Chordata > Aves > Passeriformes > Fringillidae > Calcarius > Calcarius lapponicus. The sequence continues at coordinate 70,230,882 of CM077463.1, forward strand.
ATAGCCTAAAGATCTCTCTCTGAAAAGAGCTTTTTCTTCTTCAATTTTTCAAGTCGCTACTGGCGCCGATGGAATCGATTCTGCAGGAGGAAGTGCCGTGCTGCTGTCAAGTCCAATGTTTTCTATTGGCTGGTGATCTTCCTCGTGTTTCTCAACACCCTCACCATTGCCTCTGAGCACTACAACCAGCCAGACTGGCTCACGGAGGTCCAAGGTGAGGAGGAGCTGCTGGTTTTGTTTATTATGGAGGGTGTCAAAAAAGGAGATGAGAGAAGAGCTGATGCATTAAACCACACAGTGTCAAAGGAGAATGCACAGCTCCAAGCAGTCCTGTGTCTGTGGCGGATCCTAAAAAATACAATTAACTTATCTGCCTGTGGTGGGAGAAGTTATAGAAAAGATGTAAAAAACCTCCTTTCCAGCCAAAGCAGTGTTCCTTTGGGTGTGAGTGAAATCAGGAGATTATGCTAAATTTACATGTGCAGCAAGTGGATTCCCAATTTATGGATAGCTACTGGGAACCCCACATTGTCCAAGGTTTCCCCTGAAATGGCATTTATGATAAATTCTAATTATTAGGGAGGTGATGAAGAGTGATTTGTAAAGTTCTTCTGTCTGCAGAACAGCTGAATTCTCTCTGGAGGTGAGAGCAGCTGAAAAGGCTTAATTAAGCAACAGTAGGTAGCACAGCAGCTCTTCTATTCCCACTCTCCTCTGCAGATGACGGGTGTGAAGGCAGGTTGTGCAGGGAAGGCGTGTCCCTGCCATTGGAGGTTGTGTAATACATTGCAGCTGTATGTGCAGTACATGAGAACTGCTGCAACCCTCTTGCTAAAACATTTCTGTGAATGAGATGCCCACGCTTTTCTTTGCGCCCATTCTTTGACCCAAGCTATACAAAGTTAACTTTTAAGGCTGATCCTTAAAATGCATTCTTAGAAGCAAGGCCCAATGATTAATTGTGATGATCTTTTGACTAAGTTTCCTTAATCTGTTTCTTTTTGCTTTCCATGAGACACTGCCAATAAGGTGCTGCTAGCTCTTTTCACGGCAGAGATGCTGCTGAAGATGTACAGCCTTGGGCTCCAGGCCTACTTTGTGTCCCTCTTCAACCGCTTTGACTGTTTCATTGTGTGTGGAGGCATCCTGGAAACCATCCTGGTGGAGACAAAGATCATGTCACCCCTGGGCATTTCGGTCTTGAGATGTGTGAGACTCCTAAGAATATTTAAAATCACAAGGTACTTTATTGCTTCTTTGGGGCTGGAGGAGGGCTGCTGCTCGATGCACAATATGTTGGGTACAAGGCACTCACATCCCTGTTTATTTTCACTTTTTCTACTACTAATTAGGTAGTGAGAGTGCTAGATTAACAGTCCTCATCGTCTGAAGTCTGTAACAGGGTGGGGAGGGCTGTACAGACTGGACATCTATCCCAAACATGAGGGATGAGGTGAGGAGTCTGGCACAGACAGCTGGAAACACCTGATACCAAATAAAGTGTTAAACTGAAATCTGGAATAGTGTGAACTGAGCTCAGGCTCTTACAATTCTCTGCAAAAGACCAAGAAAACCAAAACAGCAGATAGCCTTGTGACCTTCTCTGATGCTTTTTGATGACAGAGAGGAGCCTGAATGGCTTTCAGCCAAAACAGCATTTGACTGAGGAGCCCATGCCAGCTCCAGCAGACTCAACAGTGACCTGAGTGGGAGACTGTGTCAATACCAGCAGCTATAGGCAAAGGATGTTGCCAGCTATTCCCCTTCCAAGGAGTCCATCCCAAAGCAGCAACTTTATGAAGAAACCAGACTTTTTCCAGCTTCCAATATCTCCTCTTTTCCTTTTTCATTCTTTCCCCTCTCCCTCTGCATAAAGGCACAGCGATATCTATTAAACAGGCACTGCTTGCTGAGCCAGGTACCTCCAAAACACCAACTTGGTTTGGCAGGGCTTTTTCAGCTTGAGGAGATTTTGCAGGAGAGATCAGCTCCAAACTTACCCAGAGCTCTTGCAACAAATCCATCCAAGCTCCTGCCCCAGGTAGCACAAGGTCTGCCTTTCCCATGTGGGCACCAGCCAGCACCTTACAAAGAGCTTGACTGAGGTGGTGAAAGAGTTCTTTTTCTGCCTGCTCAGCCATGAAAGTGTCCCTACAATTCCTGTAACACTCCCCCCCCCTCCCCCCACCAGAGGAAATTTCTGACAAATTTGAGATAGAAAACACAGCACATGAGAAAAACAAGTCCAAAACTGGAAGATCATCAAGATGGCCGAGCTGAGAGGCCGAAAAAAACAACAGACTTGGACTTGTGCATCATACAAGATTTGTCTTAAAGCTTCTGAGGCTCAGATCTCTGGCAGGATGGATGGAACTCAGGGTCAGATGGCAGAGACAGAAAATTGGTTCACAGTCTCAGAGAGAGAGGCCAAAGCAAGCGTACAACTGCTCCAAAAGGGGGGGAAAAAAGTGTTTGGATCTGTGATCATAGAAGAGGGGAAAACCTTCCAGAGGGGAACATTCCCTCCCAGAGAGGGGAGACAAGAGTTTCCAGCAAGAAAGAAATAGTGGGGATCTCTGGTCTGGGGATTGTTTTTCCTGGATCCATCCATTCCCAAGTCCCAGGCCTGGTTTCTGAGGAAAGCAGTAGCTGTTTCAGGCACTGGGTAATCAGATACACCCAGGGCAACATACCAACAGCTATAAAAGCATGAGCTTCAACATAGCATCCTGGAGAGGTCATTGTTTTTTCAAGACATGTCTCCAATCCTATATAAGCTAGCTAGGAGAATTCTCTAATAGAAAGGCAAACACTGAGAGAATATCATTAAAACTTTAGAAAGCCTGAGTTGGTGGAGTACTCATATATTCCTAAAGGTCCTGGCAGAAATGTGATGATGGAGCCAATCAGCAGTTGGACTGGTTACATTTGCCTTCACTCTGCAGCACAATTAAAATACAATTTTGCCTGGAAAAAGTGTTACCTGGAATATGTCTCCTACAATTTGTGCATGGGTCTATGTGTAAAGCACAGAGCTAAGGAAGAACTCATGATGCATAATGTATTAATCAGATTTTTCTTTCTTTCTTTCCTGTTCCTAAAAGATTGACAAGTAGGCTGCAGTAGCTTCAAATTTATATGTTTTGTAATTATTCATAATTTTCTTCATAATTCTTCACTCTGTGGGTGAAGTTCACCCTCATGTGGAAGGCCCTGACACGAGCCTCCAAAGCAGTATTTTAGGCTCACTCATGCCTTTCTGCAGGACAGAATACTTTGGCATTAAAGCCAAACTTTTACCTTCTCTAGTAAATTACACATTTTTCTATTGTTCACTCAGCTCTAAATACAATGAGGATTTATTAATGACATTATCAGCACTGGTGGATTACCCCACCTGAGTGCAATAATAATTCAGAAAGATGCAACACTGGAAAGCTGGGAAGGGCAGGAGGTATCATAGAATTATTTGGTTTATATCAAACAATTATATAGAATTATTATTGTTTTATATCAAACAATAATTATATAATTATTTGTTTTATATCAAACATATATTCATGACCATAGGAGGACATACAGTGAAAGTGAGAATAGTGATAATCTAGGATATTAAAAAGGTACAAAGCAGGAAAATTACTCTGGTGAGAATATATCAGAAGGTAAACTATTCTTATATATTTGCATAGATTTTCCATGTTAAACACCATGCACAAACAAATTCTGGGTCAAGATGATACAATTCTACAAGAAACACAAAAATGGCTCCATGATAGAATAGAAACAAATAAAGGTACCATCAGGTGAACAATGCACCATTTTAGAAACACCATTTAGAATTTCAAGACCAAACATTTCTTCTGAAATTATAAATACATTAGACAAGCAGACAATGTAATCTGTTTTATTCTCCCTAATTTTAAAGTGCTGTGCAGAACCTTTTCACTTTGCTATAAGACAGATTATCTTCTCATTATAAATAATCCTTTAGTGGTTTATATGTATTATAGCCCTTTGTATTTAAAAAATAAATCATATAATTTGTGACAGCATACAGAAATTTGATGTTTTATACCTAGTCCTGCCACTAGGTAAGTCACTGTTAATTGTAGGGAGGAGAGACGGGGTGCCCCATTTTTTTGTACTTTCTGTCAAAAATCACAGTCAAAGTAGTTTTATATGGGATGAACAGGGTGGGAAGCTTCCCAATAATGAGTCTGCCAGCTGTTGCTGCTGCTTTAAACTCTGCATCTGTGATTGCCAGAGATGGGATCCTAAAGATCCAGGGGAAGGCAATGGAGAGAGAGAGGAGGGAAGAGAGCAGAAAAGGTTTAAGTTCTAACCCAGTTCTGCAGGTGCTTGTTGTGTGAGGTGTTGAACAAACCACTTGACTTCTCTGCATCACTCCTCCACGTTGAACAGGGATCACAATCAGGTCCTGCTCACCTGGGGGTCTGCAGATCCTCGTTCATGGCACCCTCAAGGGCCCAGGATCTGCAGTGGGGGCTGTCAGAGGCACATCCATTTCCCCATAAATCTGAGGCAGCAGCACTGCTTTCTCTCATACTTCCCACTAAAAACTGCCTGGTCCAAACCATCCTATTCCATCCAGTATCCAGTGCTGATTTTTCCTTTGTGGTAAGGTGATAACCAGAGGGGATGAAGTAGTGAGACCCTTCTTTGTCTGGCTTCAGCCATTGCTGACATGAGACCCTTGTGTTCCACTGAGTAATCCCAGATCTCACTTTGGGGGAGTTCATGTTAGTTCTGCAGGCACCAAATGGGACAGATGGTAACCTCAGGTCAGGCTTCTAGGACCCTGAGATAAGGCCATTGTTATTTTCACATCCTAATCAGTCAAGCATTTCTTATCCTCTCTTTTTTCTCTTTTTTTTGTTTTTTTTTTTTTCCCCTGATTGGTTTATTTACTTTTCTAGTGGCCCTGCATTTCTAGCTAGCACTAGTACACAGATAAACCAGCACTAATCTTACCACCAGGCCATCTCAGTTAATTGCTTGAAGCTTGATACTTATATAAGAATCTGAATGCCAGATATTGAGCCATTTGTAAGAAATGCAGAGCTGAGAGAAGTCTGCCCGGTTGTGAGCTGAGATAGCAAGGCCTTTAAGCTTAAATTGAGTCACTGGGATTGTTCAGATTTGTAACAACTTTACTGCTTCTTAAGGGCACTGCTAGAAAGACCTAGAAAATGTGTGTCCTGGCTGACATTGGGGAGCTTGGAGATATTCTGGAGCCCATCAACCTCTGCTTGAAGAATGCTGAATTCATTTGACTTTCATCAGACTGAATTTTTCCCTTCTCCTGTGTCACTTTCCCTTCTTTCCAAAGTGTGAAAGTATGTGAGCTGTGAGCATAACTGCAAACACAGGGAGCTGTTACATTGCACATTCCGTGTGGATATTTGGTGGCACTGAGCCCGCAGCTTCCATGCCCTTACCTTTGCTCTGTAGTTTTTCATTGCTCATCTCTTTAATTGCAGTTAAACTTTAAAGCATCCTAGTTTTCTCTGAAGTGCTGAAGCTGGGCTGGAGGGAAAATATCATAGCTCTCTTTGAAGCTCAGTCCTTGGAGATGAACCTGCTGCTGAACTTGAGAGGACACAGTGATGTCCCTCTGCAGATCAGATTGCTAATTTGCTAATCTTCCTGAAGTGATTTGGCTGCTCAGGCAGTCCTGCCTTCCACAGGACAAGAAAAGTATTCTTTTTAGATCAATATTTTAAAAATATTAATTTAACTAGGATTTTAAGAACCCTTGTCTCTAATGAGGATGTATACTACCTTCAGGAAAAAATGATGAGTTGAAGGATAAGGCTTCCACAGAAGAGCCAGAGCACCAGCCTGCCATCCTTTTTACCTGGAACTTCTGTCTTCAGGGAAAGTATGGTGAGAAATGCAGAGTCCTCTGAGTGAAGAAATGTTCAAATGTCGTGGGCCTTGGGACAAGGGACTAGAGGGCCTTGGAGGACTCTCAAAGCAGGGTGGCAGGCCAGGCAGGAGGAAGAGCACAGGCAAACATTGCTGGCTTGCTGACCTGTGAAAGCTTTTGAGGCTTTGCTAATAACGTGCATCAAAATGAGGTGATTGGAGGATGACAGCGAATCTTCAGCCCAGTCTGAAAGCTCTGCCAGCCCCAAAGCACAGAAGAGAAGAGCTCTTGACCAGCTAAGCAGTAGATTAGGAGTGACTGAGCAGATGCAAGACCAAAGTGGAAGTTGCTTCATGGGTGATGTGGTCAATTCTTTGGAATTTTTTTCTAAAGCCTCTTTCCAGCTTGTGACTACTCTGCAGGCTGACAAAGAATGCAAACTTATATGCTGCAGCAAACATGCTGCTGGCATCTCTCTGAACCCTAAAGTGGAACCACCAGGGCAAGAAGATCCTCTCCCTGCATCATACAAGAGTCTGAACTGGGCACAAGCCTGAATACACTGGGAGGAAAGGTCTTAACCATCCTGTCTCTTGAATGAAGCCATTTGAAAATGTTCTGCAGCCTGTTTGGAGTAAAAGAAAAAAAAAAAAAAAACAAAAAAAAAACACAAAAACAAAACAAAACAAAAAAAACCAAAACAAAACAAAAAAAAAAAAAAAAAACAAACAACAAGGGATGTTGTGCTCTTCCAAATGTATGTAGACCTGAAGTTTGCTTTAGGGCCCTTGTTTTTACAAGCATTGATATCTTTCTCATTCCTCTGAATCCCAAAGAGCTCAGCAACCTCTCTGTGAGCCCAAGCACACGCTCACACACTCCAAATTTTGGGCAAGTTTGTATTTGCATCCAAACAGTTTCCCCATCTGTTCTTGCTGGTTATTACAGGCCATTCTCTGGAGTGAGGTATTCTGGCTGCCACAACATCTGTGAGTGCTGTAATGAGGTTGGTTAGAATGTAACTCACTGAAGCAGCAAGAACTAATCACTGTGTATTGATAGGAGATGTGCAGAGCCTTAGATGGAGAGTGCTGTAATAATCTCCTGGGTGTGTGTGTGGAGTGGGGGGTGGAGGGAATTGTGTGTGTACACGTGTGGTAGTAAAATTACTCATTAGCTGCAGTAGGTCTCGTTATCTCGGGGAGGCACATCAATGATTCACTGCTTAACAGGGTGTTTGGAAATGCCTGCTTTACACAGAAGGCAGCCTGAACCAATATCCTGTGCAGTCCATGAGCACCTGTCTGGAACTGAAGGAATTTTAACTGCTTCTATTTTCTCTCCCAGATATTGGAACTCCCTGAGTAATCTTGTGGCTTCACTCCTGAATTCAGTCCGCTCCATTGCCTCCCTGTTGCTGCTTCTCTTCCTCTTCATCATCATCTTCTCCCTCCTGGGGATGCAGCTCTTTGGGGGCAAGTTTAACTTTGATGAGATGCAGACCAGGAGGAGTACATTTGACAACTTCCCTCAGTCCCTCCTGACTGTGTTTCAGGTAAGGGCACAAGTGGTCCCCATGGGGCCAATATTTTGGTTTTTTTATGGAGCAAGACAGGTCCTGCAGCCTGACAGCCCCCAGGGTGGGGCTGGACCCTGACAGCTCCAGGATCAGGGTGCCAGGACAGGGTATTCCCTCCCAAAGTAGGAACCAAAGATAAAGCCCCTGAGAGCTGCAAGGCCACACACAAAGGGGTCTTTGCAGGGCAGGACAAGAGAACAGCCATTGCCATGTCCCAGGGCAGCACTTGCTGCCAAAGCCCAACCCTGCTGCTGCCCTCCCTGCTCTGGGGAACAAAATACCTGCTCACAGCAGTGATCCCATGGCCTTTAAGCCCTCTGCAGCTTTGGGACTGACCCACCAAGAGCATCAGGATCATGATTTCACTGAGATCTGAGGAGAAGGGAAATGGCCTGGAGAGCTGTGCTGAGGGCAGTGCCATAGGCTGTGCAGCCTGTCTGAAACAACGGGCATGGGAGGGAAATGCTCGGAACCACGGGGAGACTTGAATGGATTTGTCTAGGAGAGCCATTACTTTCAGCCATCATCTTCAAGAATACACTCTTTGGGGTTTTTTCACACTTTGAGCACAGGCCTTCTTTGCATTTTCTTTGTTCTGTGGTTTGTTTTTGTTTTGTTTTTTTTAATGTTCTAGATGGACACTGCCAGAGTCTCCATCAGCTCCATGCTGGGGGAGGGGGTGTTCTCTAGGACAGTGGGTATCTTTGTGTTAATGGGGTTTTCAAATTGTCTGTGTGGTCTAACACTGTATCCCTTATTGGTGGGAATGTGTCATTTAGATCCTGACTGGGGAGGACTGGAATTCGGTGATGTATGATGGGATCATGGCTTATGGCGGCCCCTCTTTTCCAGGAATGTTGGTCTGTATTTACTTCATCATCCTCTTCATCTGTGGAAACTGTATCCTTTGATGCTACTCTTTTCTGCAAGAGGGGATGAATTAAAACCACTATTTAATTTGTTATATCAGAAAATAGTGAATTTCACTCCTCACATTTTTGCCTTTTCCCTAGGTCTGAATTTTAGCATTGCACTGCCAAAAGTTTAAAAAGTTCATTTCATTTTAGCTGGTGCTAAGGCATATAAACAGTTGCAAGAGCCAGCTAAATGCCAGTTCCACATGCTAGCTTTTATTTAGTATCTTTACATGTTTAGTGTTTTTATTTTTCATTCCCCTTAATTCTCTCATAGGTTTTTCTTTCCTGCCTTCTCCACAAACTAATCTCTGGGTGTTCCTACTGTACTTACTGCATTTTTTTTTTTTACTTTAATGGCTTTTTAGTAATATATTCCATGTGCTTCCATCCAAACCTTATGTGGAATAAAAATATGTATAATCTGCAATATGCTATATACAAATGCTGTAGTAGGAGTAACATATGTTTGACATAATTGATTTATGTGAGATCATGTATTAATTCATGTATAAACTAACAGGACCTGTGTTCCATTTCAGTCTGTGCAATCTGTGTGTTCTTCAGACAGAAAATGTTGTGCTCTGTTATCTTCCAGCCTGTGCTGGTCTTGAGTAACTTCAGTTCTGTCTGGTTTTAAGGTGAAGTGAGGGCACTGTACTCACCCCAGGAGGCACAAAGCACATTGCAGGATTGTGCTGTGAGTGTCTCTTCACAGGAATTTGCATGTAACATAGAGTTGCCATTCTGTTCCCTATCTCAGTTTGCTCCAAATTTGTCCATGTTTAGTTTCTGCTTCCCTAATAAATGGCCCTCCTGTGTCAGAGGTGACATTTCCTTTTATACTGATGCTTCTATAAAGCCACCTTATAGACTGAGCCCAGCTCTTCTGGCCTTTGCCCATAATTCACATCTCTCAAACCCTGTTATGTGACATTTTGGTTGACCTGCATGCCCTCACTTCAAAGTGAGGCGGTGCAATTCCACTTATCTGAAGGTCAAGGTAGGCAATCTGGCTGACAGCTTAAAAAAAAAGCTACAACTTGGATCTCCTTGTGAAAATGTGAGCCAACTCTACAGTTCTGGCTGACTTTGGAGCCTTTAGACCTTGGAGCCCAGGGAGGGGGGGATGTCTGTGTTTCCAGACTAAGCCTTGAACCAGGGTTTGCTTAAAAGTTATTATGGTATAATAAGACCTACACACAAGAAATGTATAATACAATCTTGTGGTCAGATTTGTAACATGAGGTCTGAACACTGACTGATAAGACAAGAAAACAGTTGTGATTCCTTGCCCTGCAGCTACATTGGCATGAGTGGCCATGCATGGACTCTCTGCTAGGAGATGGCAGAGTTGTCAGCTCAACCCTTCACGGTCCAGACTAAATTAACCTCAGAAATGCTCACCAGAGTCCTATCCTTGTTGTCCATAAAATCCACCTGTGTAACCTAAACTGTCAAAAGATGCAAAGCATTCCATACTCCTCTTATGTTCAGTGGGATCTTCTGCACAAAGGGAGACACTCTTGTAAAACTGGAAACTCAAATGTAAATTTGTAAATCTGCTGTTTTACATCAGCCATTCTGTTGTGAAATGTTGAAAACCCACAAAGTGTGTTATCTGTGTGGAAGGAAGGTGTAGGTTTGTGCATGATGGATATGCAGTTGTGTGAAATGGAAGTTTGGAAAATCCAAGAGATCTGATGACAGGTTGCTAAAAATTTTCAATTAAGAAACCTTTGGTATAATCTTTTTCTGCAGTTTTCAAAGCCTGTTTTCTTTAAGTAGCACACAAACAGATATCCTGCTGAATGTATTTTTGGCCATTGCTGTGGACAACCTTGCTGATGCTGAGAGTTTAACATCTGCACAGAAAGAGGAGGAAGAGGAAAAAGAAAGGAAAAAGCTAGCTAGGTAAATCCATTTGCACACACCTATCTGCACACATTCCTGTAATTACACACAGCATGGATATATATGAATATGATACCTATACATTCATGTGTGTATATGTTATAGATATATAATTATCTGTATGTGTATAGATTATATATGTGATTAATTGTGTTTGGAGTTATGTATATATAAATTTTTATGCAAAGGAACTCCAACTGTAAGACAAGAAAGTGTGAGCTAGGAGTCCCCCCAGTTGCAGTGGTGTGAGCAGAGGAGAGGAAGTCTGGATTACTGATGAGCTTTCAGAGCATCAGCAGAGAATGAGTATGAAATGGTGTCAATCCCATTTGAATCTCCCTACTATCCTCTGATTGCTTTGGGCCACGAGGCATATTTTCTGTCATTCCCACAATGAGATTTAGCAGCTTCTTTTTCTTTTGATGCCACATGCTGTTCTTCCCTTGCCAGTTCTTTTAGTGTTTCTGCAGACACTTAAGGGGCACAAGCTGGATGAGGAGCTTCTCTGTCATTCCCAGCTGCCAACAGCAGGGAACCTCTCCTTCCTGGTTATTCCTATTCACTGTCTTCCAGGCTGCTTGGAGGGGATCTCCCGTGCAGCTCTTTCTGCTTCATCCTGCATGCAGCTCAGCAGATTTCCCTCTCTTTAGGGGTGCAGTGAGGGGCAAAACTTTTGTAGAAAATCCAGTTGGAAGTTCACAAGATATGGGTTGAAAATGGTCCATGACTTTGTCATTGGGTGAACAAAGGGATCTCAGCTGACAGACCTAAAATATGCATTTTCACAAACACATACCATTGAGAAAGATAAAAAATAAGGGACACCATATAAAAATAGATCAGAGCCTCTGCCTTTGCCTGCAGATGAGAATGAGGTGGAGGCACTGGTATGGAAGCTGAACTCAGAATGGAGATGCCAGCCAGCTGATTGTTCTCATGGTGTGTGCTGTACTGCATGAATTTCCTGAAAGAGAAGCAGTTTTCCACCTCTGTAACTCTTTGGTTTTATCTTGTAAAATTGCTAGGACTGCTAGTCCCGAAAAGAAACAGGAGATGGAGAAAACAGCTGTGGAGGAAGAGACAAAGGAGGAGAAAATTGAGCTGAAATCGATCACTGCTGATGGAGAGTCCCCACCTGCTACCAAGGTAAGGTCTGCTGGCAGCCAGCACTCTCTGTGCAGTGGTGGCATAAACAGCTTGGGTTTCTCAGGGAATGAAAACTGTCTGCCTTGTCTGATAAAGGCTTTGATGCCTCTCCTTCCATTTCTGTCAGATCAACGTGGATGATTATCAGCCAAATGAAAATGAAGAAAAGAGCCCTTATCCCACAACAGAAGCACCAGGTACACATCTCCTTCCTTGTACCCCTCACTCAACAAAGCTCCAGCTGCTAATGTACACAAAGCCAAATTGTGGTAGCAGGTCTGCTGGAAATGCTTTCATGGTGGGACAGGATGGTGTCCTTGCATGTGTTTGCACAGGTGTGCACTTGGCCCTTTGAAGTCCCTATCCTGATCAGTCATATTTGATTTGGTTCCCTGTGAAGCTCTTTATTGGAAAATACAGAGCTTTACAGAGAACCACATCATATAAAAACCTGTTTGAAAATATGCACATGACACTGTTTTCAGTGTGTTTTATCAGTACTCAGTGGTCAGAGGAGTCTCACAACAGAGTGTCACAAAAGGGAAAGTGTTGTTGAATGCCTTTTTGCACTGTTTTCTAATCTAAAAGCACAATGTGACACAGCATAACTCTAAAGGCATGAGATCTCAGCCTAGAAGTGCAAGAAACAAGCTGTAGCATTAGTTAGGCTGGTTTTCAAGTCAGGTGGGCCTAACTAACTTAATTCTCAGATATTTGAAAGATTGGTTGAAGAAATCTCAGAACTTTAAGCAGTGTTCAAGGACCTCAAAAGGGGGTGGGATTGGAGCTAGTTAGTTCAACTTCCATTCTTGGAAAAGTGCTGGAACAAAGGATTAAACTATATGACTGCAAGATAAGGAGAAGATCAGCAGCCAACACAATTTGCCAAGAGCAAATAACATCAAGCCACCCTTATTTTCTTCTTAAAGGGGCTGAAGTGTTTTATTCTGAAAACACCTGTAGACAGGAGAAAATAATTAGATGTCACATTCTTTAACTTTGCTAAGGCTTCTGATCATCTCTTACAGTGTTCTCATAAACTGACCAGAAAAATCTGGTCTAGGTGATGGCAAAAGAAATTATCAAGCCTTTTATGGGGAGGGTAGTGATAGCCCAAGTTTGTACAACCCAAAAGCCTGTCTGGAGTTCAGCTCAGTTCATTGTTAATGACCTGAATGATGGAAGAGGCAATATGCTTATTACATTTGTAGATGACATGAAGCTAGGAAGGACAAGAAGTGTGCTGGAGGGCAGCATTAGAATTCAAAGAGCTCCTGAGGTCCTGGATAAATGGTCTAAATAAAATTGAAAGTGCCAGGCTCTACGCATAGACAGGAATAAACAATTCACAAATAAAGGATCTTAGGGGACAGCTAGTTAGGTAACAGTCCTTGAGAAAAGGATCTGAATCTTATGACCACAAGCTCAACAGATGTCAGCAACAGTTCGCTGTCTTTGAAAAGCAAGTAGTGAGATTTATAACACAGAGAAAGAATGAGCCTTTTGTCCAGTTATAGGTTTGTTTGAACTGGTCAATGGAAGCTATTCAGAGCAAAGCAATTTTTTTATTGTGATCACCATTGATAAGATCTCTGGAATCTGGAATATCATATCTCTTTTTGGGTTAAGAGAAGTGGGGCTGAATGGAAGAGAATGGTGAAAACAGTGCTAGTAGGTAGCAAGAACTAAGATTGGATAAAATTTGCTCCTTTGACTTAGGAAATGTCTTCATATTCCTAAAAACCTTCTACAGACAGGAGGAGAATTATGTCCATTATGAAGCAACAGATTTAATAGGATTCACAGCAGAGAGAATTTTCTAATGGTGAGGCTATAAAAGTTCATAGAGATGGTTGTGGAAGCCCAGCACCACTGGATGTTGTTAAGGACGGGTCAGAAAAATATCTCCCAGAAAAGGCTTAGATATAATAATTAATTGAACCTGGCTTGGCAGAGGCATGAACCTGAGGGCCTTTCGTGATCCTCCCCTGCTCTTCTGTGTTTCTGTGATTATGTAACAGGCTATAATAGGCCATAAAACACTTTCTTTTCTATTCCATGATTCCTAATAAATAAATGTCTGATAATAGATTGATTTGATTGGGTATAAAAGAACACAAGAGTTCATTTTGAGTAGATGGACAAGAGCTTCAGACAAGAAAAATAGAAAACTGTTCATTGCATTTCATTTTCAGTACAAGAAGTCCTCACATATGCTGTACTTGTATTCTTCCATATTTATAGCAAATTTATCAGGAGTAGAGTGTGGTTCTAATTTGTGCACTGCTATTTTAACACTGCCTGAGGAAGGTCACTCTGGATTTAATCTTTCCATCACCTCTGTAGGCCCAGGCACTTACTGGACACACATCCCCAGTTGCTACAGGGTTTGTGGGAGTCTTTAGTAAGAAACACAAATTAAAACAGCTTGATACAGTTTTGTTTCTGTTTCTCAGCTGGCTTTGATTTGCAGAAAATTACATTTTTTTTCGAGTGAAATAAGTCATCTGAATGTCAGTTTTAAGTCTACTGCGAATAGAATTGGAGTTTATTTACTTTCTGTAGATAGCTTAGAAAGATAAGCTTATAAATGAAAAATATAACAAAACACTACATTTACTTTTTTTATTTTTTTTTTGCCATGCATAGAATTAGAGTGCAGCAAATGAAGTGAAAACCCTTTCAATGCCTGCCTCAGGGTGCCAATCCCTGTCTTAGCATACTTTTGAACACAACCTGAAATTTGAATGGATTATCAGGTTTTCTCCTGTCTCCTATTAGAAATGAAAAGGGACACCATCTTACTCACTTGCCATTGTATGGCATTGATGCCATTTCTAAACAGGTCTTTTCCCTGAATTGTTTATCAATTCTTTGTGAAGACTGAAGATTCAGTGTTCAGAAACCATTTGAACTGGTTACCTCATTTATTTTTCCTCACCTAAGGCCTTTCCTAACCTACCTTGCTCATTCTCTGATTTGTTTCTGCTCCTTAAAGCAGTTTTCTCAATAACCTCTCCTGACTCTGCTTGCTGCACAGTGCTGCTCCTCAGCCCCAGAGTGGTTGCAGCTCCTCAGGTCACCTGGTCTCTTTTTAGGAAGGACAGACTAGTTGTCCCAGAGATTTGTGTACACTAGAAGGATTATTATGATGATATGTTTATTACAGGAAGACAGGGAGCTAGCCTTGCAGTCTAGCATAGAAATAGACAAAGAATTCGGAACGTCAGATGAAAGTAAAAGCCTGGGATGATTCGTGGGAGCTTGAAGCAAAATAATGTCCTTATAGGAGAGTTCTGGTCTTTGTACAGTAAAAAAAACCTTCACATCATCGAATTTCTCACTGATGCTGTAGCCTGTTTGTGCTTGTCTCCACAGCCAAAGAACATTTGCTTCTACAAATGTGAAGCTGTGCTGCTTCTATATGGAGGTAGATAGCGTGTGCAGTGACCTGGGATGAGGCTGTAATCACGTTATTCTTTGTGAATTTGGCTCTCAATGTTTCCTTTCTTCTGTGCCCTAGACTCCAAGTGAAAAGTAGAACATTGCTCTTTATCTATGGCTGAGGAACTGAATGTGTTTTTCAGTCTGAAAGTACTTGGTTCCCAGAGTCATTAATCTATATTTCTTGCTGTATGGCGGACAGGAGAAAAAGAGGAGAGGAACAATGTTCTTTATGGTCTTCATGGGGCTGATCCTTCTGCTGAGGGTCTATTTTCCAGAGGCATTGCTCCATGCCCATTTAAAAGTGTATTTTAAGCATTCCTCTGAGTAATAAAAGAAGAATGATGTCACATTGAAGGCGCAGAGCAGGGACCCAGAATACTCTTCTTAAGTATGAGTTTCAAATATCCCACATGATCCCAGGCATTGGTTTTCTGGCCTGTTCAAGAAGAAAAAGAATTTGCTTACCTCACTCTTTGTCAGCTCCTCTGAAGCCTGTAGATAAAAGGTGCACGTGCAAGGTATGGTAATATTACATAAACCTGCACATTAACCTTAACACCTATTTTACAAGTCCTATGTAAAAAAGTACTTCTGAAAGATATTTCTTTAACTAATAAAGCCTGTAGAAAGAGTATTATGAAGTATATTACACATAAAATTGAGCTGTTAAAAAATAGACTGACTTAAAAAGTACAAACTCTCTGTACCAGCTCAAACATTTATGCAAAGATCTATCAAGTGAATTTGAGCTGAACTCTTGGTACTGGAAGTGTAAAGAAAGAATCCTATTTACATGTAATAATGGCATGCCTTCGAAAAGGGCACTTTTCTCCTCTCTCTGATATCTAGATCAGGATCTGTGCTGATTCATCTGTTCTTTCTGATGTGTCCTGTAAGCAGATCAAGTACAGTATCTCACCCTAAAGGAACACCATTCCTGGAGCTTATCTCCCTTTATGGACTCAAGATGAACCTTTTAATTAGAGTATCCTCCTTTGCACTGCCTGGAAGATGAATCAGTTGTATCTAACATGTCAGGCTCCTTTCTTAAAGTTTTTTTCCTGTCTTGCTGATTAAGTGAGAGGATAGGGATCTTTAAAACAGCAAAATCCTATCATGTAATTTACAAAACAACATCTGCCTTCAGCAGGTAGAAGAAATCCTCAAAGGCAGAAGCTTCTCTTTCAGGTACCACTTAGCCTTCATCTCTGCATTTTCTATCTTGAGGGTGCTCACTGATCTGCCTGGAGATGACACAGGTTCAAGAGTCAGCCTCATTGCCATCTTTCTGACCTTCCCCCCACTAAATTATAAAAGGGGACAATTTTAAGACTTTCTGATCAGTGTAAGTCAATGTGCATGTGCTCACTGTTCGTTCTGGGGCATACATGTGCTCATCCAGACACAGCTCCAGATGTAGCAGCAGCTCCATGGAGATGCTCACAAATAGAAGAAAAACAATCTTGATAAACTGGAGGAATGGTCAAAAGAAAAAAACATGCCCTTCAGTAAGGATGAGGCCTAAGTGCCACTTTTGGGAATAGTCAGCAGCAGAAATGCAGAGCGGGGAGTGACAGGCCAGATTGTTGCTCTGTGGTAAATAATCTGTGCTTTGTGCATGTCTGACACTGATGGCAAATTAATGCCAAAGTATAATGAAAAGTCTCCATGAAGGACATTTAACAGGAATATAATATCACAAGGTACAAGAAGTAATCTAGCTTTCATCTGAAGCAGTAAAACCTCAACTGCAGGTTAATCCTGCAGACAATGTGGAAACAAGTAGCAGGAGTGATCAGAGACCTGGGGAACACAGCACCTCAGGAAAGGCTGCTGCTGTTTTGCTCTAGGAACCAGATATTCTCCCAGAGGCACAAGAGTGGTTCTCAAATGCAAAAGCTTTCTGCAAGAGGAAGGCAATTTTTCATTTTCTGTGTCCATGGAAAATAAGAAAACAAATAAGGGATCTAGACCTCAGCAAGAAAGATTCAAATGAGCCATTAGAAGACGAACCTTAGAAAAGCCATGGAAAACAAACCTTTCTGTTTGTTTTTTTTTGCAGCAGGAACTGTGAGGCATCTGAGGAGAGTGTTGTGAGAATGTTGTAGGTTTACCAGCGCTAATGGTTTTACAGAGAGACAAGACCAGTGTCTGCCAGGGTGAGCACTGGGTAAAGGGCACTGCCTCAAAGGAAGGAAGGGCAAGGAAACTCAAGGCTTCAGCATCCTATTTTAATGGTTTTTAGCTCTAGTTATGACAGAGACAAATGCCTCAGCACTTTGGAATGGGTTGTATTTTGCAATAAAAGACAAAAATGCTTCTTGCAGCAGAGGAAGATGAGGAAGAACCTGAGATGCCTGTTGGCCCTCGACCTCGCCCGATGTCTGAGCTGCACCTCAAGGAAAAGGCTGTGCCCATGCCTGATGCCAGTGCTTTTTTCATCTTCAGTCCTAGCAACAGGTACTTGAGAGATTGGTTAGCCAGAAGAAGGAGGTGAAGAGCTGGTTCCCCTTTCACACTGGGCCCCAAAAGTGATGAGGTGCAGAGCTCCCTTTCAGCAGTTCATACCTGAGGCTTCCTCTGACCCAGCTCTCCTTTAAGGCATGAAATCCTCTGAAACCACAACTGTAGGGAAAATATCCAATGGGAGTCCATGGCACATGCAAGGCTGATTGAGAACACAAATCATGAAAGCTTCAGAAATAAGGGACACAGAGGCGAGTCAGTAATTAGAATTTCCTGACACATTCAGGTCCAAACTGTAGGAGAGCCATCATGCAATCAATCAAGTGGGAAGTAGAAGCTTCCTGTCCTAAGGGCTGCCCAAAATCCATTCCCAGCAGGGAGCTCATGTGTCTCTGCTCATTGCTGCACATCAAGAACGAGCAAAAAAGAGGAAATGAGAGGGTGGGGAGAGTCCATAGCTCTGAGAGGAGCCTATGGAGCACAGTCCCTCTCACGCTTCACGCTCCTGCGATGCAGCCTCATGTTGTCACACCTGCCTTTCCAGAACAGATGTGCAGGGCTGTTAGGAGCCAGGTGAGTTTCTCTTTGCAAGGGTACAGCAGTGAGCTCACTGCCCAATGCTCTGTGCAGCACCACGTATTCCAGTGTCCCTCCCAAGGACTCAGCCTCCAAACACAGCCCCAGAGGAAGGCAGGGCTGTTCCTGCCCCACTGAGTTCAGAGCCAGTTTTGTCCCAGCAGAGCTTGTGCCACTCCTCCTTGGGTATGTGTAACAGGGAGGGACTGAGGATGGCTGGGGCTCGTGGACTGTAATGCTAGCTGTGCCAACCACCCCCTGTCATTTGTAGAACTAAATTAACCTCTGCAGTCATCTGTAAAATTGCTGTAATAGGGACTTGGAGCCCTAACAGCCAAGAGTAGAGCTAAATAGATTAATGAAGTGCCTGTAGAATTATGCACAGAGCTATTATGGGTTTTAACTCCTCACATCCTGCTACCAACATATGGAAAGTGGTGTAATGGTCTCCAGTAAGCAAGTTTGATGGGAGACTGCTCCTTCTTTACCTTCTAGTTTCCCACTAAGAGTGCCAAGTGTGCCTGTGTTTAGCATACAACCTGCATGGCATGGTGTCTCTCAGAAGTCATTTGCTGCCCTGTATCCATTTGGCCAGGCCTGTACTCTGTTAGCAAGGTAGATCCCCCCCAGCTCCTGTTAAGTGACACTCCAATCCCAGTTCAGAAAGACATTGGCACCCTAAAACCTGCTACTGCTGCCTTGCTCCTGAATGAATCAGGAATGGTTCCATAAATAAAAGCAAGGGATATAATTCTGGGCTGGCAGGTTTCAGACCACATGGAAATCACAAAAAGCTCTGTCACAGCATTGCCCTGCACACCTTGTCCCTGTGCTGGGGCAGAGGGTAGATGCTCTGCAGGGCAATCCTCCAGTCCTGCTGGCAGAAGAGGGGGGGGGAATGTTTCCTTGCTGTCCTTTGAGAACTGAAGTTGTGCCTCTCCCCTCTCTTGCAGGTTTCGTGTGCACTGCCATCGCATCGTTAACGATAACATTTTCACCAACCTGATCCTGTTTTTCATCCTGCTCAGCAGCATCTCCCTGGCAGCTGAGGACCCCGTGAGACACCTCTCCTTTAGGAACCAAGTATGCTCCACATCCTCTTTCCCTCACTGGGGATTGCAAGTGTGGGACAAGCTGATCATGATTTGAAGCCAGGAAAGGCAGAAGAGGCTGCATCAGAGGCTTGGGAGTGCCTGCCTTCCATGATTTCTGTCTTTTGTAGGCTGTGTGTGAAAATCATTAGGTTTTTTGCAGGAAACATGAGTCAGTGCAGAATCTGGCCTCTAGTTCACTTCAGAAGGGTGTGTAGGGAAAGGAAGAACAGGAGGCTGAAGCAAAATTATTGTTCCCTGGAATTAAAGCAGTAGAAATGAGCTTTAAAAACATTGATTGGGGATACAGATAATTCAATTTTGAGGGATTTTCAGGTTCCCTGTGGAACATTTGTTCTGCTGCCACATGCTGTCTTTTAAACTAAAAAGCCCAGGGCCTGATTTTCATTTTATTCACACTGGTGTAAATCAGGAGTAATATTCCTGAGTTTGATGCTGTCACTCTGGGGGAAATTGATGTCATCATGGTTAGAATCAGACTTTTTGAACACAAGCTGCAAAGCTGTCATTAAATTTGAGATAACCCTCAAAAAAAAAAAAGCTGTGCTCTTCTCCTTACCTGCCTGGGGAGAGAAGAGGAAAGCATTCAGCATAAAGATACATTCTCACCCTCTTTCCAACCATTTTTATTTGCCTTTTGAAGTGTTCAGTGCTCCTTTAACTTTGCCAGTGGTTGTTTCCAGTAGTCAGGGGTCATTGCAGAAATGAGAAGTCAGCAGATATATGCAAGGCCTCTGATTTCTGGTGTCTGCAGTGGCATTTTGGTGCCTTGATGCCTGAAGAGTTTGCTAGGATTGAAGAGTGGGATGGTTTTTCCTTGTTTAATAATACAACCTTAATTTAATGCTCCCTGAAATATCCTGGCCTGAGCATGCATTTGATCACATATGTGCATGCAGAGAAGGTGTTAATGGAAGTCTATTCCTGAGCATATCTCAGAGTGGCTTTGCATTTTGTCCTGAAGGAGGATGCTAAATAATCCAGTCAAACCTGTGCCACCAATAACCCACTTGTGCACAAATGAGGGTGCACACCATGTAGGGATAACTGAATGCCAATATATATTAGTGCTGCAGCATGTCAGCTGGCAGATGGGCTCCTGACATGCCACAGAAACCTTCACAGAGTCTGTAGCAGAGACATTTAAATGAGATGGAGAAAAAAGATTCAGAGCTGGTTGTCCTGGACTAAAGAGCTGAAGGTTTGAGGCAAAGCATTGTTTTGTGTATGTGAAGCCACTGGTGTTGCATGAAAATCTGTGTTTAACTTTTGCAGGTACAGATGTTTAAAATGTATCATACAAGGGAACACTGACAAGATGTTTGGGTTTCAAATGTGGCCTGTCTTGGCACTGTGACAGTAGAACAGTGAGATCGTGTCCTGCCCTGTGCCCACACGGAGGCCTGGGAGGAAAAGGAAGAAAGCAAGCTGAAATCAAGCTGAAAGCAAAGCTGCCTCTGCCTTCACTCAGCACGAGCCTGTGCTCCAGGACTTGTGCAGACTTGGGATGCTGCTGGCACAGACCATTCCAGAGTAGGAAAACAGGGACAGAGCCCAGCAAGGGTTGGTGGAGAGGCTTGGGTGTGCTCTTTCCTGGGGCAGGCTGTGTCCTTTTGTGTCACACAGGGCTCAGGCAGAGAGTGCTTGGAAGTGCCAGCCCAGTCTGAACAAACAGCCTTTGAAATCCAAGCAAGTGCTAAGACTGTGCTCACCACATTCTCCTGTTAGCGCCTTGGCAAGGTGCTCATTCATTTTAATGTGTTCTAGAGCAAGTTCATATTTAGGTAATAACCAATATGCCAGCTGATAAATGGGACTGCCTGCACAGGAGGGGCAGTGACCATTTTCATTAGACATGACTTCATCCTTGCTAGCTGCACCTTTAGGGCCACATTTACCAGTGTGTTCCAGATCCTTTGCAGGCCCCTGGTGAGGTAAAACAGCAACAGGTACAGCTTAATCATTCACTTTAATCAAGTTTGCAGCTTCTTTACGTTGCTGGAGTCATGCAAAGAAGTTAGAGCGTTCCCATGAATCTGGCCCATTGATTATAAAATTATTCCATTGATAAAATAATCAAATGTCAGGACTTAGAAAGCAGCAAGGCAAAAGGATATTTCCAGTTGTAACGTATGTAAATTAATATAGGTTAAAATCAAGATCTGTCCCTTTGAAATGGCCCTTTCTTAATTCTCTAAGCTGCAAAAATTGATAGAGCCCAAGACAGCCTTGAGAAGAATTTGGGATTAAAAACTGAGCAGTGAGCTGGAGAATTTTAAGCTATATGGTAGCAGTAAGTGATACATCCCCCCATTTGACATGAAGTGTCTGCGATTCAATCCAGATTTGGATTCTGTTTAATAGTGCAATGTGAAATAACCCTGGAGCTTGCAGTAGCTGCCCCTCTGCATAAGAAGCTGTAAGAATTTAGCCACCTATAAATCTAAGTGAGGTTACAGGCACTGAGATACAATAAACCCCTGTGGGATGGGAGCAGGCAGTTTCCTGGTTTATGTTTGTTAGTGTTTTAGCAGCAAAGGTCTAAATTTCACCAATT
Organism: Calcarius lapponicus; assembly: GCA_039654755.1. Lineage (NCBI taxonomy): Eukaryota > Metazoa > Chordata > Aves > Passeriformes > Fringillidae > Calcarius > Calcarius lapponicus. The sequence goes on from CM077463.1 coordinate 70,252,483, forward strand.
ATCAGTTTTCTACAGCTTCCATATATTGGCCTTCTGATTTAAAACATGACTATTTTTAAACAGTAAACCACGGGCATGATACTTCTAATGTTCAACATTTGTAGTGTAGATAGCACTAAAGTGGATTGGGATGTTAAAATATATTGGAAACAAAGAGAGTTTAATCCTGGTCCCATAAATCAGTGAGAAAGTTCCCATTTACTGTGGGATGCCAACATATTGGCAGTGAAGGACATTTCTGTCCTTGATGCTGCTACTTTTAAAGTCCCTTTAACAATTCTAGACTTCTCACTGCCTCCTGTGACACCATTTTTGTGGTCTGCTGTGCATGTCATGAGTTTCTCCATCACCAGGTTCCTGGGAATGATGAGCATTTCAGCTGGTGGTTATTCAGGATGCAAATAGAAAGATGCAGGATCTAAGTTAGGCACCTTTAGCAAATGACCAAATTATGGTTGCAATACAAGGGCTGGGATTCTGTTCAATTGGCAGAGTCTTTGTTATTCATCCTAATCCAGAGCAATTCAAGACAGAGAAAAGAAATAGCTAGAGTATGATTTTGCAGTTTGCTTTCCTCCCTTTGAGAGAGGCACAGGACAAGACTGAATGGAAGTTAATAAGAAGGAATCTCATGTTTTCCGCTGAGAGACCAGGCATTCTTTGTACTCTCGGTTTGGAATCCTATTTGGGAAAACCCTTGAATGTTCTTTATGAGATTTAAAAAAAAAATCCTACAGCAACCAAAAAGTTATTTTGCCTCTATAGTGCTCATGGGATTGTAACTCAGGAAAGATTTCATGTAATGTGCTTCTTGTCCTCTGAGCCAGGACCTTCACTGCATTCAACAGGACCTTGTTCCAAAACCATTCCCTATAGAGTCGTCTCATTCCCTCGTGAAAAGAACTCGTGCATTTGATTGTTACTGTGATTTCCCACTCAAGTGACCACTCACTGACCTACCCTCCCCGCTCCTATCCCCTTTTGTTTTTACAGATTCTCTTTTATTTTGATATAGTTTTTACTGTCATTTTCACCATTGAAATTGCTCTGAAGGTAAAGTGCCCATCTTCTCTACCATTACTTGTTCCCAAGCTTTCTGGTTTTCTGCCAGTCTCTGTTGCTAACTCACACGCCTGTTTGTTCTGGGTCACGCTCAGTACCACTAACCCAACTGTGCTTATTTTTCAGATCCTAGGCAATGCAGACTATGTCTTCACTAGTATCTTTACATTAGAAATTATTCTTAAGGTAACCAATCTGAGAAATACACTTGTTTTCTTCTTTTCTTTCTCTTTCTTTCCTTCTTTTGCTCTCTTTTTCTTTTCTTTTTAACCCCGTTATTATCTCTGCACAAAGGGTTGTTTTTCTTTTCATTTGATGTTTCTTTATTAGTTGCTTTAAAAGTCTCCTGGGAAATTTTGATATTCAGACTTGTAATTGAGGGCCTATACCAAAATAATGCTTTTTAGGGGAATTGCAATGAAAGGATGCAATGTTGGGAAATGCGAGAGAGGACCAAGAAAAAGGCCATCCCCTGATAAATTTCTCCCTCTACCCTGGCCAGTCTTTCCAAAACAGGATTTTTCTGCTCTGCAAGAAACTCTGAATGCACCCACCTCTTATACAGGCTGCACCCAAAAAGAAGGTCTCTATTCTGCGGAAACCAGCCCAAAGAGTGGCTGATGATTTCTATGAGCACAGTGAAATAGGAGGCAGGGAGCACAGTGCAAAACCTCACTTTTTAGGTGTAGAGAGAGAATTTGAAGAGTACAAATCCCTGAGACACCAAGGACAGTAGCTGCCAATGAAAATTGCTGCATCAAAACCCCGCTTCCCATTTCCCAGGAACGTGCTCTATACCAAGGGGAATGCGCAGGAGAATGGTTTAGCTTGGAAGAAAATAAAAATAGGCTGCCTTGTTCTTAACTCTAATTTTCTCAAATTGGTAGGCTAATAATTTAAATAACAGTAATTGAGCAAAGTTCTGGCTTTCTAAATGCTAGGTTCACTTGGCAGCTGTTTTTTTTTTTTTTTTCTCAGCAAGCTAGTTCTAAGTGCTGGCAGGCAGTGCCTTAGAGTTGCTCAGATTTTCAGCTCAAGACCCTAATAACAGTATCTATACAGAAGGCTGGCAAGCAGGGTGGCCCCTGCATATTTTTATAGAGAAACGTGCTTTTTTTGATATGACTTGAAATTACCAAAGCCATAATGTTCTCCAGGGAGATGTGCACATTATGCCTGGGTGCAGTTTGCATCTGTGTTTACACAATAAATCTGGATGTGCACAGATCACGTGGCAGATCCAAAAGGCCTATCAAGAGAAGGAAAATATCCCAACAGCAACTTTTAAAATGAAACAATAGTTCAAGGTTACCTGTTTGGACTCACAATTACTAATTCTGCTTGCTCTGAAGGAAGTGATGACACTCCTAATGATTTCAGTGGAAGCAGAACTTAACCCAGCCTGGGCCTTCCCAAAGTCCTCCTGTTCACTTCAGTGATTTATGACAACATCCCTGGATATTCTCTAAGTGGGAGAACAGTGCAAGGAGCATAAGTTGAAGTCACTAAGAGCTTGGTTTCTCTGTGCATGTTTCTCTGCTGCCTTCACTGAGCACTTGTTTTGCAAAACAGCAAAGTTGATGTAGGTGGTGAAAATAAAAGAATGAATGGCCATGGGATGTTCAAGGCTGTAGAGGAACAAGCTTCATCTGCCCCCATGTTGCTTATAAAAATATCTGCATTCTGGTGGATGTTGGCAAGGTGACTGCCAAGGATTTTTAACTGGCCTCCTAAAAGGCTGTAACTTGTTTTATGCCCCAGGTAGGAGGCAGATACAGATTACACACTCCCTGAGAGTCTCTTCTGAGATGACAAAATCCCTCAATAGACATGAGAGAACCACAACTTGTACTGAACTTAAACTCAGCAGAGCTTCCCCTCCTGATTTCAATGGTGTCTTTCTTTCAAGATTGCCATACAAAATCTAACCAGTAAAGGGCATCTTTACCACCTTTGTTATGGCAAGAACCCCTCCTCCCTACCCCAACTGAATGTGTCTACAAGTATAAATTCTAAGCCAAGACCAGAGTTTATACTTCCTCCCCCTCTAATTTCTGTCTGATTGATAGCCAGCTCCCTGGTGTCATGGATGTTTGGTGAAGAAAATAATCCAATATGCCATGTGCCCTGCCAGCTTGCTCTGAATAAAGTTGTCACAGGCTGGAAATTTCCAGCCAATACACCATCCTGAGCTACTGGTGGGAGCCAGAAAACTCCAGTTTGATTTTCCAGTTCACACTTCTCAGCTGCAAGTCTGGCTACAGCTCAGTGTCATGGTGTCCACCTCGGGTTACTTTAGACACCTAACTTAGATGGAATTCAGAGGACCAAACTTAGAAGCCTGTATTCCTGCATGGGAATGAGAATTCCTCATGAAGGAACATTAGCACTTGTGGGGATGGGGTTTCCTCAAAGCAGCTACGTTAGATCACTCACCAAATCTGAGGTAGGTGGTACAAATACCCCATCAGCTCACCCTCTTGAACTGTGCCAGGCTCATTTAGTCACATTGGGTAAGAGAACTCTGTTTACACTGTCACTCAATCCAGCTCTGGAGCTGTGACACGCTCCTCAAAGCCAGCAGGTTTTCAATACCCCATCACACCCAGGCAGGGCAGAGCCTCCCTTCCAAAATATGTAACTATTTTCCCTCCCTCTGCCCAGTGATGTTGATAATGATTACCTCCACAAAGGAACTACCCTGTTCAGGGGAGTACAGCCTGGGCTTTGTAAGGAAAACTAAAGGAAAAATGCAATTACATCTAGAGTAAAAATTAATAGGAAAAGGGATGTGGCATTGAGCTGAACAGAAGGACCAAGCTGAAGAGAGCAGCAATTCCTCCTGTTTTTTCAGTTCAGCTCTAAAGTGTCTTATCCCTGAGGGATTCTGTTCTTCTTTCATGAAGGGAAGAGCAGTAAACTGTCCACTGCAGCTGGTCTAACTACTGAAAAGCATTACAGAAAAGACCATTTTATTTTGTATTTTCTATTCAATTCTGCTAGAGAGGCCTTTATATAACACAAGTATCCTCTGTCACTGAAGAAAAAGGGAAAAGCATATGATTGCAAAGAGTAGTTTTTGCAAACAGTCATTCTGCTGCTTTCCTAATTCTAAATGTAATGTACCCAGTGCGCTTAAAGTGCGTATTTTCCTCTCTTTCTTTAGTTAGGCCTTTCACAGTTATCTTGCTGTCTTTTTCACTCTCTTTTCTTTCCATTGGGGCTCAACTTCTCCTTTGGGGTCTGGGGGTAAATTGTCTGCCAACAATAGAAATACTGCCCCCTCCCCAGTTATCCACTCTGAGCAGAGCCAGGTGGGTTTGGCTCCTGAGCAGCTGCTGATGGCAAAGTGTGTTTGTGCTCCCTGCAGATGACTGCCTACGGGGCTTTCCTCCACAAGGGCTCCTTCTGCAGGAACTATTTCAACATCTTGGACCTGCTGGTGGTCAGCGTTTCTCTCATCTCCTTTGGGATCCAGTGAGTGAGCCATTTCCAGCTGGCTGGTTTGGGGGGGATTGTAGGGCTGGAATGGGAGGGATGGCTCAGGCTCATTGCTTTATCTGTAAGATTTTTGTCATGAACCTGTAGGGGTATTTGTGAGGTGTTTTTCTCAGATGGTTCAAGGCCATTAAAATTCACCCTCAAGAGAGGAGGTAGTAACTGGGAAATGCTACTCTGGTGACCTGGAGGGGGGAATCTTTCAGAAAGAGCAAATGAGAACAAAAAACGGGTGCATTGAGAATCATGACAATTAGCTTTGTTCCAAGTCCTTTATTTCACTGAATCAGTTCAGGACAGTTCAGTGACTTACAGTTCCCTCCTAGACTTTTCATAACCTCTTTGGAAAATTAGGTTGATAATGTTTTCCTACTTCCTAAGATATTGTGAGTCTCAGTCAATGGAAGGCCATCAAGCAAGAGTTTTGTGATACTCTTCAGAGTGGAGTGGCTTTTCTGTCATGCTGTTTTCCTTTAGTTCACCTGTTAATTTGCTTAGTAATTTATAGATTTACTTGACTACATGTTGGGTAGGAAGTTCCCTAATTAGTTTCATATCTGGTAAGAAACAAGCTCCCAATTGTTACCATCATAAGTTAGCAGCTCAGATAAGTTGCACACTAAGTCAAGTAGGACAATTTGTAGGGTCCATTGGGCTTTCAGCCACAGTCTTAAGAATGGCACAATTCTTGTTTTGACCTGCTGTATCTTTCTTACAGACCTAAGTCAGACTCTTGGTGTGTTAACATTAAAACTGTTCCCAAAGCCAGTAGGAGAACATGATGTCATTGAGCACGAGGAAGATTCTCAGTCAGGGTTTTAGTCTTGGAAGGCGCAGAGAGCTCTGCTGCAGGAGATAGTTGTGTTCAGTACTTAAAAGTGAGCACATAAGTCATCCTAATCAATTCAGTGGGAGCTTTCACATCCTTAAATTTCTCTACACACTTAAATGATTTGTGGGTTCAGACACACTGTAGGATCAAACTCCAGGTGGATAGTCTAGCTTTAATGCTGGAGTCTCCTGGACTTTTCACTCTTCTAAGAATATTTCAGTGGAATGCTTCTTTGAGCCATATCTGCAAATGCCTTGGTAATGACTACATTTTGGCACAATTTCTATATCATAGATATCTACAGAATCTGTTTGCCCTGCTCTAAAAATACACCTTGCCCATGTTCCATTCCCCCTCCATTAATACAGCAGAGATTATGAAATCCAGAACAAGAAGCCAGACCTCTGAAGAAAACATGAGAAATTGGTTTCCTTGCCCCTGAAGTGCCATGGCAGAGTTGAATAAATCCCTTATCCAGCCTCAGGCTGTGCAGAATTTCAAAGGTCTGTCCTTGCTGGACACTCCCCACATTGCTGTGTCTCTCAAACCTTCCAATACTTTCTTCCAGGTCCAGTGCCATTAATGTGGTGAAGATCCTGCGAGTTCTGCGGGTCCTCAGGCCTCTGAGGGCCATCAACAGAGCCAAAGGACTGAAGGTTAGAAAAGTCCCAGTGCATCCTATGATCTATAAATTTAGGTTTTTTCAGGGCTTTTGCAGTGGTTCAAGTAATGTTTCAGCAGAATCACAGTCTGGTTGAGGTTGGAAGGGACCTGCTCAAGCAGGGCCACTGAGAGCAGGTTGCCCAGGCTTTAGAATACCTCCAAGGAGAGAAACTCCACAACCTCTCTGGATGACCTGTTCCAATGCTCAGTCACCCTTCACACAGTAGAAGTGTTTCTCAATGTTCAGATAAACCTACTCTGTTTCAATTTGTGCCTGTTGTCCTGTCAGTGGGAACCACTGGAAGGAGCCTCTGCATCCTCCCTTCAGCCATTAATATACATTGACCAGATTCCCCTGAGCCTCTTCTCAGATGAACAGACCCAGCTCTCTCAGCCTTTTCTCACTCCAATCCCTTAAGTCATCTTTGTGGCTCTTTGCTGGATTGGACTTCCTCCAGTATGTCCACAGATCTCTTGTACTGAGGAGCCGGAGCTAGACCCAGTACAACAGCCACAGTCTCACCAGTGCTGAGTAAAGGGGAGGAATCACCTCCTTCACCTTGTTCAAATCTTGCCTAATGCTGCCCAAGATAGCACCATCTTTGTAGTGAAGGCTCATATTCAACTTTGTGTCCACCAGGATTGCCAGCTCCTTTTCTGACAAGCTACTTTTCAGCTGAATGGCCCTATCAGCGCAGAGTTGAAATTATGTGGTTTTCTAGGGTTACAGATGGGCCCACAACCCATAACCATAACCTTTCTGTATTAGATAAACTCCTTCCTCTGTGCTGGTGGGTGCCAAACTATGCAGGAAGTTTCAGAGAGCTGAGTTCTAGTATTTCCTACCCTCTTCTGCCTGCTTCTAAAAATACAGCAAGGAATTAAATAAGTTGGTCCCCTTTCCTGAGACATTACTTGGGTAATGGGTACTGCTTAAATAATTTTTTCCTGTTATTTTTATTCTTGGGATTCTCCCTTAGCCAGAGCAGTTGAGAACAATCCCACAAGTGACCTCTGTTCCTTTCTCCCATTTGCAGCACGTGGTCCAGTGTGTGTTTGTCGCCATCCGAACCATCGGGAACATTGTGATTGTCACCACTCTGCTGCAGTTCATGTTTGCCTGCATTGGAGTTCAGCTGTTTAAGGTAAAACTGTTGGACCCATTCCTTCATCCATTACATTGGGCTGTGTTCAGGGATGGGGAGAAAAACAGCATAAAAGGCCTGAGGAAGGGAAAATGGGGTCTGTTGTGTGTAACAGGCAGGATTTGGGGCACTGTCAGTGTTACCTGGGCTTCTGCTGCCAGCAGTTCTCCAAAACTGAGCCAGGTATATGCAGAACTCTTGCCCATCATCTGTGATCAGAATAAATAATCAGTAATGTTGTTCTTCCTTAAACAGCTTTACATTGGCATGACATGGTCCCAGGAAGGTGAGGGGGGCTGCTCAAAAGGGTTGGTCCCTGCAGGCTCTCTGCCTCCCATCTTGCAGAGGAAGGGGCGTACCAGATGACCATGGGGGGTTGTTGATTCCCTCCTTTATGTCTGCTTTTATCTCCCTTTGGCTTTCACCACCCTCCTGACAAATGCTGAGGACATACACATTTGTGGTATTTGTGAGGTGCCCTGGATGGAGGAGGAATTGAGAATCTGTCTCCATGTTCTTAGAAGGCTAATTTATTATTATGTTATGTTATTATTATGTTATAATATGTTATACTATATTACGCTATTACTATACTATACTATATTATACTATACTAAAGAAGAGAGGAAGAATACAGCCAGAAGGCTACAAAGAATGATAATGAAAACTCGTGGCTCCTTCCAGAGCCCCGACACAGGCTGACTGTGATTGGTCATTAAGTTAAAACAATTCACATGGAACCAATCAAACAATGACCAGTTGGTAAACAATGTCCAAACCACATTTCAAAGCAGCAAAACACAGGAGAAGCGAATCAGATAATTATTGTTTTCCTTTTTCTCTGAGGCTTCTCAGCTTCCCAGGAGAAGAAATCCTGGTGAAGGGATTTTTCCAGAAAATATGATGGTGACACACATAAAAGTACTGTACAAGCAGAAGCTTCATTCCCCTTTCTTCATTTCCTAGGGCAAGCTGTACAGCTGCACTGACAGCTCCAAGCAGACAGAAGCAGAATGCAGGTGGGTCTGAGCTTTTCCAATCCCTGCCCTTGGCCGCCCCCAGTGCCTGGCGGTGCAGTGTGCCACATTGTGTGTGCCCTCTCCCCCCACAGAGGGTACTACATCACCTACAAGGATGGGGAGGTCAGCCAGCCCATGATACAGCCCCGCAGCTGGGAGAACAGCAAATTCGACTTTGACAACGTCCTGACTGCCATGATGGCCCTCTTCACCGTCTCCACCTTTGAGGGCTGGCCAGAGTGAGTGTTTCTGGGACCAGTGCAACACTAGCAATGCCCTCATTCATTTCAAAAGAGAAAATTCAAAGGCAGAGCATAGTCTTTCCCTTTCTAAGTCCAGAGCTTTAAATATAGCAATAGTAGCACTGTAGTATTATGTACTTTGTGAATTCCTCAGGGCCTGCAGGGATTTCTGTTCCTGTACTTGTAAACAGTGTAAAGCACTGTCTCTAGTTCTTAAAAGATGATTTCCATTAGTAGCAGTGATACCAGTATTTGTTACCATTATTATGTGTATAAATGAATGCATAATGCATATCAGGTCCTTTCCAGCATTGCCAGGTTTCAGTCTCCCTGTGGAGCCAGCAGGGCAATATGAAACATTTCCTCTGCCATACTGGCACACATGGGGTGTCTGTCCAGGCCCTGCTGTCTGTGCCACTGGAGCTGGGGACTCCCCTGAGTCACTCAGGGTGACATGGACATGCAGGGCTGACCCTGACCTGTGTCACCAGGTGATGCCAACAGCAGTGTTAACGACTGTTGACTCCTGGGATCCCTTTTTCTCACAAAATGCAGTTCCCAATAACTCTGTTGGGTCTTTCGCCACTTTTGTTAACTGAAGAGCATGATTTAGCTCAACTATGAAGACATTTCACCCCTGAACAGGTTCAAACTTAGAATTAGTAAGAGCCAGGTCTTCTCCTTTGCAAGCTTTGCACGCAGATCAGTGCAAGTCGGCACATCTCTGAGCGAATTAATTTTGAAACAAGTGGAGGAAAATCACAAAGTTAAACTTTATAACATCACCTATAAGGCCTCAAGGCAGTTGCAGATTTTCTCTGCATTTGGCTCCTGTTTGCTTTCAGGTTGCTGTATAGGTCCATTGATTCCCACATGGAGGATGTGGGACCCATCTATAATCACAGGGTTGAGATCTCCATCTTCTTTATTATCTACATCATCATCATTGCTTTCTTCATGATGAACATCTTCGTTGGTTTCGTCATCGTCACATTTCAGGAACAAGGAGAACAAGAGTACAAGAACTGTGAGCTGGACAAAAACCAGGTAATTTACAACACCCTGCTGTCAACAAAGGTAGAAAATGCATTGAGAATAAGCTTTTAATAGATAAATGCATACAGAGAGGAAAATGTTAAGCTTGCCAACAAGATAGAACTGTAAGATGGCTTTGCTGATATCTTTTAGGAGCCAGGTAAAAAAATCTTGCTGTAAGATTTGCTCAATGGACAACAATTACTTAAAAATGTTTGCTGTACCATTTGTTTCACTGAGATTAGATGAGCACAACACCAGTGTCTAGCCAAAGTAAATGCATGTAGAACTCTTTAACAGGTAGAATGTGCCCATTCACATTGTGAACTAATAGAAATTCTTCTACTAAGCTTTTTTCATTTCAGAAAATGCTTGAAAAATATTGAAAAATATTTTTCAGAAAACTTGAAAGATATTGTATTTGAAGGTAGCTGACCACCCTGATGTTTTGGGTTTGAGTTTTAAATGTACCCTGCCTCTCCCACAGCGCCAGTGTGTTGAGTATGCCCTGAAAGCCCGGCCTCTGAGGAGATACATCCCTAAAAACCAGTACCAGTACAAAGTTTGGTATGTGGTCAACTCCACCTATTTTGAATACCTGATGTTCGTTCTGATCCTGCTGAACACCATCTGCCTGGCCATGCAAGTAAGTAAGCAAGCAGAAAACCTCCAGGTGATAAGTAGTAGACTTTGCTGGGGGAAATGTCCAAATGGCTGAGGTTGAGACCTACTTTCACCTTCAACCGTGTGTTGAGGGAGAGGGACAAGCACATTAAAAAAAAAAAAATTACCCTGTTCACTTCTGATGACATGTAGGAATCAAGGAATCTAATTCTCGCCCTCTTCCTGCTAATATCTGACACTTTCAACAATTCCATTTTAACTCCTTAAAAACAAACAAATTTCTCGTTTCTAAACAGAGTCCTGCAAGTACTAGAGCTTTTCAAGAAAAATGTTGAAAATATCTCAACACTGTATTTTTCTCAGCCTTGCATTCAGCTGCAGCAGAATTGTTTTATCTGAAACTGCTTTGAATAAATCACCCTGTGTCAATACAGTTCATGAAAATCCATCCCAGCTGCTTGAAGTTTATTAAAGTTAAGCAACTACGAAAGGGGTCTTGTAACATGAACTGGAAGGTGACCTTAGAATAAGGCAGTGCAATGAGTTCAAGTATCATGATCTGGAAATAGGGGTATGAAAAGTGAGGTGGCAACACTTGCAGAAGACACTGCTTGAATTAATCAATAGAAGATGGAGAGTAACTTCATAAGATCTTAATAAAGTTAAGTGAATGGGCAGCATGATTGCAAATTTAATTTAGAATTGACAAATGCAAGATAGTGCATATTAGGAAGATATTATTTGAGCTGCTCATGTGCTTTGTAGAATCCTGAATTTAGTGTAATTACTTGGGGAAAGGCTTCATATCATTATGGACAGCTCAGTGAAACCCCTGCTCACAGTGCAGTCGCAATCAAACAAAAAATAATACAAGTGTGAGGGAAGGCTGAGAAAAAACACAATTGAAGATTATATTGTAACTTTGTGCAAATTTATTATGAGCCCTGAATTGGAATGGTAAGTATGATTTTGGTAGCCACTCCTCAAAAAGATTTTTCTAAAAAGAGGAGATCAAGAGCCAGGTGGCAAAAATGGATAGAGGCATGGGGGTGCTTATGAATGAAGGGAAATGGGAATTCCTAATTGAAAAAATGAAACATGCTGGGGTCTTCCTTAGAGAACCTTGGCATGAAGGGAGACTGGGAGGGGTCCTGTGGATTCCTGACTGCTGGCACATCCTATCCTCACACTCCTGCTGGGATGCTATTTTTCAGCACTATGGTCAGAGCTGCATGTTCAAGGAAGCCATGAACATCCTCAACATGCTCTTCACTGGGCTCTTCACTGTGGAGATGGTCCTGAAGTTAATTGCCTTCAAACCCAAGGTAGGTGCACGAGGAGTAGATTTCCCTGGCCTCTGTGTGTGTGTGCATGTGTGCGGGGCAGCTGTGAGGAGAAGGAGGAGGTGAACCTTTCTCATCTATTACCCCACCAAGAACTGAGCTGGACAGTTGCTCTCTGGATTGGAGTCTCACTTATATTTAATAACATTTTTGCTGGAGAGTAGACACACTTAAAAAAAACCCTAAAAAAAGTGAAAAAGGCAACACCTGCTAATAGAGATGGTTCCTAGTTTTTATTAAGTTATCACAGTGACACTCTGCTAAGGCTGTAACATGTCTTCCATTCTGAATGTTATTCCAATGCTCTCTCTCTGACTTTCCTTATATAATTTAAAAATAGCATCTCATGATTAGTCTCCTGACCCAAGTGAAGTTAATCAAGCATGACTCATTTTGAGTTATGAGCTTTGGAAAAAAATGTTTCTTCTGGGAGGGCTACATCTCAGTGATGGTTTGGATTGCTCAGGTTTTGAATTTAAGACTTCATTGATAATATTCAGTACCCCAGCAGGTCCTCTCTGAAAGTATTGTCCCGTGTATTGGGCCATGATATTGTGCTAGTTTATCTGCACTGTGGGGTATGATTAGAACCTCCAAGCTCTTCTTGTTAACTTCTCACAGCTGCTGCAGGACAAGGACAAAGATCCTGACCTCACAGAATTACCCAAGACTTTCTTCTGTGGGGTTAAATCCAGTGATGTGTCATAAAAAGTTGAATCCAGATACATAAATATAGGTCCCTCATGTCATTTCATATCTTCAGTGGTACCTTGACACATGGAGTTGTGTCTTGAAGGGTGCTTTGAAACACTGTGGAGATGATCAAGATGCTCTCTGAAGCATCAGTTATGAATTGGTAAAAATGAGAACATTTATGTCTGGCAGTCATGCTTGTCCTTCATGTTAAAGTTAGGGGATGAGTGAATTTAGCTCCTCCCAGGTGTCATCTTCCTCCTCCTCACTTCAGAAACTTTGCTCTCCATTTCTACTGAATTTGGCCTTATTTTTTTTCTTTTCAACTCCATGTTGACTTTATTCCCACCCAGCTTCTCTCTTTCTTCCACACTTTCTACGACTTCTTCTTGTAATAGTCACAATTTTATTTTCCACCCAAGTCCCATATCACTATCCTATCTTGGATTTAGTTCTCTTGGAAGTTAGGAGCATCTTGGCAATCCTGCTGAAGACTGGTTTTGGAGTTTTTTTGTAAGATCTCAAACATTTTCTTGGGACATTTAGAAGCATCATTATCTGTTTCAGCAGAGATTTTAATTTTCAGGAGAGATCTACCCTTGAGTTTTGAGACTTCACCATGTCTGTTAGCAAGCAAACTTTCTGTCACTTCATAGAAGTTTTATCTGCACACCATGTACCCAGAAGTGCATCTCACAGGCTTTATAATGTTCTTCTGATTTTGCAGTTCTGCTTCACAGGAGATTTATAACTTTCAAGAAGATGAGAATCTTTGGTTTAGAAAATTTAGGGGAGAAGTTCAACCAGGTCAAATACTGAATTCTGTACATATACAAGGAAGGCTTTACCTGACAGGGTTGCTTCCAACAGTCAGGAAGTGGCATTGATGATAGTGGAAGTCCTTTCTTCTTCCTGTGATTTACTTTCCTCTGTTCAATCTCCTTTTCAAGTTTTGCTGCACAAAAAAAAAAAGTACTAAAAAAATCAACTGAGGGTAAGCAAGTATCTCTGGATGGCAAAACATTGAAACAGATTTCCTAAAGTAATTGTGGAATCTTTATAGTTTGAGGTTTAGAATTAAGCTAGGGGAATCTTTAATTCAGACAGTTTAGGGATCAATGATCTGTCTTGAGACAGGCAAATGGGATAGACCACAGGGCCCCTCTCAGCCCAATTTTCCATGATTCTGTAATCTCCAAACTAAATCCCCAGCTGCTAAACTATAGTAAAAGTGAGAGTTTATCAAAAGAATAGTAGAGTCTTAATGAAGTCTTTCAAGGTAGGACTCGGACAACAACCTCAGATGAAAGAATAGCCAGCACTAACAATAAATGTTTCAAATCCTGGTCTGGCCTGTAGGCCAAAGATGGTACTAACTCATAAGTTCTATTTTAATTAAATACCTTAATGAAAGAAACCCCAACTTTTCAAAAATTGAAGCAAAGGATTACAGGGAAGAAAAACAGGAGTGACCTTGTGAAAACAGCTAGCACAGCACAAAGATTTTCCTCCTGCAGCATATTCACACTGAATTATGTTAAGGACCAGTTCAGTGACTCGGGTTTGGAAACACCAACTTCCTTGTGTAACTTGTCATTGTTATGTATGAGGATTTGGCTGCAGCCTTCATTCTCTGCTCTCCAAAGAAGGCAACCCCTTCTCCCACATGACCACTGGGACTGATGTGGACCAGCGCCGGGGAGCACCATCTGCTTCTCTTCAGGTTGCACACCAGTACTGAAGATGAACTTGCCTAGAGTATGTTCTGAAGTGGGAGTTTCCAGCATGGAGAAAGTAGTTACCTCCATCTTCTGCCTGGCTAGACCTTGTGGCCAAACTACTTTTGCAGATGGAAGCTGTCCCCAGGAACACCAGCTGGGAAAGTCCATAAGTATTTCTTTGTCACCTGGGGGAGCATCATTACCTATGCCCTCTAACCAACCAAGTGCCCCCAGCAAAGAAATGGGATGCTGAGTGTTATTAGTGTTTCCCAGATGGGAAATGGCAAGATGAAATTCTCATCTCTGCTGCAGACAGATTTGTCTGTCATTTCCTGAGCAGTAAAACACAAACCAGCCTTTGTTTAAGCTGCTTTGTCTCGTTTTGAATTTGTGCCCAAACATCACTCTTTTCTGTGAGAAGAATACCCTAAAATAAAAGAGCTGTAAGCTTTATGACTGACAACAAGAAAGGAGGAAACTTGGTTAGCTGAAGGTGTTGTGTTCTAATGACAAGCCCCAAGAGAATGTGGCAGAACAGAACTGAGCGCAGAATTGAAGCTGGCAACATTCAGTCTGCTTTCTCCTTTTTCTGGGACCTAAATCCAGTTGTGGATACTGCCGCTTAACCTTCAACTGCAGCAAGACAAGTAGGAACTGAGTTGTGGCACTGAAGCAGCCACCACAGAGCTCTCCCTTGCACAGCCACTTCCTAAAGGCACCTTGGAATGAAGGGTCTGCAGCAGCAGCAACAGAGGGATGAGGCTTCCTCCATCTGCACAAGGTGGAACCAGCTGCTGTTTATTCATACCTTCACCAGGGAGGGTTGGAAAGGGAACTAGGATAGATCCCTGAGGTATTGGGAGCTGCAATTGTGCTACCTTCTCACAGAAGCCACCCCAGGGATGTGCCCATGTGGAACAGCTTCAGGGGAAGACCAATCTGCAGAGTTCCTGCTGCTGCCCATGGTGTGGCATCCACAATTACAGACACACAGATTCAGCTGGAAATGGGCTGGGAAACCATCAAGATCATCAAGTCCAGCTGTTAACCTACCATTGCCAAGGTTCACCAAATAAAATGCACACCAGTGCTACTGTGAATTACCTGCATAACAACAGAAAAGGTGGCAGCCTGACTGAATAGGTTCTTTTTACTGTATCCCTTTTTTATTTCTTCATTTCCATTCTGTGAGATGTCCTCCTGACTTGCTGCTCTTGATACTAGAGGTGAAAAAAGCGAAGTTGCTTTTCAGTTGCACAGATAAGAAGCAGGTTCACACATGTGCCTGTCTACAAAGAACCAGCATGGATAACTCAGCCCTGCCCCTATTTCTTGTGGTGGGAGCAAGGCTTTAGTTATTGAAGGGCCAGCTGTAGGAATAAGTAGCCAAATCCAAGTCAGGAGTTGTCTCCTAACACTTACAGAAAATATGTGAAGGGAGTAGGAAGGGAAGGGCTTTTCTAACTAAACATACTGTTACTGCTGAGATTGCTTGCTCTGGTCAGCGAGTCCCTTTGAAACTTGTCCTTTTAGCTGGCCATCCTCTGTGAGCAGTGTTTTGGTCTGCCTGGTCTCCTGGGAGGCTGTAGAGAAGAGGGAGCAGCTGCTGCTGTGGCACAGTCAGTGCATTCCAGGCTGGGACAAGGCTTCTGAGAACCCTGTGGGTTTGTGTGACACTTCTTTGATGCAGAGGGTCACTTACCCCATTTTTTTGCAGGATTAATCTAAGCACTGTGTCAGACACAGCTCATCCATGTCTGCAGTTTTGTCAGGAGGGTGTGCTAACAGTGAGCTCGAGCCATTTGGGGTGATGAGGGCTGCTGATAAAGAAAACATCCACTACATGCCCTGCATCTCCTTACAGAGTATTAATGTGCTGCTCTGAAGCAAAACTCTCAAATGGACCTCAGTGCTTGTTTTGGCTGATGCTCATAAACTGATTCAAGACTAGTTACTTCAAAGAGACAGACAGTCTAAAAGTAATGCTGTTGAGCCAAGGCCTTTTGCTGCTTTGTTTTTCTAATTTTATAAATTCTCCAGCCGGTCTGCTGAGCTGTTTTCCAATTCCTGCATGGAGAAACCTGCTGCTGCTGCTTCAGGCTTTTTCCAGAGAAAATTACTGAAGGGAATGAGGTGCTGTGCTGTCTGTGGTGCTCACAGCTACCACTGTTCCAGCTTCTTAAAGAAGAAATCCCCACAAGAACCAGTCCAGGAAGGGCCAGCTGCTCTACAAAACCTGCCTGGGGTTTATCTTTTCAAGTTAAAGACAGAGACTTAAAATTCCTATTCATATGAAGCCTCACCATCTGTCAGTGTACATGCTAATGTGAGGATGGATATTCCTCCAGGAATTTCAGATCTTTCCAGCTCCCTGGAATGGGCTGTTTTCCTGATGAGCCACATCTACTTTTTCTTTCAGGAAAACACTTCATCTGTCCCCTTATTAGCTACGGCAGGACCACTAATCCAAGAGCTATGAATTTTCTCCTGCTGTGCCTGTCATCTCAAACTAGGGAAGACATATCCATGGAACTACTGCTATGCATGAAGTAAAGCACATGGTCATATATTTTGTCAAATCTGTGCCTGAGTGTGGAAAGGGAATCTTGGACATTTCCTCTGTGGAATTATGACTATCAGAGAGACTGCAGATCACAAGTCTATTCCATTTACCAGACACTGTCAGCACCTTTCTTCCCTGGGTGTTTATGGATGTTACTTGTAAAGCAGCCTGTAACAAACGCCATCTGTCCTGCCTCAGAGAGTTCCTTCAGTCCCTCATTTATCACTGCTACTTTACTCTGCATTCCTGCCATTCTTACATGTCATTTTTGTGCAGCAGAGTTTGGACTTCAGGGGGCTGTTTCAAACAAGCTTCACACTCAGCACAAGGCACACAGTCCCATGTGATCCCAGGAAGAGCTGTGACCCTCTGTGCTGTGGAATTCACAAGTGCCCACCCATGGTTATTTCTCAGCCCCCATGTCCTGATGGATCTATGTGTCCTCAGTGTTTCTTTCTCCCCTGATGCATTTGCACTTCTTTATTCCTCTTTAAGCTCCTCTCAGTCAGCGTTTATCATGCATTTGATGTACAGATATTTCTTCTAAAACCTGCAAAATGACTCATCTGTTTTTGTTCCCTTTTTACCAGTACATTTCTCATGCTTTTATGCCTATAAACAGATCTTTGAGCAGTCTCTCCTAAAGTCACACTGGCTGCTTCATACTACTCACATTCTTCTTTCTCACCAAAACCATAATCTGTTATTCCTTGGTCAGGATAGAGGCTTCAACGTTTTCACAAACAGCTGAAATTTATATCCATAGAAACAATGCTGGTTAATTTTGGAAATCGAATGTTTTTTGTACTTCTTCATTCTAGTACACGTAGAAATACCTGTATAGCTTAGGATGCTGCCCTGGCATCATTCATCACAGTGTTTTATTTCTCCAGCTTATACAGAGAAAGGGAAGTAAAGACATTCTGCACTGATAAAAAAAAATCAGGAAAACTGGTTACAAGTGAGTGGTCTTTTGCTCAGAGCAAAATAACACTTCAGCTCCATCCAACAGGAATCATATTTAGTTAAAAATCACATGCTCTGGGATGCAGTATGGTGGCATAAATTAGTGGTTTAAGCTGTGTAAATGTGAGCCCGTGGTGCAGGCAGCTGCCTCCCTCCATGGACTGTGGCCACTCAATGCTGTGTGGCCAAATGGGAGGGTTGTCAAGTGGCTCTTACTTTGCAGACTTCCTTTGCTGGTTTTGGCAGGTCCTTAACCTTGGTAGCCACCTAATTGTTTCCTCAGCTTCAGTATTATCTTTTCTGTTTTGGAGGGGCAGCCTCTACATGTGGAATATTTGATGATTGAGTCATGTACCCCTGCAAGGGGAAGGTCAGCCTCCAACCACCACCCTGGCTTTGGGGGAAAGAAATGTTTTAAAAGGCAAAAGAAAGCTCAAGAAAGCTGATTGTGTGTCAAAACCTGTGGGTGGGGAATAATGTACATCATTTAACAAAAAGGAAGAGTGAGCTCTGCTTGATGTTGGGGAGAGAGGTAGGAATGATCAGGTAAGACAGTTTGTTAGCTGAAGAAAAGGAAAGAACAAAACCAACAAGAACCAACAGGTCTGAGTTGAAAAGAGAGAAAACCTAAATCCATGGGGGAAGAAAAGCCATACAGATAATGAAGAATGGGAAAAGATAAAATATCCTTAAAGGCAGAAAGAAAAAGATAAATTTAAGACCTTGAAATAGTAAAGTGTTAATAAAATGGAGGAAGATGTGATTGGACAAAAAGTGATGCAAGAAAAAGAAACACAGGAACAGGACTGAAAGAAAAAAAGTAAACATGGGAAAGGATTTTTAGAAAATTAAAAACTGAATTAAAAGCCATACCTTTTAAGCTAATGAGCATCTTTTTGTGCTTTTAAAGTTCCCTGGCAGGCATCCCAGGTCTCCATGTTCAAGCACATTAGAACCTCAGCCACAGAGCCCCCCTGTGTACTGTCTCATCTCAAGTTGCAGTAGAAATTGGGTACAGTATGTTTCCCTGCTTCTGTGGATTAAACTCAGCCTGTTTCAAAATGCATCATTGGGTTACCCCAGAAAGTCTTTCCTTTTTCACCTCAAATTTTGTTGTGGTGAAGTCTGAATGTCTTGTATGTTCCTCTGGATTTTCTATACCACCAGTAGCCCAGCTGGAATTAATCTCAGCTGCTCCAGTGAGCACAGCAGCTGCCATACAACCAGAAATCCCTGGATTTGTCATGCCCAGATAAAGATACCAGTGACTGCATTTTGTATGAAGTCAGCCTGAGACTCTCAAGGAATTGCTGAATCAGCCTCAAGGGTTTTGGAAATAAACTAGAAAAAGGGGGGAAAAATCTTCTCCCTTCATTAATCACTCCTCTGCTTTCTCTTTCCTGTGATTACCTGTCTGCCAGGATTCCCATGCATTTTGCACAGGATACACATCATGCAGAGACTTGAGCATATTGTCTTTCATGTCCATAGGTCTGTAAGGAAGAAAGAGCCACTTTTCTAGGCCTTTCTGAAAAAGTAAATACTAAAAGTACTGTGTGTCAGAGCAGTTCAGGTGACTTTGATGGGAAGAAATACTTGGAATAATTATTCTGGACATGGATGACCAGGTCATCCCAGTCCTTTATGCACATCAGTGGGTTGGCACAGTCAGCTGGTGGACTTGCTCCTGGGAGCTGCTTGCTTGACAGAATTTCTATCTGCCCATATGTCCAGGAAAAGAGAGGAAAAGAGAGGCTAAGGAAGAAAGTGAGCCTCTTGCAGCCCAGTCTGTGCCACAGCATTCTCCCAGCAGTTCAGCACTAGGGCTTTCTCACAGACCATGGAAGACCCCTCTAGCCAAGAGCCAAAGCCTGGATTTGTTATTTCAGGTACTTAATTGAAAATACTCCCAAGAGAGTGTTGCCAACATGTTACAAGGCAGTGAAATTTGAAAAAAAGGAATTACAGGAGCACTACTCCTAGTGCTTTAGACTGCTGGCCCATCAAGTAGGGCCTTGAATAATAAATCTTCCAGTTAATACAGAGAAAGGAAATTTGCAACAGAATGCTCAGGGATGAGGTTGATTTAGCGGCAGTTTCTACAAATGAGGAGTTAGCTAGCAGATAGCTGCCTTCTCTATCATGTGAAAGCACAGGGAATCCTCTTTGGTGGCTTCTAGATTTCACTGAGCTCCTCACCAGTTCCTGAGTGTGTGTGGGAGAGGAAATCTGGCCCTTCCAAACACTTTAAAGGAGAAGAAAGTAGTGCCAGACTAAAGTTGTTCTATTGTGCATATGCTTATATTCTGAGATGCTTATATTCTGACTGAGCCCAAACAAGTCATGCAGTGTGAAAAACACTTGGTAGGTGAATGTAACAGAAGAGAAGAGATGGATGATGAGAAATGAAACTTTCACCCTAAATCCTAGCTCATAACTCTGCTTGAATCTGGGTCAGGAAGCATCAAAGCCTTCCTTGTCAGCACTGGTTGACATCCTGTATAAAGTGGCTCTTTCCTATTTTATTGCAAAAAATAAATATATCTGGCACAAAGATATGAGCAGAGTGCATCTTATTTGGTTTCTTTGTTGTTGCCCCTAAGAAAGAGGCCAACAACAAAATAGTATCCAGAACAAACTTCCCTCTTCAGGAAAAGAACTTGTCCTTTCATATTGTGGTGGAAACAGTTGGTGAGGGACAAAAAGGCTGTTTGATCTGCTGCTCCCTGTGTTAGATCTGTTGTTTAAATGCAGGATGTTCTCCTTCCTGGAGGACAAGGCCAGCAATTTTCTGCAAATAGATCCTCTAATTGCTATAGAGAATGTGTGAAATCTCTAACAAGCATCCGCCAGAGCTGTGCAATCCTCCAGCTTTCTGAAGGATCAGTGGAGAATTCAGTAGGCAGAAAAGGCTGTTAAAGGAGCTGTGTAAGAGCTCCAATGATAGAGGGCCTTTTCCCTCACAGCAAACATACCCAGAGAATTTGCATATTGCTGCAACATTATGACAGATGTATTTTCAGTCTGGCACTTGGGGGTTTTAATGTCATTATAAATGATCAAAAATAATTATATGACTGCACAATGCAACAGTGTGGGAAGCACTGTATTAGCTATTGCACTTAATTATTTAATACAGAAAATTATCCACATGATGTTAAAAGCCCAGTGGGATGGTGAACCAGGGCCTCACTCACAGCAGCAGCAACAGCCTGGAAAGGGAACAGTGCCAGGGAAAAGCAACAGACAAAAAATCCCAGCCCTCTATCACTTCCTGTGAGGTTGTTTTAAAGGGTCCAAAGCTCTCAGAGATGTGAATCTTCATGTAAGAATGGTACCAGATAACAGGCTGTGATACAGCACCTGTTGAGAAGCATTTGTCATGTTAGAAAGTGGTATTTCCACTGGCAAATGGAAACCTGGCTGACATCTAAGAGAGGTGATCTCCCTTCTCTCCAATGCATCTGGCTTTTGGAGACCTTGGAAACTTTAGTTTTCTTTGTTTTTGCATCCCCAAGAGTCAAATGAGAGTAATCATTCTCTTCTGGCAAGTTATGATTGATGGATTACATAAAAATAAGTATTATTTTACTACCTACTCTAATCCAAATAAAATTAAGCCTTTTATGAAAATGAAATAACTTAAAAGAAACTATCTAAAAACCTACAGCTCATACTTGCTGTTTCTGGAACATTGTGCCTTCCTGTCACTCAGCAGCCACATCAGAGCAGTCCACAGCCTCTTCCCCTGCTTCTGACAGAGACAGGGAAGCTCTTCCAAGTCCAGCCCCATATTCAGAATGCTTCTTCACCCACTGCTTGCCCCTGGCTCATCCTCCCACATCTTGCAGTGACTCTTCACTCTGAGAGATGTGGCACTTCTATTCTTGTAGCCTGAGTTTTCCTTCTTTTGAGCCATTCTTGCCTGGGCTGGGATGTCAGTCCTGCTTTAGGAGACAGACTATCTTAAATAATAAAACCCATCCTTTAGCTCTTCTCATAGGACTGTTTCATATTGCTGGGTTGGTTTATTGCCTTCAGGAGTTATTTACTGGCCCTCATCAAGACATGCTGCTTCTAGACCTTCCAAAGTCTTTGAGCACTTGCAGCTTCTTCCAAATGGAATTTGACAGCAAAGTTCTCATGGAATGCCCTTTGTGATAAAAGATCTGTTCACCCATCACATTCATTTTTCAGTCTTTCTGGTAAAACTGGTGCTGATTTTGTTTCTCTTTGCTGAGAACAAGTCTGGTTTCTGGCTGCAGGGCAGTAATTGTTAACTGACTGCTGTGAGCTTACTGCTCATGAGAAAAAGGGCCTGACTCCTCATGGGGTATTGCTGTGTCACAAAATACCTGTGGGAAGGTCAAAAATGTTTATCTGATTTTCTAGGTGGACAGTAAAATTTATAACAGAGCTTTCAGCTATTCTGCCACCATTTTCATGCATTTGTATCAGGAGGCCTTAGTCATTATTGTTCAGAGGCATTACTCACCCTTCCTTCAAAGGCACTTAAGAGCAATCCAGGCCAAAAATTACATCAGGATCAGCTAGTTGAATCATCTGGTTTCAGCATGCTTTACTGGTATCGTTTCCTCAGGCCTTCTCAGCATATTGCCTAGAAATGTTCTCTTTGCTATATCTAAGAGATGCTTTCATAATAAATGCTTCCATCTTGCCTTTGTCATGCTTCTTTCCCAGTCTTTGGAGGACCTGGGACCAGAAATTACACTTCAAGCCTCCCCCATGGCTGAGAGCCTGTGTATTTCAACCACTTTACAATAAATGAAATAGAGGGAGATGTAAGATGACTGTGCCACCAAGTGCCAGCACCTTCAGCACCTGAAGGGGGCCTGCAAGAAGGCTGGAGAGGGTCTTTTTGCAAGGACAAATAGTGACAGGACAAGGGGGAAATGGCCTCAAACTGAAAGAGGGCTGGGTTAGATTAGAAAAGAATTCTTCACTGTGAGAGTGGTGAGGCCCTGGCACAGGCTGCCCAGAGAGGTTGTGGGTGTCACATCCCTGGAAGGGCTCAAGGCTAGGCAGGATTGGGCTTTGAGCAACCTGGGATAGTGGAATGTGTCCCTGACCACATCAGGGACTGGAACTGGATGGATCTTTAAGGTCCTTTCCAGCCCAAACCATCCCTTGAGTCCATGTAGATGGGCATGGAGGCACTCACAGGGCTCTTTAGAAAATACAATTCTGCTGAAATGAACTGGATTGCAAAATCTGGAAATGGAAATTCTCCATTCACAGATATGATTCAGTCTTTTCTAGTCAAGTCTTCCAGACATTATCAATTATCATTAGGTGTGTAGAGCATAAAAAAGAGATTCTGTATTTCCACCTCCATAAATGTTAATAGGTTTCTCAAATAGTGGTTTGGGGACTTTGGTTCAGGCAGTGGGGTTTCTTGGGGTGTTTTTTCCTGTCATGAAGGTATTTGTTCCCCAGAAGCACAGGTGATACCTGTAATTTGCTTTAAGACCTACAGGATCTCAAACAATAATCAGAAGGTGTCAAAGTGGTCAGTAACAAGGTACCTCAGTTTTCTACCAGTGACCTAGAAATAAACATATGAGGTCTTTTTCCGCATCACAGAGCCATTCACATCCTCCAACTCTTTTGTTTCTGTCAAGGAGAGTGTTCAGGATGCCCAAGCAGGCCCCTCAGACCACAAGGGACACCTGTCTGCTTTCACAGGTGCCCTCTGTGAGAGAGAGCATGAAACAAGTGAGGGAGGATAAAGGGAAACATCAACATTTTTGAGTGTCCATCTTGGGCTATAAATCAGTCTTGTTTTCTTATGGAATAAGCAAAGAGTCATGAGGCTCCTTCAGAACTCACCAGAATAGTCTGGAGGGATGAAATGCTTCTCTTTTCTTTGCCTGTCTGTGGAAAGATTTGAAGGAGTAGAAGGGAGCCTTGTTTAATTCCCTGCAGCAGTGACTCATTACAGTGACTGGTAGGTGAACTGCAGGGACTCTGTCTCAGAATTAATCCATCAGTGGATGAGAGTTGATAGATAGTATGCAAATAGATGCTGTTTTCCTGCAGCCTGTCAGGAACTCCAAGCAGCTGCATCCTCCACTTGATTCCTTCTCTATTAACATTCTGCTAATTTCCCTGATTGCTGTTATGGCTAAATGGTATCTCAGCACAACAGAATTTGCATCTGACACACATCTCTGGTCCGTGTCAGGAGCTATTGTAGCTTTGTAAGATTGTTCAGGACACACATGAATCCCCCAAATCTGCTGTGAGAGCATGTGCCAAGAGCCATGGAACTGTGTAAATGTCCTTTGACTCAATCCTGTCCCTTTTGCAAAAGTACTTTCAGGGAAAGCCTCTTTTAATGAAGTCTGAGAACTGACTCTCACAGCTCTAAAAAGCCTGCCGCATTTTCAAAAACGAGTCCTTGTATTAACTAAATATCAACCAGACTAGCAGTTCATCTCATTTTGCAAATCCCCAGCAAAGTCTGCTTTGCCCTTTACAATAAGAAGGAAATTTTCACTAAGATATCCCACTGAGTATCAGGGTGTCAGCCCCTTTCTCTCCTTCCTATGTACTCTCTTCAGCTGATTTAGACTTGGTGCTTCCTTTTGTTGTTTTAGCATGCAGGATTATTTCAGAGAAGTAGTAGCAAGGTCATCCTGCAGTTTGCCCTCCTTTTAAGCTGTGCAATTATTTCTGTGTCTTAGTTTCTCCTCCTTGATGCTTCATTCCTGTATTCATAAATACAAACCTGCATGCATGTCCTTCCAGCATCACCTTCCACTGGGGATCATCCCACCTACATTCAGATCCCACCCAGTGAACAGCCTTGACACTGCTGTGCTCTTCATCTTTAGAGACTTATTTTCTCAGAGGAATTTGTTAAATTTTGCCAGCTGCCTCAGAAGAGGCTGGAATGAAAACCTGTGACTAAGCAGATAAAAAACTGCGCATAAACTGGCACACAAGTGACCCTGCAGGTCCCACAGGGCTTGATGCTCAAAATCCAGTCAGCACCCTTCCCCTGAGGACTTCTGTGCTTCTGTGGGGATGCACAGCACTCCAGCTATCACATATTCTTGTTATGGGCTTCAGGTGACTCTGAGCTTCTGATACACCCCCTTGGGCAATTTGCCCTCTTGTTATTACTGAGGCTTCTTAGATGTCCTATTTAGGATCTCATATCCACAAAAAGTAGAAGAAATGGTGTCCAGAGATGTCAATGCCTCTGTTAGGTCCTAAATAAAGCCTAGTTTCTTTAACAGCTAATCTCAGCAACTAGGAAACCTAAAACTGATTGGCATGCTCATTTTGAAATGTCTGCTCCTCTCACACAAATGAGATTCCATTCCAGTCAGCTACTGCATATTTATGCTCAGCCTTTCATAAATTTATTGATCATGTGGTGATACACTATCATTTGCTACCTTTGGGGGGGAAAAAAATGGGAAAAAAATGTGCTCTACTGGTGGGGCTATTTCATGCTTCCTGAATACTCAATCCAATCCTCCTGGTCTCTCTCTGTCCTCCTTTCTCCCCAAAAGCTTCATGGATCTCCAAAGTCATCCTACAAGAGAGGGTGACTACCATTCCCCAGTAAACCCCTGAGGATGCCATTATGTGGCATGCAATAATAGCTAAATCAGGGTCAAGCCTCTCCCTTTATGGGTAAAATATGGTATTACACTCTAAATTCCTGTACTGCAAAAACAAACAGTGCCATCAATTCATTTCCAGTCAGACCTCCACCCCCTTGGGAAAAGTATGCAGAACTTTCTGGTGGGAAAAAATATTTTGGAAATACAACCTCTTTATTAGAGTGAAAGCTCTTCCCTCGTTCAGTTCATCTTTCATGAGCCACCCTGGTACACTCCAGTGGGGAATGTGGCTTGAAGAGGTGCTTTGAGGTCACAAGAGGCAAATCCTGGAGGGGTGTAGCTCACTCTCATTGCATACTCATAACTGGTGACCAGGTTATGAGGTCTGATCCAAAGTGAATTCCCAGGGGCCATTTGTAGGTAAATGTCTCCAAGGAGGGTGGGTGGCTTTTCAGGGGAGGATTCCATCACCTTGCACCCCAGTGAAGCGTCTGTGCTCTCTGTTTCCTTCAGCTGTCTTCCTGTGAATAATATCTTCCTATTTTTCACCCTTCTGTTTGAAACACAGAGGGAGCAGGTGAGGAGGAAAGGAAGGTTTTAAAACCCATGTGTTTCATTAATCCAACACTGGCATTTTGGATGTGGGGTTGAGTAAAACTTCATTCATATCCATGGTTCCTCTCTATCACTAATCTGAGAGATACAGGAGGAGGAGAAGAGCTCTCTGTGGTCACCTTACAGCCACACAATAACAGACTGGGATAATGCTCTTTCTGGGATCCCAGAGAAGACCAACCCATGACTTTCAAGCAAGGATCTTGCTGCTGAGACTCAGTAGAGCATCCCAGGAGAAAGAACTTGAAGTGTAAATTTGGAGCAATGCTGTTGAAGTCAGCAGAGCGACTCCAGATACACTGTGGCATCTCAGAGGTCCAAAGCAGCTATTTTTGATGGCAATAAAAAAGGGACCTTTTCTTTCTAGGCCTGAATCCCTCCTGAGATGTGCCAGCTCTGTCAGTGCAGTGTCATTGCTTCCACTGAGGTTGTATTACTTCTACTGGGAGCAATAAATCACTGACTGGCTTTGGTGGTCATCTGAGGACAGGATTTGATGCCACTTGTCACCTGGGTTCCATACCAACAGCAAATGCTGTTTTACCAGAGCAATGATTATTGGGCTCTATGTAAGAAGCTGCTCAGAAAAAAGAAATTGTAAATTTGGTTACACCAAAAACATTCTTTGCAGTATGATGCCAATCATAGTAAAAATACCAAATGCCTGTCACTAGAGATTTGAAAATCATTAAAAGTCATCATCTAAACAACACGTTTTGGATCTTTACCCTTGCAGCTGCCCAAAATCAAACTCTTAGGTTTTTTTGAAGTGGTTTGAATTCCTGCTGAAATTCTTAATAATTCCTAAACTATGCAATTTGAGAGGAAATAGAAGAGAACCATGCTCTTGAACACTTGTATTCATTTGACATGTGGGCAGTGCCATTGCCTTCTGCAGGACTGTGCCCATGGACAGGGGCAGGAGGATTGGGTCTGTTGTCTTCTACTTTCTGCTTTGATCCTGCAAGTGCACTGTCTGCCAAGGTCGCATCAGGCTTCAAAGGCACTTTGTGTAACTCTGTATGAGCTGTGTCTATCCTTTATTTATTCAAAATGCGTTTGCCTCTACAATTTAATCTGCTGTTCTCTCCCTCCCCTTCCTCTTGGTGAAGTCTAATTACAGTTTTATTCCAGGTCCATCTGGTTGTTAATGATGCTGGACATCACCGCTGAATCCATTCTAATATTTGTTGTGTATTTCTAGGCTGGATGCTGAATAATAATATTCTCTGAATTTGCTTTTGCTTCTGTTTGCTTCCTCCCTGTTGTAGCTAATTGTGTAGTAATGTGTAGCCATGGGATGGTTGGTCCTTCCAGTGTAGATCTGCTAAGAGAGTTGCCTATTTCAGGCTGCAGAATAAGGGTGTTTTATTCTGGTTTTGAGGAAAAGATTTCAAAGTCCTCTCTACCAGCTCCCTTCACTGGCATGGAACCAGCTGGGCAGTGGCTTTTTCTGCTTCATATTTTCTTTTATTTTTTTTCCTGCCCAAAGTGTAATGTTGTTCATAAATGTGAGTCTCAAAGTCTTATGGAGGCAGTGTTTCAGCAGATAGAAAGACTTTTTGCCAGTGCCTGCTCCTCGTGATGGTTGAACCCACAGTAATCTGAGGTTCCCAAGCCTGACTTTGTACAGTGCCAGTACTGGGATAAGGTTGTTTTTTTTTTCTTGTCTTTAATTTTTTTTTTTTCTTTTCTCTTTTTTGCTTTCTGCAACACTGCCTGGGAACACAGGCTCACACTTTACCCATGACCTGACTCTTGGACTAAGAATAGCAGTCACAGTGCAGCTCGGGTTCAGTCTCACAGGAGACGAGCTGCAGCTGGGAACCAGGGAGGTCAGGTTAGCCCATGCTCACTAAACCAAACACATGAGAGGAGCACGGACGATTTTGCATGTTTGCCTCCTTTGAAGACTGCAGAACAAGGGCAGGGGATTGGCACAGGTGCTCAGTGAGCCAAGATGAATTTTCTTTGCTCGTGACATTGAGTTGTAGAGGAAGTTTACGTAGAGGTTCATCTCCTAGGCTGAACAGGACCTTCTCCAAAAGGGTCCTGTGTCCTTGCAGCCTATCCACCAAAAAATTATGCAGGATAAGGACTGTAAGTAGTGCTGATTAGCATCTCCTGAGCTCTGCTTAGGACAATGAGATGTTTGGGGTGGCCCCTGAAGTGATCAGCCGTCGCTTGTCCTGGACAGGCAAGGTGACAGTGCTGCTGTGGCACTGTCCTTAGCAGGAGTGAGCAACAGGTCTGGCTCTGGGCAATGCTAAGGCAAACTTTGCTCCTGTTCTTCCCCTTCCTTGTGCTGGGACAAGCCAGGCTACACTCACAGCTCCATTTTGTGGTGCAGGTGTGCTTTCAGAGTAACAGAGATACCAGTCCTGCTCTGTATCATTGAGACAGGACCTAAAGCATTCCCAAAAGAAATTGTAATGACTGAAATAATACTGACTGTGGCTGGGTATAGAGAGAGGTGAGGTTTAGATAGCACATCCCCAGCTTGACTGTGCCTTCTCCTCCATGGCACAGCAGCCAGCTATTCTCTGTGGCAGCACAGAGCACTACAGTTGGAATATGGACTGGAGTATTGATACTGACAATGGGGAGCCATTTCTTGAAGAAACCACATTACACTATTCCTGTACTCTCCCCACTAAGTCAAATGGGAAGGGTGCTGCATTGCCAGGAATGGAGATGTCTGGAGGAGCTGGTCCTGCAAGCCCATTCCTGCCAGCAGCCATGCTCAAAATGATCTGTGTGACCTCCCTTCATCCCTTGTCTCAGAGCTGGAGGGGAGGGGTGGCTTCTCTGGAATCCCATGAGCTGGAGAGGGGCTGCTCACACGAGTCAGGGAACCCAGGCCTAGGCTACAGCTTGAGACACAACAAGTAGACTTAAGAGGAAAACCCCTTGAGGTGTCAGGGCAGAAATTCTAATGGTAATTTTGAACTGTTTTTGTCTGTCTAACATTCCTTTTTAATCCCCATCCTGCCTGCCCCTTCCTTATGTAGGGTTACTTTAGTGATCCTTGGAATGTTTTTGACTTCCTCATCGTAATTGGCAGCATTATAGACGTCATTCTCAGTGAAACTAATGTGAGTATTACTCTACCCTCCCCAGGATACCACCACCTCCTCCTCCTCTGCTGTTCCTTCTCTCTTTCTCTCTTTTTTTCTCTCTCTTTTTGTTTTCTGGTTTTTTTCCCTCTAGTCATGCTTTTATTGAACTTGCCGTCGTCCTTCTCCTTCTCCCAGAGAAAAAAAAAGGAGGGGGGGAAATGCCTCCTTCTTTTTCACTTGTCATAGCTGGCCCCAGGCTGTGACTGGTGAAAGCGCACAGAGTTTGGGGTGTGTGTGCTTTTTTCCCTCCAAAAGGTAGACATGCTTGAGTGTAACTTTCTGACTAACCAGGCTTTTGTTGATACCCTCCATCATGTGAAACGTTACAGAGGTTTGAGCAACCAATACTGTAGAGTGGTAAGAGACTATTTAATATGCCCACATAACCTCTTTCTTTTCTTATTTTTTTCCTCTTCTCTCCCTCTTTCATGCTTTTGTTTTGTTTTTATTTTCATTTTATTTTATTTTACTTTTTTCTTTTTTTCCCCTCTTTTCTCCCTTTCCCTCTTTCTCTCCCTCCTCTCTCTCTCTCTGTCTCATTCTTTCTTCCTCTCCCTTCTTTCCTCTCTTTCTCTCTCATTCTTTCTTCCTCTTCCTTCTTTCCTCTCTCTCTCTCTCCTTGGCTTCTCTGCCACATGCAGCACTATTTCTGTGATGCATGGAATACATTTGACGCCTTGATTGTTGTGGGTAGCATTGTTGATATAGCAATCACCGAGGTGAACGTAAGTAGCTGGCGTCTGTCCATGATCGTGCCTGCTCTAACATTCGTCTTTCCCGGGTTCTTTTATTTTTTTCCCCCTTCCTCCTTTCTTTTATTTTCAAATTTTTTTTTTTTGTTTAGTTTCAAAGCTCTTTTTTCTTTTTTTTTTCTTTTTTTTTTTTTTTTTTTTTTGCATTTTATTTGGTTTGGTTTTATTCTGTTTTAATTATTTTTTTGGAACGACTTTAAGGACTTTTTGACTGTTGCATCATTTTCTTCCCTCCATAATCCGCCTGGCATGAATTAAACTGTATAGCAGGAAAAGTGATGGGAAACGTGGAGTGTAAGTGGAAAAGTTCTTTGTGCCATGGGAAGCTGCTCGAACAGGACTTTGGTCTGCCCAGTGTTATGCTGTGCTTCCCATGGCAGCTCAATACTCTCCACCCCACAGAGATAAAGGTCAGTTCTTTCGAGGTGGAACTGAGGGAACCAAAACAGGAATCCTCCCTGTGCCTCCTCACTCAGGCTTCCTCCAAAAGAAATAAATACTAAATTGTCTCTGTTTAGAGGAATCTGCTCCTAATGTTCTGTTTCAAATGTGAATATAATAACAAACAAAGGTAGATGACATAAAAATAAGGCAGCAATCCCAAGGGAAAACAAAGCACCAGAGTTCCAACCCTTTTTTTTGTTGTTGTTTATTTGCAATCTGATTTGCTCCATCTCTCAAATTGCACCAGCCCAATTGGCACTGATTGGCCCCATTTGTGCCCATCTCAGCAGACAGGTGAAGGACTGAGTGAGCCACGGAGACTGAAATGAGCATCTGGTGTGCAGGAAATAAATCACACCAGGCAATTCTTTTCCTATATCTTTTTTTTTTTTTTTTTTTTTTTTTTTTTTTTTTTTTGAGGTAGATGGATATAGAATTATAGGATAAATAGACAAAGGACAGGCAGGAAACACACCGATTTCCAAAAGAAAGACTGTTATGGCTTTATGAGCATGGACAAAAATTGCACTGAAAAATGCAGCTTATAAAGGCCAGGAAAATAGAAAAATTGAAAGAAAATTGCTGTAAAGATCTTAAAGAACAGCAAATCACTCGTGATTTTTCAAAATTATGTGGCTCTTGAATAAACATTCCATCTTGGAATTGTGTGCTGTAAAGGCAACCCATTGCAAGCAGAGAAGTGACAGCATAGTTTTCACTCAGTGCTGTGTTTAGGGAAAAATAATCAGGCAGCATTTTGAAAAATAAAAGTGCCTCACTTGGAACTTTCCAAACAAAATATTTTCGTATCTTGGTTCTAGTTTAATTTCTGTTCAACTTTTTTTTTCTTTTTTCCTTTTTATTCTATAATTCCAAAACACGAATATTTATTCAAGCTGTAACATTTTGATTTTGAACAAATAATTTTTTTTTAACTAGTTTATTTTCCTTGTCTTTTGAAAGAATGGAAAATAGTTTTTAACTAAAAAGGAACTTTTATTTTGCATCTCTTAAATGTCCTACTTTCTGGACACAAAAAGTTTCTTACAACATTTCACACAGAATGTTGCAAACAATTTTGTTACCCTTTTACTAGGTAGATATCAGTATTAGTCTGACTTTGTAGAGGGATGTTACAATGAGGCTGAAGTTGTTAATTTTTAAAAGTGAGATTA
The DNA here is from genome assembly GCA_039654755.1 of Calcarius lapponicus. Lineage (NCBI taxonomy): Eukaryota > Metazoa > Chordata > Aves > Passeriformes > Fringillidae > Calcarius > Calcarius lapponicus. The sequence goes on from CM077463.1 coordinate 70,283,592, forward strand.
AAACCTTTTCTCTGCCACACTTGTCACAAGCGAACTACGTAGGGAACCTGGCAATAGCCTTCAGATTGTGGAAAAGTTCAATTCTCATCCCTTTAGGGAGAACTGTATATGGCACTGCAGGGAATAAGCACAGTTAACTGGAAGTGAATCATATTAAACATCAATAAGACTTCCCTGACTGATGTATTTGAATCCATTCAAAAATCTTCTAAGCAGAAAGGAAGGAAATCATTTTGTTTTGGTGCATAAATAGTCAGAAATCCTAGACTGCAGGAAAATCCAACGGGTCCTTTTGAAGAAATTCAGATTCATCTCCTCATTAGCTCCCATTGTCTGAGAGGAAGAGAGCCACAGCCAGGTGACCTCTTGCTGTTAGTGGTGAGGGATGCTCCCCTCCCAGGCGCCCTGGACACATCTGTGACAGGGAAATGAATTGCTATTTGGAGGTGCCCACTGGTGACTGGTGAGTGTCTAGCTTTGTTAGGTTTGTCTAGACACCCGGCTCCCAGCCATCAAATTTAAGCAGTATAAATCACATTCATCCTCAGCATCTTGCTGAGACAGACATGCTGCTGATGCTTGTTGTGATCTTCAGTCTCCAGGGCTGTCCGTGCTGCTGTGCTTAATTGCCAGCCACAAGGCTCTGTCTCAATTCAAGTTCGTGTCAGGCAAGGCCCAGAATCCAGTTTTCAGCTACAGAAGCCTACAAAAAATGAGGACATGCCTCTGTCCAAACAACCAGCAGCTGTCTTAGGTGAGGAGGCAGCAGGGTTGGCCCTAACTCTTTTAGTAAGGGCTGTGAAGAGCATTGTGTGATGGTCCCTCTGTTTCCTCTAAAGAATCCTTTCCTTCTATACAGTTTTACAGATCTCTGCACACATCTTTTTGTTACCTGGCATGTTTAAATCTTCTCTTTTTTATCTAGGCAAGTCCTTTGCTACTAGTTTCTAATGTTTGTTACTAAAAACTTGCACAACCTTTTGATGCACTGATAAATAAGCGGCAGCTGTGGATTGAGTTTGTTCTGAAATGTTCTGAAATCCCTTTGCACTTATAACCCTTATTGAATAAGAGAATGTTTTGTATGTTGGTTTGTCCTGTCAGATTCCCTCCCTGCTAGCAGCACTTGATATGTTACAGCTGTAGAAAATGGGCTTTGGAAGTAGCAGCCCATCTTGGACGGACGGTTGTCATCTTGCCAAGCAGTGTGAGGCAGTTTATCAGACACACTTCTCCCCTCTCCTCGGGGGCTCGTTGCTTCCTTGCTGTCTGTGGGCTTGAGCAAGCCCTGCCCTGTGTTTCTGTACACTGTCCTGTCTTGTTCTGAGGACCTGGGGTCTGAAAAGGCCAGAAGCAATAAACCCTAAAATGCCAACCAGCTCCACGAATAGGAGATGTTTAGACTGGTCAGATGCAGGTAAAATATTTCTGCTGAACTCCTTAGGAGCTGAAGAGAGCTTGTGGTAGGATCTTGGAAGGTGCTGCTCTTGGAGTGAAGGGTCAGTTCTCATTGTGGTCGGTTAGAAGGGAAGAGGGACACTCGTGGCACAGGTCAGTTTGACCTGCAGCCTTTGGCATAAGCCTGAAATCGGTGAGGTTCAGCACACGTTTGCACTCAGGGGAAGTAAACCCAGTAGGCACAGAGCTGTAGTTGTGAGGAGAGCCCTGACTGACTGGCAGCCTCCACAGTGTGTGTGTAGGTATGTGCTTGCTCTTGTTTGTGCAGTTCTCCATGTTCTGGTTTGTCTTTCATTTTTTTCTTTTGACATTTATTTTTGTTTCTTGAAAAGGAATTTCCCAGACCAAAACCTTCCTTAAGATATACGTGAGTGTGCATGGGTGGGTGTTTGTGTGTGCACTCCCTTAATGGTGCTCCATGTCCCTAAGTGTGTTTGGATGCCTGTATGGGCTACAAATCCACAGGAGAGTGTCCAGACATAAATCCCTGTGTGGGGAGGGAGGAGTGTGAATGCAAGCACAAGAATTTCATGTGTATTTGGTGTTGATGGATTCAGGGGTTGCTGCGTGTGTAACTGAGCCCATGTGACTGTCTCACTGTGAGAGTTGGTAATGGATGAGTGTGCCTGGGAGTTTCCTGAATGCAGGAATGCTCCCCTGCATGCCCGTGGGTGACTGTGTACCTGCATGCCCAGCTCAGCACTTCATTAGCATGGCTGTGCATTCCACAATAGTGGGAAGCCATGTACTTGCAGGGTAGGCCCCCTCAGAATTTCTGAGTCCTTCAGGAAGCCTTCACGGAAAACACCTCCGTGGCTGGGAATATGTCAAGCAATAAGTCCATCTTGCTTCTGCATCCTGGCAACATCTCCCAAGTCCCCCCAAAGAGCTCCACAGACACCCAGAGGCATCTCACACAACTGAGGAAGTGCAAAGGGCACAGAGAAGGTCAAAATCTGGTGGGTTTAAAAACTTCAGGGTGGCACAGTTTCTGCCACATTCACCTTTAAATTGCATCACTCTGAAGCTGCATTTTCAGAGCTTTGCTCTCAGTGATGCTGTACAACTAATTTTCTAGCCACAAAATTAAGATTTTTTAAAATATATTTTTCCTCAAAAGTTTTTTTAAATATTCATTTTTGGGGCACTCTTATACCACTTCTTAAGTAACTAAAGAGGGAGGAAAGGACTTTTTAATCTTTTGCTTAAAAAAAGAACTTCCAAAGCAGAGACCACCTCTACCATGTGTCAGCTGTCTTCAAGACAAAGAATGGGTTTTGTGGAGTAAGATAAAAAATGGTATAATGTATGAAGCCTGGGATGTAGGGCCTGTGGGTTATATTCCTTGGACTTTTATTAGATCCCTGTACCTCAGTCTTCCCAACAGTGGAGGCTGCTATGATTCCTTATATTTAAAAAGTATTGTTATTAGAGTTTGCAAAACCCTTTTAGCTCCTTAGAAGAAAATGTTGAGGTGGTAAAAATTATTACTCTCTATTATAATTGGAAATAAATCTGATAGGAGTTGAACAAAACCCAGCCGGTTTGGACAGTATCATCCCAGAAGTAGCTCCAAGCAGAGAGTAGCACTTCCTTCCTTTCCACGTCAGCAGACACAGCCTGGAGTTGAGTGCTGTAAAGGTGACTAACAGCCTGCTGTCCCCTCCTCCAGGCAAAGCAAGTTTCTCATTATTGTTTGTTGCTCTGTATCAAATGGGAGAATCAAGTTCCATTTGTGCTGTGCCACGGTGCCCAAAGTAATGAAAGAAACACAGACCCTGAGTCACTGGGAAAGCTCTTCATGTGACCTCCTTGCCCTTGGTCAGAGAGGAAAACTGACTTTGCCTTGGTGCACAGGGTCCTTTTTCCTTCATCCTTCCCCCTGCCAGTGTCAGACCAAAGGCACTGCATGGCTCAGTCCTCATCTGCCACCAAAGCAAGGCTCATATATCAGTGCCCCCAGAGCTGGAGGAGCCTCTGGGGGTTGCTCATCCAGCTGCAGAGGGCAGCTCATGGTCTGTGAGAGCTCCAGGGGCATGTCCAGGTGGGAACACCTGTGTCTCCAGAGCAGCACAGTGACAGTGGGCGTGTTGAGTGTTTGATTCCCTCTGTCTGGAAAGGCTGTCAGGGAGGGAGGATTTGTGCTTACCTGTGGGCCTGTCTCTGAGGGCTTCTGCTGGTGCCTCTGAGCACGTCTGCATGTGCAGGTGTCTCTGTGTTTGTCAGCTGTGCTTGGGGTGCATGAGGATGACTGAGAAAACCATCTGGAGTGGTGGCCACCCTGCCTGCTCATTCAGTGCCACAGCTGCACAGTGTCTGAGTGTGACTGTGAACCCTGCAGGAGGCACAGGGGAGGAGGAGTTACCCTGCACAGGTACACAAGGCCATGCAGCAGATGTGATGAGCCAGAGGCTGAGCATGGTTACAAGATGAGAACTGTCAGGGATAGGGAACTGGTGACTTGAGGGTTTTTGTGAAATAATGGAATATTTCCATGCATAAAATGCCCTCCTGTTGCAGCAGCACACGTTTCCCTAAGAGTGAACATTGCAAGTGGTTTGAGATGGAAATGGTGGGGTTTTAATGGGAGAGATGACAGGAGGAGAGTGCAGTGTTGTGTGTGGGCATCTGGGAGACAAAGGACTTAGGTGTCTCAGGAAGCAACCCCCCTGTGAAGAAGGTTAGGGAAACACAAACCCCACCTTGGTGTATTACTTCCCTAAAAAAGGTCGGTCAGGTCTGTTTTGCCCCAGCCTTATGGTTAATGGTTTGATGTTTGTCCATCAGGTGTTCAGGAGAGCTGAGTACTTTATACCTTGCACTTCTGGAAAGTTTTCCAAGTTCTGTTAAGAAATCAGCAGAGGGTTGCACCTTGATTGAATCCTGAGTACTGGTGCAGTAAGGCCAGAGAAATACCAAAACATTGAGCTCCCAAGACTTGGAGATTTGTGCAGTGATTTCTCATTTAGTCTATTTTATTTCTGATGTTTAAACCAGGCGCATGAGGCCTTTTTTTACAATCATCTTGCTTTTGGTGTCAAGAGGCTTCATATTATTTGCCACGAGCTCCTGCTCCCATTCTTTAGAATATCTGAAAGCCTATACCTAAATCTCCCTTTCACCCTCTCCTGCACTCCTCCCTTTTAACCCACACCCTGCCTCTCTTCCTTCTCTCCCTCACTTTCCTCTCCCCTTCTCCAGCCACACTAAACCCCCTGAGTTCATTTCCACTCCCAACCAATGTGTCTGAAGGCAGAGAACCAGGGCTGAGACCCTGCAGTCCTCGTCCAGGCGGCACCGCCTGCGCCAGGACTGCAGCGCGCAGCCCTGCCGCCCTCCTGGGCACACACCCCTCCCTCCAAGGGAGCAAGGATCGCGGGAAGGACGACTTGCATCCAGCCTGCCCCTCACCTGGGACTGCCATTCATCTCTGTCGCTGTGCCTGTCTGTCTGTCTGTCTTTCTCTGCCTGTCTGGTTCTCTCCGCTTCCACGCCCTTTGCTGCTCAGATTTTGGCCGTCGGCTGCCGCCACCAAATCTTTGCGGTTCCCACAACTCACAAGCTCGTTCGGCCAAACCTCCTGGAAGAGGCAGAAAATATCTCTCCCCACTTCTCCTTTCTCCCTCTCGCTCAAATGCCATCTGGATAGCAGAGGCCTCCAAATTATGTAGCAAAGGGCTGGAGAAGCACAGTGGCTTCTTTTGACATCCTGTGTTGTCACTCCCTTACTGCTGCCATCCCAGAAGTTGTCCGTAGTCCTGAGCTCTCCCTGTGTGCGTGTATATGTATGTGTATATGACTTGTTTTCTTTTTGGAAAAACTACTGCTAAAACTGATGGGCGGGAGGGTGGATTGAATTTGCTTTTTTTTTTTTTTTTTTTTTTATCCTTTTCTCCTTAAATCTGGTGGTGTTTTTATCACTGGAATAATTCAGGTAACACGCCACAGTGGCCCCAGCTGTAGGAAGCCATGTTGAAGCATGGTTGTGAGCTGTAGCAGTGGCAAATGCTTTATTTTGCCTTTGAAGAACTTCAGGACAGCTGCCCTGGACTCTTCCATAGATTAGGCTTAGATCAATTTGAATTTAATCCCTTCCCATGCTTAATCAACAATTTTAGTGCATGTTTTTCACCCTGTATTGGTGAGAAAGAAGTATGGTATGACTATCCAACCACAACCATGTTTGAACAGGGTTATTTTTGCTTTTATTTATGTATATACTTGTCATGATAATGGGGCCTTTTTTTTTTTTTTTGTTTTAATCTCTTGTCTTTAAAATGTTGGTATTTTGGGTGCATTTCCAGAGTTTATAATGTGATATGCTCTTTAAAAGAGGTGATTTTGGTAACTGCACAACTTTTTCTGTATGGAAATCTATATGAAATATGGACAATCAGAAAAAAGTATGTATCTTCTGCAAAAGAAGGGGATAGTAAATGCAAATTACTCCTTCCTCAGTATACCTGAGTATTTGAGTAGTGCTAGCACCATAAGAAGAAGGCAGGTAGTTCCCACTTTGAAAGACTCTTCATACCACCCAATTTTAAGGATGTACCTAAATATTGTGATTTCCACAAAATTGTTATACTTGGCTTCTGACATTATTCCAGGCCCATGGAAAAATCAGAATGTATTTTAATGCAGGGGAGACTTATGAGTAGCATAAAAATAAATTTGTCTTACTGGAAAAATTTAACCACACACATTCTCGTTAATTGAAATAGGAGGAACCAAGATAAAGAATCCAGGAGAACAAATTTTTAGAAGCTAAATGTGAAAGCAGCAAAAAGAAAGTTAGACAGCCCTATGACTGTAAGACCTGATGCATAAACCTGTCTGGAGTCCTTCTGAGTGAAAATGTTCAAAATGGTGGCCCACAGCATCTCAGTGACTGCCCTGAGGAGTGAATTGTGCTTTTAATTAGTGCAGGCTTGCACATACTCAAAAACCTTGCTGGGTTTTAAGGCCTTGAGAGCAGAAGTCCCGTTTTCTTATTTGACTGTAAATATTGATATAATAATAGTAAAAGCTAGTAGTAGGAACACAAAGAACCACAGACGTTGTCCTGTGTTGGTTCAGTAGTAAAAATAAGTGTATGACATCTACATTTCAGTACAAAGAGCTCTTTCAAAAGCCTATATCCAGGTTTTCTGACCAGTATTTGATTTTACTTGTCATTTTTCTATCACAGTACTTTGAAGAAAAAACTCACTACAATATTCTGGCATCAACATCTGTGATATATTACAGTTATATTTCATTTTCCTCTTAATTCCAATGTGTTTTTCCACAAAGCTAGTTAAAACACTCAAATTAAAAAGAGCTACCCCAAGCAGATTATTTTTTTCCATTGGCTTGCTAGCCAGGATAAATCATTCCTTTTGCCTAGCAGAAGTTTCTTTTAACTTTCCCTGAACTCTAATAGAGATTGTATCTTTATATGAGTCCACAGGAAAATCTCTTGACTTTTTTCTTGACTCTTGATTCCCTAGATCATCTCTAAATATATTAATGGTAATTAACGATCTCTAAGCACCCTGAGTTAGATGGTCCAAAAGGTGCTTGGGTGAGTTCAAATCCAGCTGGTTCTGCCATCTTAGGCAATTCCCTGAAGCAGCGAAAGATGTTTCTGGCTTTTAATTCTCTTTTTTCTCAGACCTACCTTGCTGAGAATGCCCAAGGAATTTTCCAGTGTCGCTGTTCTCCATACACAGCCTTCAGTAACAGAGAGGGCACAAACCCCTGCATTTCACTCACTCAGTTTTGCTGCAAAAGCTCCTGCTCTTCATGCAAATCACAAGAGCTTTTAGAATTGGTGCTACAAGACTTCACAGCTTGCACCATCTTGTACATATTTAGAGAAATTCTAACTCATCCCAGGCTGCACTGCCAGTTGCAATGAAAGCAGTGGAGGTGGTGGAAGAAGGGAAGACACACACAAGCATTTTTTACTTGTTTTCTTCTTTAATTTGCTCTTCTCCCCCATCCTCTTTTCCCCAGTGATTTTCTCCATGTCTTGCTGAAATCGTGGGCAGCAGACATTTGCAGCAAGGCAGTAGGAAGTTCCCCTCTATCTTATCTAGCAGTAGATTTTCCCCTCTGTCCTCAGCCAGATCCCATCAGTCCAGGCAAGAGCTGCTCCCCTTGGTGAGGGTTTTTGTGTGAGACGCTGGGCAGCCTTTCAGCGTGGTGATGGTACCAGTCTGCAAACCCAAAGGTACAGACCTCCCACCAAATACACATCCAGTTGTGGGGCAGTTGCCGCCGCAACTGAAGCTCCGGCTGCTCACCCAGATTTGTAATCAAAAGTAAACACATATAAATTAATTCTACCCTTTCTAATATAGCAATATAGCACCCTCATTTATCTCTTGCCTTGCTTCCTCTGCATTCTCATGCACCAGCCAGGCAAATACAAGAGGGGTGGTTCTTTTATTATTTCTTAGCAGACATCTGGTTTGTAAATGGCTGTGCTCTTACCTTCATTCCCTGATCTGTTCTTTGAGGAGACTGTCTGGCACAAGATGCCAACAAAACCACTTCTGCTTCATGTATCTCCCTGGGAATCTGCTAAAGGGGACCCATCCCCTGCTGCAGCCAGATGACCAAGCTGTGGGGACTGGAATCAGCTCATGGTCAGCTGATTCATGGCCAAAAAATGTGACTTAGCTCTAATTGCTGTTGCAGGGTAATGGGACATCCCAGCTGGTGGCACCCCAGTTGTTCTGTCCAGCTCCACTTTGAAGCTCTGAGACACCAGCCAGCAGTGCTGCCTGCTGGGCCTTGTCTGAGTGGCTGGGAGAAAATCTCCTTCATCCAAAGCCAGACATCATTATATAAGATGAACAGACATGAAGGCAAAGATGCCTCAGCTGTAAAGAAACATTTGTTAATAGAAAAACATCAAAACAAATTGATGTTTAGAGACAGGGAATTTGAGACTCAACTGTTTGACCATACTTGAACACAGTAAATCACACAGAGGGAGCATTACGTATCATCTAAACAGTCTCTATCCTTGGTTTTTTTTACCAAAGTTTGGTTTTTTTACCAAAGAATTCATCAAATCAATAATAATTTATTCTTGGAAAGATGTGTAGAACAAGAAAATGTTGCTAAGTAGCTTTGTAAGATCTATTCCCAGTCTCCCTATGACCACTTCTAATGTTTTCTGATAATGCCTGTGATTGGCATTTCAAATCCCAGAATGACACGTACAGCCTTTATTGTATCCCATAATATCATACAGAAATCCAATGAGTCTGTAGGCTGGTTTTTTCCTAGGAAATGCTCTGCATCAACATTAAATAGCTTTCTAATTTAAAAGGCAATGAAAAGACACAGACTGGGAATTAAACACTAGCTGCTACAAATCTCAGGTGAAAATGGTCCATAACAATCTCTCTGTTTGGGCTGCTGTTATCTCTGGATATCTTCCCTTGAGCAAAGATTAATTATACAAAACTGACAGGGGCTGATAGTTCACCTACAGTCATCCAGAGCCTCTTGCAATCCACAGACCTATTGCTTTGAAACCAAGGTGGATTGGGTTTTCTCCTGCTTCCCACCAGCATGTGCAGTTCCTTTAAGCACCTTCATCAAAGCACAAGATGGCTCATCCATCTTCACACTGTCCCAAAGCCTCTGGGCTTCCCAAAGGGTGGGTCCTGGCAGCACTGCATGTGGGATCTGTCAGCTGGTAGCCTACCTGCCTCCCTTCCCAGGAAAACCTGCTCCTGGTTCAGTGTCTTCTCTGGCTCCAGCAGTCCCCAGGGTTGTACTGAGGAGTGAGGATTTTGCTGCAGACCACAGGCTTCCTTCCAACCTTACTACCCCCAGTGTAATCAGGACTTGTACACTACAACAAAGAAGCTACTGAAGTTTCCTTCTGGACTCCTGTGCTTCTGGAACCTTACAAATTCCAAAGGTCTCCCTCCTCATTTCAGCCTGAGGCTGACCAGAGAAACTCCAGAAACACCCAATACACTGAGAGCACCAAGTTTCACTCTGTTCTTTATTTTTCCTTCTTCCTTGTCCTTTTCCCACACCATGAAATCCCATCAGCTAGTTCAGAAATAATTAACAAATATCTGCAGAAGTGCTCAAACATCCAGTGCAGAGAAGACAAACACAGCCATGGCAGCAGAAGGACATGCCTCTGGGATTTTGTTTAATTCCTCATCAATCACCAAAATCCTCATAAATCACCAGTCTACAGGGAAGAAGAAGCCTGTAGATGTCACTAACCCTCTCAATACCAATGGAGCATTGCAAGGTGCTGGACACAAAGTGGCTCAGGAAGTTCATCTCAGAGAAGAGCTCTGTTGCCATTCTCATTTCCAAGGCAGGCTGTGGGATGCGCCAAGAAATGGAAAAATCAGTTCTTACACAGTGCACAACAAAGTCATTTGGATTGGCATGGATGTTTTGACCAGTCTTTTCCTTCTATTTTATTTTGACAACAAAATTGGTGTCATGGTCTTAGTAGACAAGAACCTGAGCAGGCCAAGTGTGTCAGAGAACATCTCCCAGCTTGCAGCCCTCCACAGCAGCTGTGCTTTCACAACACTGCTGCAGGTAAGTAAAGATGATGGATTTATTTGGGTGTTTGGGAGGGAACAACCTGGATTTGAAAATAACTGTTATTAGGAATGAAAACCAGATACCGGCTGTGCTCCTTTTGGAAAACCTGTCCCACAGGTTTCTCTTCTTCTTCCCTCCCAGACAATGAAAAAAAAAGGGGGAAGAGAATAATATTAAACAATGTAATTCAGAACATAAATCTCTCTAAAGAGGTGGAGGAAAAGAAGACTGTCCTTTCCAGCGCAGTGATAAATACACTGCTGAGTTTGATGTTTAAAAGCCATGTTAACTTTGCCTCAGGAAATGCAGTGAAGCACATTGGACTGCTCAGGAACAGAAATGAGGACACTGTTGGCATGGATGGTAATAAAAGTGAAGAAAGCTGGAAAGCTGAATTCTCCCTCTTGCTCTGTCTCCTTCTTGCTCAGTGGCCTGTTCTGTTCCAAGGTCATCCCCCTCAGGCTGCTCTGGGCTGGGACAGACTGATCATCTCCTTTGGGAGCCATTGCCCTGTGAATCAAGAACTGGTCAGATGAAAAGCCAAGTTTAATGAAAAAAAACTTCATCACACATGGCTCCTGGCAGAGGCATTCAAATCAGCAAAACCTCTCCTCTCTTACTCAAACAGAAGATCCTCAAAGTCTCTCCACCCGTAAAACAAAAAGCCCTGCACACGTGTAGCCTTTCAACATTTATTTTCATGGCTCAATTCATCTTTAGCACCTTCTCATCCAGATGTTCTAGGGCTTCTTCTGGCTGCCTGTCCTACTGAACTCAAATGATGAAGCACAGGCAAGCTGCACCTCCCTCTCTGAGTCAGACCAGTAGCTGTACCTGAAGATGAGCACTGCATCTCTGATAGTGGTTACTATCTGCTCCTTTCTCAGGAGCCCCCCAGCCTTGATTGCCATAAGGCTTGATTTCCCAAAGCTAATGAGAAGGATTATTAAAACATCCTGAAAATTAAGAATAATTTCCATATATATACTTTACCAATTGTTCTGCTTTTCTGAAAGTCATGGGGAAAAAAAATAGAGCTTTTAGCCTGTGTGAAAAAGCAGCCCTTTCATTACTTGTCCTCTAATTGTCAATCTAGGGTAATCTGCATAACCAAATAATAGCAATTGACTTTCCTTATATTTACCTTAAGCACTTGGAGCCATAAGACTTCTGTCTCACAATTTTTTGGAGATATCTATCTATCTATCTATCTATCTATCTATAGATATAGATATATATATAGGTATATATAGATATAGGTATATGTATTTATGTATATGAGAAATTAATTAATGAGCTATTCAAATTGGTATGATTTGCATATTAGAAGCTAATTAGAAGAGCAAGCTCAAGAATTTCAAAATCTTAGAATCCATAGGAAATGAAGGGGAAAAAACTGATAGCTGCAGGACTCATTTGCTTAAGAAGTTACCTTGCCCTTATTAACTGCATTCAAAACAGGCTTTTGTTGAACAGGGATATGGTAATGTTTCCCCTGAGGTCTGAGATCATGTGGAATCAGTGAAGTATAAATGCATATATATTGCATTTGGATGAGCTGACACTTGGTGTCTCTTGGCCCCCATGAGTTAATGCAGGCAGAAATGTAATGGCAAACCTCATTGCAGATGTTGCATTTTCCCCAATTCCCCTCCTTGCAACAAATGAAATTTTAACTCCCTGCCGCAGGAGAGCTCAGTCTCCTCTGCAGAGCTGAGTATCAGCACTTTATATTGCACTGGAACACCCTCAGAGGTTTTTCCAGAGAAATCCATAAGCTGTTCACCATTTGCCCCAGTAAAGGCAGCATCACACTCCTCAAATCTGTTTTCCTGTAAAATGGTGCCCTTTACTAATAGGCATTAAATGACCCAAAAAAAGCTTCCAGTGCTTCACCCAAATTACAGCTGTAGGGAGGCTTGCTTTTTTTTTTTTTTTTTTTTTTGTTTCCAAAAGCCCCTTGTAACATTTTTCTCTGTTTTAAAATAGAAGGAAAATTTTAAGTTGAAAAACTTTCAGTAAAAGATCATTTCTATTGAAATAATCAAGATTCAAGACATATGCTTAAGTAAAGTAAAAGCAGTTTAATCTGGCATTGATTTTTTTTCTCAGTTATATATGATTTATAATGGAAATGTAAACCAAATTAAAATGTGTGAGGACAAAATGTGAGATTTCAACCTTACATTTCTGAAATGCCTGTTTCAGAATTGGCATGTTTCTACAGAACATTTGACTTTCAGCATCAGCATTCTTCTAACATAAAATATTTTTGCAGGGGAAAAAATTGAATTTTGTCTAGTTTTACTCAAAATGTTCCCAGAAATTTTCAAAGAGATCCATACTTAAAGGAAGATGGCACAGTTTGAGAAGCTTTTCTGATTTGTTCTTGTGGGGGAGTTTTTTGGGGGGTATTTTGGGGGGGGGGGGGGGTTGTTTGGGTTTTGTTTTTTTTTTTTCCCCTCCTAATAATTTGATTTCACTGTAAGATTGTGGGAATTTACAATTATGCCATCTGCAATCCAGTAGTATTCCCTGTCAGAGAAATACCAGATACATTTCTGCCTGGCCTCATAATAACCTCACAGACTTTTGGTGGCTGGTGGGTTATCTCCAGAGCACTTGTGATGAAAACCTCAGACAGCAGTGGCAGACAGATGGCTCTGGAAGGGGCTGTGGTAACTCCCCAGTGGAATGGCAAACTATTACCTGCCAGCAGTCAGGTTGATTTGAAGCCCTGACTTTTTCCAGCTCTCCACAAAGACTTGTGCAACTCAACCTCCTGAGATCACTTCAGATTTTTGACACTACAAATACAACAGGATGTCTAGTGTCTTCTTTTACCATGTCTCTATGGCACAGATAACTCCTAAACCTCTTTTTTTCCCCATACTTTGGTGAATTCTTGTTCTTCTTGAAACTCACAACCTTGCAGATCCCATCTCAGTGTAACCACATGGGAAGGAAGCATCTCCAGAAGAGCAGTGGGGTTTCTCATTGCCAAATGTGTGCTTTTAGTTCCCCTCCACATCTTACCTATGGCTTTGATGAGTTCATTTCCCCAGAATGTCTCTTGCCACACTTCATCTTGTGTTCAAAGCCACAGATGCAGCGTGGCTGAAGTAGGATTCTTGGAGGAGACCTAAAGACCTTGATCTAGAAAAGGCCAATATCCTAGAAATGCAAAGGAACTACACAACACTTCAGCTTGCCCAGGAAGCTCTGCAGAGCAGGTTCTCAGAGGCACCCTTCCTGCAGTGAGGAGAAAAAAGCAATAAGTGAACATGTATCACCCCCTTCCTCATGGGACAAGGCTGACAGACCAACTATCAAGTTTCCAACAGATATGGCATCTCCATGGGTAACTTTTCATTCTCCAAATTCAACATCAAGGAAATACCTAAGCAGACATCCATCGCCAGCAACAGCTGCTCTCAGTCGGCTCCTAGAAGCTTCATCCATGAGCCACAGTTTCCTCAGTGGAGAAAGGCCATGACAATTGTCGGTCACAAAAGGCAGCATAAGCATCTGACCACTCATTCTCCTGAGAAATATGGAGCTGCTCTGTCATATTGTGGTGCCAGCATCTAAATCACACATTTCCTGTCAACTTTTCCAACCTAGGGCTATCAGGCATAACTAGAAGGCTGCAGTTGTACCTCTGCATTGACTGAGACAAGTCCAGTGAAGCAATTATAACATTGTGCATTCAGCTGCTCAAATGCTCTCCACAACACAAAGGCTGAACTATCTCTTGAAAAAAGAGATTCCTCCCTATGAATGAAAGTGTTGGTAGAAAGTAAAAAGCTATCAGCAAGGAAGTTTTGCTCCTCAAACTTCAGGGAAAAGATCAATTTGGACTTCCTAGCAAAGGCTAGATCCACTTCAAAGAAGTTGAACTCATCTTCAGTGTGTCCTGCGGTGTAAAAGAATTGTGCCATCAGCAATGGGAATGCTGCCTGCCTGTCCTGTCATCAACAGCTACTGAACAGCTACTGACACTTACCCAGCAGAGGAGGAGCCTCCATGGTGATATGGATTAAACACACACTGCACAGACCTAATGAAGCTTCCTTTCAGACATTTCCAGGGGCTGCTTCTCTGCAGAGCCATTACAGTTGTCAGCAAACCAGCCAAAAGGAGCTCAAACCTCCCAACATGGTCCTCTGTCTCCAGTGCTCCACAAGGATGAGGTGGGGTTAATATCTCTTCTCTGAAATTTCCTACTGAAACTTTCATTTGAATCTGGCTATTAACACACTATCTTGTTTTCTTCCAAATCTTTATCCGTAAGATATTCTAAGCCATGGATATGCAGGGAACTTTGATACTACTGTGAATATACGAAGCATTTTTGCTCATATTTTTGCTGCTGTCTTTACAGGCCTGAAAATCACATCATCCCTTCTCAGAATTTCAGAATGGATTGTATTACAGCATAAATATCCTACTATATTGACTCTGTTACATATTACTCTTGAAAGATTGAGACTGGTTCTTCTGGAGTGCAAATTTTATCCTCTCCTAGCTTCCAAAGCACAACCCATTAGAAACTTTTTCAGACACCAAGTTTGATTTGTGAGACATTATGGAGGTTCAACAGGACCTGGAGGGGTTGTGTTCCTCACAAGCAGTTCCCAGTAAACCTCACTGCCACCTACCCAGGAAGAGCGGGATTACCAGGAACACAGTTCCCTTATCCAGTGCTGTGGCCTCTGAGATTTTAAGTATCTCTCCACTGAATAAACCTGGCTTCTTTCCCAGAGACTTTCCTACCTGGGATTCCAACTTCATGATGGGCACAAGCTTTGACTTCCTCTTTTGTGCCTATAGGGGCTCTAAGAATGCTCACAGGTTTGCAGCAAGTGAAGCAATTTATCTGTTTAGAAAGCTGGTGTTCTGGTACACTCTGAATATGAATGAGATGTATACAGACAACAATATTCTGAGGAGGTTTTCAGACATGTTGCAGGGATCACTCAGTCTCTATCCTATTGAATTTTTACTTGGGCTTCTAGAACATTCTCTTCTCTTTCTTGGACTCTTTTGCTCCTTAACATCTCTGTTGCCTTTTTAAATATAGAGACATAAAAAGAAAGGAAAAAAAAAAACCCACCCAAACAGTTCTTATTGCACTCATCCCCCTGAGTGTCTTTACACGGGTGCATCCTGCCTCAGATATTTCTTTTCCCACTCAGCCTGCAGGTTCCCTTCTGTATCACTCTAAATATGGCCTTGCACTTGTGATTTGTACTTCAGATCCCTTTTCTGTATGAAGGAAACTGCTCAGAACATCACCTCTGACTGATCTCCCTGCTGTGGACCTTTCCCATTCAGTATGTTCATGCTACTCATGCCCCAAAGGAGAAGGGCAGGACAGAAGTCTTGTCTTGAAGTTCCTTTGCAGGTTAAACCCCATGCAGGGGCAGAGACAGCTGCAAATTAAACACTACAGCCAAGAGTGCTTTCTGCTCAGTGGTGTAGCTTCTCCAAAAGCTTTCCAGAGACATCAACAAATGAGGGTTTGTTTTTCCACATTGTTCTGAGATTTGTAGAAATGAAATCCTGTCCATTTCAGATGGGCAATAGATGCTGGCTTTAATTCCAAGTACTCATCACCATGCCTCCATCCCTGGGAACTGGTGTGACCACTGCATTCTCAGGTGCCAGTTGTCTGTCCTTGTCCTAAAATTGGCATTCCACATCACTGGCAAGGCTGAAGATTCTTGGATAATGTAGCAGTAGCTCTCTCAGCTTTAGGGCTCGGAATGGCCACACTTGAAAGTTCCAGTAATGGGTTTTCAGATACCTGTGCTCAGGTCCTTTGGCACAGCTGGGAGGATTTGTCTTCTTTCTGAAACCTTTGGGGATCTGTGTATTCAGCAACCCAAAGCTGGGGGTTGATTTCCCCCTCATGAACTCACACACTGTTCACAAGCATAGCAGGAACCTCAGCCCACAGTGCAACAGTTTGTACAAGTCCCACCTGCCAGCATCAGCAGAACCTTCCCTGTGCTGCTTTTGAGCCTCTACCATAGGCAGTGATATAATTTGGTACATTTGTGACCTCAGCTTAAAACACAGCCCAGTTAGCTCAGGGAATAGGAGAAGAAATGACAGTGAAAGCACAATATCCCACAGCACCTCAAAAGGCTTCTTCAGCCTGTCAGTCCAGATGCACGAACACCAGCAGCCAGGAGGGATGGAGAATCCTGAAAATTTTCAGGCCTCCTTCAGTTATTTTGAAAGATCTTTGTACCTTCTACCAGGAATGCAGAATAAGGGTCCTTCTACTGTTAGAAAAGGTGATTTGCAGAACTAGAAAGAGGAAGGGGGATGGGAAGATTTGCTGGAAAGATGTTTGCCTAGCAACACAAAATCAAAATCTATGCCTGACCTGTAAGAGATGTCTCTATGGGCACTGCTTCTTCATTTGGTATTCAAGCCAACTTTTGCCTGTATGTGATCTGAAAACACAAGAGCAAACATGTGAAAGAGGAGGATGAAAGCAATGAAAGCTGACACTACCAAACCAATGAGTTAACCCAAATTATTAAATGAGCTAGTGTACTTTGGGTTTTTAATTGCTCTCATTTGCCCATATCACCAAAATAGGCTGTGCATCCAAACTACAGGGGTTTTTTTTAGGTAATACAATGCCAGTTTGATTACTGCAGCATCCTTGGAGAGCAGGAGCATGCTGCAGGAGACCTCCCTGGCACTAGAGGGGAATTCTGACACTGGCAGAAATACATCAATTCCCACTTTGCTAAAGTAGCAGACAGGTTTGGCATATGGTAGAGGTTAGGCCTGAAGGATTATGTTACTGATGAACTGAAGGACTCCTAATAAAGACAGTTTCATTTAATTTACAATTCTGCTTCTTACACCTAAGGATAGTTGCAGCCTTGGGTATATTTTAGAATTGCTCTCAGTATTGGAAATGGCCCCAGAGGTTAATCAAGGAATATCAGGCCGAGTGTCTGCAACAATTTGACTCTTCCAGGCGTGACCAGGGCTGGGCTCAGCTCAGCCTGGCCTCCAAGATCACATCCACTGAGTGCCTAGGGCTTTGCTGTGAGGTGGGTAAAGGCAGAGTGAGCTAATTAGCTGCACCAACCCACATTCCACAGCTGATGCTGGGTGTTGCAGGGCTGCCAAGAGCCAGTTAGACTCTCCCAACCCAGAACTGTGTGGAAGGGAATGGGGATATATAAACAGAAAGGGTTGCTTTAGCCCTGGGATGTTATGGGTTTACAAATCAGATGGATGCACTGGAAGCTGGCTGGTCCCTGTACAGACATGGCCTGGATCTGAGCTGGAGAGCCAAATCAGCCCCTGTATTGAACTCATAGTGCTGATTCAAGAAACATTTTACCAGTACAGTACCTCCACTGCCAGGGTGTCCAGCGCTCAGAGACATTGGGTGTGACTCACGTGGTGGTAGTGGAGCGAGCTTACATCAAATTCAGAGGCAGTTGTACCCGCTTCTGCCATGGCCAGCCTTGATCCTGGGCATCCTAGGGAATAAGCCCAGCCTCTTGTGCATTTCTTTCAAATCCCCTTTTGCCCTCTTCTGCCATTTTGTTGCTCCTGTGTTAGCCAAGACCTAGTTTACTAGGGCTCTTGATTGGAGACTTATTACAGCTTATTTCTGTCTGCCTTTCTTTAAAGCCAGCTGAACATACCCAATGCTCTTCCTCTATGGTAAGACCAAAAATACAGACCACCCTCCCAGCTTCTGTGACACTCTTTCTAACACACTCCTTTTTTCTCTTCTCCGTGATCACAAGTTCTCTCTCCAAGCCCAGCCTAGTTATTTGTGCATGAAGCTGCCATGTCATGTATTGGTGTGAGTCTGGTGTTCACATGAGCTGTGAATATGCTGCACATGTGTATCTCTTGTGCATCCTGAGCTTTCCTTTGGTCAAGTTAACTGTTGTTCTGCCTTCTAATGAACCACCAAGAGAGAACTGGGCCTGGTAAGATTTCTTGTTAGCTACAATGTCCCTGTGTCACAGTCAATGTGACGCTGAATGAGTTTGCAGTGTGACCTCATGTCCAAGCCTCCAGAAAAGAAAGGGCTGGGACTCTGAAGCTCCTCCTCAATGAGGTGATTCATTATAACACTTGAGTTTATATTTTGCACAAGAAAGAGTAGCTGGTGCAATGGTGCACAAAACACTTCTGCCTTGGTGTTCAAGGCAGTTCCCACACCACCCCCAGAGAGCTCCAGTTTCTGGATTGCCACTCTGCAGAACACCCCTCCTCTGGCAAGGATATGCCTTCAAAAAGCTGGATGAAAGCCAGGAGGAAGTAAGCAGGGCTACTCAAGCATCAGCTAATCTACAGCCACCTAGTTTTGAAATGACTGTAATCTTCTGAGGCATGGCTGAGTTTTTGGCTAAGTGGTTTGATGCCAGTAAGTTGCAGATTTGCGTCAGGGAGGGATTTGTTCTATTTTATCTGCTGCTGAGACTTTGCCTGCTCCAGGACACTAGAAGGGCAGCGATAAACTTCTGCCTACAGTAGCTGCCTCCTCTCAGCAAGGAAGGACAAAGGAATACTAAAACCTCTGTCCAGACCCATGTCCCAACTTGCTGCCACCTAAAGAGCCAAGCCAACCAGAAGAACAACAGGTATAATAAGAAAACTCTGGTTTTTTAGTCACAACCACAGCATGATTCCTGTCCATACAACCTCTAGATTGATACCTCAGCTCTGTTTTAGATGGTATTAGTGCTTGGCTTCTACAGGACTGGAAGAGGTATTTGACCTTACAGTTATCCCTCTGGGACTGTAGCACTGAGTATTCAGTGCCAAGATTTTTGATTCCTTGGAGGCCACATTCCTTCCTTCACCTCAGAGCAATTCCCTCCAATCTGCTGAGCCCACAGCCTGATGTCCAAGTAATCAAACCAGCATGATGTGAGGTGTAGGGAGCACTCAGGCTTTTTGTGACACAGCCTGTTTCCCTAATCTTTTTCACCCAGTTACTCCATGGGCAGCAAGTGTCAGCCTTTGGCACAGCCTGGAAGAAGTTACCTGGTGACAGACACACCACAGACAGACAGACAAGCTGCAGCTGGGTGCAATCCTGATCTGTTGCACACGGTACTGAGCTTTCTTTGTGAGCTTTCTTTGTGAGTCACACCCAGCACACAGCTACAGCCTCTGCTTAGGGACAGGGACAGAGCTGAGCATCAATCAGCTCAGAAACAGGGGCACACTCAGGTACACATCTGCATCTGGGCATTTCATCCCAGAAACATCCACCCAGGCTGCTCCTGTGCCTTGGCTTTTATCAGAAGCAGACAGGCTGCTGTTTTCACTGCCCAGTGACAGGAAATCCAAAGGGTCTGTTCTCTCTTGGTTTACACAGTGGTGAGTAGTTAACAGCAGGGGTGATCTGCACTGTTTCTTCCTCCTAAATGTTGCTCTTTTGGTGGTGTTTAGACTCAAACTGCAGTCTTTGCAGCCTGGGTGGGGACAGAGAGGGGGTTTCCATGCACTGTGCTCCACAGCAGGTCAAGTGGCAGGGTGACAGTGTTATCTTCCCCTGTGACAGGAGGTCACATTCCCACAGTGCTGCTACCGGAAGGCACCAGCTCCACAGGCTTGGCACAGTATTTTAGGGGGTTAATAAACTGGAAAACTCGGCATTTGCTGTGCCCTTGAGCTAGGCAGCAAGTCCTCTGCCAAGGCCAGGTGAGCCTGCTGCTGCAGCAGCCTTCAGATGGATGTTGCCTTCACACATGTGAAGGCTGAGGAACGTCAGAGCTGGTTACAACCCCAGGGGAAAATGCTTAGGGACAAAGCAGATGCTGTGAGAAAAAACAGGCCAGAAGAAAGACTATTTTAAAATACTCCACGCTCAAACAGTAGCAGCGAAGCCAAAATAAAATGTTTTTAAAAAAACAGAAGTCAGTGCGCAGACTGTGGGAAATACAAAGGGGTCATGAGAAATGAGAAAGGCCCAGCAGTGGGAGCGAGTGACCAGGGGCCAGCCCACAGGAGCATGGCCACAGCAGCACAAGGACAGCCAGGCTGGCAGTGGTGCCAGTGACACAGCACACACACCGTGGGGTGCCCCCATGGGGTTTTGCAGCCAGGGGCAAATCTGGGACCTGCTCCTGTTTCCCAGCAGAGCAAGCAGAACGTGGCTGGTGCCTGACACCAGATTCAACAGAACGGCTGGCTGAGACACCCACTGGGGTGAAACACTCAAGGCAGGCCAAAAGGGAAAGTGTCTTTCTCCTCCAGTGCAAGGTCAAAGGGGAATTGCCTCTTTCCAATGTGAGGAGATGTATTGGAGGGATATGAGCATATCCTATCCCTTATCAGAAAGCCCAGGCAAACTGAAGGGAGAGGCTGATGGCCTTAAGAAGCCCCCTAGAGCAGCCTCACCACCATGGGAGACAGGCAGGCTGGAACAGCCTCGGCCAGTCCCTGGGGTGCCGGGGAGTGGAAGCCCAGGGAGCAGTGGCAGGACAAGGAACAGTGCAGTGAACCCTCGGCGTAGGCTCCTCTGTGGCCCAGGGCCCTGGTTGCTCTCGTGCTGTTGTAACTCCTGCCTCTGTGCCAATGGCTTCCAGAACGCAGAGGAAAACTCTCGCATCTCAATCACCTTCTTCCGACTCTTCCGCGTGATGCGCCTCGTGAAGCTCCTGAGCCGAGGGGAGGGCATCCGGACACTGCTGTGGACCTTCATCAAGTCCTTCCAGGTATTCCTTCACTTGTCTCTAAGAAAGACCCCACTCCTTTTGATTCCCTCAGTGGTCTCTCGGGGAGAGGTTTCACCCCAGTGCCAGAGCTCAAAGGTGCCCAGGGAGAAGTGGCACAAATGAGTCAAGCAGATGGAACTCAGGGTACGAGTTTCATCTTTAAAGCATGAGTAATTGCTTGAGACCCTCCTGAACGGCCTTAATAGTTCAGTTCAACTCAATTACTGCCTGTCTGTAACCCTTCGATCTCAGCTTTTTTTTTTTTTTCTTATTTGACCTGTATTTCATATGTGTAACTAAGTGAAATACACAGCTATGGGGGTAAGGCCTGTGTCTAATTAAGTTTCCTTTAAGCCTTGTTTTGAGGATTTCCAGTGAGTATTAAAGGTGTGTGGCCTCCATACTTTCATCCAGAAAGAATTCACCTTTTTAGCCCTACTCTTTTGAGCTGGTAACAGTGCCAAGTTATTAAATTGCTGCTGCTTTTTTCCCTGGAGACAGGTTGCGTTTCAGTGGTAGGTAAAGTTCCAGAGTAGATAGGAGGAAGTGAAGAATATCAGACTGGATAAGAATCATCACCTTTGGAGGAAAACAAATACCCCAGTTATTTGCTAGAAAAAAACCTAGCCACATATAGTAAAATGATAGAGATGAAGCATGGCATATTCCTGCATTCTAAAAGTACTTGACCTGGATTTACTGGACCAGCACAACCTGGATGTTAGCTGGGGCTTATCCAAAGGAATCAGCAGGGAAACACAGCACAGGAATACAAATGGTGGTCTAAACATGAGCAAATATGCAGAACACACCACTGGGCAAAAAAAAGAAAGAGTAACTTGTGCAACACACAAGCCTTGAAACAGCACCTATATAGCCCTCAGACTGAGGCTGTAAATGGTCAATAGCTTTGGTATTGACTCAGTTGGAAAAGGAATTGACCCATACTTTAAAACTTGAACCTCCCCAGTGACAACACAAGCTGGGACTAAAGCCTGCAGTGCTGCAGCTCATTGCAACTTCTGTCTCTTCTCAGCAGAAGCAGCACAGGTGACACCAGGGACCAGCACGGAGTTATTCCAGTGCAGCTCTCAGTAGTCCCAGTAGCCAGACCACCAGGCAGATGCAAAGGACTCATTTTGCACGCTCCTTGAGTGCCAGAGGACCTAACCCTGCACAGCAGGTTTCTGGCACATCCACATCACAGTGACTTTTTCCATTGCTTGCAGAGTTGCCAGCTTCCAGGTTGTTATTTGAGCAGTGCCACTGGGAACCATTTTGTTTGCATGCGTAGGAATGAGATTCCCTTGGCACAGCTCAGCCAGCCCTGATGCAGGGGACAGAGTCACACTTTCCAGCTCCTGCCTCTCCTCCCCTTGCCCCCGTGCCCCTGCAGCCTCTTTGGCAATAGCTCGTCCTGAGCTGAACTTTTCATGGCTCATGGCTGGAGAAGAGGAGATGGATGGGAAAGGGAGCACCTGGAACTTCCCTGCAGTGACCTCCAGACCTCTTCAGCTGCAGAGTCACTTCAGGCAGGGCTGTAGGGGGGTGGGAGAAAGGATGGAGGGAGGGATCTTCCACAGCAGGGGAGGGGGGAAACCAGGCAGCATTGCAAGCAAGTGCCTTTTCCCTTGAAAGCCTTTAGCCATTTATAACATGGAATTCTCTGCTCCAAGCTCCTCCTCTTGCAACTACCGGGAGGCTCCTTTGGCAGCTAAGAATAGCCACTGTGCCGCTCCCACCATCAGAATGTGGGATCCCAGCAGACTTTGGCACAGGCTCTTCAGTGTCCCCACATGCTTCCAGGAAGCATCTCCGCTCACACAGGGCAGCCCAGCAAGCAGGGAACCCATGGAGTTAGATCCCATGGTCGCTTCCACGTGCCCTGGGCATGGCATGAAGTGCTGACGTAGGAGCTGGGGCATCGGTCAGAGCGGTGGGAAAATGCTCGGCGGGGTTTCCTGCTGTCTGCAGAGACAGCAACAGGGTCAGCCTGGGGAGTGGGAGGAGGAGGAGGAAGTGAGAGGGTGCTGAGGGCACTGCAGGGCCGTGGGAATGACAAGGACAAAGTGGTAACGCCAAGGAAGGACGGAGCCGGAGAGGACAGAGACAGAAATGGAGAATATGGGAAGCTGAAGGAGCCATGGGGAACAGGGGGCAGGGATGAGCAGGAAGGTGCGTTAAAGGAGAGGAATGGACTGAGCAGAACAGGAAAAGGAAGTGAAGGGGCAGACAGACAGGACAGAAGTCACTTTCCCATTCCCATTTGGATGGGAAAAACAGCAGTACTGTCAGAAAACAGTTAAGGTTACACACCTTAGAAGTACTGTTAAGATTATACACCTCAGGTCCTGAATAGAACTATCCCAGGAGGTCTTAGATATTGTGTGTATCAAGTCCCAACTAAATCATCACAAAATGTTTGAAGCCCAGTTCTGAGCTGGTGGTCTCTTCAGTGACATTGTGAGGTAAACATGCCAATTTGTCTGGCCCCCTAAAAAGCCAGAGGAATCTGTCCTGAGACTCAAGGTGATGATTACAGACATTGTCCAAAGGATTTGATTATTTTTTCCATTTTAATATTCAGATCTCTTTGAAATTATTTATGCAGATCTTAGTCAAATTTCCACGGTGGCCCGTGAAAGTATTCCCTCATTTTTTCCTGCGGGATTTAGTTGTGTTGAGTTTAGGATTACAGAAGGGCTTGGCTTGGAGGGAACCTTAAAGATCACCTAGTTCCAACCATTCTGCCATGTGCAAGGACACCTTCCACTAGACCAAGCTGTTCAGAGCTCCATTCAACCTGGCTCCCCCAGAGATGGGACAGCCACAGCTTCTCTGAGCAGCCTGTTCATGTCTCACCCACCCATATAGTAAAGGATTTCTTCCTAATATTTAATCTAAACCTGCCCTCTTTCAGTTTAAAACTATTACCCCTTCTCCTATCACTGCATGTCCTCGAAAAAAAATCCATCTATGTCTTTATTATAGGCCCCCTTTAGGTATTGGAAGATACTCTAGAGTCTCTCTGGAGCCTTCTCCAGGCTGAACAACCCCAACTCTCTCAGCCTGTGTCCATAGCAGAGGTGCTGCAGCCCTCTGATAATGTTGTGGGCTCGTTATATTCTGTGAAACCGGGTGTTCAAAATCTAGATCAGGGACTGTGCTCACATTTTCAGAGCGAACGTGTCCACCCATTTCCTCTGAATCAAATTCTGAAAGCCTCTGCTCTGAGCACTAGATATTTCAAAAGATTCCTGCTCAAAAAGCCTGAGCCCGTGAAATCCCGAGCCCTTGATTCCTGTCAGTGGTGGAGGAAACCGGGAGCACTCAGCACTTGGCTGATTGCACTGACCCCTTCCCTGGGAGGCAGCTCTGCTTGTCAGGGCTCTGCATTTCCTCTCCAGCAGCTGATCACTGACGCTGGGTGCATGGCACACACCATCAGGGACACCTAACACTCAACAGGAAGGTGCCGATGCTGCTTTAGCTCCTTAGGGTGGCACCGGCCATTGTAGCAGAAGCCTTGAATTAAGATTCCAGCAGCTGTTGCATCTTTTATTTCACCATTCCGGATGCAGGGAAATATCACATTGCCTTTAGTGCCAGAGTAGTGCTGGCTGTGAGAGCTTTCTCCTCCTGGTAAGCAGGTGTAGACACTGGTTTTCCCTCTTTCCTGGCTCGGTCAAGGGCGGGAGTGACGGGAAGGCAGCGGAGCTCCATCCATCCCTCCATCCATCCATCCAACCCCCATGGCACAGAGCCGAGCGGCTGGGCTGGGCGGGCAAACCAAGCGTGGGCTTGCAGAGGCATCTAGTGGCTACTGCCCGCACTACAGAGCCACGCTGGGGACAGCCGCGCCCCGTCCCGAAGCCAGCAGCAGGAACCAGGCACAGACACAGCCCTCTCTTTTGTTCTTTCGTTTCCAGGCTCTCCCCTACGTGGCTCTTTTGATAGTGATGTTGTTCTTCATCTACGCTGTGATTGGGATGCAGGTAAGTGATGCTTAAAGAGCTTGGGTGTGTCTGTGTTCTGCTAGAGCATGGGAACAGGATTACAGGGTGATTTGATCAGTGTGTGGTTGTGGGTGCTTACAGCAATGTTTTCAGACAGTGAGGTGAGATGGAAGCTAACCTTGGCTGGAGAATATTGTCTGACTGGGTACTTCCAACATGATCCAGACAAAAAAGCAAGCAAATAAAAAAATTGACCCATTTAAGGGCAGGACACAATAGGCAAACAGTAAAAGGACCATGCCTGCCTTCCACATTCTCGAAGGAATATCCACATAGAAGATTTACTGCCTTGCTTGTTGGCCCAAAACAGTTTTTTAAGTGGGCTTATGGCCATGCTGCACTGAGCAAACCAAAACGTTCTCTTGCACCTCTTTCACACTGGCACAACCTCCACTGAGTTGTTAAGAGCAGCTTTGATCTACACCCATGAAGGGAAATATGAGATCAGGCCCAATGTACCAAGACCCACATCAACACAACACCTTACTCAGTTTGCAGAATGTGCTTGGAATCATCCTGAGCATTCACCTGTGAAGGAACTGATGTTGCACAGACACTATTGAGGACAGCACGGGATACAGGCACAGCCTGTGACAGTCCCAACCTCATTTGCTGTGCTGCTTTTCAAGCTAAGCTTCACTTTCCCTTTCCATGTTAATCAAAGTTCTCAGACAAGTCAGCCATCTGGGATCAGAGGCCACAGTATGGAAAGGCATGGCATAATTGCTTCCAGAGGTCTTCAAACATGACAGATTTCTTGGTTTCACAATGGCAACAGAATTTGTAATGAAATTCATCTGACCTCTGTAACCTTGTTTTAATTTGTTTCCTGTTATTATAATCACATGTTTTCACAAACTCCATCTACCCTGCTCCACCATGAAAGATAAAATTAATGTTTTCTTGAATTATCACAGGTTATCTCAATAGCCCAGTAATCACAGCTCTCATTTACTCTGCTAAGCTCATACTGTAAACTTGCCAGTTTTGCCTTTAATACCTAAGATGGCCAAGATCTTACAGAATTACCTGTGCTATACAGAAAATCACTTCAGAGTATTAAGCTGATATTACATCACTGCACAAAGCATTGTAAGTGACTTCCAAGCACCCACACAGATGGGGTCTACAGTGGTCAGGGCACTGCCAGGGCCAGATGCTTTAATCTCTAATTCTACTGCTTTTTCTTTCAGCTAGTTCTAACTTACCTATTTAACCCTTGGCTTACATTCAAGCCTCTGTTTAAATCATCTCAGCAGCCTGAAGATCATACATCTGCCTTTCACATTGATCTAGATTACTAGGTCGTGTGCCCTCATGTCTTCCAATAAGAAAACCAACTTTTTTAATTTTCCCTGTTTGCCCAGAGCCCACAGAACTGTGATTATCACTTTTTGTCCAAATGGCATCTCAGACATTTTGCATGAACTTGTTGACACACAGAGTTCCCTCACACACGGGGACACATAGGAAGGAAAATCATCCCTCACTCCATTAAGCAGGAGTCTTTCTACCATGAAAGACTGGATGTACCAGAATTGATAAAAATATCAGAATTTCCCATATAAAGGAGACCTACTACTTCACGTCAGCTACTGCCACAACCTGGAGCGTAACAACATTCAAGCCTCGCTACCTAATGTGCTCAGGTGGAAAACATCCAGGTTGATGCTGATGGATGGAGCTGCTCTAGGATGGCCCAGGAGGCACAGATTGGAGAGGCTGTGAGGGAGGAGCCCCCACTTACAGCTCCTCCCAGGTGCCTAATGCAAAACACCCACAGCAGCTGCTGCCTCCTGTGTGAGGGAAGCTGTAGGGTGGATCATGGGGAGCTCCCTTATCTACATTGCCTGAAGTGATAAATATGGGCTGTCTCAGCTCAAGCTCAGTGTAATGGGATGGTCAGAGCTGCCTGTGGCATGGGGCTGGCCAGGCAGGAGAAGTTCCCTGTGCGTCCATGAGGAACCCCTAAGGAAAACTGCCATGTGCTGACCCTCCCTCCCGTCTGGCAAAGCCATCCCACCATTGTCCCTGTGCTCCTCTCCGTGTCACTGTTTCTCTGGGGGTGCTAATTATCAGTGACATTTCCTTGAAAAGAAGCTGGGTGTTCTCTCAGAGCTGCTCTGTTCCTGCTGCTTGTTTTGGCTACAGAGAGATTACAGCTCTCAGCCCCTGAGATCTCTGCCACGTTGTTATCAGTGGGGAATAAATAGTCCTGCCTGTGCTGTGTAGAGACCTTTCTGCCACACAAGGTTTGTTTAAACTCTCAGTCCCACTGCCTGAAAATACCACAGCTATCCAAGATCTTTTAAAGAAGCCTGAAACTTCTGTACTGGGGACTTCATACCCAAAGACAGGCCCCTAAAAAGGTTTGCTGATGGTTGCAGGCTTGGTTGGTGTGGCATGGGAGGAAGCTCTAGGGCAACCTTGTCTGGGCAGATCTGGTCATCATCTTCATGCTGCTGCAATCTGGGAGGACCCCTGAAACACCTGCTGGGGACAAGCATGACTATAGAAGGGCAGGCATTTAGGCAATTGCAAATCCAATGCAATGTATTTACATGGTTTTGTGAAGATCCAAGGCCCCCCACAGAGCTGGGAGCACAAGGCTTTGCAGCTGCTGGCCCTTTGCTATCATTTCGTCCTGACAAAGATAGATAAGCAATGAAGGAAGGAGCCTTTTCTTCTCTGTTACTGATTTCTTTCAGCTGGACTCCCTTCCCAGTTGAGTGCCTGTTAAAACAAGGCCCCACATCATGTATTCAGTGTATGAATAAGGAAGGACACCTTGTTTTGACACAAGATGCTTCCTATTGCAAAATCAGTGCTTTTCTGGTTATAAAGCAGAAGCCAGGGACGCAACAACAAATATGAAAGACACAGAAAAACTTCTTTTAATAGAAGATCAGATTCCATTAAATATCAGAGTCAGGGTGAGGCCAAGAGCAACAGGTGACAAGAGGTTTGGGGATTTTGCAGGGCTAATCTGAAAAGACCTCTGCTTTCTGCCAGGTGTTTGGTAAAATTGCGCTGAACGACACCACAGAAATCAACCGCAACAATAACTTCCAGACCTTCCCCCAGGCAGTGCTGCTGCTTTTCAGGTGGGTACACGACAGCTCTGCATTGTGTCAGCCTGGGAGCACCATTCCTCTGCTCTCAGGCACAGATTATCTCCTCCTACCGTGTCATGTTCCTGAGGTGAGTAGTAACATGTTGTCCTTCAGTGGGGGAGCCTGGAATTATGTCAGATGGAAGGAGCAGTGCATTAAGTCCCTTGTAGCCCAGCAGCTCAGCCTGGTTACACTCAGTGCTAGGGAGGGACACAAGGCTTCCTACACAGAAGGAAGGTAGCCAGTTTTCAGTGCTCTCCAAAGTTGATATGCATCAAAACCTTCTTTGGTTCAAATCTGGCCAGTGTGACTTCCAGCAGGGAAAGGGACATGATGAACTCATGCTTAGGCATGGCCATGCCCAGCTCAGCTTAGCACATCATCCCGCTCCAGCTGGGGCCAGGGAGGGGTGCTGAAGGGGTGAGAAGTTGGCACAAATTCAACACTGTCATAATTTTGAAGGACTTCTTTACATCAAATCCACAGCCATGTCACACACATCTCCATGATTCTGCTTGGAATGTGAGAGCCCCGTACCCACAGCAGCCAAAGCCAGTCAGAAATGATAAGCTGGTGATGGCAACAAAACCAAACAGAGGAGCAGTGTGGTATTTTCAGGGTCCCCCGTGGCAGGGAGGAAATGATGAATCTGATTCTATGTTCTTAGAAGGCTAATTTATCATTTTATTATATTATATTATGTT
The DNA here is from genome assembly GCA_039654755.1 of Calcarius lapponicus. Classification (NCBI taxonomy): domain Eukaryota; kingdom Metazoa; phylum Chordata; class Aves; order Passeriformes; family Fringillidae; genus Calcarius; species Calcarius lapponicus. Next base: position 70,312,190 of record CM077463.1, read on the forward strand.
ACATTACATTATATTATGCTATGCTAAAACTATACTAAAGAATAGAGAAAGGATACAGGTTACCAAGAATGATAATGAAAACTCATGCCAGACTCCTCAGAGTCTGACACAGCCTGACAGTGATTGGTCATTAAGTAAAAACAATTCACATGTTGGATAAACCATCTCCAACCACATTCCAAAGCAGCCAAACACAGGAGAAGCAATCAGATAATTATCGGTTTCATTTTTCTCTGAGGCTTCTCAGCTTCCCAGAAGAAATCCTGGAGAAGGGATTTTTCCAGAAAATATGACAGTGACAGAGCAGGATATGCCAGGGGACGTCAAAGCCATTGGCCTAACTTGCTCTTAATTGACCTCAATGGCAAAACTCTCATTAACGTTCGCGGGATCAGGAGCAGGTTGCTGACATGGCAGCCTCTGTCACATCCGAGGTCACTGCTGTCTCCCCCTGCCCTCTGCCTTGCCCAGGTGTGCCACAGGTGAGGCCTGGCAGGAAATCATGCTGGCGTGTCTCCCTGACAAGAAGTGCGACCCGGAGTCGGAGCCGGCCAACTCCACGGAGGCCGATCACTCGTGCGGCAGCAGCTTCGCCGTCTTCTACTTCATCAGCTTCTACATGCTCTGTGCCTTCCTGGTGAGTGCCCAGACCTTCCCTGGCAGACTCAGCCTCTGCTTCCCCAGATCAGCAATGCACAAGAGTGAACTCAAGCAGGGGAAATCTCCCCACGGGTCTTTCCCAGCAGAGCCCTTTCAGTGACAACACCCCTTCCCTGCCTCCCTCCAGCTCTGGGGGATGCTCTGCTTCCAATCCCTGTCTTTTGTGCGCAGCAAAGGAGTGCTCTTCCCCCCTCTCCCTAAATGAGAAAACCAAATTAGTCTGTTGTGGGCTGTGCTGAGGCTAGCAACGCCTCAGCCACACTTCCCACCTTCCCTCCTACCTTCCTTCTGGCTGCTGAGCAGGTTTCTCCTCCCCTGCCAGCAGCAATGACTGTGAGAATACACATATCCCACTTGCATCTGCTCCGTGTTGGCAGTGCAGCACTGCTCGGAGCGACAGCACACGCTCTGCAGCTGGCAGCAGTGCCCAAAACCCTCCCAGTGAACAGCAGCAGCATTTCTAAAGTTTTGGCCTTGGGCCAGAAGAAAGGACTTTTATGTCAGCCACACTGCCTATTGAAGATAAATCCCACCTCATTCTGCCAGGCAAAGACATAGGTAAATAAAAAGCCATGACAGCAAAAATAAGAATTCAGCAAGTTTGTGCCTCATCCATTTAGTAGGGAGGAGAAAAATGTATCCAGCTGAGAGTATTCCACCTCTGGGCTCTTCCAATTTAAACTGGGGGACTGGCATGTGGGAGTAAAGAAGCTAACCCCAATGGCTTCCTAGTTTTGTGAGTCCAAATTCAGATCTTAAATGGAGAACCTGGTAAAATGTACTGTTCCTTGCTTCATCCATCACAGCATCTCTGTCCTTGTTTGCAGATCATCAATCTTTTTGTAGCTGTTATAATGGATAACTTCGATTACCTGACACGGGACTGGTCCATTTTAGGACCACACCACCTGGATGAGTTTAAAAGGATCTGGGCAGAGTATGACCCTGAAGCTAAGTAAGTAACCCAGCCTGGATATCAGAGCTCCTCAGGAGAACAGGCCCATTATTTTCTGTTCTCTAGACTCAGTGCAGTAAGTGCCATGTTTCTCCTGCAGGAATGCTTTTATGCTTTTTTTTTTTTTTTTTTTTGTACCAAATTCCTAAAATAGATATCACCACCAGGTACTGCTGGTGAATCCATAAGCCCAAAGTGCAAAGATACAGAAATCTCAGCCTTTAGGCTGCACTGTTCCCTGTCAGGTCATTGCTTTACTTTCTGTCGGAGAGATATCAACTTAGGGGAGCAGGAGAATGAGAAAAAGAGATTAGGGGGTTGGATGATTGTTTTATTTGTTTGTGATATTGAGCTGTGACTCTTCTGCTTGACTCTGTACTCACAGCAGAGATGCTTTGCTTAAATATGTTTTTTTCCTATGTCATATATGCCCACTACAACCTGTACATTCACATGGCTGCATTGCATTGTCTGCAGGGTTATTCACAAGAGCAGACTTGCAGGGATATAAAGTTACACTACAACAACTCACATGAGGGCTTAACTGGCATTCAGTATTATATGCTCTGTTTGACACATGCTTAGGCTTAAAGTGCATTTAGATCCCTGTGGCATTACTGTACAGTTGACAATTGTAATTGCAAAGCCCCCTTCATAATGCAAAAGCCATGGAGAGAGATTTGGGTGTAAACTGAAAGCAGATCTCTTTAGGAGACATAGTGTTGGGATTAGTCTGGGCTTAGGTCCCGCCATACATGAGGGTGTGTCACATTATGAGAGTGACACATGAATTTAAACACTTCTTCACCTTCATGGTGACTTCCTGGGCTGGGGACTTTTAATATGGATGGGGAATAAGCACGGACTTGTAATCAATACACCATTTATTAACAAAACAGATGCTACTATTTGTGCTTCCTTGAAGGCCAGACTGCAGTGGCTGAAGCCATATGATAGATAGCTACTCACTTCAGATGGCATCCTGCTACTCCCTGTTTATAAATGGGAATCTCTTTCATTCCTCTTCCCCATCCATGTCCCATGTCCCTCCTCTGGCTCTGCTAACTTTCCTCCCTCTGTGAGAGAATTCTTCTTTTGAGATGCCATTTACCAAACTTAAGAGAAACCCAACTGCTGCTGTGAAGGAAGTTCAGTGCTTTGTTTTGTGCTCAAAAAACAGCCCAAAGCATAAACAAGTATTAAAAGGCAGTGGCTTGGGGCTATTTATGTGGGTGGTAAACCACAAAGAAATAGACCTTTTACACCTCTCTGCCTGCTATAGGCTTCAACCCAACAAGCAAATAAGCAGATATTTATTTTGAGCAGGTCAGTAATGGGAAGAGAAACCCAAATTATCTGTTCCTGCACTAAGAAACTGCAACATTGAAAAGGCCGAGGTCAATTCTTGCAAGTATTGACTCAAGTATGACTGACAGCTGGGATTTCTGCACTAGGAGAAGTTGTATGAGTGTTGTAGTTGTGGGATGCCCCGTGGCAGGAAGGAATGATGAATCTGACTCCATGTTCTTAAAAGGCTAATTTGTTATTTGAAGATACTATATTACATTAAAGAATACTAAACTAAACTATACTAAAGAATACAGCCAGAATACAGACAGGAGGCTGAAAAGATAATAATGAAACCTCATGACTCCTTCCAGAGTCCCGACACAGCCTGACTGTGATTGGTCATTAAGTCAAAAACAATTCTCATGAAACCAATGAAACAATCACCTGTTGGATAAACAATCTCCAAACACATTCCAAAGCAGCAAAACACAGGAGAAGCAAACGAGATAATTACTGTTTTCCTTTTTCTCTGCGGCTTCTTAGCTTCCCAAGAGAAAATCCTGGGCAAGGAGATTTTTCCAGAAAATATGATGGTGACGTATGAGTGCCAGGCAAATCCTACAGAAGGCACCAGATGCAAGAGGCCTGAAATAATACTTTAAGCTATGCCTGGGCTACAGGGAGCAACAGCATGAGGCTAGAGAGACCTTAGTGACACCTTTAGCTGTAGCTGCACTCTGCAGGAGGGCCAGCAGGTCAGCCCTGGTCAGGATGCAGCCTGTTATAGATGGATAATGAGATGATTGGCTCTCACAATTAAAAGATAACTACTGTGTGGATATTAAGAAATGCTTTAGTGCTGTATAGTTATGTTATTGTAGTTTAGAGATGTCCTCTGTTCTCCCCATGGTTCCCTTTTCCCCCTGTATTGTTGCCATCAAACAGCCAGGATTGTCTAGGACAGGTACAAAGAAGGCTGCACACGTGTCCCTTGCATGGGGGAGCTGGGAATGTAAAAGCTTGGTGCTTAGGGAGTGAGGCATGGCAACACCTGACCTCCAATCCAGTTACAAGAAAGCAGTTTCCACTGATAAATGGCAAAGAAGAGCTGACTGACAGCCTCTGGGAGGGGCCAGGGCTGGCTGATGCACCCCCCCAGGGGTATAAAAGACTGAGCATCCATCTTGAAGAGGAACAGCCACATGGTACTCACAAGGGGCAGTTCCCAGTGCTGCAGCTTTTTCCTTATGGAGTCCTTTGTTGTATTTTTGTTAAGGTTTAATAAACCTTTTTCAATTTTCCAAGTGATCAGCTGTCTCTCACACAGCCCTCCCTGTGCTCTCTCCCTCAGGGGACGGATCAAGCACCTGGACGTGGTGACGCTGCTGCGGCGGATCCAGCCCCCGCTGGGCTTCGGGAAGCTCTGCCCTCACCGGGTGGCTTGCAAAGTAAGGCACCCTGCTGCTCTGCTTTAGCCTCACAGCAGCTAAACCAGAGCACCAGCCAGAGAATACACAATGGTTCGGCCTGAAAGGCACCTTAAAGCCCATCTCATTCCAGCCTCCATGCTTGGCAGGGCTGCCTTGCACCAGGCCAGTTGTTTTACACTAACCAGCCTGCCGTGGCATTTTCCAGCTGACCCTGCCTCACTCACTGGGCACATTGCTGCCCACCAGGCAGAGCTAGCAACAGCATGTCTGAACACCCCCTGGGCTGCCCTGTGCCTCTCACCAGCTCCTCTGGGCTGCAACCACCCAGTCCAGGGCTGGAGGGTCACCAGCAGGTGGGTTGTGCACTACTCAGGGCCATCAGCCTTTTGTCTGGTTAGGAGAGCACATCTGTGCTAAATACAGCTCTCGAGTACCAAGAACACACCTCTGCTTGTACTGTCAAACACTCATCTCCAGACAGATTAGGAGAGAGAGAAGTAACAGGGCATTCTCATTGTGTAACTAATCCACAGGCCGTGGATATTCACATGAGAGGGATGGCAGGTCTGGAGGGACATGAGGAGGAGCATGCTTCAGTCCATGTGTGGCAGTAATTGTTGTCTTTCCTCTCTTCATCCCACAGCGCCTTGTCTCCATGAATATGCCACTGAACAGCGATGGGACCGTCATGTTCAATGCCACTCTCTTTGCACTGGTCAGAACAGCACTGAGGATCAAGACAGAAGGTGAGAAGCTTGCTGGCTGCAGGGATACAAAGGTGTTCATGTCCTGAGCTGGAATAAACCAACAGGGACATCTTGTTTCGAATGATACAAAGGTGTTCATGCCAAGGTGTCCTGGGATAGAATAAACCGACAGAGACAACTTGTTTAAAATTATCTAAATTACTCATATGCAGCACGTGGGACAAAAAGCTATATAAAGAGGTTTGGAGGAATAATATCTGCTAGGGAAGGCACAGTGTTTCCCACTACCTAGGAAGCTGGTGCTTCCTGTAGTATCATCTCAAATTACTGATCACATTCTTCACAGTGGTCTGAAAGTTTAAAGTTTTTGATCAGTCTGCTCACACAGCAATTAGGAGAAGGGCAAAGAAGCCTCCTTTTTGTACCCTGTCTGCAGAGCTGAGCCACTTCTTGACTGCTGTTGCCAGTCCAAGGGAGAAAAAAGAGCTTGGACTCAAGGGTCTCATCTCAGAAAAACTCCTCCTGCGCTTCCATTAGCCTGAATGAACATTACATTATTCTAACAGTGGTGTTGTAAAGAGAGATGAGGAGTAAAGGGACTGTTAATAGCTTTGCATAGACAGCAGGTATATTTGAGGGAAGCAGACAAGATTTGGGGCTCAGCTTGTTCTCTTTGTTGCTCTCTGTCACCTGCTGTAATGAAAGATATTGGTCCTGAGTCAAAATCTGGCTTCATGTATTAATGAGATGCATTGAAAGAGAGTCTAGGTCTGTGATTCACAGCTAAACACCTCTGCCTCAGGAGTAGCTGCATTTCATTTCAGGCATGGGGAAGCAGTGACCAGCAGAACTCTGCCTTACAGTGCCAGCTGTACACTGTTGAGCCAAAAAATAGTGGCAAAACGAAAAATTATATAAAGGCCTTGAAAATTGTGCAAAACAGAATTTGAGTGTAGTGCAAGAGACTCTCCTAAGGAAAAAGCCACCCACAATCCCTGTAAGACATCTTGTGTCTTATGATACAGAGACCCAAAAAGGATTCAATTTTCTTGTCTGTCTGAGAGAGCCTCAAACTCTTGGAGTCATTGCCAGTGAACTCCTGGGAAACCATCTAAAGCCTCAAACTGCTTTCTTTCTCTCTTGCCTTAGCAGGATCTTTGAAGTGATCAGGGCAGGAGTTTGGAATTAGCCCTGCTGAGTCAGATTTATGCCTTTGATGCTGCCTATGTGTTGCATCCTCAGCAAGTTATTCCATGTCCCTATCTTCACTGCATCCTATTGCAAGAACTACTGCCATGCAGAGCCGTGTGCAGCACCCTCAGGAGCCTCAGTGGTGGGGAGAAATAAGAAAAACTGCAGGAAAAACACCTTTAGGAGGACAAGATACTGGTGTCAAACACCTAGAGAGAGAGAAGAGAGGGTTTGAATGTACATAAATCAAGAAATAAAACTGTTTTAAGATGAGTCATTTGAGAGGAAATGGGTATCTAGAAGGAAAGTCACCTCCCTACCCAGAGATGACTATGCACATTTAGGAAGAAAACCTCTTGCTGTGAGGGAGCTTTAGGAATGGTCTGAGCACCTCTTGGCCCAAAACTTTCCACTACTGAAAACACTCTGATATTCACCTCCTGAGATTTCCATGCCAGACATTAAATTGCTCCTCTGCAGGGTCTGCTTAATCCCTATCTCTGATGATTTTCACCCTGCAGGTAACCTGGAGCAAGCCAACGAAGAGCTGAGAGCAATAATTAAGAAAATCTGGAAGCGCACCAGTATGAAGCTGCTGGACCAGGTGGTGCCTCCTGCAGGTGGTGAGTGCAGGATCTTGTCCCTGTCTCTGAATATCTCTGGTTTTTTCCCCCACCTGTGCTGTCCTAGTGCACCTCGTGGTCATCAGGTGGAATAGGGGGGACAGGCTTTCTTCTCAAAGCTGTCAGTGTTTCATCAGGCTGAGGTCTGTTCCATACTAACATGAATATGCTGTTCTTACTGCTGAGAAATCAGGGAAAGGAAAAAATGTGCATAAACAGGAGTTGGTGCATAGGCATCCAGTGTGGCATTCACTGACTTTCCAGGTGGCCCCATGGGCACAAAGCAGCTGTGGCAGTCAGCCAACAGCAGCAGCCAGGTCCTGAGCCTTGCTCAGCCTGCTCTGAACTCAGTGGACCATGTCTTCTAAAATTTCCAGTGGGTTTGCAGAAAGGAGAAGAGCTACCTGGAGAAAAACATAGTGCACATTTTGGCTGGCTGACAGTTTTTATTGTGTGGGAACACAGCTGTGACTGCATTTCAGGGGAGAGGTGACCTCCTCTGTTCACTCACACCCATGTTAGGCACAAAAGGACAGAATTCCAATGCAGAGAAGGGTCAGGGCAGGCCTGGGATGGATGATCAGTCAGAGGCTGTGAATAAGTCTTACCCCAGGCTGTCACAAGACAGCGGCATGTGTTGACCCAGACTGGGAGGCTGCTGCTATAACGAGATCCTTTGTGGTTAACCAACACCAGAGACTGCACAGGTTAGATGTGCTCCTGCTGCAGGGGTTCTGTGCCAGCAGAGCCAGTCTGCCCCAATGCCACCTGCACCTCTGCTCCTGACTGCTCACAGCAAGCTCTGGCTGCAGAGCAACCCCCTCCTTCAGCCCTGCATCCCGATGCCATAAAAAGCAGAGATGAACTGCAGTGCCCAGTGTTTCTGCAAGGCTTACATGAGCAAATACACCAATAAATCAGCTGCTTATTTAATTTACTTTTTCACCCCTCCCCCTCACCCTTTGCAGATGATGAGGTGACCCTGGGGAAGTTCTACACCACTTTCTTGATCCAGGAGTATTTCAGGAAGTTCAAGAAGTGCAAAGAGCAGGAGCTGGTGGGGAAGCAAATACACCAATAAATCAACTGCTTATTTAATTTACTTTTTCATCCTCCACTTTGCAGATGATGAGGTGACCGTGGGGAAGTTCTATGCCACTTTCCTGATCCAGGAGTATTTCAGGAAGTTCAAGAAGCGCAAGGAGCAGGGGCTGGTGGGGAAGCCCTCCCAGCGCAACGCGCTCTCCTTACAGGTGACAAGCGGGCCCCGAGCGGACAGGGGTGGTACAGTAGAGACAGGTGGTCCCACCTCCCTCTCCAACCATACTGGGAGTTGCAATGGGCTATCCCTACTAGAAAGGAATTTGTAGACCACTTGAATTATCACACTAATCCTTTTGGATAAATACCTGTGTACCATGGGCTTATGATCCCTTTGCTCTGGAAATAGAAGGCGCAGGTGATGCATGATCCCAATTTATAAATCTGCCAATAATATTTGAAATTTGGGATCCTTTGGAGTGTCCTACAGACATTTGCTTACTCCCACATACATTTGACCTATTCTAAGTGCATGCTGCCAGGAGACAAAATCATTTAAAAAAGCAAAAAGCATACCTGGATGCCAAGGCCATCCAATGGACAGTAAGGACTGGGATTTGTTCCCCACTGTGAAACACGTTCACTCAGCAGATTACCAGGCTGTGTGACAGAAAGAGAAAACCCTGTTGACTGCACAAGCAGTGATATTTATGTCCCTCGAGGATACCTTGAGAAAAAAGGGTGGCTCTGGAGTTTCAGCAAGCTGCAAAGTGCTGTGATGTGGGCACAAACACGGAACAAGACCTCAGTACACCCACAGCTTACCACCCTGGATGGACTCTTTGGAACAGACTCCAGTCAGTGAGGGGTTTGAGGACTTAGCAGGTCCAAATGCAAGAGGCTTAGTTATTAAATCCATATTTAAGCTGCTGATTAAAAATAGGCGATTTTCTGAAGCACCAGAGTACATGGTTCAGCTGGAGCTGTGGCTGCTGTAGAGCTTCTGGTTGTGGATCTGAGAACCCAGAGTTGACAGCACACAGACCTGCTTAGTCAAGCCTGTGGATTCATGTCTATGTCCTGCTGTGATGAAGCCAAGGATGAGCAACAAACATTCCTTGGTTTGTTTGCCAAGAGTTTCTCTCTCCCTGAGGTGGAGATGCAAGAACAGGGTTTGTTGGTGTTTCTCTAGGAGCCGGGGGTGCTGTGTTGACTGAAGGGGGCCCACAGTGTTGAGGAAGGAATGGCAGTGCTGCTGTCTCTCCTGTGCCCACTCGGAGATATGAAGCTCTACAGTTTGCTGTTTTGCAGGCTGGGCTGCGCACGCTGCACGACATCGGGCCCGAGATCCGACGAGCCATTTCTGGAGACCTGACAGCTGAAGAGGAGCTGGACAAGGCCATGAAAGAAGCTGTTTCTGCTGCCTCTGAGGATGATATCTTCCGGGTAGGTTCTGAACAAGATTGTGAGCTGAGGCTGAGCTCAGAGTGCTTTGGAGGCAAGTCCAGGCCTGCAGGAGCTCTGGTGGTGGTGGGATGGAGCTTTCCCCCATGACAGGGTCTGCTCCTCAGGTTTACCTCTGGCAGAGAAGCTTTAAGGCAATGGGGAAGGAAAGGCATTTGGATCCAGTGCTTTATTCCTGACCCACAGCCTCTGAATGCAGCAACAGCTCCAGCAGAACTCCCTGACCCCGTGGTTGCTGTTCCTGTTAACCCCAGGGAGAGGGGCAGGGAAGGGGTAGGGAGCCACCAACCGGGTACAGGAGAGGAGGTCTCAAGGGACAAAGGACACCTGGATGCCCCCCAGGGGCAGAGGGCATCCTTTGAATCTGCCAATCACTCCAGGAACTTCTGGAATTCCAGGACTGACAGACAATGGTGGGAGGGGTCAGGGAGGGGAAAGGAGCGGTGATTGATACATCTGGGAGGGAATTATCAGGGAGGGATTCGAGGTTCTGAGGTAAACCCTGAAATCACAACGCAACAGCATTCTCTTTTGTTCATTCTGCATTTCAGCTGGGCCCTCTTGTTTGGTAGATCTTACTAGAAAACAGTGGCGGTCCTAGGTCCTAAGTGAAAGGTCCTAAGGTCTTTGCAGTTTTATCCCAATTGCTTCTCTCTTTCTCTCAAGGGAAATTTCTCACTGGAAGATTCCCTCATGAAACCTAAATTAAAGAACAGATCAGTGCAGCCATCTTCCAATCTGCAGAGCAGCAGCTTTAGTGTTTTGTTCACTCCTTTCAGTGGCACTGATAGCATCCTTCCAAAAAGGACACAAAGACCCCACAGAGCTCCTATGGAAGGAGAAAATTTTCTCAGCAGCTTAGCTTAAACATTTCTTTCTTATTTCATTCCTGTTTCTTACAACTGTTTGCTTTGGTAACTTTTCCTCTCCTTTGGCATTTTCCTCCTTTCTTTACAGAAAGATGCTGTCAGTCCCTTTCATTACCCATCTAAACAGTACATAACTGACTCATTAAATTTCTCTTCCTTTCTTCCTCCAGGTACTTAATAGTTTTTGGCGCTCTTCTCAAATTCCCTCTCATACCTAAATGTTCCTTTGCAACTGCACTGGGAAAACCAGTCAGGGTCTTGCATCCATACCCTGTCCTGGACTCTTAGGTCTGGTGGGAGGTGTGGAGACATACACCTGCCAGCCCTCTGAAATCCCAGCCTGTGTGTAGCTAGTCTCTGTGACAGAGAAGTCCTCACACTGCCTTCTGGAAGAGAGAGCATCAGTGCCATCATGCTCACTTTGGTCTTCATTTTTTTCCTCAAGAACAGTCTAAGCAGGAAAACACCAGGGCCCTTGCACATCTCACTCACAAAGGAAAAATCCTTTCTGTTTCTCTGACAGAGAGCTGGAGGCTTGTTTGGAAACCATGTGAGCTACTACCAAAGTGATGGCAGGAGTGGGTTCCCCCAGACATTCACCACCCAGAGACCTTTGCACATCAACAAGTCTGGCAACAACCATGGAGACACTGAGTCTCCATCTCACGAGAAGCTGGTGGACTCCACCTTCACTCCCAGCAGCTACTCATCGTCAGGCTCCAATGCCAACATCAACAACGCCAACAACACTGCCCTGTGTCGCTTCCCCAGCCCACCCAGCTACCCCAGCACTGTCAGCACGGTGGAAGGCCACGGGACACCCTTGTCACCCACCATATGTGTGCAGGAGGCTCCCTGGAAGCTCCCCTCCAAAAGGTGAGTGTCCCAGCAGAGAGGGAGCCAAGGGAGCGGGTGTTGGAAGGTGCATGCAAACACCAGAGCACTGCTGCTGAGCCAAAGTCACTCCCAGACATTGCCCAGCCTGCAGCATGGATTGAGCCCTCTGGTTCTCCACTTGTGCCAAAGCCCACAGATATGCACCAATTGGCCACTGCAAAGCACCCGCGCTCTTACTGACCAACACACTCAATTTCTTTGGGATTTATCAGGAAGAAACCTTTGTAAGATCCAAAGGGAACCTTACTTATCCCTCCTTCACCACAGGGAGGTGTTTTATCAACTGGTAACTGAAGGAGAGTGCTCTTCATGTCTTAATAGCCCAATAGGGAGCTTTGTTGAAGTCAGTGGGTTTTCATTCAGCAGGTCACATCCCTACAGAGGTCATCAAAGACATTCTGGGAGGAGGGAGGCAAGATTTTCAGAAAAAAAGCAAAGAAAATCCCCTTCTCTGGAGAGTTTTCAGGCTCTCTACACACAGATGACTAACACAAAAGGAATATAATTTTTCTCAGTGGGGTGTTTTTTTAATACTTTCAGAAACAGCAGGAAAGAGATGGATTTTTTTTTTCAGTGCAGAGAGTGAACAGTGTGAAAAGGTGGCCAAATGCTGCCCCCAGAAAGGACAGAATAGGACAATAAAGCAGAGGAGCTTCAGTGGGTGCAGAATTGCCCAAGTGAAGAGTGCTGTGGTTTTTCCATTTCATGCCTTCCTGAGTGAGGCCACGGGGAGTTGCAGAAGATGTGTTCCCTCTGCCCTCCTCCCCGCTGAACTCGTGCTGGTGTGACACTGCTAACAGGGTATTCTTTTCTCTCCTTGCTTCCCTGGGCACGTTCCTTGCATTAGGACACATTACTACGAGGCACTGGCACGGTACGTGTTCTCCATACCCCTCTCATCCTGCCTGGCTGTAAGACCCCCTATCTTCATCCTGTTCAAACTCCAAATTCCCATTAATGCTGAATTTGACCTCTCCTTTTTGGTGTCAGTAGGGCTGAAATAGAGATAGTGATCACCACGATAGCTCCAGAAAACATTCCCCACTCAGGGCAAGTAGCAGTCCATGTTCTGGCTATTTTCTAGATTTGGGGTTTTTTAGAGATTCTAGTTGGGCTCACACATTTATACATCCTCTGATCACAACACAGTGAAGTACACCCTGGCATGTTCATGCAAAAATTCTGTATGGTTTTGGCTAAACACAGACAGTTGAACAGGAGGAGATGCCAGGTACTGATTTTGTTCCCCTCTGCACCTTAGCAGTTTTACTTGCCTCCCATTTCAGAGGAGGGTCACTGCAGCAGTGTCCTACAGGCTCTTTCACACAATGCATACCCACATTTCTTCCAATGGTTTTTGCTATTACCACATGACAAGATAATGTTGCCCCTCCAGAACCTAAAAGATTAAAAAATATATATATATATATGCCACCCTGCTCTCTTCTGCAAATGCTAGTAAGAAACTGAAATAATTTCCACTACCTCCATGTCCATACCTCAAGGATTCAAGCTACCTCCAGATTTTACTTTACTCCTCAGAAAAAGCAAGGTCCAAATGAGGCAAAATTTGAGTGCTGAAATGTGATACAGAGGGACAGAGAGGAGGCAAGCAGGGATTTAAGGGATGGCACACCTGAGGCTTTGAACAGATCCTGCTGAATTCAGTAGAAGCACTCTGCAGTTAAAAAAGGGACAAAAGGTGGAAGAGCCAGCAAGGATGAGAACATACCCAGGAGGCAGAGGGCAGAGCTGGTACAGACTGAGGGATGTGGGAGGCAAAGGCCACACATGACAGAGATGAGAAGGTCACTGTGAGTGTCCAGGAGGCTTCTCTGAAATCCATAACCAAGTCTTTTCCAACAAGGGAAAAAGCTTATTCCTGAGAGCCCATCCCAGATTTTACTGTGAGTTCAGTGAGGAGTATCACTGGAAATGATCAGTGTGATGTGCACATTCATAGAGTGCAGGTAGTCACAAAGGACAAAATACTTTTACAGTTTAAGAAAGAGGACACAAACAAAGATTGTTGCCTTGTATTTGTGAACTCTGTAGCTCTGTGCAGTCATTGATTTTCCTATGAAGGCTCTTCAGCATTATAATAAACTGGGACAGATGGAGCCTGTCATTCTTGTCTTTGTAACAGGTTGTCTTTACCATCTCCATATCTTGACTTGTCTTTTTTGCTCATTAGCTCCAGTTCCAGAGACAGCCAGCTGGCAATTGTTTGCCAAGAGGAAGTGTCTCAGGATGAGACTTATGATGAAAATTTGAATGAAGACATTGAGTACTGTAGTGAACCAAGTCTGCTCTCTACCGAAATGTGAGCTTTGCAGCTTTAGTCAAGGTGTTTGGGTGGTTCTTTAATTAAGGGGGAGAGGTGGGAAGAGGTGACATTTTTCCACAAAAATTTCAATTTATGGGAGAAGGTCAGAAAATTTTAGACAACTCAAATATGGGAAAATAATTCCAGTTCAGCCCTTGAAGTAGCATTGAGAAGGTTATTTTTCACCTAGGATTTTCTTTCTCTGAATTAGACATCTTCAGGGCTGCCCCCCACATTCAGTTCTACCTCCTGATGTTCCCAAAGCTGGTTTTTAGAGTTCTCTGCCTCGTGGTCTCTTGTTGCTGTTCCTGGACCAGTAATAGTTTGAAGCTAGCTTGCTCTTGCATCTCTTTGCTAGCATGACCTTCCTGGCTTCCTCGCTGGAAGAGGGGCTTTTTCTGCCCAAAATCGTCATTCTTTTTCTAAATGCCTCTGCTCTCCTCCCCAGGCTTGCATACCAAGATGATGAAAACAGACAACTCACTCCACCAGAGCACAGCAAAGGAGAGGACACCCGGCACTCTCCCAAGAAGGGGTTCCTGTGCTCCTCAGCTCTAGGTAAGCTCCCAGCAGGGCTGGGCTGGGTTTCCTCCACCTCGATGGAGTTCCCACATGTCCCTGAAGGAATCCCAGCCTGGGTGGGCACTGGTGCTGCTGTTTGCTGCATGCAGCTCATGAGAGCAGGAATCCAGGGCGTGCAGGCAATCCTGATCAGGCACATGGCTCTGCTGGCTTCAGCAGATGAACCTGTGCTGTATGGACAGTCCCTGGGATCTGTTTGATCAAGCCTGCCTGTGAATTAGAGCAGCTTATATGAGAGCTGTAGGCTCTCCAAACAATCACCAGGGAGTCACTGGATAGGTGAGCCTTGAGCCTACAGTGTTCTGCTCTGTGTGTATTCAGCAAGGAGAAATGAGAGATTGTCTCCTTTGGCTGCTGCCAGGAGCACACTGAATGTCAGATTCAGATAATACAATATGCATTTGCCTTCTGATCTAATTGTACCTGGAGATTTTCAAGTGCTTCACTGGGAGATGAAACCCATGAATCACAAGGTTTTATGAAAGTATCAAGAGTCTGTGTCAAAATGAACTCTTAGCTATAGCATTTTTCAGCCTTTTTCTGAGTATTGGTGTGGTGAAAAAGGGCATTGAAGGGAGAAACTAAAAAGAATCGTGTGTATAAAATACATTTTTACAGAATAACAGTGACAGACTAGGTAGTGTCATGCTTAAAGTGAAGTTACTGAGTCTTCACTGAAATCCTTCAGGATGCTTCACCATTCTAACAACATTTACTTTATTTCAAATCTTTAAATATTAGGCAATGACAATTTCTATATCAATCTGTAAGGCAGTCAGCCCTTGATACAATGCTTCACTAGCTACATTTTAGTGAATGTATATATAATATATATTCATAATATATATAATACTGATGTCATACTCATTTTAGTAGTGATGTCATACTCATTTCCTCTAGAAAGAGGAAATTCTTTTAACCTGCATTGTAACATTCGTTCTCTGGGTTATAACATATTTTCTACAAGCCTGAGAGGGGTTTTTCTCAGCAATCCAATATTATAGATACTTACTATTTTCAGAATTCTAATTGTCTTTCCTTCTTTAGAAAAATGTCAACAAAATGAAGAAGACCACAAAATATTTTAATGTGTCATGCGTTGAATCTTTAATACTGGATTTATTTGCCATTTTTCAGAAGTAAAACACTTGATCATCATAAACATACTTTTCAGTAGTTTTAAATTCCTCATTGGGAGAACTTTTCTCATATTTAGAGAAGTAAAGTTTAATTATATTAAATATATAAAAATATATGAAACTTTAATTATATAATATATAATTAAAGTTTTTATAGCTGTGACTATTTCAGCAGCTCCCTCTAAAATGTTTTTTTCTCTCTTCCCTTCCTTCCAAATTCCAAAAATGATGTCTAAGTCACCTTCCATTCATCAGCAAATTCCCCACTGATGGATTCAGTTGCACTTGACCTTGCTATAGTCTCACAAAGTGTGGTGTGTCTGGCAGCTGAGGGACACAGATCACATGCAAGCAGGGTGCCAGTGTCACCTGAGCAGCACAATGTCCCTGCCTGCCCAGCACCAGAGTCTCAGCTGTCACATCCTGCTGAGGGCTCTGCCTCAGCCACACAGGTCTGAGAGTGCTGCCACTGCTTGGGAGGGAGATCAGCTGCACGTGTTTTAGAGGAGAAAAGTGTTCAGAATCCCACCTTGCAGCAATCCCACCTTGCAGCTTGTTTGGAAGGTGGAGTTAATTAGTTTGTGACGCCTGAGTGCTTTCTGTAAATACATTTGCTTCGGAAAGGGCACAGTGTTGAGGGGAAGAGCCCAAAGTATGTGTGTCTTTGTTGTGTGTCCAGTGGGACTGCACTAAAAGAAACTGAAAACAGATTTCCTGTAGTGTGCTATGAGTGATGGACACATTGTGTGTGTTGCTGTTTCAGGTCGAAGAGCATCTTTTCACTTAGAGTGTTTGAAAAGACAGAAAAACCAGGGTGTGGATGTCTCACAGAAGACAGTCCTGCCTTTGCATCTGGTCCATCATCAGGTGAGTGTTAATAACCAGACGTGGCCCCTGCCACCTGCAATGCCCCCCAGAGCATCCCAACCCACTGATTAAAAAATATTTGGGATAGATTCTCACCCATACCAAAGGCCCAGGTTTTAGCAATCAGGGTTTTTATCATTCCCAGAATGCTACAGGGATATGTCCCTTGGAATCAGCCACAGTTATCATTGTATGATGCTCATGAAAGAATAAAATAAAATTCTAGCAAAAATATGAAAATAACTACCCAAATTGCATGCTGCAGTGCAATTACACTGGCTTTGACGGCAGTATGCACATGAATAAAGTGTGCACAGTCCAATATTAATTAAAGGTAACCAGTAAGTGTAATTAACAGTTTTAAAACACAAACTGATTACATGTCATCAATCAGCTTCTTAAGCCCTTTGTAACTGTGTTCAGCAGCCTAGCAAATGTATTCCTAAACACTACCTGGATGATTAGCCAGCTGTCAGCTCCAAAAGAGAGCTGTGTCTTCTGGTTTGATGATGCCTCTTTTTGTAACCCATAAAAGAAACAGGTGCAGATGGCAGTGCCAGCCTTGCAGGTGTGGCATCCTGCTCTGTGCAGTCCCCCCAGGCAGGGGAGAATGGCCTTGCTGCTTCTTGACGCTGCCACAAGGGCAGAAAATGCCACACAGCAAGAATGGGAGGAGTGAGAAGTCAGAGGAGTGAGAGAGGGGTGGGCTTGAGGCTCCCTGGCTTTCCTCACCTCCACTTCCAGAGAGTTATCCTTTAATTCTAGAGCT